>CAKXYN010000007.1:51376383-52605266 GCA_935064755.1 Tragelaphus eurycerus
TCACGTATCCTAAATTAGTAAATTTTTACTAAATTGCCAAATGATTTCTGCACTTTCTGACCTTTGAATATTATTTACCTATCTATTACTCTAGAGATGAAAAACACAAAATTCACAATACTTAATGCATTACAGCCAAGAGCTAATAAGCAAAAATTCTGCCTGAAACTCAAAAAAAAAAAAAAAAAAGAGAGAGAGAGAGAGAAAAATCTGTCTAAAGAGAGAAGTGTCTGAGGTACATGAATGGAAATCTGAGTGAGCAGGGGGAAGGAAAAGACCACTGTCAGCTTTACAAATATTAAAGATATTTTTAGAACTACCAAACATTGCTAATTTTAAAAAGAGAGAAGCAGTAAGTTAAGAAACTATAAGCAAATCTAACTTTTTGAAAAACAAACTTTCCCAAGAGGCAGTATTCTCTAAAAATCATATTTTAATCTTTCAGTAGGTATTAAATATAGATTTTTGTTTTTTTAGGACATAGTTATGTGTCTCCTGCTTGGTGTGCCACTAGATTTTAAAATTATAAGCGCGGTAGAATGAAGACACCTGCATTACTTCCACTTGTACGCAGTATGATCAGGTGTGAGACCCTCAAGCTGTCATCCCCCCTTAGAAGCCACAGTTGAGATGGCAGAGGCACAGAATGGAAGAGCCTTGCATCCCGGGACTGCTGAGCAGAGAGGAGCTACTCTGGAGCATCACCTGACTTGCCTCGCAACTTGCAAGAGGAAGAAATAAACCTTGTCGTGTTCAGTCACTAATATTTCAGGATTTATTTGTTACTGTAGCAAAGCTTAACCTATCTTTTATTTTAATGTTGTTTATTGTAGTGAAATCACATAAATACTATATTAATCATAGTTGACAGTACAGCTCAGCAGCACTAAGTACATTCACAATGTTGTACAACTTTCACCGACATCCATTTCCTGAATTTTTCACCTTCCTAAACTGAAACTCTGTCCCCATTAAACACAAAGTCCCCAGTCTCCTCTCCACCCCACCCCTCGGCCCCTGGCATCTATCAATGTACATACTGACTCTAGGAATTTCAATATTCTAGGTACCTCATGTAAGTGGAATCAAACAGTATTTGTCTACACTTAATATATATTGGGGGTTTCCAGGTGGTGTTAGTGGTAAAGACCCCACCTCCCAATGCAGGTAGATGTAAGAGACCAGGGTTTGATCCCTGGGTCAGGAAGATTCCCTGGAGAAGGAAATGGCTACCCACTCCAGTATTCTTGCCTAAAGAATCCCACAGACAGAGAAGCCTGGCAGGCTGCAGCCCATAAGATTGCATAGAGTTGAACAGGACTAAAGTGACTTAGTACACAATATATATTAGACTGCATTTTTAGGGTTACCTTACTATATTTCCTACAAAAAGACTGTACCTTCTATTTTTCTCCCCTGCGCTATATAGTAAGTTCTCCTTAGTTATCTATTTTAAATAAAGCGGTGTATATACGTCATATCCCAATCTCCCAATCTTGAGAGCACTCTTTCTTGTAAGCTAGAAAACTCAAAAAGCCATCCTCAATCTCTGCCTCTTATCTTCTCGCCACATCAAATCAGTTCACATGCGCATTTAGCCTATAACTAGGCACCCCACCCCAGTACTTTTGCCTGGAAAATCCCATGGACGGAGGAGCCTGGTAGGCTACAATCCATGGGGTCACTAAGAGTCAGGCACGACTGAGTGACTTCACTTACACTTTTCACTTTCATGCATTGGAGAAGGAAATGGCAACCCACTCCAGTGTTCTTGCCTGGAGAATCCCAGGGACGAGGGAGCCTGGTGGGCTTCCGTCTATGGGGTCGCACAGAGTCGGACACGACTGAAGCGACTTAGCAGCAACAGCAACAGCAGGCTTCTCTAGTGGCTTAGACAGTAAAGCGTCTGCCTGCAATGTAAGAGACCCAGGTTCGATCCCTGGGTTGGGAAGATCCCCTGGAGAAGGAAATGGCAGCCCACGCCAGTATTCTTGCCTGGAATATCCCATGGACCACGGAGCCTGGTAGGCTATCGTCCGTGGGGTCGCAAAGAGTCGGACACAACTAAGCGATTTCACTTTCATCTTATTACTATTCCACCAAATTATGTCACGTTCTAAGCACCAAGAGTACAAAAATAAATAAGATAGAAGCTTACATTTTTGTGGGTGAGGCATAAAATCTGACAAATTATTTGAACCCAGTAAGACTAGGTGCAGTAACAGAAGTTGGTACAGTGGAGGGACGAAATGAGAGCTCTTACTTTCCATAAATCAGGTGAGGCTTCTCAGAGAAGAAAATATTTAAGCATTGTCTGAAACAATGAATAAAAACTCATCTTATCCCTAGTGGCTGCTTAGCCTGGCCTTCTCTTAATCTTAGACTATTAGCATAGCCTCCTCATAGGTCTCCCTGCCTTCAGACTTCTACTCTAAGCATCAGTTCTCAAATGCCAATTAGGTTATCTTTCTGAAACTCAAAATTAAGCAGGCCATTCACCTGCAAGAAAGCACCCTACAGTTGACCTCTCCATCTCATTTGCTACCACACCTTCCTTGTGCTCACCGCAGTGTGTATGTGCGTGTGCTCAGTCGTGTCCGACTCTTTGGGACCCTATGGACTGTAGCCCACCAGGCTCTTCTGTCCATGGGATTTCTCAGGCAAGAACACTGAAGTGGGTGGCCATTCCCTTCTCCAGGGGATCTTCCCAGCCTAGGGATTGAACCCATGTCTCCTGTGTCTCCTGCATTGGCAGGTGGATTCTTCACCAGCTGAGCCACTAGGGAAGCTTATGCTCACCACAGACAAATCTTCATCTTTCCGTGAACACTCCCAAATTTTCACAAATCAATGCTGTCTCTTGCTCCCTCTGACTTGATGGCCAAACCTCTCCTTTCGTTTCTCTGCTTCGGCAAATTCCTATAATAAAACATCAGTAATTCATAGATCCCTTGCTCAGATGACAAAGAGTCTGCTTCCAGGGCAATCCTTGCAATCAGTCCCTGGATTGGGAAGATCTCCTGGAGAAGGAAATGGCAACCCACTCCAGTATTCTTGCCTGGAGAATCCTATGGATGGAGGAGCCTGGGGGGCTACAGTCCATAGGGTCGCAAAAAGTTGGACATGACTGAATGACTAACACACTTTATAATAAAGCACTTCCTGGCACAAATCTGGCAGAATGCATCCTACATTTTGCTTGTGCTCTGCAAATCTACCTCTTATAATAATAATAACTGGAGCTCCAACCAGTCCATTCTAAAGGAGATCAGTCCTGGGTGTTCTTTCGAAGGAATGATGCTAAAGCTGAAACTCCAGTACTTTGGCCACCTCATGCGAAGAGTTGACTCATTGGAGAAGACTCTGATGCTGGGAGGGATTGGGGGCAGGAGGAGAAGGGGACGACAGAGGATGAGATGGCTGGATGGCATCACTGACTCGATGGATGTCACTGAGTGACCTCCGGGAGTTGGTAATGGACAGGGAGGCCTGGCGTGCTGCAGTTCATGGGGTCGCAAAGAGTCAGACACGACTGAGCAACTGATCTGATCTGATCTGATTGAGAACTTCCTTTTTGCCAGACACTTAAGCATTTTCTACAGAGATTATTCCATTCAGTTCTCACAAAAGACCTAGGTGGTAGCCATTGTTATTATGTCCCTTTTACAAATGAGGACACTAAGGCTTGAGTTAGGTAGCCAGCGTACATATATATACAGGCAGTAAGGGATAGAACTTCCCTGGTGGCTTAGATGGTAAAGAATTTTCTTGCAATGCAGAAGACCCAGGGTTCGATCACTGAGTTGGAAGGATTCCCTGGGGAAGAGAATGGCCACACACAGAAGCCTGGTGGACTACAGTCCATGGGATCACAGTCGGACACAACTGAGAGACTAACACTTTCTCTTTTCACTTTTAAGGGCTAAAATCAGCATGAGAACCTGTCACAGTTGGACAGTTGGATTCCAGACTTGTGCACTTCACCACTGTGCCTCTTAGTCCCTATTCAAGTTAAAAATCCCTTGGTGTGCACTCTGCCCTGACCTCACTTCTTTTCTTGTTTTTCCCACATATACCCCAAAACCTAGCTATTGTTAGGGCAACACATGCTTAGCATCTTATCCCCTCATCTTGAAAGACATTTTCTCATTGTATTTGTCCAGTTTACTCCTGTTTACTTTCTTTCCATTCATCAGCCTTGGCATCCTCTCTTCTCACATTGCTATGTGAATGCCTACGTGGTGCCTTAACCACTGGTCTTTCTCTCAGTCTCTCTCTCTCTGTTCCATTCCCAAAATGTGCTTGAGGGCCTCTTACTGCAGCACGTAGCTAAGTGTCTGGCATACAGTAAGTACTCAACAAATGTTTTTGAGAG
The DNA here is from genome assembly GCA_935064755.1 of Tragelaphus eurycerus. NCBI lineage: Eukaryota > Metazoa > Chordata > Mammalia > Artiodactyla > Bovidae > Tragelaphus > Tragelaphus eurycerus. Next base: position 51,380,759 of record CAKXYN010000007.1, read on the forward strand.
AATGAATGAATGATGTAGGTTTTGCTCTTCGCATTTTACCACTATTAAAAATGTGGTCCTCCAAATGATTAACCTTTTATTTTTGAATGAAGGACATTTTGTCCCTTCTTAATAACTTCCTAATGAAAGATTCAATTTGTGAGTTATGTGACCCCATTCATATTCTATTTCTTAATTCATTATTTATTTCTCTCTTATATGTATGAGCAGATATATATTATAGAAAATTAAAGCTCCACAGTGAAAGTGCTATTTTTTCCTAAACTTTTTATTTCAAAATTTAAATTTTCAGACTTAACCTTAAAATGTATGTTTCCTGTCTTTCTTTTTTCTCTTGTAGTTTCCTAAAGGGTTCAAAAGTTACCTGAGCAAGCAATAATAATAATGGTTAAAAAGTATTAAACTCATTATATGGGACAATCTCTGTTTTATATAAAATAGCTCATGCATTCCTCACATCAACTCTATGAGGTGGATATTAGTATTATCTCCAATTGACAGATGAGGAGACTGAGGCCCTTTGAGATTAAGGAACTTATATAAGGTCACACAGCTAGTGAAAACAAAAGATGAAGACTGCTTTCAAACTTGAAGTCATCTGATAACAGAGTATTTTGAAGGAGCTGATGTTTTACATGTTGATACCTATATTTCTGAATAAACTAATACGAATGAGAGGAATAAAAGTAACCTATGCTGGTAATAAAAGCCATATATGATAAACCCACAGCAAACATTATTCTCAATGGAGAAATATTGAAAGCATTTCCCCTAAAGTTAGGAACAAGACAAGGGTGCCCACTCTCACCACTACTATTCAACATAGTTTTGGAAGTTTTAGCCACAGCAGTAAGAGAAGAAAAAGAAATAAAAAGAATCCAGATTGGAAAAGAAGAAGTAAAACTCTCACTGTTTGCAGATGACATGATCCTCTACATAGAAAACCTTAAAGACACCACCAGAAAATTACTAGAGTTAATCAAATGACTATAGTGAAGTTTTAGGATATAAAATTAATACACATAAATCCCTTTCATTCCTATACACTAACAATGAGAAAACAGAATGAAAAATCAGGAAATAATTCCATTCACCACTGCAACAAAAAGAATAAAATACTTAGGAATAAATCTATCTAAAGAAATAAAAGACCTGTTTATAGAAAACCATAAAACACTGATGAAAGAAATCAAAGATGACAAAAATAGATGGAAAACTATATACCACGTTCATGAATCAGAAGAATCAATACAGTGAAAATGAGTATACTACTCAAAGTAATCTATAGATTCAATGCAATCCCTATCAAGCTACCAACGGTATTTTTTACAGAACTAGAACAAAGACTGTGGCTCAGATCATGAACTCCTTATTATCAAATTCAGACTTAAATTGAAGAAAGTAGGGAAAATCACTAGACCATTCAGGTATGACCTAAATCAAATCCCTTATGATTATACAGTGGAAGTGAGAAATAGATTTAAGGGCCTAGATCTGATAGATAGAGTGCCTGATGAACTATGGAACAAGGTTTGTGACTTGTACAGGAGACAGGGATCAAGACCATCCCCATGGAAAAGAAATGCAAAAAAACAAAATGGCTGTCTGGGGAGGCCTTACAAATAGCTGTGAAAAGAAGAGAAGCAAAAAGCAAAGGAGAAAGGAAAGATATAAGCATCTGAATGCAGAGTTCCAAAGAATAGCAAGAAGAGATAAGAAAGCCTTCTTCAGTGATCAGTGCAAAGAAATAGAGGAAAACAACAGAATGAGGAAGACTAGAGATCTCTTCAAGAAAATTAGAGATATCAAGGGAACATTTCATGCAAAGATGGGCTCGATAAAGGACAGAAATGGTATGGACCTAACAGAAGCAGAAGAAATTAAGAAGAGGTGGCAAGAATACACAGAAGAACTGTACAAAAAAAATCTTCACGACCCAGGTAATCACGATGGTGTGATCACTGACCTAGAGCCAGACATCCTGGAATGTGAAGTCAAGTGGGCCTTAGAAAGCATCACTACGAATAAAGCTAGTGGAGGTGGTGGCATTCCAGTGGAGCTCTTTCAAATCCTGAAAGATGATGCTGTGAAAGTACTGCACTCAATATGCCAGCAAATTTGGAAAACTCAGCAGTGGCCACAGGACTGGAAAAGGTCAGTTTTCATCCCAATCCCAAAGAAAGGCAATGCCAAAGAATGCTCAAACTACCGCATAATTGCACTTATCTCACATGCTAGTAAAGTAATGCTCAAAATTCTCCAAGCCAGGCTTCAGCAATACGTGAACCATGAACTTCCTGATGTTCAAGCTGGTTTTAGAAAAGGCAGAGGAACCAGAGATCAAATTGCCAACATCTGCTGGATAATGGAAAAAGCAAGAGAGTTCCAGAAAAACATCTATTTCTGCTTTATTGACTATGCCAAAGCCTTTGACTGTGTGGATCACAATAAACTGTGGAAAATTCTTCAAGAGATGGGAATACCAGACCACCTGACCTGCCTCTTGAGAAATCGGTATGCAGGTCAGGAAGCAACAGTTAGAATTGGACATGGAACAACTGACTGGTTCCAAATAGGAAAAGGAGTACGTCAAGGCCGTATATTGTCACCCTGCTCATTTAACTTATATGCAGAGTACATCATGAGAAATGCTGGACTGGAAGAAACACAAGCTGGAATCAAGATTGCCAGGGGAAATATCAATAACCTCAAATATGCAGATGACATCACCCTTATGGCAGAAAGTGAAGAGGAACTAAATAGCCTCTTGATGAAAGTGAAAGTGGAGAGTGAAAAAGTTGGCTTAAAGCTCAACATTCAGAAAATGAATATCATGGCATCCGGTCCCATCACTTCATGGGAAATAGATAGAGAAACAGTGGAAACAGTGTCAGACTTTATTTTTCTGGGCTCCAAAATCACTGCAGATGGTGACTGCAGCCATGAAATTAAAAGATGCTTACTCCTTGGAAGGAAAGTTATGACCAACCTAGATAGAATATTCAAAAGCAGACACATTACTTTGCCAACAAAGGTCCATCTAGTCAAGGCTATGGTTTTTCCTGTGGTCATGTATGGATGTGAGAGTTGGACTGTGAAGAAGGCTGAGCGCTGAAGAATTGATGCTTTTGAACTGTGGTGTTGGAGAAGACTCTTGAGAGTCCCATAGACTGCAAGGAGATCCAACCAGTCCATTCTGAAGGAGATCAGCCCTGGGATTTCTTTGGAAGGAATGATACTAAAGCTGAAACTCCAGTACTTTGGCCACCTCAGGCAAAGAGTTGACTCATTGGAAAAGACTCTGACACTGGGAGGGATTGGCTGGGAAGGATTGGGGACAGGAGGAGAAGGGGATGACAGAGGATGAGATGGCTGAATGGCATCACTGACTTGATGGATGTGAGTCTGAGTGAACTCCGGGAGTTGGTGATGGACAGGGAGGCCTGGCATGCTGCGATTCATGGGGTCACAAAGAGTCAGACATGACTGAGCGACTGAACTGAACTGAACAAATAATTTCACAATAGTATGGAAATAAAAAACCTCAAATAGCCAAAGCAATCTTGAGAAAGAAGAATGGAACTGGAGGAATCAACTAGCCTGACTTCAGATTATACTACAAAGCTACAGTCATCAAGACAGTATGGTAATGGCACAAAGACAGAAACATAGACCAATGGAACAAAATAGAAAGCCCAGAGATAAATCCATGTGTCTATGGACACCTTATCTTTGAAAAAAGAGGCAAGAATATAGAATGGGGCAAGGACAACCTCTTTAACAAGTGGTGCCAGGAAAACTGGTCAACCACCTATAAAAGAATGAAACTAGAACACTTTCTAACGCCATACACAAAAATAAACTCAAAATGGACTAAAGATCTAAATATAAGACCAGAAACATAAAACTCCTAGAGGACAACATAGGCAAAACACTCTCTGACATAAATCACAGAAGGATCCTCTATGACCTATCTCCCAGAGCAAAGGAAATAAAAGCAAAAATAAACAAATGGGACCTAATTAAACTTAAAAGTTTTTGCACAATGAAGGAAACTATAAGCAAGGTGAAAAGACAGCCTTCAGAATGGGAGAAAATAATAGCAAATGAAGCAACTGACAAAAAGTTAATCTCAAAAATATACAAGCAGCTCATGTAGTTCAATACTAGAAAAATAAATGACCCAATCAAAATATGGGCCAAAGACCTAAACAGACATTTCTCCAAAGAAGACACAAAGATGGCTAACAAACACATGAAAAGATGCTCAATATCACTCATTATCAGAGAAATGCAAATTAAAACCACAATGAGGTACCATCTCATGCCAGTCAAAATGGCTGCTATCAAAGAGTCTACAAACAGTAAATGCTGGAGAGGTTGCGGAGAAAAGGGAACCCTCTTACATTGTTGGTGTGAATGCAAACTAGCACAGCCTATGGAGAACAGTGTGGATATTCCTTAAAAAACTGGAAATAGAACTGCCATACAACCCAGCAATCCCACTGCTGGGTGTTCACACTGAGGAAACCAGAATTGAAAGAGACACATGTACTCCAGTGTTCATCACAGCACTGTTTACAACAGCTAGGACATGGAAGCAACCTAGATGTCCATCAGCAGACAAATGGATAAGAAAGCTGTGGTACATATATACAATAGAATATTACTCAGCTACTAAAAAGGACACATTTGAATCACTTCTAATGAGGTGGATGAAACTGGAGCTTATTATACAGAGTGAAGTAAGTCAGAAAGAAAAATAACACAGTATATTAACACATATATGTGGAATTTAGAAAGATGGTAATGATGATCCTATATGTAAGACAGCAAAAGAGACACAGATATAAGAACAGGCTTTTGGACTCTGTGGGAGAAGGCAAGGGTGGGATGATTTCAGAGAATAGCATTGAAACATGTTATTACCATATGTGAAATAGATCACCAATCCAAGTTCAATGCATGAAACAGGGCCACTCAAAGTCAGTGCACTGGGACAATCCTGAAAGATGGAATGGGGAGGGCAGTAGGGTTCAGGATGGGGAACACATGTACAGCCACTGCTGATTCATGTCAATGTATGGCAAAAACCACCACAATATTGTAATTAGCCTCTAATTAAAATAAAAATTTAAATTAAAAAAAATAGTAACCTATGTTGGGGTCATGAGGGTATTTTGGGGAGATGAAAAATTCTCACACATTGCACTAGATCCTGATTGTGGGTCTATGATGCCTTGGCAAAGTGTACTATTGTTAATCAACAACCCCATCCTTCAATCTGGGTATGAAAAGCTAGGTTTGTAAAGTGATTTCTTTTTCATTCCTGCCTCAATATTGTGCTTAAACCTTTTGCTAACTGATTGACTTGATAATTTGTTTAGAGAGATTCAACAGGACCAAGACCTCATGATCAAGTTAATTATTTTGTTGATCACTTATCTATGGCAGTTCACTGATCATGCATATAGCCAGTACTGTCTCTGATCTTGTCCTCAAAGACCTTAAAATCTAGCAGGAGAAATAAATAACTGGAATCTAAGACAGAAAAGTGAACATACGATGAAGATACAGACTATAGCTAAATAGGCTTGCCAGCTGGCACTAGTGGTAAAGAATTCATCTGCCAATGCAGGAGACACAAGAGATGATCCCTGGGTTGGGAAGATCCCTGGAGTAGGAAGTGGAAACCCCTCCAGTATTCTTGCCTGAAATATTCCATTGGCAAAGCAGCCTGGCAGGCTACAGTCCAGGGGGTCACAGAGTCAGACACAAAGAAGCACACACATAATAGCTAAATGCAACTGGGAGAGGGAGACAGGATTTCTACTCTGTGGAACACATAGAATTTGAGATGGAACTTGAAATCGGACAAGAGGGCAAAGGGTAGAGGAGAGAAACATGAGACCTACTGAAGAAACAGAAAGCACTTCAGATGGCTTTCTGAATTCTGAATTCAGATGGTGAATGAAGTGTCTGCTGAAGAGGACTGGGAAACAAGAGATTTTCTTTGAAACCCTTTCATGGGGTCTTGAGTAATAAGCTAAAATGTGGAATAAATATTCTTCAGGATTAGAGAAATCAATGAAGGCTTCAGGAAGATATTTTCTGGCAATGGTATCTAACAGGGAGAAGGGAGAGGTCTAAGCCCAAACATTTTGAGGATATAGCAATACTTCTAGTTGATAGATAATAAGGATTTAAAAGGAACGAAATGAGAGACAAATTCAGGAGATCATATGGAAATGGAAGCTATGGGACTTATAACTCTCACCATGTCATCAGAGAACACTCATGGTTTCATCTCTTATTGATTTGGGGACTATTGATGGCTTTATTCATCAATAGTAGGAAACATAATAGCAGAATAAATAAATCTCAGTGGGAACGATGACTTTCACATCTGGACATGTTTCACCCTGTGAGGTAAGAACAGTCCGGGGAGATGCCCAGCAGACAGGATTTCAGAAGAGTCAGCACTTAGACATATGCATTTCTCAGTACTCAGAAAGGAGTGCCTTGAAACCACAAGATGTGGACAAATGTCCAAAAGAGAAAAGATGACTGATAGAAGGTGGACATTAAGAAAGAGGCAAAAAAAGAAGAAGAAGAAGAAAAGAGCAGGCAAGGAAGAGATGATCACCCTGGGGAGAGCAGAATTATGGAAAACAAGAAGATAGAAAGTATGGGCAGGGGTATCAAATGTTGCAAAAACTCTCTGAGAATTACAATTAAGATAAGAGTAAGATGAGATGCTGACTAATGGGACATGAGGAGAAGACAAAATCTGGGACTGTGGTCACCCATTACTTCTTTAACTATTAACCCAGTAATAGTTAAAGAAGTAATTGGTAAATTTCAAGAGATTTTCTGCTCAACTAAATCAAGTGAGATATTTCATAGCAGAGCTTATTACCTAGACTCTATCACAGTATTCTTTCCCATTACATGTCCCTGAAAGAAGACAAATATACAGAAACAGGAGAAAATGATTTAAGACTAAGAAATTGATATGAAATATTTTTTTAAAAAAGAAATGAAAAAAATTATTCTTCAAAAAGTATTTGTTGAGCAGTTAGTGCGGGAGACCTGGGTTTGATCCCTGAGCTGGGAAGATCCCCTGGAGGAGGGAAAAGCTACCCACTCCAGTATTCTGGGCTCAAGAATTCCATGGACTGTATAGTCCATGGGGTCGAAAAGAGTCAGACACAACTGAGCAACTTTCGCTTTCACTTTTAGTGTATGTGAGACTTAGATGATAGAAATTGATATAAAAATTTATTTCTAGGTATTTTATTTCTTTAAATGCCATTGTAAATTGGACTTCTTGATTTTGATAGTTTATTTTTAATGTTTAGAGATGCAACTGAGTTTTGTATGTTGATCTTATATCTTATAACTTTATCGAATTTCTTTATCTGTTCCAATTATCTTTCTGTGGAGTCTTCATGGTTTTCTACATAAAAGATCATGCCATATGCAAAGAGAAATAATTTTACTTAGTCATTTCCAATTTGGCTTCCCTTGTGGCTCAGACAATAAAGAATTTGCCTGCAATGCAGGAGACCCAGGTTCAATCCCTGGTTTGGAAAGATGCCCTAGAGAAGGGAATGACTGTCCATTCCAGTGTTCTTCCCTGGAGAATTCCATAAACAGAGGAGCCTGGTAGGCTACAATCCTTGGGGTCACAAAGAGTTCACATGACTGAGCAACTAACACATTTTTACTTCTTTTCCTTGCCTAACTTTCTCAAGAAGATTTCCAGTACTATATTAAATAGAAGTGGCAAGAGTATGCATTCTTGTTTTAAATTTTACAGGAATGCTTTTAGTTTTCACTACTGAGTGTGAAATTAGTTGTGAGCTTTTCATATTGACTTTTGCTATATTGAGGTAAGTTTCTTCAGGATCTAATTTATTGAGAACTTTTATCATGAAAGGTTGTTGGAGTCTTTTGAATGCTTTTTCTACATCAACTGATATGATCATATGATTTTTATATTTCATTTTATTAATACGGTATATCACATTGATTTTTTGTGTTGAACCATTCATGTATCCCAAGAATAAACCCTTTTGGTCATGATTTATGATCCTTTAATGTGCTATTGAATTCTGTTTGCTAATATTTTGTTAAGAATTTTGGCATCTATGTTCATTAAGGATACTGGCCTATAATTTTTTTTCTTATGGTGACTTTGTCTGGATTTTGCCAAAGATGTAAAAGCTTGTACACTGAAAAATATGAAAGAGTAATGAAAGAAATCTTAAAAGACACAACTAAATAGAAAAACATCTCATGTTCATGAATTAGAAGAATTAATAATTGTTCAAATGTTCATATTACCCAAAACAATCTACAGATTCAGTGCAATCTCTATCAAAATACAATGTCATGTTTTATAGAAACAGAAAAAAACAATTCTAAAATTCATAGAGGACCACAAAAGATATTGAATAGCCAAAGGAATTCTAAGCAAGAAGAAAATCAGATGTCCTGATTTCAAAATATATTATAAAACTACAATAATCAAAGTAATATAGTACTAATGTAAAAATACACACATAGACCAGTAGATCAAGAAATATACCCTCACATGTATGACCAACAGATTTTCAACAAAAGTGTCAAGAATAAACAATGAGAAAAATATGATCTCTTTAATAAATGGTGTTAGGAAAGCTGGACATCCACATGCAAAAGAATGAAATCCCTTGTCTTACACCATACTCGAAAATCAATTCAAAATTGTCAAAATTGATAAAAGACTTAAATCAAGATCTGAAATTATTAAACTCCTAGAAGAAAGCACAGAGAAACTTTGTGTTATCTTGACGTTGGCCTTGACAATGATTTCTTGAAAAGCATAGGCAGCAAGAGGAAAAATAGACAAATGGAACTTGTCCATTAAAAAGTTTCTGCACAGCAAAGAAAGCAATCAACAAAATAAAAAGGCAACCTACAGAATGGGAGAAAATATTTGCAAACCATATATCTGATAAAGAGTTAATATCCAAAATATATAAGGAACTTCTGCAACTCAATGGCAAAATAATAATAGTAATAAACCAACTAGAAAACACAAAACCTGAATAGATACATGGGTACATGAAAAGGTGGTCAACATTAATGACCATCAGACAAATTCAAATCAAAACCACAATAAGCTATGACTTCATACCTTTCAGAGTGCCTATTATAAAAAAGACAAGAAATTAACAGTGTTGGTGAGGATGTGGAGAAAAGGAGACCCTTATACACTCGATGGGTATGAGTCTGGGTGACCTCCGGGAGCTGGTGATGGACAGGGAGGCCTGGCGTGCTGCGGTTCATGGGGTCACAAAGAGTCGGACACGACTGAGCGACTGATCTGATCTGATCTGATCTGATACACCTTATCACCATTAAATAAAAGAGATGCATGATATGACAGAATACTACTTTTGTGGTTTGCATTAACATATAAATGTATTCTTTATGGCTTGACATAAGCTTATAACATTCATTGGAACATGGAGAAAGCAAAGGAAAATATCTACTTCTGCTTCATTGACTACACTAAAGCCTTTAACCGTGCGGATCACAACAAACTGTGGAAAATTCTTAAAGAGACGGGAATACCAGACTACCTCATCTGTCTCCTGAGAAACCTGTATGTGGGTCAAGAAGCAACAGTTAGAACTGGACATGGAACAGCTGACTTGTTCAAAATTGGGAAGGAAGTATGTCAAGGCCCTATACTGTCACCTTGCTTATTTAACTTACATGCAAAGAGTGTGTGTGTGTGTGTGTGTGGATGTGTGTGTGTGTGGGCTAGTCGTTCAGTCATGCCCCACTCTTTGTAACCCCATGGACTGTAGCCCTCCAGGTTCTTCTGTCAATGGAGTTTTCCAGGCAGGAATACAGGAGTGGGTTGCCATTTTCTCCTCTAGGTGATCTCCCCAGACCAGGGATCAAACCCGCATCTACTGTGGCTCTTGCATTGGCAGGCAGATTGTTTACCACTAAGCCAATTGGGAAACATGTGCAGAGTTCAGGTCAGTTCACTCACTCAGTCATCTCTGACTCTTTGAGACCCCATGGACTGCAACACCCCAAGCCTCCCTGTCCATCACCAACTCCCGAAGTTTACTCAAACTCATGTCCATTGAGTCAGTGATGCAATCCAACCATCTCATCCTCTATCGTCCCCTTCTTCTCCTGCCTTCAATCTTTCCCAGAATCAGGGTCTTTTCCAAGGAGTCAGTTCTTTGTATCAGGTGGCCAAAGTATTGGAGTTTCAGCTTCAACATCAGTCCTTCCAATGAATATTCAGGACTGATTTCCTTTCGGATGGACTGATTGGATCTCCTTGCAGTCCAAGGGACTCTCAAGAGTCTTCTCCAACACCACAGTTCAAAAGCATCAATTCTTTGGCACTCAGCTTTCTTGATAGTCCAACTCTCACATCCATACATGACCACTGGTAAAACCATAACCTTGACTAGACTAGACAGACCTTTGTTGGCAAAGTAACGTCTCTGCTTTTCTATATGCTGTCTAGGTTGGTCATAACTTTTCTTCCAAGGAGCAAGCGTCTTTTTAGTTCATGGCTGCAGTCACCATCTGCAGTGATTTTGGAGTCCCCAAAAATAAAATCAGCCACTATTTCCACTGTTTCCCCATCTATTTGCCATGAAGTGATGGGACAGATGCCATGATCTTTGTTCTCTGAATGTTGAGCTTTAAGCCAACTTTTTCATTCTCCTCTTTCACTTTCATCAACAGACTCTTTTAGTTCTTCTTTACTTTCTGCCATAAGGATGGTGACATCTGCATATCTGAGGTAATTGATATTTCTCCCAGCAATCTTGATTCCAGCTTATGCTGGAATACACAGAGTACATTATGTGCAAAGTACAACATGCTAAATGCCAGCCTGACTGACTCATAAGCTGGAATCAAGATTGCTGGGATTATCAACATATCAACAACCTCAGATATGCAGATAATACCACTCTAATGATAGAAAGCAAAGAGGAACTAAAGACCTTCCTGACGAGGGTAAAAGATGTGAGTGAAAAAGCTGGCTTGATACTCAGAATTAAAAAGCTAAGATCATGGCATCCAGTCCCATTACTTCATGGCAATTAGAAAAGGAAAAAGTGGAAGCAGTGACAGATTTTATTTTCTTTGGCTCCAAAATCACTGTGAATGATGATTACAGCAAACAAATTAAAAGATGCTTGCTGCTTGAAAGGAAAGCTATGACAAAAAAGCAGAGACATCGCTTTGTTGACAAAGGTCCATATAGTCGAAAGTATGGTTTTTCCAGTAGTAATGCATGGATGTGAAGTTTGAACTATACAGAAGGCTGAGTGCCAAAGAATTGATAGTTTTGAAATGGGGTGCTGGAGAAGACTCTTGAGAGTCCCTTGGACAGCAGTAAGATCAAACCAATCAATCCTAAAGGAAATCAACTCTGAATATTCATTGGAAGGACTGATGCTGAAGCTGAACTCCAATACTTTGGTCACCTGATGCAAAGAGCTGACTCACTGGAAAAGACCTTGATGCTGGGAAAGACTGAAGGCAAAAGAAGATGGGGGCAGCAGAAGATGAGATGCTTAGATAGCATCATTGATTTAATGGACATAAGTTTGACCTAAATCTGGAAGTCAATGAAGAACAGGGGAGCCTGGTGTGTTGCAGTCTGTGGGGTCACAAAAAGTCAGACAGAACTTAGTGATGAACAAATACAAAGTGGAAATGTAAAGTGATTTGGCTACTATGGAAAACATTATGAATATTCCTCAAAAAATTGAAAAAAGAACCGCATTTTTCAGTCCATGGGGTCACAAAGATTTGGACTTGACTGAGTGACTGAACAACAACAAGTTTATGATCCACTGATCTCACTTCTGGTTATATAGCCAAAGGAATTGAAATCAGGATCTTAAAGACACATATCATGAACATTGCCATGATCTTTGTAGCACTATTCACAATAGCCAAGACACAGGGAAGCAACTCAAAGGTTAATTGAGAATGAATGAATTAAAAAAAAACTATGTTATTTATATATAATGGAGTATTAACATGCACATATAATGAAACAATATTATAATAAAGAAGAAAGTCTTGTCATTTGCAGAAACAGATGAATCTGGAAGACATAAGGCTAAGTGAAAAAGCCAGACATAGGACAAATACTATGAGTCCACTTATATGAGGTATCTAAACTAGTCAAACTCATGAAAGAGAGTAGAATGGTGGTTACCAACAATTGGAGACATGAAGAGGAACAGGGAGGTGTTGGTACAAAGATACAAGTTTTGGAAGGTGAGGAAGTTCGAGAGGTCCATGTACATCACAGTGCCTAGAGTTAACAATACCATGCTGCTGCTGCTGCTAAGTCGCTTCAGTCATGTCCGACTCTGTGTGACCCCATAGGCGGCAGCTCACCAGGCTCCCCCGTCCCTGGGATTCTCCAGGCAAGAACACTGGAGTGGGTTGCCATTTCCTTCTCCAAGTGAAAGTGAAAAGGAAGTCTCTCAGTCGTATCCGACTCTTAGTGACCCCATGGACTGCAGCCTACCAGTCTCCTCTGTCCATGGGATTTTCCAGGCAAGAGTACTGGAGTGGGGTGCCATTGCCTTCTAACAATACCATAGTGTATCCTTAAAACATTTGCTTAGAAGGTAGATATTATGTTTAGTATTCGTATTTTTACCACAAAAGTAAAGATGGTAGGAAGAAACTTTAGATGTGATGGATATGTTTATGCAATTCATTGTTGTGATGGTTTCACACTTCTAAACTCAGCATCACCACGAACTTCTAAACTCATTCTTCTAAACTGCAATACTATGAATGAAGCTAGTGGAGGTGATGGAATTACAGTTGAGCTATTTCAAATCCTGAAAGATGATGTTGTGAAAGTGCTACACTCAATATGCCAGCAAATTTGGAAAACTCAGCAGTGGCCACAGGACTGGAAAAGGTCAGTTTTTATTCTAATCCCAAATAAAGGCAATGCCAAGGAATGCTCAAACTACCACACAAGTGTACTCATCTCACAAGCTAGGAAAGCAATGATCAAAATTCTCCAAGCCAGGCTTTAACAGAATGTGAACCATGAACTTCCAGATGTTCAAGCTGGATTTAGAAAAGGCAGAGGAACTAGAGATCAAATTGCCAACATCCATTGGATCATCAAAAAGCAAGAGGGTTCCAGTAAAACATCTACTTTTGCTTTATTGACTACGCCAAAGCCTTTGACTGTGTGGCTCACAACAAACTATGGAAAATTCTTAAAGAAATAGGAATACCTGACCACCTTATCTGCCTCCTGAGAAATCTGTGTGCAGGTCAAGAAACAACAGTTAGAACTGGACATGGAATAACAGACTGGTTCCAAATTGGGAAAAGAGTGCGTCAAGGCTATATATTGTCACCCTGCTTATTTAACTTATATGCATGGTACATCATGCAAAATGCTGGGCTGGATGAAGCACAAGCTGGAATCAAGATTGCTGAGAGAAATATCAATAGCTTCAGATATGCAGTTGACACCACCCTTATGGCAGAAAGTGAAGAGGAACTGAAGAGCCTCTTGATGATAGTGAAATAGGAGAGGGAAAAAGCTGGCTTAAAACTCAACATTCAGAAAACTAAGATCATGGCATCCGGCACCATCACTTCATGGCATATACATGGGAAAACAATGGAAACAGTGACAGACTTTATTTTGGGGGACTCCAAAATCACTGCAGTTGGTGATTTCAGCCATGAAATTAAAAGATGCTTGCTCCTTGGAAGAAAAGCTATGACCAAATTAGACAGCATGTTAAAAAGCAGAGACAATACTTTAACAACAAAGGTCCATCTAGTTAAAGATATGGTTTTCCCAGTAGTCATGTATGGATATGAGAGATGAACTGTAAAGAAAGATGAGTGCCAAAGAACTGATGCTTTTGAACTGCGGTGTTAGACTCTTGAGAGTCCCTTGGACTGCAAGGAGATCCAACCAGTCCATCCTAAAGGAAATCAGTCCCGAATATTCATTGGAAGGACTGATGCTGAAGCTGAAACTCCAATACTTTGGCCACCTGATGCGAAGAACCGACTCATTGGAAAAGATCCTGATTCTGGGAAAGATTGAAGGCAGGAGGAGAAGGGGATAACAGAAGATGAGATGGTTGGATGGCGTCACCGACGTGATGGACATGAGTTTGAATAGGCTCCAGGAGTTGGTGATGGACAGGGAAGCCCAGTGTGCTGCAGTCCATGGGGTCTCAAAGAGTCGGACATGACTGATCAACTAAACTGAACTGAAAACTCAGCAAGCTGTATACATTAAATATGTACAGTTTTCTGTATGTCAATCATACCTCAATAAAATTTTTTTAATTAGAATAAAAAGTGGTCTCCACCCTTGGGGAACTTATTATACAATTAGGAAAGAATATGTTAAATCAAGCTCATAGATACAGAGAATAGATTAGTGGTTGTTAGAGGTGAGGATGAAGTGGGTAAAATGGTTGGAAATGAGTCAAAACTTAAAACCTTCCAGTTATAGAATAAATAAATCATGGAGATATAATGTCACAGCATGGCGACTATAGTTAGTAAACTATATTGCATATTTGCAAGTTTCTAAAAGAGTAGTTTCTTGAGAAATTTGTATGCAGGTCAGGAAGCAACAGTTAGAACTGGACATGGAACAACAGACTGGACATGGAATAACAGACTGTTTCCAAATAGGAAAAGGAGTACGTCAAGGCTTTATATTGTCACCCTGTTTATTTAACCTATATGCAGAGTACATCATGAGAAATGCTGGACTGGAAGAAACACAAGCTGGAATCAAGATTGCCTGGAGAAATATCAACAACCTCAGATAGGCAGATGATACCACCCTTATGGCAGAAAGTGAAGAGGAACTAAAAAGCCTCTTGATGAAAGTGAAAGAGGAGAGTGAAAAAGTTGGCTTAAAGCTCAACATTCAGAAAACGAAGATCATGGCATCTGGTCCCATCACTTCATGGGAAATAGATGGGGAAACGGTGGAAATAATGTCAGACTTTATTTTTGGGGGCTCCAAAATCACTGCAGATGGTGATTGCAACCATGAAATTAAAAGACGCTTACTCCTTGGAAGGAAAGTTATGACCAACCTAGATAGCATATTCAAAAGCAGAGAAAAAAAAAAAGCAGAGACATTACTTTGCCAACAAAGGTTCGTCTAGTCAAGGCTATGGTTTTTCCTATGGTCATGTATGGATGTGAGAGTTGGACTGTGAAGAAGGCTGAGTGCTGAAGAATTGATGCTTTTGAACTGTGGTGTTGGAGAAGACTATTGAGAGTCCCTTGGACTGCAAGGAGATCCAACCAGTCCATTCTTAAGGAGATGAGCCCTGGGATTTCTTTGGAGGGAATGATGCTGAAGCTGAAACTCCAGTACTTTGGCCACCTCATGCGAAGAGCTGACTCATTGGAAAAGACTCTGATGCTGGGAGGGATTGGGGGCAGGAAAAGGGGACAACAGAGGATGAGATGGCTGGATGGCATCACTGAGTCGATGGACATGAGTCTGAGTGAACTCCAGGAGTTGGTGATGGACAGGGAGGCCTGACATGCTGCAATTCATTAGGTTGCAAAGAGTCGGACACGACTGAGCAACTGGTCTGATCTGAAGAGAGTAGTAATCTTACAAGTTTTCTGTACCTATGTATGGTGACAAATGTTAACTAGGCTTATTGTGGAAACCATTTTACAATATATACAATATCAAATCATTATTGTATACCTGAAACTAACATTTGTTGTTATTCAGTCACTAAGTTGTGTCTCACTCTTTTGAAACACCATGGATTGTAGCCCACCAGGATCCTCTGTGCATGAAATTTCCCAGGCAAGACTACTAGAGTGTGTTGCCATTTCCTTCTCCAGCAGACCTTCCTGACTCAGGCACGTAACCCACATCTCCTGCGTTGGCAGGCAAATTCTGTACCACTGCTACCAGAGAAGCCCTAAACTAACATAATGTATGTCAATTATACGTCAGTAAAAAAAAAGTGTTTGTAATTAGAAATGTGAGAAGCCTTTAAATAAGATTCAGAAACTTTGAATTGATAGAGGAAATGAGTCAAAGAGAAAAGAATATTTTAAAATATTATTATTCAAGCAGGATTAAAGAACACATCCGAGATAAAGATGAGAGTATGCTATGCTAAGTCACTTCAGTCGTGTCCGACTCTGTGTGACCCCATAGACGGCAGCCCACTAGGCTCCACCATCCCTGGGATTCTCCAGGCAAGAACACTGGAGTGGGCTGCCATTTCCTTCTCCAATGCATGAAAATGAAAAGAGAAAGTGAAGTCAAGTCGCTCAGTCATGTCTGACTCTTAGCGACCCCATGGACTGCAGCCTACCAGGCTCCTCCGTCCATGAGATTTTCCAGGCAAGAGTACTGGAGTGGGGTGCCATTGCCTTCTCCGAAAGATGAGAGTAGGCCCCTTAAAAGGGAAAATGGTTACTTAAGCAAGGTAAGACACACAAAGGAATTTTAAAGAATGTTTATGCTACATTAGCTTGAGTTAACATGTTCTCATATTTTCATCATTAACAGCAAAAACAATATCACAAGCACCTAGCATCTTGAAAGCACTTGATATCTGTGACATAGGAATTAATTAATTGAACATTGAGTTGCATAGCACTGTTAAACCTAAAATGTGATTTGGGAATGTTAGGATCTCTATATTTACAGTACAGTCTTCTGCAAATGATTTAAATACCCTAAAAGTTGGTAATGACTGTTCATATCACACAATTGACTAGCTTTTAGAATGTATCAGTAGTCTTATATATCCATGGAAAGCAAAAAGGAACAACCCCTGAACTTTTAGGAATCTCTAGTGAAAAAAATTTTAATGATATTAAAACAAATTGAGTCAGAAAAAAACACTTCATATTCTCCAGACTTATTTTTGGAAAGGGTGAGAAAATGAATTAAATTGTAGGTAAATACATCTGAGATGCAAAGTAGTAATGTAGATAACAATCTATTTTTTATAATTAAAGCTTAGCTAAACTATCATTTGGCCACAATGACAATTTTGTATCAAACTATAAATAACAACAAGATATCTGTACAGAAAAATTGCCTTGCAGCATTTTTGGAAAAATTAATGTATATCCAATATTGATCTTGATTTGTGCATGTTAAACTGTCCCTCTTTGAGTAAAGTATTCTTGAAGTCAATAATATGCCATAATCTCATATGACACTAATAAAATAATGCAAATGACAATTCATTTTTGTTAACTTGTCTATGACTTAATGGATGGATAAATTTTGTTAAAAGAGGAAGCAAGAACTTAGTGCATAGTAGGCATATCTGTAAAACAATTGTGATTGATTTTTTTGGGGGGGTCACTTTCCTAAGATAGAAAGTGCAACAATCAATCTCTTAAAATTTTTCCCAAAAAGTGTTTTTATAGCTGATGATACAAATTTCAGAAAACCGAAGCCACGTACATTAGGTAGTTTGTTTTGTTCACTAAGAATGTAATAGAGCAGTGGTGTTGCCAATAAAGTCCAAGGAAGCTAAAAATATGCAAAACAGCAGCATTAGAATGATTTTATGTGTAATGCTTCCTTAGTGGCTCAGTTGGTAAAGAATCTGCCTGCAATGCAGGAGACCCAAGTTCCATCCCTGGGTAAGGAAATCCACTGGAGAAGGGAATGGCAACCCATTCCAGAATTCTTCCCTGGAGAATTCCATGGACAGAGGAGCCTGGCAGGCTATACAGTCCATGGGGTCGCCAAGAGTCGGACACGACTGAGCGACTACCACATATAGTAATTTTATTACTCAAAATTGTTGAAATTAGTAACACTAAAGTTGTTTTCTTGTACTCAAGGGACACTAGTAAGGGAAAAGAATAGCAGAGCAGTGAGAGAGCTAGGTAAAGTCTTAGATTCAAGGAAAAATATAGAGCAAGGAAGAATTATTTTCCATCCAATCCAGTTTTCCTGTGTATTCATTATGAGAAAGCAATGAACTAAAGACCTGTGTTTGTACAGTACACCAATTAAATTTGCAGGAGAAAATACAAGCAGTGTAACTTAAGAAAATAAAT
This sequence comes from Tragelaphus eurycerus, assembly GCA_935064755.1. NCBI lineage: Eukaryota > Metazoa > Chordata > Mammalia > Artiodactyla > Bovidae > Tragelaphus > Tragelaphus eurycerus. Next base: position 51,398,891 of record CAKXYN010000007.1, read on the forward strand.
TTACGTTTGAGTCTCCCTGGTTATTTCCTAGCCATCATTTAAACTCTTGAAAATGCACCTTAACTCTTTCAACGCACTTACAATCCTTTTAGGCAGAGGCAGATACTTTACAGTGAGAGCTAAGCTACCATTTAATCCAAGACTTTATAACCCAGGAGTGCCATGGGCAATGAGAATTCCTCTGAGGCATGCTTTCTTTGGAGAAAATATTGTTTGACCACAGTGTGAGTTTGGTCATGATGTATACAGAACCGGAATGTTAAACAGGATGGTAACTTAGGTAAAAGGTCATTTATTGGAAAAAAAAAAAAATGGCTCAACTATGTAACACTAGGGCTTAAAAATAAGAATGTCCTGCCCCTTCTTGCCTTACTGGGTCTCACAGATGAAAGGGAAAATTCAAATTAGTAAATTAGTTATCCAAATTAATAAATCTTTTTGCCATATAAAATACGTTACTCAAAATGAATCATAGACCTAAATGTGAAAACTAAAACTATAAAATTTCCAAAAGAAAATTTAGGAGCAAAAGATTCTTTGTGACTTTGGGTTAGACAAAGATTTCTTTGACGTAACACCCAAAACATGATTTGTAAGAAAAAAAAAAAATGGACTTTATCAGAAGCAAAATCTGCTCTTTAAAAAGACAGTCTTAAGTGAAGGAAAAGAAGAATCATAGATCTGAAGAAAAATTTGCAAGGTATATAGTTGATGAAGAACTTGCATATCTATAATATATAAAGAACTCTTAAAACAATAATAAAACAACTCAATTTTTTAAATGGACAAAAGATTTGAACAGACATTTCACTAGAGGAGATAGCAATCAGATCAGATCAGATCAGATCAGTCGCTCAGTCGTGTCCGACTCTTTGCGACCCCATGAACCACAGCACGCCAGGCCTCCCTGTCCATCACCAGCTCCCGGAGGTCACCCAGACTCACACCCATCAAGTCAGTGATGCCATCCAGCCATCTCATCCTCTGTCGTCCCCTTCTCCTCCTGCCCTCAATCCCTCCCAGCATCAGAGTCTTCTCCAATGAGTCAACTCTTCGCATGAGGTGGCCAAAATACTGGAGTTTCAGCTTTAGCATCATTCCTTCCAAAGAAATCCCAGGGCTCATCTCCTTAAGAATGGACTGGTTGGATCTCCTTGCAGTCCAAGGGACTCTCAAGAGTCTTCTCCAACACCACAGTTCAAAAGCATCAATTCTTCGGCGCTCAGCCTTCTTCACAGTCCAGCTCTCACATCCATACATGACCACAGGAAAGACCATAGCCTTGACTAGGGGAACCTTTGTTGGTAAAGTAATGTCTTTGTTTTTGAATATGGAGATAGCAATACTGATTGCAAATAAACTCGTCAAAAAATGCTAAACATTAGTCATTAGGGAAATGCAGACAAAAGCTGCAATGAGATACTACTACGTATCTGTTGAATGTGTAAATTTTTAAACTTTTAAAAGCTAACCTTGGCAAGCATTGACAAGAATATGAGGTAACTAGAATTTCACATGCTGCTGCTATTTTTTGTGTGCTTAGTCGCTCAGTCGTGTTTGACTCTGCAACCCCATGGACTATAGCCAGGCCCTTCTGTAGATGGGATTTTCCAGGCAAGAATACTGGAATAGGTTGCCATTTTCTCCTCCAGTGGATCTTCCCAATGCAGGATCGAATCTGCCTCTCCTGCATTGGCAGGCATACTCTTTTACAACTGGGCCACCTGGAAAGCCCACAGTACTGATGGGAATGTAAATTGGTACCATTACTTTGGAAAAGAGTTTGACAGTTTCTTAAAATGCCATGATCCAGCCATCCTAATCCTAGATATTTGCCCAAGAGAAATGAAAAGCACACACCTAAACAAAAACTTATATAGGCTACTAGGAATCACAGTCTGGGGAACAGGCAATGTCCATCAAGTATAATAAGGTGGAAAGGGCTTAATAGAGGTTTATATAGAATGCTACTGGGTCTAGAAGAAAGCAAGTTACTCAGGTAAGGGAATAACGATCAAGGAAAGCCTGAGATCACTCTTAAAAGACCAAGTCTTGCAAGACAACAAAAATTAGAAAGAGTGTTTCAGAATGTGCAAAACTGAACTCAAAACACCCCAAACTAAACCCCCATTTTCCCCCAAATCTGCTGTACCAGAAGCTGTTCTGTGTCAAACAATAACAACTCTGTCTTTCCAGTTGCTCAGAACAGAGAACTTAGAGTAATTTTTGACTCCTCTCTTTCTCTCGTATCTCTATCCAACCCTTTAGGAAAGACTGCTGTCTCTGCTTTCAAAATATTAATATATCCACAGTCTGTCAACATTTCACCATCTTTGCTGTTCCCAGCTATCATCATCTCTCACCTGCAATAGACTCCTACCTAGTCTTGCTGCTTCTAAATTGGCCACCGTCTGTAGTCCAATCTCATCACATTATTAAATGAATTACATATTCATTTTAAAATGTAAATTGAATCATAAGAGTCCTCTGCAATGGCCTCCCAATCCATTCAGAGTAAAACTAAGGTCTTACAATAGTCGAAAAGGCCTTCACAAGTTAGCCCCTCAGTCTCTCTCACTCCCTTTCCCAGCATTGTTCTCTCTGTGACTCCTTGCCTCTCTTCACTCTTCTATCCCTTTCCCCTCCCCAGCCTCACTGATCCCCTTGCTGCTTCTAGAACAGGACAGGCAGATTTCTATGATAGGGTTTTTGCACTGCTGTTCCTTGTGCTGGAGCTCTTTTCTTCCACATCTCCAGGTGGCTAATTCTCATACCTTCTGCAAGTCTTACTCAAATGTCACCTGCTTGGAACACTATATGAAACTGCATTTCACCTTTCCTCCGAAACTACCACCTCACATTCTCAGTTCTCCTTGTTGAGTTGCTCAGTCATTTTCAACTCTTTGTGACCCCATGCACTGCAGCGCCCCAGGCTCCCCTCTGTCCGTGGGGAAGTCCCAGAGGAGCCTGGCGGGCTGCATTTCCCAGGCAAGATACTGGAGGGAGTTGCCATTTTCTTTTCCAGGGGATCTTTCCAACCCAGGGATCGAACCTGCATCTCTTGCAAGTCTTCTGCATTGCAGGTGGATTCTTTACTGTTGAGCCACCAGGAAAGTCCTCAATTCCCCTTACCTTGCCCTAATCTTTTCCCCATAAAACTCACCACCTGCTAACATACTGTACTTATTTATGATGCTTATTGCTAGGTGGTCTTTCTGCACTGGAATGCAAGCCCCATGTTCTCTTAATTGATGTATCCCTAGATACACTACCTATTACATAATAAATGTTTATTTTTTGTGTGTTCAATAAATGTAAGGTTCATGAAAATGAGAAAAATAGTCATTCCAATGACTGCAAATATTCCGTGTCACTAGAGTGTTAACAGCACATGAGAAGGTAAAATTAGAATTGTAGCAGATCTTTCCATCCGCTGCAAAGAGTGCCAGCAAGTGGGGAACCACTGACAAGATTTACACATGGAATTAACATGATTATATTTACATATTAGATCACTCTTGCAACAGTATGAATCTGACATCTCCAACTTTTTAGGGTCACAAAATAAAATTTTAAAATAGCTTCTTTCTGTTGTCATAATCCTGACCCTTCCTGAGTGCTGTAGAATCATAATTATTAGAAAACGGATTCTGGAACAGACTACCTGAATTTACATTCCTTTTCTACCAGTAGCTCTAGAATTTAGCAAATTACTCAGCCTCTCTTTTCTTTATCTGTAAAATAAATAAATAATTCTTTTTAAAATGTTGTTGTGGTCCTTTAAGAGTTTTAATAAATAAGGCAGTTCATGCTTGAACATGGTAAGCACTATAAACGTGTTTTAATATTTTTAATATTAAAAGGAAAAAACACATTTCATAGATGCTTTATTTAATGGCAAACTATTGCTTCATCTTTCCTCCAATAGTTTTGCATTTTCTAAATTGAGCAATCCTTTCATACATAAATATTGGCAGTATTTTCATATATTTTAAGTTAGTAAAACTTAGAGATGTGATCATAAACGAACACTTCAAAGAATAAGTGTTCTGTTGTGTTTTGACTTTAATCGACTCCTGTCTCATATTTCCACAAATTCCAATCTAGATGAGCAATATTCATTAAAATACCCACCGCTTGTTTTATTATTTATAGTTTATATGTCTTTCCATTGAAACAAAGAGACAGATTGTCTTCTAGCTGAGACACCTGGAAGGTGCTTGAAGTACAAAGGCCACGATTCAAAAGTCTGCAGTGCAGTCAACAAGCAATTACTTTTGCATGTGATAGGAGACTGTCAGCTTCAAACACAGGACATTCTTTGGGAAGATTAGTCCAAATTACATTTTATTACCTTGGCCCACTTGAATGGCCTAAACTTCATATACTTCTTATTCTAATGGAATTCCAACTGAGGCATTAATATATTGTTTATGACATGTTTGGAGTTCTTGTGTTATCAGCATGCATTCATGAGAGAAGCTTCAAACAGTATCAGATAACAGTGAGCTGGATGTTGGCTGTTGTACAGCATAGGGGATTTTATCATCTTGTTGAACCAGTGGCAGTGATTAAATTAAACTGTCTGAACAAAGCTTTTGCATGTCAGACTGTTGAATGGCAAAATGAAAGAGTGACACACTTCAAAGATCAGAGGAAAGGAGACAGGGCTAGAAAAACACAGTTATATAACTGTTTATTTACAACATTCAGAGACAAAATCAATAGTTTTAAACTGTTGGTTTTCATTTTACTTCATCTTTAAACTTTTCAGTATCATTTTATACATTTTCGAAGCATATTTCCCCACATTGTTTTTTATGTAACATACTTAATTTAACTTGGAATGTTGATTGAACGATTAGGTAGTTAGGGGAGGAATTTTTTGTTCTATTTCTTTGTGCATGGATGATTTTTAATTTGGTATAATTTTCTAATTTTTCTTTGATTATTCCTAATAATTTTAAGAGAAAAAAAATGTCCAGGAAACTAAGATGGTTTCATAATTTTTATCTGGGGAGAGAAACACAGAGCTTCTATTTTCCACTTCAAGAGACAAATCAGAATTTTAAGGGAGAAGTTTAATACAGTAGAACTAAACTGAAATTATTTTTATAAGCTGAAACATTATAATATATGAGCTCTCTGAAGGAGTTTATGAGTAAAAAATTTTAGGAATATAAATGTAACTGAGATACAAAGTTAGCTTTAGAGGAATCCACATGTTTTCCATCCAACAAGATTTGTAAATCAACAGACTGGTCTGGCACTTATTTATAATTATTATTTTTGTTAGCAAAAAAAAAAATAGTTTTGTTAATCTTGAGAAAATGTTATTTCCTCTCACACAAAATAAAACTGGGAAAATATCCAGAAAAGGCAAATTGAGTTTTAGTGCTGTCTCCATTACAAAGTCTACATAGTTTTAGATCATTGTTTAGACTGGTGATTTCCTTTTTATTTAAAGACTCTAAGTCAACCATTTGGAAACATTTAAGAAACTTCCAGTGTCTCAAGGTAGTTATAGAAGATAGGTATTCAGATGATACCAACCCTTGTACATTAGTTTCTTCAATTTTGATTTACACAATTTCCAGAGCTTTAAGATAATGCTCATTTTGAAGTAAATGCTAGTTCTTAATGCATCTTCACATTTTATTTTTCATTTTCATTTATCATGGAAGGTGATAGACTTTCAGAGAGACTCTAAGTACTCAGTGACATCCACTAACATTTTAAAGTACAAAACACTTAAATTCAATTCCTCTTGAGACACTTAGTGATAAGGGGAGAAATCATAGAAAAAATGAAAACAAAGTCAACGTGTCCTTTTAGAATATTTCACCACAAACAACCACATCAGTATGCATCCTTTACAAATTTACTTCTCCAACCCACCAAATATTGAGGACATGCTGAGTGCAGTTGAAAGACAGGGAAACCAACAGAGGACAATCAGGATTATCTACAGATACAAAAAAAAATGAATTTTTACTTAGTTATGTGGCATACTTTTGGAATTGGGTTAGAAAAATTCTCAATTAGAAATTTGTAAAGACAGCAAAACAATTCCTAAATTCATAATTTCAAAATCCTAAAATTCATATGAAATCTATATGATTATAAATTTATTCAAAATTTCATTTATAAGTTATATTTTTATAAACTATATTTTTGATTAAAATATAATTAGGAAGAAGTTACTTCTGGCATTTTCTATTATACAGAATGATAATGTTTATGTTTATTCAAAGTATTTTTGAAATTTTCTATTTACTCAAAGTCTACTATGATCTAAAAAAATTGAGACTTTAAATATTGTAAGTAATGAATTGTTATTTAATCAATATAATAGTGTCAATTATCTTCAACTAAAAAAAGTTACTATATAACATCAATATTTATACTCTAAAAACAAAAAGTAAAATTTTCAATTTCTCACTGCACTTTATAAAAATTATTCATGAATTAGACAATGAAGTAAACCTCTGTGAAGTCATAAAAACAGAAAAATGTTCATGTACATTACCTGGTAAAAATATAATAAAAATTAAAAATAAATAACAAAATTTACATAAACACTCAACATGTTGGAAATTTTAAAACACTCCTTAAGTAAATTTTGCCTCAAATAAGATATTATGAGAACAACATGAGTCAAAACTCCTGAGATATCTTCAAAGATTTTTCAAAAGAAAGTCATACTCCTGGATGTTTATATCATTCAAGAAAGGAAAATAAGAACATATATTAAATCAGCACCCAGCTAAAGAAGTTAAAAGAAAAGCAAAAATATCTAGTAAAATATAAAATGAAATTAAGGACTTAAGTTTAGAAATTAATAAATGAAAAAAAACTTTGAAATTGATAGCTTCATCTATAAACTGATATTTAGAAAAGAAAGACAATTCCTTAACAAGTCTATTCAAGAAAAATAAGGAAAAAGCAGATACAATGTTAAGAATCAAAATGGATCTATACCAATTAAATTCTCAAATTATAAGGGAATACAGCAATGGCACCCCACTCCAGTACTCTTGCTGGAAAATCCCATGGACGGAGGAGCCTGGTGGGCTGCAGTCCATGGGGTCGCTAAGAGTTGGACTCAGCGACTTCACTTTGACTTCTCACTTTCATGCATTGGAGAAGGAAATGGCAACCCACTCCAGTGTTCTTGCTTGGAGAATCCCAGGGAAGCCGGAGCCTGGTGGGCTGCCGTCAGTGGGGTCACACAGAGTAGGACACGACTGAAGTGACGTAGCATAGCATAGCATTATTAACACACAACTCAGAAGCTAAAAAAAGAGAGAGAATTGTTGATGTTACTACATCAAAACATAAACTTTTTGTTTGGCAAAAGACATCCTCAGCAAATGTGTAAGACAAATTACAAAACTACAATCTGGGAGAAAATTTTGCAACCTACATGAAAGACAAAACAAGTGAAATAAGAATAAACATAGTTCAGAAGAAATAAATATGGTTACAAAGCTCTGAAAACATCACTCTTCATTGATCTAGCAGTTCTATTTTTAGTAATTTATCCTGTAAAAATGTTTCAAAAGATACAGTAAGACATTACATTTATATAGAAAAATGAGAAACAACTATATTGGTGAAAAAGTCACAATACACACAAAGGAATAATAACCAATCATTAAAAGAGCTTAGTTCAGTTCAGCCACTTAGTCATGTCTGACTCTTTGAGACCCATGGACTGCAGCATGCCAGGCCTCGCTGTCCATCACCAACTCCCGGAGTTCACTCAAACTCATTGAGTCAGTGATGCCATCCAACCATCTCATCCTCTGTTGGCCCCTTCTCTTCCTGCCTTCCATCTTTCCCAGCATCAGGGTCTTTTCCAAGGAGTCCGTTCTTTGCATCTCGTGGTCAAAGTATTGGAGTTTCAGCTTCAACATTAGTCCTTTCAATCAACACCCAGGATTGATCTCCTTTAGGATGGACTGGTTGGATCTCCTTGCAGTCCAAGGGACTCTCAAGAGTCTTCTCCAACACCACAGTTCAAAAGCATCAATTCTTTGACACTCAGCTTTCTCTGTAGTCCAGCTCTCACATCCATACATGACTAGTGGAAAAACCATATCTTTGACTAGATGGACCTTTGTTGGCAAAGTAAGGCCTCTGCTTTTGAATATGCTATCTGGGTTAGTCATAACTTTTCTTCCAAGGAGCAAGTGTCTTTTAATTTCATGGCTACAGGCATCATCTGCAGTGATTTTGGAGCCCCAAAAAATAGTCTGTCACTGTTTCCACTGTCTCCCCATTTATTTGCCACAAAGTGATGGGACAGATGCCATGATCTTGGTTTTCTGAATGTTGAGCCTCAAGCCAACTTTCTCACTCTCTTCTTTCACTTTCATCAAGAGGCTCTTTAGTTCTTCTTTGCTTTCTGCCTAAAGTGTGATGTCATCTGCATACCTGAGATTATTGATATTTCTCCCAGCAATTTTGATTCCAGCATGTGCTTTATCCAGCCCAGAGTTCACAAACAGATAAATAAAGCATAAAATAAATAAAACAGATAAATAGAAGATAAAAGAGTTCAGAAACAGATAAATAAAAACATCTCCAAATCTATTGTTTAATGAGAACTAAGAGGGAAGTAAAGGAACCAGAGATCAAATTGCCAACATCCGCTGGACCATGGAAAAAGCAAGAGAGTTCCAGAAAAACATCTATTTCTGCTTTATTGACTATGCCAAAGCCTTTGACTGTGTGGATCACAATAAACTGTGGAAAATTCTAAAAGAGATGGAAATACCAGACCACCTGACCTGCCTCTTGAGAAACCTGTATGCAGGTCAGGAAGCAACAGTTAGAACTGGACATGGAACAGACTGGTTACAAATAGGAAAAGGAGTATGTCAAGGCTGTATATTGTCACCCTGCTTATTTAACTTATATGCAGAGTACATCATGAGAAATGCTGGACTGGAGGAAGCACAAGCTGGAATCAAGATTGCCAGGGGAAATATTAATAACCTCAGATATGCAGATGATACCACCCTTATGGCAGAAAGTGAAGAAAAACTAAAAAGCCTCTTGATGATAGTGAAAGTGGAGACTGAAAAAGTTGGCTTAAAGCTCAACATTCAGAAAACGAAGATCATGGCATTTGGCCCCATCACTTCATAGAAAATAGATGGAGAAACAGTGGAAATAGTGTCAGACTTCATTTTGGGGGGCTCTAAAATCACTGCAGATGGTGACTGCAGCCATGAAATTAAAAGACGCTTACTCCTTGGAAGGAAAGTTATGACCAACCTAGATAGCATATTCAAAAGCAGAGACATTACTTTGCCGACAAAGGTCTGTCTAGTCAAGGCTATGGTTTTTCCAGTGGTCATGTATGGATGTGAGAGTTGGACTGTGAAGAAGGCTGAGCGCCAAAGAATTGACACTTTTGAACTGCGGTGTTAGAAAAGACTCTTGAGAGTCCCTTGGACTGCAAGGAGATCCAACCAGTCCATTCTGAATGAGATGAGCCCTGGGATTTCTTTGGAAGAAATGATGCTAAAGCTGAAACTCCAGTATTTTGGGCACCTCATGTGAAGAGTTGACGCATTGGAAAAGACTCTGATGCTGGGAGGAATTGAGGGCAAGAGGAGAAGGGGACGACAGAGGATGAGATGGCTGGATGGCATCACTTACTTGATGGATGTGAGTCTGAGTGAACTCCAGGAGTTGGTGATGAACAGGAAGGCCTGGCGTGCTGCGATTCATGGGGTCGCAAAGAGTCAGACACGACTGAGTGACTGAACTGAACTGAACTGAAGAGGGAAGCAGGTTACAGAACAGTATGCAGAGAATGGTTAAAATTAGGATTTTATAAAAATGAAGTAGGAGAGGGGTTACATATGCCTAAGCAGGCCTGGAAGACTACACACCAGTCCAGTAACTATGATTTTCTCTGGGAACTGACATTATGATTATGCAGGTTCAATTTCCTTCCATCTAGAGCAATTTGCCTTTGTTTCTCTGACACTGGTTGAAGAGATCTTAGCCACTTATGGATGAGAATGTCCCACCTCAGGACTTCCCTGGCAGTCCAGTGGTCAAGACTCCACATTTCCAATGCAGGGGTGTCGGTTCAATCTCTGGTTAGAGAACTAAGATCCCACATGCCATGCAACATGGCCAAAAAGATATAAAAAATAAAGAATATCCCTAGATCCAGGATATACTTCTGATCAACTTGTTATTTGACTGTTCCATCTCTCCTCCCCTGAGTTTTCTGTAACTAGAAGCTAAGTCTGCAAACTTGATCAAACATTTAGATTAGACATTTTTGGCAAAATATAAGCAGTTTACTCTGGGGATTAGGATTATAGTGAAGGCACAGAGAAATATGTATTCTACAGTACATATTTCCATATTATCTCAATTTTTGCAATAAAGTACATAAGCAACTTTAAAAAATAGAGACATTTGCACTGACACAGAAAAAACTTAATAGTATACAGATCAAATATTTAAAAGGAAAAAAAGAAGGTACAAAGTAAAATCTTTCTTAAAAAAAAAAAAAAAAGGATTGTGTATGTGTGTGTGTGTGTTTCTGTTTATACACACATGTATCCATGCAGGCATTCATCAAGAAACAAGTAAAAAATGTTAACAAAGGTTACTTTTGAGGGTGGGGTTATTGATTTTCTATAGTGCTTTATTTTATGCTTTTGCTTAATTCTTTTTTCTTCCATAAGCACAAAATGAGGTTGTGAAGGGGTGAAATTTGTAATTATTTAATGAAACTAATTAATTTAGATGTAGAAAATAACAACTTCTAACAATGAGGAGGAAGAAGGAACAAATGGAAGAAGTATACACAGGAACTCAAAAACAGCAATGTTTGAAGCAATGGCCCGATTTTCCAAGGAAATACCAAATTATATTCAACATAACTGACTCTTATTTTCCAAAACTGTGCATTCCCAGAAAATGCATTCCTAAACATGTCTTCACTAAGCAGGTCGTATTTCATAATATCTTCATTGAAATTGTATTTGGGGACAAGAAGCAGGGTAATATATTTATTCCATGGAACTTTGCTGACCAAGTTTCAATAGAATCATAGCAGTAATCATGATCTGTTAAAATAATTTAAAATATAAATTACATTCCAAATAGTAAAAAAAAAAAAAAAAATGACTGTAGTGCTTATTAGGTCACAAAAATCATAGAGGAGGATAAATTAATACATAAATATGTTTTAAGTTATAAACTTAACCTTTTAACCTTTATTTTGTAATTTATAATTATAAAAATTTTCATAAACATCTTTCTATACCAAGGAGTGGTGTTCAAATCATTCTAACTTAAGCTGGCATTGAGACCATTCATGAAAGTATTAACTAGGCATGGCAATGGAATCTTTTAAGTGTTTTTTTTAAAATTTGAAGATATGAAGTCTTGGGGGAAATGCATGGGTAAATTTTTTCTACTTTTTCTTCTTTTCTTAATCTTTCCTCCCTTAACAATGTGTGTGAACTCAGTTGCTCAGGCAAGTCGGATTCTTTGTGACCCCATGGAATGTAACCCACCAGGCTCTTCTGTCCATGGAATTTCTCAGGCAAGAATACTGGAGAGGGTAGCAATTCCCTTCTCCAGGGGATCTTTCCAACCCAGGGATTGAACTCAAGTCTCCTGCATTGCAGGCAGATTCTTTACCATCTGAGCCACCAGGAAAGCCCAAAAGTGAAAGTGAAAGTCGCTCGGTTTTGTCTGACTCTTTGCAGCCCATGGACTATATATACAGTCCATGGAATTCTCCAGGCAAGAATACTGGAGTGAGTGGCCTTTCCCTTCTCCAGGGGATCTTCCCAACCCAGGGATCAAACCCAGGTCTCCCGCAATGCAGGTGGATTCTTCACCATCTGAGGCACCAGGGAAGCCCACGGAAACCCAAATTAGCCCCAAAACACTGGAGCCAAAAATAACAGACACCTATTGTCTCACAGTTTCTGTGAATTAGAAATCTTGGAGCATTTGGTCTGGGTGATTCTAGCACAGAACAGGCTTCGCTGGCACTACTGGTAAAGAATCCACCTGCCAATGCAGGAGACTCAAAAGACATGGATTCAATCCCTGAGTTGGGCAGATCCTTTGCAGGAGGGAAAGGCAACCCATTCCAGTATTCTTGCCTGGAAAATTTCATGGATAAAGGAGTCTGGCAGACTACGGTCCACTTTCACCTTCACTCATAAAGTTAAAGAAGGAGGAGGGGGGCGTGATGTTTTTAAACCCAGAATTAATGTAAGGATTAACAGTCAATTTCTGCCTTTTAATTCTCATTTCATAAGGTTTCCTATCTGCAAACCATTTTCTGCTTGTCCACTGTTCTTGTTCTTCAGTTTTTTCTGGCAACATTTTGAACCAGTTTCCTAGAGGCAATAAAAGGTTTTCAATTTAAAGTATTTTTTAAAAAGAACTACTTCCTGGTGAATGGCACTATGCCATGCTTTAGTTGACATCCCAATTTCAACTGATTCATCAGAATTCATCAGAACTGAGCCTGTGTGTGTGTGTGAAAGTTGCTCAGTCATCTCTGACTCTTTGAGACCCCATGGACTATACAGTCCATGGAATTCTCCAGGCCAGAATACTGGAGTGGGTAGCAGTTCCCTTCTCCAGGGGATCTTTCCAACCCAGGGATCCAAACCAGGCCTCCCTCATTGCAGGCAGATTCTTTACCATCTGAGTCACCAGGGAAGCCCAAGAATGCTGGAGAAGACTATCCCTTCTCCAGCAGAACTTCTTGATCCAGAACTGAACCTACCATTAAGTAATTTCTGATGACTCACTTAGGTGTCCCCAAGGATCTTTGGCTCAGCCTGTAGTTGCATCTTAGAACTTGCCACTTGTGGTGCAAAAACACAAGTGCTGAAAAGACAGTCCAGTACTGAGGAGGAGAGTTTTTGCTGTTGTTGGTATTTTACTTTACACAAAAGTAACACTGGATGTGAGAGTTGGACTATAAAAAAAAAGCTGAGCGCCAAAGAATTGATGCTTTTGAACCGTGGTGTTGGAGAAGACTCTTGAGAGTCCCTTGGACTGCAAGGAGATCCAACCAGTCCATCCTAAAGGAGATCAGCCCTGGGATTTCTTTGGAAGGAATGATGCTAAAGCTGAAACTCCAGTACTTTGGCCACCTCATGCGAAGAGTTGACTCACTGGAGAAGACTCTGATGCTGGGAGGGATTGAGGGCAAGAGGAGAAGGGGACAACAGAGGATGAGATGGCTGAATGGCATCACTGACTCGATGGATGTGAGTCTCAGGGACCTCCGGGAGTTGGTGATGGACAGGGAGGCCTGGGGTGCTGCGATTCTTGGGGTCACAAAGAGTCGGACACGACTGAGCGACTGATCTGATCTGATCTGACACTATCTTCTTCCAGCTGTGTCCAATCCTTTGTGACCCCATGAACTGTAGCCTGCCAGCCTCCTCTGTCCATGGAATTCTCCAGGCAAAAATACTGGAGTGGGTAGCCATTTCCTCTGCCTGGGGATTTTCCTGATCCAAAGATCGAACCCACATCTCCTGAGTCTCCTGAATTGGCAGGAAGATTCACTCTCCTCTCAGAGCGAAATATTTCACTAGAATTATCTCATAATTCTAGTAGATAATTCTTGTGAAAAATGAATTAACAGGACCACACTTATGATTTATTCAAGAAATAAATATGATACTAATAGTAACCCTTAAAGATTGGTACCCCAGTTAGCTACCCAACCAGCTCCTCACTTAGCCCATTCTCAGTTTTTGAGAGAGGGAAGTGCAGAGACCAGAGAAAAGGCTGCAAGAAGTCTGAGATAGTGCCCACTATGCATAAGAAATCATGAGATGGAGAAAACAGCCAGCCAGTTGATTAATTAGCTGCTGCAAAATTGAAGCAGAGTGTTGTTGCCTCAACAAAATGATTAACCTTAGAGGAGGAGGCAAGACGAATCCATTGCCCAGGGAACATCCACTAGGCTCAAGAACCATCAAGTCACTGGGGCTGTGACTGGATGATCAAGACTACTGCTGACTCCTGAATGACTTTGCAACATCCACAGGGTTGTTCTCCTACTTCTCCATGTACCTTTAAAACAAGACCCTAAAACCTGGTGGAAATTAAGCATGTCTCTGTTGGAAAAGGCAATGGCAACCCACTCCAGTACTCTTGCCTGGAAAATCCCATGGATGGAGGAGCCTGGTAGGCTGTAGTCCATGGGGTCGCTAAGAGTCCGACACAACTGAGCGATTTCACTTTCACTTTTCACTTTCATGCATTGGAGAAGGAAATGGCAAACTGCTCCAGTATTCTTGCCTGGAGAATCCCAGGGATGGGGAGCCTGGTGGGCTTCCATCTATGGGGTCACACAGAGTCAGACACAACTGAAGCGACTTAGCAGCAGCAGTAGCAGCTGTTACTTACACCTGTAATAAAACCAACCAATGCAAAAGCTTTAGATATTGTCGGATATTGAAAATTATGAATATGTTTTCACTTCAGTTTGAGGAAGAAGATTATTTTCAAATATCGAAAACAAAGACTATTTTTCAAGCCTAGGACTAAGATAAACCAGCGTCGAATAATGCTTTATGGTTTATAAACCACTTCCATGCTCCTGCTGCCATACAACCTTCACAGAGTAATAATGTTGCCATCATTATCTCTACTTTACAGATGAAAAAACAAGCACAGTGTATATTGGAAGGGGGAAGAAGCAAGGGATGGATGACTATTGCATACTTTACACAGGATTTTTAAAAATTTCTATACCAGTTGAGAAAAACTAAGATCATGGCATCTGGTCCCATCACTTCATGGCAAATAGATGGGGAAACAGTGGAAACAGTGTCAGACTTTATTTTTTTGGGCTCCAAAATCACTGCAGATGGTGACTACAGCCATGAAATTAAAAGACACTTACTCCTTGAAAGGAAAGTTATGACCAACCTAGGTAGCATATTGAAAAGCAGAGACATTACTTTGCCAACAAAGGTCTGTCTAGTCAAGGCTATGGTTTTTCCAGTGGTCATGTATGGATATGAGAGTTGGACTACAAAAAAAAAGCTGAGTGCCGAATAATTGATGCTTTTGAAATGTGGTGTTGGAGAAGACTCTTGAGAGTTCCTTGGACTGCAAGGAGATCCAACCAGTCCATTCTGATGGAGATCAGCCCTGGGTTTTCATTGGAAGGACTGATGTTGAAGTTGAAACTCCAGTACTTTGACCACCTGATGCGAAGAGCTGACTCATTTGAAAAACCCTGATGCTGGAAAAGATTGAGGGCAGGAGGAGAAGGGGACAACAGAGAATGAGATGGTTGGATGGCATCATCGACTCAATAGACATGGGTTTGGGTGGACTCTGTGAGTTCGTGATGGACAGGGAGGCTGGCGTACTGCGGTTCATGAGGTTGCAAAGAGTCAAACATGACTGAGCTACTGAGCTGAACTAAACCGATACCAGTTGAAATATATTTTATGCAAATATTTTGTGTAAGAGTTTTGTAAGAGTTAGATGGATAATATTTTTAGTAAGCAGTTTCCATTACTCCAGATCAAATTGAGATGAATGAACATCTAGTAAGTTATAAGTGATACATATGCATAAACCATTCAGAAGAGACTTTTTAATCATTTTTACTACAGCAAGAAATGTATAATATTATTAGTGATTATTATTAGAGCCATAATAACACATAAACAGAAGTCTTCATCTTTCCAAGGATTTTAAAAAACAGTTAATATGTAATCCTCTCTGGGTCTATTGGAGGTTATTCTTTTTACTTGGTGTTTCTATCAACATAATATTTATCAAAATACTACTCTTTAAAATTGTCTTTAATGGCTTTTCTGACAAGAGTTTCAGTGTGGTGCTTAAAAGCATAGATTTTCATTCAGAATGCTTGGGTTTCAATCCCAACACAGACAATTACCTTAGGCAAATCATTTTATTTCTCTGCATCAACTTCCTCATTCATAATGTGGGAAGGATTATAATAGTATAAACCTAATAAGATTTTCATAAGGACTAAATGATTTAATACCCAAAAACTCTTCAGTTCAGTTCAGTTCAGTTGCTCAGTCGTGTCTGACTCTTTGCAACCCCATGAATTGCAGCACACCAGGCCTCCCTGTCCATCACAAACTCCCGGAGTTCACTCAGACTCACGTCCATCGAGTCAGTGATGCCATCCAGCCATCTCATCCTCTGTCGTCCCCTTATCCTCTTGCCCCCAATCCCTCCCAGCATCAGAGTCTTTTCCAATGAGTCAGCTCTTCACATGCAGTGGCCAAAGTACTGGAGTTTCAGCTTTAGCATCATTCCCTCCAAAGAAATCCCAGGGCTGATCTCCTTCAGAATGGACTGGTTGGATCTCCTTGCAGTCCAAGGGACTCTCAAGAGTCTTCTCCAACACCACAGTTCAAAAGCATCAATTCTTCAGCACTCAGCCTTCTTCACAGTCCAACTCTCATATCTATACATGACCACTGGGAAAACCATAGCCTTGACTAGACGGACCTTTGTTGGCAAAGTAATGTCTCTGCTTTTCAATATGCTATCTAAGTTGGTCATAACTTTCCTTCCAAGGAGTAAGTGTCTTTTAATTTCATGGCTGCAGTCACCATCTGCAGTGATTTTGGAGCCCCCCAAAATAAAGTCTGACACTGTTTCCGCTGTTTCCCCATCTATTTGCCATGAAGTGATGGGACTGGATGCCATGATCTTCGTTTTCTGAATGTTGAGCTTTAAGCCAACTTTTTCACTCTCCACTTTCACTTTCATCAAGAGGCTTTTTAGTTCCTCTTCACTTATTATTAATATCTTTCACAAGTAGTCCCTAGATATTTGTAAGACATTATTAGTATATTCTTTACATCTGACTTATGAGGAAGTTCAACATAAGCATGTTGAACGTGAGAGCAGAGCAGTTTTCCAAAAGTTGGTTTACAAATTAGAATGCATTGCCTCAGATAAATGGTATTGCCCTTGGAGAATAAGAATCCAGGGAAACCTACAAATGCCCCTTTTGTCAATGATGTGGTTGAGATTGTATGGTACTTTGGAGCTCTGCACTCCCTGAGCCCCTCTAAGTTCTAGGGAGCAATTTACAAAGTGAGTGTAACCAGGCACATTAGGGAGCACCACGGGGTCATGGATAAGATGGAGGCAGGGGGAGCTGTGAGGACAAGAAGGTTCCAACAAAGGATGTAAGAGCTCTTCCTTCTGATGCTTGAAGAAGGCTAAAGATCCAAGACTCCAAGGGTTTCAGTTGCAAGAGAAGACTCCAGATTGCCGATACAATAGCACGTGTGTGTGTGTGCATGGCAAGTTGCTTCTGTCCTGTCAGATTCTTTGTGACCCTATATATGGACTGCTCTCAAGGCAAGAATACTGAAGTGGTTTGCCGGGAGTTGGTGATGGACAGGGAGGCCTGGCGTGCTGCGATTCATGGCGTCGCAAAGAGTCGGACACGACTGAGCGACTGATCTGATCTGATATGGACTGCAGCCCGCCAGGCTCCTCTGTCCATGGGATTCTCCAGGCAAGAATACTGGAGTGAGTTGCCATGCCCTCCTCTAGAGGATCTTCACCTCCCAGGGATCGAAGCCATGGCTCTTACGTTTCCTGCATTGACAGGCGGGTTCTTTACCACTAGCACCAACTGTGAAGCCCACAGTAGCATATTCAATGATTTTTAGATGTAATTTACTGAACTATCTGCTGCTAGCATTATAATTTTCAAGATGTCAAAAGGAAGTACCAAAAGGTCCCTGAAGAATTACTTTTGATTTTTGTTAAAAGTTAGATTTGCATAAGAGGTTGGAGGTGGGGAGGAGCATGTTTTCTCTTGGCAACAAGTCTTAAAATAGGGTTATGAATGGAAGAAAAAGGAGACAGATTTCGATAAATTTCTGGGTTTGGCACTTTGTCTTCTTATATCAAGGGCTTCCCAGTTGGCCCTAATGGTAAAGGATCTGCCTGTCAATGCAGAAGACTCAGGAGACACAGTTTCAATCCCTGAGTGGGGACGATCCCCTGGAGGAGGAAATGGCAACCCACTCCAGTATCTTGCCTGGAAAATTCCATGGATAAAGGAAACTGGTGGGTTACAGTCCACGGGGTCATGAAGAAACAGACACAACTGAACATACACACTCCTTAATCACAAGTTGATGTGTCCTGGGCATAGTACTGTTTGTCATGCTTTTGTTGCCTCAATTTTTCTCAGACCTTTTAGGAAAGAACCTTGACAGATCAGAGGGACATACAGTGCAGCATGGAAGTAATGAAGGATCTGGGCTTTTGCACATGCTGTTTCCTCTGCCAGGAAGGAAACCAACCTCTCTCTATCTATCTACCTATCTAATAAATGTATATATATATATATATATGGAGAAGGCAATGGCATCCCACTCCAATACTCTTGCCTGGAAAATCCCATGGATGGAGGAGCCTGGTGGACTGCAGTCCACGGGGTCGATACGAGTCGGACACGACTGAGCAAATTCACTTTCACTTTTCACTTTCATGCATTGGAGAAGTAAATGGCAACCCACTCCAGTGTTCTTGCCTGGAGAATCCCAGGGATGGGGGAGCCTGGTGGGCTGCTGTCTATGGGATCACACAGAGTCGTACACGACTGATTCGACTTAGCAGCAGCATATCTATGTATATATGTATGTATGGGGGTATATATATATATATATGGGCTTTGGGTCTTGTTTAGAAATCCCTGGTTCCAGAAAACAACTTTCCAGATCTCTGCGAACTAGCATGCGTTTCCTCCACTATAGCAGTTGTGCACTGAATTGGAATGTCTTGTTTGGTGATCTTTTCTGAGCTCCTGAGAATAGAGACAATGCTCTACTCACCTTTCTATATGCAGTACTATGTGTCATGACTTTCATAGGAGAGACTCAATAAATCCTGGCTATCTGAGTGAAAGAAAGTGGGAATCTCAAGGAGATAGAAAGATGGATTCCTCAGACTTTTCTTGTTCTCCTTGCTTTGTTTTGAGTTGGAACAGTGTATCCAGATCCTTTTCACCTATAAAGTGGAGCTAATACATGGTCCAGAGAAAAAAGATGCAAGAAACGGGTGCTAACCAGTTCTGATCCAGCCTGTAAAGAGGAATGATAAAGAAGGATCATGGATTCTCCAATATCCAGACAAGTTGACTAGAGAATGAAATTGGAATTGTCAGAGCAAAACTGCTGCCTGGGAAAGAGCTGATATCCAATTACAGTAACCTTTGCCTTCTGTGTCTTTAAGGAATGCAAGCTTAAAACCAGGCAGATGAACATACATTGATCAAATAGAGGAATGAAAACCTCAACAGTGGACACTCAAAGCTCACTTCTGCAGAGAGGGGATCTGCCTTCCACTGACACCCTAGGTTATGTGAGGATTAGGACTGAGGATGGAGAAAACCTAATTACAAAAAGAAAGCTGGATGTTCTGGATAAGTTCTCTCCTCACCTGCTAGGTGGACCATCTGTGAGTCCTGCTTGTGGAAATATGAAAGTTATTCTTCTTAGTGCTGCTAAAATAACTTTAGGTCATTCAGCATATTAATGGAAGGAGCTGGTCTCAGAATTAGAGATAAGCAAATGCCACTACATTCAAATGATGGAAATCAGGGCTGTGAAGTTAAATGCCACTCAAAGAGACAATTTGCTAGCTCAATACAACTAAGGAATGCTTAGCTTTTAAACTCAGTTGTATCAGATGGAAGGAAGTTTTATTGGAGAACTGGGAGATTCAATGTCAAGACTAAAGCCATATCTACACGCAGCAAGTATATTAGCCTAAGTGAAGGGAACCCAGTATAATCTGTTGCCTCCATGATGAAGCTGTGCAGTGATCAACCATGTCAACTGTACTGTGATCTAATTCAGACTGTTAGAAATAATCTAATCGGCTCTAAGCAAGCTACTGACTTTGATTATGATTTTAAATTGAGAGTCTCTGGTATTCCTTTAAAATCTCAGAGAAACAATTTAGTCAAAATAGTCAAATCTTTTATCAAATATTAAAAAAATATGTATTTAAAGTAAAGAGGAACTGAAAAGCCTCTTGATGAAAGTGAAAGTGGAGAGTGAAAAGGTTGGCTTAAAGCTCAACATTCAGAAAAAGAAGATCATGGCATCTGGTCCTATCACTTCATGGCAAATAGATGGGGAAACAGTGGAAACAGTGTCAGACTTTATTTTGGGGGAATCCAAAATCACTGCAGATGGTGACTGCAGCCATGAAATTAAAAGACGCTTACTCCTTGGAAGGAAAGTTATGACCAACCTAGATAGCATATTGAAAAGCAGAGATATTACTTTGCCAACAAAGGTCCATCTAGTCAAGGCTATGGTTTTTCCAGTGGTCATGTATGGATGTGAGAGTTGGACTGTGAAGAAGGCTGAGTGCCAAAGAATTGATGCTTTTGAACTGTGGTGTTGGAGAAGACTTTTGAGAGTCCCTTGGACTGCAAGGAGATCCAACCAGTCCATCCTGAAGGAGATCAGTCCTGGGTATTCATTGGAAGGACTAATGCTGAAGCTGAAACTCCAGTACTTTGACCACCTCATGCTAAGAGTTGACTCATCGGAAAAGACTCTGATGCTGGGAGGGATTGGGGGCAGGAGGAGAGGGGACAACAGAGGATGAGATGGCTGGATGGCACCACTTACTCGATGGACATGAGTCTGAGTGAACTCCAGGAGTTGGTGATGGACAGGGAGGTCTGACGTGCTGTGATTCATGGGGTCACAAAGAGTCAGACACAACTGAGCGACTGAGCTGACCTGAACTGAAAATGTAGGATTTCTGCAAACCACACATGCATTCTAGAAAAGACTGCTTAAACATATTCATTATAGTTTGTATTTTTGTTTTAATTACTGTTATTTCCCCATGTTACACAGTTATTTCTTCAAGTATAAGTTTTATCACATTTGCCAAATTGCCTAATGAGCAAGATGTTGGGTTTTGGCTACATTTTATCTATCATTTTTCATAACATGATTTACATACTGTTCTCACACTTAGCATAACAATAGAAGCAAATGTGTAACAACTAACAATAATATGGGTGACCATAACTGGGAACTGACTATTTAGATAAACACAAACAATCCACTCCTTATACCTTTTTTAAGAATTTAGAATTTAAATTAATCTTACTGCCTTTGATGTGAAGCCTTAATTTTCTCTCCAGTTCTCATATCACTTAGCTCCTGCAACTTTCTTACTTCCCCATACACATACAAAAGAAGTTAAAATAGATGGGAAAAAAGTGGAAACAGTGTCAGATTTCGTTTTCTTGGGCTCCAAAGTTAATGCAAATGGTGATGGCAGGCACAAAATTAAAAGATGTTTGCCCCTTGGAAGAAAAGTTATCACAAAGCTAGACAGCATATTAAAAATCAGAGACATCACTTTGCCAACAAAAGTCTGTGTAGTCAGAGCTATGGTTTTCCAAGTAGTCATGCATGGATGTGAGAGCTGGACCATAAAGGAGGCTGAGCACCAAAGAATTGCTGCTTTCAAACTGTGGTGCTAGAGAAGACTCTTGAGAGTCCTTTGGACCGCAAGGAGAACAAATCAGTCAATCTCGAAGGAAATCAGTCTTGAATATTCATTGGGAGGACTGGTGTTGAAGCTCCAATATTTTGGCCACCTGATGTAAAAAGCTGGCACATTGGAAAAGACCCTGATGCAGGGAAAGATTTAGGGCAAGAGGAGAAGGGGACAACAGAGGATGAGATGGTTGGATGGCATCACTGACTCAGTGGTCATGGGTTTGAGCAAACTCAGGGAGATATGAAGGACAGGGAAGCCTGATGTGCTGTAGTTCATGGGATCACAAAGAGTTGGACATGACTTAGCAACTGAACAACAATGACAGCAACATTTCTTGAATGCTATTTATGTTCTATCAATGGTGTCATTTTCTTTGTAGACTATATCTTTTCCCCAGTAACTCTATTATTATCATCTTTATATAAAACATGAGAACATTTGGACTGATTGTTGTTGTTATTCAGTTGCTCAGTCATGTCCAACTCTTTGTGACCTCGTGGACTGTAGCACTCCAGGCTTCCCTATCCTTCACTATCTCCCAGAGTTTGCTCAAACCTCATGTCCACTTAGTTGACAAGACCATCCAACCATCTCATCTTCCGTTGCCCCCTTCTCCTCCTGCCCTCAGTCTTTCCCAGCATGGGAGTCTTTTCTGATGAGTCAGCTTTTTGTATCAGGTGGCCAAAGTATTGACATTGAGGGACTGATTGAGGGCAAGCTATTTATTCAACCACAGATAGAGAGTTTTCAAATTATTGACCAGCAAATAATCTCTCTCCTTCCCACCTCTCTCCTTCCCACTCTGTGAAGAGTAGACTTCCCTGAATTTCCAATATAGGCTTTGACCATGTCATGATATTGTTCTTACTGGATTTATGGAATGTTAACAGATATGAAGTGAGCAGAAATCTTAAATGTGCTTCATGGGTTTGGCTTGTTTCTTACATCCTGGCCATCTTCCATGAGAAAACATGATCCAGATGGATGCCACCCTTCAGCCTGTGTTGTGTAATGAATACACAGGGCAGAACCCCTGCTCCAGGAAGCTGTTAATCCTAGAAGTATCAAGACAGGTAGTGTAAGCTTCAGTTAAACTTGTAGCTTATAGCCGAGAACCTAGCCCAACCACTGACTTGCAGATCTGTGAGCAAGAAAATCAGTTGCTGTTTTATGCTACTAAGTCTGATAATACTTTGCTGCTATAGACTGAATAAATGTTTGTGTCCCCCTGCTCCATATTTGTATGTTGAAGTCTAATTTCCAATGTGATGGTATTTGGAGGTGGGGCCTTTGGGAGGTAATTAGGTCATGAGAGTGAAGCCCTTGTGAACCTGAATGCAGATCAAGAAGCAACAGTTAGAACCAGACATGGAACAACTGACTGGTTCAAAATTGGGAAAGGAGTATGTCAAAGCTGTAGACTGTCATCCTGTTTATTTAACCTATATGCAGAGTGCATCATGTGAAATGCCAGGCTGGATGAATCACAAGCTGGAATCAAGATTGCTCAGAGAATTATCAACAACCTCAGATATGCAGACGATACCACTCTAATGGCAGAAAGTGAAGAAGAACTAAAGAACCTCTTGATGAGTGTGAAACAGGAGAGTAAAAAGGCTGGCTTAAAACTCAGCATTCAAAAATCTAAAATCATGGCATCCAGTCCCATCACTTCATGGCAAGTAGATAGGGAAACAGTGGACACAGTGACAGATTTTATTTTCTTGGGCTCGAAAATCACTGCAGACCATGACTGTAGCTACAAAATTAAAAAATGCCAGCTACTTAGAAGGAAAGCTATAACAAACCTAGACAGCATATTAAAAAACAAAGACATCACTTTGCCAACAAAGGTCCATATAGTCAAAGCTATAGTTTTCCAGTAGTCATTATAGGTGTGAGATTTGAATGAGAAGGCTGAGCACCAAAGAACTGATGCTTTCAAATTGTGCTGCTGGAGAAGATTTTTGAGAGTCCCTCAGACAGCAAGGAGATCAAACCAGTCACACCTAAAGGAAATCAGCCCTGAATATTCGTTGGAAGGACTGATGCTGATGCCAAAACTCCAATACTTGGCCACCTGATGTAAAGAGTCAACTCATTGGGAAAGATCCTGATGCTGGGAAAGATTAAAGGCAAGAAGAGAAGAGGATGACAAAAGATGAGATGGTTGGATGGCATCATTGGCTCAATGGACATGAATTTGAGCAAAATCTGGGAGCTAATGAAGGACAGGGAAGCCTGGAGTGCTACAGTCCATGGGATGGGGTCACAAAGAGTTGAACAGCAACAGGAAGAAACATGAGTAAGATAACCTCTCTCCCTTTGCCGTGTGAGAATACAGTAAACAGGCATCGACTTACAAACCAGGAAAAGCACCTTTACTAGGAGCTGACTGATCTTGTAGTTCTCAGCCTCTAGAACTGTGAGTGATTTGTTCCATGCCAAGACATTTGTTGTGCAGCATTATTGAGATAGTGTAGATGTTAAGTTGCAGCAGTAGGATTCACATCCATATCTGTAGGTACCAACACTGGAGCTCACTTCTTACTCACCATTGCCTATCTGTAAGTGATAGACTAGTAAATGGAGCACAAGATATATGGCTCCAAAGTCTGAGACTTACAGGCTGAAGAATTTAGAAAGGCAACGGGAAAGGAAGCTAAGATCATGAATAGGGAAGCTGTGGGCCTTAAAAGTACTTAAGGGGAGGAGATAATCTATGTGACCTAGTTCCTCTTCCTCCTTATGCCCAGTCCCCAAACCCACACCTCCTCTTTTACCCTCCTGCCCGAATTCTCACCTCTGGATAGTGCAGAGAAGATAGAATCAATATATGTGCCAGTGCAAAGAAATCAAACTGCTCCAGAAAAATCCTGAAGTGTCTGTTTTATATATATTTCCTTCATCTTTCATTTTAAAAGATTAAAGAATACGTCTACCCATATTTCCACTGATTGCAAGGATCCAGAAAACCACTTTTGAGTCAGTATTTCACAAATGTTCAAATATAAGTGGATTCTTTTTGATAGCAATATCGCTTTCTGATGAGATGGAGACCCAGAAATTCACAATAGTGGTTTTCATTAAAGAGCATTGTTGGCACTTTTTATGGCAAAAATTATTAGCAATTGTCTTTTGGCAAAATTCCAAGCCAAGAAATTATATTATACCTGTTCATACTGTTCCCATGATTTCAAATGTCATTCTTCTTGCTTTCTTCCTTGAAACGATGTGATGTTACTGTGAATGTCTAATTCAATTCCAGAAGTCAGTGAGCCATGGTTTCTCTTTTCTTAATCCCAGGCCTTTTAGAATTTAATTATCTAATTGTTATAAAACAATCATATGAAAGAAAATATGGTATTTATAACATTGATATCAACAATATTTGATATAAAATTTGATATAAAATTCCTAATATTTTAAAGCCAATAAGACCATAGAGAGAGATAAATTAGAAAACCTCCTAGATCTTTCACTCCCAATACCTATGACATTTGAGATCATTCTTGCCAGATCTGAGGCCTCTCTAATAATACTTACCACTTAACCCATATTTCAGATTCACTTGCTAAAAGGTAGAACCATTTAGGGTAAGTATAAGTGAGACTAGATTTTATTTTACTTTGGAATTCTGAATATAGTATTATTCTTAACCTGGGATTTACTACAGTGCCTCATATCATGCCTTCCTATAGGTTGAAAATGCTTGTCTAACTCGTATTATTCAGGATTCTCCAGAAAAACAACATCTATAGAATGTGTATGTATGTATGTGTGTGTATACATCCTTTGTATTGATAACATTTATTTTGTAGTCATTTTTAAATTTATTTCATTTTATATATATAGCAGATACATTATAGTCTTATAGGTTACATATATAGATATCAGTTCACTCAGTTCAGTTCTTTGAGACCCCATGGACTGCAGCAGTCCTTCACCATCTCCCAGAGTTTGCTCAAATTCATGTCCATTGAGTCGGTGACACCATCCAACCATCTCATCCTCTGTCATCTCCTTTCCTCCTGCCTTCAATCTTTCCCAGCATCAGGATCTTTTCTAATCAATCAGTTCTTTGCATCAGGTGGCCAAAGTATTGGAGCTTCAGCTTCAGCATCAGTCCTTTCGATGAATGTTAAGGACTGATTTACTTTAGAACTGACCGTTTGATCTCCTTCCTGTCGAAAGGAGGAGAGTCTCAAGAGTCTTCTCCAACACCACAGTTCAAAAACATCAATTCTTCAGCGCTCAGCTTTCTTTATAGTCCAACTCTCACATCTATACATGACTACTGGAAAAACCATAGCCTTGACTAGATGGACCTTTGTTGGCAAAGTAATGTCTCTGCTTTTTAATATGCTGTCTAGGTTGGTCATAACTTTTCTTCCAAGGAGCAAGTGTCTTTTAATTTCATGGCAGCAGTCACCATCTGCAGTGATTTTGGAGCCCAATAATATAAAGTCTGTCATTGTTTCCATTATTTCCCCATCTATATAAATATATCAATAGATAGATAGAGGACACATTGATTGATTTTAAGGAATTGGCTCACAATGTGGAAGCTGAGAAGTCTGAAATCCTAAGGGCAGGACATCAGGCTGGAAATTTCAGCAGGAGTTGATGTTGAAGTCTTCAGTCAAGGACAGTCTGGAGATAGAATTCCTTCCTCTTCCAGGGACCTTAGTCTTTTCTCTTAAGGCCTTCAACCAACTGGATAAGACCCATTTACATAATGGAGGATAATCTGCCTTACTCAACGTTCACTGATTTAAACGTTAATCACATTTAAAAAATACCTTATCAACAATATCTAGACTGACATTTGACCAAATAACTGGATACCATTAACCTGGCTAAGCTGACACATAAAATTAACCATCATACTCACTGATCATTAAAGTGGGATGACTGTATTCCAGGAGCTACTCTAGATGATCGAGTGGTATAAGGGAATAAAAAATAGAACTTCTTTTATCTTTATTTTGATCAGGAAAAAAATGTATCCTTACTACTGAGTTAATGCACAGATTGACAGCTGCACCTTTCTCAGGCCATATAAGAGATGTCCTATGCCATAACTCTGGCTCAAGGTGTCCTGGGGGAAGGAGAGGGAGGCCTGGGGCACAGAGCGTTGACACAGGTCACTTGTAGCACCAGCTACATTCTCACATTTACCTGAGCCATTGTGGCAGATGGAATAATAGCCCTTCGGAATATATCCATGTCCTTATCCTGGGAACCTGTGAATATTCACTTTTCATGACAAAAAGAACTTTGCAGGTGTGAACAAGTTAAGGATCTGAGATGGAGAATTTATCCTGGCTTATTCCAGTGGGCCCAACATAATCACAATTCCTTATAAAAGAGACACAGGAAGAGCCAGAATCTGAAAAAAGGTGATTTGACAACCGAAGCAGAGACTGGAATGATACTCTTTGAAGACAGAGGAAGAGGCTACAAGCCTAGGAATACAAGTGGCCTCTAGAAGCTTCAAAAGGCAGGGGAACAGATTCTATCCTAGTTTCCAGAAGGAATGCAGCTATGCCAGTCCCTTGATTTGGGACAGTTTGCAAAAGCAATGTACTAACTGCAGAAAAGGGAGAAATTCCTTGCTAATTTCAATGAAAAGCTCTACATCATTTTTGAATGGGATTTTAAAATGTACATCATGGTTTTTAATGAGTACTGCACTTGTGCAAGCATAGCTAGAATCCTCATGAGTTATTTCACCTACAGTGTTTATTAAACTTCGTATCCAAAAACCCTTAGAATCAGATCTTATTTAACTACAAAGGGGGGGTAAATTGAGATTTGAAAAGTAATGTTGTACAGTTGTCCACACTGAGAGCCTAAGACACCACAAATGCACAAATCCATTGCTGATGACTGTGGCTTGACACCACCCCAGTAGCCAACTCTGCTGGTCAGGATTTCACCTTTGAACTCATAGGCAAAATCAGCATCAGGGGGAGGTAGTCTCCTCAGCTAGAGCTCCAGCAGTTTTAGGATTCTGAAGGGGGAAGAATAGAGGATGAAAGCCCAAGAGTATCTGGTGAACGCACACCTGCAGGTCACTGACCCTGGGCACCAGAGGTCCAGCCTGCGGCTGCACATTTCTAGGGTGGATGAGCAGGTAATGATTATATCAAGGCCACCTGAAAGAGAGAAAAGAGAAAAAGTAAACCAACACCCTCAGCATCCCTCCTAAAAGGCCACACATCTGTTAAGACCATTAAGACCATCCTCTATCACTGGTAAGAATGCCTCCAGTGATTTACCCCCTCTCAGTTCAGTTCAGTCACTCAGTTGTGTCCAACTCTTTACGACCCCATGAATCATAGCACGCCAGGCCTCCCTATCTATCACCATCTCCTGGACTTCACTCAAACTCATGTCCATCAAGTCGGTGATGCCATCCAGCCATCTCATCCTCTGTCGTCCCCTTCTTCTCCTGCCCCCAACCCCTCCCAGCATCACAGTTTTTTCCAATGAGTCAACTCTTCACATGAGGTGGCCAAAGTACTGGAGTTTCAGCTTTAGCATCATTCCTTCCAAAGAAATCCCAGGGCTGATCTCCTTTAGAATGGACTGGTTGGATCTCCTTGCAGTCCAAGGGACTCTCAAGAGTCTTCTCCAACATCACAGTTCAAAAGCATCAATTCTTTGGTGCTCAACTTTCTTCACAGTCCAACTCTCACATCCATACATGACCACTGGAAAAACCATAGCCTTGACTAGATGGACCTTTGTTGGCAAAGTAATGTCTCTGCTTTTCAATATGCTATCTAGGTTGGTCATAACTTTCCTTCCAAGGAGTAAGCATCTTTTAATTTCATGGCTGCAGTCACCATCTGCAGTGATTTTGGAGCCCCCAAAAAATAAAGTCTGACACTGTTTCCACTGTTTTCCCATCTATTTCCCATGAAGTGATGGGACCAGATGCCATGATCTTGGTTTTCTGAATGTTGAGCATTAAGCCAACTTTTTCACTCTCCTCTTTCACTTTCATCAAGAGGCTTTTGAGTTCCTCTTCACTTTCTGCCATAAAGGTGGTGTCATCTGCATATCTGAGGTTATTGATATTTCTCCCAGCAATCTTGATTCCAGCTTGTGCTTCTTCCAGTCCGGCGTTTCTCATGATGTACTCTGCATAGAAGTTAAATAAGCAGGGTGACAATATACAGCCTTGACGTACTCCTTTTCCTATTTGGAACCAGTCTGTTGTTCCATGTCCAGTTCTAACTGTTGTTTCCTGACCTGCATATAGGTTTCTCAAGAGGCAGGTCAGGTGGTCTGGTATTCCCATCTCTCTCAGAATTTTCCACAGTTTATTGTGATCACCGCCTCTAGGGCCCTCATATTCCCACCTCTACACTGTTTTCCCAGTTTACTTCCACATCAAGGACATCAGCTTAAATTCCTCCGAGTTCTCTGCCTTCCATCCAGATAGGTTTTCCTTCGTTTGAAACAAGAGGAAAGAAGGAAGTGTGCTTTCTCCTTTTGAAGGCTAGCCCTTCCTTCTTTTCCTGTGACCTTGTTGTACCCACAACTCCTTCTCTTTCTTCTAGATCTACTCATTCCTTTCTACTGGGTCTTCTTCTTTCCCAAGCATAGAAAGGCACCACTCACTCTTAAACACAAGTCACACCCTTAATTTTGTTACAACCATAAGCCAACACTTTCCCTTATTCTTTCTCCTGATGTTGAATTTCAGGACAATGATGTCTTCAATCAACTCCACTTCCTCTCCACCCCTTCACTCCTTCACCCTAATGGAGAAGGAAGGTCTTTGACTGTTTCCTAATATACAAACTGAAGTATTTTCCCACTTTTTCTTTGATCCAGTTAAAGATTTGAGACTCACTCCTTGTGAGTTCCTTCTTCCTTAATTATATCCCCTAGACTTACTTGTTACCTTTTTGCCATCTTGATTTTTTTCTCATCATTCCTGACCCTCTGAACTATGGGGTCTTAAACTTAAATGTTGGGACTTCCCTGCTGGTCCCGTGGTTAAGACTCCAAGCTTCCCAGCTTTATAGCAAAAGGAACTCAGCTTGGTGCTCTGTGATGACCTTCAGGGTAGGATGGAGGGTGCTGGGAGGAAGGCTCAGGAGGGAGGGGATATATATATATATATATATATATATATGTATATATATATATGTATACATATATATAGCTGATTCATGCTGTTGTACAACAGAAACTAACACAACATTGTAGAGCAATTATCCTCCAATTAAAAATAAATGTTTTAAAAATATGTTACAAGAAAACAAAGACTCTGAGCTTCTATATAGGGGTCAAAGTTTCAATCTCTGGTCAGGGAACGAAGATCCCACAATTTGGTGAAACAAAAACAAAAACAAAATTTAATGTTTGTTAGATAAATGTTGACAACTTGTTAAAAATATAGAGTCCTTAATGTTATCCTCACATTCTGATTGAGTAAGAATGAATGGAGTCTAGGAATCTATATTCAATAGCCCTTCCCATTGTGGTCCTAAGGCCTCCCTCCTACCCAGGTGAAATACTCTGTGATCCTATCTATGCCATAGGCCTCAGTTAATACTGTATGTCTTGGTTTTCATCCTCCTTAGAGCTCTAAACTTGCATTCCCAACCAGATGTAAACCTCTCTTTCTCTAATTTTAAAGCTGATATTACCCTATGTAACAGAAGAACTGTACAAAAAAGATCTTCACGACCCAGATAATCACAATGGTGTGATCACTCATCTAGAGCCAGACATTCTGGAATGTGAAGTCAAGTGGGCCTTAGAAAGCATCACTACAAACAAAGCTAGTGGAGGTGATGAAATTTCAGTTGAACTATTTCAAATCTTGAAAGATGATGCTGTGAAAGTACTGCACTCAATATGCCAGCAAATTTGCAAAACTCAGCAGTGGCCATAGGACTGGAAAAGGTCAGTTTTCATTCTAATCCCAAAGAAAGGCAATGCCAAAGAATGCTCAAACTACTGCACAAATGCACTCATCTCACATGCTAGTAAAGTAATGCTCAAAATTCTCCAAGTCAGGCTTCAGCAATATGTGAACCATAAACTTCCTGATGTTCAAGCTGGTTTTAGAAAAGGCAGAGGAACCAGAGACCAAATTGCCAATATCCACTGGATCATGGAAAAAGCAAGAGAGTTCCAGAAAAACATCTATTTCTGCTTTATTGACTATGCCAAAGCCTTTGACTGTGTGGATCACAATAAACTGTGGAAATTTCTGAGAGAGATGGGAATACCAGACCACCTGACCTGCCTCTTGAGAAATTTGTATGCAAGTCAGGAAGCAGCAGTTAGAACTGGATATGGAACAACAGACTGGTTCCAAATAGGAAAAGGAGTACATCAAGGCTGTATATTGCCACCCTGCTTATTTAACTTCTATGCAGAGTACATCATGAGAAACGCTGGACTGGAAGAAACACAAGCTAGAATCAATTGCCGGGAGAAATATCAATAACCTCAGATATGCAGATGACACCACCTTTATGGCAGAAAGTGAAGAGGAACTCAAAAGCCTCTTGATGAAAGTGAAAGTGGAGAGTGAAAAAGTTGGCTTAATGCTCAACATTCAGAAAACGAAGATCATGGCATCCGGTCCCATCACTTCATGGCAAATAGATGTGGAAACAGTGGAAAGTGTCAGACTTTATTTTTGGGGGCTCCAAAATCACTGCAGATGGTGACTGCAGCCATGAAATTAAAAGACGCTTACTCCTTGGAAGGAAAGTTATGACCAACCTAGATAGTATATTCAAAAGCAGAGACATTACTTTGCCAACAAAGGTCCATCTAGTCAAGGCTATGGTTTTTCCAGTGGTCATGTATGGATGTGAGAGTTGGACTGTGAAGAAGGCTGAGCGCCGAAAAATTGATGCTTTTGCACTGTGATGTTGGAGAAGACTCTTGAGAGTCCCTTGGACTGCAAGGAGATCAGCCCTGGGATTTCTTTGGAAGGAATGATACTAAAGCTGAAACTCCAGTACTTTGGCCACCTCATGGGAAGAGTTGACTCATTGGAGAAGACTCTGATGCTGGGAGGGATTGGGGGCAGGAGGAGAAGGGGACGACAGAGTATGAGATGGCTGGATGGCATTACTGACTTTATGGACTTGAGTCTGGGTGAACTCCAGGAGCTGGTGATGAACAGGGAGGCCTGGCGTGCTGCGATTCATGGCGTCGCAGAGTTGGACACGACTGAGCGACTGAACTGAACTGAACGTTAAAAACAAATCCATCACCTTCCCTCCAGCCCCATTTCTGCTTCCATCTCCCTTGTCTTTATTAACCACCATTTTTCCAATTATGTGGGCTCTGAAATCTCAGGAAACCTCGGTCATCAGCAAGCGCTTTTTGTCCCAAGAAAATGTTCATGATCGTCCTCTCCTTGGAGTTCCAGGGGATGATCACCTTTCAGCTGATCTTGCCAGCATCCTAACTGGTCTTCATTCTCCAAATAACCCGAGCTGCTGCTGCCGTATTAATCTTCCTTAGGAACAGTTCTGTTTCTAGAAAACTTTAACAACACTTTCTTTTCAGTCAAATGTAATTCAAACACTTTAACTTGCAAGCAGCATCTTCCTCTGAGGCTCTGAAATTCCTCTCCTAAAGGTGTCACATGTGTACATCCTCCTCCCAGTTGTCCTAGATGCAGGATATTAATCCTTTGTCAACTGAAGGTGTCACAAGTATTTTTTCGTTTGTTTTGTTGCCTGTGGATTTTTATGGTATTTTTGTGTTTGTCTGAAAGTTTGAGTTTCTATGTCACCAAACTTGTCTACCTTTGCTGTTTCTTTTTTAAATTAATTTATTTTTTAATTGAATTACAATTGTTTTACAGAATTTTGTTGTTTTCTGTCAAATATCAACAAGAATCAGCCATAGATACACCCATGTCCCCTCCCTCCCGAACCTCCCTCCCACCTCCCTCCCCATCCCACCCTTCTACATTGTCACAGAGCCCTTATTTGAGTTCCCTGAGTCACACAGCAAATTCCCATTGGCTCTCTACTTTGCAAATGGTATTGTAAGTTTCCATGTTACGCTCTGCATACCTCTCACCCTCTCCCTCCTCCCCTCCCGCCATGTCCATAGGTCTGTTCTTGATGTCTGTTTCTTACTTTGCTTCAAGTGGCTTTTTTGTTCCAGGTTTTTGCAGATCACTCTAAGATGAACTCTGTCTTACTCTTGTTACTCTTGAAACTCTTGTACCTGTCTTCTCTTAGACCTTAGAATGTAAATTCCCTAAAGGTAATATGTTATCTTCTTTATAGAGGTAATGAGCATATTAATGAACACTTATTTTGAGCTATTATTATTATTTTTAGTCCCTGACAAGTATGAATTGATTTAATCCTCATTTCAACCGTATGAGGTAGGTACTACTATTGGGCCTTTTATATTGATGTGGAACCTTAGGTAATTTGTCCTAGGTCAAATAACTATGACATACCAAGGTCACACAGCTAGTAATCATGGTGGAACCAGGTTTAGAATCTAAGCAGTTTGACTCTGGAAACTGATTGGAACTACTACCTTATGCTGTGTTCTCATATGTGGAAGTGTTAGTCCCTCATGTCCAACTTTTTGTGACCCTTTGAATTGTAGCCCACCAGGCTCCTCTGTCCATGGAACTCTCCAGACAAGAACACTGAAGTGGGTAGCCATTCCCTTCTCCAGGGGATCTACCTGATCCAGGGATTGAACCCATGTCTTCTGTGTTATAGGCAGATTCTTTAACATTTGACTCACCAGGGAAGCAGGAGATGGAGGTTCAATCCCTGGTTTGGGAAAATCTCCTGGAGAAGGGAATGGCTACCCACTCCAGTATTCTTGCCTGGAGAATTCCATGGACAGAGGAGCCTGAGGGGCTACAGTCCATGGGGTTGCAAAGGGTCGGACATGACTAAGTGACTAACACTTTCACTTTCATATGTGGAAAAAAATAATGGGTATTCTATGAGTACTTGCTGAATGAATAAAATTTAATATGTAGGCTGGGTGTGTATTTCTAGACTATACACAGTTTCTTAGAAGACCTCATGAGAGCTTGAGAGGTCGTGAGAAATGGTTGAGCAGCCATAATGTGAAATGCCAAAGGACCCAGAATTGAAACTCCAACTTATGAGGCTTTTAGAGTACCAGTCTGCACGCACCCGGTTGGCTAAGAGGGAAATCCGATGATGAATGGGAGGAGCAGAAAAAACGCGGAATCCAACGCAATGGGCAGTTTTCCACATCATTATAGCAGTATTTTGTAACAATTTCTTTGGCAACTGACAGCAGACATTTAAATCAGCTATTTCCTCCTCAGAATTCCTCTCCAAAGAATAATAATGGCCTCTGCAACTCTGAAGGAAATGTAGCCCCTACTCGGATACAATCTTATCTGGGAAATTGCCATGGTATTCGTCACAGCTGTCACCGTGCTGAGCCCATTAGAGATGTGCTGAGTGGAGATCTACAGGGTTGTGGGCTCTGAGTGCTCCCACTCCACAATCTTCCTGGGTTTCAACAGGAAAACAAACACCACCCAACATGTTGGGGACAGAGTCTCCTCAGAGTGGGGTCAGCATGAGAGCCAATCATACAGCTCCAAGCCCATAGAAGTTACTCTATGGCTTGGGTTGTAGATTTACAGGGACATTTGCAGTGATAGGGCTTCCCTGGTGAACAGAACATAAGAAAGAGTTTATGGAGAAAGCCCAGATTTCTGCTTCTTCAATTGGAGAGCATGAGGGGAGCTAAAGAACTAAAAAGTTGGGGTATTTGGGGTCAGAGGTTGGCACTGGGACCTGGGACCCAGTTCTTTTTTGTTTGTTTCAGTGAAAGAGTGAGCTGTTTACTGTTCTTATTCTTCTCATGCGGAGAGTGTTAGAGCTATTGCTGCTGCTGCTGCTGCTAAGTCGCTTTAGTTGTGTCCGACTCTGTGCGACCCCAGAGACAGCAGCCCACCAGGCTCCCCAGTCCCTGGGATTCTCCAGGCAAGAACACTGGAGTGGGTTGCCATTTCCTTCTCCAGAGTGTTAGAGCAGAGAGTATAATTCTGGATGATATATGATTTCAGAAACTTGGGCCCAGAGATGTCTAGTGACTGGGCAGGGTCGCATATGCAGCAGGTGGCAGGACCCACGATGCCTGGATTTGGGCCAGGTGGGACTTATTGAAATTTGGTTCTGTGAGGGAATACTCCTAAAAATCTACTGTAAGTTTTCTTCATTAAGAAACAAGTACTAGGGACTTCCTAGTGGTTCAATGGATACAGCTTGGTGCTCCCAATGCAGAGGGCCCAGGTTCAATCCTTGGCCAGGGAACTAGATCTCACATGCTGCACCTAAGACCCAGTGCAGCCAAATTAAAAGAAATACATAATTTTTAGAAAAATAAAAAATAAGGACTCCAAATCCAATTCTCTTTTATTTTCAAATTAATTTTGTTTTTAACCCACAGTTGCCTTTTACAAAGAAACAGACATAAAAATAGTCTTCCGTTCAATAGACGAAGGGAGACAATTTATTCCAAAATTGCACTGTCCTAGAGACTAACTTCAGAGAAGGCAATGGCACCCCATTCCAGTACTCTTGCCTGGAAAATCCCACGGACGGAGGAGCCTGGTAGGCTGCAATCCATGGGGTCACTAAGAGTCGGACACAACTGAGCGACTTCACTTTCACTTTTCTCTTTCATGCATTGGAGAAGGAAATGGCAACCCACTCCAGTGTTCTTGCCCGGAGAATCCCAGGGACGGGGTAGCCTGGTGGGCTGCCATCTATGGGGTCGTACAGAGTCGGACATGACTGAAGCGACTTAGCAGCAGCAGCAACAGAGACTAACTTACTGCACCATGGGAGTTGCTTAGTCTCAGAAAGTTGTTTACCCACTTTGACTCAAAACAAGATCTTTGCCATATACAGCACAGTATGGAATTTTCTAAATTAGAGACTGGGTATCACTTACCTTGCACAGAAGCAAGTTACTGGGGTGGGTGGGTGGGGAGGAGACACTGCCTGATGTGGTTCCCACCTTTGGCCCTTTCCTTCTACCTAAAGACCCTCCTGAGGCTCCTGAAGACCATGGGCCTTACCAGCAGGCTCTGGTTTCCCTTTTGTTTTTATTTAATAAAGAGGTGGGTTTCTCCAGTGGCTCATCTGATAAAGAATTTGCCTGCAATACAGGACGGAGAAGGTAATGGCACCCCACTCCAGTACTCTTGCCTGGAAAATCCCATGGATGGAGGAGCCTGGTAGGCTGCTGTCCATGGGGTCACAAAGAGTTGAACACAACTGAGTGACTTCACTTTCACTTTTCACTTTCCTGCATTGGAGAAGGAAATGGCAACCCACTCCGTGTTCTTGCCTGGAGAATCCCAGGGACGGGGGAGCCTGGTGGGCTGCCATCTATGGGGTCGTACAGAGTCGGACATGACTGAAGCAATTTAGCAGCAGCAGCAGCAGCAATACAGGAGACAAAGGAGACACCTGTTTGATCCCTGGGTCGGGAAGATTCCCCAGAGGAGGAAACAACTGCCCACTCCAGCATTTTTGCCTGAAAAATCCCATGGACAGAAGAACCTGGCAGGCTATAGTCCATGGGGTCGGAAAGAGTCAGACACCACTGAGCGACTAAGCGCAGGAAAGAGGCAGTCAGCAAAGGCAGAGAGAGGTGAGGTAGCTTAATGACACCATGGCAACTGCTCCATTATCTCATCAATTCTTATATTTCTTCCCATTTGCTCACCTAACATCTCCCCTCTTCTATTACTTGCTCTCATTTTGAGCGAAGAAGCCACGTGTCCATCCCACCCCACTGCTTGACCAGGAACAAACACTCAGCCCACCGTTTGTGGATTACACCAGTGACCTGACTTCTTTCCATCACTTCCCATTTTCCATCCTTTCTTTTTTTCTCCTCTTTTGCTGATGGTCCCAGTCTTCAACTTTTTGAGAACCAGTTGTGAGATAAACAGTGGCAAAAACAATGACTGAAACAAGGACAACAGTTTCTTTGAACCAGTTTTTATTTTCTAATTTGTTATTTACATTTCAAATGATGTCTGTGTTTCCCAGTGCATTTTGTAGAACTCACTTCTTAACCATTTTGCTCTTTTCAGGTCGATAGAATAGTTTTTTCTTTCATGGTAGATGAACCAGAACAAAGGTACAACTGTTTGTGTAACTCTTCAAGTGCTTTGCAAAATGTTCTGATGACAAATACCCCTGAAGTATTATTATTGATAAATGGTAACATGACATATGAAATCAGAGTAAAAAAATAAGGGCCACACTGAAATGATTAACATAGAGAGAAAAAGATATACCATGCTTAACTTTTATGCCACATTTACCTAGATCATATAGTTTTAATTCTCTTTATTAAAAAAGCATTTTGAGTTTATAGCCATGAATGTTATCATCAACATTTTTAATAATATTACTACGATTATCTTCAATGTATCATAATTAAATATTGTTCAATGATACACCTAATTATATCCAAGTATATTTTAAAAGTCTCTATACAAGTTTAAAAGTATATATAAATACTATCTTTAATAAAATAAAGGTTAAAAAAAGGTAAAAAATAAAATTTGTATTAAAAGAGCTTGGCAGTATGCTAAAGCCAATGAAATTCCAACATGTATATCTTAATTCAGTTGTGTGGACATATATGTACATATAACCACAAACTAATTTAAAGTTTTCTCTTTAATTTTAAGCTTAATATGATTAAATTAGTTGTAAAATAATCAGTTGTGTTATAATCATATTCTACTATTCAAACTAAAATGAAATATATCTCCCTTTATTAAAAAAAAAAAGTCTACAGAGCTGATTAAAGAGATGACAATGTAATTTCCATTAGAGTGCTTTTTCTGCCATCTAGTGGAAAAAATGAAATCCATGAGGGGTCACAATTTACAGTTTTAATTCTATTGTCTCAAATTATTAAATAAGGGCTTATTTGAAATCTCAAGAAAAGAAAAGAATGTGTTCTCTCCCTGGTTCTGGTTTGATCTGCAGGTGGAACAAATGTGGGTAATTCTGAACATTTTTCATATTGCCAAAGGGACTACAAACAAAAACGTAAGGGGTGCTTTGGACTTTCTATAAAAATCACAGAAGCCATGGATTCCGAACAAGGAACTAGCACCCACTATATTATGTAATTGGATCATTGTTCATTGTCAAGGTGATGAAAGATGCCTCTTACCTTTCCATTCCTTTCTGTTCATGTCTCACTGCTCTAGTCCTATGAACTGAAGGAGAAAGTTTAGACTAGAGAGATGGTTTGTTGAGCACTGTCTAAATCAGTGGCTCTCAAGCATTTTTAAACTACAACTCACGCTAAGATGAGTATTTGACATTGCAACCCAGTGTGTGTACATAAAAAAGAAGACAAATTTCCACAAGTAATAACCTTTAAATGAGTGATCACTGTGATATTTCACATTCTGCTCTTCTTTATTCTGTTTCACTTTTTGGCATTTTTTAAATAATATTTTTAATTGATTTCATGATCCACTAATGGTTCTGAAGATTGAAAAATCACTGGTAAGAATTTCCTGAAAGTGAAAGTGGCTTAGTTGTGTCCGACTCTTGTGACTCCTCCATACAGTCTCCAGGCCAGAATACTGGAGTGGGTAGCCTTTCCCTTCTCCAGGGGATCTTCCCAACCCAGGGATTGAACTGAGGTCTCCCCACATTGCAGGTGGATTCTTTACCAGCTGAGCCACACCTGAGAAGTCCTAAACGTTTACTTCCCCTGCCTTAAAAATATATGATTCTATACCTGAAAAAAAATTGACAAGATAAAAGCTCAATGAAAAAGAGATGATAGAGATTGGTTAGTTAGTACAAAGACCTTTGAGTTGTTCTCAAAGATATCTTATTTGGTGAATGTTCTCTATTATACCACTAGCATCATCCTGTCACTCAGACTAGAAGGCTTAGCTTCATTTCCATAGCCAGCTCTCTCATTGAATAAATCATCAAATTCTGTGTATCATATCATCACAATGTGTCTCATATCTTTGTTCCTCTTTTCATCTGGTTTAGAAGCCTTCCCATTTGTCCCTGGATGGGCACAGAAGCTTCCCTACTGCTCTTCCTGACTCCATCACTCAACCCTTTGGACCATCCTTCACACAGCTGCCAAGACTGACCCTCCTCCTTTCAGATCAGATGACATCATCCGCTGAATTCCGTAACTAATGAAGGATGGCATTAAAAAACCCTCCTTGCTTAGTGCTTTGTTGGAATTTAATATTTTAGATTAGATTATTGTTCTCTCCATTGCATTCTGAACTAGGACTGTATCTGTATCTCTTTGAATGTATTATATTTGCCCCAGCAGATAGTTAATAAATATATGTAAAAGGCACTGAACAAAACAAAACAAAAAAACAGCAAAATAAAAAGAACAACAATAACAAAAAAACACAATGAAACAGCACCGAACAAAATTTCCTTTCTTAGTATATTAGATTTTTTTTAAATTTTACTTTCTTTTTCAATTGAAGTACAGTTGATGTAAGGGTTTCCGTAGTGGCTCAGTGGTAAAGAATTTGCCTTCCAATGCATGGGTTCAATCCTTGGGCCAGGAAGGTCCCCTGGAGAAGGAAATGACAATATTCTTGCCTGGGAAATCCCATGAACAAAGGAGCCTGGTGGGCTACAGTCCATGGGATCACAAAAGAGTCAGACACAATTTAGTGACAAAAGAACAATAGCTGATGTATAATACTGTATGTTACACGCGTACAATATAACAATTCACAACTTTTAAAGGTTAAACTCCATTTATAGTTAAGATAAAATATTGGCTATAGTCCCCATGTGGTACAATATATCCTGTAGCTTATTTTACACATAACCTCTTAATTTCCTATCCCAGTGTTGCCCCCCCAACTTCCTCTTCCCATTCGTAACTAGTAGTTTGTACTGTATATCTGTGAGTCTACTCTTTTGTTATCTTCACGAGCTTATAATTTTTACATTCCACAAAAAAAGTGATATCAGAAAGTATTTATCTTTCTCTGTCTGGTTTCTTTCATTTAACACAATGTCCTCTAAGTCCCTCCATGCTGCTGCGAACAGCAAGATTTCATTCTCTTTTGTGGCTGAGTAGTGTTCCATTTTATATATACACTCCATATCTTTGTCTATTCACCTGTGAACAGACATTTAGGTTGTTCCCATGTCTTGGCTATTGTAAATGGTGCTGCTACGAACATTAGGGTGCATGTATCTTCTTGAATTAGAGTTTTCATCTTTTCCAGATATATGCCCAGGAGTTGTTAGATCATTATATTGCTAGATCATATGGTAATTCTATCTTTAGTTTTTTAAGGAATGTTCATACTGTTCTCCAAGTTGATGCATCAGTTTTCATTCCCAGCAACAGTGTAAGAGTGTTTACTTTTCTCTACATTCTCTCCAGCATGTATTATTTGTAGACCTTTTGATGTTGCTTATTTTAAAGAATATGCATATGCTCAAGCTTTTTCTTGGACTGCCTTACTTTCTATGCTCTGCCTACAGAAAGACTTGTCACCCTTTAAATACCAGCTCAGATATCATCCCTTGCAAGAAACTCTCTTGGTCCCCAGCAGGCTGAACACCCACAGTCTAATAGTAATTTCAGTATCTATTCAATGCTTAACGTCATTGTGCCAAATTTAAGATTTGTGTGTGTGTGTGTCTATCTCACTTGACTGCAAACATCTTGAGGACATGGAGCAAGCCTTGTGCATTTTCCTAGCCCTTAGGGCTGTTCCAGGTGTTGAATGTTTGTTCATTTACTTGAACACGCTTGTTATGTGTATCTTTTTAAATAGCAACTAGAGACTGCTGATAATGATGTTTATGTAGGCCAGCCATATCTTAGATGGGCTATTTTAAGTTTCAGAAAAGGGTTTGACCAAACTTTTCAGTTTGAATTATTGGTCTACCCACCAACATTTTTTTTTTAGTATTTACTAAGCACTATATAGGGCTTCCCAGGTGGCTTAAGTGGTTAAAAAAAAAAAAAAAAAAAAAAATCTGCCAGTGCAGGAGACATAAGAGACACAGGTTTGATCCCTGAGTCAGGAAGATCCCCTGGAAGAGGGCAGGGCAACCTACTCCAGTATTCTTGCCTGGAGAATCCCAAGGACAGAAGAGCCTAGTGGACTGCAGTCCATAGTGCTGCAAAGAGCCAGACACAACTGAAGTGACATAGCACACACACAAGCACTATATGCTTCTGAGAAAAACAAACAAACAAACAGGAAATTGAAGAACCATCTCCCAATGCCCCGTTGAATGGCTCTTCGCCATGTTGCCAGAATAATCTATATTTTCTTCTGTCACTGAACTTCCTCCCTGCACTGTATGATGATCTGTTTCCACGAGATCCTTGAAGGTAGGGAAGCTCTCATTCATTTGTATACTCAGAAACATATGAACCACTTGCACCTAGCAGATGTGTGTTAATCGCTCAGCTGTGTCCAACTCTTTGCAACCCCATGAACTGTAGACTGACAGGCTCCTCTGTCCATGGAATTCTCCAGGCAAGAACACTGGAGTGGGTAGCCATCCCCTTCTCCAGGGGATCTTCCCTAGAAAATGGTCAATACATATTTGTTCAATGAAAGAACAAGAGACACGAAGAATTATAATGGATAAACAAGAAGTATTAGATATTATGTCCATCTTCAAGGACCTGATGTACCACTTAGGGAAGTAACTACCTAAATATTCTGACCGTCATGTCCTACAGTTAATAGACATTTAATACATTTTAATGGATTACAATTAATAAAATGAGAGTCAATTTCTATGCGCAGGAAAAATGCGAAACACTCATTAAGAAGTACAAGTGCTGTCTGTGTCCTCTAGGAGAGCATAATCAAGTGTGAGGTAATAAAAATGTTCACAACACATTACTCAGCAGGTTGGTTTCTTGCCAAATGTATTTTGGAGATATCACTGTAAGCTGGAGTGGTTAGATAAGACCTCTTCCCAAAGGAAGAAGGTCTTTGTCAAGAACTGTGGAAAGTTTGAGATGTTAGCCTATTTACAAACTGAAAAGTTAGTCTGCCACACTTTTATAGATGCTGCCAGAGACCACAAAACTCTTGGGTCAGAGGCAAGGGCCTCTGTTACTCAGAGCAGAGCTGGCAGCAGGAGCTTTGCCTCC
Organism: Tragelaphus eurycerus; assembly: GCA_935064755.1. NCBI lineage: Eukaryota > Metazoa > Chordata > Mammalia > Artiodactyla > Bovidae > Tragelaphus > Tragelaphus eurycerus. The sequence continues at coordinate 51,440,681 of CAKXYN010000007.1, forward strand.
ATACTGGTTCTCTTTATCCTCCATGGCCCAAGGAGGTGTTAAAGGAGGATGCTGTACACTCCATGGGTTTGCATCACAGCTGATAGACCCTGAGCTAAGGAAACCTCAATCTTCTACAAAAAGACGGCTAGCAAACCTGTTCAGTCTTTGTCCTGGAGGGACACATTATCCCTACCTTCCTGGTCAGAAAACAAATCTGTTTTCTCTCAGAGGGAGAGTTTATCTTTGTGTCCCAAGGCTTTTTGCTATACAAACATCCTTGAAAAAATGGCCCAGAGCAAAAGCTGTTAATGCCTTTCCTCAGAAAATGGACAGAAACACAAGAGAACCATGGAGAATGTTTTTTGAACATTCTTAAATTGATTCTTGAAGATCAGGTGTGATTTGATCAAGTAATAGGAAGAGAATAAATATTTTGGGAGAACAAAGAATTTCATGTGCACATATTTATTTGATGACAGACATCTCCAGGCCTTAGTTTCTCTACTTCTAGAATTGGAATCGGAGAAGGCGATGGCACCCCACTTCAGTACTCTTGCCTGGAAAATCCCATGGACGGAAGAGCCTGGTAGGCTGTAATCCATGGGGTCGCGAAGAATCCGACACAACTGAGCGACTTCACTTTCACTTTTCACTTACATGCATTGGAAAAGGCAATGGCAACCCACTCTAGTGTTCTTGCCTGGAGAATCCCAGGGATGGGGGAGCCTGGTGGGCTGCCGTCTCTGGGGTCGCACAGAGTTGGACACAACTAAAGCAACTTAGCAGCAGTAGCAGAATTGGAATAATACCAACTTCACAAGATTGTTGTAAAAATGACATGAGGTTATGTGTAATTACATGTAACATCCAGCCTGGTAACTGACACATAACAGATACCAAACTGTTAGTTCTTTTCCATTTTCTCCAAGTATATATAGGTTGAGACTCTGTACACTGCCCTGACATTAAGAAAGGGAGAAAGAAAGGCCTTTAACCAGTAAATCTGCAAAATTTTTATTGCACATCTACTGTGTTTCAAGCACCTGGCTAGATACCATGCCTGTCCTGTTAAAGTTTACCTTCTACTTCACAGAGAAACTAAAAGAATGGAATTATCTTGCTCCCATCAACTAAACTCCTTAAAGGTATACCCCCCAAATTTTATGGCAATGTCACCTGAGCCAGGGAATTTGAGACAGACTAGCAGCATTAACATAAAATAAGAACAGAGAAATGTCAAGAGTTCAATGACAGCATACACCAGTCAACAGTGGCTTTTCAGGATGATGTTGAAAGAAGGATACTAAAATCACAGCAGGAACATTTCATGTGAACGTTATCAACACGTATGTATGATTGTTAAATCATTCATTTAACAAATGTTTATTGAACTTTCACTACGTGTTATGCTATGTTTAGTAACAGGTGCTAGAATTCCAGGATCAAGAGTGGGGATCCCATTGAGGGTGAGATGGCCTGCAGGAAACAAGGGATTAATTTTTCATAAGTTGGTGTCAGTGTTCATCTATATATGGATGGAGAGAGAAGTGTGAGAATCTTGGAGATACTATGAACAAAATGTTCAATGCAAGGATGATCAGATTATTGAATCATTGGACAATCTTAAATGAGGACTTGATTTAGGAAAAAAGGGAATTGTTAAGATGTCTTTCTTTATTGATGGAAAAGACAAACAATTATTTGTCATATTATAGACCATATATATTGGAGAAGGAAATGGCAACCCACTCCAGTATTCTTGCCTGGAGAATCCCAGGGACTGAGGAGCCTGGTTGGCTGCCATCTATGGGGTCGCACAGAGTCAGACAGGACTCAAGCGACTTAGCAGCAGCAGCAGCAGACTATATATGGGCTTCCCAGATGGCTCAGTGATAAAGAATCTGCCTGCCAATTCAGGAGATGCAGGAGATGTGAGTTCGATCCCTAAGTTGGGAAGATATCCTGGAGTAGGAAATGGAAACCAGCTCCAGGATTCTTGCCTAGAAAATCCCAAGGACAGAGGAGCCTGGCAGTCTACAAACCATGGGATCACAAAGAATCAGACATGACTTAGCAACTGAGCATGTATGCACGCAGACCATATTTATGCCTGAACTATTTAATAGTAGTAAAATAATAATTTTGAGAGAAAAAAAGAGAGTTTTAAAGACCATCCCTATTTGGGAGTGGAATGGGTCTTGATAATGTAACCACAATGTTAAGCCTGCTTGATACAGAATAGTATATGAAAAAGCATTTCCACTTGACTTTTCTGGAAGAACAATGTTAACAGTAGTTTTTTCCTATTTTGTTTCCAAAGTGAAGCAGACTAGATTTCAGTTATTTGTCAAGAAGCTACCCAAGAGGCTAGATTGTGAGAAATGGCACGTGCTGTTTGACAGCTGAGTGATGGAGGCTAACCAAGAGGAGAAGTGAATTACATTTGAAATGAGAAGCTAAGACAAGGGTATGCAAGCCAAGCCAAAGGGAGCAGCGTTCCATCTTCAGTTTCTATTACTCGTGGATCATGAGATGAACTTCAGCTGACACTGAGTTGGTCTTACATTAGATGGCTTCAGAGAGTGTTGGCTCTAGGTGTCAAATGATTCAAAGGACCTTAAAACTCTCCATGTGCCAGTCTCATCCCCTCCCCTGCTGCCTTGTACAGCTAGCTGGCAGCTAGCTGAATGCTTCTGCTAGGACTTGGCTTTCCCCAGAGAGGGGAGATGCATTATCAGTAAAATCCTGGTTTGAATTCTTTTGCTCCGACCTGAGTCTGTGAGGGAAAACAAGAAATCTTGGCATAAAATGCTGAAAAGGAGAGCAGAAAAGAGCTGAGAAATCCCAGGTGTGAAAGCATCTTCTCTTTTCCACACATTGTTTTCCCTAGGGACTCCCTTGTTAACCAGATTTACTGCTAAATCCCAACACACATTCTAAAACCTCTCCGAACTGATGAAAGTGACAGTGGAGAAGTCATAATAATCCATCACAACAGCTCTCTTCCTTTCTAAGTCATGCTCATGGCTGCTATCTTGAAAGGTCAAGTCCACACCAGTTTTTTCTAAGGCTACAGAACCCCCAAGGTCTTTGCTCAATAGCATTTGAAGGTAAGAACAGGTTACAGAATGCCATTTTTTTTTGTGAAATGGAAGCACTTTTGTCTTTGTTCCACACAAAATGCTTTTCTCTCACTCTTTCTGAACCTGGCCCTTTCCATTTCTATCAGGTAAAGATAGGTAAAAGCAGGAACTGTTTATCCAAGGCTGAAATGAAACTTTACGGACCTCCCTCTCCCCGACAATTTTCTATTAGCAGACTTTCAGGGAAGCTCCTATCTAGCCAGCTATTTGCTCCTGTTTTACATGATGATTGTCAGTGTTCACCAGGAACAAAGATCATTGATATTCCCACTGGGTTTTTCAGAAGCAACTGAACGTTGAGCTCTTTTTATGTTGAAAATAGAGATTTAAACATTATTCATAAACTTTCTCCCAACACATTCTCATCCTCATGGGCTTCTTTCACTAATTAGCTATGCAAGTCTTTGCACTAAAATTTAGCTACCTATTAATCCTTGATTTTCCTTGCTTTGCAAACACAGTATATGTTTACATACAAATATATTTTGTCTGTGTTTCCAAAAAAATAGTATATAGAAGCAGGAGTTTGTAAAAACATGAGGTCTGACTCCATTGGTGAGGGAAAAAATGCACTTTGAATTTGTGTATTTAGAAACACTGAGCCACTCTGTAATACAGAGGAACAAATCTGACTCCATATAATATCTGTATAATATCTGTTTCTTTTACTATAACCTTTGTATTCTATTGATTTTGCTGCCAGTGAAGAATGTACAGTCCAAAGGGTTGCAAAGAGTTGGACATATCTAAGGGACTAAATACACACACACACAAGAATGTTGCTTATGGCTTGAACATTACCTATACAGAATAGCCCATTCTCAAGGCTCTGACTTAAAGGTATAACACTTTGCCATTCCATACAGAGATAAAAAGTTGCAGGACAGAGCATAACACTTGTCTTGTTGGAGGTTTACAGGAACATCATGACCTGAGATCAAGAAGTTTGCAACAACCAACCACACGCCCTACCCTGTTATTATGCTGTACTAGGTCCTGTCTGATTCTTGGCAGCCCCACGGACTTCACCAGGCTCCTCTGTCCATGGGATTCTCCAGGCAAGAATACTGGAGTGGGTTCCATTTCCTACTCCAGAGAGCCTTCTCCACCCAGAGATTGAACCCACATCTCTTGTATCTCCTGAGTGGCAGGTGGATTGTTTACCACTATCGCCACCTGGGAAACCACCTTGTTAGTGCGAAAGAAGCCAAATTCTGATTTGGGAAAGATGGTTCTCTAGGATATTAGTCTATCATCTTCTTGGTCTGTTGACTTTTTGAATAAAGTTGTTATTCCTGGTTCCAACACATTTTGGCCTGTCCTGTGGCAAGTAGGACTCAGTAACAGCTCCTGAAATTAGGTTGCTAGACAAGTCCAATTAATGTAAAATGTAACATGAAGATTAATTTTTATGAAACTCCTGCGATGTGCCAGATGGTATGCTATGGGTTTTATGTAGGCCCACTTAATCTTTGTAACGCTGTGAACTGTATATTATAATCCTTATCCTATAGATAAGGAAACCGAAGGTTGAATAATGCACATGGAACTCATGCCTGTCTAACCCCAAAGCTTGAGCTTTCTGATAAACTATGATTAGAGCCAAAAGGAATCTTGGGGATTACCTAGGATAGCGGCTTTCCAAAATGTAGGATGGGTGTCAAAGGGGGTGGTACATGGGAGAGCATGTTTCAAATGCAATATGTGCCATAGTGAAGAACATTTTTGTCAACTCTTTTCATCTTTTTAATAACTCAGTTCTCTGTCTCTAAGACTTGCTTATCTTCTTTTCTTTCACAGAAAGATTAGGTCTCAGTATCATTGCTTTTAAGGACAATATCCAACTAAGATGTAAGTCTATGTTTATTTTTCATTATAGTTATTTTTATAGCTTTCTAGCTAGGGCAAACGAGGCTGCTTTTCCTTTTTGTAGTCATGTAAATCTTTATTTTAAAAGTCAACATATGTAGATTATTTTAAGCTAGGCTACTTAAAGAAAAAAGGTTATAAATAACAGCTCAGTGGTGTATACATGTGGTGAAAATCATGAAGATGCCCTAGGACAACAATCCCCAACCTTTTGGTGCTGGGGATTGGTTTTCTCAGTCAGTTTTTCCAGACAGAGATGGCGCATTTTGTTTATTATGTTGCTGCTGATCTGACAGGAGGCAGAGCTCAGGCAGTAATGTGAGCAATGGGGAGAGGCTGTAAATACAGATGAAGCTTCACTCAGTCACCTACCACTTACCTCCTGCTGTGTGAACTAAAAGGCTATGGATGGTACTGGTCTTGGGAATTCCTTCCCTAGGAAATCTAGACTTTGGGGACATGGCTTTGTGGATTCTAGGCTAAAACTCACATGATACAATTGAAATTCATTTAGGCCCAGAGAGTCTTAATGACCCAGATAACCGTGATGGTGTGGTCACTCACCTAGAGCCAGACATCTTAGAGTGTGAAGTCAAGTTGGCCATAGGAAGCATCACTATGAACAAAACTAGTGGAGGTGATGGAATTTCAGCTGAGATATTTAAATCCTAAAAGATGAGGCTGTTAAAGTGCTGCATTCAATATGTCAGCAAGTTTGGAAAACTCAGCAGCAGCCGCAGGACTGGAAAAGGTCAGTTTTCATTCTGATTGCAAAAAAAGGGTATGCCAAAGAATGTTCAAACTACCAAACGGTTACACTCTTTTCTCATACTAGTAAGGTTATGTTCAAAAGTTAGGCCTCAGCAGTACGTGAACCAAGAACTTCCAGATGTACAATCTGGATTTAGAAAAAGCAGAAGAACCAGAAATCAAATTGCCAATATTCATTGGATCATAGAGAAAGCAAGGGAATTCCAAAAAACCACCTACTTCTGCTTCATGGACTACACTAAAACCTTTGACTGTGTGGATCACAACAAAGTGTGGAAAATTCTTAAAGAGATGGGAATACCAGACCACCTTACTTGTCTCCTGATAAACCCATATGCAGGTCAAGAAGCAACAATTAGAACCAGACATGAAACAAACTGGTTCAAAATCGAGAAAAGAGTACGTCAAGGCTGTATATTGTCACCCTGCTTATTTAACTTATATGCAGAGTACATTATGCAAAATGATGGACTGGATGAATCACAAGCTGGAATCAAGATTGCCAGGAGAAAGATCAGTAACCTCAGATATGCAGATGATACCACTCTAATGGCAGAAAATGAAGAGGAATTAAAGAGTCTCTTGATGAGGTTGAAAGAGGAGAGTGTTTTCACTGGCTTTTCAGCTGGCTTAAAACTCAACATTCAAAAAACTAAGATCATAGCATCTGGTCTCACTATTTCACGGCAAATAAAAGAGGAAAAAGTGGAAGCAGTGACAAATTTTATCTTCTTGGGTTCCAAAATTATTGCTAATGATGACTGCAGCCATGAAATTAAAAGATGCTTGCTCCATGGAAGGCAAGCTGTGGCAAACCTAGACAGCATATTAAAAAGCAGAGGCATCACTTTGACGACAAAGGTCTGTTTAGTCAAAGCTATAATTTTTCCAGTAGTCATGTATTGACATGAGAGTTGGACCATAAAGAAAGGTGAGCACTGAAGAACTGATGCTTTTGAAATGTGGTGCTGGAGAAGAGTGTCCTTAAGAGTTTTGAGTCCATTGGACTGCAAGGAAATCAAACCTGTCAATTCTAAAGGAAATCAACCCTGAATATTTATTAGAAGGATGGATGCTGAAGCTCTAATATTTTGGCTACCTAATGCCAAGAGCCAACTCCTTGGAAAAAACTCTGATGCTGGGAAAGATTGAAGGCAAAACGAGAAGAGGCAGAGGATAAAATGCTATTGCCAACTCAATGGACATGAATTTGAGCAAAATCTGCGAGATTGTGAAGGACAGGGAAGCCTGGTGTGCTGCAGTCCACGGGCTCACAGAGTCGGACATAACTTAGTGATTGAACAAAAACAATAACAGGCCAAAAGAGGTGTAATTGTATCCATAACATACCAGTTTACTGAATTGCTGAAACATGATCATTTACCTTTTTTCAAAAAAATTGAAGTATGGTTGATTTACATTGTTTCAGGTGTACAAAGTGGTTCAGTTTTATATATAGATATATATGTATTATTTTTCAGATTCATTTCCATTATAGGTTATTACAACATATTGAATGTAGTTCCCTGTGCTCTACCATTTATCCTTGTTGGATCATTTACCTTTTAAAACATACAAAGATCTCTCCACCAGGTCAATTTCCACTGTTGTTTTCCTGGTGGGGCTTCAGATATCTTTTGACTACACATACAAACCAGGATGAAAGAAAACAAATTGTTTCCTTCTGGAGCAGTCACATAGTTTCAGTTTTCTTCTGGTGCTAAAAAGGTGTGAAATAGAAGTGGGTGTGGTATTTAAATTATTTGGACAATTGGGACTTTCAGCTTCAATGAGAATTAAATCTTTCATATTTGTTTTTAAAAAATGTACATTAGTTTATTTAGGTATTTCAACATGTATCAATAAGCATATTCAAGTATAAGCTATAGCTGTTACAACAAAAAGGACTTTTGCTGGTAGGAGAGCAAGTAGATTGTCTAAAATATTTAACGTGTGAAATAGTTTTCTAACATTCACTCTTGAAAACAGAATTACCAGAACAATCTCTTCAAAGAGTTGGATGTAACTTTACAAGTGTGCATCTGGCGATCTATTGTTTTCAGTAGCTGGAGGTGATAACGTGACGACTTCTGATGTAACACACCAGAATTTCCATTCAGTTCCTCGGGACCCACAAGAGACCCCAGTTTTCTGCTCTGTTCTAACAGACAAATCATTGTTAGTTAAGAGGTAGACTTCCTGAGGCTTTTATTTAGGGCTGTCAAATGTACCTTTTCTTTTTTTTTTTTTTTTACACACTTAAAATACCTAGTGTATATAAGCTCAATAGTGAATTTCCTAAGAGATTTTTGTTGTTGTTATTGTTAAAAATGGGATTTTCAAGGACAGTATTTCTGAAAAAATGAATGTTTTTAACCTGTTATTGAAAGGCAATAATGTAGATCTGCAAAGATATCACAAAAGTTCACAAGCCCATTAGCATCATCAGTAGCATGCTGGTTAGGAAAAGAACCCTGGAGAAGGTAAGCAACTATCATGCAGTTCAGTTCAGTTCAGTCGCTCAGTCGTGTCTGACTCTTTGCAACCCCATGAATTGCCGCACGCCAGGCCTCCCTGTCCATCACCAACTCCCGGAGTTCACTCAGACTCACATCCATAGAGTTGGTGATGCCATCCAGCCATCTCATCCTCTGTCATCCCCTTCTCCTCCTGCCCCCAATCCCTCCCAGCATCAGAGTGTTTTCCAGTGAGTCAACTCTTCGCACGAGGTGGCCAAAGTACTGGAGTTTCAGCTTTAGCATCATTCCTTCCAAAGAAATCCCAGGGCTGATCTCCTTTAGAATGGACTGGTTGGATCTCCTTGCAGTCCAAGGGACTCTCAAGAGTCTTCTCCAACACCACAGTTTAATAGCATTAATTCTTCGGCACTCAGCTTTCTTCACAGTTCAACTCTCATACCCATACATGACCACTGGAAAAACCATAGCCTTGACGAGACGGACCTTTGTTGGCAAAGTAATGTCTCTGCTTTTGAATATGCTATCTAGGTTGGTCATAACTTTCCTTCCAAGGAGTAAGCGTCTTTTAATTTCATGGCTGCAGTCACCATCTGCAGTGATTTTGGAGCCCCCCAAAATAAAGTCTGACACTGTTTCCACTGTTTCCCCATCTATTTCCCGTGAAGTGATGGGACTGGATGCCATGATCTTCATTTTCTGAATGTTGAGCATTAAGCCAGCTTTTTCACTTTCCTTTTTCACTTTCATTAAGAGGCTTTTTTAGTTCCTCTTCACTTTCTGCCATAAGGGTGGTGTCATCTGCATATCTGAGGTTATTGATAGTTCCCCTGGCAATCTTGATTCCAGCTTGTGCTTCTTCCAGCCCAGCATTTCTCATGATGTACTCTGCATAGAAGTTAAATAAGCAGGGTAACAACATACAGCCTTGACGTACTCCTTTTCCTATTTGGAACCAGTCTGTTGTTCCATGTCCAGTTCTAACTGTTGCTTCCTGACCTGCATACAGGTTTCTCAAGAGGCAGATCAGGTGGTCTGGTACTCCCATCTCTTGAAGAATTTTCCACAGTTTATTGTGATCCACACAGTCAAAGGCTTTGGCATAGTCAATGAAGCAGAAATAGATATTTTTCTGGAACTCTCTTGCTTTTTTGATGGTCTTCTGTTATATTCTCAGCATCTGCTTCTCTTTTCAGCTAATACTATCAGGCATCTGATTACCAAGGTCTTTCAGCTCCTCCCATGTTGTCTCTTCACCAAGATGGTGATGGATAGTGACAGGCACATGGTGTATAGTCAGTTCACCTGGGTTGGAATTCTGGCTCTGTCACTTTCCAAAGAAGCTAGTTCTTTACCATCTGTGCCTCAGTTTCCTTACCTGCAATGATGTAGTGGTGGTGGTTTAGTTGCCAAGTCGTGTCCAGCTTTTACGATTCCATGTACTGTGACCCATCAAGCTCCTCTGTCCATGGTGATTCTCCAGACAAGAATACTGGAGTGGGTTGTCATTTCCTCCAGGGGGGTCCTCCCGACCCAGGGATTGAACCTGTGTATCTTCGGTCTCCTGCACTGGCAGGCAGGTTCTTTACAACTAGCCCCATCTGGAAAGCCCCTACCTGCAATGATGGGATGATGCAATCTCCTATAGCAACAATTTGAGACAAGTCAAGCATCAAACAATGTTTTACATGGAACAGGTTCTCCATGTGTGTTAGTCATTATTTTTCAAGCGCATGATGGGTATTGTGTCTTGGGTGCCAAGTCTACCAATGCTTTCAGATAACATGTTTATTGAGCACTTACTATATACCAGTTCAAGATGCTTGAGATATATCACTGAACAGAACCCCCCCAAATCCCTGCCCTTGTGGAGTTTCTTCAGGTAGAAGAAGACAGAGAGTAGTCAGTAAATATTATAACTCAGTAAATTGCATCAGAGTGATAAACGCTATAGGGAAAAAAAAAGGTATCAGTATGGGGATTGGGAGGTAGGCAAGGATGAGATTTCATACATATGTTCAATATGATATTCCTAAAATAAAACTCATTTTTCTGGAAAAACTAGATTCCCTGATTTTCATTTATCGATAAATCATTCTCTTTGCTGCTCAGGTTAAAAACTCGTCACTGGGAATTCCCTGGTGGTCCAGTGGTTAAAACTCTGCACTTCCACTGTGGTGGGCAAGGGTTCGCTCCCTGGGTGGGTGACAGGGGAGAATTCAGTTCCTTTAGTTTCTTTTCTGTATTCCTCCGAACGTGCCACTACATTTCATGTGTCTTTATTGTCTCTTGAATCTACCGACTTGAGCCTTAGGCCCGTGTTACTGTCTGCTGTCACAGCCTCCTAACCAGAGCCTGCTTCTGGTCTCATCCTGCACTTGACTTGCAAATCCCCTAACAGTTCACCCTGTCTCTTCCTTTCTCTGATGCCTATGGAATGAAGATGGAAATAGTTCAGGGATGTAAATTCAGGGATGTTCATAATCTGGTTCATCCTGTCTTTCTAGTCTACTCCCATCCCGCCTAAATATAACTTTCCATTTCAGTAAGAATAACCTACTTCTATGGATTCACCCTCTGTGCCTATTAGGATCTTTTCTGACACTCTATTGCTTAGTGTTTGCTTTCTCTTTGTACAAGTATTAGGAATTTCCTATTTAAAATTCCATAGAAACTTCGTGTAGTTTGACTTACCAATGTATCCCAAGTAAGACATCCCCATGAGGGAAGTGGTGTGGACCTGACCTCAGCAAGGTGGATGTGCTGATGGAGGGTGCTCATGGTTTTCCGGAAACTCCTCAAGCTTTTGATATCTTTATACTCAGCGTACTCAAGGAGATTACCAGCTAACTAGTTTACACCAAAAGTGTACAAATCAGATCTTTTTCTAGACTACCTGCATTCTCCCCTGGCTTACAAATCCTGTTCTCTCCTGTTCTTTATCTCAATTATTTCCTCTTCTGAGCAATTTATGTAAAAGTAGTATCTGCTTTTTGAAACGTGTTAGTCACTCAGTGTGTCGGACACTTTTTGATCCTCTGGACTGTAGCCCAGCAACTATGTCCATGGAATTTTCTAGGCAAGAATACTGGAGTGGGTTGCTATTTCCTATTCCAGGGGATCTTCCCGACTCAGGGATAGAACCCAGATCTCCTGTACTGCAGGCAGACTGTTTACTATCTGAGCCACCAGGGAAATACATATAGAAATTATTTTACATTTTAAAATGTTTCAGGCTTCCCTGGTAGCTCAACTGGTAAAGAATCCACTGGCAATGCAGGAGACCCCAGTTCGATTCCTGGGTTGGCAAGATCCCCTGGAGAAGGGATAGGCTGCCCACTCCAGTATTCTTGGGCTTCCCTGGTAGCTCAGACATTAAAGAATCCACCTGCAATGCAGTAGGTAGACCTGGGTTCCATCCCTGGGTTGGGAAGATCCCCTGGAGCAAGGCATGGCAACCCACTCCAGTATTCTTGCCTGGAGAATCCCCATGGACAGAGGAGACCGGCAGGCTACCGTCCATAGGGTCACAAGAGTCAGACAACGACTGAGAGACTAAGCACAGCAGGGATTCAAGTGATGAAGTCCTTAGAAAAGCAAATCCATCTTCTACTTTTGTTATGCAAATAAAATCCAACTCCATTTGGATGGAGTTTGTGTAAATATACACTTTCCACTGGTAAATATCAAAGCTCTTTTATTCATCAATTTTCTTCTGCGAGGTCCTAATCCAGTGGGTTACCATCTTGGTTTCTCAGCAATACTGTCCACTTGACTCTTCAAGCTGCCGGCATGTAAATGGATCATTTTCTATTCCTATATGGGTCTCAGTACTACATATTTCTGTCTCATAAAAGCCCTTTCCCAAAGATTCCTCTTAATTTAAATAATATTAAATCGTACCAGTCTTTAAAAACACACAGATCACGTACCGGGAACTATCAGCAACCAAAATGATTCTTTCGGATTCAGGCTTCTCAGATGGCTGGCTATTTTCAGCCGAGTTCCTAAGCAAGTCTAAACATAGGGTTCCTCTTCACCAACGTGGGATAAGGCAGCCATCAAGGCTTTGCTTTAAAAAAAAAAAAAAAGCCTATTTTATCTTTCCAGTTTGTTTAGCTTTTAGATTGACTACATGGTTTGTCGCTAACAGGCACTTTATATTTGTTCCTTTATTAGTCTGTTACAGTTGCCTTTAAAAAGTACTACCGACTGGGTGGCTTAAACAGACATTTCCTCACAGTTCTGAAGGTTGGAAGTTCAAGATAAAGTTGCTGGGTGGCTTGTTGTCTTAAGCCCCTTTCCGTGGCTGGTAGATGGCCACCTTCTCGATGTATCCTCACAGGGTTTTTTTCTGTGCACACGCAACCCTGGTGTCAGTGTGTGTCCATACAGGAGAGCAGTCAGCTTGGGTTAGTTCTCACCCTAAAGACCCATGTTTAACTTACTCACCTCTTTCCAGGCCCTTACCCTAATATTGAGGGCAGGAGGACAAGGGGACAACAGAGGATGAGATGGCTGGATGGCATCACTGACTCGATGGACATGAGTCTGGGTGAACTGTGGGAGTTGGTGATGGACAGGGAGGTCTGGCGTGCTGCGATTCACGGGGTCGCAAAGAGTTGGACACGACTGAGCGACTGAACTCAACTGAACCCTAAATATAATCATACTCTAGAATAACCAGAGGTTACTGTTTCAACACCGGATTTAGGGAAACACAATTCAGCCCAAAGTTTCCTAACAGAGATCCCAACTGTCACTTAAACCATGACTAAAAAAATTTGGGCTCTATTGTTGAGGCAGGTGTTGAAAGTGAATATTCTTAATATCAATGAACTGTATAAATGGTTAAAATGTGAAGTTTTATGTTGTGTACATTGTATTACAACAAAAAATGTGGCTAGTGTGAGACTAAACTTTTAATTAATTAGTTTAAATATAACATACAGTGTTTGAAACATGGAAGTTCCATATTATCCACTACGGAAGGCTCTTATTTCAAATACAGAAAAACATAATTTCACATGTTGAAACACCAACTTTGTTTTCAAGCCTGGGTAAATATTATAGCTATCGCCTTTTACTACCAGGGGAAAAGTATTTCATTTTACTACCTCAAGCCTAATTTTAAACTTTAAATTATAAAGCCTATCTTTAAACAGTCTTCAACTACACATAACTTAAAAAGTATCCTCTGTCCCTGGGATTCTCCAGGCAAGAATTCTGGAGTGGGTTGCCATTTCCTTCTCCAATGCACGCACGCCAAGTTGCTTCAGTCATGTCCGACTCTGCGACACTATGGAGAGCAGCCCACCAGGCTCCTTTGTCCACAGGATTCTCCAGGCAAGAATACTGGAGTGGGTTGCCATGTCCTTCTCTAAAAAAAGCATCTAAATATTTACCAAATACTTATAGAAACACAAGTTGAATTCGCAGAAGCATACTTTAAATCAGAAGTACAGGCCGTTATCACCAAAATGGTTTTATTTCGGACACTGACAACACGCCCAACAATTCAACTGTATCATTACTTTGTTTGGTTTGCTTAAGTATTACTTAAGTATGCATTGAAAATACATGTTTACATTTAAGAAATGTAACACATTAAAGTCCTCTGTAAACAGAACTCCTTCTCAATATATTTTCCTGCTTTGTTTCATACATAAATAACATAATCTACAAAGTTATAAATAAAACTATTAATTCTTATGACCTAAAAGTATATACAAATTTTGGAGCTTGACAAGTGTTTTCTTTATGATTTTATATAAGTAACAACATGCAGTATTTGCAATGTTTTTTAATCATATAGATGACTTATAACGAAAAATTTTACTGTCTCCAAAACTGTTCTCCCTGTAACAGACGTTCAGTGTACTTGGTAAAGATGCCACCATTCAAAAGTCAACGTGGTCCAAAGACTAGATTTTTAAAATAGAACAGAAGGTTGCCATTAAATACTATTAACCCTTATTAAAATCACTTTAGCTTGTTTGAAGAGCACAATATGCTACCAGCATATATGCTTGTTAAAAAATCAGATTCAATTTGTAGTAGTCTTGGGAAAAAATAGTTCATGGAGATTCTGTTAGAGGAACAGAAACCATATTATCCTAAGTTTTCTAAACTTCATTTTGAACCATCACTTCAATTAGTTAAAACTTACAGGGTAAAAATAATGACACACAAAAATGATCTTAGGCATATTCAGAATTCCTGATGCAGAAAATGTGATTACTTTTTCTTTAATGACTGGAAAACGTTGTTCCTTCAGAAAATAGTAACATTATTTATTGAAATGTCACCACCTGTTTGGTGATTTACTAGATAACCACTCAAGGTATTTTATTACGTAAGCACTCAAATTATTTTTATTAAACAAAAGTAAAAAGACTTTTCATATTGGAATTGTTTCATTATGAATTAAAAACTTAGAAAAACATTCTCAATTAATATCGTCCCTAAATTTAAATGAATCAAATGACAATACTAAGCTAAACACTGTCATTACCTTTAAAATCTAAGTTTTCTGAAAGTTTTACTTTTCAATCAATATTAATATGATCTGGGTCACACTATTAACTGCCACTCAAACTTTATGTTTAAAAAAGAAATATTCTTTGTTAAAGAGCAGATTAACAACACGTTTTCCATGTTCTTATTAAAAAAACCAAGATTCTGATATGCATAATGAATCTAAATAAAAAATCCACACATGGTAGCGGAAATTCTGTCAACTTTCAGCCTAATACAACATATATCCACAGTTATTCTGCATAAGCAATTCAAAATTTAAGTTTATAATGGAAATGTCAACAAGTCTTAACTACAACATTACTGCTGATGGGTTCCACTATAGTTCACCCAGGCATAGCAGATGTGCACATCTGATGGACAGACTGCTTAGAAAATTAAAGCTATCAGAGCTATAAATTAGGAATACATAAATATGAACACAACAATGCCAAAGCATTAGAGCAGTTAAAGAAAAAAAAAAAAGATGTGACGTAAACACAACTGATAGTTTTCTCTGTAAGCCACTTTCCACTGATTTATAAAGCTATGGTTTTATAATTCTTTTAAAAAAGACAATGTTTCCACATTGCTACATGCAGTGATTTCATCGTGTGTTCTTGACTACAATGCAATCTTCAGTCTTTTTACACAGCTTGACATAGCCCATCAGGATTTCTTTGCAAAGTCAGCTTGTCATATTTTCAGCAGCCTAGAACAAGAAAGTATGATTCAGTATAACAAAATAATGGGGGGGAACACCATGGAAATACATTTGTCAATACTGCACCGCTGTTAACAAACAACTCTTCCCCCACATATAGCCAAGCACTTGTATCAGCATGATGCAGTAGTTTTCACTTTTTGCAGTACATTATTAGAATTACCATGTGGACTGATTGCTAGGCTAACAGTAGAAAATTACTGTGTTTGTGCTCAGTCACTCAGTTGTGTCCAACTTTTTGTGACCCCATGGACTGCAGCCCGCCAAGCTCCTCTGTCCATGGAATTTTCCAGGCAAGAGTACTGGAGTGGGTCGTCACTTCCCACTCCAGGGGACCTTCTCAACCCAGGGATTTGAACCTGTGTCTCTTGAGTCTCCTGCATTGGCAGGTGAACTTTTTACCACTGCACCACGTGGGAAGTCCAAATTGCTACATAATCTTAAATAACAGTTAATGTAAAAATATAGCAAGCACTACTTGAAAAATTAACTTATAGAAGTCCTTATCCAGTCTTTATTAGTTTGTTTCTGTATGTTTCGTTACCGTGTGAAAAGGGAATTAAGAATGAAAAAGATCTTTCTGTTATGCTGTAACACAAAGGGAAAAAAAAAGGCAAAAGAGGAATAATGAATACGTGGCTAATACAGCTTTACCTAAACCACCATCCATTACCCTTTCCCTGATTATTCTGTAGAAATTTCCAGACACCATTATCATTCATCAGAAAATTATTTTATATGCATTTCTAAAAGGTAGGATTTAAATAGGCAATTTCTCAAGGCCAAATATGGAAATATTGAATTTAAATAAGTTTAATCGTAAACTCAATTCATTTACATTTCAACCTCCTAATTAAAACTTGTTTTTTAATATTCAGTCTAAGTTCAGAGGTCCTTCAAGGAAATTCCTTAAGATACTGGGAAAGTTGTAGATAACTAAATATGAAACATTCTTGTCAACAGAACCTCCCATGTTTTTCTATATAGCTGGTTGTTCATCTTTCTCTTCTTGGGTTTACTATTCACAAGAATTAGAACCTGATCCCATTTTCATACTAATTGTAGAGGTTCCCCTCCAAGACACAATGCAACATGTCTTTTCATTTGAATTAGGCAAGCCTTGTAGAGCATTAATGTTAAATGTGTGCAGAACTACTTTCCAGTTGAAAGGAAGACAGCAATGGTATCCTAGAAACTCACACAGTCTCCAGACAGTCATTAAAGACTCCAAAAGTGTATACACAGAAGTCCTGGGGAAAACCCACATTAGAGGTCTTCTCTCCAAACTTTGCATTGTCCAGGTTTATTCCCTCCTTTGTGAGGATGGGTGGGGACATGGGACTTACTTCATCCCTCATTTTTCTGCCAGCTACAAATTCTACAGTGCCACTGTCCTCATGCTGCAGTGAGGAGATACACCACTCTCTAAGATATCAGTGATCGTACAGGACAGCTTCAAAAGAAAACACAAGGCTTGGTGACTGTTTGAAGTCACCGATAGTGTATAATTCAAGGTACCATGGCAAGAAAGTAGAAAATATGGGAATATGAGTTTTGCCTACAATTTGTGAAATCAGAATCTATAAATGACTGCCAACACTAGCATTGCCAAATACTAGCATTGAAGAGACAACATAAAAATTCAGTGTTGATAAGAGTAACATTCATAAAAAATATAGTCTTATTTTTAAAAGAAACACACGTGATTAACAATTCTACTTATGCTGTGGCAAATAAACATAAGGCAATCTATCTACCACTGTTAAGAAATTTTTCTATCTGGGTAACACACAACTAGCTGCTTTTACTATAATATACACATACATACATGGATACATATAAAATACAACACCTATATACAAATCTAAAAGATTGGAAAGAGAAAAAATAATTAACATTCTTGATTTATATTGTACATGGTCTAAAACAGAGATGAGTACCATACAATTAAATTCGCAGCAAGAAGAGTTTCTCCTTACTCTATTTATCACACTAAGAGAAATAAACAAAAAATATGCGGAAAAAAATTCATGAGCAGCAACCACACTAAAGAGAGAACCTATGCATATTAAGGCAGTAAGGCTGGGGCAGGGTAAGGCAGTCAAGAGAAGACAGGATCAGTTCTAATCAGGTGGATGAAACTGGAGCCTATTATACAGAGTGAAGTAAGCCAGAAAGAAAAACACAAATATAGTATACTAACGCATATATATGGAATTTAGAAAGATGGTAACAATAACCCTGTTTACAAGACAGCAAAAGAGACACTGATGTATAGAACAGTCTTTTGGACTCTGGAACGGGAGAGGGTGGGATGATTTGGGAGAATAGCATTGAAATATGTATAATATCATATCTGAAACGAGTCGCCAGTCCAGGTACGATGCCTGATAACAGATGCCTGGGGCTGGTGCACTGGGACAACCCAGAGGGATGGTATGGGGAGGGAGGAGGGAGGAGGGTTCAGGATGGGGAATACATGTATACTTGTGGCAGATTCATCTTGATGTATGGCAAAAGCAATACAATATTGTAAAGTTAAGCAAAAAAAAAAAAAAAAAAAAAAAAAAAGAAGACAGGTGTGGCTGAGTGCAGTTCTGAACCAACCAGCTCCCAACCCAGACCCAGCAGGAGCAGTTAGGAGAGAGTAGACTTTGATCTGGAGAGAATCAACCTGAGGAAGTTTATTCATTTGTAATTCAATGAGATTAACTATAATATTTTTGTTTTCAAAGTAGCATGAGACCAGCTAGGATGATGTTAACCAAATATTATCAGGGGTTATCTACTGGTGATCTTGAATGATTGTTTCCTTTTTTGTATTTTCTGATCTAAATATTTAAAAATTACCTACATGTATTACTTTTATACAACTTAAACAGCTTTCAAACATTACTTTCAAGAAAAAGTTCTAATGAACATTTCTTCTTTACTGGAAACTTTCCACGATCTCTTCCCCTACCTAGTTTTAGAAAGAGTCAGGTATACCAATTTTAGATTATGGGAGAAATGTGTTTTAAGAGGCTTTGTGTGTGTATGAGACTGATTTTCTATTCAAATGGGCAACACTTTCTGATTTTTGTTCAACTTAATTGTAGTAAGTCCCCTACATGCAAATGAGTTCTTTTCTGAGAGTGTCCAATTTGTTTATATGTCCAACAAAGTTAGCCTAGGTACCCAACCGATACAATATAGTACTGTACTATAGGTTTATAATAGTATCATTATAACTGTATTTTAGGTTTATAATACTTTTCACACAAATAATACATAAAAAACAAACACAAAAAATAAAGAAACATTTTGAATCTAACAGTGCAGCACCTTGGAAGGTACAGGACACTGGCTGGCATATAGGGAATGGCATCGAGTGGATAGGCAAGAAGGGTTACTTATGGTGAGGGAGAGGATGTGGGAGATGGTAGAGCTGAAGGATGGTCAGCAACGGGAGGCAGAGGGCAAGCTGCAATTTCACTCACACCTGACTTCACTACTTTAAAGTTTGCTATGTAGGGGAGTTACTGCATTGACTTTGCCTTCAGAGTTCATTATAATCCCCTGGATATGGAATAACTGGTACATCAAAGCTGAAAAAGTTATGTTAAACAGGCACTTCTGAATCTCCTAATACCTTAGTTTTTATTCTAAGAAGCTATGTTGTCTGCCCCCTACCTTTCTAGCTAGGTTACTTGTTTCCCGTTCGTTCACATGAGTCAATCTGCATTAATACAGAAATCTCTTGCTATTCTGCCTCCCTATTCTCTTTCAAACTCCAGCATAGCTGTATAACATTTTTTGTGGTTGTGGAAGATGTATATTAAATAAATCCTCTTCCACTGAAATTTCAGAAATTTACTAATAAAAGGCTATGATACCTCTTATTTTTAAAAACAGGGTTATGAGACAGTATTAAGCCAGGGAAGGTACTTGGGCTCCAGTCCACTGGTTTGGTTCTAATCACTTCACGCTTTTTTAAATAGCAGGCTCAGATATTTTTTAGAACTTACTGTAGGCAGAAACTTAGCAGTTAACCACTCTGATGTCAGAAGGTCTGAGCTCAAATCCTAGCTCAATCACTTAACTGTAAGTCTTGGGAGAAGTGAGTTAGCCGCCACAGCTTCAGTTTCCTTAGGGGTAAACTCTTACTAGTCGTCGTAGTAAACATTCTTGCTTTGACTATAAAGGAAACAATGCAGCGAGAGTCCTTAGTGCAGAGTTTAACAAAAGTAGAGTAAATACTAGCTATTCTTACTGTGTTATCTAGTTATTTTTCTTTCTCTCGTATGAAAGCAACAGTTTTTGAGTTAAAAAAGAAATAGAAGTTGCTGGACAACACAGGGAGCTCAACTTGGTGCTCTGTGATGGGGTGCAAGGTGGGTGGGTGGTTCAAGAGGGAGGGGACTTGTGTGTATTTGTAGCTGATTCGAGCTTTGCATGGCAGAAGCCTTAGTTCTGTAGCTCAGTTGTGTCCAACTCTTTGCGACCTCATGAACCACAGCACGCCAGGCCTCCCTGTCCATCACCAACTCCTGGAGTTTACCGAAACCCATGTCCATTGAGTCGATGATGCCATCCAACCAGCCAACACAATTGTAAGGCAATTATCCTCCAATTAAAAATACATTAAAAAAAAGAAATAGAAAATTTGAATAGTTTTCATAATTACTTAAAAATTCTGATCAGAAGCCTTACATGTATATCTGACGAAAGCTCATTTCCAAAATATTTAAACAAAGACTACCCACAAAGAAGAAAAGGACAGATAACTCAGAAAAATGGGCAAACTACAAGAAAAGATATTTCACAAAAGAAAATGGCCAAAACAAAATTTAAAAAAAAATTCATTTGATCTCACCAGTACTCACAGAAATGCTAATACACAAGGAGAAGTCCCAACACACCTACCAGAATGACTAAAATTAAAGAACACTCACAATAATAGGTATAGACAAAGATGAGAAGCAAGGGAAAATTCATTCGCTGCTGGTGGGAATACAAATTCATATAACCACTGTAGTAAAGTCTGGCTTTAATTCCTCAAGTTGAAGATACACATAAACTATGATTCAGCAATTCTAGTTCTAGATACACATTCAACAGAAATGCCCACATACATGTATCAGAAGACACAGACAACTAAGCTCAGAGCAGCATGTTCATGATAGCTCTGGACAGGGAGCAACCTAATAACCCATTCACAGTAGGAAGGATAAACAAAAAATACTATATTTATATAATGAAACATGATTACTACAGTGAAAAGGAATGCCCTACAGCTACATACAACAGAAATGAACCTCACAAAAATAATGTCAGATGAAAAAACTCAGTGGAAAAAAGAAACTGTGCTATAAAATCTCACTTACAGCAAGTTAAAAAATTTTTTACAAAATTAAACTGGTGTTTAGAGATCCATGCTTAGTCAGTGAAAATGTTAAAGTTTCTATCATAAAAATTAGGACAGTAGTTATTGGAATGTGGAGCAGGAAA
The DNA here is from genome assembly GCA_935064755.1 of Tragelaphus eurycerus. Lineage (NCBI taxonomy): Eukaryota > Metazoa > Chordata > Mammalia > Artiodactyla > Bovidae > Tragelaphus > Tragelaphus eurycerus. The sequence goes on from CAKXYN010000007.1 coordinate 51,461,653, forward strand.
GACAGGTTAGTGATAGGGGAGCATAATGGAACTTCTAAGGTGCTGACAATGAGAATTGTACAGATACTCTTATTTATGATACACTTTTGCTCTGTAAATGTGCCTTGTTTACCTTTTGGTGTTAGATTAAAAAAAAAAAAAAAAGTTTTAAAAAGCACAAAACCAATGACCCAGATTATTGGAACTTATCAGACAGTAACTTAATCTGAGATGGATAAAAAGTCCATCTGATGGTAGAGAAAAGTCACTTCATCCTTGGACAAGTTTTAAGAAGGACTAACCTAAGTATTTATATGAGTGTTATATAAATATGGAAATAAAATCATGTGAGATTTTAAATAGCAGTGTGTGCAAGCAAGAAAGGGAACACAACACCTTCACTGTTTGCAATCTCAGCAATTAAAAGGTGGTTAATGTGAATTTGAAAAAAGGTGGTCCCCTGGGCCCACGCTGGCAACACAGCCCAACCGGCCTCAGCAGTTCTTGGCCTCTGGGCTACCCATTCCTTTCCTTCAAGGACGTGCGCACACTAACAGCTCCATCAGCTGCCTACAGAATCCCAGAAGTGTGACAGCCTTTTTTCATCCCTTTAAGTTCAAGCTGTACTGAGACGTTCACTGCATCTGAGTCACATAACCTAATCTCTTCACCAAAAGGTTATCTAGCTACACTCTCGGCCTTCTTTCCAGAGATCTATCTGGGTAGGCTGAGAGCTTCCCAAAGTGAGTACTGGTTTCTTTTTACTTATTCCTTCCTCAATTTCCTATTCCCCTTATATTTTACCATAAGCAGCAAGGAGAAATCAGGCCCCACTTTCCATGCTTTGGAAATTTCCTTAGCTAAATATACAAGTCATTGCTTACGAGTTTTATTTTCCTTCCAACAGTAGAATATAATATATAATTCCAACAGTAGAATATAGGTATAAAGAGCTGAGTGCTCTTTATACCGAAGATGGCCTTTCCTCCAGGGTCCAACACCCGAAGTTGTTCATTTCTATCTGAGACATCAGAGAGGCACCTTTCACGTTCATATTTCTCACAAGATTCTATTCATAATGAGAGACGTATTCTCTGAGAAGACTGATACTCTTTTCTCCTCTTTCTGAGCTCTCACTAAAATCACCTTTAATGTCTATCATTAACCAAGTCTTTAAGGCTATCCAGGCTTTTACTATCAAGCATCCTAAAACTTTCCAACCTCTATCACCCAATTCCAAAGTCACATCCACATTTTTATGTATTTCTTACAGCTGCACTCCACTTTCCCGTAGTAAATCTAAATTAGATTTCTAGGGTTGCCATAACCAAGTACCATCAACTGGGTAGCTTACAACAACAGAAAATTATTCTCTAATAGTTTTGGAGGCAAAAGTCCAAAATCAACGTGTCAACAGGACCGTCCTTCCCTCTGAAGGCTCTAGTAGAGTATCCTTCCTTGCCTCTTACCTTCTGGTGGCTGCCAACAATACCTGGCCTTCTTTGTCTTGTAAACGCCATCACTCCAATCCCTGCCTGTCATCACACAGCAGCCCCTCTGTGCCTGACATGGTATGTTCTTTGTATATCTGTGTCCAAATTTCCCTTGTCTTTGTAAGGACATTGGTCATTAACCCATTATGATCTCACGTCAATTTGATTATACCTACAGATACACTATTTCCAAACATGGTATATTCACAGGTGTTGCACACTTAAGCATATCTTTTGGGGGGGGGGGTGCAGAAACAACATCACCCACAACACAAGCAGAATTCTAAATATAATCAGAGACTTTTACAAAAAGACAACATGGTTCAGATAGAGAATTTTGTGATCTGAACATATACTACTGAGACCCTGGCCTTCAGAATTTCTCCTGATGATGACATGTTAGGTTAATCTTGTTTAGAATCATTCACATAAAATTTCAGCATTGTTTTCTAAACAAAAGCATTTTCATTCAGAGTGAGTGAATGTATGAATCTCTACCTTTAAGGCTTCTGTGGCCTTGCGAAGTTCCTTAATAACTGATGATAAAGCTTCTGGGTTAATTCCTTGTTCACAAAGCCGCACACATATAGACAGAGTTTCCATATCTAATCCAGTATTCAAAATTCTTGAAATCTCAAGTAGGACTGGAAAAAGACAAGAAAATTTTAAGAATAAAATCTTGTAACATTTTAAAAATGCACATGAATACTTCTGTTTTTTATTCATATAATCTATATCTTGGTTTATATTTTACTACTCATTTAGTATCTATGTAAAATTTACATATCATAGTCAAGATTATTCTGGACATTTTCCCACTTTTTAGCATTCCCTTACAATGTAATTTAATCATTCATGTAATATTTCACTTTAAGGAAATAACATACATTACTTAACTGCTCTGTTATTTTGTTGTGGGTCTCCTGTTTCCCTGAAAATAATACTGTGACAAATATCTGGACACAGGAACTTAATTTTATCAGAATAAATTCCTAGAAGTGGAACTGCTTAGTCAGTAATACACCATTTGGATTTTGATATGAACTGTATGAAAATGGCACTTTTTTTGAGATGAACCGACAAATGAACAATACTAAACCGCCTTTAATTTCAGTCTAAGTCCAAAAACTTGCATAATATTCATGATTTTTGTGATATGGGCCCGTTCCACTTTTCCATACTTTATATTCATTTTCATCTTGAGAAGTTCAATTTGTTTAAAAAAACCTCTCTTCCATTCCTCTACTTAACCTCTGAACACAGAGTACCGTTCTAATGTTTTCACCTGCTAATCCTAACATCTGTATCAACTGTGGGTCAGTTTTAACAGATTAAAATTTTCTTATCATCGGTCACACTCTTCTGTTTTTGCATACCTAATAATTTCTGACTGGACGCCAGACATTGTGAATTTTACTGTGCTGGGTGTTCAACAGTTTTGTATTTCTATACATATTCTCCAGCTTTATAATGAGATACAGTTATCTGGCAATAGTTTGATCCTTTGGTGTCTTTTTGGGGTACTTTCCTTGCGCACTGATCAATGCCGTGCTGAATACCTGAGGGAGAACATTCCATGGACCTCCAGAATCCTCTCTAGGTGCAAGCTCTTTCCTCTCAGGTTCTCTGTCTTAAAAACTCTGCCTGCCTTGGTCTCCCTGGACCCTAAACTCCTGCTCAACTCAAGGTGTCTGCTGGGTTTTGCCGGAGTTACTCCCATCCTGTCATTGCACTGCAGCCTTGAAGGCAAAAATCTTAAAAAAAAAAAAAAAAAAAGAATATCGAATCTTGTCACATTCCTGTTTTAAGTGTAGTAGTTTCCCAGAGTTTTCAAATCTTCAATAGGCCTTAGTATATTCTCATGTCTGTCTCATCTCATATTTCACAACCATTTCTCCCCCTTAATTACACTGTCTTTACATGAGCCTTTCAGTCTCATTTACCAAGTTCTTCCCAGTGTAAGACCTGGGGAGGAGTCCAGATAAGTTATTGCAATTGTGGACAGACTGGTAGGTGGCATGGACAGGAGAGATTAATACAAATGGTCAAATCTGAGACGAGTGAAGAGCTGAAGCAGCTTGGGAGAGAGGTAGGGGAGAACTCACTTGAGAAAGCAAGGGGACTGATGGTGGGAGCCTGGGCTATGTGTTTGCTTCACTGACACTGCCTTGTACACTGTGGACTCTCTTCACTCCTTTTGCTAGTTTACAACTTGATACAAGTCAACTGTGTATTGAAAATATTTGGGAAAAAAAATTCCAGAAAGTTTGAAAAAGCAAAGCTTGAGTTTGGCATGTATGCACAGGCAACCATTAACATAGAATTTGCATTTATTAGGAATTATAAATAACCAAAAGATGATTTAAAGTATAAAAGAGGATGCTGCTGCTGCTGTTTAATTACTCAGTTGTGTCCGACTCTCGGCGACACCATGGACTGTAGCCTGCCAGGCTCCCCCTGAAGGGGATTTCCTAAGCAACAATACCGGAGCAGGCTGCCATTTCTTTCTCCAGGTGATCTTCCCGACCCAGGGATCAAACCCGAGTCTCCGGCTTGGCAGGCAGATTCTTTACCACTCAGTCACCTGGGAAGCCCCTATACAAGAGGATGAATGTAGGTTATATGCAGACACTTAGCCATTTTATATGACCAACTTGAGCACCCACAGATTGTGGTATGGGTGGGTGGGTGAGGGTGTCTTGAACCCAATTTCTTGGCAAATACTGAGGAACAACTGTATCACACTGAAGCCTCTAGTAGGGAAGAAGTAAATTTTAATCAACATTGCCAAAAACATAATTTGTTGTTACTGTCGCTAAGGCTAAGTCATGTCTTACTCTTTTGCAACACCATGGACTGTAGCCTGCCAGGCTCCTCTGTCCATGGGCTTGCCCAGGCAAGAATACTGGAGTGGGTTGCCATTTCCTTCTCCAGGGATCTTCCTGACCCAGGGATCAAACCCATGTCTCCTGCATTGGCAGGTATATTCTTTACCACTGAGCCACCAGGGAAGCTCCTTATGCAACAGACCCTATACTAAATCTGGCCAGGATCAATCAGGTTTATTTCAGTGTTCTGTGCAGATAAATAACAAAGCCCACCATTTCCCCCCTGTCTAAATTATCAAAATGCTTTCATTTTCACAATAAAATTACAAATGTTCATAGCTCAATTTTATAATCCTTGCAAATCATCTGACATTAATTAAAAGATTAAATCACTTAGCTGACTCTTAATACTGATGGGAGGGAGGGAGGAAGAGGATAAGGAGAAATATACTAGATCTTGAAGCAGCGCTGTCAGACTCAAAAAGTTGTGAACACTTCAGTTTGGGTCTCATGGATAGACTTAAATACATGGAAACTCCACATTAACAGAATTTCAAAAAATACTGGTGCTTATGTAGGTCAGCCCAGTCCCCTGGGCAAGTTAAAGTTCTATTTCTGACAATGAGAGTGGAGAGGTGGGATTATTAAACGACTGCATTGAGGACTTTTTCAGTTGAGTGTATGGTCAATTCTTAACCATGAAAGTGTCACTATGTTTCCCTTTGTGCCTCAATCATTAGAGACAGCCTGGAAAATATTTTCATTAACTTTGCAAAACTACACATTTCGACTGACTGTTTTGGACTCAATTATGATTCAGGAGATGTCAGTTTGATCCCTGGGTTGGGAAGATCCTCCGAAGGAAATGGCAACCCACTTCATTATTCTTGCCTGGGAAATCCCACGGATAGACAAGTCTGGAAGGCTATAGTTCATGGAATGGCAAAGAGTCGGACATGCCTGAGTGACTGATCATGTATGCATGGCATGATAGCAGCTAGTTCCAATGAACACGACAGGAGCTAACTGCCACATTTAACAGATGCTGATCCACTGCCAAGCTGGGGCCTTCCTTTTTACCTTCTGATTTGGGGACACACTGTGATGGAGGAGCAGTGTTCTCTACTTTGCACTCTCTCCGCCAGTGTTGGTTGAGAAAAAATAATCTGGTCTTTTTTCACTTTCTCATATTCTAACACTATAATCTTCAGTTCTGTCAGTGAAAACCTTGATGATGCAGCCAATTAAAATCAATCAGTTCTCATTTCTCTATCAGTAGTTTCAACAGAGAGAAAATGCGGGCCTTCTATTCAAATGGAATCCTGTGCCCATATAATAAGGAAAAGTTAATTTAAGAAAATATAAGTCAGGCCTCAAATACACTTCATACTGTTCAGAAACCACATTGGCTTCCAAGCAAAGATGTAAGACAATAATGGTGTACACTAGTTTCTATGTACACAAATCCACTCATAAAATAAAACTAATAAGCTCTATTTCAAGAAGGATGGGAAAATAGGCTGAATACGGTATTAACAAAATTCCATTTTTCAGAAAAAGACAAAAGCAGACACTGAGTAAAAAATGAGATGCAAAGGCTCTGTTAATTAAAAAAAAATCTTTGAAAAGCGGAGTAGCAGCGAGTGCAAAGAAAGTCATAAGCTTTATCACAAGTTCTCATAAAGAAGGGGCTCTAATAGGAAGTGCAGCCTACAGTGAAGGAGCCAGAGATAGGACATGAAGGCTGATACTGCTTAATGAAAATTTCATGGTTTGAAAGAGACAGCAGTTCATGTGGGTATCCCTTGGAAAACACAAAAAAGCAAAATTTAACATCTATCAAACACACATATACAGATGCCAGTAAATAAAATGGGGACAACAAAAGGGGTCGTGGAAGGATGTTTATACACAAAAACAGTACAGGAACTACCTGTTAATGGTCACCTTCAAAATACCTTTATCAGGTTATCTTATTTAAATATTTACAATCCTAGGAGGTAGCACGGGGCTTCCCTGGTGGCTCAGACGGTAAACAATCTGCCTGCAATGCTGGTGACCTGGGTTCGATCCCTGGTTGAGAAGATCCCCTGGAAGAGGGCCTGGCAACCAAAGCCACTCCAGTATTCTTGAGCGAAGAATCCCATGGACAGATGAGCCTGGCGGGCTACAGTCCATGGGGTTGCAAAGAGTCGGACATAACTGAAGCGATTTAGCACTCACGTAGCACGAAGTAGCAATCTTGTTTTACTGGGGTCAAAAAAAAAAAAAAAAAGGCAGGCTCAAAGATGTTTAAATGACTTGTCCAAGCCCACACCAGGGCTATAAAGTGGCAGAGCCGGCAATAGAAAGGAGAGAGGATAACTCCAAGATACTTTTTTCCCCTATTACGTGCGGGCAGTTTGTACCTGAGTGCTCCTTGCTGCACAACAGGTAAATACGCCCACGGTCTCCGGACACCGGCATCACCGGCTCCAGGACTAAACGGGGGCAACTCTGATTAGAGCACAACTTGTTCCTTCACGGGGTAGGTACTTAACATGCTCCTGCTGCAGCGCAAGGTTCAAGGAGGGACGGATTAGTGACCAAACACAGGAAGCCACTGTCCGCAAGGAGCTAACAGTCTGGGGCGCTTCGGAGCCGCTCCCCTCACTGGATGCGGCGCGCGGGGTGGGCAGGGCGCGCGAGGCCGGCGCAGGAGAAGGGATGCGGGGAACCGGGGCGGAGGGGGCGTGGTGCGGGGACCAGCCGTGCCCTGAGCTCGCGCGAGGAAGGTCGCGGGGACTGGGCGCGGGAGAGGGCGCGAAATGAGCACTCGGGAGAAAGCACTCGAGGCGGGAAAAGGTGGCGCGCGGGGTCCGGTGCGGGAGGGACCAGGCGCGCGCCGGGCTGACGTGGGGCCGCAACGCCGTGCGCGCGACAAACTACGCAGGAACGGAGAGACGACTCTCGAAGGATGGGACCATCAGCTCTGGAGCTCTGGAGGGTCCCTTGGGAGGATCTCCAAAGATGCCGACCGGGGCAGGAAGTGGACCTGAAGTCCTCGTGGGCCCAGCCCCGCCCCAGGGCCTTGGCTCTGGGGAACAGAGGCAAGGTAAAGGGGGCGAAACGGGCACTCACTGTCCATGGTCTCCCTCACCGCATTCAGATTCGCTGCCGCTGCCGCCGACCCGGCGCCACTGCTGCTAGCCATGGCGGAGGCCGGGGGAGGCGGGCGAAGGGCCTGACCCGGAACTGGAGCGCCTTCCTTTCTCCTGGGCAATCACACCGCGCGTTCCCGGCTCACGCCGGGCAGGCTCCGCCTCTCGCGCTGATCGCCAGCGTGAGGCTGCGTTGATTTGAATTTGGAGCCGCGATACTCTGGGCGGAACGCAAAGCGAGGAGTTGCCATTCGAATTTACTACGCGGCCTCGCTGCGATTGGCTGGTTCGCGGACAGCGGTACGACGTGATTGGCCAGTCGCGCACAAGGCCCGTGGCCTGGTTGGCCTGAGACAGCGCGGAAGCGGGGAGTTAAAGAGTCTGTGCCTGTCGTGGGAGCTTACCCGGCGCCGTCGGGAGCGCCCTGGAGTCGCTTTGGGGGGGGCTCCCTTTTTATACACACAACTAGGTATGTTCTTTGTGATTCCTGGCCTTTCCTCCTGTCTCGAGTTGGAGAACTCCCTTTGCCCGGCTCTGGGCCAGCTGCACGCTCGCCTCGGGATGAATGAGAGCTGCCGGGGAGTGGATGCGGAAGAGGGGGACCCAGGAAAGAGTGATCGAGTAGGGATGGGAATGACACTGGCGTCAGTGTCCTCCTTTGCCCGTCGCCCGAGGAGGCTAGCTAGACATCACCCTTCCGTGGAGTGGATTCTTTTCTCTCGTTGTACTGCCCCCCACCTTAACGGGAAATAATGTAGTCTCGCTTCCATCGTGGGAGGGTGGGAGTCTTAGCCTTTGGCTAAGGGTGTTTGAGAAGGGGCAACCCAAAGCGATTAATTCCGTGGCCCTAAACAGTCATTTCTTTTCTGATGGGGGCTAAAGTGCAAGACGAGGACCTATGCACAAAGGGACCAGAGATTTCCTTGTCTCTTATTTGCTACTGTTGTTCTGTCGCTCAGGCTTTTCCGACCCTTTGGGATCCCCCGTGGATTGCAGCACTCCAGGCTTCCCTGTCTTTCATCATCTCCTGGAGTTTGCTCAAACTCCTGTCCATTGAGTTGGTGATGCTGTAAATAACTGTTTAGTAACTGCAGTTTGCTGGGTAATTTCTGGGCTGTTGGAATTACGTACAAAGTGTTTGTTTACAGACTTGAGATAATGAATAAAAAGCTGTAGGTCTGTTGTTCTTTATCAGGAAAAGGTTTTGTGCCTATTAGAACGTTGAGTTGTCCCGAAGGGGGACCTCAACTCATTCACATTCGGTTGAGTGCTACTTACAAACCAATTGACTTCTCTGAGCTTGTTAATTCTCCTGCAAAATTCTGTCACTAATACTTTATTTACCCTTGTAGCTTTCAAGATTATTTAGAGCATCACACTTGTGTAAACTACAAAAAAGCCCCAGGAGCTTAAGTTTTGAGTTAATTCTTTTTGTGAAATGTATGTTTGGTAATGGGGCTTCCCTGGTGGTTCAGCAGTAAAGAATCCACTTGCCAATGGCAAGAATCGTGCATTCGATCCCTAGATGGGGGAGATCCCCTGGAGAAGGAAATGGCAACCCACTCCAGCATTCTTCCCTGGGAAATCCCATGAAGAGAGGAGCCTGGTGGGCTATACTCCATGGGGTTGCAAAAAAGTTGGACTCCACCTGGAAACTAAACAACAATAACCTTTTTTGAATACATTTTAGTTGTCAAAATGAATGTCTGTGGAACTTTGTACTTTTATTATATATACTTATGATTTCTTTTTAGTTTTTCCTCTGTGCTATGGGAGATGTCAAAGAATCAAAAATGCAAATAACACCTGAAACTCCAGGAAGGATTCCCGTTTTAAATCCTTTTGAAAGTCCTGGTGATTATTCTAATCTGCATGAACAAACTGTCTCCAGTCCTTCTGTTTTTAAATCAACAAAATTACCAGTAAGTTTGTCCTGACTACTTTTTCCAAATAACTTTACATGTCAGTCTTTCTTTACAAGTGGTAAACTGGAGTGCACTTTTGAATTCTAATGGTTATTGGTTTTTATAATATAGTGACTGGGCTAAAAATGACTTAGCTATTATACTAATATATACTAGCTATACTAATATTCTTTTGGAATTTTGCCACCCATTCGTAGCTTTCAACTTGCTTTTTTTTTAGTTAGCATTTCTTTTTTATTCATTAGTTAGCATGCTTCTCACAGCTGTGGGTGCAGCTAGTTACTGTGTTGATGGTCTAAGTACTAATACCATAATAGAGAAGAAACTATTTCGTCTAATTATTTTCAGGTATTCAGCAGATTTTATTAGAATGCTATGTGTCAGGTACAGTTTTTTCCTACAGAGGTTACATCTTGAGCAAGTCAGAGTCATAAAACACTAATTCTCAGAGAGCTTGTACTCTGTACCAGGGGTCAGCAAACTTTTTCTGTTAAGGGTCAGATAGTAAATATTTTAGGCTTTGGAGATCATCTGGTTGCTGTTACAATTACTCACCTCTGCCTTGTATTATAGAAGCAGCCATTGGTAGTATATTAACAGTAAATGTGGCTGTGTTGCAGTAAAGCTTTATTTATGGACACTGAAATTTGAATTTCATTTATAATCTTCACATGTGAAATGCTAATATTATTTTTGATTTTTGTCACCCATTCTTAGCTTGCAGATTGTTTGAAAGAAGTCAACCTGTACTCTAATGAGATAGACAAGACTAAACTGGCAACCTCAAGAGAGTGTGTTATGTGCTATAACAGAAGGCTGATATGGAGGGGAATAGTCTCTTTAACAGATTAGGGAAGGCTTCCTCTCTTTAGCTTTTTTTTTTTACTGTTATTGACTACAATGGAGAAGTCCTTTTGAAGTCTGATCTTCTGATTTAGCAAATTATCTATGCTATGCTATGCTATGCTAAGTCACTTCAGTCGTGTCCGACTCTGTGTGACCCCATAGACAGCAGCCCACCAGGCTCCCCCGTCCCTAGGATTCTCCAGGCAAGAACACTGTAGTGGGTTGCCATTTCCTTCTCCAATGCATGAAAGTGAAAAGTGAAAGTGAAGTCGCTCAGTCATGTCGGACTCTTAGCGACCCCATGGATTGCAGCCTAACAGGCTCCTCCATCCATGGGATTTTCCAAGCAAGAGCACTGGAGTGGGGTGCCATTGCTAGCAAATTATCTAGAAAACTGCAAACTGTGTGGCTTTTGATGCTAGCTACACGTGCATATCTACGTGCAGCTAGTTATGCACTAGAGGAAAGTTTTACAGTTATTAACTTTATATTGAGTCATTATGTGACTTCATGATTTTAAATTAAATGCTATTCAATTTTAGTTAATAATAAAAATAACAAAATGACTGCAACTTAATCCTCAAAGCAAGAATGCATGACAGACATCTTGGATTTTTAAGCCTGATTTTTCAAAAATATATTCCGAATTTACAAATTAGAATTTGGTTTACAAATTCTAATTGTAGAGTTATAAAAATAAACTTTTGGTTTATTGGATAGTTGAATACAGAAAAGCAGCACTGGTTACCACTCATAATTATTTATTGCATGTTTTACAAGCTTTTGCAGATATTTTTGTAGTTAGGACTTTGTATAATTTCAATTCATTCCTGGTAAAAATAAACAGGCTTTTGATAACTCTAAGAGACTTTTAGTATTATTTGAGTGTGTTGCATCACTGATGGGAGTTATTTGTGGAATTTCTATACCTTTAATATGCTGCGATTTTTCTATTGTTATGTAATTTCAGCAGTCACCCAGATGGAATATCAAGTCAGTTGATTTAGTGTGATCTGCTTACCATTTGCCTTTTAATTTACTGGTTAAGTCAAATATCTGTAAGATATTTTTATATTATAACCATTCACATTGTTTTTGAAGCTGACATTTGAAGTTAGCATTTTGATGCACTGTTACATGCTTTTGCTCATAAGATCACTTTCTTTTGTTAAGACTCCAGGGGAATTTAGATGGTCTATTGATCAACTAGCTGTAATAAATCCTGTAGAAATAGACCCAGAGGACATTCATCGTCAAGCTTTATACCTAAGTCGTTCTCGGTAAGTTTGTCTTTCTTGCTCTTAAGTGTAATAACATGTGTTACCAGTCCAAGGTAATGAATAATTCTTTTCCCTTTAATTTTAGAATTTAATCACACAAAGATGTACACGTGTTGAGATGCTCTTGCAAATATTCGTCCTGCTGTTGTACCCCTTCACCTCTTGACTTGGTAGCTTGATGACCATCCCCTTGTAATTAATGCTCATCCAAAGTGCTAAAGTGGAAAAGGCAATGGCACCCCACTCCAGTACTCTTGCCTGGAAAATCCCATGGACGCAGGAGCCTGGTAGGCTGCAGTCCATGGGGTCGCTAAGAGTCGGACACGACTGAGTGACTTCACTTTCACTCTTCACTTTCATGCATTAGAGAAGGAAATGGCAACCCACTACAGTGTTCTTGCCTGGAGAATCCTAGGGATGGGGGAGCCTGGTGGGCTGCCGTCTATGGGGTCACACAGAGTCGGATACAACTGATGCAACTTAGCAGCAGCAGCAGCAGCAAAGTGCTAAAGAAAGGGACTAGAATGCGGATAGAGTGTAAAAAGATTTTACTTAATGCTAGATGATACCTTTGATAGGGAAAGTGAAAAGTATATCAAAAAGCAAAGGTGTCACAAATGAGATGAATTTTTTGTGGTACGCAAACCATATGTCTTTATATTGCCTCCTCTCTAAACCAGGTGTTATCTGAGCAGGTTTATGAAAAGACTCTTGGTGTATTTCAGTAAATAGACCTGTAACACAGAAGAGGGGAAAAGACCCTGATTTTAATTTAACTCATGTAATTCAGTAAATGGCTATGGTTTCTACCGAGGATAGTGAGTATATTCTTAGAACATGTTGATTCATTCTTAGAAATAAGCACAGGCTTCCAGTGTCTCTTCCTCACTAACCCAAGTTCCCTGTTTCAGAGCTTCCCACCTTTTTCATGCCATGCTACATATGAGAACTGCAGTTCTCTAAAAATGAGAACTGCAGTTCTCTAAAAATGAGAACTGCAGTTCTCTAAAAATGAGAACTGCAAGGTATCCTGGTGTAAACGAAGGAGTCTGTCCGTATTGGAGGTGAACAGTCCCGAAATTCCTTCCCTGCCTTGCCCGCCAAGGGTCCGTTCAGGGCACACCAATCATACTGAACAGTGTATGTGTTATGCTGGTGTTCTGTGGTGTACTGGTTAGGACACCCTGCCGTGTATGACTTCTCAGACCCTTCTGTTGTCTAACTCTATAAAATTTGACCAAACTGATTTTCACTGCTTCCAGCCATCACCTGCATATCCCAGGTTGTTGAAGTCCTCTGATGAAGCAGCAGTAGGTTTCTGAATTCATTATTGCTAGATCAAAGCTTACTAATATTGTACACTGTTTTTATGCACTGAGATCTCGATGATGTCCATGATTAGAGGAAGAGCACTGAGTTACAAGTCTCATAATGGCTGTTCAAATGGAGATATGTGGATTTTAAGTGTAGTCTATTTTCTCATAATTCCTTTATTTATAAATCCACTTGATTTTAATTTTTAATACATATACATCAGGGGCAGGAGGAGAAGGGGACAACAGAGGATGAAATGGCTAGATGGCATCACTGACTCATTGGACATGAGTTTGAGTGAACTCCAGGAGTTAGTGATGGACAGGGAGGCCTGGTGTGCTGCAATTCATGGGGTCGCAAAGAGTCGGACATGACTGAGTGACTGAATTGAACATTATTATAAGCTTTGTTAAGGTACAAATTAGATTAAAAAAATTTGAAGAGAAAAAGGTGTCTTACGGAGTTATTCATGGTAATAAATACTCTTTTCTGGTAAAAGATTAGGGAAGTGGTCCTTCAAGGCTAACTGCTGAGTCCTTGGCAAGTATATGCCTTGTCCTTGAGACCTGACAATATTAAATTTTACAAGTAATAAATTTGTGGTACTGTAATTGCATATTCTATCAAAGTGGGAAAATAGAAGTCTTTTGGACAAAGTTTTATATTTCAAATTTTATAGTGTTGATATTTAATTTCAGAATTAATAATTTTGCCAATTTATTTAGAACTGTAAGGGTGATAGTCTTTTTTTCATTTATGTCAAGAGTAAGAATTGATTCCAAAATGACAACTATGATAAGCTTGCTATAATAGAAGAAAAGGAATTTGGACAGTTTTTAGATTTCTGTGGAATGACATACTTCTTAAATTGTGATTAAAGGGCACAGTTTATTCAAATTACTTTATTTCTGTTGTTAATAGTAATTTAAAAATTGTATCCATGTAAGCCTTTAACTCGGAGAAGGCAATGGCACCCCACTCCAGTACTCTTGCCTGGAAAATCCCATGGACGGAGAAGCCTGGTAGGCTGCAGTCCATGGGGTTGCGAAGAGTCTGACACGACTGTGCAACTTCACTTTCACTTTCATGCATTGGAGAAGGAAATGGCAACCCACTCCAGTGTTCTTGCCTGGAGAATCCCAGGGATGGGGGAGCCTGGTGGGCTGCCTTCTATGGGGTCGCACAGAGTTGGACACACTGACGTGACTTAGCAGCAGCAGCAAGCCTTTTACTAGAAAATATTCCATTCAAACTGTGAATGGAAAAGGGGAGGCAGGTAAGCCTAATAGCACAAGGCTGACTCTCCAAATACTGTCATTTACAAAATGTGATAAGATCCCAATTTTTCTTTTAAAATGAGCTTAACATTTGCCAGTTTCTAACGTGGAAGAAAACTATTTCTTTGAAAGATTATTATTTTAAATGTTCAGTCTGCTGAAGTAATGGTATGGTTATTTTTCTTTTTTATCTCTGCATAGAATAGATAAAGATGTGGAAGACAAAAGACAAAAAGCCATTGAAGAGGTAACTTGAAATTATTACTGATGGTGAAGCCAGTTAAGCATCAATTCTGCATGCACAGCACCTCTAAGAGAGGAAGACTTCCTTTACATCTTTCCTGTCTCAACCTCCCCAAGTCTGTCCGTTCCCAGTATCCCTCGGAGCTCCCCTAAGACTAGTGTTTTTGAGCTGATCCAGCGCCTTTCATTGTAATAATAGGTTTAATGCTGTTCTCCCCCAAGACTGAATTCTTTTCTGGTCAAAATTCATCTTTTCCTTCTCAGGACCTAGCATAGTTTGTCTTCTTGTGCCTTTGATGAACACGAACCATTGTTTTAAGTTGGAATAGAGAAAGCTGGATATTTTCAAGCCTTGAAAATCTAGCCTGGCCTCAGGAATAGTTTTATCTTTTGTTCTTGTTAATTCTTTGAATTTTTAAGACATTGACTATACTTCATGAAATATGGTATACTGCTAAATAGAAAAAGTATATCACAAAGATAAGGTTTTTTGTTTTTTTATAAAGCTAATAAACTAAGCATTTCACTTTTTGCTTTCCTTTTTTGCTAAAATCCTTTAGAGTATAAGGTTGTCTATCTTAGTTATTTTTTAGAAAGTCTTCAAACCATGGCAGCTTTTCTTGTCCTTCCTTTTCTCCTTACTAGTCTTCCTCTGCCCTCTTCTATTCGTTAGCTATGCTTGATTCTTCTGCACCCCAAAAGACATGAGCTGTGGCATGTTCAGAGATTCAGTGGGCCCCCATTTCAGATATAGCCTGTTTCTTAGGAAACAGTTTCATAAGCTTTACTCCTGCTAAATATTATCTACTTGTTAATCTATCTAATAACCTCAACATTTTCATTCTAGTCCAGTCACCTGATTCCTCCCCAGTTGAATATTCTCAGACTCTTCCCCATTTCTCAACATTTTGGGAAATATGCTTCCTCTTTCAAATTCTCAACTTAATTTTAAAGGGAAATTTAAGAAGAAACTTAAGAAAATTAATTCAGAGTGAAGACTATGGCTAATGTAGCAGAAGTTAATGTATCAGTAGCAAATTAAATTCATGTTTATATATGTGAAATACAGTAAATACATGCACATAGTAAAAACAGAAAAATCCAAACTGTAAAGAAAAAAACATAAAATGGAAACAAAGAGCCTCTCATTTCCTGTCTTAATCCTTGAAAGTAATTGCTATTAACATTTCTTAAGTATACTCTCAGATTCATTTTGTGTATGTATGTAATAGCTCATGTCCCTTAAATATTTGCACATAAATGGGATCATCGGAGAAGGCAAAGGCACCCCACTCCAGTACTCTTGCCTGGAAAATCCCACGGATGGAGGAGCCTGGTAGGCTGCAGTCCATGGGGCCGCTAAGAGTCGGCTCCATGACTGAACAACTTCACTTTCACTTTTCACTTTCATGCGTTGGAGAAGGAAATGGCAACCTACTCTAGTGTTCTTGCCTGGAGAATCCCAGGGACGGGGAAGCCTGGTGGGCTGCCATCTATGGGGTCGCATAGAGTCGGACATGACTGAAGTGACTTAGCAGTAGGATCATCATTCTGATACTCTTTTGCCTCTTTCTTTTTCTGGTTAATAATCTCTTAGATTTTATTTTTTATTATCAGCACATAGTGATTTTTAGTAAATAGCATAATATTCCATTGTATGAATGAATGAATCTGTCAAATCCAGCCCCTGTTGACAGATGTGTAGGTTGTGTTCAGTGTTTTTCTGCAGTGAACACACTTGTACACGTATCTTTATGGACTTGCTAAATCAGAGGGTTTGTGTTTTCAATTTTGGTATATTTTGCCATATTGCCTTCCCTAAAGGTTGTACTGATTTGTTCTCCTGGCCATGTTACGATACGGCCTATATTCTCATATCTGCAATACTGGCTGTCAGCAAACTGCTTAAATAATGCTATTCTTACTACTTTAAAATTTTTATCTTGTTATTGGATTTCCGTCTCTTTCATTTTGAGTGAACTTATGCTTTGCTCTATGAGTTTGTGAGTCTTTTATATTCCTTTTTTTTTCTGGGAACTGTCTGTGTCTCTGCTCCCCACCTCCATTTTTTAACATCTTTTCTTTATGTATTCATAGGTAGTTTAGTCAGGAAATTAGTTTTTTGTCATAAGTATTGCAAAATATAAAGAAAATGTTTTGTGTTACCTTCAAAACATAGAGATGGGAGGCCAAAATACTGTATTACCTACTGTATTAGAGCGTTGTTATAAACGTCTTTCCTCTTTTATTCCTATATAAAGTGCATTAAGCCTAATACAGTAATACAGCTTTTATCCAAATGCTCTATCTCCACTTGTTAGAGTACACTGACCAGTATGCTGATAAATATATAACAACTGGCCCTCTGACTGTGGGGGAAGTATGAGTGTTAGTGATCTGCTGTCCATAGCACAAATACTTCAACCATGGCCACTTTCAATTTAGTGATCATGACATCGCTGAATGGGAAAAGAAATGTACATGGTAACACCATTATATGCAGGCTTTCTACCACACAAATACAACAGACATACAGTAAGTCCCCTATACTCCAGCCTTCAAGTTGCAGACCACAACCCGTGCCATCAACACCAGGCGTGAGTGAAATTGCAGCTTGCCCTCCGTCTCCTGTTACTGACGATCCTTCAGCTCTACCCTCTCCCACCTCATCCCCCTCCTCCAGTCAGTAACTCTTCTTGTCTTTTCACTTGATGTCAGCTCCTGTATGCCCGCTGTTGTACTACTGTACTTTCCAAGGTACTAAACTGTAAGATTCAAAATGTTTTCTTAATTTTTTATTTGCTTTTTCTGTGTTATTTGTGTGAAAAGTATTATAAATCTATGACAACACAATACTATACAGATGACTGTGTTAGTTGGGTACCTAGGCTAACTTTGTTGGACTTAAGAACAAATTGGACCTGCGAACTTGCTCTTGAAACAGAACTCATTTGCATGTAGGGGACTCTCTGTAAATAACCTCAGGAACATAGATATTGTTAAATGTAGTAAAATAATTAGCAAGCGATGATTTTGGTTTTTATTTTATTTTTTAATATAATTTATTTAAGTTTACATAATTTTAATGTTGGCTTTGACGACTGATCCACAGGATTCCTGAAAATTTAATAATCAGATTTTGAGAGTCAGGACAAGGGAGCTCCAGCACACCTCCTCTTGGTTTACACATATACGTCTGTCTTCCTTTATTCCTTCCCTCTTCATCCTCCCTTTTGTCAACCTCATCCTTCCCTCCAAAAAAACTGGGGGAGAAATGAAAGATATTCTCTTTGTGAATAATACCCTTAGCTTAATTTGCAAATTTCAAATGTAAGGGGTTGATTTGAAGCTTTAAACTTTCTCTTTATATATACTTTAAATTTCTTCCATTTCACCTTTGCTCACTTGGGCTTTAAGTATTAAATTTTAAAATATAACTATAAAGTCAGTATGTAGCATATTTGATGGTTATTTAGCACAACTATTTTTTCCTATTTCATATGCCTAATTGAAGGACTTTTAATTCTCCTAGTTTTTCACTAAGGATGTCATCGTACCCTCTCCTTGGACTGATCATGAAGGGAAACAGCTTTCAGAGTATCATTCCAGTAAATGTGAGTGTATTAAAAATTGTATGAATAAAACTCATAAAAACGGAAAGCAGTGAATGTAAAACAACATATATAGTGAAGTATCAGTTTATCTGCTTTGGTAGGAAGCTTGCTATAAAATTAAATTTCTGGGATACCAGGTTTAACTATTTAAAAGTAAGGTTTCAAAACTTGACTAAAATTTATAAAATTCTTTTTTTTTAGCCATTCTCTTCTGAATTTAATTTTTTCTTCATTATCATTGTGAATATCAAGTTATAATGATGGTTATAGGGACCCATAGATGCAGAAATAGTATTGGATATAGATCTGAGTTGTTAATGATTTTTGCAGTGATTTTGAAGGTTAATTTTTTTAATGAAATCCTTAAATTGCTTTGTTTTTTGCTAGTTTGCTGGTTTCTTAGAGTAGTAAAGGAGGAATGGGCATTTATATGACCTCTGTGGTAGTGTAATACAGCCAATTATCTGCAAAGTTAATAAGGAAATTGAAGGTCAAGCCAATAATCTTTCAAATGTTTTTCTACCTCCAGGAAATGGTTAGCTTATATTTGCTCTCACTGTCCTCTGAGTTGTGAGCAGTGTTCAAATATTGCTTTTATATACACATCCCTCATTTCAGTGAAATTGCTACTGTTCAGAATAGCATACCACATTAATAGGACACAGTATAAGAGGGAATATTAGTCCAGTTCTTTATCAAAACACAACAGTATTGGAAAGATGGGTCGATCACTTTTCATCTGCCCAGTGTTCAGTGCTTTCAGTATTCTTGCAACAGCTTGTATGAAATAGGTTCTGTTATTTACCTCATATTATAAGTGAGAAAACCTAGTTTTTAAAAGGTTAGAGCACCTGTCCAGGGTTACAGAAATAAGGTGTTAGAACCTGGCTTTAAAGTGAAGCATTTCTCAGTTCAGATTCTGTACTTAGTTCAGATTCATTTCAAAGTAAAGGTGGCGTGCAATAGCCAGTGGACCTGGGTTGTAGCCCCTCTGTATTATAAACCGAAAGGAGTGATCTTGATCAACTTTTTCAGTGCTTTTAGGCCTCAGTTTTTTATTTCTAAAATCAAGGAGTTAAATAAGATGGTTATATGTTAACATCCCTCCCAGCTCTGAAATTCTGTATCCAAGGTAACATCTTCATAGATACTAGGTTCTCTGCCCCTAATTTTTTAATGTTGGATTTTTGAACAGGTCAATCAACCTTCTTATGTGATCTTATTTTTAAACATCATTTTATACTTAAAGTATCCTGTTTTAAAGTGATGTGAATCAGGAAGATACTAGAAATACCACATATAGCCTCTTTGGTATGGTCATCAAGCCCATGATGACAGAGTGTTGTGGCTGATCAGGGGGGCTGTGCTGTCCATGATGGTGTTGGAAGACACTTCAGTTCTCTGTGGGTCTCTCATTTCTATACATCTCATGAAGGGTGGCACAGACAGGTTTTGTTCCAAACTATCTTTTCAAGGATGTTTGTATTGTGAACATCCTTGGAGAATAGACATAGAGCATCTTTCTGGAGCAGAAGGTAGGTTTGTGTTGATGTCTGATATAATAGTGGTACTGTTTCCCTCTGGAGCAGGTTGGGTTGCAGCTTACAAGAATGGGATTTCCTAAGCTCAGGGTTCCTTGGTGGGGACACGGACCCTCTGTGTGTACTGTATCCGCCAGGGCTCTTTCGTATCACTTCCTTAGAATTGATAGTCAAAGAAAACTGATGTGAACATGAATCTCATGCTGCTTTCAGCCAGTGTCCATGGAACATTGACATGCTAACTTGTCAGACCCTTCCTAGTTCTTGACATGTAGTAGCTGTTAACCACATGTGGCTATTTAAATTTGAATAAACTAAAATTTGAAGTTCGGTTTCCTGGTCATACATTCACATTTTAGGTGCCCAGTAACCACACCTAGTGGCGACTGTGTTGGCCCCAGATATAGAACTTTTCCATCATCACAGAAAAACCTCTCCTGGAAAATGTGACCTTAGAATAGAGGATGGCAATCTCTATCTGTAAAGGACCAATTATTAAATACTCTACACTTTGCAGACCATACTGTTTCTACTGCAACCATTCAGTTCTACTGTACCGTGAAAGCAACACTGATGATACATAGTGAATGTGTGTGGATGTGTTCTAATAAAACTTTATTTACAAAAAAAGGCAACAAGACAGATTTGGCCCATGGGCAAACATTTGCTGACCCTTTCTCTAGAGTAATACTGTCTGAGTTGAGCTGTGCTGTATAGCAGTATAGTTTAGTAGCTGTGACTTTACGTGAGTTACTTGGTTGTTCTGTGCCTCACTCTCCTTACCTATGAAATGATGGTTGTTGGGAAGATTAAATGAGATGATACCTCCAAGACCGCCTACTTAGCATGTGGTAAGTGCTCAGTGTTATTTACCTAAAGAATAATAAAGGAAAATTGTGAGTCACGGGGGAAAATGATTTTGTTTGTACATGTGGACTTTATGCTGTCAACTTTTACTATTACCAATATTTATGTAGCAGGGTGCTTCAAGGGATGTACTCGTTTTATTTATGGACTTAAATGAGAATTTCTTAGAAAAGTACACACAGGCTGAGAATTTCTGAGCTAAAGACAGTGTGTTTATCTGACTTGATTGTGCAGAGCTAGAGTGCTGTCCCGGAGAAGGCAATGGCACCCCACTCCAGTACTCTTGCCTGGACAAGCTCATGGATGGAGGAGCCTGGTAGGCTGCAGTCCATGGGGCCGCTAAAGAGTCGGACACAACTGAGTGACTTCCCTTTCACTTTTCACTTTCATGCATTGGAGAAGGAAATGGCAACCACTCCAGTGTTCTTGCCTGGAGAATCCCAGGGACGGGGAGCCTGGTGAGCTGCCGTCTATGGGGTCGCACAGAGTCAGACACGACTGAAGTGACTTAGCATAGCATAGCATAGCATAGTGTAGAGTGCTCTCCAGAATGACCACACACCCTGTGTGCCCACCCGCAGTGTTTAGGATTCCCGTGTCTCTACATCCCTGCCAACACTTGGTTTTCAGATTTGTGCTCTTCTAATGTGTTGGGGTTTCCCTGGTGGCTCAGTGGTAATGAATCCACCTGCCAGTGCATGAGACCCAGAAGATGTGTTTGATCCCTGGGTTGCTGGAGAAGGAAATGGCAACCCACTCCAGGATTCTTGCCTAAAAATCGCATGGACAGAGGAGCTTGGCAGGCTACAGTCCATGGTGTGACAGAAGAGACATGACTTAACAACAACAGTGGTTTGTTTGACATTCTAAATGATTATTTTAATTTTCATTTCTCATATGCTCACAGCTTTTTAATTTCCTTTTGTAAAATCCCTATTTATAAATCATTCTTATTGGAGTTGTCTTTTTTCTTTTTGCCTTTTAATTGCTAAGATACTTTCTGTAGTTCCATTAGTCGTTCCATTAGTTCTAAACATTTCACATGTCATCTCCTATCACATGTGTTACTTTTGATGTCTTTGGTTGTGTGGGAATTCTTATTTTGTTGTAATCAAATCCATATATGTTTCCTCATTTGATTGTGGTCTTAAAGTTATGGAGTCCTTTTAGAGGAAACAACTGAGGAGACAATTGCTATTCAATTGAACAGTGTTGGGATAATGCCAGAGTCGGGGAATTGGGAAGAGCAGTCAGAAAAGAGTTTTAGAAATACCTAGAGGTAAGAAAGAGAGCCTGTTTGTTTTTTATGTTACTCAAATAATGTTTGGTTGGAGGAAAACTGCTAGGTTTGGAAGAGCTTTATTTATACCATTAAGATGTTTGGTGAAAAAGTACAAAAGTGTTAATCACTCAGTCATGTCCGACTCTTCTCTGAGACTGTAGATGGTAGCCTGCCAAACTCCTGTGTCCATGGGATTTTCTAGGCAAGAATACTGGAGTAGGTAGCCATTCCCTTCTCCAGGAGACCTTCCCAATCCAAGGACTGAACCTGGGTCTTCCACATTACAGGCAGTTTCTTTACCCTCTGAGCTACCAGGGAAGCTCCTTATGGTGTTTGAACTCCAGCCTAAAGACCAAGGATGTTATAGGGTTTTTGCAGCAAAGCACCTTTATTACATTTGCCTTATAGAAGGTCACACTGCCTATAGCAAAGAAGGCATTTGAATCTAGAATTTTATTTATTTTACCTTTTACCATTCTGATAGTATACATTTAATGAGAGACTTTAAATTATCTACCCACTCACTCATTCACCCATTTATTTACTACCTGGTGATTTTTGAATTTAAGAAGCTTAACACTAGTTAGTCATTACCTTTATATTTTAAAAAATTATGTGCACCCATATCTTTGACTCCTGTCTTGAGGGGAAGAAAAAGACTGAGTGCAGTTTTACTGATCAGATTGCAGTTTCTGTCAAAATGGCCTGGCATTTTAATTCTAATAATTTATACCCATTAAAAATATTAATTTATGACAGCTCTGGGTCTTTGTTGCTGTGTGTAGACTTTCTCTGGTTGCAGGAAGCAGGGGTTATTCTCTAGTTGCTGTGTGAGGGCTCCTCATTGTGGTGGCTTCTCTAAGCACAGGCTCTAGGGCTTGTCGGCTTGAGTAGTTGTGGCTTGCAGGCTCTGGGGCACAGGCTCAGTAGTTGTAGTGCCCAGGCTTAGTTGCCCCACAGTTTGTGGAATCATCCTGGACCAGAAATTGAACTGATATTCCCTACCTTGGCAGACAGATTCTTAACCATTGGCTCACAAGGGATATCCTGTCCATACCTATTTTGAAAAAGCATCTAGCCACTGAGGATCTGCTTGAGGACATTGACATTAGCTAACATGTGTCCCTAACCTTTTAAGGTTGATATAGAGACCAACCCTGGTCCGCTTAAAAAGGATCTTTTGATGCCTCCTTAATTGCTATGGTAATCTTTGAGTTTTAGCCTTGTGGGGATTCCCTGGTGGGTCAAATGGTAAAGAATCTGCCTGCAGTGCAGGAGACGTGGGTTCAGTCCCTGGGTTGGGAAGATACGCTGGAGAATGGAATGGCAAAAAACTCTAGTATTCTTATCCTCAGTTCAGTTCAGTTGCTCAGTCATGTCCCACGCTTTGTAACCCCATGAACCTCAGCACGCCAGGCCTCCCTGTCTGTAGCCAACTCCTGGAGTCCACCCAAACCCATGTCCATCAAGTCGGTGATGCCATCCAACCATCTCATTCTATGTCGTCCCCTTCTCCTCCTCCCTATAATCTTTCCCAGCATCAGGGTCTTTTCAAATGAGTCAGCTCTTTGCATCAGGTGGCCAAAGTATTGGAATTTCAGCTTCAACATCGGTCCTTCCAGTGAATACCCAGGACTGATCTCTAGGATGGACTGGTTGGATCTCCTTGCAGTCCAAGGGACTCTCAAGAGTCTTCTCCAACACCACAGTTCAAAAGCATCAATTCTTCGGTGCTCAGCTTTCTTCACAGTCCAACTCTCACATCCATACATGACCACTGGAAAAACCATAGCCTTGATTAGACGGACCTGTTGGCAAAGTAATGTCTCTGCTTTTGAATATGCTGTCTAGGTTGGTCATAACTTTCCTTCCAAGGAGTAAGCGTCTTTTAACTTCATGGCTGCAGTCACCATCTGCAGTGATTTTGGAGCCCAGAAAAATAAAGTCAGCCACTGTTTCCACTGTTGCCACATCTATTTCTCATGAAGTGATGGGACCAGATGCCATGATCTTCGTTTTCTGAATGTTGAGCTTTAAGCCAACTTTTGCACTCTCCTCTTTCACTTTCATCAAGAGGCTTTTTAGTTCCCCTTCACTTTCTGCCATAAGGGTGGTATCATCTGCATATCTGAGGTTATTGATATTTCTCCTGGCAATCTTGATTCCAGCTTGTGCTTCTTCCAGCCCAGCATTTCTCATGATGTACTCTGCTGCTGCTGCTACTGCTGCTAAGTCACGTCAGTCGTGTCCGACTCTGTGTGACCCCATAGACAGCAGCCCCCCAGGCTCTGCCGTCCTTGGGATTCTCCAGGCAAGAACACTGGAGTGGGTTGCCAATGCCTTCTCCATTGTGTGAAAGTGAAAAATGAAAGTGAAGTCACCCAGTCACGTCCGACTAGTAGCGACCCCATGGACTGCAGCCCACCAGGCTCCTCCATCCATGGGATTTTCTAGGCAAGAGTACTGGAGTGGCTTGCCATTGCCTTCTCCGGATGTACTCTGCATAGAAGTTAAATAAGCAGGGTGACAATATATAGCCTTGACGTACTCCTTTTCCTATTTGGAACCAGTCTGTTGTTCCATGTCCAGTTGTAACTGTTGCTTCCTGACCTGCATATAGGTTTCTCAAGAGGCAGGTCAGGTGGTCTGGTATTCCCATCTCTCTCAGAATTTTCCACAGTTTATTGTGACCCACACAGTCAAAGGCTTTGTCATAGTCAATAAAGCAGAAATAGATGTTTTTCTGGAACTCTCTTGCTTTTTTGATGATCCAGTGGATGCTGGCAATTTGACCTCTGGTTCCTCTGCCTTTTCTAAAACCAGCTTGAACATTGGAATTTCACGGTTCACATATTGCTGAAGCCTGGGTTGGAGAATTTTAGGCATTACTTTACTAGAGTGTGAGATGAGTGCAATTGTGCAGTAGTTTGAGCATTCTTTGACACTGCCTTTCTTTGGGATTGGAATGAAAACTGACCTTTTCCAGTCCTAGTGCTCCAGTCTTAGGTTCTTATCCTAGCGCTCCCCCAAATTGGAAAATAAATAAATGTAACAGAAGCTTCTCAAATTTTATATTTACATATGCAGGCATTTATTTTTTAAATGTAATATAAAAGCTCCCACACTTTATTTTTTTTGTTTTGGAAAAAGTAACCCTAAAGTAAATGAATAGAAAATTTAAGATTTTTCACTTAGAATGTTTTATAGGTATCAACACAAATAATGAATCTCCAGTTGGAAGAAAGCTGACCATCCATTCTGAGAAAAGCAATGGTGAGTATGAATATAAACTGGAAAAGAAATATGTTCTGTATTAATGCAACATTTAATATTAAATTCAGTTCATGTGATAACATTTGACTCTGGAATTGAAATTGTTTGCTTTTTGTAAGTGAGCTTTATGAAAACTGACCTTGTGAAATAGAATATTGATAGATCTATCTGGCCATGTTTGAGAAACGGCAATAGTATGTTATGTTGTGGTGCTAAGCCTGTGAATTGATTTTTGGTTTTGGAAGGCATTCTTTTGAAACTTTGTTATTATTGGGAAATCTGTCCCCAAATTTAAGCCAGCTGCTTTTTTGATTCATGTGCCAACAGCACAGATCAGATCAGATCAGTCGCTCAGTCGTGTCCGACTCTTTGCGACCCCATGAACCGCAGCACGCCAGGCCTCCCTGTCCATCACCAGCTCCCGGAGGTCACTCAGACTCGCATCCATCGAGTCAGTGATGCCATCCAGCCATCTCATCCTCTGTCGTCCCCTTCTCCTCCTGCCCTCAATCCCTCCCAGCATCACAGTCTTCTCCAATGAGTCAACTCTTCGCATGAGGTGGCCAAAATACTGGAGTTTCAGCTTTAGCATCATTCCTTCTAAAGAAATTCCAGGATTGATTTCCTTCAGAATGGACTGGTTGGATCTTCTTGCAGTCCAAGGGACTCTCAAGAGTCTTCTCCAACACCACAGTTCAAAAGCATCAATTCTTCGGCGCTCAGCCTTCTTCACAGTCCAGCTCTCACATCCATACATGACCACAGGAAAGACCATAGCCTTGACTAGGCGAACCTTTGTTGGTAAAGTAATGTCTCTGCTTTTGAATATGCTATCTAGGTTGGTCATAACTTTCCTTCCAAGGAGTAAGCGTCTTTTAATTTCATGGCTGCGGTCACCATCTGCAGTGATCTTGGAGCCCAGAAAAACAAAGTCTGACACTATTTCCACTGTTTCCCCATCTATTTCCCATGCAGTGATGGGACCAGATGCCATGATCTTCGTTTTCTGAATGTTGAGCTTTAAGCCAACCTTTTCACTCTCCACTTTCACTTTCATCAAGAGGCTTTTTAGCCCCTCTTCACTTTCTGCCATAAGGGTGGTGCCATCAGCACAACCAGGAGTTAACTTTTAGCATTTATGGGTTTACATCAGCGTTAGAAAGTGAGGGAACCTGTCTGTGGGAAGATGGTATGGAATGGGATGCATAAAGGAAATGACCAAGTTTGGCCGGAACATCATGGGGAGACAGTTGATTGGGAAGCCTGTACTGAGCTGCATGTCAGGTGCTTGTGTTGATTTAACCGTGTTTGTATTTATTTATCTGCTTGCTTCCAGCTGCTTGCCAGACATTGCTGTCTCTTCCTGTGGATTTTAATTTAGAAAAGATATTAGGTAAGTATTGTATTTGTTTAAACCTTTAATAACTTAAATAAAAGATTTTGTTCTAATGCTTTTTTGTAAATGGGGATCTGTGGCAATACCTCTTTTTAAAGAGGTGGGGAAGCCATCCTGTAATTTCTAATTTTTCTTTAATAAGGCCTGAATTAGCCTTTTTGTCATAATGAACTTAACTATAGACATAAACTATTCACAGACACATCTTATTGATACTACCCATACTAATAAGGAAACACTCAAAAAAGGATTTCAAACAGCATCTATGCAGTTAAACTTTTGCCCTCTTTTTGAAAAAAAAAAAAATTCAAACATAATACAAACTTGTTTTTTTTAAAAAAAAAAAATAAATCAGACAACTAAAATATAACTGCTCTTCTGAATGACTAGCTCTGCCTTCTATTCCGTTAATATTAAATGTAGGTGACTATTTTAGAGCTGATGAATTTGCAGATCAGTCTCCTGGAAACCTCAGTTCTTCATCCCTCAGAAGAAAGCTCTTTTTAGATGGCAACGGAAGTATCTCTGACTCCTTACCTCCAGCTTCTCCCAGAAGTCCTCGTAGTGGTGCCCAGACGTCACTTGAGGTTTTTTATTCAATAGAGTTATCTCCTGTGCAGTGTAGGAGCCCTGTGCAGACCCCGAGTTCGGTAAGAAGTGGATTAACAGTGGCTGGTTGGTTGGCTGTAGGCATCTTGGACCTAGAAGTTCCTGTTGCTCTCAAGAGGAATGATTCGTTGTCTGTTGGGTTTTCTATTTCATGCGGGTTAGCCCAGTTCAGATTTTGTCATTAGGTATAGGAATGGTTTTGGTCACTCTCCAACTGTGTATTTAGAGGTAAATGAGTCTCAAGAAATTTCAGTGTAAGTTATTTACTAAATTATGGAAGATTTTCAGCATAACACAACTAGATTGGTAGTAGTGGAGTAACAATTTTTTTCATAAACTGCTGCTTAGTATAATGATTTGTGTAAATATGGTGTATTTTTATTTTATCTGTCTAGCATATTCTGTTCAAAATTTTGGAACATTCTTAACTATCCTCATAAGATGCCTTGCCTTTTGGTGTCTTTTTTTCTTTTTTAACCTTTTTTCTTCTTATTAAAGTATAGTTGACTTACATTGTTGTGTTAGTTTCAAGTGTACAGCAAAGTGAATCAGTTATACATACATATGTATCCATTTTTTTCAGATTCTTTTCCCATGTAAGTTATTACGAAATATCGAGTATAGTTCCCTGTACTATACAGTAGGTCCTTGTTGATTAACTATTTTATATATAGTAGTGTGTGTGTGTTCATCCCAAACTCCTTGTTTATCCCTCCCTGCCTTCCCCTTTGGTAACCATAAGCTTATTTTCTATGTCTATGGATCTGCCTTTTGGTGTCTTGCCTTTTGCCACAAAGCAAAGGTGGCATCTTGCTCTCTGATGACTAACCAAAATTATACAACTCAGCTTATAAATGTGTTTTGAAAATAAAGACAAGTAGCACTTCGTGTAACAGAGCTAAGGAGGAGAACCCTGTAATTTTGTTTATTTAATTTTATCACAGGGGCAGTTTTCTTCTAGCCCTATTCAGGATAGTGCAAAAAGATACAGTTTGGGAAGCATCACCAATCCTTCACCAATTTCTTCACCCACTTTCTCACCAGTTGCATTTCAAATAGGAAAGACACCACTCTCAGGTATGTCTTGTAATAAAACACCCAATTAAAATTTTTATATTATTAGTGTTTATTATTACAGAGGCTTTTCTTAGCTTGTTCTAACTATAGGGCTCCAAATGACTACTAACCCTTTTGAAATTTAGAAACCTGGGTTTTTTTATTTTTTTAACAAAAGGAACAGTTTACTTTCAAAGACTGAAATTCTCAGCAAGGTTTTGCTCTCATGTCAGATACATGTAATTTGACTAGCACTATTTATATCGAGTATCTTACAAACAGAATCAAAGAAAGATGGCAGTTGTAGAGATAAGTTGGTTTTGGAATGCCCTCCACTGTGTAATTCAGACTTTGTAATCTGATATCCGGGCTCCTCAGGTGGTGCTGGTGGTAAAGAATCCATTTGTCAATGCAGGAGACATGAGAGGTTGAAGGACAGAGGAGCCTGCCGAGCTACAGTCCATAGGGTCGCAAAGAGTTGGACACAAGTGACTTGGCACGCACACACAGTCAAATATTTATATTTTGTAAAAGTGTATTTGTTTGCATAAGATCTTTAGGTGAATATTGTATGGGGAGATTTACATATTTCTCTTTACACTATGTCAGTTTCTTTTTAAAAAAATTACAGCACTTGTTGAAAATGATTCACAATTTACAAAAATCTATTCATGGTAAATACAGTTAGAAAACTGAAAACAATTTTTGTTGGTCTTCCTCTTATATATGAACATGTGTATATGTGTATATATATCTCCACTCATGTATGAACACACACACACATTCTGTATCCCGCTTTTTTCACAAAGCATTTTATTATAAGTAAAGTTATCCAAGTCATTTATTATTGTTTGAAACCATGATTTTGAATCACTGTATGATATTCCATTTCACGGATATACCTTTGTTTTTAATCATTGGTAAACATTTAGATTATTTCTAATTTTTCCTTGTATATACATTGTATTGTATATATTTATTTCTTTAGGTTAAAAATCTCAGAAGTAGAATTATTTGGTGAGCAGGGAAGACTATTTTTAAGCTCTTCAGGAATTTTGTCAAATTTTCTTCCTACGAAGTTGCACCAGTTGAAATTTTCATCATTGGTGTGTTGAGGAAGTTACTTCCCCCATCTAGCAACACTGGTCTTCCCAGTGTTCTTTTTGATGTTTTTTATTGTTTGATTCTTCATGATATTTGTTGATTCAGTGCATTACAAAAAGGTCTCTTACTGCTTTAATTTCTGCATCTTTAATTTTTTACAATGTAGAATTCTTTCCAAATGTTTATTGGTCATTTGTTTGGGAAGGTGAAGGAATTCTTAGTTCAGACATCAGAATTTTTGTTCAACAAATGGCCACTCATTGCTTTAATTTCCCTACTATTTATTATTTGTGTGGCCAAATACTTCATGAGTTCATTTACCATTGGGAGTATTGTTTATGTGCTTTGCCCATGTTTTATTTTTTTATTTTTTTTCTTAAGGATCAATGAGGGTGGGAGGGAAATGGAAAGAAAGAAGGGGAGTGATGGTGGGGAGGAGTATATGTAATTTCTTAACCAATGGCTTTCTGTTTTTAATCACAAAGAACACTTAAAAAAAATCATGTTGAATTCTTCCTATATTAGGAGGTTTGTTCTCGAAATGAAAAGTTCAGGAAACAAAAAGTCCAGTTTGGGTGTCCTCATCTTAGGCACATCTTGGTATTTTGTATTGGTAGGTCTATCTTTACCACAATATATTATTTAGGACAGGATCACATTTGTCACCTCTTCTCCCTACTACCCAAAGTGGTACCAAACCCATAAAATAGTCAATAAACCTTTACAGAGTGAACAAATAAGTCTTTTTTTTTTTTTAAACTCTCCTGAGTGAACTGAATTTTTTGAGGCTCATAAGTGAATATGTTTTGCTCTTTACTTTGTCTATTACAGCCAGATTATATGAGTGGGGTATTAAAGTCTCCCACTATTATTGTATTGCTGCATATTTCTTCTATCATATTAATTAATGTTTGTCTTAGATATATCAGTGCTCCAATGTTGGGTGCATATATATTTATAATTGTTATAACTTTTTTTTGAATTGTTCCTTTAAGTCGTTACGTGTAACCTTCATTGTCTCCTTTTCAGGATCTTTAAAGTCAATTTTATGTGATATAAGTATTGCTACTCCTGTTTTCTTATGGTCCATATTTGCATAGAAAATCTTTTTCCAGCCCTTCATTTTCAGTCAGTATATATCCCCTATTTTAAGGTGGTTCTCTTGTAGACAACATATATAGGGGTCTAGTTTTTGTATCCATTTGACCCATTTTAGTCTTTTCGTTGTCTCTTGTAGACAAGGTATGTAGGGGTCTTGTTTTTGTATCGATTCGGCCAGTCTTTGTCTGTTGATTAGGGCATTCAGCCCATAAACGTTTAAAGCAATTATTGATAAATAAGATTTACTTTATTGTTTTGAGTTCGAATTTATACACCCTTTTAGTGATTCCTATCTAGAGAGTGTCCTTTAGTTTTTGTTGGAGAAATGGTTTAGTGGTGCAAAATTCTCTCAACTTTTGCTTATCTGTGAAGCTTTTGATTTCTCCTTCATATTTGAATGAGATCCTTGGTGGATACAATAATCTAGGCTGTAAGTTATTTTCTTTCATCACTTTAATTATGTCTTGCCATTCCCTCCTGGCTTGGAGAGTTTCTATTGAAAGATCAGCTGTTATCCTTATGGGAATTCCCTTGTGAGTTATTTGATGTTTTTCCCTTGCTGCTTTTAATATTTGTTCTTTATATTTAATCTTTGTTAACTTGATTAATATGTGTCATGGGGTGTTTCGCCTTGGGTTTATCCTGTTAGGGACTCTCTGGATTTCTTGAACTTGAGTGGTAATTTCCTTCTCCATTTTAGGGAAGTTTTCAACTATTATCTCCTCAAGTATTTCCTCATGATCTTTCTATCTTCTTCTTCTGGAACTCCTATGATTCAAATGTTGTAGCGTTTGATGTTATCCTGGAGGTTTCTGAAATTGTCCTCATTTCTTTTGATGCGTTTTTCTTTTTTCTCGTCTGATTCATTTATTTCTAGGATTCTATTTTCTAATTCACTAATCCTATCTTCTGACTCTGTTATTCTACTATTTGTTGCCTCCAGGGTGTTTTGGATCTCATTTATTGCATTATTCATTATGTGTTGACTCTTTTTTATTTCTTCTAGGTCCTTGTTAAACCTTTCTTGCATCTTCTCAATCCTTGTCTCCAGACTCTTTAACTGTGATTCCATTTGGATTTTGAGATTTTGAATTAATTTCACTATCATTATTCGGAATTCTTTATCAGGTAGATTCCCTATCTCTTCCTCTTTGGTTTGGTTTGGTGGGCATCTATCCTGTTCCTTTAGCTGCTGGGTATTCTTTTGTCTCTTTGTTAAAATTGCCAAGTTTAGAGTGTCCTTACTATATTCTGGTAGTTTGTTGAATTCTCTTTATTGAGGCGGTTTACAGGTCTTTTCAATATCTGATCTCTGCCCTGTTACAGAGGGGGCGGAGATGAACACCCAAATCTAAACCGGCCAGGTTCAGGCACTCGGATAATCCTCAGAAGCACAGACTTGGTTGAGTCTGCGTTTTATGCCCTTCCCAGATCCGAGTAGCGCAGGTGATGAAATGTTCAGTGAGCGCAGCTGCTGCAACTTATCGCCTTTCCGCTGCTCAGTTTTCTGGGTATACAAACAGCGCACTTTCTCAGGCAGATGTTGACCATCCAGAGCCCCAAGAAGTGTGAGTCAGCACAGAAACCTACTCACAGTTCTGTTAGACAGTGTCTCTCTAGGGCTGTAATTGCCCGCCTCCATCCCTGGCTGCCTGTCACCGGAGTGGGACGGCCTGCAGCCGGCCAACTCTGTGCAGCCCTTTGTTCCGTAGGTAGTCCTGGTGGTGTCTTAAGTTAGGGCTGGCTTTTGATGTAGTAGATAACCGACAGTCTGGTTATTTCGCTCAGATAGCACCCGAGATAGCCAGGCCAAATCCTTTCTCAAAGCGATGCAGGCCTCGCCGCTCCTCCTAGCCCAGCGCCCGCTTGCCAATAGCAAATGCTGGTGTCCGCGCCACTTCTCCGCAAAAGGAGTTACCGCAGGGCTCGTTTTCTCGTTTTGAAGACAATGAGTTGTCTTTCTAAGTGCCTGATATCCTCTGCCGGCATTCAGAAGTTGTTTTATAGAATTTATTCAGCATTCAAATGCTCTTTTAATGGATTTGTGGAGAAGAAAGTATTCTCCCCGTCTTACTCGTCGGCCATCTTAGCTCCTCCCTCTCTGCTTTGCCCATTTTTTAAACTTTTGTTTTTATTAAGCTAATGAAGTGTTGTAAAAAACTATTAACTTTTAAGGCATTTTTATAATTTCATTTACCATAGTTAAGCTCTTTATTTTTGCAGACATTGTTGCACAATCTTTTGTTTGCCTTTTAATGTTGCTTACAGCGCCTACCTGGGGCTTCCCAGGTGGCACTAGTGGTAAAGAACCCGTCTGCCAATACAGGAGACATAAGAGACACAAGTTCAATACCTGGGTTGGGAGGATCCCCTGGAGGAGGGCATGGCAACCCACTCCAGTATTCTTGCCTGGAGAATCCCCATGGACAGAGGAGCCTGGCGGGCTACCGTCCATAGAGTTGCACAGAGTCGACACGACTGAAGTGACTTAGCACTCAAGCAACTTAGCATGCAAGCATGGGTAGAATTTTATCTAAAGACAAACAGATTATTACATATTTAATTTACCAGGTTATTTTGCAACTGTCAGCTGGTTTGTTCTATATCTTGGATTTGAACAGCATTGCTGTAACAAAATGTTTGTGAGGAAATGATTTTCAGGGAATAAAATATTTTGTTTAACTACAAAAGGGAAAGTTCCAGAGTTTGAAGAGCCTCGCCCTGCCTGTGGATACACATTTGTTTGTGCTGTTATTTTTGACACCAAAATTTCACTTTAGGAAACACCACCACTGTTAGAGACATTTGCTGTCATGGACTGTGATGATGATCATTTAGTAATGGCTTTTCCATTTCTCATGAGGTGATTTTTCCTTCCCCATCTATTTTTTTTCCCCTCCCTATCTTTTAGAACAAAGGAAGTTTGCTTTTCATTCTCCTGATGCTTCATCTGGAACCAATTGTAATGGGATTACCAATCCATATATCAGAAGTCCTTACATAGATGGCTGCTCACCAATTAAAAATTGGTCTCCTATGAGACTGGAGATGTGCAGAGGAGGTGCCCAGTATCGGACCTCACTGATTCGGGTCCCTTTTACTCTTGAGGCTCGTAGCGAAGATGAAGACCAGGCAGCTGTTCCTTCCACAGACGCCTCCTCCCCAGCCACAGCCATGGCTGGAGTCCACCTGCCGCAGTTGAGCAGTGACACGTCTCCGTGCGGCGCGCACTTGGTGGTGACCGCCATGTCTATTACCCAGAGCCAGTCCGGAGCTTCTGAGAAAGAACTGGAACTGCTGCAGGATGTGGAGAGTGAGAAGAAGAATAACACTGTGGACATGGTCGATCCCATCGAGATAGCTGATGAGACCACCTGGATTAAGGAGCCAGTTCATAATGGGAATTTACCCGCGGCAGATTCCATGAGTGGGATCGCTTTCAGTATTGAAAACTCTCACATGTGCTTGTCACCTCTTGCAGAAAGCAGTGTCCTTCCCTGTGAAAGCAGTAACATTCAGGTAAGGCGTTTGAATGTTCTGGAGTCCTTTCCTTGCTTCCTTGGTGTTCTCTAGCCTTTCCTTTATAAGATTATAGTAAGAAGGAAAATGGGTTTGGGACCTAGCCTTCCCATGATTAAGATTCCTGGTTTCCACTGTAGGTGGCGTGGGTTTGATTCCTGGCCAGCAGCTAAGATTGGACATATCCTGGGTCATGGCCAAAAAAGAGAGACAGAGAGAAATAGATTAAATGTGAAACCTATAGCATTATATATTGTTTTTTTGAATCAGCACTAGATGGTATCAAGAGGGTTGTTTTCTTTGGCCTGGTGATGCATATTTAATAATCATATTCACTGATAATTCTTTGGAGTAGGAAAAAAGAGCAGAAAACTGCTAGAGTCTGGCAGCTTCTCAGGGTTCACCTTTCTTTCCTGTGGAGCCAGTTCCAAAGGAATTCAGTTTGTGGTGTAGCTTTGTATTCTAAAAATACAATAGTTTTGGTTTTTCTTTTATATGATTTAGGGAGAAGACATAGTTGAGAATAATTTTATGTATTTTTTTGTACTTTTAAAAAACATAATTTATAACCACCATTTTTCATTTAATCATACATTTCCAATTTTGTAGTATCAAATATCAGGAAGGCATGATTCATTTGACAAATACAGTTCACAGCTAGCAGTTTCCTTTCTGAAAGACATTTGTTTCATTAATTGCCATATTCTTTGAGTTGGGAGTTTTGAAAGAACTTTAAAATAGTCAGAAAGACAGTTCTACCTCCCATTTCATAGTAACAATTTCTAACACTTATGTAGCTCTTAAAATATACCAGGCATTATTTCAAGTACTTTACATGTGTTACTTTGTTTAACCTTCATAATAATCCTATGAAATAGATGTACTGTTGTCCCCATTTTACAGATGAGGAAACTGAGGGTCAGAGAGGATCAGTAAATTGCCTTTGTAGTTAGTAAGTGGTCAAGCCAAGATTCAAATCCTGGCAGTCTGGCTTTAGAGTCCACATTCTTTAAGTGAATACTGATCCGTAGTAATAGTTAATACTCACGCAGTCTTCCACTGTGGCAGACACTCTTCCAACCTCTTTATACTAATCCATCTAATCCTCACAACTCTATAATGCTATAGTGCTGTCAGTTTTGACATGATAAAGTTTAAAACTCATGGAGGGATTTTTAAATGACTCCAAATTACATATACTCCTTTGCTCATATTTTATGCCTATATTGTCTATCCTAACTTCTAGGATCGTTGCTCAGAGAAATAGACTAGAATCACCTTTACATATTCCAACTTCTAAATTTGGTTCCTAAATAAAGAAGCACATCAGGTCAAACTTAGTCTTAAAAGTATCGTTAACTTTTTTGCTCTCTTTTTTTCTTCCTTTCTTTTCAGAACTCTTGTAGAAGCACTAGAAAATACTTTCATGGACATACAAATTAATCCAGTCCAAGCACCCATTGGGAGCCTGTCTTACTGCTAAATTGCCATCCACTGTCTCCCTGAGTGCAGGGATGTCCCAGTCTATCTTAGAGTACTTCTCTCCCCATTTACAAGCCTCCTTCCTTAGCAAGCTAGAACATAGTTCTTTCTGTCTGTGGTATCTACCAGTCAGTTTCAGCTTTACCTTTTGGGCTTTATCTGTTAGCAGAAAATTTTGTAGTTTAAAAATATTTTCATACATTCTTTACTTCCAACCATAGAGGCAGCTCCTGATATTCAAAAATGGCCTCGTTTCTCAGGGCCTTTTGACTTGCTTTATTGTGACAGGTTGGCCTCCAGGCACGGAATACAGCTGTATTCCTGGAGTATCCCTTCATCCTGAGAATTTCCTCAACCTCTCCCATGTTTGTGCCCCGTTCTCTTTCCAGGCTTGCTTCTCACTTGGCTGGAACACATTTTCCAGTAGCTTTCTGAGGAAAAGTCCATTTTTCAAGATACTGCACTTCTGCTGGATTTATCTTTATTCTATCACATTGGAGAATTTGGAAATAATTGCCCTTCAAACTTTGACATTGTTGTTTCGTTGATTCTATTCTCAGTGTTGCTGGTGAAAGACCTGAAACCATTTGAGAGCTTCACCATTTTGCACTGGTCTCATTTTACCCTTTTCTGGAGTAAAGGGTCCTGAAATTGCAGTGATTCTTTGGTGTGGGTTCCTTTTCATCAGTTGTACTGGGCACTCGGTTCCTTGTCATCTGTAAACACTTGCCCTTCACTTCTTGGATTTTTCTTGAATATTATCTTTGATTTTCACTCTTCTCTTCAGAAGTCCTTTTGATTCTCTAATTTAAACAAATCTTTTCACTGTTTTTTGTTTTTACCTCCCTTTTGTTCGAATTTTGGGGAACTTTGCTCAACTTTATATAATAATCCTTCTATTGAGTTTTTATTTCTGCATCTTTAATTTCTAAGCTTTTTTTGGTTATTGTTGCTTGTTTTGGCCTTGGCATTAATTCAGAAATCTGTAGCGTGGCTGGCAAATCATCGCGTGGTCTGGCCTTGGCTTTACTCTCCAGCTTCGTTTTGTTTCCCTTCCTTCTCTGTTCCAGTCACATTGGCTTTCCAGAGTTTGAAATACCGTGTTGCCTCCCCTGAGGCCTGTGGGGAGTGGTGAGGTGACCTGTGTTGTCTAGTTGGCACACAGTATGCCCGATATTAGTAGTGGCTTAGATGGGAGCTCGCGGGGGGGCAAGGGAGGGGATCAGCCACCATGTCACCTTTTGGGCACCTGTGAATCCTTTCCTTCCTAGAGAGTGGGGCAGACGCCCTGTGTACCATGCTCCCTACATCACAAGGGTTTTGTTCAGATGGAATGTGACTCCCAGGAGTGAACACGCATCCATCCCTGAAAACTGAAGACATTTTTCTTATGATAGAATGGACTTACTAGGCTATTCTGATGTTGGTGATTGGGGCAAATGTAGTTTTCCCTTAGCTGATCATAGTTGGCATATCAGGGGGTAAGTGCAAGACGACTGCCTTGTGGGTTGTGTTTGGCCCTCAGCACTGTGCAGTTAAGTGTAGTGTGTGCAGAGAGTGGACAGAGGCACGGGGCCTCAACTCTTCCTGACCTCATCCCAACACTGTCAAAGTTATCCTTCCCGAGCCTCAGTCTCCTCATCTGTCCAGTTAATAGGGTGTTGCAAGGAGAAAATGAGAATGGTATTACACTGAGTACCATATGGGGCCTGGCACTTTTTTAGGCCCTCACAAAATAAACATTTGTCCTATTTGTACCAAAATTGAAGTTTGCTAGAGTCCCCCCCCCCCCCCCCTTTTTTTTTTTGCTCTTTTGGGCTGTAACAGTGTGTTGTTGAATGCTACAATTTTAATTAAAATGAAAAGTTGAGCTAACATCTAGAGCTATTATATATACATGGATTATTATGAAGGTAAGATTTTTTATTTCAACAATAGGTTTGAGTATAGGACATCTTTAAAAAATGTGTGTGTTTTGAATCCTCTTAAAGGTAGCATGCCTTTTAGGTAAATTTTATTTAGAGATGCAAGTAAACCTTTAGAGACAAGCTTAGTAAATAAATTGCAAGAAGTTGATTGTAATTTTTATTTTCATCTACCGGGTGTGAGCACAAAGTAACAGAAAAGTATGTTCTTGGTGCCTTGTTCACTGATTTTAAAGAAAATTACAAGATGTATTTTATTACAAGGAATTGTAGTAACTACTTTGAAGAACAAACAGTTCTATGTAGAACTACCTTTTATATTTATATATTGCATTTAAAATATAATCAGTATTAAATATTACTTGTAGTGTTCAGTTGTGAATGATATAGTGATTTATTTTAATGTTTTTAAATGGTCTTTATGCTTATATAAGCCATATCTTATATATATATAACATTTTATATAAATATTCTAAAATAAATTTACTTAAACATAGAAGTTTCTGAAAATAAATTTTGTGGTTAAGTGAATTAGTTTGTGGTGTTATCTGTGGTGGTTTTTCTTTACCCTCATTCCTGGCAGATGGATAGTGGCTATAATACACAGAATTGTGGAAGCAATATTATGGATACTGTTGGAGCAGAAAGTTACTGCAAAGAAAGTGATGCACAAACCTTGGAAGTCGAGAATAAATCTCGAGTTTTTAATACAAAGGTATGGGAAAAACATAGAGCAAGTTTGAAATGGTTGTAGTTATAAGTACTTTACTAAATGTGACTATTGTCAGCCTGTTTCTTTTCCCCATTTTGCTTAAAACTCCACTATCATCTTTATGCCTCAATCTCTTTTCATTTAACAGCAGGAGAAAGTGCTTCAGACCTACTTCATTTTCCTAACTCTTCTGCTGTGAGGGAGCATAAGAAGAGGTTGGGGTTGGCAGGGTCGGGGGAGCTAATGCTACTTTGGAACTGGGGTTGAAATCAGTTCCTTTAAGCTACAGGGCAACAGGAGGAGAGGGTGTCAAATAGGACGGAGGCGGACCTTTTTGCCTAACATTGTCTCAAAGCTAAACATAAAGAGTTTTGACTATTAGAGAGGGAAATAGTGCAATTGAGAGATTACACACCAATTAAGAGCAGGCAAAGGTAAGGACTCTTAAAACCCGAGCCTTCAGAGGTAAGATATATGTATCTAAAAAGCTGAGTATTTATATAGAAGTACACTGTTGACATGGACAGCTACGACTATATACAGGAGACCCTCCGTATTATCTGCCAGTTCCACATCCATCAATGCAGCCAACCTCAGATCAAAAATATTCAAGGGAAAAAAACTCCAGAAAGCTCCAAAAGCAAAACTTGAATTTGCCATGTGCCAACTATTTACATGGAACTTATATTGTATTTGTCGCTATTTACATAGTATTTATACTGTATTAGGTATTATAAGTAGATTAGAGATGAGAGGATGTTTATATGTAAATATCAGTGCTATGCCATTTCATATAAGGAACTTGACTACCCACAGATTGCAGTATCCCTGGGGGGTCCTAGAACCAATTCCCTATCAATACTGGGGACAACTGTATTCATATTTGAAGAATTCCATTATAACTTTAGGCACTAACCAGGAGAATCAGATTTTTATATGCCAATTTAATATGCAGGCTACACTGTTCTACCTTTCCTCCATTTTGTCATGAGGTGTGGGGTACTAGTTGTCCATTTAAGAGCAAGCAAGGATTAAGATCGGGGAAGGCAATGGCACCCCACCCCAGTACTTTTGCCTGGAAAATCCCATGGACGGAGGATCCTGGTAGGCTCCAGTCCATGGGGTCGCTGAGAGTCGGACATGACTGAGTGACTTCACTTTCACTTTTCGTTTTCATGCATTGGAGAAGGAAATGGCAACCCACTCCCGTGTTCTTGCCTGGAGAATCCCAGGGATGGGGGAGCCTGGTGAGCTTCCGTCTATGGGGTCGCACAGTCAGACACGACTGAAGCAACTTAGCAGCAAGGATTAAGATACAGGAAGTACTTTTATGATACAGAACATTGATTTGTAACAAAATATGTCTTCACTATCCCTCTAGAGTGCATAAAGAAATTTGCATCTAGGTTTTAAAGACAGTTCACATAATAATTGTATCCTTGAATAAGGTATTTTCTTTTTTCACAGCAAGACCACTCAGTGCAAAGGTGTTGGATGAAAACTTCAAGCCTGCCTCAATGCAGCAGTCCTTAGGACACCTCTCTCAGAACCAAAGACTATCACTGGACAGCTCCTCATGTTTTTTATGCACGGGATCAATAATGTGATCATGACTGGGGAAAAAACTGCTTCAACTAACATGCTGAGCTTTTTTATTTCCCTCCTTAATGTGAAAAATCAAGGGCTTAATTCAGTGACACAGAAACAACAGAGAAGCTCCTGGAACTTTCAACAAGTTACTTCAGTACAGGTTCATTTTATTATCAATAAATATTTTTATATTGACGTTGAGTGATGTGTTTAATAAAAACTGGAGTGATAACTTTGCTTCAGTCCTACAGGGTCAATGAACTGCTTCTTAGTGAGCCTTACTGACAGTACTGATTTAGCATTAGTCTGGGAAGATGAGGAACTGTGAAGGTGCTATGTTTTATTTTACATAAAAGTATGGAAATATACAGATGAATTCAAATTTGTAACCTTTGTGAAAGGAATAAATCTGATTAAGAAGGGAACTTAAACACTTTGTATTCAGGTTCAGAGTAAATATGCTTTACCTTTGGAAAATGTATACCCAGATTTTACAAATCACCTCTTAAAAAATGTCTCATTTAAGGAATAATTCACATGTAGCCCTAGGAAATAAAGACATCCTCTCATCGTGTCACATCCTCCCTTCCTTCTGTGCACCTTGTAAAGTTCCTGCCAGCCTGCAAGGCTTATTTCTTGCTGTGTATCTGGCTTATCCTCCCCTCAGTACCCTAACCATTAAAGCCATCAGCCACTAGTTCCACTGCTGATTAGTGCTTTAGGAAGTCGAGTCCTCAGTCCTGTCTGACTCTGCAACCACATGGACTGTAGCCTGCCGGGCTCCTGTCAGTGTGATTTCCCAGGCAAGAATACTGAAGTGGGCTGCCATTCCCTGGGGTCATGGAAACTTAAAACAATCATACGTAAGAGGAATTCTAGATCCCAGGAGTAGGACTTCCTTGGTTGTGCTTTTTTAATAGCACAAGGCAGGAAAAAATGTAGTTGTGATTATAACTTGAATTCAAGTCCCTCCTCTGTTACTTATTACCCGAAATAGGCCATAAACCTCTATCAGCCTCTTACCTGTTTGTTACATGGGGATAATGGTCTTTATCCAACAGGGCCTTTTAAATGAAATATTTATGTTGCTTACCATTAAGAAATGGCATTTGAAGCATCTTAGATTATCAAGGAAAAGGCTTCAAGGGTGAAAATAAGGTTTCTGGTCATTCTGAGCTACTCAATAGGGACTAGAGCCTGAATTAGGCCTTCCTTATAAAAGAGGCACAAGAGAAGAAATCTGGAAAGAGATATATGAGGTCAGTGTAGCCTTGTTTTAACCTGAAAATAAGGTTTCTGGTCATTCTGAGCTACTCAATAGGGACTAGAGCCTGAATTAGGCCTTCCTTATAAAAGAGGCACAAGAGAAGAAATCTGGAAAGAGATATATGAGGTCAGTGTAGCCTTGTTTTAACCTGAAACCTTTTTCCTCAACTGTAGGGAGACCACAGCCCATGAGCAAAGAATCTTTAAATGGTTGGGAGAGGTGCCGCATGGAAATCAATTTTGTTAAACACATGAAAATTATGAAATTTAAATTTCCCCATGTGTAAATAAGGTTGGAAGGTAGCCATGCTCATCTGTTTACATCAACACAAAGCAGTCCATGGCTGCTTTCTCTCTGCAAGAGCAGAGGCTGGAGTGACACAAACCACCTGGCTGGCGGAGGCTGACACGACTGGCCTTTGTGGACAAGGCTTGCTCACTGGCACTCTGGGGGTTAGTTCACTCATGGCTTTTCCTCTGACTGAAACAAGTTCTGCCGCACTATATGGATGTTTTCCTCAGTCCCAGGAAATGGGAACAGTCATTTTATCAACTTATTGACCAGAGATCCATCTTTTGTTACCTGGAATGTTTGATATTCACTTACATAACATTGCTGGCTACAGGTGGTCGTTTCTGCAGAAATCCCTGGGTCAATAATGTATTTACAATTACTGAGTGCCTGGATGACTGTACGTCTTGTAATCGCTCCGACTTACTACACCTCCCAGGGTGTGTGCTAGTCTAACTCAGTGCCCTTCAAGCTCCTGCAGGGCAGAGATCGTTTGCCTGACTGGTGACAAGCCTGGTACACTGTTAGTACTTTGGAAATTGAATGAGCAAAGTAAAATGTTTTAGGGTATCTCTATCCCAAAATGTTTTTGAAAATACTGACTTTATCATTAATAATCTTTGTGGTTGACAAAGCAATTGTCACTGGCACACCAAACGCAACACTTCAGTCAACACCTCATACAACCCCTCCTTCCCTACATAATCTGATACATATATATGCAATTTAAAAGCCATTAATTACTCCCTTTCTATAAGTTAACATGCTGTGACATTTAAAGTGCCATCTCTAAACTTTCTTTGAACCCTAATGTGTTATTTTCAGGGACATAGCTGAAGGTTAAGACTGATGATCACACTTAACTGGTATTTAAAAAAATAACTATTTTCCTAGTCAGATCAAAATATTCTACTTCACTCCTTCACCAATTTCCCAAACAGTCACATCTGTTTATGGAACACTAATAAAATGCAGGTTTTTAATACTAAAGGAATACAATGTAAGTTGTGGCCATATGTGTACAAGTTCCTCAGTCATGTTCGACTCATTATGACCCTTCCCCCACCACCCCCGCCCCACTGACTGTAGCCCACCAGGCTCCTGTGTCCATGGGATTTTCCAGGCAAGAATACTGGCGTGGGTTGCCATTTCCTCCTCCAGGGGGTCTTCCCAAGCCAGGGACTGAACCCACATCTCTTGCATCTCCTCCATTGGCAGGCAGATTCTTTACTACTATTGCCACCTGGGACACCCTAATATGAGGTAAATTAAAGATGGCAGAGGAAATTAAATGCTGAATATCTTGACAGCTCTGGACCTCATTGTCTTGAAATCTAAAAATTGCCATCCCAAATAGTGACAGCTTTCAAGACTTAGATTGTTCCTTGCTTCTAAAAATGTTATATTTTCTCCATAGGAAAATTAGTTTTTTTCTGTCAATAGTAGATAATCAAATTATGCAAGACTCATCTCCTCTTCAGTGAGCAGGTGAGAGCTCCCTTTCAGTGATCTTCACAGATCCCCTCAGTTGCTGTCCTGTCACTATATAAGTGATGGTTATTCAATTGAGTTTTTCTGCATAAATAGTTCTTTAATCCTGAAAGGAAGCAGTATGATGGGACAGACACAGTCAACGGTTCAATAAAAATGCAAATTTTAAAAATTATTAAAATGTACTTAGAAGTAACAAACTATCTCACACACTTCTTAGGTTTACAAGTGTTCTCTCAAGATTCTCTTCGTTTTAAAGGAACCAATCCTTTAAGTTTTTTGTTGTTGACTGTAGCTATTTTTGAAGCTTCTTCTTCTTTCTCTCTGGTTCATTAATGTCCATGTTTGAAGTATCAGCAGAAACACTTATTCCTGGTATCTAAAGTAATGCAAAATGGGAAAAACAGGTGAGTAAAAGCGTAACATGAGGAAGAAACCTCAATCTAATCTTCCTCTTCTTCACTGACACTTTGAGGTTCAAAAAGATGGAGGGATGGTGGGGGGAAGGAGAAACAGTAGTTTTCCACACAGTGTACGTGTGTATGTACATCACATGCAAAAGAATAGTGGTTCAGAATGTAACAGGCAGACATGATCTCAACAGACAGACACCTGTCATTTGGAAAGGGTGTGTTTAGCCGTAACATTCTGTTTCTCCTACTAAGAGCCACTGTCAGCATTAGAGGCCTCAGGCGTGTTGGGGGTAGAACCAAGGTTAAGATCCAATGTTTTAGGGTGAATCACACTTTAAACTGCTTTTCAAAAGTGCAGATTTCAAAACTGGTAAAAAGAAGAACTAGGCAGATCTCAGGATTCCATTTGTGGAACCAAGGAACTCAGAAGCAGGCCAAGATGTCTGGGTTCCCGCGGCCTACGGACATCAGTGAGAAAATAGGATTTCCTCTGTAGATACCTGTCCTGCACACTACTTTGAAGATTCCGTAACTAAACAGAAATAACTCAGGACTGTACCACTCTATTTCACAAAATATGTACTGTTTATTCCACCACAAAACGAACAGTATAAATCTGGTCTTACCTGTGGTTCTACCAGAGACATTCGGATTTTCTGATGCTGAAGATTGGATGAGTCTAACATGATTTTCACTTTAACTTTATCAAATACATGAAATACTGTATCTTCTATTTTAAGTGATGGTATCTAAACAAAACACATTTTACTATTTGTAATTGCTTTTTTCCACTTGAAGCTTGGTTCTCATTCTTTATAATTTATCTTCCAAATTAAATTTAAAAGTTTAAGTTTAAAAATAACTTCAATATTTAATAAGCACCTAGGTGTTCAACATAACCAAAACCACTAATCTAACACCCTCACATACAAATGACCTATTTATGTGCAAACTTCTCCCTTTCACTCTGTGGTCCCAATATATTATTCACTAATTGCAGGATTCTCAACCTTTTAATTAGCAAATTGTTGGTCTTATACAGGAGCACACAGGTGATTGGGCAGAATTTGTTTTGTAGTTCTACTAAGGTCAGGCAAGTAGGGAGTGTGTCAGGTAAAACGCACTGGGAACTGGATGAAAAAATTCCCTTCTTGGAGCTATCAACAGACATTTACTTCTTTAGTTTAATCCATTTGT
Source organism: Tragelaphus eurycerus (assembly GCA_935064755.1). NCBI lineage: Eukaryota > Metazoa > Chordata > Mammalia > Artiodactyla > Bovidae > Tragelaphus > Tragelaphus eurycerus. Next base: position 51,505,708 of record CAKXYN010000007.1, read on the forward strand.
CCATCAGGAACAGAGCATAATTCAAGTTTTCCTTAGAAAGGGAAACTTTACAGAGTAGAAAGAAATTAATAACTTTTATATATGAGAACATGTACTGAGGTGAGAAATTGTGAGTAAAACGCTAAGCTCAGTAGGCATAAAACTCTGTAGGGTACAAGAATAATTTTACCAGTTAGAGGTACCACTTGCAACCTACTGAAGACAAAGTGTTCCTCCTCCCACTGAAAGAAAAACCCCAAAATAAAACCATCAGAAATACTGTACCTCATCATCATATATAAGCTGTGGCTTTGGTTTGTCCTTTTCTTCAAAAAACACTGTACCTTCTAAACCATACTTTGGGATTAATACCACAATAGCATTCTTCCTTACAAATAGAATATAAGCTTCTTCACTTACTATTCCTTTGCTTTTGAAAAATAACTGTAAAAGAGCAGACAACCTTATTAAGGATTACCTTATTTTGAAGTTAACAAAAAAAAAATTCTGCAATCAAATTACAAGTGAACAAAACTTCATTTCTGCTAGCATTAGTGACAGACGGCAAATACCTGGGTATGAAAAGCCACAGATGCACGCTGAGCGTACTGAGCCATTTTGTGCCGGAAATTGAGATTTTTACATAAATCTGCAAGCTTGTGTTTGTCGGTCAACTCTGGGTAAGTACAGTCAGCTCCAATAGCCACGGCCAACAACCGATGAACAATGATGTCTGCGTATCTAGACACATGAAGAAAAAATAAGAACCGTGCTATGTTAGCATTTAAATATCCTTTTACAATTCAAAATAAAGTATTTCCTATCTCCCATTTGTTAAGGAGAAAAAGTACCTTCGGATGGGTGAAGTAAAATGTGTGTATATGGGGGATGCTAAGCCATAGTGATGAAAATCATTGTCCATTCCAGAGCAGAAGTACACAGCTTGCATCATACAGCGAGTTGCTAATATTCTTAACAGGGTGTTCAGATAAGGGAAAATAGGTGAATCTGCCCGGTCCAAAGAGTCAGCTAAAGCCTTGGCTGTATCAGTTTTAATTTCCAAATTCTGTGAATAAACAGAGAAAAGTGTTAGTCACTCAGTCGTGTCCAAGTCTTTGGGACCCCATGGACTGTAGCCTGCCAGGTTCCTCTGTCCATGGAATGGACTGGGTAGTCATTCCCTTCTCCACAGGATCTTTCTGACCTACAGATCAAAACTGGTCTCCTGCATTGCAGGCAGATTCTTTACCATATGAGCCATCAGAGAAGCCCAAAGAATAGGGAAAAGGGATCAAATTAAACATTTAAAAATCATTACCAGCCATGTCTTCAAAATATAACTGATCAGGCTGAAAAAGTATGGTGTCTTTTGACCAGGTAATAAGTGTTTATGCCTTTTAGCCTTACCTAGGAGTACTGAAAATAAATTTAGTAAAAGTCATAGTGGGTTTGTGTAATATCAAACCTTAAATTTTTCTGAATTTATTTGAAGGTACTGAAGTACCAACATTCTCAAGAAGTTTCAAGGGGGAAAGACTAGTGGGAGCAGTCGTGCTACCTCTCAAAGCCCAATCTTTCACCTAATCTTTGTTGGGGTGGAAAAACATCAAAGCAGATCTGGTTCTGTTTCCACATATTGGGATTTTCTCTACAGATCCTTTTCCTACATTCAATGTAGAAGTAAAGGCCAGAGGTATTGGTGACTACAGGTCAACATGATGATACAGCAGTTAACTGCCGATTCTACTTTGCAAGATGAGGCAAAAATACATAAACCTTCCTTCCTCTACCCAGGTCACAGAAAGAAACAGGACAATAAAATTCTCCAATTTACAGAGTAAGCCTTGGAGGAGAAGAGAAGCTGATAATGTTCTGATGGATATAATAGGAGCCGGCCCACCATAAAGGTCTGAAAAAAGAGAAACCAGCATCCTCCTGTTACAATAATGCTGAGATCCAACAGCCTTTCTTCCCTCTCTTCTGGACAGGAAAGATGTGGCCTGAGCAAGTGATCCAAAGAAAACCAATGTAAGCCATAGTCACCCCAAAAGCAAGGTAATCATGTCTAAATAAAGTCTACTAACCAGAGGCAGGGGGTATATGGGGCTGAGAAAATGGGTTCCCCTTTCTATGTTTTTTCTTTTTTTCCACGTTTGCAAAAATGGATTTCTTTCTTAGAGATGTGAAATAAAGAGGACTGAAGTGAGTTGAAGATAAAGAGGAAAAAAAACAAATAAGTCTTAAAAGGTCAGCAGTTCAGAGGAGACATGAAGTAACACAGGCATGAAGAAAACGTGTAAAAGCATAGAGATATGGAAAAGTTTAATATGTTCAGGATATTATAAATAATGTAGTTTGGAACATCTGGCTTTAGTATAGGGCAAATGATTTCAATGTGTGAAGAGATGACCATACTCAAGTTAGATGATTTCTTTAATGAAAAGAATTCCTGTCACATTTTTGCATCAGGAAACAACAAAACTTTTATGGAAATGTGACTACAGATTATTCAGTGCAAACACTACATCACAACACGAATACAGATGATGTTTCTAGCTATGGAACCATACCTTGGATTTAGCTGCCTTAACAAGAATTTCGTAATTTGATGGAGGAGGAGCAGGATGTTTTCGAAGCAGAGCATGCTCAGAAAATTCTTCATGAATTTTTTTTGCAACAGAGATATTGGCAAGCAACATAAATTCTTCCACCATGGAATTTGTTTCTCTGCCAAATGAAAAGACATTAAATAAGGAAAAAAAATGAGACTTCTATATACTTCTATATAACTTCTATTCACAAGTTATCTTTTCTGTCAATGAGATAATGAAAATTCCTATGCAAACATTCATGTGTATATACACATGCATATTTTTAAGAACTAAACATCCCTTTCATTTCTCAGTTACTATGCTAACAATCTCTTACAATTCACCTACTACATGAGTAAATCTTATGCTAAAGGGTATTTTACAAGCGGCATTAAAAAACAGAAGCTTTACTCATTCTAGTAACATGTAAAATCTAAATCATAAGCATTTTCACCTCTTTACACTGAGTCCAAAGAGATTTTTATTTAATTCTGTATCTACAGAAATACAGTTTTCTAAGAATTAAAAGCTATTTAGGTCATATCAATATTGGCTTAAAAAAAATTTAAACTTTCACCAACAAATCCCCCAAATGAAAAGATATTTTAAAGTTATTTTGGGTGATTATGTCCCAGGCATTGTGCTATAAGTGCTGTTTACATTGTGATATGTGTGCATGTATATACATACATATACATATATGTATATACATATGAATATAGGTATTAGTACTATTTTGTAGATGAGAAAACTAAAGATGTGTAATATTAATCTCTCGCTAAAGGTCAGAATTACTAGTGTAACAGGATCTGGGCCCATTATGACTTGACTTCAAAACTCAACCAATTTGATTCTGTTTTTCATCAAACACAGTAAATGATTTGTGTATACAAAATATTAGTAAATCATCTGTTGTTTCTTTTTAATAATTTTATTTATTTGTTTGGCTGCACTTCATTGCTGTGAGAGGTCTTCTCTAGCTGCAGTGGGCAGGGGTTACTCTGTTGCGGTGAGCAAGCTTCTCATTGTAGTGTCTTCTCTTATTGCAGAGTATGGGCTCTAGAGTGAGGAGGCTTCAGCAGTTGTGGCCTGCAGGATCTAAAGCACAGGCTCAGCAGTTGTGGAACATGGGCTTAGCTGCTCCAAGGCATGTGGAATCTTCTTCCCAGACCAGGGATCAAACCCGTGCCCCGGAACTGGCAGGCAGATTAACCGCTAGATCACCAGGTAAGCCCCTGTGTTCTGTTTAATAGTGCTTTCTCCCAAGTTACTGAACATGCATTATTAATCTGTCACTCATGTTTCCTTCTTTAACAACATAACTTCTTGACAAGACTCCTGAAGTATATTAATTTTTTTTTTTTTTAATTAGGAAGACCTCAAAACATGTCTTTAAAACTATGGGGACAATCTCTCTTAGAAATGTGGTTTTTATTCTTCGTAAGAAGAAATGGGTGATATTCTACTTTGGTAAAACAAGATTCAAGATTTTCCTCAAAAGAGCCCTTGGTAGTGGGTGTACACTGTTCCTACTAACATTAGACTTAACAGTACACTGTTCCTACTAACATTATTTGCATAGTTTACCCAAAGGTATTTTTAAATTGTAGCTCTAAAGCCATAAAGCACACACTGGTCCTAACTAACAAACTTGGGTATAATCCTGTTTTTAATCCTTGGTCATCTGCTAGAAAATTGTAAATGCATGCTTAATTTCGGAATCACCTTATGTAATAGGTATGTAAAGAGGCGTAACTCTGACTTAATCGAAATCAGCCTTGCCTCAGGGATCGAACCCAGGTCTCCTGCATTGCAGGCAGATTCTTTACTGTTTGAGTCACTAGGGAAGCCCTTGCCTCCTAAACCTTAACATAAATCAATAAAACAATAACAAGGCTTAACCTCTGACTATTCTTCACACACCCTATGAAATGTGTACCACTACCAATTCTATTTTACTTACAAATAAATTGAGGTGTAAAGAGGTCAAATAATTTGTCTGGAGTCACTGGCAGAAATGGGATCCAAATTGAGGCCGTGTGACTTTAGATTCCAGGGTTTTGGCCCAGGTCTGTCCTATCACAGTATATTCTCTATTATTCTCTATTAAATACTTAGGAAATTAATGAGGGCAATCCTCTTTTACTTACCGTAACTATTCAAGTTCTTATACACCACACATTAAGACAAATGAAGCTGGCAAGTTTTCTTTTATAATACAAATAAGGTATTTGCGTTTTAGATGAGACTAGAAAGTAAAATCATATTTATTTTTCTCTACAGAAATCATAACTCCACTAAAATAAATATTTGGGGGTACAAACGTTTTATTAATATATACACTAGATATTACATTAAAATAATAATCTTACCAACTACCCATCAAAAAAATTGCATACCTGAGTTCCTTGGTCTGCAGATCTATAGGATCATGAGTTTCACTGTCCATGTGGAATCGAACTTCTGGCGAAGAAAGAGTTAAAGCCCTAAATAAAATAAGGAGGTGAATCAGTTATATGAGCAGTAACAGATATAACTCTGGAAGTGACTCTTAAAACAAAAATGATTAAATCAAGTATGTGACAGTTTCTCTTTTGAAAGCTTTATAACTACCTGTTAACTTTTATGTTCCTTTATATTTTCACAGATGGCCTAATAGTTTACAGTTCTAAAATCAATTTTAAAAGGCAGGACAACAGCAATACAACAAAATGAGTCCTTGTGTTTCTCTCGATGTATAGTAAAAGTAATACAATATGGTAAAGTTAAGCAAAATAAAAAAAAAAAAAAAAAAAAAAAAAAAAAAAAAAAAAGGAATGTCTTCTGTACCCAAAATGAGAGGGTTTGATAAGTTTCATAAAGAATGCAATCAGTTGTTATTTTATTTACTAGAGGAAGGGTGAGGGATGGCGGAAAGAGGCAAAGGGAAGCTGCCCTGGGCAAATGAGTAGCACCAAAAGATCCTCCGTTCAAAAGTATCTTTCACATACACTCAACCAGCCAGTGAGGAGACTGATAAACCACAACTCATGTTATAGATACTGATGGCTATTAGCATCTGAGTACTACGTGTCAGATAATAGACCAGGCTAAGTGTTTACATGCACAGCTCATTTAAAGATTTGGCAAGTTCTTCTTTGAAAAGTATATTCCCACAAGGCAAGCATAATGTGGTTCTACACACCATGAACCTATCTGCATCCAGTCAGCTCCAAATCAACCAGAAACTAAGAATTTTATTGAGGCTGGGTAACTTCAGACAATCACAAAGAAGGGGAAAAGATGAGTTTGGGGCAAGTGGGATTCCAAGTCCTTTTTTCCCTGACTCACCTTTACTGCAAGAACTATAGAAGGAATACTAGAGAGGGAATCTGACAAATATGCCTTTCTTTCCATGACAAATAACTTGAGCAATACAACAAGGTTCTACACTACAATTAATGTGTTAATTAATACAGCTTAACCTAAAGAGCAAGGTACACTAATCATATTTGGATCATTGTTTCTTCACAGAACATTTAAAACATAACTCTTCTCCTTTAAGATAGACATATGACAGATACAATTTAAGACAAAACATATCCTTTAAGAAGGTAAAAGATAACCATTGTTTTTAACTCACTGCTTTCTCTATTCACCCTAAGACTGAGAAAAATCAATGATAGGTTTTACCAGTAGATGAGTATCTACTTTCAAAACTAGAAGTACAGAGTGTTTTTCAAATTAAATAAATAGCTTTTCTGTCCTAATCACAATCTACATTATAGATACAAATCTACATCTCTTACTTTAAAATTGCCAAAATAGTTTCAATTGGTTTTATTCACTTTGCTTTTACAACAAACCTTCTTTTGATACCTGGCATACTGTACACCTTCAATAAATGAATATGATGAAAAATGTGTTGTTTTGCATTACAAAAGAAATCTAATTATAGTCATCTTATTTGCATCTTAATGACAAATTTGAGCAATAAAGTTTTGATTGGGTTTTACTGCATCCAAATTATCCTTTCAATTTCTTTTCAAATCAGTTTAATATTTAGGATCATAAGAAAATTCCCAGAAAAAGGAAATATGAGTAGAGTTAGGTAGGGGTGGCTCAGCATAAATACCTACAACACCACTGTCCAATGGAACGTCCTGCAGGGATGAAAATGGTCTCAATCCATCCTATCCAATATGGTAGCCACCAGCCTACCATGTGGCTCCTGAGCACTTGGAATATGGCTAGTGTGACTCAGCAACTGAATTTTTAATCTTCTTTAATTTTAGCTTTAATAGGCACATCTTCTGAAAACAGCAGAGATCTAGAGTTTGCACTACCCAACAAAACCACTTTCAGTAACTACGTGTGACTCCACTTTGGATGGGCATGGGCATCCAGAGACCAACATATGAAAGGCTCAAGTTCTTGCTCTACTCTGACAGTTGCTGATGTTTTTCAAGAATCAAATTTCTTCTGACTACTTCAACAGATTTGGGTACGTGGATATTCCTTAAAACTCCTTTGCGGTCAGGCAAATGCCATGAGATGACAGCTAAAAGATGTGAATCTGCCACTAGTGATCAGATCTTTGGTAAGACTGCTTCAATGTAACCCCTAATCATTTAAAAACTGAAGATGTTGGATTAAACATGCTCTAAAAATCTCTTCCAACTCTAAATGCAAGAAGGATTTCATTTGTCTTTATTGAAACATCTGGAAAACAATGTTCAGTCTTGAAATTCATTTCTAATGAAAATCAGGAACAAGCCATAGAAAAGTCTCAAGAAGATCTACCCTTCCTACAATTTCTTCAAGATCTTTAATTCAGACATATCAAGGTCTTCAACATAACAGAACTCCTGAACAAACATCAGTCCAGAATCAAGTTGCTAATATTTTAAAAGGTAGCTAGAAGAAATAGAATGCATCTACTTAAGAGTCCCTACTCAGCCTATTAAATAATTCATCATCGACCAAGATAAAAACTTCACAAAGAGTTCACAAGTTATCGTTAACAGCAGGATAGGAGAATTAAAATAAATCTTAGTATTTTTGAGATGTACCCTTTTTCAATTCTTCCTTTTTTCAAAATTTTAGCTAGTTTATTTAGTCCACGGAGACTAGTAGTAATATTATCGTTCATTGCTGCTGAATCAATTCTCATCTGAGCTTCAGCATATGTAAGGGAAGCCTAAAAAAAGAAACCATATATTAATACAAATGCTTATAAAATCTGGTTTACTTTTGAAAATTTATGTTTCCACTATAAAATATCCATGATTTCAGAAAACCTAAAATCAATAACAGAAGAGATTCCTAGTTATAATATTTATATTCCACACCAATGATTTCTGGTTCATTAACTATTATCTGATGCATTACACAACATAAGCAAACTTACATTAAAACAAAATTAAATGGTAGAATTGTTAAATTCTCATTTCTTTCATTCTTCTTTTAATGTATAAATACTTAGGAAAAATTAAAATAAGATAAAAGGAAGGTTAGATTATTCTTTGATAATGACAGTAAAGTGAAATCATTTCCAGATGACCAGTACTTCCTTACACACAGCAAATAATAAAACCGTAAGAATCCAGACATCATGTTTTACAGGAAATCTACTAAATACCCCAAATTAAGTATTTAATCTAAGAATTAGAAAATCATAGAAAAGATTAATTTCTAGTACAAGCCAAATAAACAAACAGCTTTCTGCTCTGCTCCTATATTTCTCTCCTCATGGAAAGATGCCATTTTTTAGCCTTTTTTTTTTTTTTTTTAATAGTTTTATGAGTAAAAATCAGAAATAGTAAAAAGAGGTGATGCAGATCAGGATAGATTCTTGGGAGAACCAACTTATCTAGTAGGAGCTAAGAGTTCCTTATCTAAAAATGTTTTATGTTACATGTTTACTAAATTTTTTTCATATAAAATTTTGCTACACTAACCAACTTTGGGAGAATTATAAATTCACCTTATTTAAAAATACAAATCTAGGAAAATTTAAATCATTCGCACATGACTCCTTGTCAGTTTCACACTAAGCTTTATTTCCAACCACTAGCTAATAAGAAAAGAATGATGTTAAAGGGAGAGAAAAAGAAGGTAAACTTAGAGGGTTTCGCAGACATCAAAGGAAGATTCAGAGCAAAATGAGAACATAAGGAAATCGGATGAAAGGTACAAAAGAAGAAAAGGAGTGAGAAATGTAATCTGGCTCCATTCTGTTTGAACATCAATTTCAGACTAGTTCTACTAGAATTCAACTGTGGCTTATATCACTTCAGTGAAAAAATGTGAGGAGCAAGAAGATGGTTTACACACCGTCTTTTAAAATACTGCTGCGGCTGCTGCTGCTGTGTCGCTTCAGTCGTGTCCGACTCTGTGCAACCCCAGAGACGGCAGCCCACCAGGCTCCCCGTCCCTGGCATTCTCCAGGCAAGAACACTGGAGTGGGTTGCCTTTTCCTTCTCCAATGCATGAAAGTGAAAAGTGAAAGTGAACTCGCTCAGTCGTGTCCAACTCTAGCGACCCCATGGACTAACCAGTTATAAATTGGGATAACTTCAAATACTGGAATTCCTACATTAGGGCTAAAAGAATCTACTTGGTCACCTAAGCATACAGGCTTCCTAAGTTTCTGAAGACAGGAAAACTGCCACATAATCTCATTTCTAGATAACATCAAAAATTAAGCAGATAACTGAAAACAACAAGATTTAGTGGGAATACTGGGGAAAAACTTATTAATATGCCTAACTTTTTCAAAACAATCTAGAACATTGTTAAAAGTAAAAAAGACGCCTAACATGAAATATTAAACGTGAAACCAACCTTAGAATTAATGACACTTTTGGTAAACCTCGTTTTTAAGATTTCAGCATTGTGAGTCATTTCCCAAATACATGAAAATGCCAACCTATGGACAAAAGTAAGACAGTATTTGTTAAAGGGAATCAGTTAAAGTAGTAAATACTATGTTTTTATGAAGAAGCGTGCATAAATACCTGTCAACGTTAGATCTCAGGGAACATAAGTTAGAGCTAAGCAACTCTGGAACCATGTCAATCCTCTGAAACAGATAAAATAAGAGTAGCAGATTACTGAGCTATATCCATACATTTATTTGAGGTTCTATTCTCAAATAACATTGATGTTCTAAGTGGGGAGTGGGGAAGCCCTCTGTAAATAGAATTGAGACAATGTGAAATTAAAAAACAAGTTTATTTCTAGAGAAGTAGCTACATACAGTTTTTACAAGAGGGAAGCAATGGACTTCCCTGATAGATCAGTTGGTAAAGAATCTGCCTGCAATGCAGGAGACCTTGGTTCAATCCCTGGGTTGGGAAGATCCCCTGGAGAAGGGAAAGGCTACCCATTCCAGTATTCTGGCCTAGGTAATTCCATGGACTGTATAGCCCATGGGGTTGCAAAGAGTCTGACATGACCAACTGACTTAAAAAAAAAAAAAAAGGCAATGAAAGAAAACCGGATTTCATGTCAGTGGTAAGTTCTCTACATTACCCACCTAGCTGTGCCCTCAAAGTTTGAAATCTCTGCTCTGTACCAAATGTTTGTACTAGATAGCAGACATAAGCCCTAATAACTCTACAATGGGACCTTCCTCCAATGCTTCACACAAACTGCCTGGTGTTTTCAACATCCTTAAAAAAGAGAAACAATGAATTCTTATGGTAAAAAGGTACACAGAAGAACTCTGACAGTTAATTAAATTTGACTTTCCCTTCTACTCTCACAATTTTTCTCTGTAAGTTTCTGGGAGCACACTTAATGAAGAAGAAATAGTAATTGTGACAGAACAGACTCATGACTTAACTATACATAAAAAAATGGAAAATATATTAATTACTCAAAGACAAGTTGACACTTCACAACAACTCATATCAAGTACATCTTCTTGTTATTTGGCTAAGTAACAAAAAACACTGCAATATTTTCACTGATTTAAGGTCGCCTTATTCTATGTATGTCCTTTAGCTAATTCATATACTATTCCACACTGTTTGGGAATCCAAAAGTGCCCATGATTATGACAAACTACAAAATTAACAAAGTGATTACTCATATTTTGCTAAACACTGAGGCTCTCCCTTCCTCAGGAAATACCTCAGATGACTTTATTAAGAATAAAACAGATGACAGAAAAGATGTATCAAAATTCCACTTTAAATTTAACACATTTACCTTTTCGCAAAGATATACAGTTGTTCCCCTTCTAGCTGACTCTTGATCCAAAGCATTTCCTGGCCTAATAAAATGGCTAACATCAGCAATATGAACACCAACCTTAAAAAGATAAAAAGGATGTCAACATGCTTAACTGGGTAAATGTACTAAAGGAATTCTAATGAGAAGAAATTCAGCTAAAAGGAAAAGAAGACGCCAGTCACAGTTACCATTTCAGCTTTTTCATGCCCATGAGTCTCTGCAGCTACAACAGACTCAACCTGACATGAATAATTCACAAATTCTACAATGGGTCAAAAGAAAATTAACTCAAGACCAGAACTATTTTTGAATAGAATGTCATCATAATTACAAATACCTCCAAATTTCCATTTTCAAGTTCTCTACAATGGAGAGCATCATCTATATCAGTACATCCTGGGGGGTCCACACTACAGACACACAGATGTCTCAGGTCTTCTCGGTTTTTCATGTCCTAAAAAATGCCATATTATTGAAAAATAAAAAACAATTTTGGTGGTACAGATGTAACACAGCTCTATAAAATCAACAATAATTATAATAAAGAGTAGCTCTATTTCTCAATGATAACAACACTTCATGATTTATAATTTGTGAACCCCTTGCCTTTGAAAGAAAATGTGATATCAGCCAGTATCTGTCCCCTAGAAAAGTCTACCTTTTAGTCAAGTAAATGATTTTCGTGATAATCTAAGCATTCTGTAGCAAAATAAATGCAAGGGAGGAGGGGGATAAGGTTTCTACATGGTTTTTAAAAGACACATACAGAAATCAAATAAAATTAGTAGCTCAGATAGAGTAATTCATAAAGTCACTAGGAATTCTTTTCAACATACCTTCTCAGTGATGCTCCAGGGCATCTTTGGTAGAAAGCTAAGAACAGCCTGTGAAAAAGCCTGATGGGGAACATCATGCTCAAGTAACAAAACTTCTGTTTCAGTCTCTTTGTCTCCAACTTCACCTAAATTTTTCACAAAGTGTCCCTAAAACCAAAAAGTATTATAAGACCGGTGTATTTTACAGCTTTCTGTTTATTAACTTCTATTTTATTATCACACTAAATGGTTGAACATTTTCCATTACCACTTTAGTATTTCTAAATTTTCTCCACAATTCTTAAAAATGACCATTAGGTAAATTGAAGCTAAAAATGACAAGACTTCTCAAGTGATTTATGGTGGAGACTTTCTGAGAGTTCAGTTCTCACAAAACAAGGTCTCTGTTTAGTTCCTATTATCTCTCAAGTTTACAAGTTGCTTCAAATATCCTAGCTTCAAAATTTGTTTACTAGAATCTACTTAGGTCTCAAATACTAATTTTGTAGTCACCATCACCAAAAATTACTTGTTAGGAAGTCTGAGTAAAATTAACCAAGTGATTTACGTTGGAATTTCCTAGGATTAATTTTCAGATTGGATGTACTACTTAATACTCCTAAATTTCAGCATGCATTTTCTATAAAGACAGATTCTATTTTCAGTAAAAGAAGCAACTTTATTCCTAAAGTTTTAGTTAAATAGTCTAACATAAAATTATTACTTCAAGCTTACATTTGGATATCTGGAATTTCTCGGCCAACCATCAACAGCAACAATAATTCTCCGTCCTTCTAATGTAGAGGCCTGTCTGGTTTCTATCCGAATTCTAGGGATTCTCTTATCAGCAGGAGTAAAGAGATGTCGTCTTGACTAGAGAACATTAGGAAAAAAGAATTTACACACAAAAGGCTGGGGATGGCGGCAAGGTGAGGGCCTAAATTCTGTTCAATGTACATCATTTTCCATCATATATCAACATGCTCCTTACTCACCTCCTTAATATCTGACTTGGAAAGCATGCCACAATATGGTCTCCAGTTCCTTTTTATTATCCCAACAACTCTACCTGTAGGCTTTAACATTTTTTCATTTACAGCAGTCTTAAGCTGAGATGTAAAAATAGAAGTAAAAACCTTCAGTTATCTGTCCTGTAAGGGTAATGAGACAATTTTCCTTCAAAATTAAAATACAGATACTAATTCTTTTTCAGGCAATAAATTATGACATAAAACTATGGAATTTGGATGCTTCAAGATTCTAGGCAAGAGCATGCCAAATAATACCACAAAAATAGTTCTATAATAAAGCACTACCAAAAAAAAAATCAATCAAAAAGAGAAAACTGAATAAATATGTGAGAACCCAACTCTTCAGTTTTAATGTGAGGATTTACTGACACATACAGACGCACATGCTCATGCACACGTCTGGTAATTAATAGGATTTTAGTAGTTTCCAGTAATGAGCAGAGTGGTACATATTAATTCATTTAAAAAAAAGAGATGTATCTTTAAATGCTTGTCTTATTCAAAATATAAACCCAAATAAATAATAGTTCTTACTAGAAACAGCAAAAGAACCCTATGGTATTTCACCTCTAATACTCTCCTATGGCCTGGACCTTGTAATGATAATGTTATAGTAGTACTCCAAAGTAGTGATCATAATTCATATACAGAGAATTCTGAACTACTAATGTTCTGTGCATTCCAACTACTTGTATCATTCTTATAATTCTAAAATGGAAAAATAACTATCAGGTAGACTTTAGGTCATAAAAAGCAACAGAAAGGATTCTCATCATAATAAATATGGTAACAGAAAAGGAATTATTAAACAGACCTATTTTTAAGGGCCTAGAAGTACATCTATTATGCTGAGGGGATTTTAAACATTGCATAAAAGCATTTTGGAAAATTTTAAATCTGTAAAAAAAAAAAAAAGAAAATTTTATTTACTTAAACCTAATTCAGCTAGATCATATGCCTGAATGTCAGACTTTCAGTTTCATACTCAAGTTAAGTCTTTTTATATTTTGTATTTCAACCTGTTTATTTGAGCAAAGTAAGACATTAATTTAAAAGACTAACTTAGAGGAAAAGAAATCAACTATGTATATGACATACATTAAACCTATAGAACTATAATTTTATTCCATAAATCTGAAAGCAATGAAACTTGTTTCATTTAACTTTCTCCAAAACTGTTTCATTTAATTTTCTCCAAAGCTAATACATTAACAAATTAATCAAAGCTACACAGACAAAAAATGAAACCTGTTTGATTTCATACAATGCGTTCTCTCTCCTCTTCTTTCTCTATATCATCTTCATTTTGACCTTCATCTTGTAAAACCACAGAAGATGGTGCTACCCACTGATGCTTGGGAAGAAGCTCCACAGCCACAATATCTTCATGAATAGCTCGGTTTAAGTTTTTAAGTCCTTGTAAGATTATCTGTGTGAATAGCGAAGAACACATGCCCAGATATTTTCAAAGGCAGTATAATGATGGGAAGGCTGCCCTAAAGAAGTTGAGATATATTCTGATGTCTCTATGTTTCTATTTCCCTTCCTTTTATTTTTTCTTCCTTCATAGTGTCCCTTTCCTCTGCCCTCTAAATTTCTCAGTATCAAATAGAAAAAACAATGTCAGAAAATATAAGCTGTGTTCATGTGTTCCACATAACTCTTACATTAATACCAGAATTTTTAATCTCTCTAAATCTCAGGGTCCTGATTGGTAAAACAAAAGAGTACCTACTTTTATAGGCAGAGTTGAAAATTAAATGAAATGCAGCATTCAAAGCACTAAGACAAGTACTTGGCAAATAAGTCAGCACCCCAAAATGACTGCTGTTTGCTTTAAAGTGTGCGAAGCCCTCTGGAGCAATTATACATTAGGTAAATAGTATTTCCCATAATAGATCATAATGCAGAAAACAGATGCACCATAATGGGGTTTGTTTTTGATTGATTATATTTGTATTCTCTTAAAAGGAGTTAATAGAAAGTTCTTTTTCTCAATAAGCAGTTTCCTGAAAAAAATGATTAATTCTATCATCTGTGACATCTCACATAACTTACTTCAAGCTCACAAACTAGGAGGATAAAGCAAACTTAAATTCTTGTACAAAAATCTGAAACACTTATGAAAGAAAAAAATGAACAGAAAATAATTTAGTGTGAAACAAATTCATATACACACTTGCCTCTTTATTGTCTTCGTCATCACTATGGACCCATACTGTAGCTTCTAAGTAATTTTCCCTGCTGGCTCGAAATGTCCCTTGAAGGTATGTGCCAGACTTGATGCCCTGTTGTAGTTTACTTAATGGAAGATGCTCTGAAAATATTGTTTTTCCACTTTCTATTTCATTCTGTGAAATAAGCAAACCAAGAGATATAGTTAGTATGTGAGTCTTTGATATGCTCCACATACAACTATTATCACTATCAGGTATTATTTAAAACAACCATCCACGTTACAGTATATACAACTCTTATGAATTTCAAAGAACATAGCAGAGTAAGGAAAAAAAATGCTTTTTATTCTTAAGGCAACATACACAAACATTTCCATTTCATTACATTTTGATATCAGCCACCGAAGAAAAAACTCTATGTACCCCTCCAACCCCATCCAGGCCTCCTCAAAGGAAGGTGTGTAGCTATATGATCAAGTGAGCAGGCAGGAGCATATAAAGGGTACTAGGAAACCTCAAATGTATGAGAAGACTGTGGCTCCTGAAAGCACAAGAAAAGCTATTTTTAGATTATTTTAAACAGCTAAGGCAGTTTGACAGAGGCAGGTGGGGACCTGCTGTAGATCCATGGCAATGCCTTCCAGGATCCTCTGAGACCTGCAACATCCGACAACCTAACTGCCTGGCTCCTTTAGACTTCTACACTTCCTAAATTTCCCATCTTCTAAGGAGATCACTTTATACCTTCTCTTCTGCCTAACTCTCCAAGTTCCTTGTCTTCCTTCCTCACTCTCAGATAAGGGACCTCCACCTCCACAATGAGAACCAGAAGCAATCAGTCGAGACTCACTTCATCTCTCCACGCTGAATCTGCTCACCTATGAGCATCTATCCACCACTTCCCCTCCTCTACTCAAGAACTTTGTTCTTCTCTCTCTGGAATCAAACTGTCCCCTGTACTATAACATCCTCACCATCATATAGACATGACCTATTAAAATAAATATGGATCTATTAAACCTACCATGAACATGACCTATTAAACAGATTAATGATATGGCCTATTAAATTAACTGATTAACTAATTGTACCCTCACAGCCCCATCTATCACCAAATCCTAAAATCAACAAAATATGTATATCAATGAAATACACACATCTGACTTCTCTCTACCTTAACTTCTGCTACCATGATCCAATTTTCTGTCTTGTCTCCCAGGGATACTAAAATATCCATCTAAGTGGAGGCCCCTGCTTCTAATCTATTCTCCTTAGAACAGGGAAACAGGTATATTACTCTGCTTAAGAGGTGTCCAGTGATCATTGACTAAAATCCAATTTTTCTCCATGACTTACTACATCCTTACACGATCTGGTCCCTGCCTACATTTCTGACTTCATTCCTCACATTTTTCTCCCTTGCTCACATCATCCCACCCACACTTTTAGGGGTTTCTTGATCTTGCCAACTTATTCTAACCTCAGAGCCTTTTAACTTGCTATTCCTTCCATATGAAATGCTTTTCCCCTAGCCATTAACTCCTTTAACATACAACACAGCTAAAATGTCTCTGTCTCAAAGGAATTTGCTTTAACATCCTTCCCATCTCAACTTAGGTACAATTTTATCAGGAAGCCTTAACATTCCTAATCTGGGTTAGATGCCTTGGCTAAGTATGGTTAGCTCTCCTATCATGCTTGTTCTAAAAACACAAATGTGTTCCAATGCAATTGGTAAATTAGAAAACTACCAGGTGAGAACAGAAAATTGCATCCAGCTGAACCAAGCTGAATCCACAAAACATCCACACACACACACACACACACACACACACGTCTCAAACACCTATTGGATACTTCAGATCACCATGAATTATTAGCCACACCACCTTCATTTGGTAGAACAACTTTCTGTTCAAATTGAGATAACCCTCTTTCCACCGCGTCATGAAGTTTTCTGCATGTGTCCCTAATCACATTTTCCCTTAAGCTCTGTGAAAATGAAAGTGAAAATGAAGTCACTCAGTCGTGTCTGACTCTGTGACCCCATGGACTGTAGCCTACCAGGCTCCTCGGTCCATGGGATATTCTAGGCAAGAGTACTGGAGTGGGTTGCTATTTCCTTCTCCAGAGGATCTTCTCGACTCAGGGATTGAACCTGGGTCTCCTGCTTACAGGCAGACACTTTACCGTCTGAACCAGCAGGGAAGCCCAAGTCTGTAGTTTTCATTATATAAAATTTTACATGGCACAGTGACTTTGGGGAACACATACGTACTATAATAAAACTGACTGCAGTTTCACTATATCCTACATTTACTCTATCATGCTGCTGCTGCTGCTGCTAAGTCGCTTCAGTCGTGTCTGACTCTGAGCAACCCCATAGCAGCCCACCAGGCTCCCCCGTCCCTGGGATTGTCCAGGCAAGAACACTGGAGTGGGTTGCCATTTCCTTCTCCAATGCATGAAAGTGAAAAGTGAAAGGGAAGTCGCTCAGTCGTGCCCGACTTCCAGCGACCCCATGGACTGCAGCCCACCAGGCTCCTCCACCCATGGGATTTTCCAGGCAAGAGTACTGGAGTGGGGTGCCATTGCCTTCTCCTTACTCTATCATAGTACACAGTCAAATACTGTGAATTATCAATGCTGGATTACTTCCTGGTTCTTGATTTAGACCTATCCACTTCATTTAGTGCTATCCAAATCAACTCTGATAAAGGAAGTGTTCTTGTGATCTCCAATATGGTAGTCAGTAGGCACAAAGGGCTCTTGAACACTTGAAAGGTGAATAACACAACTGGGAAACTGAATTGTAAACTGAATTAAATTTAAACAGCTGCATGCAACTAGTGCATATATATTAGATAGGATAATCCTATTTCTTGTATTCTAAAAATAAAGTCCAGCTTTTATTTTTTCACTTCTATTTAGTTTTGTGAAGCAGCTGGTTGAAAACAGGCAGAGAAAAAAACGCTGTAAAGACTGGATGCACATATAATATACTATTATATAAAACCTAATAGTATCTACTATTTACATTTACCATAATTATGTGCCAGGCACTGAGATAAGAATTTTATTAACACTACTATTACCTGAGCAAACTCTGGTAGATAGTGAAGGACAGAGGAACCTAAGGTGCAGTAGTCCATGGAGTCGCAAAGAGTTGGACACGACTTAGCGACTGAACATTATCACCATCTGACCCTAACAATGCTATGACATCGTTATTGCCAAACACACTTCACATTCAAGGAAACAAGGGTAAGGATTCCCTCTCACACTCCAGTGTTCTTGCCTGGAGAATCCCAGGGACGGGGGAGCCTGGTGGGCTTCCGTCTACGGGGTCGCACAGAGTCGGACACACCTGAAGCGACTCAGCAGCAGCAGCAGCAGCCTGCCTCTGCCTCTAATCCTGCTGATATACAATGTATCATCTTATAAATTGAGATTAGAGTGGTTTTCCAAATAAGTAACATTTCTGATTGTTCTCCATTCCTCCCAGCCACACTCTCATCAACCTCTAATGTTTTCAGCCTAAGAGTATAAGGTAGGGAGCCCAGAATCCTTTGTGCTAACTTCTCTTAGTAGCAGCCCTTTGCTTCAGTCGTGTGCAGCCCTTTAGGGAGACCTTTATATGATAGATTAAAAATTACTAACAGAATAAATTCCTGAGTCCTCACTATTTGGCCCCTCCCTTTCCTGTCCTACTTCTCATGAGCCCTCCCTCCTCCTATGGAATTAACACTACAGCTGGATACTCTCTCCAGTGCCCACCAAGTGTTTCTGTCAAATACCTACTCCTTATCACAAGACAGCCATGAGTTCCTTCACTGATTAATCGTACAAATAGTGCCACCTTGTGCCAGGCCCTACTTGGGCTGCTGAGGATGTATCAGTGAACAGTGGTATTGTAGAAGTCAAGACTTTAGGGATGGCACTTTGATCAAAAGCCTATTGCAGCCATTCATGTTGTTTATCACCCAACTCCTATTTCAATTCCAGCTTGCCCACTGATACCCCAATTTCTAAATCTGGTAGTTATAAGCTTAACATCCCAAAGTGGCTATGTTAATCTTTCACTTCTCAAAAACAAAATAAAGCAAACTCAAACATACCCCTTCTTCAGACAAACAAGCAAGACGATCTATGAGTTCGGGGTTAGCAGTTAGGCTTTTTATATACTCTTCACCTGAAAAATAAGTTTTTTGTTCGTGATAAATTTAAATGTGTTTTTTATCCCCCTTAGATTCAGAAGAACATGGGTTATCTTATTTATGACAGTACACATGTCAATTTTTTAGCGGGGAGGGACCCTCTCTGTTGAGGTAGTCAAGCCCAAGAGGCAGTGGATTAAGTGTGTCTATGAACTTTTATTGCTAAGCCCATTCCAAACGTTGACAGGGAAATTAACAGCCACTGGTGGCACACGTCGCTTAGCTTAGCAATGTTGAAAAATTAAAAAAATACAAAAATATCACATTAAGCTATATGCGACCATGAAAATACCAAAGAGTCAAATGAACATCTGACCATGGGCCTGATGATAATTTTTGCATGCATTTGCAAACATGAACTAACAGTCTGGTTACATGGAGACTTACAAGTGAACGCTGGTATCCCTTCTTCTATGGCTTTCTCTTTGTTTTTCCTGTCATTGGTTATGAAGATGACTTGCAGCCGATTCTCTGCTGACATATTCTTCAAATGTTCGTTGTACCATTTTGCAGCTACTCGGATGGCTCTGTCATTCCTGTCATTAGAATTCTCTCCCTGTAATTGTTCTACGTAAGTTTCTCTAAGTGTAATGAAAGGGGGAAAAGAGAAAGACAACAAATGGAAATCAACAGAATCAAGCACAAGTAAAAAGGCTTCAGACATAAATGCTTAATGATCACTGAACTTAAAAGTCAATAGTACATCTTTTCCCCTGAATGTATTCACATTTATACCTCACAGAGAAAATAAATAAGATCCTTCTAGTGATGTTTTTAAGACAACAATTTGCTTGGAAAGAAGAAAATCATATTATCAATGGAATAATAAAAGGGCTAAAATAAATTCATCTCACCAAAAGAAAAACTCAAGATCAGAACTTATACTATAGGTCGGGACATTAAAAAAAGTAACAGTTTGTTGGAAAAAAAAAAACTATACTAATACTTTACAGGTCTGATAATGAGATTTCATTCAAACTGCAGATTAACAGAAATTCCTAAAAGCTACCAATTGTATGATTAGATGACTTGTGATCATATGATTAATGTAGTTATTAAATACATGATGCCTGTAAATTATCTACGATAAACTAACAATACATGACAAGGGCCATCAAGAGAATGAAAGACAAGACCCAGATATGACTGCATATTCCTTCTAAGTCTACCAACTCTGAGCTATCAAATGTCAGTATACTTATTTCTTTAAATCTGTTCTTCAAAGCCAAATTTAAGAACAATTACAAAATTCAGCACAATAACTTCTACCTACTTCTCAAAGGTTAAAGATTCAATTTTAGAGTTTTATACTTAATATAAATAAACCTGCTTTAATATAAATAAAACACACCAGTTAATGCTTTTAGAATTATCAAAGACACGGTCATAAATTTCTGAATTGGTTTTAGCATGCCTGAGTGTCCTAATTCTTCCTGTCAACCCCAGTATTGCTAAGCTCTATTCACCACACTTAAGCCAACTAAAGTGTTAACTCTGTATTAAAAATCTGATGGTCATGCTCCACAGAAACTAGGTCTCTGAGTGCTGGAAAACCAGTGAAGTTTCTGTTTTTGGATTTTAAGGAGATAGAAATAAGAAGTCTTCAAGTGCTTAACTGATATTCTTTACATAAATAATATTTAAGTGTGGAATATAAGAATAAGTAAGAGAAATTTGATATATTAAATATTTTTAAAGATGTATATGCCCATGGGATTTCATTATCCAATCCACTGTCTAACCCAGCAGTTCTAAATATCTGGGGTGATATTGCCCGATATCCTCCTCCCGCCGGAGGACATTTCACAACATGTGAAGACATTCTAGGTTGTTACAGCTCAGGGGACTGGGGGTGGGGTGGGGTGGGGGGGCCTGTGTTTGCTACTGACATCCAGAGAGTATAGCCCAGGAATGCTGCTAATCACCCTACAGTGCTTCACACAGCCTTTCCATAACAAAGAATTACCCAGTCCAATAATGTCAATAATGGCAACATTGAGAAATCCTGATTAATAAAAGTAAACTGGATTCGTTATAAATTATTTATGTAATACAAGAAATGCATGCTCAGTCCATCAGTCGTGTCTGACTCTTTGCAACCCCGTGGACTAGCCTGCCAGGTTCCTGTCCATGGGATTTTTCAGGCAAAATACTGGAGCAGGTTGTCATTTCCTCCTCTATGGGATCTTCCCAACCCATGGATGGAACTCACATCTCCTTCATTGGCAGGCGGATTCTTGACCACTGAGCCACCCAGGAAGCCCAATGTAATAAATCAGAGATCAAATCAGATCAGTCGCTCAGTTGTGTCCGACTCTTTGCGACCCCATGAACTGCAGCACGCCAGGCCTCCCTGTCCATCACCATCTCTGGGAGGTCACCCAGACTCACACCCATCGAGTCAGTGATACCATCCAGCCATCTCATCCTCTGTCGTCCCCTTCTCCTCCTGCCCCCAATCCCTCCCAGCATCAGAGTCTTTTCCAATGAGTCAACTCTTCGCATGAGGTGGCCAAAATACTGGAGTCTCAGCTTTAGCATCATTCCTTCCAAAGAAATCCCAGGGCTGATCTCCTTCAGAATGGACTGGTTGGATCTCCTTGCACTCCAAGGGACTCTCAAGAGTCTTCTCCAACACCACAGTTCAAAAGCATCAATTCTTTGGCGCTCAGCCTTCTTCACAGTCCAGCTCTCACATCCATACATGACCACAGGAAAGACCACAGCCTTGACTAGGCGAACCTTTGTTGGCAAAGTGAAGTCTCTGCTTTTGAATATGCTATCTAGGTTGGTCATAACTTTCCTTCCAAGGAGTAAGCGTCTTTTAATTTCATGGCTGCAGTCACCATCCGCAGTGATTTTGGAGCCCAGAAAAACAAAGTCTGATACTGTTTTCACTGTTTCTCCATCTATTTCCCATGTAGTGATGGGACTAGATGCCATGATCTTCATTTTCTGAATGTTGAGCTTTAAGCCAACCTTTTCACTCTCCACTTTCACTTTCAGCAAGAGGCTTTTTATTTCCTCTTCACTTTCTGCCATTAGGGTGGTGTTATCTGCATATCTGAGGTTATTGATATTTCTCCCAGCAATCTTGATTCCAGCTTGTGTTTCTTCCAGTCCAGCATTTCTCATGATGTACTCTGCATATAAGTTAAACAAACATGGTGACAACATACAGCCTTGACGTACTCCTTTTCCTATTTGGAACCAGTCTGTTGTTCCATGTCCAGTTCTAACTGTTGCTTCCTGACCTGCATACAGATTTCTCAAGAGGCAGATCAGGTGGTCTGGTATTCCCATCTCTTGAAGAATTTTCCATAGTTTATTGTGATCTACACAGTCAAAGGCTTTGGCATAGTCAATAAAGCAGAAATAGATGTTTTTCTGGAACTCTCTTGCTTTTTCGATGATCCAGCGGATGTTGGCAATTTGATCTCTGGTTCCTCTGCCTTTTCTAAAACCAGCTTGAACATCAGGAAGTTCACGGTTCAAATAGACAATACCATATTTTCTAAGATCACACATGAAGTTGAAACATCTTAAATCTGAAATGAATTCTATTTCTTAACCTTACTGTCTTCAATGTGATCAGTTATAAGGTATTAGTGTAACTTTTAAGAGCCCATTAAGAATATACCTGCTTTATATTTTTAAAGCTCTCCACAAACTCCTGTATTTAATTAACTTAGGTTGGTTATTCATATAATATGGTATATCAGAAACCTAGGCAAATCTCATCTTCCAAAATCCTACTGCTCAACTCATGCTAAAACCAATTCAAAATGAAAACATTTTGGAAATTAAAGGACCTACCACATTCTAGGAACCAGGAGACTTTGGTTCTGGCTTTGACCCAATCGATGCCTATGTGACCTTAGCAAGGTCTGTAAACTATATAAGAATCAAACATTACTCCCAGAAGTATGAAACTTAACAGTGTATCTTCCAACAATGTCACAGATGACAGCCAGGAACTTTCACACACACCCCCCCCCCCCAATTTAGCTAATTCAAGTTTCTTGATAACTGAGGTAATTTCCCCCTACCTATGGTGCTCATTAGTAAATGTGTAGAAATGCTTCTCCTGGTTATTAGTCATATCTCGGATTCGTTTGTATACTGGAGCACTCCTATTTCTCACTTCTTGGAGAACTGTTTGTAGCACGATGACATTCCTGATGGCAGGGTCCTCGAGGACATCAATCTTTTAAGTAAATAAATAAATAGTTATTTTTTCCCATGTTCATTCATAAATTGCTTCTGTTGAACCTAAAACTCTGCCGTTTTTGTTTTTTTTTTTTTTTAATACTACCTGTACATTAAACTAAGGAGCTATTTTGCAACAGAAAACCCTTCAGGTCGATTAAAGAAGAACACGTGTAAACAAACTAGTTACAAAACTTTGTAGAATTAATCATTAATAAAGAAATACGTTGGCCCACATGGTTTTCGCTCGTAGGCACTTACAAGCTGCCTGAGGGTCGCAGGCAGGAGGCCACAGAAGCCCAGGTCCCCGGCCTCCAGACATTAAAATCTAAGGCAGAAGAGACAGCAGGAGTTAGAAAGTTGACGTATCTAAAATTCTTATAACTCCAAGAACTCAAAAAAGTAAAGATTGAAAAAAAAACAACAACAAACAGTACAAGGAAAAAGAACCTCGGCCTGGGGGCAGGAGGCACGGGTCCCGGTGGGGTTGCCCCTCCCTGAGTACGTAATGCTGCCCGAGACGCTCCTCCTAGGTCTCAGTGTCCCTGTCTCCCTTTCTTCTAGTGGGACAGAGGTGCCGCGGCTCCGCCCGTCTACCGGCGCACCTGGTGGAGCAGCACGTTGGTGTCCGGCAGCAAGTAGTGTGGCTGCGGGCAGAGGCTGCTGGCCCGGTCCAGGGGCTGCAGCTCGAGGACAGGTCCCTCGTGCGCTCCGTCGCACGCCTCGCACCCCGACGCACCGCAGCCTATGTCATCCCGCAGGTAGTGCTCGCGCACAATCTTCATCACGCCACCCGCCCGCGTCTTTTTCAAGAAAGTCTTGGACTTGAGCATCTCGCCTCCCTGCTCGGAATCCCAACCCGCTTTAGTGCTCTTCCGGCGGAAAGTGTCACGCTCGGAGCCCTGTTGCACAACCACACTTTAACCAGGAGTTCGCTCCTTCCTCCTCCAGGATACTAGTGAACCCCTCTCGCGGAAAAACTTCGAGACTGTCGTTGGCTGGCCTTCTAAGGGCTGTGAGGATTGGGCGAAAGCGGGCAGATGGGCGGAGCCCAGTGCCATTTCCGTCCATGAAATGGGCGAGGCCATCTCTGGACTCCAGTTCCCAGCATTCATTGCTTCCCGCGCATGGGTGGACCCGGGAGCGCTGAGTTCCGGCAGCGTGGGCGTCAGCCAGGAATCTGTCTTCCCTGTCCTCCAGGCGCGGAAATGGTTGTCTTGGTTACCGGTGCTAACCGTCTCCCACCTGTGATTCCTTGTTGAGGGGCTTCAACCCGAGCTGCCCTCTGGAGACACTTCTAGCTCCTCCAAGAGGCAACTGCTCGAGTCTTCAACGTGGAGTAATTGAAGCTTTCCAGGTAGCTCGAGGCTACTCCGTTTTCGCATTGGTGTAGGAATCCTCTGATGCTGCCAAATTCAGGTTTTATCCTTCACGCAACACGTGTGGGCAGTGCCAGTTCCTCACCCTTTGTAATCCAGGTGATGTTACCTGTCTTTGATTCGCCTTTCTTTACCTACCCCTGTCCCTTTAAAATGAGGGAAGCCAATCCATCCAGAGTTCTCAGGATTCTCCTATACACATTTTTCCTAATCCTTCAGTTAAAAACCAAAACTAGTATCTTCAGTACCATAAGTCATTTATTATATTGTGCAGAATTAAAAGAAGGTAGTTGCTGAAATTTGTGTGAAAGGGTAGAGTTTTAGACTGAGGAATTTTTCTGTTACCTTCTTGTTTAATTTTGCTATCTGCAAGTCTATAAAAATGTTTTATCTCAGCTTCCCGTTTTCAGAAAACTTCAGTGATGCAGCATTACCTGTAGAATAAATTTAGAACATATTGAAATATTTAAGGACCTCCACAGCCTTGATTATGCATAAAGTACTACCCTTCTGTGTATTTCTGTGGGGGTGGGGTTGGGGGGGGCTGAGGAGTCACTACTCACTTTCACATGGGCTTGGCCCGCCTACCATTATCTCCTGAGGTTGTTTTACAGTTTCATCGCCTTTATACCTTCATACCTGCATGCTTTTCATTTTTTATTACTCCTCTCCAAATCCTTCAAGATTCTAAATCCCCCCTCTGTATAACCTTTCTCTGACCAGCTCAGAAGTAACTTCTTTATCTTATAACATGTGTTACTTTTATGAGTAGCATTCTTGGATACGAGCGATTTAAGTCTTTATTGTTTATCTCTTTCTTTACGCCCAAGTAAGAGACCTGCCCCCAGGAACTGAATTTTTACTGATCAAAAGTGTGGGTTCATAATAGGATTTAATGAGTGTGATTTAATGTGTTTGATTTGAGCAGTAATTTACCAATCTGTCTTAGATTTGGGGGTCCTCCTATTTGCCTAATAATTTCTTAGGGAATCCTTAGTATATCTTTGATAAACTTTCTGCTTTCCACAAAGAATGTTTGAATATATTTAAATCAATATTTTTTAATCTACAGAAAATTGAAATAGAATTGGAAACGAAAAGTGACCCGTAATAATTTAAAATGTCTCGAAAAGTTAGCAAGGCATCAAAAAAAATGAACATCTCTAGCTCCCTGGAATCTGAAGATATTAGTTTAGAAACAACAATTCCTACAGACGATATTTCCTCATCAGAGGAGCAGGATGGCAAGATCAAAATCACCAGGCAGCTAATTGAACGGAAAGAACTGCTTCATAATATTCAGTTACTGAAAATAGAGCTATCACAGAAAAATATGATGATTGATAATTTGAAGGTTGATTATCTTACAAAGGTAAGGTCATATGTAAATTTTGTTATCTGTGTGCTTTATCTTCAAACTGCAGATAAATAAGAATTAAACTTATGAATATGTAATCTGAACTTGATACTTTTAACATTTTGAGAAAATAATTATCAGTGTTTTTTTCTAGCCAAGTTGTTTTTCTGCTTCACTGAGAATTAGCTCTGATATGACTAGATGGGTAGGGAGAATCAAGATTATTATTACATTATTGAATCTGTTTAATCCTTTACCATGGAGATTTGGTTTCTTTTATATCCTGCTATTTGATAGTTACTGTATTGTGGTACCAAGTATAACAAATTCAGTTTCCATAGCTTTAATAAGCTATCTGCCAAATAAGAAGGAATGCCTCAGTCCTTGTTTTTCTGCCTTTTGTGGGTTTTTTTTATAGTTAGAGTATTTTATGTAAGACCTGGTAAAGTTGTCACTAGTAATAAAATTTACAGTGATTTCAGAAGGATAGGAGACACTTCTTAATTGTTATTACTCTGTCTTCTGAGAAAGTCTTCTCTTTGCACAGAGAAGAGATATGGAAGATGGTAAACCCTCCATCTTTGCTCTAGACTTCCAGCTCTACCTATCTCCTCCCCTCCCATTTGGTTTGAGTTATGTCTTTTCTTTTCTCTGTTAAGTCAGTCTTGGGTAGTTCTTGCCTATGTATAGAGATCATGCTCCTAGAAAAATTTCTTGACCACACCTCTCTAGGAAAATGAAATGTCCTAAACCCCAAGGTCTTGATGATGTAAAGAAATCGTTTAGGTACATTTTAAAAAAACATTAATAGTTAATGTTTATTGAGTGCTTATTCTGTGCCCGACTCTGCTTTGTGAGCTTTTCATGTGTTATCTCATTTGAGCCATACAACTGTTTGAGGTACAGGTGCTTTTAGAGCATCTTCTCTGACCCATCAAATTAAATGAACCAATAGAATAAGTTAGGTGGATATTTCGTTAAGTACACAGTAAGTATTAGTTATTGTTACAGTTATTGACTAAAATAATATTCTCATTGTTTTCACCCTGTTTATTTTCTGTGCCTTTTATACATGTTCATAGGATTACTTGCCTTGTTTGTCTCTTAATAAAGTGTAAGGTTCCTGAGCACAGGAACAGGGGACATCTTCGTAGTCCCTGTTAGCTTCAATGCTTAGAACTGTCTCTAGCACCTAGCATGTGCTTGGCTGTTTCTTATATGAGTTCTTGAAAAAATGGAACCACAACTGGTTAATAGCTTACCAAAGCCATTCACATAGAAGTGATGGAGCCAGGTGGGATTAACACCAGGAAGGCTAAAGCCTTTATTCCATCCAAGTAAGTTTCCTAAGACTTCCTTTTAGGTTCTCTGTGGTGTCACCTACCAAGACTAGGTCACTTGATATTTTGTCAGTGTATCCAGTGGTTTCCCATTTCTTTTCCTTGAGTCATTTTTACTCCTCAGATGGCTTCCCATGGTGATACTGGCTTGTGTATGTCTACCCTTAAGATCTCCTTCACTGGAACTCATTGAAGAACCCCAAGGTAGATCTCCATTCTTTGACCCAGGCAGTCAACAAATAAGCTGTTTTTTAAAATATTTATTTATTTTTTGGCCGTGCTGGGTGTCTCTTGCTGTGTGCGACGAGTCGGGGCCCACTCTCTAGTTGTGGTGCGAGGACTTCTCATTGCAGGGGCTTCTCTTGTAGCACAGCACAAACTGGGGTGCGTAGGCTTGAGTAGTGTGGCCAGGGGGCTGGCTCACTAACTGTGGCACATGAGCTCAGTTGCCCTGTTGCATGTGGGATCTTCACAGACCAGGGATCAAACTGGTGTCCTTTGCTTTACGAAAAGGATTCTTAACCACTGGACCACCAGGGAAGCAAGCCCTAAGTATTCTATTAAATGCCAACTGTATACCACATTCAAAATTACATTTTGTTTGGCTACTTTTAAGTTGCTCATTTTCAACTTGCATTGTGCTCAGTTGTCAACGGTTTCTCTTTTTAAAGTGTAATGTTTACGTTACTGGAATACTGGTTTATTCTTGAGACACTTCCAAATATAACAAATTAGAGCTACAGTCCTAGATACACACAGTTTGATTTTAAATCCCAGCCCTTACAATTACCTTGGACAGATTCCTTAATTTTTTTGTTCCCTGATTTCCTGTAAAATAATAATCATGTTTTGTACTTCATGGAGTTTTAGGAAGATTAATCAATGCACATAAACTCTTAGATGGCTGTGATGGAGTGTGTGCTCAGTCATGTCTGATCCTTGTACAATAAGTAATAGGGGTAGTTATACTTGTTCAACACTATATTATTATTATTATATTGTATCCCATGGTGCTTTGGAGAAGGAAATGGCAACCCACTCCAGTGTTCTTGCCTGGAGAATCCCAGGGACAGGGGAGCCTGGTGGGCTGCCGTCTATGGGGTCGCACAGAGTCGGACACGACTGAAGTGACTTAGCAGCAGAAGCAGCAGCATGGTGCTTTATATATAAAGTTTTTATTGTGGTGGTTTCTGGTTGGACTGAAAATGTAGAAGATTAAATTAGTCACATTCCTGAATTTATGATACATACTCATCATTGATCCTTGCAAGATAACTTATTTTGTATGTTTATTCTTTTATTACTGTAATTCATTTCCTTTCTCCTCCTCTTTATGTTTGCCCTTATCTTTTAACATTTATTCTTTAAAAAAAATTTTTATTGAGGTATAGTTGATTTATAGTATTATATGTTTCAAGTGTACAACATGATGTTTCACAATTTTTATTTTTCAAATTATTTATTGATTTATGAATAAAATCAATTTAAATTAATAAATACATAAATTCAGCTGTGCTGAATCTTTAAACTGCTCGCATGGTTTCTCTAGTTGTGGCTAATGGGGCCTCCTCTCTAGCTGCAGTGTGTGGGCTTCTCATTGTGGTGGCTTCTCTTGTTGCAGAGCATGGGCTCTAGGGGGTGCAGGGTTCAGTAGTTATAGAGCATGGGCTCAGTGGTTGTGGCCACAAGCTTCCTTGTCCCATAGCATGTGGGATCTTTCCGGACCAGGGATCGAAGCTGTGTACCCTTCATTGGCAGGTGGATTCTTAACCACTGGACCACTAGGGAGGCATCTCATAATTTTTAAAGGTTGTACTCCAATTGTAGTTATTATTATAAACATTTATCTTGAAAATTCGTATTTTTCTTAGTTTTTCCTTTACTAAATCTAAACTGCATGTTTTGTTTTAGATTTTATTTCTTTTATAGTTTTTCCTTTCAACTCAGTGCTGTTTTAAAATCCTTCATGTTACTACATGCACATATAGTCCTTTGCTTCCAGCAGCCACACAGTTCTGGTGTCTACCCATCTGTTCACCCCTTCCCACAGTGATAGGCCCACAGGTTGCCTCCAAACCCTTGCCACCACATGTGGTGTGGCCTTTAGATGATTTCTCTTCCAGACCTGATTTGAACAATTCTTTGATATATATTGGAGAAGGAAATGACAACCCACTCCAGTATTCTTGCCTGGAAAATTCCGTGGGCAGAGGAGCCTGGCAGGCTACGGTCCATGGGATTGCAAAGAGTAGACCACGACTGAGTGACTGAGCACATTGACACATATACTCAGGAGTGGAATTTCTGCTGCAGGGTATATGTCTACTTCATTTAAGTGTATTTCCAAATTCCTCTCCAGGGTAGCTGCCTACTCTACATTCCTGTGTTTTTTTGTATACAAGCATTAGAGTTGTCCTGCTTGGAAACCCCTTCAGTTCAGTTCAGTTCAGTCACTCAGTCATGTCTGACTCCTTGCGACCCCATGAATCACAGCACGCCAGGCCTCCGTGTCCATCACCAACTCCCGGAGTTCACTCACACTCAAGTCCATCGAGTCAGTGATGCCATCCAGCCATCTCATCCTCTGTCATCCTCTTCTCCTCCTGCCCCCAATCCCTCCCAGCATCAGGGTCTTTTCCAATGAATCAACTCTTTGCATGAGGTGGCCAAAGTATTGGAGTTTCAGCTTCAGCATCAGTCCTTCCAATGAACACCCAGGACTGATCTCGTTAGGATGAACTGGTTGGATCTCCTTGCACTCCAAGGGACTCTCAAGAGTCTTCTCCAGCACCACAGTTCAAAAGCATCAGTTTTTCGGTTCTCAGCTTTCTTCACAGTCCAACTCTCACATCCATACATGACCACTGGAAAAACCATAGCCTTGACTAGACGGACCCTGTTGGCAAAGTAATGTCTCTGCTTTTGAATATGCTATCTAGGTTGGTCATAACTTTCCTTCCAAGGAGTAAGCGTCTTTTAATTTCATGGCTGCAATCACCATCTGCAGTGATTTTGGAGCCCCCAAAAATAAAGTCTGACACTGTTTCCACTGTTTCCCTATCTATTGGCCATGAAGTGATGGGACCAGATGCCATGATCTTCATTTTCTGAATGTTGAGCTTTAAGCCAACTTTTCACTCTCCTCTTTAACTTTCATCAAGAGGCGTTTTAGTTCCTCTTCACTTTCTGCCAATATATTTGCTGTCAAATATGGGAAGAAGTGAGAATCCCCATGGACAGGGGAGCCTGGCAGGTTATAGTCCATAGGGCTGCAAAGAGTCAGACATGACTGAAGCGACTTAGCATGCATGCATGGGAAGAAATATTATAAGGTAGAAGAACTAGTCTTTAATTCTTCAAATCCAGGGCACCTGGATTATAAAACGAACTATTATATGTGCTACTAAGGTTAAACACTGCCAAATTAAACTGTTATGTGCTGTAGTTTGTAAGATGCATTCTGGCTTCAGAGATGAAAAATGTGAAGTTATGAGTCTGGGATTGATGAAGGAACAGTATTTTTAGCCACTCATTTATTCTCCAGAGCTTACAGATGCATTGAACATCCCGTGTATGAAGGTGAAAATGTCGCGTTCAGCATTGAAAAAAATGAATTTTCCTGCATGGACTGTAGTGAAAATGGTTGGGAATCACAGGGAGGGTAGGTTTCTGCTGAATTTAACTTGTTGCTATTAACATTTAAATGGCCTGATTTTAAGTTATTGAGGTTCCTGTCATCAGAAGCTTTCAAGTAGTCCTGAATGATCAAGTGTCTTGAATATTATAGGTATTTCTTCTATGGAAAAAGATTGAACCAGCTGTCCAGTGTTCAGTTGTTAGTATGAGAATCTTGAAAAACATTGGTTGCCAGTCACAAAAGTGTGGAAACCATAGCTTAAGCAGGATAAGGATTTTGTTTCTCTGGTATAACAGAATTCTGAATATAGGCAATTTAGACCTGGTATTTACCGTTGATATCATTAGAAACCCAGGCTCCTTTTAATCTTCTGGGTGGCTATAAAAAATAGCATATGTTTTTCACCTCAAAATCACAGATGGCTGATCTGCCTCCACTGTTGTGTCCATGCTCTAGGCAGAAATAAGGAGAAGGGTGATGGAAAAATGCAGCATATGCCAAATGAATTTGTTCCTTAAAGAGCTTTCCTAGAGCTCAAGCTGGTGATCTTGATTGACTAGGACTATATAGCAGGACTACACCTAGGTGCTAGGAGAGGGAAGCTGGGAAGTGTACATTTTTAACTGGACATGTTGTTGCTGCTAATAAAAATCAGAGTTACTTGAGAAAGAGAGACAAGTAACAGTTTTTTCCTCTCTTCAAGGTCTTTCTTAATTCAGAAATAAGTGAATCTGTATAATCTAACATCTCTCCACATCAATATGGGAACAATACAGTGCTTTTGTTTATTACAGCTTATTACTAGTGGTATGTTGTTGTTCAGTTGCCCAGTTGTGTCTAACTCTTTGTGACCTCACGGCATGCCAGCCTTCCCTGTCTTTCACTATCTTCCAGAGTTTGCTCAAACCCATGTCCATTGAATCAGCGATGCCATCCAACCATCTCATCCCCTGTCATCCGCTTCTCCTCCCCCTCAATGTTTCCCAGCATCAGGATCTTTTCCAGTGAGTCGGCTTTGCGCATCAGGTAGCCAAAGTATTGGAGCATCAGCATCTGTCCATGCAATGAATATTCAGAGTTGATTTTCTTTAAGATTGACTGGTTTGATCTCCTTGCTGTCCAAGGCACTCTCAAGAGTCTTCTCTGACACCAAGTTCAAAAGCATCAATTCTTCAGAGCTCAGCCTTCTTTATGGTCCAACTCTCACATCCGTACATGACTACTGGAGAGACTATAGCTTTGACTAGATGGACCTTTGTCAGCAAAGTGCTGTCTCTGCTTTTTAATACTTTTCAAAACTAATGATATAGTTTATTACTAGGACTCATGTTGCTTTGATTTCTCCATCTCTAAAAACCCAAGCAGATTATTCACAGGATACTTCACAAGCATTGATTCCCATTCCCCACTCAGCTGCTTGCTGACCAAGAGCCCTGGAAGGGAGTTGCTCAGGCCAGGCTTGCTGATCTTAGAGGACTGTTCGGGGCACTTTTATGCACACTTATTGCTGCCTAACTCTCCTTGCTTACTCCACTTCCTTATTCCTCTCTTCCTCACTCTTCTAGCCTGTCAATTTTTAAATGCTAAAATCTTTTTGTTTATCTCTCAATAATGGTCCCTGGGTTCCTCATTGCTTGGGAAGTGCTGGAGGGTATCTCCCTAGCTTGACTGTCTCTGAGTCGAGGGATTTAAATCTAGAAGTCAGTTGAAATTGTTAAAGTTCCCACCCTGAAAAAAGCAGAAGCTTCACTCCTTGTGTTAACAGTCTTCTTGATTTGCAGAATGGTAACTATGAGGAATGTGGTCATCATTTGTTGATTTAAGACATTTATTGAGACATGTGACCAGGAATACAGCAATGAATATGACAAGAGTCCCTTTTTTATGGAGATCACATTTAAGTGAGAGACATCATCAAACAACAATTAAATAAGCTGTCTTCAGGGTCATGTGATACAGCACTGCTTAGCAGTGGGAATTTTCTGCTTTAGATAGGAAGTCAGCAAACTTTCTCTGTAAAGGCCTGGGCAAGACAGTAAATATTTTAGGCTTTCC
Organism: Tragelaphus eurycerus; assembly: GCA_935064755.1. Classification (NCBI taxonomy): domain Eukaryota; kingdom Metazoa; phylum Chordata; class Mammalia; order Artiodactyla; family Bovidae; genus Tragelaphus; species Tragelaphus eurycerus. The sequence continues at coordinate 51,538,715 of CAKXYN010000007.1, forward strand.
AGCTTGTATATGGTCTATTACATATTCTTCCTTTTTTTTTGGCTTTTAACAACTTTATAAATGTAAAACCTGTTCCTAGCTTGTGGGCTATATAGGAACAGGACATGGGCAGGATTTGGCCCATCAATTTGCTTTCAATTGTGTGTTAGAGAAGCCATTTGAAGAGTTTAGGCATTTGGACTTATATGTCCTGATTTTTGTTTTCAGAATGTCACTGAAGCAATAGACTAAAAGCAGGTAAGGTAGAAGAGGAAGACAGTACTAGATAATTGCCTTGTGTAAGACTCCAAGTTTTTGGCTTCATCTCCTAGAGCCATTTATTGAGAAATAGAAGGCTGGAAGAAAACTGATGTAGGAGGTAAAATATAAGTTCTGTTTTGAACACATTAAACTTTAAATGCCAATTAGACTCCCAGATGAAATTGTCACTTTGACTTTAGAGGAAAGTCCATGACTGGGGGTAGGTAGGGGTGTGTGTGTGTGTATGTAATATACATCAGCATGTGAAAGTTTTAGTTGTTCAGTGACTCTGCTATCCCTTGGACTGCAGCTTCGGTGTGTGTGTGTGTGTGTGTGTGTGTGTGTGTGTGTGTGTAGTATCCATCAGCATGTGAAAGTGTTAGTCGCTCAGTGACTCTTTGCAGGCCCTTGGACTGCAGCTTCCAGGCTCCTCTGTCCATAGGATTCTCTAGGCAAGACTACTGGAGTGGGGTGCCATTCCCTTCCAGGAGATCTTCCTGACATAGGGATCGAACCCAGGTCTCCTGTGTTGTAGGCATGTAAGTACCACATAAAGCTTTGTTATTGGATGGCATTACCTGGGGAGAGTAAAGGACCCCAAACCAAGTCAAGGGGTAGTCAAACATTAGAAATAGGATAGAGGAAAAAAATCCATCATAGGAACCTGAGAAGCTTAAGAGGGTCCTGTGAGTTAAGGAAGAAAACCAAGAGGAGTATCACATAAAGTGAAAGAGGATGGAGTGGTCAACTCTGCCAAATTATGCTATCATGTAAGATAAATATGCAGAAATAACCATTGGACTGGGCATTATGGAGAGGATTCATAACCTGAACAAATATTGTTATTGGAATACTACTACTACTACTAAGTCACTTCAGTTGTATCCGCCTCTGTGCGACCCAATGGACGGCAGCCCACCAGGCTCCCCCATCCCTGGGATTCTCCAGGCAAGAACAGTGGAGTGGGTTGCCATTTCCTTCTCTACTGCATGAAAGTGAAAAATGAAAGTGAAGCCCCTCAGTAAGAGTCCGACTCTTTGTTACCCCGTGGACTGCAGCCTACCAGGCTCCTCCGCCCATGGGATACTCCAGGCAAGAGTATTTGAGTGGGGTGCTGTTTAGTGTGGGACAAAAACCATATGAAAGTTTTATTAAGGATTGACTTATGTTAATCTGCATATTTTAAAAGATGAACAAGCGTTGCCTGGGTTGAAAGGGAGAGAGTAAAGAATTTTTTATATGGACTGAGAGTCAGCTCAGGTATATTGAGACTTAAGAGAGAGCATAACATATTTGAGGAATGGCAAGCATTTATTTTGGCTAGAATAGAATTTTCTTTTAAGCTAGTGACAACAGGCATGGTTGGCAAGGGCCAGATCAAGAAGGAGTAGTAGAGGGACTTCCCTAGTGGTACAGTGGATGAGTCCGCCTGCCAATGAAGGAGATACGGGTTCGGTCCCTGGTCTAGGATCCCACATACCATGGAGCACCTAAGCCCCAAGAGCCAGGACTACTGAGCCCAACTACTGAAGACCTTAACGCCCTAGAGCCCGTGCTCCACAACCAGAGAAGCCAGCACAGCCAGAAGGCCACGCACCACAGTGAAGAGTAGCCCCTGCTGTCCACAACTGGAGAAAGCCTGCATGCAGCAACGAAGACCCAGCACCGCCAGAATTCAATAAATAATAAATAACTTTAAAAAGAAAAAAAAGTAGTGTAGAATGCCATGAACTTTGGAATTTATTCTGAAGACAGTGAGGATTCTCTGAAGGATTTAACACTGGGGAAATTACATTTTTGATAGCATTTTTAAAAGATAAGGTAAAGGAAGATAGTTTTGGAGATTCGCAAAACTGAAGGCAGGGAAAGAGTAGGAAGGCATTGTCATAATGTAGGTAAGATATGACAGGGATCTAACTGAAGACTTGTCAGTGGATGTTAGAGGATGGTGTAGTTGTGACACCTTTTTATGGAATAAACTCAACAATTAAAAAACAACAACAGTGATTTCTGATCAGAATAAGCAATGGGAGAGATGTATCAAATGTGACTAGATTTTTTTGCTTTGGAGACCAAGGAGATGTAAAGAATATAAGATTAGGTGAGGTGGGTAACTAGGTTCATTTTGGACATTTGTAGCATCACCTATGTAGTAGTCAATTGAAGACATGTAGCAGTCAGATATATGGATCTACAGTATATGCAGAGTCTGGCCAGGAAAAAATTACCTGGGCAAGGCACCAACATATAAACCCCAGTAGTCAAAGAGTTTTTCACTGAGATTAGATTAAGGGAAAAATAATCCCAGTGACAGCCTGGTAAAAAACGATTTATGAGGCTTTAGATTCAAAGCATAGTTTAACAACCATTTGTACAAACAAACAGAAGGTTTTATTAAATTTGCAAATTGACTTTGTCATGTACCCTTTTCTCTTAAGATTGAAGAATTGGAGGAGAAACTTAATGATGCACTTCACCAGAAGCAGCTACTAGCCCTGAGATTAGACAACCAATTGACTTTCCAACAAAAGGATGCCAGGTAAAAGTTTTAAAAAGCAACAGTACCTATTTAGCAGTTAAAAATAATGTCATTACCTATTCATGCATGTGATTATAAGCTAAAATAGAGAAATCTTAAAGACAGTAATCATTTTTACATGCAGACTAAAAAACTACTTTATATAATACACAAAAATACAGAAAGCCAAAATTTGATATTCATTGAATAAATATTGCAGATATAAGTGACCCGTACATGAAAATGGAAGCACTCTAAACTTATCACCACTTAACTTTCTGTCTTCCTCTCAGCTGTTTGTAAGACCTCCTCAGATAACCCTTTTGCCTTTTTGCATTTCCTCTTCTTAGGGATGGTCGCGATCACTGCCTCCTGTACAATGTCACAAATCTCTGTCCATAGTTCTTCGGGTACTGTGTCTATCAGATCTATTCCTTTGAATCTATTTGTCACTTCCACTGTATGATCATAAGGGATTTGATTTAGGTCATACCTGAATGATCTGAAGTAGTGGTTTTCCCTACTTTCTTCAATTTATGTCTGAATTTGGCATAAGGATTTCATGATCTGAGCCACAGTCAGTTACTGGTCTTGTTTTTGCTGACTGTATAGAGCTTCTCCATCTTTGACTGGAAAGAATATAATCAATCTGATTTCGGTATTGAGTATCTGGAGATGTCCAAGTGTAGAGTCTTCTCTTGTGTTGTTGGAAGAGGGTGTTTGCTATGACCAGTGCATTCTCTTGGCAAAACTCTGTTAGCCTTTGCCCTGCCTCATTTTGTACTCCAAGGCCAAACTTGCCTTTTAACTCCAGATATCTCTTGACTTCCTACTTTTGCATTCCAGTCCCCTATAATGAAAAGGACATCTTTTTTGGGTGTTAGTTATAGAAAGTCTTGTAGGTGTTCAAAGAACCATTCAGCTTCTTTAGCATTACTGGTTGGGGCATAGACTTGGATTACTGTGATATTGAATGGTTTGCCTTGTAAACAAACAAGATCATTCTGTCATTTTTGAGATTGTACTCAAGTACTATATTTTGGACTCTAGAAGAGAAATTGAAGGCAGAGGGGAAAAGGAAAGATATACCCATTTGAATGGAGAGTTCCAAAGAATAGCAAGGAGAGAGAAGAAAGCATTCCTCAGTGATCAATGCAAAGAAATAGAGGAAAACAACAGAATAGGAAAGACTAGAGGTCTCTTAAAGAAAATTAGAGATACCAAGGGAACACTTCATGCATAGATGTGCTCAATAAAGGACAGAAATGGTATGGACCAACAGAAGCAGAAGATATTAAGAAGAGGTGGCAAGAATAAATAGAACTATACAAAAATATCTTCATGACCCAGATAACCACGATGGTGTGATCACACACCTAGAGCCAGACATCCTGGAATACAAAGTCAAATGGGCCTTAGGAAGCATCACTACAAACAAAGCTAGTGGAGGTGATGGAATTCCAGTTGAACTATTTCAGATCCTAAAAGATGATGCTGTTGAAATGCTGCATTCATTGTGCCAGCAAATTTAGGAAGCACAGCAGTGGCCACAGGACTGGAAAATGTCAGTTTTCATTCCAGTCCCAAAGAAAGGCAATGCCAAAGAATGTTCAAACTACCACACAATTGCACTCATCTCACATGCTAGCAAAGTAATGCTCAAAATTCTCCAAGCCAGGCTTCAGCAGTATGTGAACTGTGTACTTCCAGATATTCAAGCTGGTTTTAGAAAAGGCAGAGGAACCAGAGATCAAATTGCCAACACCTGCTGCATCATCGAAAAAGCAAGAGAGTTCCAGAAAAAACATCTACTTCTGCTTTATTGACTATGCCAAAGCCTTTGACTGTGTGGATTACAACAAACTGGAAGATTCTGAAAGAGATGGGAATAACAGACCACCTTACCTGCGTCTTAAGAAATCTGTATGCAGACCAAGAAGCAACAGTTAGAACTGGACATGAAACAACGGACTGTTTCCAAATAGGGAAAGGAGTACGTCAAGGCTGTATATTGTCACCCTGCTTATTTAACTTATATGCAGAATACATCATGAGAAATGCTGGGTTGGGTGAAGCACAAGCAGGAATCAAGATTGCCGGGAGAAATGTCAATAACCTCAAATACGCAGATGACACTACCCTTATGGCAGAAAGAGGAACTGAAGATCCTCTTGATGAAAATGAAATAAGAAAGTGAAAAAGCTGGCTTAAAACTCAAGACTCAGAACAGTAAGATCATGGCATCTGGTCCCATCATTTCATTGACAGATGGGGAAACAATGGAAACAGTAAGAGACTCTATTTGCATGGGCTCCAAAATCACTGTGGACAGTGACTGCAACCATGAAATTAAAAGACTCTTGCTCCTTGGAAGAAAAGCCGTGACCTACCTAGACAGCATATTAAAAAGCAGAGATGTTACTTTGCTGACAAAGGTCCTTCTGGCCAAAGCTATGGTTTTACCAGTAGTCATGTATGGATGTGAGAGTTGGACTATAAAGAAAGCTGAGTGCCAGAGAATTGATGCTTTTGAATTGTGGTGTTGGAGAAGACTCTTGAGAGTCCCTTGGACTGTAAGGAGATCCAACCAGTTCATCCTAAAAGAAATCAGTCCTGAATATTCATTGGAAGAACTAAAAAACTGAAACTGAAACTCCAACACTTAGGCCACCTGATGCAGAGAAGTGACTCATTAGAAAGGACCCAGATGCTGGGAAACATTGAAGGCAGGAGGAGAAGGGGATGACAGGATGAGATGGTTGGATGGCATTACCGACTCGATGGACAATAGTTTGAGCAAGTTCCGGGAGTTGGTGATGGACAGGGAAGCCTGGCATGGTGCAGTCCATGGGGTTGCAAAGAGTTGGACACGACTGAGTGACTGAACTGTACTGAACCAGCTGTCTTAACTTCTCTTCATTTGCTTTGTAGAAAGTATTGATATATTCTGTGGCCCTTTGGATTCTTTTGGGCTGAAGTACTTTCTGTTTGCCTGCCTACTTTCTCCAGCTCAGTTGTGCGCTTTTCCAAAGTTCCTTGTATTTTTCTCAAATATACATACCTATGCCAGTTGTGCTTACTATACATCTATAACTTAATTAAAATTATATTTTAAAATGAATGCAAAGGCATATACATTTCTTTGCAAATTATAATGAATTCTTTGGAATGATTCAATAAAAGTGAGTGACTAAAAGATTGTCAAATAAGTGTAAACAAGAGATGTTTAGAGATTGGGGCAGAAATCAAATCTATAAAAAAAATATGCTCAGATTTCTTCTCAAGTGTCTTTTTAAAAGGTCTCCTGCCGTTATAAAGAAATTGAACTTGGAAATCATGAGAAATGATTTACAGAAAAACAAGGCATATCTCCACATGATAAAAAAACCTAGACCCTGGGGGGAAAATGTTTCAGATGAATGTTTATTTCTGTATTTTAATTAGAGGTAAATGTAAAAGGAGGCATCTTTTCTGTTTATGAGATTTTATTATTTAACTGATATATTAAAAAATTATGTGACCAGTTATCAGCCACTATCACATTAGATGAGTGTGGTTCTCAAATTTGACCATGCATCAGAGCCACTTGGAGAGCTTGTGGGAACAGACTGTTGGACACACTCTGGGATTCTGACTTGGGCTGGGCCCTGAGAATTTGCATTTCTTCCAACTTCCCAGATGATGTGAGCACTGCTACTGGCTTGTGGGTAATACTTTGAAAACCACCATTGGGTAATAGGGCTTCTATTCTAGTTCTTTAGACATTGATCAAATTCAATGAAGTGGGGAGACTAAATGTAGGAGACTATTGCTGTAATCCTCTTGATAATGGTAAAAAGAGGTTGGATTCTGAATATATTTTAAAGGTAAAGCTGGTAGGATGTTCTAATAGATTCAGTGTAGGGTTTAGGAGAGAAAGAGGAATCAAGGATTGTACCAATCCTTGGCCTAAATAAATCAAAGGATGGAGTTGCTGTCAACTAAGATGGTGAAATTATAATGGAATAGGTTTGTGAGTGAAGAGCAGGTGTTTAATTTGGAACATGTTAGGAGAGAGTTATTGTATTAGACATCCATGTGGATATATATGAGAAGTCTGATCTAAAGAGATAAATCTGGGAGCCATTAGGATACAGACAGTATTTAATTCACGAGACTGGATGAATTCCCCAAGGGAGTGAACATAGACAAGAGGAGAGGACCAAGTAATCCCAACATTAAGATAAACAAAAAGAGTGGGAAAGTGTCGCCAATAAAACAGGAGAAAAATGAAGAGGAAAATAATATAGTATCTGGGAAACCAGATGAAAGAGGGAGAGGGCAGATGTCTCAAGTGCTATTGATAGAGATAAAAAGAAATGAAAATTGATTATTAACAATCTGGATTTTTCAGTTACCTGGAGATTTTGGTGGAAGCGTGAAAACCTGATTAGCCTTTGTTTAAGAGGAAAGGCCATGGAGAGAGTGCATATAGAAAACTTTTGAGAACAAAATGGGTAGTGAAATGGGGTCAAAATTGTGGGGGCTTTTTTGTTCATTTAAGATAAAAGAAATGACAATGTGTTTGTATGTTGATGGGATACAGGGGGGGGGGGGGGGGGGGCGGGATTCATATGGTCCCTTACTGCTCAAAATTTTCCAGTAGGCAACTAACCTTGTCTACTATATATACTCCTTGAGAAAGGTGCCGATTACTGTTTTCATTACCTCATTGTCTGTATTGACATTATGGTGGTTCAGTGTTATCATCTTAAATTATCTGGATAAAGACAATGAAAATTACTTCAGTGAGTAGAGTCCAAAGCAGATATATCAGATTTAGACCTTAAGCAAAGGAAATGTATAATTTTATAATTTCAATTTTAAAAGTTATTAACGTTTTCTATTTAATAATTTTTTTGGCGCACACTTAGTATAATTTTGTCATTTCGTGTTTAACTGGTTAAGTAAGCATTTAGCTGGAGCAAAAAATATTGTTAAGTTGCTCATTTAATTTGATGTTACTGTAAAATAGAAACTTTGAGAAATTATGTCTCCATGATTTTTTTCCCATACATTCTCTGATATTGTAGAAAATATCAAGAACTAATGAAACAAGAAATGGAAACTATTTTACTGAGACAGAAACAACTAGAAGAGACAAATCTTCAGCTAAGAGAGAAAGCTGGAGATATTCGTCGAAACCTGCGTGACTTTGAGTTGACAGAAGAGCAATATATGAAGCTAAAAAGTTTTCCTGAAGATCAGCTTTCTATTCCTGAATATGTATCTGTAAGTGTCTTGTATCATTAAAAATAAAAAAGCTGTGTGTTCGCAGACTAAAATTTGCCATTTCTCTAGTAGCCATAACTTTTGAAGTACCCAAGTGATACATTAATTTATGGCTCTGATCTGAAGGTAGTGAATTGGTGTTCAGATGACCAAATTTTAAAGTGTATTGACCATTGAGCTCTGAAGTCAAGCAAATAAATAGAGTTAATGGCTGGAAGATCCATAGAAATGAGTTATTTTATCATGAACTCTGGCGGTTTGTAATGTTTATAGAGATAACAATGGTTGCCAGGGGTTAGGGACAGCAGAGGAGAGGGGAGTGGTGTGATTATGAAGGGATAGCTTGAGGGAGATGATTATGGATCTGTGTAGGTCCAGTTCTAAACTGTGGTGTTGGTTACATGGCTATGTACATAGGATTGATCTATGGCAGTGATCTCAAATATTTTTAGTATCAATATCATTTACACTCTAAAAATTATTGAGGACCTCAAATAGCTTTTGTTTATGTGGACTGTATCTGTTAATATTTATCATTATTGAAATTAAAACTGAGACATTTTTAAAACATAAGAGTACATAAGCACAAACTTCATTAGTCTTAAGAGCGATGATATCATCACACATCGTGTAGCCACTGGCATATGCCACTTAACTTAAGCATAAGAGTAAAACAGGCAAAACTAAACAAAAAACAAAGCACAGCAGGCAAAAAATATTAGTCTTACTGAGATGGACTGAAATGGGTGAATTTAACTCATATGACCATTATATCTACTACTACGGGCAGGAATCCCTTACAAGAAATGGAGTAGCCATCATGGTCAACAAAAGAGTCTGAAATGCAGCACTTGGATGCAGTCTCAAAAACGACAGAATGATCTCAGTTCGTTTCCAAGGCAAACCATTCAATATCTCGGTAATCTAAGTCTATGCCCCAACCAGTAACACTGAAGAAGCTGAAGTTGAACAGTTCTATGAAGACCTACAAGACCTTCTAGAACTAACACCCAAAAAAGATGTCCTTTTCATTATAGGGGACTGGAATGCAAAAGTAGGAACTCAAGAAACACCTGGAGTCACAGGCAAATTTGGCCTTGGAGTATACAATGAAGCAGGTCAAAGGCCAATAGAATTCTGTCAAGAGAACACACTGGTCATAGCAAACACCCTCTTCCAACAACACAAGAATAGACTCTGCACATGGACATCACCAGATGGTCAACATCAAAATCAGATTGATTATATTCTTTGCAGCCAAAGATGGAAAAGCTCTGTACAGTCAGCAAAAACAAGACCAGGAGCTGACTGTGGCTCAGATCATGAACTCCTTATTGCCAAATTCAGACTGAAATTAAAGAAAGTAGACAAAACCACTAGACCATTCAAGTATGACCTAAATCAAATCCCTTATGACTAGTGGAAGTGAGAAATATATTTAAGGGACTAGATTTGATAGAAAGAGTGCTTGATGAACTGTAGATGGAGTTTCATTGTAGATGAAGTGTAGATGGAGTGACATTGTACAGGAGACAGGGATCAAGACCATCCCCAAGAAAAAGAAATGCGAAAAAGCAATTTGGCTGTCTGAGGAGGCCTTACACAAATAGCTGTGAAAAGAAGGGAAGCAAAAAGCAAAGGGAGAAAAGGAAAGATATACGCATTTGAATGCAGAGTTCCAAAGAATAGCAAGGAGAGATAAGAAAGCGTTCCTCAGCGATCAATGCAAAGAAATAGAGGCAAACAATAGAATGGGAAAGACTAGAGATCTTTTAAAAAAATTTACAGATACCAAGGGAACATTTCATGCAAAGATGGGCTCAAAAAAGGACAGAAATGGCACGGACATAACAGAAAAAAAAGATATTAAGAAGAGGTGGCAAAAATATACAGAAGAACTACAAAAAGGTCTTCATGACCCAGATAATCATGATGGTGTGATCATTCACCTAGAGCCAGACATCCTGGAATGTGAAGTCAAGTGGGCCTTAGGAAGCATCACTGCAAACAAAGCTAGTGGAAATGATGTAATTCCAGTTGAGCTATTTCAAATCCTGAAAGATGATGCTGTGAAAGTGCTGCACTCAATATGCCAGCAAATTTGGAAAACTCAACAGTGGCCACAGGCCTGGAAAATGTCAATTTTTGTTCCAATCCCCAAAAAAGGCAATGCCAAAGATTGCTCAAACTACCACACAATTGCACTCATCTCACATGCTAGTAAAGTGATGCCTAAAATTCTCCAAGCTAGGCTTCAGCAGTATGTGAACTGTGAACTTCCAGATGTTCAAGCTGGTTTTAATAAAAGACAGAGGAACCAGAGATCAAATTGCCAACATCTGCTGGATCATCAGAGAAGCAAGAGAGCTCCAGAAAAACATCTATTTCTGCTTTATTGACTATGCCAAAGCCTTTGACTGTGTGGATCACAATAAACTGTGGAAAATTTTGAAAGAGATGGGAATACCAGACCACCTGACCTGCCTCCTGAGCAACCTGTATGCAGGTCAGGAAGCAACAGTTAGAACTGGACATGGAACAACAGACTGGTTCCAAATAGGAAAAGGAGTACATCAAGGCTGTATATTGTCACCCTGCTTATTTAATTTACATGCAGAGTACATCATGAGAAATGCTGGGCTGGAGGAAACACAAACTGGAATAAAGATTACCAGGAGAAAAATCAATAACCTCAGATATGCAGATGACACCCAACCTTATGGCAGAAAGTGAAGGAGAACTAAAGATCCACTTGATGAAAGTGAACAAGGAGAGTGAAAAAGTTGGCTTAAAGCTCAACATTCAGAAAACTAAGATCATGGCATCCAGTCCCATCACTTCATGGGAAATAGATGGGGAAACAGTGGCTGACTTCATTTTTCTGGGCTCCAAAATCACTGCAGATGGTGATTGCAGCCATGAAATTAAAAGACGCTTACTCCTTCGAAGGAAAGTTATGACCAACCTAGATAGCATATTCAAAAGCAGAGACGTTACTTTGTCAACAAAGGTCTGTCTAGTCAAGGCTATGGTCTTTCCAGTGTCATGTATGGATGTGAGAGTTGGACTATAAATAATGAAAGCTGAACACCAAAGAATTGATGCTTTTGAACTGTGGTTTTGGAGAAGACTCTTGAGAGTTCCTTGGACTGCAACGAGATCCAACCAGTACATCCTAAATGAGATCAGTCCTGGGTGTTCGTTGGAAGTACTGATGTTGAAGCTGAAACTCCAATACTTTGGCCCCTGATGCGAAGAGCTGACTCATTTGAAAAGACTCTGATGCTGGGAAAGATTTAGGGCAGGAAGAGAAGTGGATGATAGAGAATAAGATGGTTGGATGACATCACCAACTCAATGAACAAGGTTTTGGGTGGACTCTGGGAGTTGGTGATGCACAGGGAGGCCTGGCATGCTGCGGATCATAGGGTCACAAAGAGTCAGACACGACTGAATGACTGAACTGGACTAGGCAAATAGTTTTGATCCCGTGGATTTCCTGAAAGTGTCTCAGAGTGGCAGCAGTGGCGTGCAGGTCCCAAGAGCACACATCCCACACACACTGCAAGTTTGTGATACACAGAAGTCATTTCACCCTCAGAGGCTTGAAATTTTTCATCTGTAAAAGGCTAAATAATAATAATATCTTTATTCAATATCTTATAATAATATAAGATGAAAAAGAATCTGAGAAAGAATATATATATATATTTATGTGTAACTGAGTCATCTTGCGGCCTGGTGAGCTGCGATACATGGGGTTGCAAAGAGTCAGACACGACTGAGCGACTGATCTGATCTGAATCATCTTGCTGTACACCTGAAACTAACAACACTGTAAATCAACTACTTCACGCAAAAAAATAATACTTTTCTGTTGAGGTAATTGTGAAGATTAAGTGTGAATATGTACGTAGAAAGCTTAACAGTGCTTAGAACTTAGTAAACACATAGTAAATATTATCTATTACTTTTGCTGGAGTGGTGATTGCCTCTCTTGATTCTCATTTGGATTAGGTTTCCAGATTAATAATTTCCTATAAAATGGAGTACTGTTTTGTTTGTCTAGCTTTTTATTTAACTAGGTCAAGCATAAAATTTTCTGCCTCCAGTACTGTCCAAAACCAATGATAATCTCAAGTGCTGTCATTGAGGCTCTTTATTCATCATAGCTAACAAGTTTTCCATTAGTGGCAGTCATATATGTTTTTGTTCTCTGGTTTGTTCTTTGTCTTATCTTTTGTTTTCAGGCAGTATTGTTCTAATTAGTTAATTATACACAGATTCCTTGTGTTAAGTACTAGCTTTAGTACTGGCCTCTTACCAAATGTGGTAGTCCTACAATACAGCAATACTTTAAGGCGTTTCAGATTGTATGACTATACAATAATTAGTCCTTACTTGCCCTCTCCTAATTTGCAGATAGCTTAGTTTTGTAGAAACTTGTCAGATGGAATACTTTACTAAGTTAGGGCAGGCAGATTCCCCTGAGAGAATTGAGAGTGGGAAGAGAAATCTGAACTGAATGGGAATAGTGACATGAAAGATACCTCCTTATTATTTATCCCTTACACAGCATTAGTAGTAAGTAGAGCTTCACCCAGAGCCTAGGATGGTGGTAGTGGTTTAGTTGCTAAGTCATTTCTGACTCTTTGCAGCCCCGTGGACTGTAGCCCACCGGGGTTCTCTCTTCATGGGATTCTCCAGGCAAGAATACCGGAGTGGGTTGCCATTTCCTTCTCCAAGGCACTTCTCCAAGTGCCTATATATATTTAGGCACTGGGGACAGAGCCGTGCACAGACCGGACAAATATTCCTGTCCTCCCAGAGATCACATTCCTGTGAAGCAACACACACAGCAAACTAAACTAAGTAGCATGTTTGTCATAAGTGGTATGGAGAAAAGAGCAGAGTGAAACGTAGGACCTGCTGTCACTGAAGGTACTGTATTAAATCAGGTTAGGCAAGGGAATTTCCTGCAGTCTAGTGTTAGGACTCCATGCTCTCACTGCCACAGGCCTGGGTTCAATCCCTGATTGAGGAACTAAAATCCCTCAAGCAGCATAGCCTGGCCAAAAAATATATATATATCAGGGGAGTCAGGGAAGGTTTTACTGATAAGGTCATATCTGATCAGAGACCTGAAGGGAGTAAAAGCATGAGCCATACATTTGCATGTGGGGAAGAGCTTGCTTTCCTATCAGAGGAAATAGCAAGAGCAAAACTTTTGAACACTTGATGTGTTCAGGAAATTAGCTAATAGTATAGAATGAGCTGTAGTAGGAGGTGAGAAGTAAGGAGGAAGTGGAGTATTGATAGAAGAGAGGAAAGAGAGACTGTGTCAGGGCCGGGGACTTATAGATAATCTGGGCCTTGAAGGGACTAAATTGAACTCAAAGTATTATAGTCAGGGTCAATTAAATACCATCTTGTTTTAGTTTGAACAAATAAAATTTAATGTATAGGCATATAATCTGAAACCCCTTAACACTTTCCTTTATTACCTTAATACTTTTATTTATACTACTGATAATTGAGAGTGCTATTAATTAGCAAATTTTAATTGTAATTTGTGTTGCACAACTACTTATTGATTTTTTTTTATTTTTTAAGATTCGGTTCTATGAACTAGTGAATCCATTGAGAAAGGAAATCTCTGATCTACAAGTGAAAAAGAATGACCTGACAGAAGAATTAAGTGCAAACAAAACTCAACTGAAACAGCTGACTGAGGTTTGTCTAATTTTGATCCCTGGTGGTAAGAGACTCCAAGGAGGTCTTAAGATTTGTGATAAGGAATATAAAAGTCAGTGATATAAAAATGGGACTTGAGCATGCTGACTGCTATGATTCTTCATAAGTAGTGGGAAGGAGATGAGACTGCAAATAGCCATCTTAAAGATTGATAGGGTACATCCATGATACTGACCTGTAATCCCCAGCTGAGTATTTTGTTCTTGTAATTCATTTCATTCTCAGCTCTTCATTACAGATCCACCCTGTGGGTGATACGAAAGGGAGCCTGGTCCATTTATTAGTCATTTAGTCTCTTCATCAAATACAGTTACTTCCCCTAATACCTGTTCAAAGCACGTGCTCTGATACTAGCATCCATCCCTGTGAGGTGCGGTGCCATGACAGCGGTGAAGACAAGTGTCTGCCCTTCCAGAGTTCAAATTCTAGCAAGGCAGAGTTACACCTTAGATGAGATCTTGACACTCATTCTTTGTGTGACCTTGAGCAAGTCATTCAGTGTTTCCTGCTCTGTCAAATGGAGAAAATAATCTTATTTTTCCATTCATTTCATTGAAGTGCCCATACTTCTGTTTCAAAGTAAAAATGTGATTTTTAGTAAAGTTGCATATAAATAGCTATTTTGTGTCCTACTTCAAGGGCACCTTTTACCAAAGATCTACTTTCCAGAAATAAATTATTGTAATTTAATTTCTATTTTGATGCTCTGATTTGCAGCACTATTAGTGCTGGATGGAATCTACTTCTGTTGTTAGTATAGAGCCACTATTGCAGGCAAATGAAGGCTCAGCTTCCTTCTTCTGGTAGGAGCACTGAAGTCATCAGGAGCGAAGCCAGAGAGCCCAACAGGGGTCCATTGTGGTTGTTTTTTTCTGCTGCTAACCTGCCACACTGTTGTGCACATTTAGAAGGATGAAATGAAGTGAAGTGAAGTCGCTCAGTTGTGTCCGACTCTTTGCGACCCCATGGACTGTAGCCTATCAGGCTCCTCCGTCCATGGGATTTTCCAGGCAAGAGTGCTGGAGTGGATTGCCATTTCCTTCTCCAAGGATTTAGAAGGATAGCTCTTAGTTTTAAAAAATTTGCATCCAGAGTCACAATAATAAAGGACAAAGTTAGAAGGCCTCCTTTTGTCTTCTAACTAATTTTGCAGCCTTGGGCAAGTCATTTACTTTCTGTTGTGTCTGTTAAATGGCCAGGGTCATGGTGGCGATAGCACAGGGTTTGTCAGAGACAAGGCAGACGAGTTTTCAGACTTGGTTCTGCCACACCTTATGGTACCTCGGCATCCATCAAGGACTTCTTGTATTTTAGAGGGAGTTTGAAAGAGCTCTCTATCCTCATTTGTATCAAACCACCTCTTTTTAAAATCACTTTTGACATTTGGGGATTCTACAAGTGATTTCTCCTGAACAAAGGATTCTTTGACCACCGCCCCCCGCCTCAAAAAGTCTTGAATCTCTAAAATTATCATGTTTTTACCATGTGGTAAAGCAGGTCTCTGCTCTCGAGGGTCAGTAATGGCATTGTATCCCAGACTTTAGTTTGTTTCAACCTTGCTAACACCTTTAGTGTTTTATTGACATGAAAGCATAGATAATTAACACTGGTTTCATTCATAGGGTCCATGAGTGTTTTTAGTACACTAATAATTCTTAAACACAGAAGCAGTTTTATTTGTGAACATGTTCGGGTTCTCCAGAAAAAACAAAACCAACAGGATATATAAATATTTATGGATAAAGATATATTTTACGAAATTTGCTCACATAGTTGTAGCAAACTGTGTGCAAGCTTATGTGCATGTATGCTAAATCGCTTCAGTCATGTCTGGCTCTTTGCACCCCTATGGACTGCAGCCCCCAGGCTCCTCTGTCCATGGGATTCTCCAGTCAAGGATACTGGAGTTGGTTGCCACGTCCTCCTCCAGGGGATCTTCTAGACCCAGGGATCGAACCTACATCTTTTACATCTCCTGCATTGGCAGGTGGGTTCTTTACCACCTGTGCCACCTGGGAAGCCCCTGTAGAGGCTTGGTGAGTCCAAAATCTTAACAGCGTAAGCTGACAGCCTGGAAATTCAAGAGAAGGTTGCAGTTTGAGTCCAAAGACTGTCTGCTGACAAAATTCCTTCTTATTCAGTCTCAGTTTTACTAAGACCTTAACTGATTGGATCAGGCCCATATGGGAGGTAAACTACTGTCCTCAAAGTCTACTGGTTTAAATGTTTATCTCAGCTTAAAAAATGCCTTCACAAGAGTTGACTCATTGGAAAAGACTCTGATCCTGGGAGGGATTGGAGGAGGAGAAGGGGACAGTGAGATGGCTGGATGGCATCATGAACTTGATGGACGTGAGTCTGAGTGAATTCCGGTAGATGGTGATGGACAGGGAGGCCTGGTGTGCTGCGATTCATGGGGTCACAAAGAGTCGGACACGACTGAGCGGCTGAACTGAACTGAACTGAATTCATAATTTTGAAAATGTCATAATTTGTTTGCATTGCTTCTAGAAAGATGATCTGTATGTTGCAACCGATTATGAAATGCAATTTTCTTCCTGGTGAAAAAAAAAAAGCCTTCACAGAAACATCTAATATAATGTTTGACAAAATATTTGGGTACTATGGTCTAATCAAGTTGACATAAAAAATTAACAATCACACAACCTTTCCATCTACAAGTTTGCTTCTTAAAGTTTTACCACCTTTCAGCTAAAAATATAATCCTATGTCTTAAAACTCTTCCTGAATTTCATACTATAAAGGGAAAATTGAATCACATTCAGGAAAAAACAATTAAATAATGCCTTATCTCTATAATAAAAGGTCTTAGAAACTCAGAGAATATGGTTTAAACATAATGGAATTACTTTTGTATTGAAACCGCCCTTAAAGCTAGAGGTTCTGCTCTGTCAAGGGCCTAGTACAGGTCAACTTACCCAACACAAAGAAAACAAAGAATGAATATTTTCATTTTGTTTATATTTTTTGTTTTTATTTTTTGGCAATGCCATGTGGGATCTTAGTGGAATTTAGTTTCCTGACCAGGAATCGAACCTGTGCTCTCTGCAGTGGAAGTGCAGAGCCTTAACCACTGGACCACCAAGGAAGTCCCTAGACTGAATATTTTTAAATGAACAATCAAACCAGCAAGGACTTTTTTTAATAAGAGTATAGTGAATCAGTGTTAATATTTAATGTTAAAAGAAACTTGTTTGGCACTGTTTTGTGGAGGTTTATTTTTTGACGTGGTTTGTTAAAATTATTTACTGCTTTGATATTTGGGGAATTCAGAGATACTAGTTTAAGTTTCATCTCTGCAGTTTGATGATGGTGTGATGATCTTGGATAAAGAACTTAGTCTTCTCTACCCCTCTCTTCAGTTCCCATGATAAAAATACGGATGAGAATATTTAACACCTCCCTCACTTACATGGTCATTATTATGAGAATAAAATTCAGTCAATAAATATTCACTGTACATCTGTTATGTGCCAAGCATTGTTATAGGTATGTGGGGTACCTCAGTGAATAAAACAAAGATCTCTGGCCTTGTGAAAATTATATTTTAAAAGGAGTGCAGGGAAACAAACAGTAAACATTATATTAGAAAGAAAGCACAAAGTAAATTATCAAATTTACAGACAGCAAAGTTTTTGAGGGGTAGAGTACTGTTATCAGTAAGGCAAACTGGAGGACCATCTCAGAAGATAAGTAAATATTATAACCTATAATAATAGGTGTTTTCTTTTATACATCTCATAGCTTATGATCCCAAAATTAGCACATTCAAAATTGATTAGCAGCCCTAGAGAGTGTAATTTTTTTCTGTTTTATTATGAACGTTTTCAAGCTATAGATAACTAGAAAAAATTTTACAGGGAACACCTAATTTCTGCCTGATAATTTATACTTACCTTAATCTGTCCATTCACCAGTAATATTTATTTTATGAGAAATTGCCAGATTTTTTTTATATATCAGTAGTTCCTTTATATTGTTGGGGAATATTTAATTGTATGGATATATTCATTCTCCCTTGATGGGTATTTGAGTTATTTCCACTTTGAACACATTAGAAGTGAAGCTGCTCCAGACTTTTGAACATTGGCTTTGTGTGGACATACATTTTTGTTTTTACTTAGGTAAAATTTAAGAGTGATATTTTTTACTTCTAGATTTCTATTTGTTGTTTATTATTGTATTTATTGCTCTGGTAATTGCTTTTTCATTATGAGCATATTTTCCTTTATACCACTGAGAATAGTTAAAACCTCTACTTGAAAATCTTTCTCTGCCAATTCCAAAATCTGGGTCACCTCAGAGTTGGTCTTTGTTGATTGTCTTTTCTTTTAAGAATGGGTCACATTTTCCCTGTTTCTTCAAAGGTCAAGTAACTTTTTAAATTGTTTATTTAAATCATACAGTAAATGTAGATCTTAACAGTACAACTGCTATGTTGGATAGACTACATTTTGACAGTTACTGATGTTTTTATTGTAGCAGGAATTTAACTGATTTGTGCTCAAGCTGTATACTCTGTCTCTTGGGCAGCACATGAAATTTCAGCTGAGTGGTTTTTTTTTTTTTGGCCTAAGTAGGACTGCTTGGGTCTGTCCTACATATATGTTTTTCAGAGGTCAGCCAGATATTTGGCAGAGATTATCCACAGAATAGAGTTCCCCTTTTCTGTCTCTAGAATTCCCTCCTCATTTTAGAGCATCTGAGTTACCCATACTCTGTTTTCTGGTTCTTCAAGCTAGAAAGATGAAGGATTTTCTCTTATACATTTGTCATCTTACTTGGCACGTGGTAGCTCTGCCTTCTGGAGAAAGCAATGGCACCTCACTCCAGTACTCTTGCCTGGAAAATCCCATGGACGGAGGAGCCTGGTAGGCTGCAGTCCATGGGGTTGCTAAGAGTCGGGCACGACTGAGCGACTTCCCTTTCACTTTTCACTTTCACGCATTGGAGAAGGAAATGGCAACCCACTCCAGTGTTCTTGCCTGGAGAATCCCAGGGACGGGGAAGCCTGGTGGGCTGACGTCTATGGGGTGGCACAGAGTTGGACACGACTGAAGTGACTTAGCAGCAGCAGCTCTGCCTTCCAGATAAAAGGCTTTTTTTTTTTTTTTTTTAAAGGAGATACCAGGAAATTCACCCAGTGCTGTTCCATTCTTCCTCTTGTAGATTATATCCCTCTAGAATCTGCCTGATTTGGGTCACTTTCTTGTGCATTCAGGTGGTGGTTTTATATTTTGCCAGAATTTGAGATTGTATTGCCAGTAGGATTGGTCAGATGGGAACTTACAGATTCATCACCAGAAATGGAACCACCTTACAATTTTGTCTGAAACACAAGTGAAGAAAAAGAAAATGCATTCTGTGCATGTGAAACATTTGGCTTTGAAACCCACTGTTTTCTCTAAAAAGAACCTTGGCTTTGTTAGAGAGTCTTTCTCTTAACATTTTTAACTTTGTACTGAAAGGGGTGATGACTCATGAGGCAATATTTGTTGTTGTCCCGTCGCTAAGTAGTGTCCAGCTCTTTGTGACCCCATGGACTGCAGCATTCCACGCTTCCCTGTCCTTCACTGTCCCTGGAGTTTGCTCACATTCACGTCCATTGAGTCTGTGATGCTGTCTAACCATCTTATCATCTGCCGCCCTCTTCTCCTCTTGCAATCTTTCCCAGCATCAGGTCTTTTCCAGTGAGACAGCTCTTTGCATCAGGTCGTCGAAGTACTAGAGCTTCAGCTTCAGTATCAGTCCTTCCAGTGAATATTCAGGATTGATCTCCTTTAGGATTGACTAGTTTGATTTCCTTGTAGCCCAAAGGACTCTCAAGAACCACAATGCAAAAGCATCAATTCTTCGGCACTTAGCCTTCTTTATGGTCCAGATTTCACCTGTACATGACTACTGGAAAAACCATAGCTTTGACTATACAGACTTTTCTTGACAAAGTGATGTCTTTGCTTTTTAATATGCTATCTAGGTTTCTCATAGGCATTATTAGTGGAAATATTAAAAGTAAAATAAAATACATCACTAGACCTTGAACACAATGTACAGTTTTGGACATTGTGACTTTGGTTGTTTGCACATCTTATTTACTAATAATTATTGAATTCCTTATATAGCTATAAAGTTCAGAGTTTAGAAACTAAAATCTGGTATTTGGGCAACCGAATTCACTATCTGAGGACATACACAGATTAAGATGGGTCAAATGAACCCCAACAGCTGGGGAAAATGTAATTGAAGTTCATAGAAATCACAAAACCATGAAATCACAAAACCATGAAATCACATAAGGTGAGGATTGACTTGCAAGAGGAGAAACTCAGGACAAATGCAAGAGGGTGGTATTATTTCATAGAACAGTTCAGTTCAGTCACTCAGTCGTGTCCGACTCTTTGTGACTCCATGGACTGCAGCCTGCCAGGCTTCCCTGACCATCACCAACTCCCAGAGCTTAGTCAAGCTCATCTCCATTGAGTTGGTGATGACATCCAACCATCTTATCCTCTGTTGTCCCTTTCTCCTCCTGCCTTCAGTCTTTCCCAGCATCAGGGTCTTTTCAAATGAGTCAGTTCTTCACATCAAGTGGCCAAAGTGTTGGAGTTTCAGCTTCAGCATCAGTCTTTCCAGTGAATATTCAGGACTGATCTCTAAGATTCACTGGTTGGATCTTCTTACAGTCCAAGGGACTCTCAAGAGGCTTCTCCAACACTGCAATTCAAAAGCATCAGTTCTTCAGCGCTCAGCTTTCTATAAAGAAACTCTCACATCCATACATGACTGCTGGAAAAACCCACAGATATGAGATGAAAAACTGATTTATAAATGTAGTAGAATGTGAATTTTTGACCTTTAAAAAATAGAACATAAAACAAGTAGTAAATTAATAGAAACTTAAAAGAGGAGGCAACAGTTTACAAACATAAATGCCTCAAAAATGACAGGATCATGACAGTCCCATGTGTACTAAGAGAAACCAAGATACTTGTTAGTTATGTCTCTGAGTTTTGTAACTGGGAGTTAGGGAAACAAACTTTCCACTCTACTAAGACTGTGGGATTGTTTGTCTTTTCCAAAATGATCTTAGTTTTCTTTACCACATGGTGGCAGCATATATCCACTGATTTCTATAATCAGTTTTGGGCTACTCAAAAAATACTGTCACTGCCAAAGCTTTACTGTGTTACCTTATTTTCCTTTATATTTCTTATTTCATATCTGTTTCCTTAAACCAATCAAATACTCTATCTTCCTAATAAAACTCAGTTGATCTATAACTGGGAGATAGAATTTTAAGAAACAAACTTTTCTGGCATAATATGCCAGATCAAAGGTGTCTCAGTTATTAACCCTGATATCATAATTATACCAAACAGATACATTCAGAGATGTTAAAGCCTGACAAGTACACAGTTAGTTATGGTTTTATTCATATATTCTGCTACCTCATGGCAGATATGAGGTGAAAAACTAATTTAGAAACGTAATAGAAGGTGATTTTTTGACCTTTAAAAAAGAAGTCACCAATTTTAGTAGATTTATTGAATTTTCTTTCATTAATTTTTTTCTACATCTTTAGTTATTTGGAAATAATATCTATTGCAGATGCTAACACTGGAAAATAGGCTCATCTTTTACTTCAAGTTTAGAGTCTTTAAGTGACAGTAACAGTCTAATTATAGCATATTTTGAGCTGTTACGTACGTGAACTTGTGTATAGTACTTAGTGTTTTCATGAGTGCTGTACTTTTATTTTCTATTTATGAAATCTCTTTGTAACAGATCAGAATTCTGGTCCAGTGCATGTAGTTAAGCTATTTGCAGCTGTTATACTACTGTAGAGTTATTTTCAGCATGCTTCTTTCATTTCAAAAGAAATAAATACTAATACCAATAAGGCATTAATGAGTCTGTGTGCAATGACATGAAGTTTCATGTTGTTGTTTAGTCCCAAACTTGTGTCTGAATCTCTAGCTATCCCATGGACCATAGCCCTCCAGGCTCCTCTGTCCATGGGAGTTCCCAGGCAAGAATACTGGAGTGGGTTGTCGTTTCCTTCTCCAGGGGATCTTCCCAGATCAGGGATCGAACCCACATCTCCTGCATTGGCAGACAGATTCTTTACCACTGAACCACCAGGGAAGTCCAAAGTTCTATAAGGAAATGATGAAATATTATTCTCTTATGAGGGCTTTGGTAACTAGGAAGCAAAAGTGTTTTGTTCAAGAGAACTTCCTTGTTTAGGAAACATAGTTACATTTGTTGAGAAAACTTCTGCAAGATTACAGAAGATCTTAAGATCATCTTAAGTATTCATACCTGAATAATCCTGTCTTTATTTGAATGGAAATGAAGTATTTCATTAATGATACATACTTGTGATTCAGGTTTTTTTTCATTTCAGGGATTACCTGTTTGTGTTCTGAAGTTTCTTTTTTATCCTGCCCAAAGATGAATTTAAAATTCCCTTGTTAGATACATGCTATGATGATATTCATCAATTATAATTATTTTAGAGTATCTGACAAATTCATTCAGTTCAGTTCAGTCCCTCAGTCATGTCCGACTCTTTGCGACCCCATGAATCGCAGCATGCCAGGCCTCCCTGTCCATCATCAACTCTCGGAGTCTACCCAAACCCATATCCATCGAGTTGGTGATACCATCCAGCCATCTCATCCTCTGTCGTCCCCTTCTCCTCCTGCCCTCAGTCCTTCCCAGCATTGGGGTCTTTTCCAGTGAGTGAACTCTTCTCATCAGGTAGCCAAAGTATTGGAGTTTCAGCTTCAACATCAGTCCTTCCAATGAACACCCAGGACTGATCTCCTTTAGAATGGACTGGTTGGATCTTCTTGCAGTCCAAGAGACTCTCAAGAATCTTCTCCAACACCGCAGTTCAAAAGCATCGATTTTTCGGCACTCAGGTTTCTTCACCGTCCAACTCTCACATCCATACATGACCACTGGAAAAACCATAGCCTTGACTAGACGGACCTTTGTTGGCAAAGTAATGTTTCTGCTTTTTAATATGCTGTCTAGATTGATCATAACTTTCCTTCCAAGGAGTAAGTGTCTTTTAATTTCATGGCTGCAGTCACCGTCTGCAGTGATTTTGGAGCCCCCCAAATTAAAGTCAGCCAGTTTCCACTGTTTAACTGTGTAGATCATAACAAATTGTGGAAAATTCTTGAAGAAATGGGAGTACCAAACCACCTTACCTATCTTCTAAGAAACCTGTATGTAGGTCAAGAAGCAGCAATTAGAACAGAATATGAAACAATGGACTGGTTCAAAATTGGGAAAGGAGTATGATAAGCCTGACTATTGTCACTCTGCTTGTTTAACTTATATACAGGATATGTCATGAGAAATGCCAGGCTGGATGACTCACAAACTGGAATCAAGATTGCTGAGAGAAATATCAACAACTTCAAATATGCAGATAATATCACTTAATGGCAGAAAGTAAAGAGAACCTAAAAAGAGCCTCTTGATGAGGGTTGAAAGAGGAGAGTGAAAAAGCTGGCTTAAAACTCAGCATTCAAAAAACTAAGATCATGGCATCCAGTCCCCTCATTTCCATGGCAAAAAGAAGGGGAAAAAGTGGAAGCAATGACAGATATTATTTTCTTGGGCTCCAAAATCACTGTGGACAGTGACTGCAGCCGAAATTAAAAGATGCTTGCTCCTTGAAGGGAAAGCTATGGCAAACCTAGACAAGATATTAAAGAGCAGAGATATCCCTTTACCGACAGAGGTCTGTATAGCCAAAGCTATAGTTTTTCCAGTAGTCATGTATGAATGTGAGAGCTGGACCATAAAGAAGGTTAGCACCAAAGAATTGATGCTTTTGAACTGTGTTGCTGGAGAAGACTCTTGAGAGTTCCTTGGACTGCAAGCAGATCAAACCAGTCAATCCTGAGGGAAATCAGCCGTAAATATTCATTGGAAGGACTAATGTTGATGCTAAAGATCCAATAATTTGGTTTTAAACTTCTGTGTGTCAGAGGATGAGATGGTTGGATGGCATCATTGACTCAATGGACATGAGTTTGAGCAAATCCTGTGGGATAGTGAAGGACAGGAAAGCCTGGAGTACTGCAGTTCATGGGGTTGCAAAGAGTCAGACAGACTTAGCAACTAAACAACAACAATCAAGAAACATAATTAAAGAAAAGGGTTTTAGAAAAACAAGGAGAAATTAATAAAAATGTAATAATGATAGGAAAGTTTATAATGTACTTCCTTCTGAATTGAATATATCTTATAGACATGAGTCAGGGCTACAAGAAATGAGGGAATCAATAATTTTGATTTAGTTGTTATAATAGAGTTTAAAATTTCTTGGCCAGGGGATAAATTTTTTTTTTTTTTAATGTCAATGAAGGGAATTCCCTGGCTATCCAATGCTTAGGGTTTAATTCCTCCTAGGGGATCTAAGCGGGGAAGGCAATGGCACCCCACCCCAGTACTTTTGCCTGGAAAATCCCATGGACGGAGGAGCCTGGTGGAATCCAGTCCATGGGGTCGCTAGGAGTCGGACACGACTGAGCGACTTCACTTTCATTTTTCACTTTCATGCATTGGCGGACACGACTGAGCGACTTCACTTTCATTTTTCACTTTCATGCATTGGAGAAGGAAATGGCAACCCACTCCAGTGTTCTTGCCTGGAGAATCCCAGGGACGGGGGAGCCTGGTGAGCTTCTGTCTATGGGGTCGCACAGAGTCGGACACGACTGAAGCGACTTAGCAGCAGCAGCAGCAGCAGCAACAGCAGCAGGGGATCTAAGATCCCATAAGCTACCTAGGGTGGCCAGTAAATTAATTAATTAATTAAATTCAATGAAAAGTTTACAAAACTATCATGTATATACTTGGCCACATAGTAAAAGATTTAAATGTTAAGGACAGATTTAATAGTTCCTATTTTTATTTTAATTTAGTAGTGGTCATTTAAAGGGGACTGGAAATAAATTTGGAAATTAAGAAACTTTTTTTTTAGGTCAAAAGTAATAAACAAGAAAAACACTTTTTAGATCATAGAGTAAGTAAAAATATGAAAATAAGAACATTTTACATCAAAATCTTTTACAGTTATTTAAAGCTGTGCCAGAGGAAAATCTGTAGCCTTAAATTACCCTTATAATTAAAGAGAAGGATGAAAAATAAAAGCATATAGTAGTCAATTTTAGAAAGAAAAAAAACAGTAAAAATAAGGAGTTTGGAATTATTGGACATTAATTAATATTGCACGTAGCTCTATGGTGACAGTCTTAAAAACTGAAAGAAATGTTCTAACAAAATGTAGATTACCACAATAAGTAGAAGTGGAGAACTTGAAGAATAACCACAGAGGTATTACACAGTGAATTCTTAAGTCACTAGTTGTGTCTGATGCTTTGCGACCCCATGGATTGCAGCACATCAGGCTTCCCCTTCCTTCACCATCACCCTGAGTTTGCTCAAACTCATGTCCATTGAGTCACTGATGCCATCCAACCATCTCATCCTCTGATGCCCACTTCTCCTGCTCTCAGTCTTTCCCAGCCTCAGGGACTTTTCCAGTGATTGGCTCTTTGCATCAGGTGGCCAAAGTTGGAGCTTCAGCTTCAGCATCTGTCCTTCCAATGAATATTCAGAGTTGATTTCCTTTAGGATTGACTGGTTTGATCTCCTTGCTGTCCAAGGGAAACAGTAAGTAAAGGTATATTATTGATGAAGTTACCAGATTCGCCAGACTTCTCAGGTGGCACTGGCAGTAAAGAACCTGCCTCCCAGTGCGAAGACATAAAAGATGCAGGTTCAATCCCTGGATCAGGAAGAACCCCTGGCAAAAGGCTTGGCAACCCACTCCAGTATTCTTGCCTGAGAATCCTATGGACAGAGAAGCCTGGCAGGCTACGGTCTATAGGATCATGAAGAGATGGACACGACTGAAGTGACTTAGGGCGTGCACTCCAGGTTCACAAATATATTGCCCTGATAGGGTCAGTTGATTTCTATAAGGATAGCTGATTCCAGTTGATTAAACAGTTGTCATTTAGTCACTAAGTTGTGTCTGGCTGTTTGCAACTCCATGGACTACAGCCTGCCAGGCTCCTCTGTCCATAGGATTTCCCAGGCAAGAGTACTGGAGTGGGTTGCCATTTCCTTCTCCAGGGGATCTTCCCTAACCAGGGATCGAACCCACATCTCCTGCACTGGCAGACGGATTCTTTACCGTTCTGTCAGCCAGGATGCCCATAATTAAACTCTACCGAACTAGTACTGAAAAAGATGGAAAGCTCTGAGACAGATGGTACAAAACAAATCCATCAGCCATTTTTACTTACTACTAAAGTTGTAGAAATTCTAAATGTTCAAAAATGAATTCTAGCATTTTATCAAAAGAATAGTGCTTTATGTCTAATACAGTATATTTTAGGACAGAAAGGATAAACTGTTGCATCAGCAAGTTAAAAAAGAATAACCATTTAATTGTATCATTAAATGAGAAAAGATGATAAAATTCAGTGAACATTCCTAATAAGGAGACTAAGTATTTACTTAAAAAAAATGTTAGCAAAATACTTTATCCTAAATGGCAAAACTATAGAACTTTTTCTATAAAAATCAGTAACTAGACACAGACTTGGGTTGCTTATTATTATCTAACGTGATCTTGGAGGGCCCTAGCAGATGCACTAAGAAGGAAAAACTATCCATGTAAACTTTTGAAAGGAGATTAAAATTTTTTTCTATTAGAAACCACCTAAATTTAATGCAGAAATGTATACGTGATCAATAGCATTTCTTTAGGTTTAGAGAAATAACTGGTCGAGATGGACTTGGGGGAAAATAATTAAGTTATGATGCAGATAGTAGGCTTATATGAAGAGGACTATTAAATTGTATTGTTGAACCTGGAAGCACCATGTCTTAGGAGAAAAACCTCATAAAAGTAGCATTTTTTTCCCATATTAATGCATTAATTAAATTCAGTTATTCTGTATCCCAAGAATTTTCTGATTTTCTGTGTTTGATTTTTTTGGTGGAAGACAGATAATTCTGCCCAAGGATTGGGCTTAGATAAATGATTTTAGCTCATTTGAAAAAGTAAGTATTCTGGAATTGCCAAGAAAAATGCAGTGGAAAAATTGTGAAAGGAAGGGGACGCTGAGATGCTGCTCCTACCAAGATCTCACTTTATACTTCAAAACTAAATGTAATATTGACATGGAAACAGATATCAGGAGAAGAAAATATAGAAATGGATTTAATTATTTACTATAATATTTGGCAACAAACGTCTGTCTACTCAAAGCTATGGTTTTTCCAATAGTCAGGTATGGATGTGAGAGTCGTACTGTAAAGAAAGCTGAGTGCCGAAGAATTGATGCTTTTGAACTGTGATGTTGGAGAAGACTCTTGAGAGTCCCTTGGACTGCAAGGAGATCCAACCAGTCCATCCTAAAGAAGATCAGTCCTGAATATTCATTGGAAGGACTGATGCTGAAGCTGAAACTCCAATACTTTGGCCACCTGATGTGAAGAACTGACTCATTGGAAAAGACCCTGATGCTGGGAAAGATTGAAGGCAGAAGGAAAAGGGGATGACAGAGGATAAGATGGTAGGATGGCATCACCGACTTGATGAACATGAGTTTGAGTAAGCTCTGGGAGTTGGTAATGGACAGGGAAGCCTAGCATGCTGCAGTCCATGGGGTTGCAAAGAGTCAGACGTGACTGAGTGACTGCACTGAACTGATTTACCACAATAGCCATAGTTCAATTCAGTTGAGAAAGAATTTTTTTTAGTATAAGGGTCCTAGCACAAGTGGATGATGCTCATCTGTTAAAAAAAATTGATTGTCACATTTTATACTATATACATGTATTAATTCTAGTTGGATTAAAATTTTTAGAAGGAAACCTAGGCCATTACTTCAACAATCATGCCAGTTCTTAACTCAGGGTCTACGTGCCTCTAGGTGGAATGGGAAAAACATTATTTTCACTTCTCACCGAAATTTAGAGCTTTAGTTATAAATATAAATTCCACAGTAGGTTTGTCATTGCCTAGAGCTCTGTCAGCATTAGAATTCAGGTATTTTCCTATCACAGTGTAGTTACCATACATATCTTTAGAGATTAGGCTCATCACTATTCCAACCCTAGTGTAGTTGTTAGACTCCTCACTAGATCTTATCTTAATGCAGTAATGAAAAAAAGGTCATATGTTGGGCTTCCCCAGTGATCCAGTGGTTAAGAATCTGCCTTGCAGTGCAAGGGACTATGGTTTGATTAAGATCCTAAGTGCCACAGAGCAGCTCAGCCTGGGAGGTATAACGCCTGACCCCACGCTCTAGAGGTTGTGAGCTGCAACAACTGAAGCCCTGATGCTCTGCAACAAGAGAAGCCCATACACCTCAGTGAACATTACCTCCCGGTCACTGCAACTAGGGGAAGCCTCAGTGCAGCAACAGAGACCCAGCACGGCCAAAAAATACATCTTTTTTTAAAAAGACAATAAAAAGACTCAATGTTTTAAAAGAACGTGTATAACTTTAAAAAATATTTCAGTAGTTTTACTGCAGTATGCAATTAATACTTGAATGACATAAGGTGCTGACCCTCTGCACAGTTGAAAAATCTGCATAGACCTTCTAGGCAGCCCTCCTTACCTGTGTTTGCACACAGAATGAACACAGAATTAACCAATTCTGTGTTTGTGGATTCAACCAACCACAGATCATGTAGTACTGTAGTATTTATTATTGAAAAATATCATCATGTAAGTGGACCTGCACAATTCAAACCTGGTAGTTATTCAAGGGTCAGCTATAATTTGTTTCCTTTGTAATTCTGCATTATTTTAATTTTTGATTTCAGAAACTTTAGTCTCTGATCAGATCAGATCAGATCAGTCGCTCAGTCGTGTCCGACTCTCTGCGACCCCATGTACCGCAGCACGCCAGGCCTCCCTGTCCATCACCAGCTCCCGGAGGTCACCCAGACTCACACCCATCAAGTCAGTGATGCCATCCAGCCATCTCATCCTCTGTTGTCCCCTTCTCCTCCTGCCCCCAATCCCTCCCAGCATCAGAGTCTTCTCCAATGAGTCAACTCTTCGCATGAGGTGGCCAAAATACTGGAGTTTCAGCTTTAGCATCATTCCTTCTAAAGAAATTCCAGGATTGATCTCCTTCAGAATGGACTGGTTGGATCTTCTTGCAGTCCAAGGGATTCTCAGGAGTCTTCTCCAACACCACAGTTCAAAAGCATCAATTCTTCGGCGTTCAGCCTTCTTCACAGTCCAGCTCTCACATCCATACATGACCACAGAAAAGACCATAGCCTTGACTAGGCGAACCTTTGTTGGCAAAGTGATGTCTCTGCTTTTGAATATGCTATCTAGGTTGGTCATAACTTTCCTTCCAAGGAGTAAGCGTCTTTTAATTTCATGGCTGCAGTCACCATCTGCAGTGATTTTGGAGCCCAGAAAAACAAAGTCTGACACTGTTTCCACTGTTTCCCCATCCATTTCCCATGCAGTGATGGGACCAGATGCCATGATCTTCGTTTTCTGAATGTTGAGCTTTAAGCCAACCCTTTCACTCTCCACTTTCACTTTCATCAAGAGGCATTTTAGACCCTCTTCACTTTCTGCCATAAGAGTGGTGTCATCTGCATATCTGAGGTTATTGATATTTCTCCCAGCAATCTTGATTCCAACTTGTGTTTCTTCCAGTCCAGCATTTCTCATGATGTACTCTGCATATAAGTTAAGTAAACATGGTGACAATATGCAGCCTTGACGTACTCCTTTTCCTATTTGGAACCAGTCTGTTGTTCCATGACCAGTTCTAACTGTTGCTTCCTGACCTGCATACAGATTTCTTAAGAGGCATATCAGGTGGTCTGGTATTCCCATCTCTTTCAGAATTTTCCATGGTTTATTTTCCATAGTTTATTATTAGTCTCTGAAGGGGTTCACAAGTCTCACCAGTTTGCCAGTGGGGTCCAGGGCACAGAAAAGTCTTGAAAATTCCTAATTTATATGATTCCTAGCAGTACTTCTCAAACTCTAATGTAAATACAAGTCCCCTGGGGATCCTGTTAAAATGAAAACTGACAGAGTGGTTCTGGGTCGATGCCTCCCAGCCTGTGCCCATTCATGGACTAAACTATGAGTAGCTAAGTTTTGGACTGAGTTGTCCAACATAGTGGTCAAGGCCACTTGGGGCTATTTAATTAAAATTCATGTTCTCAGTTTTATTAGCCACAGGTGCTTAGTGACTAGCCTGTTGAATGGTACAGATGTAGAACATTGTCATTATTGCAGAAAGTTCTACTGGACAGTGTTGTTCTAGAGGTTGGAATAGTCTTAGCCAAGACAGAGAAACAAAAAGCTTTAAAAGAAAAAAGCAAAAAGGAAGCCACAGGCCAAGTTTAATATTTAAAGGACACATTTTGTACAAAAATTGGAATGTAGATAATCCAAAGTTAGTATCAGCACTGTTTAAAGCTCTTAGAAATTAACACGAAAAAGACAACCCAATAGAAAAATGGAGAAAGACTATCAATAGACATTTCACAAAAAGTGCAGATCCAAATGCCCAGGTGCTCAAACTAACATGCATTTTGGGAAATATTATACAATTCAAATAACAGTGAGAACTCAGGTTGGCAAAAATGGAAAAGGTCTAATATCTATGTAGGTATAAGAGAAAAGATACAAACATTGCTGGTGGAAAAGTGAACTGCTGTAGTCTCTTGGAAAGACATCTAGCAACATCAGTTAAAATGAAAAAGAAGCATACTTCAGCGCAGCCATCCAGTGGTGCTAGAACCTTGTTCCATGGAGTAAAATAGTAACATGTAAGACTTTGTGCACAGGGAGGTTTTGTGCAGCAGGTGCTGGAAGGGGAAAGGAGGGACAGCAAACAATAAATTCTGGTCAATAAAACAACAAGAAAATGGTTACATAAACAATGTACAGTGTACCCTGGAATTTTCTGCAGTCATTGAGAAAGAATTGGAGAATATCAGTTATTTTAGGATTTACCCAAGGTACCTATCTTCCCATGTGTGTTGTTTTCATGAGTATATGAATATGGAGAAGAAGAGGGAAAGATGCATGTTATTTAATGTGAGTCACCTGAGGATGCAGATGGTATGTCAAAGAGAAGAGAGGGAAGAAAGAGGTCAAAAATACAAAATTTCCTTCTCTTTAACTAGTGTGTATAATAGTTCCACAATATATATCAGTCAGTCAGTCATGTCTGAGCAAGTAAGGATGTATGATGCAACAACAGGTGACTTATTAATGGCAAAAGAAAGTCACCTTTGCTTTACTAGTAAATTTTATTTACATAGTTATTTAAAATACTTCCACAGTTTAAATGTGCACAAAAAAATTTATGTAAATAATTCTTAGTGACTCCATGGACTGTAGCCTGCCAGGCTCCTCCGTTTATGAAATTTTCCAGGCAATAATACTGGAGTGGTTTGCCATTTCCTACTACAGGGTATCTTTCTGACCCAGGTATCAAACCTACATATCTTGAGTTTCCTGCATTGGCAGGTAGATTCTTTACCAGTGAACCCTCTTGGAAGCCCAAATTTTTCCCTGTAGAAAAGCTTAAACTTTTGTTTGAGCTTATATTTATTGAAAAGATATTGAAAATTATCATGTCATATATTGAAATTTTCATGTTCTTTTTAGCTTACTTTTAATATTCAGTTTTGTCTTTTTTTTTTTTTTTGCCCTAAGACTTTAAAGAAGAAGTCTAAATTTTTTTGAAAAAGATTTTATTTCTTGAGCATCTTAACAAGTAGTAGTCTCTGGGAGCAAACAGATGGTTGTTTCTTAAAGGAACAGTCTTCAACAATCAAAGATTAATTAGGTTTCTTGTTCTTTTCAATATTTACTTGCTGGGAGTAGGTTATAGGCAATGTGAAACTTGTAAGAGTTCTGAGGAGTGAATTCTCATGTTCTCAGAATAGCTATATTTCATTTCTACTTCTCTTAGCCACTGTATCTCTCCCCAGGCAAGAGATCACTTCATTTATTAAAGATTTATTTTGACTTGTAGGTTACCATTTTTTTCTCAGTATCTGTGGTGTGAGAGACAAAAGATTTAAATGATGTTTAGAAATTGTATCTAAAGTAATTGCCTTTGGGTTTATGCAGCTGCTAATTGTTTAAAATATGCCTATTTAATTGAATCTTTGAATATATTTTTATTTTTGTGGAAAACATTTATTCAATGTTATCTTGTCATGATTTTTATAATATGTTTTAAGGAATAATTGTAGTAATTACTTTAAAGGAAGGGAGTCTAAAATTAACTATGAATTATGCATGTGCCATATTTTAACCTGTAAAATTTACAGTTAAAGTTGTTTTTTTTTTAAACAGCCTGGATTTGGGCAGTAGATAATATTAACTTACAGTCAGTGGTTTTATAGGTCAATGGTTTATAGTCAATGGTTTTATACGGATAGAATCTGTAAAAATCAGGAACTTGAAGTTAAGAAAGGAATGAACTATTTATGAATTCAAGAACCTGAATTCTAGCCCTATCTCTGCTCAATCTGGAATCCAGGACAAAAACACTTAACCCCTCCAGGCCTCAGTGTTCTTATCTGGAAATAAGAAGGTAGTAAGAGATTATCTCACGTTTCTTTCATCTCTGAAATTCTGTAATTGTGTCCTGCTCAGCTGCTGTTGTTTGGAAATAAAGAGTCTGGCTGGAGGAGAGACCTCATTTTAAATACAAAAGGTCTAATAGTTGATCAGATCAGATCAGATCAGTCGCTCAGTCGTGTCTGAGTCTTTGCGACCCCATCAATCGCAGCACACCAGGACTCCCTGTCCATCACCAACTCCTAGAGGTCACTCAAACTCACATCCATCGAGTCAGTGATGCTATCCAGCTATCTTATCCTCTGTCGTCCCCTTCTCCTCCTGCCCCCAATCCGTCCCAGCATCAGAGTCTTTTCCAATGAGTCAACTCTTCGCATGAGGTGCCCAAAATACTGGAGTTTCAGCTTTAGCATCATTCCTTCCAAAGAAATCCCAGGGCTGATCTCCTTCAGAATGGACTGGTTGGATCTCCTTGCAGTCCAAAGGACTCTCAAGAGTCTTCTCCAACACCACAGTTCAAAAGCATCAATTCTTCGGCGCTCAGCCTTCTTCACAGTCCAGCTCTCATATCCATACATGACCACAGGAAAGACCATAGCCTTGACTAGGCGAACCTTTGTTGGCAAAGTAATGTCTCTGCTTTTGAATATGCTATCTAGGTTGGTCATAACTTTCCTTCCAAGGAGTAAGCGTCTTTTAATTTCATGGCTGCAGTCACCATCTGCAGTGATTTTGGAGACCATAAAAAGAAAGTCTGACACTGTTTCCACTGTTTCTCCATCTATTTCCCATGTAGTGATGGGACCAGATGCCATGATCTTTGTTTTCTGAATGTTGAGCTTTAAGCCAACCTTTTCACTCTCCACTTTCACTTTCATCAACTTTGCCAAAACACTGTGTAACATAATTTTTTTTTGTTTTTATATCGAACAGCAGAGAAACACATAGAGTGAAAAACAATGTCTCTTCCATCGACTCTGCCCTCTTTGCACTGTGACGCTCACGTTCATGTCTCCCTTTCCATTCCTAAGACCAGCATCCCTGCAGAACTTCTCCCTGGTTAACGTTTTCTTGGTTGAAGTCTCTTGCTTTACTTTTGTAAAGCTTTTTAAAATTTTTCTTTAATAAAGCAATTAATAAATTGTGACTGACTTTTTACACAGAGAATACATATTTAACCACCATCCAGACTAAGAAATGGAAGCTCCTTTCATGCAGCTTTTCTCAAAATCTTTGAGAAAATATGGGTTCATATACATTACATTGATATCGTTTCAACTGAGGTATTTTTTTTTTTTTTTTTTTTTGCGGATGATGATAATCTTTCATTTCAGTTGGAAAACCCATTTATTGAGCTTGTTGTCTTAAACGCTAGTGCTGCCTAGTCCCTGTATATATCAGCGTTAGTTGACTCTGCAAGCATTTCCAGTGTAACTACTGTGTGAGGTTCCTGGGTGTAACCAGAGATCCAATAGGACTTCAAGGAGCCTCAGAGTGGGTGTGTAGAAAACTGAGCATTATAGACAAGACAAGAAACATGCAGCTACAATAACAGACTGACTTTTTTCAGGCTAGCAGTAGCCTTGTATTATTTCCTATTATGAATACTTTCAGATCAGATCAGTCGCTCAGTCGTGTCCGACTCTTTGCGACCCCATGAACCGCAGCACGCCAGGCCTCCCTGTCCATCACCAGCTCCCGGAGGTCACTCAGACTCGCATCCATCGAGTCAGTGATGTCATCCAGCCATCTCATCCTCTGTCGTCCCCTTCTCCTCCTGCCCTCAATCCCTCCCAGCATCAGAGTTTTCTCCAATGAGTCAACTCTTCGCATGAGGTGGCCAAAATACTGGAGTTTCAGCTTTAGCATCATTCCTTCTAAAGAAATTCCAGGATTGATCTCCTTCAGAATGGACTGGTTGGATCTTCTTGCAGTCCAAGGGATTCTCAGGAGTCTTCTCCAACACCACAGTTCAAAAGCATCAATTCTTCGGCGTTCAGCCTTCCTCACAGTCCAGCTCTCACATCCATACATGACCACAGGAAAGACCATAGCCTTGACTAGGCGGACCTTTGTTGGTAAAGTAATGTCTCTGCTTTTGAATATGCTATCTAGGTTGAATACTTTAGGAGATGGAAAAAATGACATTAAGCCCAGCAATCAAAATCAGTTCCATTCTAGATACGGAGGAAACCTGCAAACAGTGAAATCTTCTCAGTGACTTGGCTTGTCCTTGATATCCCTGTGCAGTTTTTTTTTTTTTCTTTATTGAAAGAGGACACTGAGACTTGCTGTTAACCAAACCTGTTTACTTTTTATTTAGACACTTTCTGTTAGAAAGAGTTGGTGATTGGAAATTTTGTTTTCTTTTTTACATTTGAAAAAATTATGTTTTTTACTTCTTTGAATTCAGTCAATTTAATATCCTGTTTTGCTCCTTCTTTTCCAATTGTTGTTGTTCAGTTGCTCAGTCCATGTCCAACTCTTTGTGACCCCATGGCCTGCAGCATGCCAGGCTTCCCTGCCCTTCACCTTCTCCAGGAACTTGCTCAAACTCATGTCCATTGTGTTGGTGATGCCATCCAACCATCTTGTCCTTGTCATCCCCTTCTCTTCCTGCCTTCTAGCTTTCCCAGCATCACATTCTTTTCCAGTGAGTCAGCTCTTCACATCAGGTGGCCAAAGTGTTGAAGCTTCAGCATCAGGTCTTCCAGTGAATATTCAGGACACATTTCCTTTAGGATTGACTGATTTGATCTCCTTGAAGTACAAGGTACTCTCAAAGGGACTCTCAAAATTCCTCTCCAACACCGCAATTCAAAAGCATCAATTCTTCGGTGCTCAGCCTTCTTTATGGTACAACTCTCATATCTGTACGTGACTACTGGAAAAATCATAGCTTTGACTATCTTTAGCCTTAGCCTTAAAGTTTTCTTTCTCTTGTCAATGTTCTTTTTCTTGTCGGTTTTCTTTCTCTTGTTGGTGTTCTTTCTCTTGTCAGTGTTCTCTGCTTCCTCCCTGTCTTTTTATTGAAACTGCCTGCTGCTGCTGCTGCTGCTGCTAAGTCGCTTCAGTCGTGTCCGACTCTGTGCGACCCCATAGACAGAAGCTCACCAGGCTCCCCCGTCCCTGGGATTCTCCAGGCAAGAATACTGGAGTGGGTTGCCATTTCCATCTCCAATGAATGAAAGTGAAAAGTGAAAGTGAAGTCGCTTAGTCGGGTCTGACTCTTAGCGACCCCATGGACTGGAGCCTACCAGGCTCCTCCGTCCATGGGATTTTCCAGGCAAAAGTACTGGGGTGGGGTGCCATTGCCTTCCCTGATTGAAACTGCCTGACAGAATCCCAACTCCTGATTTTTCTACCTGAGCGCTACTGAAGGAAATCACAGAGGCAGTAACACAGCTGTA
Organism: Tragelaphus eurycerus; assembly: GCA_935064755.1. Taxonomy (NCBI): domain Eukaryota; kingdom Metazoa; phylum Chordata; class Mammalia; order Artiodactyla; family Bovidae; genus Tragelaphus; species Tragelaphus eurycerus. The sequence continues at coordinate 51,574,566 of CAKXYN010000007.1, forward strand.
AGTTTATTGTTACCGACTTTGAATGGGCCCACACAACTGCTGTAATTCAGTTTTTTCCCTAGTTTTCTCCTTTCTCACAGCAGTTATTTTAGGCATTCAACACTTCATATCTCCAGCTCTCAGCTTTCCTTCCCTGTGTTTCTCAGCAAATGAGTTGGTGTTTCATTCCACAGAGAAAATGGAAATCTTCAGATGAGAACTGCCACAGTTTCTTGCCACAAACCTATTTACATCTGTACTGTTTCTGTTTTGTTTGTGCCTACTGTTTGTGGTGGCAAGAGGCTTTCTTTCAAAGAGCAGAAAATCATATGCCTCCAGAAACCAAGAGATAATATAAAATCTGTGAAGCAGTAGGGTAAGAAGTGGTTCTGTCGCTTGCTGGGAATTGATAGGAGCTACCTGAAGACATCCAAATGCAAGTTTTTAATACTCTTGTCAGCTGGAGCAAAGCTTGCCTTGGTGAGCATTCCTGCTGGGCTAAAGACTAGTCTTCACAGAGAAAATGGAGCCTTCTCAGGGGCTTTACTCCCAACCCTCACCGTGCCTCTTTTCTCCAGTATCAGTACCTTTTCTATTCTTTTGTATCCATATTTAGACATTCTCAAGCTTATCCCATTTTTGGAACCTTTCATTTATGCCTATTTTCTTGTCTAACTATTCTAATTTCTCTACTTTTAAACTGAAGAGAGAATTGCTCTGGTGTTTGACAGATTTCAGTTGAAGTCTTTACCATACTGTTCGTGAGCTCTGAGGTTCTTATCCTCTCCAAGCCTCCTTTCTTCAACCATAAAAATGAGATGAGGATAATAATATGCCCAGTCATAGAGTTAAGTATTAAATGAAAGAATGTAGGTATACTATTAAAGGTCATAGTGAGTCCTTTGCTTACGTGCATTTGCTTCAGGCCCTGGCAGTCTGTCTTCTGTTCCCATCCCTGAAGCCCTAATGTGTTGTTTGTGGGTTTTGTCCCCAGTAGTCACTGGTACCCCTGACAGCCTTGCCTCCTCAAAGCTGTTGTTTGGTTGTCCCTGCCACACACCCCAGGCTCACACTCTGCTTCTGTGAATACTCCCTCAGGTTCCTTCAACTCTATCCTTTCCTCACCCTTTAAATGTTCATCTTCCTCAGCATTCTGTCCCAGCCTTTGTGCAGTTGAGCTATCAATTTGGCTAGAATCTCTCTGGTAGCCAAAGCAAACAAAGAGCATTGCGATGATGTTAATGTATAGTTCATGATCGTTTACTATATGTTAGGCATTTTTATAAGCGCTTTACATGTGCCACTTGATATAATCTGCACAGCAACTCCATGGGTCAATGAGGTAGATAAGAGCAATGAAGTACCGAGAGGTAAACTTGCTCCAAGTGCTGCTGCAGGTAATTCAGTTCTAGGCAGGTGAATTCTGGAGATCTCTGTCCTAACCATAACATCATATATTCTCCCCCAAACAGATGATTAGTAATGTTTAGAAAGGTAAAAACAGGAAACTACAGCATTTTCTGGGACATAGATCTGAAATGGTATGAGTGGTGATTCTTTGGGGGAGATGAGAGAGTCTCCTCAGCTATGATCTGCTAATAAATACCTCTTAGTAACATTTCATTCTCATGGAGAACATCAGTGCAGAATAGTATTACCAACACAGAACGCACCCAGTATCATTTTTCCATGATTACATTTTTCATATAGCCATCTGATAGAAATTTGGAGCTAACATCTCACAGTCAGGCCTAATAGTTTAAAAGCGACATGAACACTGTCTTAGTCATCTTTGTATCTACAGCATCTAGCCCAGGACCAGTCACTTAGAAATAGGTGAGTCAGTCTGTGACCTGCATGTGACCGCACTGAGCTTGTCAGCTGCTTAAAAAAGAATGACTTGGGACAGGATGTATTTCACGTGACAAGTTTTGGGGGTAGAGCTGATGATCACTTGCAAGATCTGCTGAGTTCAAAGGGTCAGAAAAAGTAGGAACTCCATCCCTGTGTCCTGCTTCTCCTCCCCATCTCCGCATTCATGTTTTTCTTCATTAATTTATTGTATTTATTTCATTCTTGATGTATACCAAGTCCTGTATAAAGTAATGGAGATCCAATGGTGAACAAGATAAAGTTCCTGCCCTTAAAATGTTTACACTCTGGTGTGAAGAAACTAATTTGATAATACACTAAGATCAGTACTCTAAAGGGAATATTGATAGTATTCAGCTCTTCAGGCAGTGAGAACAGGTTAGACAAAGCAGTGTGTTCCAGAGAACCTCAGATTTTATTAGGGTTGAAGGTGAAGTGTGAATGTGAGAAATGGTGAGAAACAAGGCTCGTAGGAAGCAGGGCCAAGTGTGCATTTAAGGATTGTACTTCTTCTCCTCTTCCACATCTCTGCAATCTCTTTCTACTAGTTTGATGAGTACGAGGAAGCTCAATGTAGAAATGTGTTCCAGGTGCCACAAAACTCCTTTTTTTGCTGAATACCACAACTGAAACCGCACAGTTAATCTTTTCAGTAACTATTTTTCATTGTGAATGTTTGATATTCATGTGGCTCTTTGCCTGTCATTGTGAACTCTTCAAGAACAGGGGCAGTGTTTCATTCATTTCTATGTCTTTAGCATCTAATATGGCACCCCACCCCAGTACTTTTGCCTGGAAAATCCCATGGACGGAGGATCCTGGTAGGCTCCAGTCCATGGGGTCGCTAAGAGTCGGACACAACTGAGCGACTTCACTTTTACTTTTCACTTTCATGCATTGGGGAAGGAAATGGCGACCCACTCCACTGTTCTTGCCTGGAGAATCCCAGGGACAGGGGAGCCTGGTGGGCTTCCTTCTATGGGGTCGCACAGAGTCGGACACGACTGAAGCGACTTAGCAGTAGCAGTAGCATCTAATCAGATCAGATCAGATCAGATCAGTCGCTCAGTCGTGTCCGACTCTTCGCGACCCCATGAACCGCAGCACGCCAGGCCTCCCTGTCCATCACCAGCTCCCGGAGGTCACTCAGACTCGCATCCATCGAGTCAGTGATGCCATCCAGCCATCTCATCCTCTGTCATCCCCTTCTCCTCCTGCCCTCAATCCCTCCCAGCATCAGAGTCTTCTCCAATGAGTCAACTCTTCGCATGAGGTGGCCAAAATACTGGAGTTTCAGCTTTAGCATCATTCCTTCTAAAGAAATTCCAGGATTGATCTCCTTCAGAATGGACTGGTTGGATCTTCTTGCAGTCCAAGGGACTCTCAAGAGTCTTCTCCAACACCACAGTTCAAAAGCATCAATTCTTCGGCGCTCAGCCTTCTTCACAGTCCAGCTCTCACATCCATACATGACCACAGGAAAGACCATAGCCTTGACTAGGCGAACCTTTGTTGGCAAAGTAATGTCTCTGCTTTTGAATATGCTATCTAGGTTGGTCATAACTTTCCTTCCAAGGAGCAAGCGTCTTTTAATTTCTTGGCTGCAGTCACCATCTGCAGTGATTTTGGAGCCCAAAAAAACAAAGTCTGACACTCTTTCCACTGTTTCCCCATCTATTTCCCATGTAGTGATGGGACCAGATGCCATGATCTTCGTTTTCTGAATGTTGAGCTTTAAGCCAACCTTTTCACTCTCCACTTTCACTTCCATCAAGAGGCTTTTTAGCCCCTCTTCACTTTCTGCCATAAGAGTGGTGTCATCTGCATATCTGAGGTTATTGATATTTCTCCCGGCAATCTTGATTCCAACTTGTGTTTCTTCCAGTCCAGCATTTCTCATGATGTACTCTGCATATAAGTTAAATAAACATGGTGACAATATGCAGCCTTGACGTACTCCTTTTCCTATTTGGAACCAGTCTGTTGTTCCATGACCAGTTCTAACTGTTGCTTCCTGACCTGCACACAGATTTCTTAAGAGGCAGATCAGGTGGTCTGGTATTCCCATCTCTTTCAGAATTTTCCATAGTTTATTGTGATCCACACAGTCAAAGGCTTTGGCATAGTCAATAAAGCAGAAATAGATGTTTTTCTGGAACTCTCTTGCTTTTTCCATGATCCAGCGGATGTTGGCAATTTGATCTCTGGTTCCTCTGCCTTTTCTAAAACCAGCTTGAACATCAGGAATTTCACTGTTCACATATTGCTGAAGCCTGGCTTGGAGAATTTTGAGCATTACTTTACTAGCGTGTGAGATGAGTGCAATTAGCGAACTAAAATGGACTGGAATGGGTGAATTTAACTCGGATGACCATTATATCTACTACTGTGGGCAGGAATCCCTCAGAAGAAATGGAGTGGCCATCATGGTCAACAAAAGAGTCCGAAATGCAGTACTTGGATGCAATCTCAAAAATGACAGAATGATTTCTGTTCGTTTCCAAGGCAAACCATTCAATGTCACAGTAATCCAAATCTATGCCCCAACCACTAACGCCGAAGAAGCTGAAGTTGAAAGGTTCTATGAAGACCTACAAGACCTTTTAGAATTAACACCCAAAAAAGATGTCCTTTTCATTATAGGGGACTGGAATGCAAAAGTAGGAAGTCAAGAAACACCTGGAGTAACAGGCAAATTTGGCCTTGGAATACAGAATGAAGCAGGGCAAAGACTAATAGAGTTTTGCCAAGAAAATGCACTGGTCATAGCAAATACCCTCTTCCAACAACACAAGAGAAGACTCTATACATGGACATCACCAGATGGTCAACACCGAAATCAGATCGATTATATTCTTTGCAGCCAAAGATGGAGAAGCTCTACACAATCAGCAAAAACAAGACCAGGAGCTGACTGTGGCTCGGACCATGAACTCCTTATTGCCAAATTCAGACTGAAATTGAAGAAAGTAGGGAAAACCACTAGACCATTCAGGTATGACCTAAATCAAATCCCTTATGATTATACAGTGGAAGTGAGAAATAGATTTAAGGGCCTAGATCTGATAGATAGAGTGCCTGATGAACTATGGAATGAGGTTCGTGACATTGTACAGGAGACAGGGATCAAGACCATCCCCATGGAAAAGAAATGCAAAAAAAAAAAAAAAAAAAAGCATCTAATAGTGACTCAATAAAAGTTGAAAATGTCATTAGCATTCGTAGTCATTTTATGTGTTTGGAAGGAATGATGCTAAAGCTGAAACTCTAGTACTTTGGCCACCTCACGCGAAGAGTTGACTCATTGGAGAAGACTCTGATGCTGGGAGGGGTTGGGGGCAGGAGGAGAAGGGGACGACAGAGGATGAGATGGCTGGATGGCATCACTGACTCGATGGACGTGAGTCTGAGTGAACTCCGGGAGTTGGTGATGGACAGGGAGACCTGGCGTGCTGCGATTCATGGGGTGGCAAAGAGTTGGACACGACGGAGCAACTGAACTGAACTGAACTATTCACCAAAGCATCAGATCAGATCAGATCAGTCGCTCAGTCGTGTCCGACTCTTTGCGACCCCATGAATCGCAGCACACCAGGCCTCCTTGTCCATCACCAACTCCCGGAAGTCACTCAGACTCACATCCATCGAGTCAGTGATGCCATCCAGCCATCTCATCCTCTGTCGTCCCCTTCTCCTCCTGCCCCCAATCCCTCCCAGCATCAGAGTCTTTTCTAATGAGTCAACTCTTCACATGAGGTGGCCAAAATACTGGAGTTTCAGCTTTAGCATCATTCCTTCCAAAGAAATCCCAGGGCTGATCTTCAGAATGGACTGGTTGGATCTCCTTGCAGTCCAAAGGACTCTCAAGAGTCTTCTCCAACACCACAGTTCAAAAGCATCAATTCTTCAACACTCAGCCTTCTTCACAGTCCAGCTCTCATATCCATACATGACCACAGGAAAGACCATAGCCTTGACTAGGCGAACCTTTGTTGGCAAAGTAATGTCTCTGCTTTTGAATATGCTATCTAGGTTGGTCATAACTTTCCTTCCAAGGAGTAATCGTCTTTTAATTTCATGGCTGCAGTCACCATCTGCAGTGATTTTGGAGCCCAGAAAAATAAAGTCTGACACTGTTTCCACTGTTTCCCCATCTATTTCCCATGTAGTGATGGGACCAGATGCCATGATCTTCGTTTTCTGAATGTTGAGCTTTAAGCCAACCTTTTCACTCTTCACTTTCACTTTCATCAAGAGGCTTTTGAGTTCCTCTTCACTTTCTGCCATAAGGGTGGTGTCATCTGCATATCTGAGGTTATTGATATTTCTCCCAGCAATCTTGATTCCAACTTGTGTTTCTTCCAGTCCAGCATTTCTCATGATGTACTCTGCATATAAGTTAAATAAACAGGGTGACAGTATACAGCCTTGACATAACTCCTTTTTCTATTTGGAACCAGTCTGTTGGTCCATGTCCAGTTCTAACTGTTGCTTCCTGACCTGCATACAGATTTCTCAAGAGGCAGATCAGGTGCTCTGGTATTCCCATCTCTTGAAGAATTTTCCACAGTTTATTGTGATCCACACAGTCAAAGGCTTTGGCATAGTCAATAAAGCAGAAATAGATGTTTTTCTGGAACTCTCTTGCTTTTTCCATGATCCAGCGGATGTTGGCAATTTGATCTCTGGTTCCTCTGCCTTTTCTAAAACCAGCTTGAACATCAGGAAGTTCACTGTTCACATATTGCTGAAGCCTGGCTTGGAGAATTTTGAGCATTACTTTACTACCATGTGAGATGAGTGCAATTGTGCGGTAGTTTGAGCATTCTTTGGCATTGCCTTTCTTTGGGATTGTCCTATTTTCTGTGAAAAACAGAGTTCAAGTTTTAAACAAATGAACTTATAGAGTGCTCAGTGAGTTTAAGATTACCTGTCTTTGAGTAAGGAAAAATTACTAAATAGAAACATTGAGGATTTTTTAAAATTACAAAGATACTCACAATTCAACGAAAGCATTCAATATGGAATTTGGTCAAGTATGTTTAATTTGAATGGTTTGTTACTGTTTTTGATCTATAGACTTATGAGGAAGATCGCAGAAACTACTCTGAGCTTCAGATTAGATGTCAACGTTTGGCCTTAGAATTAGCAGACACAAAACAGTTAATTCAGCAAGGTGACTACCGTCAAGAGAACTATGATAAAGTTAAGAGGTAAGTAGTTAAGGTGTCTATGTTACTTGTTCTCTTTTTTAGCATGCATCAGAGTCACTTGAATTCTTACCGTCAACATCATTAATGCTACTTTATATCTCTCTTTTTTTTCTGTTTCCATAGTTTTTTCTTTTCTAAAATGTAATATAGTGGGAACCATACCATACAGAACCTTTTCAGATTGGCTTCTTTGACTTAGTTATATACATCTAAGTTTCTTCCATATCTCTTCATGGCTTGATAGATTATTTGTATAATGAATAGTATTCTATTGAATAGTACTCTTTGAATAATAATATTCCATTGAATGATGAATAATATTCCACTATCAAGATGTGGAAACTTCTTGATACTTTACCCAAGATAGGCAATGGCAAAAACAGATACTTTACCCGAGAAGGCAATGGCACCCCACTCCAGTACTCTTGCCTGGAAAATCCCATGGATGGAGGAGCCTGGTGGGCTGCAGTCCATGGGCTCGCTAAGAGTCGGACAACGACTGAGCGACTTCACTTTCACTTTTTACTTCATGCATTGGAGAAGGAAATGGCAACCCACTCCAGTGTTCCTACCTGGAGAATCCCAGGGACGGGGGAGCCTGGTGGGCTGCCGTCTATAGGGTCGCACAGAGTCGGGCACAACTGAAGCAACTTAGCATCAAGATGTACCACAGTTTAGTTATCCATTCACCGGCTGAAGGACATCTTCGTTGCTTCCAAGTTTTGGCGGTTAGGAATAAGTCTGCTATAAAAATTCATGTGCCAATTTTTATATGGACATAAATTTTCAACTCCTCTGGGTAAATACCAAAGAGTGTGAACATACTCATATGGTAAGAGCATGTTTAATTTTGTAAGAAACCAGCCAAATGTCTGTCCCAAAATCTCTGTACCATTTTGCATTTTCACCAGCAGTGAATGAGAGTTCCTGTTGCTCCACACCCTTGCCAGTATTCGTTATCGGTGTTCTGGATTTTATATTCTAATAGGTGTGTAGTCATAGCTCATTGCTTTAATTTGCATTTCTCTGATGACAGGTGATATGGAATATCTTTTCATGTATTTAGTCACCATCTGTATATCTACTTTGGTGAGGTGTCTGTTAAAGTCTTTGGCTTATATTTTAATTGGGTTGTTTGTTTTCTTACTGTGAGTTTTAAGAGTTCTTTGTATATTTTGGATAATAGTCCTTTATCAGATACATCTTTGGCAAATATTTTCTCCTAGTCTTGCCATGTCTTCTTATTCTCTTGACATATACCTTATTCTTTATTGTATAAAAGCCTGTAGTTTTGGCAGCTTGGTGAGTTTAAATTGTATTTTTATATCAGTTGTTTTTATTTTATTTAGAAGTTGCTTTTGCCTTTTTAAATGTGATAGGAACTCAGGGAAATCCTATGTGTATAAATATTTTTGAACTCTTACTTGACTATTTTTATTTTATGGAGTGAATTTAAGTACTTTGCAGTTTTATCTAAAGTTTTTTCGGCTATTTCTTTTCAACAAAAGGCAAATACACTTTCAAAAAAATGATACTTTCTGAGGATATGTTTCCCATTGTGTTGCTGCTGAATAGCTGTAGCATATAATTTTCCTTTTGCTAGAATAGACTAATGAACCACTACTTAGCTTTGTGCCCTTGCTAAGTCACTTCAGTCATGTCCGACTCTGTGTGACCCCATAGACGTCAGCCCACCAGGCTCCCCCATCCCTGGGATTCTCCAGGCAAGAACACTGGAATGGGTTGCCATTTCCTTCTCCAATGCATGAAAGTGAAAAAGTGAAAGTGAGGTCGCTCAGTCATGTCCGACTCTTAGCGAGCCCATGGACTGCAGCCCACCAGGCTCCTCCATCCATGGGATTTTCCAGGCAAGAGTACTGGAGTGGGGTGCCATTTTATATGCCCGTAGGAAATCTCTAATTGTTCTAAGCTTAAGTTTTGTCATTTGTGAGGTGGTGCTAATACAATAACTACACTGTATAAATTTAGAAGGTTGAATAATTTTTATGAAAGTATATATGTGTGTATATATACACTATATAGAGAGAGATTATTGTAATTGTTTACTGCTGTGTATACTTGTACCTAAAATAATTCTTAAACCATTGTAGTCAGTCAGTGAGTGTTTGTTAAATGAGTGAATGCTTTATAAACTGTAAAACACCATAAGTAAATTTGCAAGGATTTGGGACTATAACGTTGGTACTCCTACTCCCGGCATGACTGACATGCAGTGTGTGTTACTATGTATGTATTGTTATATCAAAATGTAGTGATTATTAGAGCTTGAAATCCATTACAGCTATACGATTGGGTTCTCAAATAGAGTTAGATTTCAAAAGAATCATTTCAAAATGAAGTAGATTGTGATGATAAGATGATGCTTTGAGTTGGTATTTTAATGATCTCTTAGGGCTTCCCTTGTGGCTCAGCTGGTGAAGAATCCGCCTGCAATGTGGGAGACCCGGGTTCGATCCGTGGGTTGGGAAGATCTCCGGGAGAAGGCTACCCACTCCAATATTCAGGCTGGAGAATTCCATGGATTGTACTATCTATGGGGCCACAAAGAGTCGGACACAACTGAACAACTTTCACTTTCTGCCACTATAAATCTATAGCAACAATAGATAAAATATGAAAGGAGAAAACTAAAAGGCATAGTCATCAAAATAATCCAGAGTGGACATGAAAGGATGGGTAAATGAACCAAGATGAGCCATGACTTGATAATTCTTTACAGTGAGTGACAAAAGCAGGGAGTTGGGTGGGGAGGTGTCTCATCTTATCATCTTATTTATATATATATATATATATATGTTTTCTATAATGAGAATCTAAGAAATAAAACTATAATAAACATCATCATGTGCTGGAAATGGAACAGGAAAACAACCAGGCAAGGGTGGCTCAAGCTGAGAATCCTTTGGTTCACTCAATAGAAAGAATGGATTTTTAAAAATTGGTCTGATCGCATAAACTGGGAGGAAAAATCACTTTAATGTCCTTTATAAATTCTCACAGATATACAAAAGAGAACAGGTATATTGAGATTAGCTGCATCATCATTGAAAGAATTCAAATGCTTTTTGACAGCAGCATGGGAAACAGATTATTATAAAAAAAAAGAAAATTATAATTTATTTCTATAATGTAATTCTGTGTAACAATTAAAATAATTAACTTAGAATGTTAATTAATTAACTCTGAATGTATATATTTGCTCACTCAATCAGTCGTATCCAACTCTCTGTGACCTTGTGAACTGTAGCCCACCAGGCTCCTCTGTCCATGGGATTCTCCAAGCAAGAATACTGGAGTGGGTTGCCATTTCCTTCTCCAGGAGATCTTCCCGACCCAGGGATCAAACCCACATCTCTTTATGTCTCCTGCATTGGCAGGCGGGTTCTTTACCACTAGTGCCACCTGGGAAGCCCCTAATGTATACATGGATAAGTCAAACACATTTAATTTTAAGAAACAAAATGCATATGCCTATCTTTCTTTTTTACACTAAAAAATCATAGCGAAAGTCATGACTTTGTTAGAATAAAAACATTTGTATGTAAAGACATAAAACACTTAACATGAACCAGAGTGTTAATATAGTCATCTTCAGTTAGTGGGTTTATGGGTGATTGTTATTTTTTAACTTGTGCTTTGCTCAAGTATAAATACACTATTTTGTTAAGCAGAAAAAATCTTAAAAGTCATCTTTCTAAATGAGTTATTGAAAATCTAATGAAAAGAAAAATAATTTTTATTTTTTTTTTTTATTTTGCTTAACTTGACAATATTGTATTGCTTTTACTATACATCGAGATGGATCTGCCACCAGTATACACGTGTTCCCCATCCTGAACCCTCCTCCCTCCCCCCTCCCCACACCATCCCTCCAGGTCGTCCCAGTGCTCCAGCCCCAGGCATCTGTTATTGGGCATCGTACCTGGACTGACGACTCGTTTCAGATATGATATTATACATATTTCAATGCTATTCTCCCCAATCATCCCACCCTCTCCCGGTCCCAGAGTCCAAAAGTCTCTTCTATACATCAGTGTCTCTTTTGCTGTCTCGTAAATAGGGTTATTTATACCATCTTTCTAAATTCCATATATATGCGTTAGTATACTGTATTTGTGTTTTTGTTTCTGGCTTACTTCACTCTGTATAATAGGCTCCAGTTCCATCCACCTCCTTAGAACTGAGTCACATGTATTCTTTTTAATGGCTGAGTAATACTCCATTGTGTATATGTACCACAGCTTGCTTATCCATTCATCTGCGGATGGACATCTAGGTTGCTTCCATGTCCTGGCTATTGTAAACAGTGCTGCTATGAACATTGGGGTACACGTGTCTCTTTCAATTCTGGTTTTCTCAGTGTGTATGCCCAGCAGTGGGATTGCTGGATCATAAGGCAGTTCTATTCCCAGTTTTTTGAGGAATCTCCATACTGTTCTCCATAGTGGCTGAACTAGTTTGCATTCCCACCAACAGTGTAAGAAGGTTCCCTTCTCTCCGCACCCTCTCCAGCATTTATTGCTTGTGGACTTTTGGATCGCAGCCATTCTGACTGGCGTGAAATGTTACCTCATAGTGGTTTTGATTTGCATTTCTCTGATAATGAGTGATGTTGAGCATCTTTTCATGTGTTTGTTAGCCATCTGTATGTCTTCTTTGGAGAAATGTCTATTTAGTTCTTTGGCCCATTTTTTGATTGGGTCGTTTATTTTTCTGGAATTGAGCTGTAGAAGTTGCTTGTATATTTGTGAGATTAGTTGTTTGTCTGTTGCTTCATTTGCTATTATTTTCTCCCATTCTGAAGGCTGTCTTTTCACCTTGCTTATAGTTTCCTTTGTTGTGCAGAAGCTTTTAAGTTTGATTATGTCCCATTTGTTCATTTTTTATTTTATTTCCGATATTCTGGGAGGTGGGTCATAGAGGATCCTGCTGTGATGTAAGTCAGAGAGTGTTTTGCCTATGTTTTCCTCTAGGAGTTTTATGGTTTCTGGTCTTACATTTAGCTCTTTAATCCATTTTGAGTTTATTTTTGTGTATGGTGTTAGAAAGTGTTCTAGTTTCATTCTTTTACAAGTGTTCAACCAGTTTTCCCAGCACCACTTGTTAAAAAGATTGTCTTTACTCCATTGTATATTCTTGCCTCCTTTGTCAAAGATAAGGTGTCCATATGTGCGTGGATTTATCTCTGGGCTTTCTATTTTGTTCCATTGATCTATATTTCTGTCTTTGTGCCAGTACCATACTGTCTTGATGACTGTGGCTTTGTAGTAGAGCCTGAAGTCAGGCAGGTTGATTCCTCCAGTTCCATTCTTCTTTCTCAAGATAGCTTTGGCTATTCGAGGTTTTTTGTATTTCCATACAAATTGAGAAATTATTTGTTCTAGCTCTGTGAAGAATACCGTTGGTAGCTTGATGGGGATTGCATTGAATCTATAAATTGCTTTGGGTAGTATACTCAATAGCTCTCCCATGGAAACACCAGGAGAGTAGCTGAAGTAAAGAGCAAAGGAACTGATTCTGACTATAGAAGACAAGTTAAGAAATAGTAAGTCTGTTTCTCTGCTCATTTTTTAAGGTACCTATTGTAGGTTTGGTCCAATTCTTAGTTTTGCTCTGTTGGGGAAAGAGCTCATCTGAGAATGGAAATTAGAATCTCTGGGTAATCATGAACAATTTGTGAATGAAGCAGTCACAAGAATGCCTGCCTGTGTATCAGCAACACAATCTGAGTAATGAGTGAAGGGCTTTTGAGCCTAACAACTGAAAGCCTAGAGCCATGTTTAAATTCTTTAAAAGTTTTGACTTCCAGATTAGATTGAAGATGATTAGTGAAAAGACACCAAGAGTATACCTTTAAAAGTTTTATTGTTTACTTTTGTCAGTGTAGCTTACATATTTATTTTTTACAGCTAATAAATTTATATTTATCTGAGCAAGATCTCAGAGAGTCTCCTAAATTTGAAAAACAGATACTTTATTGTTCACAGAATGACATTGAAGTATCTCTGTTCAGTTTCCTAAAATATGATCAACCCTTTTTAAATGCTTGTTATAAAAAGAGATGTATAATTTACATATGTATTTGAGTTCTAGTTTAATAAAAACAAATGTATTTGAATTTTATAGTGAGCGTGATGCACTTGAACAGGAAGCAACTGACTTAAGGAGAAAATATGAAATACTTGAAGCCTCTCACATAACTCAAGCTAAAGAAAGAAGTGAATTATCAAAAGAGGTAAGCTTATAGAGTCACTTGTTTGTTTGTTTTTAATATTTATTTATTTGGCTGCACTGAGTCTTCATCGAGGCACACAGGATCTTTATTGTGTCAAGGTCATGTGGGATCTTTGTTCTGTTGCATGTGGAGTCTTAGTTCCCTGACCAGGGACTGACCCTGCATCCCTGCCTTGCAGGGTGGATTCTTTAACCACTGGACCACCAGGGAAGTCCCGAGTCACTTGTTTTTTATTGTACAGTGATTGTGGACATAGCCCAAGGCAAGAATTGTGAGAGGGAAATTGTTTCTTTTTTGATGTAGCTGCTGGAAGGAAGGGACTTTTTAGTAGCTCTGTTTGGATGGAAAATTTCATGGTAAGAATTAGCCTATGTGTTGAGCACAAGCACAAATGAAAGAAATCATTCAACAAACCTTGAAAAGTAAGATGACATTGCTCTGGACACTCTGTCTCTGCCTGTGTGTAGGTAGCCACCTTGCAGCAGACTGTTACTTTACTGCAAAAGGATAAAGAATATCTCAACCGCCAAAACATGGAGCTTAGTGTTCGCTGTGCCCACGAAGAGGATCGTCTTGAAAGACTTCAAGCTCAACTTGAGGAAACCAAAAAGGCTAGAGAAGATATGTATGAAAAATACGTAACATCCAGGCAAGATTTACATTATTTTCAGATATAAATAGATATAAATCACTCTATCTTCTTTGAGGGAACTCCTGGCTTTGGGGACAAATAGTGATTTGTTGGTAAGGTTTATAGGATAATGTTAAGATAATTGTTTTTGTTTCTTCACAAGATACTCATATTCTAACTGACTTTTTTCTTAAGACATTTTGTTTTTTTCCAAAAGCCTGTTTCTTTTAGGTAGGGATATATACACTGTTACTGTTTTTATTGATTTTTTTATGATATAATCTTTTTAGCTCCCAATGACTAAGACCTCTATTTAAGTGTTTTAAGAAAGTATTTATATACTTCTATATATTTAGTGTTAGTCTCTCAGTCATGTCCAACTCTTTGTAGCCCCATGGACTGTAGACTGCCAGGCTCCTCTGTCCATGGGATTTCCCAGCAAGAATCCAGGAGTAGGTTGCCATTTCCTCCTCCAGGGGATCTTCCTGACCCAGAGATAGAACCCAGGACTCCTGCATTGCAGACAGAGTCTTTACCATCTGAGACACCATATGTTTATATGCCTCATATATATCTCTTCAGAAGGTATTTATTTTATCAGCATTTTTGTGAGCATTTCAAAAACTAAAATTCTAAATTTTATCCTTTAAGACTTCATATATTCGTAACATTTTTCTCAGCTTGTGGTATTTCTCCTCAGTTTGTGCTTCTGCTAATACCCTATGTAATGCTTTGTGACCTTGCTAAGAGATCACAGTGGTTGAGGGTGTTGTGCTTAGAAGGAAAGTTTTTGTCAAGAGTCCACGAGGGTCTTTTTTTTTTTTTTTAAGATTGTCCCTTAATATGTACCACATCAGATTATTTCTAAATGAAGTGCATTCCACAATGCATTGGTTTAAAAGTCTTTGGCCATATGCATTAAAAACTATTAGTAAAATATTTTTGAAGATGAATAATTATCCAACATGAACTAACATTTTTTATAGTAATTAAGCTTTGGGGGCAATATATTTAAAAGGAAAATCTTAGATGGAACTACTTTGAAACAATATTTTTAGGAATTATAAAACTTTATATCTAATACTGTTTTTTTAAGGAACATTGTATGTAGAGCATACATGTATTAAAATCTTACATGAAGGGCAAAGACCTATGTCTTTCACCAAAAAAAAAAAAAAAATAATAATAATGGATATTCCTTTTGACTCCTTTCAGAGACCGTTATAAAACAGAATATGAAAATAAACTACGTGATGAACTGGAACAGATCAAATTGAAAACTAATCAAGAAATCGATCAACTCCGAAGTGCCTCTAGGGAAATGTATGAACGGGAAAACAGGTAAAAAAAAGAAAAGTAGGACATTTCTATGATATTTTATTGGTGTTTGAAGCTTATAGTTTTATTGAAATTAAACTTTAGTTCATGATGTAATGTCTTTTTTAATATGTTAGAGAAAGTTTGTCATAAATCTAAATCTAAGTATAATGGAATATTAAAGTTCTCAGGCCTTTGATAACTAGCTTACAACAGGGTTTGTCAGACATTAGGCCTGTTTACTGGGGAAGGAAATGGCAACCCACTCGGCTGTTCTTGCCTGGAGAATCCCAGGGATGGGGGAGCCTGGTGGGCTGCCATCTATGGGGTCGCACAGAGTCGGACACAACTGAAGCGACTTAGAAGCAGCAGCAGCAGGCCTGTTTATTCTGTTTTTCCTATTATCTTTTTATTACCCTGTTGACTTGTTGTTTTGCCTTTATATTAGCTCCAGATTAAGGACAGAAATGAAAAGGAAATTAGAACTAAGAGATACTAGTTCTTCCTATAACATGCCAGTGATTTCTCCGGGAAATTTCAAAGACTGGAATAATAATAAGAAATATTGCTTATGCCTCGGTTAGCTGCTGGACCTAAAAGAAATCATATTTTTAGATAATCTTAAAGAAGGATAGGTATTTTTCATGCAGGTACTTTTAGATCAGCATATATCAGGTTTCCTTAGTCATTAGCAGTATTAAGGGAAAATAAATGCTACTTGTTTCAATAGCAGTTATTTTTATATACCATCATTATGATTCATATGGCTTTTCAAAGTTGACATTTAGAGGGAAATTTATTTGGAAATTAATTGTCATACTAGTTTATTAACACTGACTTGAGTGTATTTGATCTTTGCCAATAAGCAAGTCTTTAAATCAGACTCTGGTTGGTATTAGAGAAGTTTACACTTGAACTCTCAGAATAATAAATTTATTTATTTAGCAAATGTTTACTAACCATGTACTGATACATATCATGAGCCATAGATACACTGGTGACCTTTGCCTTCACAAAGCTGGCAGTCTAATGGAAAAATAAAGGGACAGTGAGCAAAAGTATGATGATAATAGAGCAAACGGCAGGATACTCAGAATGAGACCACATAGACTCAAGGTGTATCTAACTGAGCCCTGGGAGGAATTGGGGAAGGTTACATGGAGGGAGAAATGCGTATGCTAACATCTGCATGGTGATTAAGAGTAAGACTGTCAGTTATGGAAGGGAAGGAAATCAGGAGCACTAATGCATACCCTGGAGACAAGTCAAAATGAAGTTTTTGGAACAAACTGCAAATAATTCAGTATGGTTAGCCCATAGACTGAGAAGCAGTGAGTTGTAAGAAATGAAGCAGAAGAGGGAAGTGGGTCCTAATTATGCATTTGAGCCATTGTCTAACATCGTAAACAGTTAGATTTTGAGACTATGCATGATATGATCTGACTTTATATAAAAATCCATTCTGTGATGTGGAGGAAGATTGAGGGTGTATAAAGCTATAGACAAAGAGGCCTCTTTTACAGATTGCTTCCCTTACCAAGGTGGAAAGTAATGATAGAACTACAATAGTAGCAGCAGAGATGGGGAGGATTGGGCCAGACTGGGAAAAATGCTCAGGGGGGTAGAACTAAGCTAACTGGATAGACAGGAGGATGCAGTGACTAGACTGGACTGGGGAGTGAGAAGGATGTCACTAGGTTCTTGACTGGGCAGCCATGGGGACAGTGATGCAGTCTTTAAAGCATCAAAAAAATACATGGCTTTACCTGAGAAACGTGACAAATTTAGTTTAGTTTCATTAAGTGTCTGTGACATGTGTAAATAGAAAAATTGACTGTATAAGGTCTGAATCTTAGAAGAAAGATCTAGACATGTGCTAAATCTATGGCATAGGTAATGCTACTGTTCTCTTTTACAAATAAGTACTTTTAGTCCTGTGACTCAGTTCTATTATGGATTTTGTAATAAAGGCTTTTATTGGTCAACTTAAAAATCTTAAAATTTATGGGATTGTTTCTATGATAAACGTGCATGATTACTTCCAAATAGTGCACATAGCCACATAAACCTTAGTATGTAGTCATTTTGAGAATGTACTGATTTTTTAGTTTTTGTTGTTGTTATTGGTGGTGGTGGTGGTGATTTTTGGTTTTTTCTCAAGTCCTTTAAAATACTGCTCATGTATTTACAAATTGTATTTATAAATTTACATGCATTTACAAATTGATGTAAACTAGCCCCTCTTCTCTAAAATGATTGGTAGCAGTAGGTTGGGAAACAGATGATGGAACCATTTCTGGAAGCAGGGAAATTGAGCAGATTTCCTTCCCCTCTATGTTCTGACCCCCTAGCCACGTCAAAGTGGATGCCACCTAGTCAAGGAGTTCCTGGGGTTGAGGCTGAAAGTGAAAGTGAAGTCACTTGGTCGTGTCCAACTCTTTGAGATCCCGTGGACTGTAGCCTACCAGGCTCCTCTGTCCATGGGATTCTCCAGGCAAGAATACTGGAGTGGGTTGCCATTTCCTTCTCCAGGGGACCTTCCCAACCCAGGGATCGAACCCAGGTCTCCTGCATTGCAGGCAGACGTTTTAACCTCTGAGCCATCAGGGAAGCCCTAGAAACACCAGCCAGCCATCAGGATAACTGCATGATAGTGAATCTGGGGTGGATGGTTGCCACCAGGTGGAGCCAGACTGCAGCGTGGGCCCCCAGCCAGCTGTGATACAGGCTCGCCTGTATCATTTTATTAACTTTACAATAATCTAATCCTATGTTTTATGTGGCTGAATTCTTTTGAATCCCAGTTTCCTCATTCTGGGAGGATTTAACTATAGTTAGAGCTTACATCCCACTTGTCTTTCACAAGGTAAAAATAAATTGTAAATTATTTCCTTTGAAACTTAAAATAATTAAGGAAAGGGTTGTAGTGTTCCTTGTTATGAAACATGAGATCCAGAAAACACAAGAGTACTCATTTAGGTGTTTTTGTGTCTGAGCAAATTGATCACTTGCTCTGGACTTAGATATTTATGTTGATTACTTTTACTTCCTCAAAGTGTGCTGTTACAATATGAATTAAAATAGGAAAAGTACTTACACTTGCATATATGTACTTAGTCTCCTTGCCTCTTGGGCAATAAGCATTTTTAGGAGAAAATTAAGTAAGATTAAAGAAATATGTTTTGCTTTTGGTTTGTTTTCTATGCAATGGGGGATATTATAAGAGAGTGCCTTTTTAAAGACTTAAATATAAATCATGACACCGTAAAACCCCTAGAAGAGAAATACGCAAAATATTCTCTAACATAAGTCATAGCAATCAGTCTCTCAAGTCAATAGACATAAAAACAAAAATAAACATATGGACCTAAGAAACATATAAACTTGTGCATAACAAAGGAAACCATAAACAAAATGAAAAAATGGCATATAGAATGGGTAAAAATATTTGCATACAATACAACAAAGGCTTCATTTCTGAAATATACAAATAGTTCATATAACCTAATAACAAAAAAGCAAACAACCCAATCAAATAATGAGCAGAAGACCTAAATAGACATTTATCCAAAGATAGCCAATAGACACATGAAAAGATGCCCAACATGTCTAAGTATTAGAGAAATGCACATCAAAACTACAGTGAAGTGTCACTTCACACCAGTCAGAATGCCCATCATTAAAAAGTCTAAAAATAACAAAAATGATGGAGAGGGTGTAGAGAAAAGGGAACCTCCTACATTGTTGGTGGGAATGTAAATTGGTTGCACCCACTATGGAAAACAGAATGGAGATTCCTTTAAAATCTAAAAATAGTTGCTATATGATTCAGCATTCCTACTCCTGGGCATATATTTGGAGGAAACTCGATAATTGAAAGCGATATATGCACCCACGTGTTCATAGCAGTTCTACAATGAGGAAGTACTCAGCCATAAAAAAGAATGAAACAGTGCCCCCATATTGCACCATCATGGATGGACCTAAAGATTATCATATTAGGTGAAGTAAGGCAGACAGACAAAGATGAATACTATATGACATCAGGTATATATAGAATCTAAAGTATAATACAAATGAACTTATTTACAATACAGAAACATTCTCACAGACATAGAAAATAAACTTAGGGTTACCAAATCTGGGCAGGGATAAATTAGAAATTTAGGATTAACAGATACAAACTACCCTATAAATGAAACAGGATCCTACTGTATATTATAGGGTACTATATTCAGCATCCTGTAATAAACCATAATGGTAAAGCATCAACCTGCCAACGTAGGAAATGTGAGTTTGATTCCTGAGTTGGGAAGATCGCCTGGAGAAGGAAATGGCAACCCACTTCAATATTCTTGCCTGAAAAATTCCATGGACAGAGGAGCTTGCCAGGCCACAGTCCATGGAGTCACGAAAGAGTTGGACACTACTGAGTGACTAAACAGCAACAACAATGAACCATCAGAGATCAGATCAGATCAGTCGCTCAGTCGTGTCCAACTCTTTGTGACCCCATGAACCGCAGCACGCCAGGCCTCCCTGTCCATCACCAGCTCCCGGAGATCACCCAGACTCATACCCATCGAGTCAGTGATGCCATCCAGCCATCTCATCCTCTGTCGTCCCCTTCTCCTCCTGCCCTCAATCCCTCCCAGCATCAGAGTCTTCTCCAATGAACCATAATGGGGGGAAAAAATAGGTACTGAAGGGTTGAGATTTAATGAAGGAATTTTGCTACTTTAATAAAGAGAAAGAGTGCCTTTTATTTTCTCTTCTTAGATGTAAAAGAAAGATGGAATTCATTCCATCCGATCTTGATCTGCCTCTGCAGTCAAGCATACCAGTAGTTTGTGAAGTTAAGGGGTTGAGAGGCAAGAGGAAGAGAAAATAAGAGATAAAGACTTAAGACATGGCTGAGATAAGCAAAAAGAGAACTTATGTATTTGGGTACATCTAAAACTCCAATACTTTGGCCACCTGATGTGAAGAGCTGACTCATTTGAAAAGACCTTGCTGCTGGGAAAGATTAAGGGCAGGAGGAGAAGGGGATGACAGAGGATGAGAAGGTTGGATGACATTACCGACTCAATGGTCATGGGTTTGGGTAGACTCCGGGAGTTGGTGATGGACAGGGAGGCCTGGCGTGCTGCAGTTCATGGGGTCGCAAAGAGTAGGACATGCCTGAGCGACTGAACTGAACTGAAAATACTTTATTTGGAATTATAATGTGTATGCATGCTTTAGTTCAGTCTAGGAGTTAGGTTTCTTGTCTTTTTCTGGACTTTTTTCTTCTTTAACATGATATTTAGGAGCTATGTGAAATAATGAGTTAAACTCACTCTGGTGGTGAGATTTATTATATAAAAGACTTCTTAGTAGGACCCTCTTGTACATTTGGAAGAAAAGCATTATTCCCTGAACAGGGCGTATAGTGTGAGAGAGATTTGGAATGAGACAAATTCTGGCTGTACGACTTTACTAGCTGAGTGAATATGTCACTTAATATTACTGAAGTTTAATTTTTTGTTTTATAAAATGAGCTAGTATATTTCACAGGGTGATCTGTAAGTTCTACACAAGATAAAATATGTAAAAAGTACATTATAAATTATAAAGCTGTATATAAATGGTATTTAGTTACCTTTTATTTATGAAAAATGCTTAAAAATTTTCTTTTATCCTTTAAGTTGACAATTTAAGTAAAATGAGCATTATATAAAAGACAACTGGTAACATTATGGAATTGTTTGCATGCCTGTGTGCTCAGTTGCAAGTCGTGTTCGACTGTTTGCAACTCCATGGTCTGTAGCCCACTAGACTCCTCTGTCCATGAAATTCTCTAAGCAAGAATACTGGAGTAGGTAACCATTCCCTTCTCCAGGCGATCTTCCCGACCCAGGGATCAAACCCAGGTCTCCTGCATTGCCGGCAAGTTCTTCACCATCTGAGCCACCAGGGAAGCCCTGAAATTGTTTATCATCATTAAAAGGCAGTATTACAAAATATATAATTATTCTTAAGTATTGATTTCCATGGCATTTAACCATTTTCATTAAATAAGACAATATAAGCATAGAGGGTCTGCATGCCATTTGTTCAGTCTAAATTTCTGCATTAAATGGCTGACTTATGTTGATTAATATTGTGAGATGGTGAAATAAGAGGAGATGAATTCAGCTGATTAAGTTTTTCCGGAATGTAAAACTAGTTCATTATTATAGTTTCATTATTATAACCACAGAAAGAGTTATACGCATAGTAATACTGTAAAAAAGAGTTGAGTAAAGAAGAGTTTGTGAGAGATGCTCATTATACTCTTTTTTCTGCACAGAAAAAAATATGAAAATGCAAATTGCTCTACAGTTATTTAAAATGGGGAAGGCAGTAGGGGAAAGGAGATCAAAATTATGCTTTTAAATGTAACAATTAGTATTGCTTTAGTGATTTTATTTTCCCACCATATCACTGAAAACCATCTTGACCACAATTTTATCATCTTCCAAAGTACTCAAGAAGAAATTTAAAGAAATAAAAAACTTAAGTTTTGCGTAGAATCTCAGAGTGATATTAAGCACCTTTGAATCTTGAATCTGTTTATTTACAAAAGTTAGTTGAATATACATAATACATTATACTAGGTGAATTGCAACTAGTGTACAGGGATTTCATTCATGATCTGAGAAGTATATGCCCTCATTAGCGCTTAAACAAGCATACTTCTTTCACTCATATCTTAACAGATAGCTGTATGTGGGGTGGGGGTGGGGGGAGCGTGCCACAGGACAGGGGGATCGTCCCAGCAGGGATTGAACCCATGCTCCCTGCAATGGGAACATGGAGTCTTGAGCACCACTGGACTGCCAGAGATGCCCTGTATATTTTTAAAGTTCTTTTATGAAAACACTTAACCATATTCATACCGTCTTTGCAGTTAGACCAACCTAGATAGCATATTCAAAAGCAGAGACATTACTTTGCCAACAAAGGTTCGCCTAGTCAAGGCTATGGTCTTTCCTATGGTCATGTATGGATGTGAGAGCTGGACTGTGAAGAAGGCTGAGCGCCGAAGAATTGATGCTTTTGAACTGTGGTGTTGGAGAGGACTCTTGAGAGTCCCTTGGACTGCAAGGAGATGCAACCAGTCCATTCTGAAGGAGATCAGCCCTGGGATTTCTTTGGAAGGAATGATGCTAAAGCTGAAACTCCAGTATTTTGGCCACCTCATGCAAAGAGTTGACTCATTGGAGAAGACTCTGATGCTGGGAGGGATTGGGGGCAGGAGGAGAAGGGGACGACAGAGGATGAGATGGCTGGATGGCATCACTGACTCGATGGATGTGAGTCTGAGTGACCTCTGAGAGTTGGTGATGGACAGCGAGGCCTGGCATGCTGCGATTGATGGGGTCGCAAAGAGTCAGACACAACTGAGCGACTGATCTGATCTGATCTGATTCTGAAAATATGTGGCTTTACAGATAACTTCTCAAATAATTGTAAATGAAGTTTTATTATTAGCTATTTTTTAATTGTAAATTATTTTCTTTATGCCCTGTAGGTGATTACCACAGGTGTTCACTGCTTAATTGATCACATTTAAGAATTTTCAAGGTGTTTAGGGTGTTCCAGGTATGAAGCAGTGAGAGTCTGGGTTATGCAAAAACTTAGATTTGCCTGCACTGTTTAGTTCATAGAATGGTGAGGGAGGCTGGTTGAAGAGTAGGGTCAGATTTTTTAATGTTCTGTTGTCAGGTTATTTTAGAAGATTGTAGAGTAAAAGAGTGACATAATATATTCATTTTTTGTAAGCACGGTTGCAGTGTGAGGTGGATTATGATTGTAAAGGACATGAAGGCAGGAAGACTGGTAAGGAGACAGTTGCAAAATTTAAGTGAATATGAAAAATGGAAAGAGAAAATAAAAGTTGAAAGAATATTTATAGTAGAATTGACAAGACCTGGCGATTGGCAGGAAGTGATCAAGAATGACTCAGCTCTTCTGCTTGCCTAGTCTCAGAGAGGTGACTAGTTAAACATGGCCATTAACTCAAGGTTATAGACAAAATTGAGAAAGGAAGATTACAATTAATTTCTGACGTTTTACAAATATGACAGCTCTGCTCAAGCTCCAAAGTACCTTCTCTAAGATCATATTGTTTGTCTGTTGTTCATTAAGACAATTTTAATTTTATTATTTATTTTGTTATTATTGGGATAGCATTTGATTCATGACATTATATAAAGTTTCATGTATACAGTAGTGTATATCTACTTGTGTACAGCAGTGTATACAGATACCCTGCAATATGCTCACCAGAAAAACTTTGTTTTTCATCTGTGATCATACAGTTGGTCACTTTTACCCATTTTGCCCTTCCCTTCCCTTTTTCTTCTAGTAACCACCACACTGTTCTCTGTATGTTCGTGTTTGTTTTGGTTTGGTTTGTTCATTTACTCTTGTTTTTATTTATTTACTAGTTTTATTATTTTATTTATTTACTAGTTTTATTATTTACTAGTTTACATAGTCCACCCATGAGTTAGATCATACAATATTTGTCTTTCTCCATCTGACATACTTCATACTTCATTTGGCATAATAACCTCAAGATCCATCCATGTTATTGCAAATGGCAAGATTTCATCTCTTTTTTATTGCTGAGTGTGTGTATGTGTTCAAATTAGTGTTTTCTTGTTCTTAGACGAGATAACTGGATCATATGGGAGTTCTATTCTCAATTTTTTGAGGAATATTCATATTGTCTTCCATAGTTGCTGCAACAATTTACGTTCCCACCAACAGTGATTAAGGGGTCCCTTTTCTCCACATCTTCTTCAACACTTGTTATTTCTTATCTTTTTGATGATAGCTGTTATTGTCAGGTGTAAGGTAATAGCTCATTGTGGTTTTGATTTGCATGTTTCTAATAATTGGTGATTTTGAACATCTTTTCATCTAACTATTGAGCACCTGTATGTCTTCCTTTGTAAAATGTCTGTTAAGTTCTTCTACCCATTTTTAATTGGGTTGTTTTTTGTTGTTGAGTTGTGTGAGTTCTTTATATATTTTGTATATTAATCCCTTATTATGTGTATCATTTACAAACATCTTCTCCCATTCAGTAGGATCATTGTTGTGTTATTGATGATTTTCTTCACTGTGCAGGTTATTAATTTAATGTTATCTAATTGTTTATTTTTGCCTTTGTTTCCCTTGCCTGAAAAGACATATCTAGAAAAATATTGCTAAGATTGATGTCAAAGAGCACGCTGCTTATGTTTTCTTTGAAGAGTTTTATGATTTCAGGTCTTACATTGAGATTTTTAATCCATTTTGAGTAAATTTTGTATATAATGTGAAATAGTGTTTTTGCATGTGCTGCCCAGTTTTCACAACACCATTTATCGAGGAGGTGATCCATTCTCTACTGTATGTTCTTTGCTCCTTTGTCATTCCACTCGTGTCGGTTTATTTTGGGCTCTCTGTTTTGCCACACTGATCCATGTATCTGTTTTTCTGCCAGCACCATTCTGTCTTGATTGCTGTGGCTTTGTAGTATAGGTTGAAGGCAGAATGTGTGATGCCGACAGTGGTGTTGCTTTTTCTCAGAATTGCTTTGGCTATTCGAGATCTTTTGTGGATCTCTGATTTTTAGAAACTTTTGTTCTGTTTCTGTGAAAAAATATCTTTGGGGTTTTGATATGGATTACCTTGAACTTCAGACTGCTTTAGGTAATAAGGACATTTTGACAATGTTCATTCTTCCAATCCATGAGCACAGAACATCTCTCCACTTGTTTGTGTCTTTTTCAATATCTTTCGACAGTAAGATCACATAGTTCATAACTAGGAATTTTCTCTACTGTGCCCCAGATATAATTCCCCTCAGCCCTCAGGAAAGACCCTGAGGCAAGAAGGGATCTTAAGTTGCTGAAGCTTCTGTAGCAGTTTTCTCTGTTTCCCCCAGGGTATGCTTATAAATATTATCGTTGTATTTTTATACAATAAAAAATCTTTGGAAGCATTGCCCTAATTGTCATTCTCTAGATGAATACCTTCATATTTTTTAAATTTTTTATTAAGTGTAATTGACTTGTAGTATTATATTACCTTCTGGTGTACACCATAGTAATTCCGCCTTTTTAATAGATCATACTCAATGCAAAGTAATTACAAAATCATGGCTATGATTCCCTGTGCTGTACAATACATTCTTATGCTTATTTATTTTATACATAATAGTTTGTGTCTTTTAATCTCATACAACTATCTCTCCCCTCCCCTAGATTTTCATATTTAGATTACATACTAACTATAGCTACTATTTATTAAGTATACATAAATAGATGTATCACATACATTGTAGAGGGAATTAAATGGAGCATTTTATGAGGTTGAAGGTATTAGTATCTCCATTTTACAAATGTAGAAACTGAGACACTGAGAGGTTGTGATTTTTCTGTAATTGTAGACATTTTAACTGGTGAAACTAGATACCTCTGACTCTGTAATGTAATGAAGATTCCCATCTTACTGGCCAAGACTATGAAAATTGACAAAAAATTTCTTACTGAAACTAATTTTAGTGGTAACATTTTTGGAAAAGAATCTCAGCTTTTTCAGAGAATTTGCAAATCTTGAAGGCTTCGCAGGTGGTGCTAGTGATAAAGAATCTGCCTGCCAGTGCAGGAGACTTAAGAGATAGGGGTGTGATCCATGGTTCAGGAAGATTCCCTGGAGCAGAGCATGGCAATTCACTCCAGTATTCTTGCCTAGAGAATCCCCATGGACAGAAGAGCCTGGA
This sequence comes from Tragelaphus eurycerus, assembly GCA_935064755.1. NCBI lineage: Eukaryota > Metazoa > Chordata > Mammalia > Artiodactyla > Bovidae > Tragelaphus > Tragelaphus eurycerus. Next base: position 51,600,635 of record CAKXYN010000007.1, read on the forward strand.
AGGCTACAGTTCACAGAGTCTCAAAGAGTTGGACATGACTAAAGTGACTTAAAAAGACGCTTACTCCTTGGAACGAAAGTTATGTCCAACCTAGATAGCATACTTTGCCAACAAAGGTCCATCTAGTCAAGGCTATGGTTTTTCCTGTGGTCATGTATGGATGTGAGAGTTGGACTGTGAAGAAAGCTGAGCGCTGAAGAATTGATGCTTTTGAACTGTGGTGTTGGAGAAGACTCTTGAGAATCCCTTGGCCTGCAAGGAGATCCAACGAGTCCATTCTAAAGGAGATCAGCCCTGGGATTTCTTTGGAAGGAATGATGCTAAAGCTGTATGAAACTCTAGTACTTTTGCGAAGAGTTGACTCACTGGAAAAGACTCTAATGCTGGGAGGGATTGGGGTCTGGAGGAGAAGGGGACGACAGAGGATGAGATGGCTGGATGGCATCACTGACTCGATGGACGTGAGTCTGAGTGAGCTTCGGGAGTTGGTGATGGACAGGGAGGCCTGGCATGCTGTGATTCATGGGTCCCAAAGAGTCGGACACGACTGACTGAACTGAACTGAACTGAACTGGAAGCGACTTAGCATGCACATATGCATACACACCCTACTTCACACTTGAAGGCTGAGTGTGAATTATCAGAAGTGTATAAAAGCATTTGTAATTTTGAAACTTAGAGAAGAGACCTTTATTTTTCTATAAAATGATATTTTTTGACAGGGCCTTCCTCCCTGAGACTCCTCTCCTGAGTCCCAGGCTCTGCACCTGTACCTAGAGCCTGTCCCCTCTCTGCTGCTCAAGGGCACGCTCCAGTAGTTCTCCCTTCTGTCTCCTATACTGGCAGTTTTCCCCCTTTTTCCCATGTTTAAGCATATTGTTTCTCCTATTTTTAAAAAAATCTCTGTATCTCCACTTCCCACTCTAACCACCCCCATTTCTAACCACTACCCCCATTTCATTGCTCTACTTTGTGGCCAGATTCCTGCAAAGAGTTTATATGCTCATTCTTTGTTGGTATTGTTGTCAATCAGTCATGTCCAACTCTTTGCAACCCCATGGACTACAGCACGCCAGGCTTCCCTGTCCTTCACCATCTCCCAGAGTTTTTTCAAATTCATGTCAGTGATGCCAACCACCATTTCTGAATGTCCTGGAGCCCTATCTCCTCACTTTCTCCATACCTTCAGATGTCACTTGCTCTCTCCATTTTTCCTGACGAGTCTGTTTAAAACTATGAAAGCCCCCTCTTCTCCTGTACTTGCTCACCCACACTTGTTAGCCCCTTCTCTGCTTAATTTTTCTCCAAGAACTTAGGACCTACTGGGATATGTTTGGTTTCTCTCCTGCTGCTGCTGCTGCTAAGTTACTTCAGTCGTGTCTGACTCTGTGTGACCCCATAGATGGCAGCCCAACAGGCTCCCCCGTCCCTGGGATTCTCCAGGCAAGAACACTGGAGTGGGTTGCCATTTCCTTCTTCAATGCATGAAAGTGAAAAGTGAAAATGAAGTCATTCAATCGTGTCCGACTCTTCACAACCCCATGGACTACAGCCCACCAGGCTCCTCCATCCATGGGATTTTCCAGGCAAGAGTACTGGAGTGGGGTGCCATCGCCTTCTCCAGTTTCTTTCCTACTACAATGTAATCTCCATATGAGTAAGGACTTTCATATGTTGTCCAGTGTTATACTCCCCTGTGCCAGTGTCTGATTTACAGTAAATGTGCAATAAATACTTATTTAGCAAAAGAAAGACTGAGCAACTTCACTTTCACTTTTCACTTTTACGCATTGGAGAAGGAAATGGCAACCCACTCCATTGTTCTTGCCTGAAGAATCCCAGGGACGGGGGAGCCTGGTGGGCTGCTGTCTATGGGGTAGCACAGAGTCGGACACGACTGAAGTGACTTAGCAGTAGCAGCAGAGAAATCAGACTGTGGGTTTAGATGAAATGAAAACCTGTACAAGATTTATAATAAGATGGATTTAATCAGGACCTAGCTTGGTAATTGACATTTATAGTCACTCAGTTAACCGTCCACCAGAGTCACCTAGTTTCATTTTAATATATTCCATTTTATTCCATCAGCTACTTGTTAAACCGCAACACATTAATGGAACAAGTGTTTTGCATTTTGGTACTTATCTTTTTTATAATTTTAAAAGATCATTTATCTACTTTTGGCTGAAGTTTTCACATCTATAAAGTGAAAAAAATCTACTTGGGAACCAACTAACATAAAGGGAAGAAAAGTCTAGCTTGTTCATTTGACAGTGATCTCAGTAAGTTTCCACTCTTAGAATGCCTAGCTTCCCCCAAGAAAGTATGTTATATAAAATTTCTACTTTGCTCTTTTTTTTCATGTCCTGTTCATTCACTTATCAACTATCTATGTTAATTAAAGCACAGGTTATCAGTCATTGATTGTATAATAGCAGATAATCCACTTAGAATTCTTTTATTTCATACCATCTTAAAAACAAATACAAATGAGCAGGAAGAAGAATCTGAAGGTAGAGGATATTAATTCAGATGCTTTTCTAATAAGTAAACTTGTCTTATAAACAACTGCTTTCAGTCCCTTTTTTGTCCCAACTAGAAAAAGTATGTTCATTTTTATTAAACAAAAATATTTTTATATGGATATGGAAGGAGGAGAATGGGTTGCTTAGTTGTGCTTGCTGAACTCTTCTGACGACCGTGTTTCTTTTGCTATGTATCCTTGGTCAGTTTCAAGTTCTGAGGTATTTGCAATATTTATTCAGACTAACACGTGCTCTTGGCATTGTCAAATTCTAATTTTTTCCTATTAGAATTTTAAAAGTTCCTAAGGTTTTTCTCTTTCTTGTCATATTTTTCTTACCACTTTCCAAGTATGTATTTCGGTTTGGCCTATTGATACCATGAAATTGTATCAAATGTATCTTGCTGCTAAAAAAAGTAAAATACATTCCTTCCTGTACAGAACTCTAATATTATTGTATGTTTTGTACTGAGGTTTGCAGGTTTCAGTTGTGAGATTATTATTGTTGTTCAGTCATTAAGTCATGTCCAACTTTTTTCCAACCTCATGGTCTGTAGCCTCCCAGGCTCCTTTGTCCATGGGATTTCGCAGGCAGGACTGCTGGAGTGCTCCCCAAGTGAAGGGTAGGATGGGGTTGGGAGTGGGAGAGAGATTCAAGAGGGAGGGGACATATGTATGCCTATGGCTGATTCATGTTGATGTGTGGCAGAAACCAACAAAGTATTGTAAAGCAATTATCTTCCAATTAAAAATAATAATTAAAAAAAAAAGAACCCTAAAGTGGGTTGCCATTTCCTTTTCTAGGAAATCTTCCCAGACCAGGGATCAAACCCATGTCTCTTGCATTGGCAGGAGGGTTCTTTACCACTGAGCCATAGAAGCCACAAAAGCCCATACTTTTGGATAAACTTGTATGTTTGAAGTCATCTCTGCACAAATACACTAAGTTGCATATGAAATATGTCTGTTTTGTTGTAACTGTTAAATTCTTTTGTTGGAGAAATAGTTAAGAACTTAACTCTTAAAGTTTGTTGTTTGAATATTATAATTTAATGATATAATTTATATCTTCTAGTTGTTTTTCCATAGAAGTTCTGGTTTATGGGTGCCTATTTCTCTGGCATAATCATATTTTTTGTTGTTGTTTTTGGCTATGCTGGGTCTTCGCTGCGGTGCCCAGACTTCTCTTGTTGTGGCGCTCAGATTCTAGAGCATGCAGACACAGTTGTTGCAGCACATGGACTTAGTTGCTCTGTGGCATGTGGGATCTTAGTTCCTTAACCAGGGATCGAACCCACATCCCATGCATTGGCAGGCAGACTCTTAACCACTGGACCATCGGGGAAGTCCGTGGCATAATTAACAGCACCCTCTTTCACTCAAAAAGCACTTAAGTTGAAATGTATATTATTTGGACACTAATGATAATACTTGGAGAAGGAAATGGCAACCTACTCCAGTACTCTTGCCTGAAAAATTCCATGGATAGAGGAGCCTGGTAGGCTACAGTCCATGGGGTCGCAAAGAGTCGGACACGACTAAGCGACTTCAGTGCTAATGTCAATGATAATACCAGGATGCTCACCTTTGTTTTTTGCATTTTAGATGGAATTGATAAGATTTCTTTTCCCTTTTCTACTACCTTTCCTCTTAATCGAACTCCCACACGCAAATACAGAATGATGGAAAGAGATAAGCATATGTGTATAGAAGATGGAGTTAGTAGGAAACAACATGAAAGAATTATAATTTAGGAATCAGTTAAGAAAAACAGTTTAGGAATCAGTTAAGAAAAACAGTTTAGGAATCAAATGCTAGCTTTCTAAAAAGCATTTCTAAGGATGAAATATTTGAATTTGTATAATTTAAAACATTTGCTATAATGTTGGCCACCTTCCAACATCTTTCTCTGTTATATTTGATTATATATACTCGGTTTGAACTTTGAAAATTTTAACTCTATTAGCTTGTTCATGCTCTAAATTTTTCAAATTTGTCTTTTGAAGAACATTTGAGTTCCTGCTATTTGTTCTGTAATTGTATTTCTTTTACATTTTCTATTACATTTAACGTTTTCAAGTGGATAGTTTATTAGTTACATGGCAGTTACGGTCTTAGCTGTGACAGGAATCAATCCATCTAGTGTTTTATCAGACCAGCTTGAGTTTGCAAGAACATGGACCATAAACACAAATGTATAATATAGTCACAATTCTTCTAAGAATTGTTTTTGACTTAACATCTATTTGCATTAGGAGATAATCATATAATATAAATCTCACAATGACAAAATTTCCCAAAGAGAAGATCTCTGTGAGACAAGGGTACTCTTCAGAGAGGCAGCCTCGTGTGATGAAGAGCATGGACCCAAGCACCATATGGTTTGGGTTCGAATTTGGGCTCCAGAGTTTCTTTACCATGTGACTGTTGTAGGCAGATATTTAACTTCTCTGTGTTTCAGTCTTGTCCTTTGTATTATGGAGATAATGATACACCCTGTACTTTGTGGGGTTGTTGTCAAGGTTAGATGAGTTATTATTAATATATGTACAGTGCCTGACAGAGTTCCTAGCCCAGCATGAGCACTCTGTTTACTGTTACTGTTATTGTCAGTGGAAGAATTGCACAGTTGCTCTCTTGGACTGAAACATTAAATGTCAATTCATAATGTTAAAGGAAGTATCTCTAATCTTTATGTTAAAAGGAATTGTGCTATTTCTTACTGAAATATGCAGGTTGTGGCAGTATATGGAAGGCATGGTACCTGATAAGACCAGTTTATACAGAAATCTTACCAGCAGGCACCTGTGGGAAGACTTGTTGGTAGAAACATGAGTTTCCAGCACTTTCTCCCATTCATTTTCATTTTTCTTTTTTTGAGTTAACTTTATTTATTAGTCCTTCAAGGGCCAACTTACATGTCTTTCATTCACTCATCTGTTCCTCTGGTTAAAAATAAACAACTCCTCTTCTTTGTGGCTATAGAACTTGTTTATGCATTAGTATAGCACTAATTATAACATTAGTGGGTGAATTTAACTCCAAAAGCCATTATATCTACCACTGCGAGCAGGAATCTCTTAGAAGAAATGGAGTAGCCATCATGGTCAACAAAAGAGTACGAAATGCAGTACTTGAATGCAATCTCAAAAACAACAGAATGATCTCTGTTCGTTTCCAAGGCAAACCATTCAATACCACAGTAATCCAAGTCTATGCCCCAACAAGTAACGCTGAAGAAGGTGAAGTTGAATGGTTCTATGAAGACCTATAAGACCTTTTAGAACCAGCATCCAAAAAAGATGTCCTTTTCATTATAGGGGACTGGAATGAAAAAGTAAGAAGTCAGGAAACTCTTGGAGTAACAGGCAAATTTGGCCTTGGAATATGGAATGAAGCAGGGCAAAGACTAATAGAGTTTTGCCAAGAAAATGCACTGGTCATAGCAAACACCCTCTTCCAACAACACAAGAGAAGACTCTACACATGGACATCACCAGATGGTCAACACCAAAATCAGATTGATTATATTCTTTGCAGCCAAAGATGAAGCTCTATACAGTCAACAAAAATAAGACCAGGAGCTGACTATGCCTCAGATCATGAACTCCTTATTGTCAAATTCAGACTTAAATTGAAGAAAGTAGGGAAAACCACTAGACCATTCAGGTATGACCTAAATCAAATCCCTTATGATTATACAGTGGAAGTGAGAAATAGATTTAAGGGACTAGATCTGATAGGTAGAGTACCTGATGAACTATGGACAGGGGTTTGTGACATTGTACAGGAGACAAGGATCAAGACCATCCCCATGGAAAAGAAATGCAAAAAGCAAAATGGCTGTCTGAGAAGGCCTTACAAATAGCTCTGAAAAGAAGAGATGGGAAAAGCAAAGGAGAGAAGGAAAGATATAAGCATCTGAATGCAGAGTTCCAAAGAATAGCAAGAAGAGATAAGAAAGCCTTCCTCAGCAATCAATGCAAAGAAATAGAGGAAAACAACAGAATGGGAAAGATTAGAGATCTCTTCAAGAAAATTAGAGATACCAAAGGAACATTTCATGCAAAGATGGGCTCGATAAAGGACAGAAATGGTATGGACCTAACATAAGCAGAAAATATTAAGAAGAGGTGGCAGGAATACACAGAAGAACTATACAAAAAAGATCTTCATGACCAAGATAATCACGATGGTGTGATCACTCACCTAGAGCCATACATCCTAGAATGTGAAGTCAAGTGGGCCTTAGAAAACATCACTACGAACAAAGCTAGTGAAGGGGATGGAATTCCAGTTGAGCTATTTCAAATCCTGAAAGATGATGCTGTGAAAGTGCTGCACTCAATATGCCAGCAGATTTGGAAAATTCCGCAGTGGCCTCAGGACTGGAAAAGGTCAGTTTTCATTCCAATCCCAAAGAAAGGCAATGCCAAAGAATGCTCAAACTACCACACAATTGCACTCATCTCACACGCTAGCAAAATAATGCTCAAAATTCTCCAAGCCAGGCTTCAGCACTATATGAACCGTGAACTTCCAGATGTTCAAGCTCGTTTTAGAAAAGTCAGAGGAACCAGAGATCAAATCGCCAACATCCACTGGATCATGCAAAAAGCAAGAGAGTTCCAGAAAAACATCTATTTCTGCTTTATTGAATATGCCAAAGCCTTTGACTGTGTGGATCACAATAAACTGTGGACAATTCTGAAAGAGATGGGAATACCAGACCACCTGACCTGCCTCTTGAGAAACCTATATGCAGGTCAGGAAGCAACAGTTAGAACTGGACATGGAACAACAGACTGGTTCCAAATAGGAAAAGGAGTATGTCAAGGCTGTATATTGTCACCCTGCTTATTTAACTTATATGCAGAGTACATCATGAGAAATGCTGGACTGGAAGAAGCACAAGCTAGAATCAAGGTTGCTGGGAGAAATATCAATAACCTCAGATACGCAGATGACACTACCCTTATGGCAGAAAGTGAAAAGGAACTAAAAAGCCTCTTGATAAAAGTGGAAGAGGAGAGTGAAAAAATTGGCTTAAAGCTTAACATTCAGAAGACAAAGATCATGGCATCTGGTCCCATCACTTCATGGGAAATAGATGGCGAAACAGTGTCAGACTTTATTTTGGGGGGCTACAAAATCACTGTAGGTGGTGACTGCAGCCATGAAATTAAAAGACAGTTACTCCTTGGAAGAAAAATTACGACCAAACTAGATAGCATATTGAAAAGCAGAGACATTACTTTGCCAACAAAGGTCCATCTAGTCAAGGCTATGGTTTTTCCAGCGGTCATGTATGGATGTGAGAGTTGGACTGTGAAGAAAGCTGAGCACTGAGGAATTAATGCTTTTGAACTGTGGTGTTGGAGAAGACTCTTGAGAGTCCCTTGACCTTCAAGGAGATCCAACCAGTCCATTCTGAAGGAGATCAGCCCTGGGATTTCTTTGGAAGGAATGATGCTAAAGCTGAAACTCCAGTACTTTGGCCACCTCATGCATAGTTGACTCATTGGAAAAGACTCATGCTGGGAGGGATTTGCGGCAGGAGGAGAAGGGGACAACAGAGGATGAGATGGCTGGATGGCATCACTGACTCGATGGACATGAGTCTGAGTGAAATCCAGGAGTTGGTGATGGACAAGGAGGCCTGGGATGCTGCGATTCATGGGGTCTCAAAGAGTCGAACACGACTGAGCGACTGAAATGAACTGAACTGAACTGAATGATAGTTTCCCTGGTGGCTCAGCTGGTAAAACATCCTCCTGCAATGAGAGAGATCTGGGTTTGATCCCCGGATTTGGAAGATCCCCTGGAGAAGGGAACAATTACCCACTCCAGTATTCTGGCCTGGAGAATTCCATGGACCGTATTGTCCATGCGGTCACAAAGAGTTGGCCACAAATGAGCGACTTTCACATCACTTTACTTCAATGATAGCTGGACGATATAGACTGTGGCATAGTTAATGCATTGGTACCTTCTAATCACACTTACTCTCATAAGCCCTAATATTAGTTTATTTGGGGTTTTATTTCTTTCTCTCTTTCTTCCTCTCTCTTCTCCCTCCCTCCCTCCTTTCTCTCTTTCTTTCTCTTCCAGTTCTATTGAGATATAATCGACACAGCACTGTATAAGGTTAAGGTATGCAACATAATGATTTGACTTTTATACATCATGAAGAAATGACCATGTGAAGTTAAGTGAACACCCATCATTTCACATAGATCAAAATTAAAGAAATGGAATTACCGACTCAATGGACATGAGTTTGAGTAAGCTCCCGTAGTTGGTGATAGACAGGAAAGCCTGATGTACTGCAGTCCATGGGGTTGCAAAGAGTCAGACACAACTGAGCAAGTGAACTGAACTAAACTGAACTGATGAGAACTCTTAGGATTTATTCTCTTAACTTGCATATATAACGTACAACAGTGCTAATTATATTTATCATGTTGTACATTACAGAGACACAAGTTTGATCCCTGAGTTGGGAAGATCCTCTGGAGAAGGGCATGGCCACCCACTCCACTGTTCTTGCCTGGAGAATCCCATGGACAGAGGAGCCTGGCAGATTACAGACCATGGGATCTCAAAGAATCAGACATGACTGAAGCAACTTAGCATGCAGACACGTTACTAGTACTTATTTACCTCATAACTGGAAATTTGTACCTTTTGGACACTTTCATCCAATTCCCCCTCCTCCAACCACTACCCCTGCCCCAACTCATGTAGCCTGATCTTTTCTTCCTATAAGTTTGTTTGCTTGTTTGTTTCTGCGGTATAAGGACCTACAATACTATGTTAGTTCCTGTTACACAGCATAGGGATTCCATGCATGCATCCATGATTAGTTGCTCAGTCGTATGCAACTCTTTGCAGCACTGTGTACTATAGCTTGCCAGTCTCCTCTATCCATGGGATTCTCCAGGCAAGAATAGTGGAGTGGATTGCCATTCCCTTCTCCAGGAGATCTTCCCAACCCAGAGATCGACCCTCAGTCTCCTGCATTGCAGGAGAATTGTTTACGGTCTAAGCCACCAGGGAAGCCCGTAGTGATTCCATATTTCTGTACATTTCAAGTGATCACTATGGTAAATCTAATTATTATGTTTGCTTTTATTTCTAATGCCCATTTCTGCAGTAAAGGAAATATAGTTAGAGACTGGAGTTTTTCCACCTACCAACTAAGCTTTTATGAATTAATTAGTACTATAAATGTATCTCCTTGGAATTTTGCAACTGAAATAACTTCTAAAAAAAAAAAAAAAAAGCTATATAGTATTTGAGAAATGAAAATTGTAACCAGTTTTGGATTACGGTTTAGCTGTGGCAGGAATCAATCTTTCTGGTGTTTTGTCAAACCATCCAGAGTCTAAAAGAGTGTGGATTATAAAAACAAGTATATAATATATTCACAATTTTTCTAAGAATTGTTTCTGATTTAACATGTATTTGCATTGAGATAATCATATAATTCGGAGAAGGCAATGGCACCCCACTCTAGTACTCTTGCCTGGAAAATCCCATTGATGGAGGAGCCTGGTAGGCTGCAGTCCACAGGGTCACAAAGAGTCAGACACGACTGAGTGACTTCAGTTTCACTTTTCACTTTCATGCATTGGAGAAGGAAATGGCAACCCACTCCAGTGTTCTTGCCTGAAGAATCCCAGGGAAAGGAGAGCCTGGTGGGCTGCCGTCTGGGGTCGCACAGAGTTGGACACGACTGAAGCAACTTAGCAGTAGCAATCATATAATTTGGCCTTAGAGTACAGAATGAAGCAGGGCAAAGACTAATAGTTTTGCCTAGAGAATGCATTGGTCATAGCAAATACCCTCTTCCAACAACACAAGAGAAGACTCTACACATGGACATCACCAGATGGTCAACACCGAAATCAGATTGATTATATTCTTTGCAGCCAAAGATGGAGAAGCTCTATACAGTAAGCAAAAAAAAGACTGAAAGCTGACTGTGGCTCAGATCATGAACTGCTTATTGCCAAATTCAGACTTAAATTGAAGAAAGTAGGCAAAACCTCTAGACCATTCAGGTATGACCTAAATCAATCCCTTTGATTATACAATGGAAGTGAGAAATAGATTTAAGGGACTAGATCTGATAGACAGAGTGCCTGATGAACTATAGACGGAGGTTCGTGACACTGTAGAGGACACAGGGATTAAGACCATCCCCATGGAAAAGAAATGCCAAAAAGCAAAATGGCTGTCTGAAGAGGCCTTACAAATAACTGAGAAATGAAGAAAAATGAAAAGCAAAGGAGAAAAGGAAAGATATTCCCATCTGAATGCAGAGTTCCAAAGAATAACAAGGAGAGATTAAAAAAAAAAACAAAACTTCCTCAATGATAAATGCAAAGAAATAGAGCAAAACTATAGAATGGGAAAGACTAGAGATCTCTTCAAGAATATTAGAGATACCAAGGGAACATTTCATGCAAAGATGGGCACAATAAAGAACAGAAATGGTATGGACCTAACAGAAGCAGAAAATATTAAGAAGAGATGGCAAGAATACACAGAAGAACTGTACAAAAAAGATCTTCATGACCAAGATAATCACGATGGTGATTATCACTCACCTAGAGCCAGACGTCCTGGAATGTGAAGTCAAGTGGGCCTTAGAAAGGATCACTAGGAACAAAGCTAGTGGAGGTGATGGAATTCCAGTTGAGCTACTTCAAATCCTGAAAGATGATGCTGTGAAAGTGCTGCACTCAATATGCCAGCAAATTTGGAAAACTCATCAAAGGCCACAGGACTGGAAAAGGTCAGGTTTCGTGCCAATCCCAAAGAAAGGCAATGCCGAGAAAAGCTGAAACTACTGCACAATTTCACTCATCTCACACACTAGTAAAGTAATGCTCAAAATTCTCCATGCCAGGCTTCAGCAATACGTGTACCATGAACTTCCAGATGTTCAAGCTGATTTTAGCAAAGGCAGAGGAACCAGAGATCAAATGTCTAACATTTGATGGATCATCGAAAAAGCAAGAGAGTTCCAGAAAAACATCTATTTCTGCTTTATTGACTATGCCAAAGCCTTTGACTGTGTGGATCACAATAAACTGTGGAAAATTCTTGAAGAGATGGGAATACCAGATCATCTGACCTGCCTCTTGAGAAACCTGTATGCAGGTCAGGAAGCGACAGTTAGAACTGGACATGGAACAACAGACTGATTCTAAATAGGATAAGAGTACATCAAGGCTGTATGCTGTCACCTTGCTTACTTAACTTATATGCAGAGTACATCATGAGAAACGCTGGGCTGGAAGAAGCACAAGCTGGAATCAAGGTTGCTGGGAGAAATATCAATAACCTCAGATATGCAGACACCACCCTTATGGCAGAAAGTGAAGAGGAACTAAAAAGCCTCTTGATGAAAGTGAAAGTGGAGAGTGAAAAAGTTGGCTTAAAGCTCAACATTCAGAAAACTAAGATCATGCATCTGGTCCCATCACTTCATGGGAAATAGATGGGGAAACAGTGGAAACAAACAGTGTCAGACTTTCTTTTTCTGGGCTCCAAAATCACTGCAGATGGTGACTGCAGCGCTCATCAGGCTCCCCTGTCCCTGGGATTCTCCACACTGGAGTGGGTTGCCATTTCCTTCTCCAGTGCATGAAAGTGAAAAGTGAAAGTGAAGTCGCTCAGTCGTGTCAGACTCTTAGCGACCCCATGGACTGGAGCCTACCAGGCTCCTCCGTCCATGGGATTTTCCAGGCAAAAGTACTGGGGTGGGGTGCCATTGCCTTCCCCGAGCCATGAAATTAAGGGACGCTTACTCCTTGGAAGGAAAGTTATGACTAACCTAGATAGCATATTCAAAAGCAGAGACATTACTTTGCCAACAAAGGTTCGCCTAGTCAAGGCTATGGTCTTTCCTGTGGTCATGTATGGATGTGAGAGCTGGGCTGTGAAGAAGGCTGAGCGCCGAAGAATTGATGCTTTTGAACTGTGGTGTTGGAGAAGACTCTTGAGAGTCCCTTGGACTGCAAAGAGATCCAACCAGTCCATCCTAAAAAAATCAGTCTTGGGTGTTCATTGGAAGGACTGATGTTGAAGCTGAAACTCCAATCCTTTGGCCACCTCATGCGAAGAGTTGACTCATTGGAAAAGACCCTAATGCTGGGAGGGATTATGGGCAGGAGGAGTAGTGGGTAAATGGGGATGAGATGGCTGGATGACAATCACTGACTTGATGGACATGGGTTTGGGTAGACTCCAGGAGTTGGTGATGGACAGGGAAGCCTGGCGTGCTGCGATTCACGGGGTCATGAAGAGTCAGTACGACTGGGCAACTGAACTGAACTGATTCATATAATATCAATCTCATAATGACAGAATAACTAAAATATGTAGATCATTTAGTGATGAAAAATATGTGTGTTTAATGTATTCTGGGGATATTATTCTGTCTATAAAATTAAAATTTTCATCAGTTCAGTGCTGTCTCTCACGGCAGATGGTGACTGAAGCCATGAAATTAAAAGACGCTTTCTCCTTGGAAGGAAAAAAATTTTCATATCTCAGTTAATTTGATATTAATAGAATATTTTTGAAGATCTTTGCAATCAGGATGATACCAGAAAATAATGACATGCCATTTTGTGATGTGTATTTTTAAAGGTACCTCCACTTAGATAACAGTATGCAGAAGTTATTTTCTATTTAATAAGAGTTGTCTATACTCCATTTTTTTGAAATTATTTTATTTCTGGCTCATAAGCTATTTTACTGATGAATCTCTATTGGTTGACACTTTCTAAATTTTGAATCTCTTGTTAGCATCACTGTGCAAAAGATGACATCAAGCCACTGGCACAATAAGTATAACCACTAAACATTTCTGTCTAATAGTTATTAGATCAGATCAGATCAGTCGCTCAGTCGTGTCCGACTCTTTGCAACCCCATGAACCGCAGCACGCCAGGCCTCCCTGTCCATCACCAGCTCCCGGAGGTCACCCAGACTCACACCCATCAAGTCAGTGATGCCATCCAGCCATCTCATCCTCTGTCGTCCCCTTCTCCTCCTGCCCTCAATCCCTCCCAGCATCAGAGTCTTCTCCAATGAGTCAACTCTTCGCATGAGGTGGCCAAAATACTGGAGTTTCAGCTTTAGCATCATTCCTTCCAAAGAAATTCCAGGATTGATCTCCTTCAGAATGGACTGGTTGGATCTTCTTGCAGTCCAAGGGACTCTCAAGAGTCTTCTCCAACACCACAGTTCCAAAGTATCAATTCTTCGGCGCTCAGCCTTCTTCACAGTCCAGCTCTCACATCCATACATGACCACAGGAAAGACCATAGCCTTGACTAGGCGAACCTTTGTTGGCAAAGTAATGTCTCTGCTTTTGAATATGCTATCTATGTTGGTCAGAACTTTCCTTCCAAGGAGTAAGCGTCTTTTAATTTCATGGCTGCAGTCACCATCTGCAGTGATTTTGGAGATAGATTTATTCAAATTGTGTGGGTTTTCATGGCTCCCTACTGACATTCTCCATCAGTAATAAAAACCAAATCCTAATATCCATTCCTGTTCTTCATGGGAGATAGGTTGATATAATGTAAAAAATACTCACTTTGGAGTAAAACACAGCTGAGCTCAAATTATGGCTTTAACACTAATACTCCGTTACTTGGACCCAGGGATTTAAACCCTCTAAACAATTTACTCAAATGTAAAGTAGATTAGAAAATATAAAACCAAGGATTTGTAGGGATTAAGTGAACACAATCATTTACACTATACTCCAAATTTATTAATGTTATAGCTCTGTTAGAGATGAGGATTAAAAAAATTGAATGAGTCTGAAAGAAACTTATTGTTGGTATTTTTCTTGATCCAGACTTCTACTATGATTAAAAAAAAAAACGAAACAGGATTTGATTTTTGAAGACCCCTATCTGGCTGTATACCGTTTATACATCATGAACAGTATGAAAAGGCAAAAAGATAGGACACTAAAAGATTAACTCCCCATGTCAGTAGGTGCCCAGTATGCTACTGGAGATCAGTGGAGAAAGAACTCCAGAAAGAATGAAGAGACAGAGCCAAAGCAAAAACAACACTCAGTTGTGGATGTGACTGGTGATGGAAGCAAGATCCAATGCTGTAAAGAGCAATATTGCATAGGAACCTGGAATGTTAGATTCATGAATCAAAGCAAATTGGAAGTGGTCAAACAGGAGATGATGAGTGAACATTGACATTTTAGGAATCAGCAAACTAAAACGGACTGGAATGGGTGAATTTAACTCATATGACCGTTATATCTACTACTGTGGGCAAGAATCCCTTAGAAGAAATGGAGTAGCCATCATCGTCAACAAAAGAGTCCGAAATGCAGAACTTGGATGCAATCTTAAAATGACAGAATGATCTCTGTTCATTTCCAAAGCAAACCATTCAGTATCCCAGTAATCCAGGTCTATTCCCCAATCAGTAAGGCTGAAGAAGCTGAAGTTGAACAGTTCTATGAAGACCTATGAGACCTTCTAGAACTAACACCCAAAAAAGATGTCCTTTTCATTAGAGGGGACTGGAATGCAAACGTAGGAAGTCAGGAAGCACCTGAAGTAACCGGCAAATTTGGCCTTGGAGTACAGAATGAAGGAGGTTAAAGGCTAATAGAGTTTTGCCAAGAGAACGCACTGGGCATAGCAAACACCCTCTTCCAACAACACAAGAGAAGACTCTATACATGAATTTTATCAGATGGCCAACACTGAAATCAGATTGATTATAGTCTTTTCAGCCAAAGATGGAGAAGCTCTACACGGTCGGCAGAAACAAGACTGAGAGCTGACTGTGGCTCAGTCATGAACTCCTTATTGCCAAATTCAGACTGAAATTGAAGAAAGTAGACAAAACCATTAGACCATTCAGGTATGACCTAAATCAAATCTGTAAAAAATACAGTGGAAGTGAGAAATAGATTTAAGGGACTTAGATCTGATAGAGTGTCTGATTAACTATAGACGGAGGTTCGTGACATTGTACAGGAGACAGGGAACAAGACCATCCCCAAGAAAAAGAAATACAAAAAAAGCAAAATGGCTGTCTGAGGAGGACTTATAAATAACTGAGAAAAGAAGCGAAAAGCAAAAGAAAAAAAAAAAGATGCACACATTTGAACGCAGAGTTCCAAAAATAGAAAAGAGAGAGAAGAAAGCTTTCCTCAGTGATCAGTGCAAAGAAATAGAGGAAAAAAATAGAATGGGAAAGACTAGAGATGTCTTCAAGAAAATTAGAGATACCAAGGGAACATTTCATGCAAAGATGAGCTCGATAAAGGACAGAAGTGCTATGGACCTGACAGAAGCAGAAGATATTAAGAACTATACAAAAAACTATACAAAAGAACTATAGAACTATATAAAAGAACTATACAAAAAAGATCTTCATGACCAAGATAATCACGATGGTGTGATCACTCACCTAGAGCCATACATCCTGGAATACAAAGTCAAGTGAGCCTTAGGAAGCATCACTAAGAACAAAGCTAGTGGAGGTGATGAAATTCCAATTGAACTATTTCAGATCTTAATAGATAGTGTTGTCAAAGTGTTGCACTTAATATGCCAGCAAATTCGGAAACCTCAGCAGTGGCCACAGGACTGGAAAAGGTCAGTTTTCATTCCAATCCCAAAGAAAGAGAATGCCAAAGAATGCTCAAACTACCGCACAATTGCACTGATCTCATACGCTAGCAAAGTAATGATAAAAATTCTCCAAGCCAGGTTTCAAGAGTACGTGAACCATGAACTTCCAGATGTTCAAGATGATTTTAGAAAAGGCAGAGGAACCAGAGATCAAATTGCCAACATCCATTGGATCATCGAAAAAGCAAGAGAGTTCCAGAAAAACATTTATTTCTGCTTTATTGACTATGCCAAAGCCTTTGACTGTATGGATCACAATAAACTGTGGAAAATTCTGAAAGAGATGGGCATACCAGACCACCTGACCTGCCTCCAGAGAAATCTGTATGCAGGTCAGGAAGCGACAGTTAGAACTGGACATGGAACAATAAACTGGTTCCAAATAGGAAAAGGAGTACATCAAGGCTGTATATTGTCACTGTGCTTATTTAACTTATATGCAGAGTACATCATGAGAAACACTGGGCTGGATGAAGCACAAGCTGGAATCTAGTTTGCAGGGAGAAATATCAGTAACCTCAGATATGCAGATGACACCACCCTCATGGCAGAAAGTGAAGAAAAACTAAAGAGCCTCTTGAAAGTGAAAGAAGAGAATGAAAAAATTGGCTTAAAGCTCAACATTCAGAAAACAAAAATCATGCCATCTGGTCCCATCATTTCATGGGAAATATATGGCGAAACAGTGGAAAGTGTTGCAGACTTTATTTTTTTGAGCTCCAAAGTCACTGCAGATGCTGACTGCAGCCATGAAATTAAAAGACGCTTACTGCTTGGAAGAAAAGTTATGACCAACCTAGACAGCATATTCAAAAGCAGAGACATTACTTTGCCAACAAAGTAATCTAGTTGACTTTGCCAACAAAGGTCCATCTAGTCAAGGCTATGGTTTTTCCAGTGGTCATGTATGGATGTGAGAGTTGGGCTGTGAAGAAAGCTGAGTGCCGAAGAATCAATGCTTTTGAACTGTGATGTTGGAGAAGACTCTTGAGAGTCCTTTGGACTGCAAGGAGAGCCAATCAGTCCATCCTGAAGGAAATCAGTCCTGAATATTCATTGGAAGGACTGATGTTGGAGCTGAAACTCCCATAGTTTGGCTCCCTGATGCAAAGAAGTGACTCATTTGCAAAGACCCTGATGCTGGGAAAAATTGAAGGTGGGAGGAAAAGGGGACGACAGAGGATGAGATGATTGGATGGCATCACCAACTCAATGGACATGAGGCTAGGCTCCCGGAGTTGGTGATAGAATGGGAAGCCTGGGGTGCTGCCGTCAATGGGGTCGCACAGTGGGACAGGACTGAGCAACTGAAGTGACTGAACTGATATGGCTGTATCATTCCTAATTTCTCACTGTTCTTATCTTCCACCTTTTGGACATTCCCCCTAACTGTCACTCAGTGTATCTTTCTGTCAATTTCACTTCCTGCTGTCATCAGCACTATAAGTGAATGACTAATACTGTGGCCTCATACTTCCTTGAGCCCTGCATGAACATTGACCTTCATCTCAGCTCTGCTTCATTTAGCTATTCTTATGTCACACCCTCCATTTTATGAACTAAAATTCCAAGGCTGAAGGCACTACTCTGCCTCTGAATCACCATTTTTTGATAGCAGTCTCTGGTCTTCCATCCTGCCTGCACAACCACTTCCTCATAATCTGTGGATTATCTTATCAGGACTTCAAGTCCTTCGTCCCTTGCCTTCTAATCTCAGTCCTTCTGTGTTCTCTTCCTTTCCTCTCCAGTGAGACCCAGAATCCATCAGTTCATCAGTTCTCTTGCTCATATCCCAAACTTCATTTCCATGTGGATTTTTTTGATCTCTATATCGTATCTCTATCTATATCTCTCACTATGAAATTGTTTTTTATATTTATTAACTTCTCAAAACCTCAGCTTTCTTGTGTTTAATATCTTGGTACTTATACCAACCTCTTTACATTATGGCAGGGTTAAATGAGTTGCTATATATATAAACCAGCCAGCCTGCCTTCAACCATGTTGAAAAAAATTGTGGCGAAAGGTAGCATGACACTTAAAGATTAGAGCATGTTTTTACCTATGCTGCTGTGTGCTCCTAGAGAAACTCACCAAGCCAGGGGTATTCATATTACATGTACTGTGGATCACCCAACCCCTAGGGCATCCCTAAGATTTATCAGTTAGTCTGACTCTAAGCAAACCCATTTATGAGTCTTGAAAAGATGGATACTCTGTGTTTGGAATAACTGAAATATATACTTAAATTTTAGAAACCTCCGAGAAGCAAGGGATAATGCTGTGGCTGAAAAGGACCGAGCAGTGATGGCTGAAAAGAATGCTCTAGAAAAACATGATCAGCTCTTAGACAGGTAAGCATCCTGAAAACAGAGATGTTGAAACTTTGATTTTTGTTCCCATTACTCTTTTAGAATATATCTTTTTAATAGAAGTTTAATTTTCATTTAAGTGTTATGTACATGTAATAATTTACATATGTGATAGTCGTACATATTGAAACAAGACGGAGAACAGTGTAGTCACCTAAGGAGTTTCCTTATGTCCCTTTGGTCGGTCTCAGCCACCACCCATCAAGAGGTGAACACTTTGTGATTTCTCTCACCATGGTTTAGTTTTGTTCTTCATGGATTAAAAAGAAATGGAATTGTGCAGTGTGTACCCTTTTGCGTCTAAGTTCTTTCACTCAACATCGTATGTTTTCATTCATTTTTATGTTATACCAGTAGTTCATTTCTTAACTTGCTGGGCATGAATATACAGTTTGTTTATTCATTCACTTCTCAGTGGACGTTTGTTTTTTTCCCCAGCTTGGTGCTACTATGAATAAAGCTGCTATGAATGTTTGTATACAAGTCTTTTTGTGGGTATATGTTTCTTTTTCTCTCGTATAAATACCTAAGAGTGAAATTGCTAATCATCAGTAGATGATTATTTTTACCATGAAAGACTTGGAAGTTGAAATAACTCCTTGACCCATGGACTATAGTTATGTTATGTGTTAGCAGACATGAAAACAGCATTCATGTCATTGTGCATCCATCCTTAGAACTGTTGGTTAACTAAATACATTGTCATTGAGTAGTAATATTTTGAAAAGAGTTTTTTTTTTTTTTTTTTTTAGTAGTCAGTCTCAGCAGTGGGCTTAAAATATTCAGTGAGCCATGTTATAAACAGATCAGGGTCATCCAGACTCGGCTGTTCCCCTTATAGAGCACAAGTAGAGTAGATTTAGCACAATTCTTAGGCCACCTAGGATTTTCAGAACAGTAAATGAGCATTGGCATCGTCTTAACGTCTCCAGCTTCATTAGCCCCTAACAAGAGAGTCAGATTGTTCTTTGAAACTTTGAAACTAGGCATTGACTTCTCCTCTCTAGCTATGAAAGTCATAGGTGGCATCTTCTTCCAATAGAAAGATATTCCATCTAAACTGATAATCTATCTTTAGTGTAGCCACTTTCATTAATTATCTTAGCAAGATCATCTGGGTAACTTGCTACAGCTTTGACATCATCACTTGCTGGTTTGCCTTGCACTTTTATGTTATGGAGATGACTTCTTTCCTTAAATTTCATGATCCCATGAACCAACCTCTTCAAGCTTCAGACTTTTCTCTGCAGCTTCCTTACCTCTCCTCAGTTCAGGTCAGTTCAGTCTCTTAGTCGTGTCTGACTCTTTGCGACCCCATGAATCACAGCACGCCAGGCCTCCCTGTCCATCACCAACTCCCGGAGTTCACCCAGACTCACGTCCATCGAGTCAGTGATGCCATCCAGCCATCTCATCCTCTGTCGTCCCCTTTTCCTCTTTGCATGAGGTGACCAAAATACTGGAGTTTCAGCTTTAGCATCATTCCTTCCAAAGAAATCCCAGGGCTGATCTCCTTCAGAATGGACTGGTTGAATCTCCTTGCAGTCCAAGGGACTCTCAAGAGTCTTCTCCAACACCACATTTCAAGAGCATCAATTCTTCGGCACTCAGCTTTCTTCACAGTCCAACTCTCACATCCATACATGACCACTGGAAAGACCATAACCTTGACTAGATGGACCTTTGTTGGCAAAGTAATGTCTCTGCTTTTGAATATGCTATCTAGGTTGGTCATCTTTCCTTCCAAGGAGTAAGCGTCTTTTAATTTCATGGCTGCAGTGACCATCTGCAGTGATTTTGGAGCCCCAGAAAATAAAGTAGACACAGTTCCCACTGTTTCCCCATCTACTTCCCATGAAGTGATGGGACCAGATGCCATCATCTTCGTTTTCTGAATGTTGCCTTGCTCTGTATTAGGCTTTGACTTAAGGGAACATGGTGGCTGGTTTGATCATCTGTCTAGACTACTAAAACTTGCTTCATATCAGCAGTAAGGCTGTTTTACTTTCTTATCATTTTTGTGTTCACTGGAGACACAGCTTTAATTTCCTTCCAAGAACTTTTCCTTTACATCCACAACTTGGCTAACTCTTCAGCACAAGAGGCCTAACTTTCAGCCTATATCAATTTTCAACCTATATTAACTTTTGGTGTGCCTCTAAGCTTAATAATTTCTAGCTTTTGATTTAAAATGAGAAATGTGTGCCTCTTCCTTTCACTTGAACACTTTGGAGGCCATTGTAGGGGTAATTTCAGTATCGTGTCTCAGGGAATAAGGAGGCCCAAGGAGAGGGAGAGAGCCTGAGAAGATAGTCAGAGAGTCTATGAATGACTTTAAGTACTAAGCTGTGCATTCTGTATGCCATTCTGTTGACTAACATGATCAGAGTTCCCAGTTCTAGAATAATTACCCTGGAAGAATGAGTGATGAAAGTAGTACTAAGCTAATAACAGGAAGATAGTTCAGAGAATATTATAAATAGTTTGTTATCTTATATAGACAAGATTTCTAGAGCCCCCAAACAATTATAGTAGTAACATAAAAAATCACTGATCCCAGATCACTGTAATAAATATAATAATAATAAGTTTAAAATATTATGAGAAATCTCCAAAATGTGACACCGATATGAAATGAGCAGATAGTGGAAAAATGGCACTGGTGAACTTGCTTGGTGCCACAAACCTTCAATTTGTAAGAGGAAAAAAAAGTTCAGCATGTGCAAAGCTCAATAAAATGAAAGTGCATTAAAAGGAAATATTAAATAGTGGGACTATTTGTAACCTTTTTCTGTATGAACCTAGTTCATAATTTTCCAGGTCTCCTGTAAATGTGTTATCATACTTTCATAATTTAAAAAATAAAAAAATATAAAAAGGAGATATTAATATTTCTGTATCAGCTTAAAATTAAAATACAAAGACAACTTGGAAATTTTTCATATGGAAATACTATTCTATGGTAATAGAAGTTATATCTAGAATGTGATCAGGAATTATCTTGTTTATAGAATCACGCTGGGTCTGGGCACCCAAGCTCTAAACCAAAGATCTTAAGAGGAAATTGACCAAACCTACTCAAAAGATTAGAAAACATCCTATTAGTGCCCAGATTATAACTGTCTACAGATAGTTGATGGGTACTTTTCTCACTTGGTAAGATCTAAAGTAGTAGAATTGGAACCACTGAGTAGACATTATAAAAAAGAGTAAAGATCAGCTTTCTGATGAAAGTGAAAGTCTCTCAGTCATGTCCGACTCTTTGTGACCCCATAGACTATACAGTCCATGGAATTCTCCATGCCAGAATTCTGGAGTAGGTAGCCTTTCCCTTCTCCAGGGGATCTTCCCAACCCAGGGATCAAACCCAGGTCTCCCACATTGCAGGCAGATTCTTTACCAGCTGAGCCACCATGGAAGCCCAAGAATCCTAGAATGGGCAGCCTATTCCTTCTCTAGTGAATCTTCCCGACCCTGGAATCGAACCAGGGTCTCCTGCATTGCAGGTGGATTCTTTACCAACTGAGCCACCAGGGAAGCCCAAGTTTTCTGACAAGGCTTTTCAAAATGCGTTGGCATCGGCTGTGTTCTCCATCAGCAGAAATGTGCAGGCATCAGCTGGCTAAGCATTCAGTAGGATTGTGTTTATAAGGATTGAAGTATCAAGTGGGTAGCTTGATGAGTTTAAAGTCTCTCTCTCCTTTTTTAAGTATTTATTTATTAATTTGGCTGCATCAGGTTTTAGTTTGGCACATGCAGGATTTTTCACTGAGACACATCGACTCTGTAGTTGCACCGTACAGGCTTAGTTGCTCAGAAACATGTGGGATCTTAGTTTATTGACCAAGGATCAAACCCATGTCCCCTGCATTGCAGAGCGGATTCTCAACTGCTGGACCACCAGGGAAGTGAAGTCCATTTTGATCCTGAAATTATCTGTAACAACAGTTCAAAAGAATTAATACACTGATTAAGTTACCATGTAAAAGGAATGGTGAACCCAAGCTATTTTTGTATCTTAAAATTTCTGTAGTTCACTTTTCCTGTTTGTTTTTTTTTTTTTTAATAAAAGCCTAGTGTTTAACACAATATTTGAAAAAGATACTTTCTCTATATATATTTAAATATCCACTGAAATTCTTTTGAGTATAGTTGGCCTAGGAGTATTTGGGGAATATCATGTATATGTTTTGTATATATTGAAACCCCAGGAAAAATATTTGTTTTATTTTTTAGAGGTTGAGTTTTTACTCTGGCTTCCTTTGTGGCAAAATCAGAATAAACAAATGTGTTTCATTCTTTACATGCACTGTGATTTCCCTGAATCGTGCTTAAGTAAAGCCTGAGACATGTCTATACACAATTTTCTAGTCAAGTATAACTAATAGCAACTTTTTCATTTTTGTTGAAGGTTTTACTTTACCAAATGCTTCATTTAATGATTAAACAACCTGTGTTATTATAAAGAGAAATGTAAGGAAGTGGTATGCCACTTTCAAACATGAATTAAAAAAGGCTTTTTGCTCAAGACTTTAATTTTCTACAAAAACAAATTGGACTTTTCTCAGGCATAGAAAAGATCTGTAAATGTACCAATTCAAGTTCAATAATTTATTTAATTATAAGTAACAAATACCTAGCTTTCATGAGCAGGAATAGTTATTACCTCTCCTTCTGTTGCTTTGAATTTCTGTAAGCACTCTGAGGACTCTTTCTACCCCAAGGGGAAATTTTTAAACTCAATCAGTGTTAACAGAATAAATTTGAATACACTGTTACATCTGTGGGATCCTGTAGGAGAGGCCTGTGTTTGAATCTTAGCTTAAGTTTATAATGCAGCTGCTGCTCCAACATTACTTCGTTTGTGTCCGACTCTGTGTGACCCCATAGATGGCAGCCCACCAGGCTCCTCCGTCCCTGGGATTCTCTAGGCAAGAAGACTGGAATGGGTTGCCATTTCCTTCTCTAGTGCATTAAAGTGAAAAGTGAAAGTGAAGTTGCTTAGCTGTGTCTGACTCTTAACAACCCCATGGACTGCGGCCTACCAGGCTCCTCCGTCCATGGGATTTTCCAGGCAAGAGTACTGGACTGGGTTGCTGTTGCCTTCTCCAGAGTTAATTTTAATAGTCTTTCTTTTTTAGTTATAGTTATTTTAATTTTTTTTAGCTATGGTTTGATGTGTTTGGAATTTTTTTTTCAGTTTGTAGATATTGCTAAATGAATATTACCTGACATTATGATTTCAATCCTTACAACTTCTCTGGTGATAGTAGAATTTTGTCCTGATTTTTTACTTATAGAAGACAGAAGATAAGAGGGCATAGGAGATCTAGTGAGTAGATTTAGAGAGTCATATGTTATATTGGGCTAATTTAAAGCTTGATATAGCAGCCAGCTGTCCTAAATTTCCATTCAGTGCTTTATACCCAAGAGTAGAACAGTTTTGCCGAGAAGGCAATGGCACCCCACTACAGTACTTCTGCCTAGAAAATCCCGTGGACAGAGGAGCCTGGTGGGCTGCAGTCCATGGGGTCGCTAGAGTCGGACATGACTGAGTGACTTCACTTTCACTTTTCACTTTCATGCACTGGAGAAGGAAATGGCAACCCACCCCAGTCTTCTTGCCTGGAGAATCCCAGGGACGGGGAAGCCTGGTGGGCTGCCGTCTATGGGGTCGCACAGAGTCGGACACGACTGAAGTGACTTAGCAGCAGCAGCAGCAGCAGAACAGTTTTGACATGCCTTTATTTTACATTTTGTCATATTATTATACTGTTTTATCTTTGTTTATTTGTTTTTTAATCTTGCCTTGCTCCTTCAGTAGGCACATAAATGTGTGTGTCATTTGAGATGGGATAAAGTATGTTGAGATTTGAAATAAAAATTATTTCTACTGTGTTTAAACTTTGTTTACTTAATAAATTCTGTGGTAATTTCATTCATATTAGCCTTAATTTTCATGGGTACATAACGTTTAACTCACATCATAGTTGTTATTTGAAAGCAGAAATTCTTGATTCTCAATCCCATATTAAGTTACTCTTTTGACATACTTCTTTATGAAAGAATAAATTCATGCTCCTTAAATAATTTTTAGTAATTTATTTTTTCTTTGAAAATTTGTGAAGTGCTCTCTTTAATTGTAAGCTACTCTGATGATTTTTCAGAGTTTATAAAATTATGCTTTATTACTTGATTTCTCTTATTTTTTGAAATGTTCTGTTTGCCCATTGGTTTGTTTCATTTGTATTGAAACAGTCAAGCTCCACATCCTCAAATTTTCTTTCGGTTTTTAAGCTGCTGTTCCATCTGACATATATTTGGCCACTTGTATAGGATATTCTAAACTGGTTTCATTACATCCGAAGTTACCACAAGTGACTCTATTTCTTTCCTAGTAAAGGCTTTGGAATTAGTAGTATATAATGTCATGTACATGAAAGCATTAAGAAATTTATTGCTGAGATGAAAATTATTTCTTCCTTCTTGGTCTAGACACAAGGCTTTGTAAAGAACTGATAAGAAACACCCATAATCAGATCACAGTGTATGGATTTTGTTTTATCCACCTCTCATCTATCTTTCTTTTTCTTTATAAGGTATTGGTCTGATCTGAAATTTTTTGTCCCACCAGAAACAATGGCCCAAGGGGTCCACTCATGGATAGTTTATTGCTTATAATTGGGGTAAATGGTACTACAGGTTCTAAAGTGATATACCTATTCTCCTCCTCAAAAGAATACATCTTGAGTATTTTCATGCAGCCAGTCAAAACACACACATGCACAAAACAATTAGATATTGTTTTCTGTCAGTCCTTTTTTTCTCAGAGAAGGACTGGGTGGCTTCTGTAGCCAAAAAACAAAAAAGACTACATCAGGAAAATTAATGATGGATGCCAGTATTGTTAGTCCGTGGGACAGAACATCTTTATACAGTAATAGACTAGAGTTATCAGCATATCTTGTTGTGTAAATGGAACAATTGATATAGAGAAAGCTGTTTCCATTCCTGCAGCATAAACCTCTTTTCTCCTCAAGCCAGAATAACTTTCAATGGATATCACTCTCAGAGTTGTTATCAAATCAAAACTGGGCTTTAGTATTCTATCTTAGTCCTTATTCTTTTTTAACTTATTATTTCAAATTTCATTTGTGCACAAAAGCTACAAGAATGATGCAAAGAACTCCTTTAGGTCTTTTATCTAGATCCGCCCCTTTCTAGCATTTAACTACATTTGTTCTATTATTCTTATTCTCTGTCTCTCTCCTCTTTCTCTTCCTTCTTCCCCACACATTATTTTTTTTTCTGCATAGTTTAATGCATCATATACTTTTACATCTTCACAGTTTATTTTCTAGGAATAAGAATATTCTCTTATACAACCACAGGACACTTGTCAAATTCAGGATAACATTGATAATAACACTTTTATACATTTTTGTCATTGTCCCAATAATGTCCTTTTATAACAGTCTTTTTTCTGGCCCAAAATCCCATCCAAAATTATGCTCTACTTTTAATTATCATGCCTCTTCAGTCTCCTTTAATCTGAAACAGTTCATTTCTTTTCTTTTCTATTTTGTTTTAATGACTTTTGATTATTTTTATTGATATGTTGGATCATATACATATATATGTCTCTTCTTTCTGGAATCTCCTCTGCTCAGCTTTTACCTGTCACTTTAGGGAATGACCAAAAGTGCTTGTAAACTCAAACCAAATCTTTTCTTACGTTTTATAAACTGTATTTCCAGCTGCGTGATTGACATTTCTACCTCGATGTTTTTCTGGGACTTTAAACTCAGTATTTCTGAAACAAACTCAGCTTCCGCCAACATTCACCCTTCCCAAAACAAAAAGTGGCTTTAGCTGACCTCACATCAATAAACTATACCACCATTTTTAGGTCATTTATTTCTGTTTGACCTTCCAGAATAATAATCCTTTCCCTTTGTTCCCCTGTGTAATCTTGCTAAATTTCATACCTTCTAAAACCCCTGTCATATCTGCATAATCCCCTGCATTCCTGCTGCCATCATCCTGGGTCAGCTTCTCGTTGCTTCTTGACTGGTGTCATGTTGTCATTGTATACAGTAGCCTCTTAATTGATTGCTCCATCTTCCCCCTCAGTCAGTCCTCTTGCCCAGACCTGTTTCTCCTCCCGTAGTTCTGCATTCTGACTAATGTCATTATTTGCCCAGGCACTTGAACAAGAGAGCTGGTGGTTCACATCTACTTTTTTTTTTCCCTCACTCCTCTTCCCTTTGTTCAACCAAGAAGTGTTTATTGACAACCACCATGTGCCCTTTGCTGTGCTGGATGTTGATGTGCATAAATAAAGCGGTGAAGGGAGATGGCCCCTACTGAGAGTCAATTGAGGGAGACGGAAAGTAATCAAACAGAACCATAATTATTATAAGTATGTGTTTTAATGATTGCTCTGAACTAGATTAGAGGAGGAATAATGGCTCAGGCAGGGTATATCATGATAGGACAGTCCAGAAGGGCCTCTCTGAACACTTAAACTAAACAAATGTCATGTTATTTCTAATTTCTAAATATATCTAATCATATCCCTCCTCTTAAACCCAGGTGCCTCTGCTTTAGTCAAATCTTTCTTTTCTCTTGCCCGAACTATTTACAGTAGCCTCTGAACCATGTTGCCGCTTTCAGTTTAGTCCTATTTTCATCACTCATTCTTCGAGAATAATGTTCTAAAACTGAGAGCTCTGATCATGTCACTCAGAAGAATGGCATCCAGACTGCATACAACTTAGCATTTAAAGTCATTCACAGACTTCCTGCCTGTCTTCCCAGTTGCAGATCTTTCTTTTGATTCTCCCCTATACTCAGGACTAGTTGATCTTTTCATGTTCTGCAAGAGTGTGGTGCTTCCTCGCTCACTCTTTTATATGTATTCTTTGCTGCTGCTGCTGCTAAGTCGCTTCAGTCGTGTCCGACTCTGTGCGACCCCATAGACAGAAGCTCACCAGGCTCCCCCGTCCTGGGATTCTCCAGGCAAGAACACTGGAGTGGGTTGCCATTTCCTTCTCCAATGAATGAAAGTGAAAAGTGAAAGTGAAGTCGCTTAGTCGGGTCCGACTCTTAGCGACCCCATGGACTGGAGCCTACCAGGATCCTCTGTCCATGGGATTTTCCAGGCAAAAGTACTCTTTGCTAAGAATGACCTTTTCTTTCCCCTTTCTCACGTATCTTACCTTTCACCTGTCAGGTAGATGCACATTCATGAGGTGAGACTGAAATCACTAATCTTGTCTTCCATGCATGCTTTAAGTTCCTGTCAGAAATATTGCCATCTCTTCTATTTCCTAGCATTATAATTGTGTGTTTAATTTGCAGATCTTTCCCTCTGAAGTGCTGGGGTTTTTTTTGAGGTCAGAGGTTTTTCTCATCCGTATCTTTGCCTCTCTAGTAAGATAAGGCCTCTATTCAGTGTCTTTGATATAAGTAATTCTCAACAAATATTTATCAATTTCAATTGATCAGAGCTTACCATGTTCATTTTGACTCTTTTCATCATGAAGGCAGTTTGAATGCTGAAAAGAGTGCCACAGACTTGATTTTACTGTATCAGTAATTCCCAAATCTAGATGGATTTCAGTTACCTGGAGAGATATTTTGGGGGTTTTTTTGGAAGACATTTTTTTTTTCCCTCCCTCTACTTGGTAGAGGGTCCCTGGGAATTTGGACTTCCTACAAAGCTCCCCAAATAATCCTGAGCTATTCATTCCTCAAATATGTGTTTTGGAAACACTACAACAGTATCTATCACTATGCCCTTCTTGGTGCCTTAATTAACCAGTAATCTCAAAGAAAATATAAGCTTTTTTTTTTTTAACTTGGATGCAGTCTCAAAAATGACAGAATGATCTCTGATCGTTTCCAAGGCAAACCATTCAATATCACAGTAATCCAAGTCTATGCCCTGACCAGTAACGCTGAAGAAACTGAAGTTGAATGGTTCTATGAAGACCTACAAGACCTTGTAGAACTAACATGCAAAAAAGATGTCCTTTTCATTATAGGGGACTGGAATGAAAAGTAGAAAGTCAAGAGAAACCTGGAATAAAAGGCAAATTTAGCCTTGGAGTACAAAACGAAGCAGGTCAAAGGCTAACACAGTTTTGCCAAGAGAACGCACTGGGCATAGCAAACACCCTCTTCCAACAACACAAAAGAAGACTCTACACATGGACATCACCAGATGGTCAACACCGAAATCAAATTGATTCTATTCTTTGCAGCCAAAGATGGAGAAGCTCCATACAGTCAGCAAAAACAAGACCAGGAGCTGACTGTGGCTCAGATCATGAACCCCTTATTGCCAAATTCAGACTGAAATTGAAGAAAGTAGGGAAAACCACTACACCATTCAGGTATGACCTAAATCAAATCCCTTACGATTATACAGTGGAAATGACAGATAGATTCAAGGGATTAGATCTGATAGAGTGCCTGAAGAACTATTAATGGAGATTCACGCCATTGTACAGGAAGCAGTGATCAAGACTATCCCCAAGAAAAGGAAATGCAAAATGGTTGTCCGAGGAGGCCTTACAAATAGCTGAGAAAAGAAAAGATGGAAAAGCAAAGGAGAAAAGGAAAGATACACCCGTTTGAATGCAGAATTCCAAAAAATAGCAAGGAGAGATAAGAAAGCTTTTCTCAGTGATCAAGGCACAGAAATAGAGGAAGACAATAGAATGGGAAAGACTAGAGATGTCTTCAAGAAAATTAGAGATACCAAGGGAACATTTCATGCAAAGATGGGCTCAATAAAGGACAGAAATCATATGGACCTAACAGAAGCAGAAGATATTGAGGTGAGGTGGTAAGAATACATCGAAGAACTATACAAAAAAGATCTTTATGACCCAGATAAACATGATTGTATGGTCACTCACCTAAAGCCAGACATCCTGGAATGTGAAGTCAAGAGGGCCTTAGGAATCATCACTACAAGCAAAGCTAGTGAAGGCAATGGAATTCCAGTTGAGCTATTTCAAATCCTAAAAGATGCTGCTGCTACAGTGCTGTACTCAATATGCCAGCAAATTTGGAAGACTCAGCAGTGGCCACAGGACTGGAAAAGATCTATTTTCATTCCAATCCCAAAGAAAGGCAGTGCCAAAGAATGTTCAAACTACTGCATAATTGCACGTATCTCACAGGCCAGCACAGTAATGCTCAAAATTCTCCAAGCTAGGCTTCAAGAGTACGTGAACCGTGAACTTCCGGATGTTCAAGCTGGTTTTAGAAAAGGCAGAGGAACCAGAGATCAAATTGCCAACATCCGTTGGATTATCGAAAAAGGAAGAGAGTTACAGAAAAACATCTATTTCTGCTTTATTGACTATGCCAAAGCCTTTGACTCTGTGGATCACAAGAAACTGTGGAAGATTCTTAAAGAGAGGGATTATCAGACCACCTTACCTACCTCCTGAGAAATCTGTGTGCAGGTCAAGAAGGTCAAGTCCAGTTAGAACTGGACATAAAACAATAGACTGGTTCCAAATCGAATAAAAGAGTACATCAAGGCTGTATATTGTCACCCTGCTTATTTAACTTATATGCAGAGTACATCATGAGAAATGCTGGGGTGGATGAAGCACAAATTGGAATCAAGATTGCCAGGAGAAATATCAATAACCTCAGAATGCAGATGACACCACCCTTATGGCAGAAAATGAAGAAGAACTAAAGAGCCTCTTGATGAAAGTGGGAGTGAAAAAATTGGCTTCAAACTCAACATTCAGAAAACTAAGATCAATGGCATCCCGTCCTATCACTTCATGGCAAATAGATGGGTAAACAGTGGAAACAGTGTCAGACTTTATTTTGGGGGGGCTCCAAAATCACGGCAGATGGTGGCTGCAACCATGAGATTAAAACACCCTTGCTCCTTGGAAGGAAAGTTATGACCAACCTAGATAGCATATTTAAAAGCAGAGACATTACTTTGCCAACAAAGGTTCACCTAGTCAAGGCTATGGTCTTTCCTGTGGTCATGTATGGATGTGAGAATTGGACTATAAAGAAAGCTGAGAGCCGAAGAATTGCTGCTTTTGAACTGTGGTGGTGGAGAAGACTCTTGAGAGTCCCTTGGACTGTAAGGAGATCTAACCTGTCCATCCTAAAGGAAATCAGTCCTGAATCATTGAAAGGACTGATGCTGAAGCTTGAAACTCCAACACTTTGGCCACCTGATGCAAGAGCTGACTTTTGAAAAGACCCTGATGCTGGGAAAGATTGAAGGCAAAAAGAGAAGGGGACGACAGAGGATGAGATGGTTGGATGGCATCACCGACTCCATGGACATGAGTTTGAGTAAGCTCTTTGAGTTCATAATTGACAGGGTAGCCTGGCGTGCTGCAGTTTGTGGGGTCACAAAGAGTTGGACACAACTGAGCGACTGAACTCTACTGAACTGATGATGCACAAATCTTATTAAGGAATTAAAGAATAAAGTGAGAATAGGAAAAGGAGGGAGGGTAGTCCAGAACATTGAATTGATAATTTGAAAAGGGAGGTTTCTAAATCAGAAACAGACCAAAACAAAAACAGAAAGAGAAAAAAGTCATGCAAACATTTAGTGAAGTAATATTAGACATCGAGAACAGACAAAATATATCCATGTTCAGAGAATTAGTGTATCAAGAAGAATTTTTTTTTTAAGAAAAGAAGAATGTTAGTGTGTCAGGATTAGAAAACAAAATGGAAAAGGAAAAAATATTTAGAGATATAGTAGAAGAAAATTCTTTCTGAGATAAGGATCTGCAGTTTAACAGAACTCACCGCATTCTTGGTGGTGTGGAGAGAACAGGAACAACAGTGCGGTAAATCCAAGTGAAGTTGTTAAATGTAACTTAAAGGAACATTATTAGAAGTATCTGGACTGGATAAGTAAAAGTCATTTGCTAAAGAACAAAATACTGGTTGAGCTTAATTTTCTCTTTCCATAATTTTGTACTTTGTTTAGCAGTATTATTTTTTTTAAAATATGTCAATTGATTAGTTAATTGCTTTGGCAACCCCAGGTCTCAGTTGCAGCATATGGGATCCTCAGTTGCGGCATGCAGAGTCCTAGTGGTGGCATTGTGGGATCCAGCTTCCTTACCTAGGGTCAAACTCCAGTCCCCTGTATTGGAGGTCGGAGCCTTAGCTCCGACTTCCCTGGACCACCAGGGAAGTTCCTGACAATATTTATTAACCATCTGTTTTAAGCAAGCACTTTTTGACAGTGAAATTGAAGATTTAACAAAAGGTCTCTGTCTCAGTGGAATTACATTCTTATGGTGTAAATCAGAATGCATGTAAATAAGCAATAAAGAAAGTAATTTTTAGAAGGTAGCAATTATTTGAGAGTGATAAAATGAGAGTGTGATTCAAGGAAGTGAAAGTATGTGAGGGGTGACATTTTTGCATCCTGAGTAATGAAAAGTCACTAATCCTATGAGGACTCAGGACACATGTTACCCATGTGGCCCTCCTTAAGAAAACCTACTTAAAAGTGTAACCTGAACTTGCCCGATGGCTCAGAGGGTAAAGGATCTGCCTGCAGTGCAGGAGACATGGGAGACTCAGGTTCGATCCCTGAGTCAGGAAGATCCTCTGGAGAAGGAAATGGCAACCCACTCCAGTATTCTTTCCAGTCGGAAAATTCCATGGACAGAGGAACCTGGTGGGCTGCAGTCCATGGGGTCGCAAAAGAGTCGAACATGACTGAATCTGTTTTAAAAGCATGTCACCACAGCCAAAGAATCAGAGAACTCATGAATTGAGATGTTAAAGTGTAAAAGAACTGGCAGTGAACACTTAATGTAAAATTAAATCATAATAACTGTTGTCATTCTGGTTTCAAAACACATTGTAATCATAATAGTTAAGGGGAAACTACAGCATAAAAATAATAATTTAACATAAGTAAAGGCAAAAATAGCGACTTGCGACTAAAATTAGAGAATGGATGGTGAGAGGAAAATAGTGTGTATATAATATATATAATATTGTATAATTATAATTTCCTCAAACTTCATAAGAATCAATAGCATTATCAACAAATATATATTTAAACATATTAGTTATGAAAGAAAACATTAATTAAACTGAAAACAGGCAGTATACTTGCATATTGCCAGAGGAAAAGAGAAAAAGAAAAAGAAAGCATAGATTTTATAACAAAAGATAGATAACCAAGCAAACATCAAAGAAGCATAAAACGGAAAATATAAATTCTTAAGGTGACAAACAACCGAATGTTTCTTTTCTGGCAATTTTACATGTGATGGACCCCCTATTATATAGGAAAGGAAATACAGTTGGGGTCAAAAATTAAACTATATTCTTTTCACAATGAGTAGTAACTCCAGATATTTAAAGAGGAAAAAGAGGGACTGTGATTATAATCCAGTGGTTAAGAATCCACCTTACAAGGCAGGGGACACAGATTCATTCCCTGGTCGGGAAACTGAGATTCCATATGCTGTGGGGCTGCCAAGCCTACGTGCTCTAGAGCCTGTGCGCCCGCCTACTGTCTGCAGGCTGTAGAGCCCATGTGCTGCAACAGGAGAGGCCTGTGCGCTGCGATTGAAGAAAGCCCTCATGCCGTCACAAGGATCCAGCACAGCCAAAACAAAAGAGATGCAAAAGATTTCTTTTTTTTTTTTTAAGTGAAAAACAACACAGGATCTAAAACTATTCTGGAATAATTCATTGATTAAAACTGTTTTAAAATAATAATTCAGGGCCTTGAGAATACCTCTGCCGTGACAATATATATACAATGAAGAGATGCTCCGGAATATTTAGGCATCACATTTGCCACAGGGAAAGTGCGCACTTTCTCACTGAATCTAGCTTAAGGCCACATTAAGTTAAGATCAAAGATATAGTTCAGTATGTAGCTTATTAATTAGCTTAGTGAGAATATGGTGATAGTAAGATCAAGGTTTCAGGTCCATTCATCTTGCAGACCTTTTATTTTATTTTTTTGTGGAGGTGAGTGGAGGAGGATGAGAGGGTTCTATCATCTTTTCTAAATCCAGCCAGCTGCCTCACAAATTGTAATTTTTGGTCCCAAGTGGAGAGAGTAGATAGAATCAGTACAAATACGTAAGTGTTACCAGAAAAAGAACTCAAAGCACGTGCTCTTCTGGTGACTTACCAATACCGTGTGTTTGTAAATGAAAGAAAACACATCATCGTATATCTGCACATTTTTCAAGATGCTTTCTTAGAAATCCAGAGTTGTAGTTGGTCAGTCATTATGTATATGAATTGAATCAGAGAGAGGGGTATGTGTGGGTGGGTGGGTGTGTGTGTGCACACACACGTGCGTTTATATAGCTTTCTTTATAGGCTGCTGCTCTGTTGCTTAGGGGGAAATTTTCATAGATTTACATTTGGTAAATATATCGTGTCCAAAAAAAGATATGTGTAAAAAGTTGGAATGCCAGCTGACTAAATCAACTCATAAAAACTTGAGTTAAAAGTAAGATATTTTCCACGATTATTTTAAAATATGATGTTTACTGGAAGGAAAGTCCAGAGAATTACCACAGATGAAGTGTGAGTGTATTTCTCCCACTTGTAAATGAGCTCTTATTTCCTACAGTGTATATTCTGGTCCACAATGAGTCATTTTCAACATGTTTCAATTTAACTCCTAATACATTTTTAAACTTGGCAGGCACATTTAGATGAACGTTACTTCCACTTTTAGAGACTGCTTCTAAATTATACTTCAGTACCGCAGTCATTATGAAAAGTTCTTTCAGTAAAAAGGAAACAGAATTGATTGGAAGTGTTATGTTTTGAAGGAATAAAAAATGGTTGCCATGAATTAAAATCAGATAGTTAAGCTTTTAAAAATTTTGTTACTGCATAACCCTCCTAATATCATCTTAAAGTGCTATAAGGTTCTTCTCATTGATAGAAGGCACTCAAGAAAAAATGAGATTTATTCTAGGTAATAAAGTCAATATTTATTGATCTCTTACTATGCCTAGCACTGTTTAAGGGTTTTAAGTGTATTAACTTTTTTAATGGCCATATAATAGGTAGTAGTTCAGTTTCTATAAACCATTCAGACTTATTTTTCTATTATATTACATGGAGCCTGACACATTTCTGGACATATAACTGGTGTTACATGAATGTTTGTAAAAGTTAATATTTTATGGAGGATTTTACATATGATGAGTATTTAATAATTCCTGTTTATAAATTTGTGCAATCCTGTGAATCTTACAGTCTTCTGGCAGATTTCAGTTGGTCAAACTGTCCAGTGTTACAATTTTAATATCTTTATTTTTATCATAAAAATGTTTACACTCTGCTTTTATTCCTTTTGGGAACTTTAAAGGTTGCCTAAAGTTTAGAGCTGGGAAAACCTTAGTTATTGAAAACATTCTACCCATTTAGCAGATGAGGGAAGAATCCTAAATAGGTTATATGACTTGTCCGGAGTTAAACTGTTACTAGGAGCAGCATTAGAAGTAGATATGTGTTCTCTTTGTTCCTGTCCCACTGTTCGTTCTGCCACAGAATTGTGTCCTTCCATCAGTAAGCAGAATATGAAGCACAACATGTGTGATGGTAAACAGCATCAGTATGTACATTTTTGCTCTCCAATATGCATGTTAAAAACAATAACAAAATTCACAATGATACTGTATTAATTTCCTGTGGTTGCCATAATAAATTATCCTAAACTTTGTGACTTAAAACAGCAGAAATTTATTCCCTCAGTCTGGAAGCTAGAAGTCTGAAACCAAGGTGTCTGTAAGGCCATGCTCTCTCCACAAGCTCCAGGGACACTCCATTCCTTGCTTCTTCCATCTTCTGGGGCTCCAGGCTTTCCTTGGCTTATGGCCACATCTTCTCTAGTCTCTTCCAGTCTTCATATCACCTTTTCCTCTGTATGTGTTTTATAAGGATATGTGTGATTATGTTTAGGGCCTACCCAATCACCCAATGCCGGGGAAGGCAATGGCACCCCACCCCAGTACTCTTGCCTGGAAAATCCCATGGATGGAGGAACCTGGTGGGCCGCAGTCCATGGGGTCGCTAAGAGTCAGACACGACTGAGCGACTTCACTTTCACTTTTCACTTTTATGCATTGGAGAAGGAAATGGCAACCCACTCCAGTGTTCTTGCCTGGAGAATCCCAGGGATGGGGGAGCCAGGTGGGCTGCCATCTATGGGGTCGCACAGAGTCGGACACGACTAAAGCGACTTAGCAGCAGCAGTAGGAATAACCCAAGGCAGGCTCTTCCTTTCAGGATATTTGCTTAATCACATCTGCAAAAAACCCTTTTTCCATGTAAGGTAATATTGGAACATGGACATACATTTTGGGGACAGCCCACCATTCAACCCATTCTATATGCCTTTTAAGTCATTTGAATTAGTATAAAGTTGGATTATCTTTTCAACCTGCTAATGTGACATTTAGCAAATTACTCAATCTTAAATGACACCTTATAGATTCTAGCCTCTGTGCCGTATGATGTGTGACATATATTTATTCCGAATTAAAAGGCATCGTACTTCTAATAATATTTTTTTAAGAACATCATGGCAGTTACATTCTGAGTTAAAGAAACAGAATTGGATGTTATTAACAGAGTGTGAAAATACAGGTTTAAGCTAAGCTATATTAACTTCATTTAGACCGAGTACTTTTTGCTTTATTATACTTAAGATTCAATAAGATCTTTTAATAATATAATGACTTCCATGTTTTATTTTTGTTATACTCATTTTTTTCATTCAGCAAACTTTTAGCCCTTCCTGGTTTTAATAAATGTATGTGTAACCTGTTTATTTCTATGTCTTATGCTGGATACGTGATCATTTAGTTTCTCCTTCTGTGGAAATCATTGTTACTAGTATGAAGAAATTCCAGAAATCATTGTTACCAGATGTGATGATATTCTCAATTCCTTTTATCCATTAAAGGATTTTACTGTAAATGAAGGAAGAAACATAACTATACATTATATAATTCTATGCATCATAGAATTAAATGATATTTATTTTACAGTTTAAATTCTCAATAAATGTTAACTATTATTATTTATTCTCATCATCCAGTTAGTTGACTTTTAAACTTTAATTGTGTATTCTCTATTCAGCACAATAAAGACAAAGGGTTGAAGCAGTCTCTGACTAGATCTGGTAAAACTATCTCATGCAGATGGATAACCTTGACTGTTAAAAAACTCTTGGATAAAGGAGGTCCCTTTCCTCAACTTACCATTTATTTTAATCATTAGTAATTCATACTATTGGGATTTCTCTTGCATTATTTGAGAGTTTCAAAACATTGTGTTGGCCAAAAAGTTTGTTTGGATTTTGCCATATCATCTTACAGAAAAACTTTTTAGCCAGCCCAGTAATATATCCATGTGTTTTTTTAATGGACTTTTTTTAACTTAAAGGTAATATGTTTTTATTTTACAAGTTAGAAGTCTAATCTGTACATTTGTCAAAAGTAGGAAATGAGTTAATAGATCTTCAAACAGTGAAACTTAACTGATATCCACATATCTATTGTTAGAATTCAAATGTTTTCCTTTAATTCACTGGAACCCCAAAGATGAATTTTTGTTAGCGAGAATATTCACAGATACTCCAAATGTAATGATGCCTATCATTTCTAACATACTTTTTGTCCAAAATCACAGAGATGGAAAATGACCAAAAGAATACATCTCCCAGCCTCCAGGCAAGGGTGCACCCAGATCATTCAGATCAGATAGACTGTCCACATGTAAACCTGTAGAGGAATTCATATTCCTGTAAATGACAATGAAATGTTAGCTTTGAAATAGTTTTTTAAAGTAGTTTAGAGGAAAATCACAGTATGGTTAATAGCCTGTCATTTATGAGAATGGAATGTTCTGTATGTTGGTACCACAAGACATGTCTCTTCTTATTCATTTCTCATCTTTTGCCATTAGTTAAACTGTGCATTTGATCCAGAAATAAGTCAACAGATGTTTAAATGGAAAATGTGTTATGAAATCCAATCATTTGTGTATAGTAAGCATAGATTTTTTTTTTTTTTTTGGACCTCAAAGTAATAGCACTTGTAAAATATAAATCAAATTCTTTAACAAAAATGCTGGTCTCTAATTTTTGAAAATTAAAACCATGAACTGAATGCTTGTAAAGGATAACAATTTTTAGCCAGTTTTCCATGTTACTAGCTACTGTACAATTATGTGTTATCCAATAGCAAATAATGCCTCTTATCATGATAGAAACCACCTCTTGCTCAGCTGTCTTATCTCCCTTAAATATTAATCATTACCCTTACAAGAAACTATAAGCTCTAGTAGCCTTTCTGCAGGCTCATGTACCACAAATTTCGTCCCACAAATTTTAAGCAGAACTACTTTTACAAATTAAAGTATACACAACAAACTGTGGAAAATTCTTAAAGATGAGAGTACCAGACCACCTTACTGCCTCCTACAAAACCTGTATGCAGGTCAAGAAGCAACAGTTAGAACCGGACATGGAACAACAGACTGGTTCAGAATTGGGAAAGGAGTATGTCAAGGCTGTATATTGTCACCCTGTGACACATTATTTAATTTATATGTAGAGTACATCATGCAAAATGCTGGGCTGGATGAATCACAAGCTGGAATCAAGATTTCCGGGAGAAATGTTAATAATCTCAGATATGCAGATGATACCACTCTAATGGCAGAAAGAAAAGAGGAACTAAAGAACCTCTTGATGAAGGTGAAAGAGAAGAGTGAAAAAATAGTCTATCCAAAAAAAAATAGTCTATTCAAGAAAATTTGAATAGACTATGAAAAAGATGTCATTTTTCTTTTTATGAATTTTATTTATAAAAATGATACAATTTATAAACACGTCTAAGAATTTTTAATTGCTGAAACTATCTGATAAATGTTATAAATTTGTACATACATAATTGTGTACCCAAAGTAAAACTCATACAGCTAAACTCTTTTTCTGTATCATGGAATATTGTTTAGTCACTAAGCTGTGTCTGACTCTTTGTGACCTCTTGGACTATAGCCTGACAGGCTCCTCTGTCCACGGGATTCTCCAGGCAAGAATACTGGAGTTGGCTGCCATTTTCCTCCTCCAGAAGATGTTCCCGACCCAGGGATCGAACCTACGTCTCCTACGTTGGCAGGCGGATTCTTTACCACTGAGCCACCAGGGGAGAATATACTAGATATTGTCATGACTGCCTCTTCTCTGTGAGAATTGAGTATCCACTGCATAATTTTATGAAATGTTCTCTGCTTCCCTCAATTCTTTAATATCTGAATGAATCTAAGGCTTCCTTCCTGTCAATTTCAAATGTGTAACATTGCTTACCTTATTTCTTTTTATTTTAAATGTGAGCCAACATTATGAACCCTGTACTTTTCTGTGAACCTCAGGAAGCAGAAGAGAAATATCTCTCTCCCTATGCTTTTAGAGGAGAATGTATGTATGTTGTACTCAGATTTCTCTTTGGTGAACTGTGGACTATGACAAGAATAATAGAGAGCTAAAATCTCTCTGAATTTTTCTTACAATGGACTAGAAAGTGTTCAACTCAATAGTCATTGAACCTTTGTGCATAACACTGTAGATGAAAAAATTTCTTAAGATATGATTTCTGTTTCCAAAGAGCTAAAAGAATAACTGTATATATACATATTTATATTTTAAAGCAAAATGTTCTGTATCTCAAGGATCTATACTGGTCTATGAATGTCCCTATTTATTTTAAAGTAGTATAGGGAATGATCTTTTAGAGGAGGAGGAGGTATGTGAAACAAGCATCTGAAGTTTGAATTGTGATATACAGAACTGAGAGAAGGGCATTCCCAAAACTTTATAAACCTTCCTAAATGTAGAAGGAGAACAATTAAAGGATTATCCGGAAATAACAGATAATTCAGTCAGCTGATTTGGCATATATACAGTTAGGCAGAGGAGATAGATAGTTTCATATTCTGGTAGGCCTAAAATAAAAAACAAAGAGCTTATATTCACTTCAGTAAGTTGTGAGGGGTAATGTGATGAGAATCATTTTAGATAATTAACTTGGTATTAAGCCATGAAATTAAAAGATGCTTACTCCTTGGGAGGAAAGTTATGACCAACCTAGACAGCATATTAAAAAGCAGAGACATTGCTTTGCTAACAAAGGTCCATCTAGTCAAGGCTGTGGTTTTTCCAGTGGTCATGTATGGATGTGAGAGTTGGACTGTGAAGAAAACTGAACTCTGAAGAATTGATGCTTTTGAACTGTGGTGTTGGAGAAGAGTCTGGAGAGTCCCTTGGACTGCAAGGATATCCAACCAGTCCATCCTAAAAGAGATCAGTCCTGGGTGTTCATTGGAAGGACTGATATTGAAGCTGAAACTCCAGTACTTTGGCCACCTCATGTGAAGAGCTGACTCATTGGAAAAGACCCTGATGCTGGGAAAAATTGAGGGCAGGAGGAGAAGGGGACGACAGAGGATGAGATGGTTGGATGGCATGACCGACTCGATGGACATGGGTTTGGCTGGACTCCGGGAGTCAGTAATGGACAGGGAGGCCTGGTGTGCTGCGGTTCGTGGAGTCACAAAGAGTTGAACACAACTGAGCAACTGAACTGAACTGAACTGAATATATATCATGAAGACAGGTTGCTCTTCCATTTCCTCTTTTCCTGTGACTAGAAAAACAGGGTTGGAGATCTTGCACTTCTTTTTAGTCTTTGGCAATGTATACACACGCACTGATGTATTTAGTCTCTAGGAGCCTTCCGGAGTTAAGATGGGACTGGGGCTTAATGACCTCTCTTAAACTGATCACATTCTCCATTCCCATCTACCAGAGACTTCTAAATTGCAATTTTCACTCACGAGCCCAGCTGAATAACACAGTCGTCATTCTGTTTCCCATTTGCTCCTGGCATCTTTGCACCTGTTTGTGTTTTTTTTTTTTTTTTTTTTTAGGAACATCATGCTGAGGGTGCTTATTTTAATGGATCATTAAATATTTCTTGGATTTCCCCAAATGTCATCTTAACAGCACCAATCCTACTATCTCCACAAACAGGTGGATCCTATGGGCTACACATATTAGAGGCAATATAATTTATGTTTCAGATTACTATTTCCAGATGTAGATTGCCTGGGTTGTGATACTTGCTCCATCATTACTGAGTACATGACTTTAGGAAAGATGTTTAACCTCTGTGCCTCAGTTTCCTCATGTATACAATGACAATAATAGTAACTTAATCATAGAATTGTTGTGAAGACTAAATTAGTATTTGACATAGAGTTTGCCACATAATCAACTTTAGTTACTGTGATTGGTAAAGATTCAGTAACTAACTAGGTTTGTGTGTTTGGGGGCAGTTATCAGTGATGTCTACAAAATTTGGGGTAGTGAAGTTGACAATAATTTCATAAGACTTTGTGAAAGCAGAAGTGATTCACGGATGAATGAGGGTTATGATACTGATTTAGGACTTGTACTTGAAGCTCTAACACATCATTGACATAATAGAAATATGGTAAATGGGAATAAGGATCTCAAACCTGGGAGAAGGATTAGGA
This sequence comes from Tragelaphus eurycerus, assembly GCA_935064755.1. NCBI lineage: Eukaryota > Metazoa > Chordata > Mammalia > Artiodactyla > Bovidae > Tragelaphus > Tragelaphus eurycerus. The sequence continues at coordinate 51,641,857 of CAKXYN010000007.1, forward strand.
CTGTAAGATAAAAATTGGGGACATGTCAACATTGCTGAATCTTGTAGTAAGAACTGTGAAATTTGAGAAGAGATTTAATAAGTGCTAAATTTTTTCTGTGGATTAGATACTGTGTCAAATGTTTAGAGAGTTTTTTTTTCTTCTTTGATTTTTTTCTCAATTTTTATTATTTCTCGCAAATGGCTATTTTTTAATTGAAATGAAGGCTGAAGTAGATTGTTTTCTTTAAGTATCATAGCTGAAATCTATAAGCAAGCTATTAAACTAATCTCTAGCAAGATTACAGAACACAGGGTCATGATGAAAATAAGTTGATTATATCTCTGTATGCTAGTGATAAGTAGTTGAAATTTTTGAAAATTAAAAGTTTTTTAGTACTGTTTGTAACAGCATCAAAAATGCTAAATACTTAAGGATAAAATTAACAAAATATAAAGCAAGTACATGACACTGAAAATTAGTAAATATTGCTGAGAAAAAGTAAGGCAGACCTAAATAGATACATCACGTTCCTAGATTGGAATGCAGAGTATTGCTAAAGTGTCAGTTGTCATCAAAGTGATTGATAGATTCAGTGCAATTGTGATGAAAAATTCAGCAGGTATTTTGTTGGAAATGAGAAGCTAACCTAAAATTTACATGGAAATTTACAGGACCCAGAATATCCAAAATAATTTTTTAATATGAAAGTACCAGTATAATTCAATAAAGAATTGTATAATCTTTTCAGCAATGTGCTAGAACATTTTGATATCCATGTGCAAAAAACTAAACCACAATCCTTACCTCAAAATATAAAAATTAATTTGTATTAGATACATTTTGGGCCGATGTTTTCTCCAACTCCGTGATTTGTCTGCCTTTTCCTTTTTTATCAGAAGAGCAAAAATTTCCTTTTTCATGAAGTGCAGTTTAACAACTGTTTTCTTTATGGTTCAGCAGCATTCATAGATCTAAATATAAGGACAAACAGACATACACACAAAAAAAGAAAATACAGAAAAATCTTATTAACCTTAGGTTAGTCAAAGTGAAAGTGAAGTCTCTCAGTTGTGTCCAACTCTTTGCAACCCGGTGGACTGTAGCCCACCAGGCTCCTCCACCCACGGGATTCTCCAGGCAAGAATACTGGAGTGGCTTGCCATTTGCTTCTCCAGGGGATCTTCCCAACCCAGGGATCGAACCCAGATCTCCCGCATTGCAGGCAGATGCTTTAACCTCTGAGCCACCAGGGAAGCCCGTAAATAGGACACAAAGAGTGTGAACCATAAAGAAAACAATTGTTAAACTGGACTTCATGAAAAAGGAAATTTTTGCTCTTCTGATAAAAAAGGAAAAGGCAGACAAATCACAGAGTTGGAGAAAACATCTGCCCAAATCGTATCTAATCAAGAACTTGTACCCAGAATACTTGCAACTTAATTAAGAAGATAAAATTTCCACTTTAAAAAAAAAAAAAAACGTGGCCAAGGTTTGAATAGACATTTCATGAAAGGAGAAATGCAAATAACCAATAAGCAAAAGAAAAGATGCTCAATATCATCACTCATCAGGAAAATGATAACTAAAACCACAATTAGATACCACAACAACCAGAATGCTACAATCTAGAATGGCTAGACTTTAAAACACAAATATTACCAGATGGTGGCAAGATTGTGGATTAGCCGGACTGTCTATACATTGCTGGTACAAATGTGGAGTGATACAGTCACTTTGGGGAACAGTTTGGCAGTTTCCTATAAAGTTGAGCATTAACTTACTGTATGATTCAACAGTCCTACTTATGGTTATTTACCCAAGAGAAATAAAAACATGTGTCCACAAAGGGCCTGAAAGTAAATGTTTATAGCAGCTTTATTCATAATGGTCCAAAACTGAAAACAGCCCAAATACACATCAGATAGTGAATGAATGAGCAAATTTTGGTATATTAATTCTCTGAAAAACTACCCAGCAAGAAAAGGAACCAACTACTCAACACACAACTCCATTGGTAAATCTTTTAAAACATCGTATGTTGAATGAAAGAAGGTAGTTAGAAAACGCTGCATACTATTTGACTTCATATATGAAACATTCTAGAAAAGGCAGAACTAATGACTAATGATCAGTTACCAACAGCCAGAGGTAGGTTGAAGGAACTGACTTCAAAGAAGCACAGGGAATTTGGGGGTTTGATGATAATGTGGTTTGATTGTGGTCATGGTTGCATGACTGTATTTGTCAAACCTCATAGACTTTTATACTTAAAATTGATCTGGCTACTCTAGGTCTTAGTTGTGACACATGGGGATCTTCAGGCATGCTATACTAAGTCACTTCAGTCGTGTCCGACCCTGTGCGACCCCATAGACGGCAGCCCACCAGGCCTCCCCATCCCTGGGATTCTCTAGGCAAGAACACTGGAGTGGGTTGCCATTTCCTTCTCCAATGCATAAAAGTGAAAAGAGAAAGTGAAGTTGCTCAGTCGTGTCTGACTCTTAGCGACCCCATGAACTGCAGCCCACCAGGCTCCTCCACCCGTGGGATTTTCCAGCCAAGAGTACTGGAGTGGGGTGCTTCAGGCATATGGGATCTATTAATAGTTACCAGGGATGGAACCCAGGTCCCCTGCATTGGGATCATGGAGTCTTAGCCACTAGACTACCTGGAAAGTCCCAAGCTAATTTTTTTTTTTTAAGGTGGTTAAAAAAGGTATATCCAATGGGTGGTATGCCAATATTCAAATTTATTTCTTTTCTATTATGGCAGGGATGGGAAAATCAGACAAAAAATAATAGAAATTTTAAGATCTCTATTTTCAGATGACTTGTAGGAGTGAAAACTAGTAAGAGGCTGAATTGTGACGATGCAAAACCAGCACTATAAACAAATAGGAAAGAAGGGTCATTAGTTTAAAGAGCTGACAGAGTTAAGAAAAAAGTTGAGCTTTGTAAAATTTTTTAGGACACAAGAGAGCTTAGCAGATTTGTGAGCAGAGGAGACTCACTATGACAGAGGAAGTTTGAAAATGTAATCAAGTGATAATTGAGGAAATCAAAGTGTTTTGGTATCAAGAGGTTAACTGGAGAACTATGATCCTTCGAACCTGAAAAGGAACATTTTCAGAGGTAGAAGCATTAGAAAAGAAAGAAAATTAGGGTATAAAGAGGTTTAGGGTAGAGAGGAGAGAATTGAAAGAAACCTTTGCTGAATAGGTAACTGATCTTAGCAAAGGAGGAGTCATCAAAGGAGAGTGAAGAAGGCTCTAAATGACCCAAGGTCTTAGTAAAAGACAGCATTTTGGGGGAACACTCAGTATAGAAAATAGAATAGTCTAATTGATGCTTTTGAACTGTGGTGTTGGAGAAGACTCTTGAGAGTCCCTTGGACTGCAAGGAGATCCAACCAGTCCATTCTGAAGGAGATCAGCCCTGGGATTTCTTTGGAAGGAATGATGCTAAAGCTGAAAGTCCAGTACTTTGGCCACCTCATGCGAAGAGTTGACTCATTGGAAAAGACTCTGATGCTGGGAGGGATTGAGGTCAGGAGGAAAAGGGGACGACAGAGGATGAGATGGCTGGATGGCATCACTGACTCGATGGATGTGAGTCTCAGTGACCCCCGGGAGTTGGTGATGGACAGGGAGGCCTGGCGTGCTGCGATTCATGGGGTCGCAAAGAGTCGGACACAACTGAGCGACTGATCTGATCTGATCTGATCTGAATAGATGTGGACACGTTATTCCAAGCATCAGTAAGAGTTAGGTCATAAACCTGCTTAACGTGTTGTCACTCGTGTTCCAGAGTTACTCTTAATTCAAATCAGAGCCAAAGCAAATCTAGCCTGCCATCTGTTTTAGTACAGCCTGCAAGCTAAACATGGATTTTTATATTCTTTCATTATTAGAAAAAAATCAGAAGAATATGTCATGACATATGAAATTCAAATGTTAGTGTCCATAAATAAAGTGTTATTGGAATACAGCTACAGTCATTTCCTTATGGATCATCTATGGCTTCTTTCAAGCTACTGCTGCACAAAGCCCAAGTTTTTTTGCTTCTAGACCTTTACAGAAGAAATTTGCTTATTCCTCATCTAAAGCATTTATGCCAGCTTTTCAGTAGCTCCCACAAGTAGCAGTGGTCATTATCCATCTTCTCTGCAGCCATTCCCAGTTCTGAGTAGGCGGGTTACCATTTGTAGATTTCTTGATGGTTATCAGGGCGCTCTTCCCAGTGCATCTCTTTAGCTGGGCAAATGAAAAATTATTTGTCTTAGAAGACATAGTTCTGTCTTGACAGTGATAAGATATTCACATTCTACTAACTGGAAACAAACAAAAAAACAAGTTCTATGCTTGCAAAGTTTCTGTATTTCAAGTAATTAGAATATTTTATGGTTCATGTGAAACGTAGTACAACATGTAGGCCAGATTGAAAACTGCAATTTGTTGGCCAGGAAAGCATGTAAGGTCACCTATCATTTTATCCACCAGAGGCCTTTTTTTGTTTGTTTTTAGAAAAAGGATTGGCGATCTTGAGTATTTAATGTCATTCAACAAATACTTAGTGTTTACTATACCACCACAATTTTAAGCATTTTACTGATATGAGCTCACTTAATCCTCATAACATGATGAAATAACTATAATTATTCACATTTTATAACTATGGAAACTGAGACACAGGTAGTTAGGGGCAGTTGCAGATCCATTGCAGTCTAGCTTTAGAATCCTTGCTTAATTTATTTATATGTAAATATTTAAAATTGCAGTTTATAAAAGAGTACTTTAGTCTCATCACATGAACCTTCAGTATCACTTGAGATACTTTTTGAATCAATTAAAGTGGTTTTCCAAAACAATCATCTGTACTGCTTTCTGTATTTTTTCATTTTTGGAATCCTTAGATGGTACTGTTGCCAAATTTTCATCTTTTACCACAGTACCCTTTCCAAAAGGTTTTTTTTTCCATTTGTTCTTTTGGTGTGTTTGTGATCTTCACCATGTGATTGATTATGTTTCATTTTTAAGGTAATCTTTGACCTCTGCTTTGGTTATAAGGCAGCAACACAGAAATAATTATTAAATGTGTTAAATGTCTTTGCCTCCATATTTATTGATTCCTTCAAGAAGACAGTATCAGCATCAAAATTGGCATTGATTATGGTCTTTACAAGCCAGTGTGTCCTTTCTGCACAGTGTTTTACATTTCAAAGTAGAGTTATTGAGAGAAATCTCAATGGAAAGGATATTATAAAAACTCAAAGAAAAAGTGACCCTTTGCCTTCAGGATGGTTTTTGAGGGAAAGGCCTCATCTTACATTCACACCTGTACTATAGGTGTTGATGGGCAGAGAGCCAACTTTGTCCAAAGCAAGAGAAGTAACTTTTCTCTCTAGACTTCCTTTAGAAAGAAAGTGAAAGTGAAGTCGCTCAGTCATGTCTGACTCTTTGCGACCCCATGGACGGAGCCTACCAGGCTCCTCCATCCATGGGATTTTCCAGGCAAGAGTACTGGAGTGGGTTGCCATTTCCTTCTCCAGGGAATTTTCCCGACCCTGGGATCGAACCCGGGTCTCCTGCATTGTAGGCAGACGCTTTACCATCTGAGCCACCAGGGAAGTCTTCCTTCTAGGACATCCATAATACCTTTAATGTCCTGAGCCTCCTTAAACTCCACACCTAAACCCAGGTTTACTCTGCCCATGAACCACTGTGTGTTTGATTCTTTTCATGAACAGCCCTAGCCTGTTTTATCTTCTCTTTCAACTTTGTCTCTGTGGTCTTCCTTCTATAGTCATGTCTGTCCACACTTACCTGCCAACAGTATGTTGCTGGAGATTGAGTATGTCTTTTTGGTACATACTTACTTTCATTTGAATTTTTTTCTCTCTTGGACACAGGATGTTGTAGGAGAAGAGCCTAGAAATTTGAGGCAGATCTGGGTGCAGTTTCCAGCTTTGTTACTTACTTGGGCAAGTTATTAACTTTTTCAAGTCTCAGTTTCTTTATCTCTGACAAGAGAGTAATCCACAACCCTGTGTTAGTTTTAGAGATGATTAAGTGAAAAAAATATGTATACATGGATAGCAAATACAAACATAAGGCACTAAATTATTGAGCTTCGTTCCTTTGTAGTGGTCTGTACACATGCTGACAGGAGTCATGCCAGTTCAAGTTTTCTTACAGTAAAATCCTTTAGAGTGCATCTCTGACTGATTTGTTAAGTCTATATTTATTTGGCTGTGTCAGGTCTTAGTTGAGACATGTGGGCTCTTTTTAGTTGCAGCATGTGAGCTCAACTGTGTCATGTGAACTCTTAGTTATGGTGTGTGGGGTCTAGTTCCCTGATCAGGGATTGAACCCGGGCCCCCTGCATTGGGAGTGCAGAGTCTGAGGCACTGGACCACCAGGGAAGTCCCTCATCTCTGACTTTTGATCACAAGCCTCCCTCTAGCTTAATATTAGAAAGTGGAGGCTTTGGGTCTTGGTTAGAATAACAAGTAAGAAAAAAGGAAGAGGCAACGGACCCTAATAAAAGTGCCAACTTTTTTCCAGCCTGGGGCTTTCCTGGTGGCTCAGACAGTAAAGAATCTGCCTAGAATATAGGAGACCTGGGTTCTATGCCTGGATTGGGAAGATACTCTGGAGAAGGAAATGGTTACCTACTCCAGTATTCCTGCCTGGAGAATCCATGGACAGAGGAGCCTGGCAGCTGTAGTCCATGGATCACAAAGGGTTGGACACAACTGAGCAACTAATACTTTCATACTTTTCCCCCAGCCTAGTGAGAAGGAGCTTAAGGAGCAGCAAACACCTCCTGGGCTGGAAGGGTACAGGAAAAGTATAAGGAGAGAGGTGGGGCTCCAGGAAATACTTAAGGAGAGAACGCATTTCTTCACGGTACTAATATGAGATTTTTAAATGTTTATTTTTTTTCATTCAATTAATACTTATTTTCTTTGATTATATTAAATACTTTATTATTGCACTTTCATCCTGATGTGTTTATTAGCCATAAGTAGACAAATAAATACCTCAGGATGCAGAGATTTTCTGAAATTTTATAAGCATGTGACAGCCATAGAAAAACAAAAAGTACGATCATAGCATGACGTGTTAACTATGCTAACTGGCATGATATTTTATTGTATATCCACTTGTTTGAAAATCCTGAGGTAGTATTGTATAGGCAAACTGGTAAGCAATTATTTAGTCCATTAAGTCTAAGGAGAGAACTTCAGAGAAGAGAAAGTAGACATAACAGAGTGATTTAGTTCTTATCATTATTGAGTTTTGTTTTTCTTCTTCATGTCTGTTTTACATGCCCTTGTGATAGACATTCTTGTGGGTAGGCTAGTGAGTTACACTTACATTTTTTAAACCATGTGTACGTTTTGCAACAATTTTAATTCATTACAGAACCTAGATGTATCATGCTATATGCTATCATATCACACAAACTCTTCTCCGTTTGCATTTCTGTTTTTAAAATATTTTTTGAATGTTGTCACGTCTCCATCTACCACCTTAGTCATTAGGTAAACTACATTTTTAGAAACTTTAATCTTTCTTGTAGCTCATTCATACCTATCCTATCATTTTGGGTTTTTTTCTTCCCTTCACTTCCTGTAATTTGTTTTTATCTTAAACTGACACCCAAACCTGGAAATAGTCATCTTAATTCACTGGTTTTGTCATATTTCAAGAAAGACTGTCACTCATCAGATTAGTTTATGATACTTTTGTGTTTTCTATCCTGGCTTGGACCTACTTAGTAATTTCAATTTTGTAACACCCAAAATGGTTAATATGAGTCTGTTTATTCAGTAAAGAGTCATTAAGAGCTTATTACATAACCGCTGATACACTAGAACCTAAGAATCCAGAGATACATTAAACTTGAATAACTAGAATAACTTGTATTTTAATTGTACAAGGCACTGTTGTATGCTTTTCACGTATATTTGCTCGTTTAGTCAGCTTGAACTCAACAGTCCCAAATCTGTCCTCAGAGTTGGAGCCATGGCATCTGAATTCTTACAGGTTCCAGAGGCGATCCTGATGGTCATCTCTGGTTGGACAAGCTCACCTTTAGAACAGAAAGATGTCTTCCTAGTGATCCAGCTGTACTATCAATCTATATGATTTTGAAGACCCAGAACTCTGGTTTCTAGATTTCTATTTAGAAATTTTTCTAGAGTTCTTATAGAATTCTTTAGCCTATTTTCAAAACACTTTTATATAAATTAAGTTGTAGATTTTGCCCATTAATAGGAAGTTTGTCTAAATAAATGACCTTTATTTTCCATTTTGCCTTATACAGTCCTTTGTGTTAGCTGTAATAAGTTGATTTCCATTATTTGCCCTATATCTTGGGGGAAAATGGGGCAAAACCATGATTAGCCTACATTCTGTTACTGTTCATACCTGACATTGTTCTTCATAAAAGCTCACCCTAAAAGTGTTTTTTCTTAAGATTTTTTAAGACATCATTTTTTTAGAGGAGTTTTAGGCTCACAACAAAATTGAGAGGAAAATACATAAAGCAAACTATATAACTATTTTTAGTTTTGACTTTTTAATGTTCTGATTATTTTTCTTTAATGTAGCTTCACACTACATTAAAAAGTCTATATTGAAAGCAGCATGAAATAGTTTTGAGTACTCCAATGCACTGATGTAATAAATACTCTTAGTTCAGAGGATGATTGAAGTTGAATTTTAAAGTGTTGTCATGTTGCCACAAAAGAGAAAACAGCTACACATTCAAATACTGTTATAAAATATTTTACTCTAATTTTATCTCATGCATGCTTTGAGTTATTTTAAGGCAGCATTCCTTTCATTATATTTGTTTCACTTAAGTACTTACTTTTATCTTCACATACCTGGTACCAATTTTTTGCCTTTATAGATGGCCAAATATTACTACATATTGTTTATTAATGACATTACATATTTTATTTGATCATGATATGATAGATGCATTGAATTACTCTTAATGCATGCTTGAAATTCTTATAAATCCATGGTACAGTTGTTAAACATACTCAGCGTTTTTAACTCAGCAAAAGAAGCTCTCTCACATTCATTGAAGAATTAGCTTGTAAGCCAAAAATGACAGATGTAGTATTACAGCTGAGACATGGACTTGTTGAAAAAATCATCTTAATGGCAGAAACATTTGGACAAATACCCAAACGCCTTTTAAATTCCTTTCTCATGTCCTGTAGTAATCATTGTTGTAATACTGATGGTTGTTTTGTAAGTTTTTGCTACCTGCTTTTTTTTTTTTTTCGGTTTAGAAAATTTCACACTTGAAATGACCAGTTTTACTAGAATTCTGTTTCTCTGTAACATAATATGTGTATCTTTAAACTACTCTTCTAATTTTCACTGAAAATAGTTTGGATTCAGTATCTAAGTATATATTTTAAAATTTTATAATATTGAAAACACAAAAAAATGAAAGAGAACAGTTGGTAGAACTGCTGCTGCTGCTGCTAAGTCACTTCAGTCATGTCCAACTCTGTGCGACCCCATAGACGGCAGCCCATCAGGCCCTGCTGTCCTTGGGATTCTCCAGGCAAGAGCACTGGAGTGGGTTGCCATTTCCTTCTCCAATGCATGAAAGTGAAAGTGAAGTTGCTCAGTTGTGTCCGACCCTCAACGACCCCATGGACTACAGCCTACCAGGCTCCTCCGTCCATGGGATTTTCCAAGCAAGAACAATAGGTAGAGGTAGCAGTAATGTATAAAAGTAAAATCTCTAAAATTACATTTTTCATTTTAATGTCAATGAAAAGAAAGCAATTTTAAATATATTCATTGTTCTAAGCATGCTTTTGACCTTTAGAACTTTCACATGGGCAACATGGTCCTATCAGTAAATTTCTTTCCTTTACAAACAGCAGTTCTTAATTAGAAAACAGATACTTCCCTCTGGGTCGGTATATTACAGGGTAGCGAGTTGGTATGTAATCTGAATAACACGAGATTTTGGTATACTTACCTTTCCAATTGATATATATATTGATATAATTGAAGAGTATAACTATATATTTAAATATTAAACATGTAGTGATATGTTATTTATAAAGAAAACCCTGTAGATATTTGACACATCCTCCTTTGAAAATTCACTTGTAAGTTGTGATATCAATATGTATAAATATAAATGTATATATAAATGTGCATTAATTTGAAATATATAAAACTACATAAAATTTTGGGTTTTGTTTGCTTTTTAAATATATATATATATATTTATTTATTTATTTTTGGTTGCACTGGGGTGTGCAAGGCACACAGGCTCAGTAGTTGCAGCTCACAGGCTCTAGAATGTGGGCTCAGTAGTTGTGGCACGTGGGCTGAGTTGCTCAATGGCATGTGGAACCTTCCCAGAGCAGGATTGAACCCATGTCCCCTGCATTGGCAGGTAGATTCTTACCCACTGTACCACCAGGGAAGTCCCGTTTGCTTTTTTTTATTTTAATAATTGTATTCATTTATTTATTTTTGGCAATGCTGGGTCTTTGTTGCTGCCTGGGCTTTTCTCTGCTTGCAGCGAGTAGGGGTTGCTTTTTGTTGCAGTGTGCAGGCTCTCGTTGCAGTCGCTTCTCTTGTTGCAGAGCACAGATTCCAGGGCTTCAGTAGTTGCAGCATGTGGCCTCAATAGTTGTGGTTCCCAGGTTCTAGAGCACAGGCTCAGTAGTCGTGGCACACGGACCTAGTTGCTCCATGGCATGTGGGATCTTCCCAGACCAGGGATCAAACCTTGTCTCCGGCATTGGCAGGTGGATTCTTTAACACTGAGCAGCCAGGGAAGCCTCTGTTTGCTTTTTTAAAGTAACAAATTAGAAATTGGAGATTGGGTCTGGTACAGCAGGAGTGCTTATTTCTGGCTTCAGAGATCTTTCAAGTGTTTTCAGACTATTAAAAAACTAAACTGATGTAATGTACTTCATCCCTTATTTGGCTAATAAACACTTCAATTTTGAGAAGCAAAATATATGTCAGCCATAATTATTTAAAGGGAAGGTGCCTAAGTTTACATTTTTTAAATTGCTCATATCAAACATTTTTAAGTTGCCTTTAAAAATTACTTTTAAGTCAAACTACATAATGTAAAAACAACTTTCTTTCCAACCTTTCACATCTCCCAAATACTGTTACCTACAATAATACCATTTCGCCAGGATGCACACTTTTTATGTTCTTATGTGGTTTTGGATATATCTATAATACATGTCTAAATATGTATCTAAGTAATGAATCAAGCTTGTATTTTTTAAACAAACACAATAGAATATATGGATCTGAATGATTATATCCTCCACAAAGTAGGCACTTTTGGGGCTCATACAATGCTTTTCCCAACTGTTCAGTCATTGCTTATATAGTTACTTTTTAGCACAATCCTTAGAGTAGCCTTTAATTATAAGAGCTTTCTTCCTTCAAAGATGTATTTGTTTTTGGAAAATCATACTTAGAGTAAAACTCATTGCTTTGGGTCAGAGAATAAACTGGGCACTACTATTAGTATAAAAAATGAAGTGAAAAATTGGGGAAGGGCTAAATATTTAGACAATTGAGGAATAATTAAGAATGAAAAATTATGGGGCCAATAAAAATAATACTTAAAAGGGGGGTTTAATAGCATAGGAATATTTTTACATTCTATTGAAGGGGGAAAGGACAGCAAATTCTATATGAAGGTGTGATTTACATATAGAATGTACATAACAAGCATGTTTATATATGATAAGACCAAAAATTGGTGAGAAACCATATTTCATACACCTGTGGGACCATTTTTAATTGATATTGCCACTTGGGAGGGCTGCTGCTGCTGCTAAGTCGCTTCAGTTGTGTCCGACTCTGTGCGATCCCATAGACAGCAGCCCACCAGGCTCCTCCGTCCCCGGGATTCTCCAGGCAAGAATACTGGAGTAGGTTGCCATTTCCTTCTCCAATGCATGAAAGTGAAAAGTAAAAGTGAAGTCGCTCAGTCGTGTCCGACTCTTAGCGACCCCATGGACTGGAGCCTACCAGGCTCCTCCATCCATGGGATTTTCCAGGCAAGAGTACTGGGGTGGGGCGCCATTGCCTTCCCTGACTTGGGAGGGCAGTATCTCTTAAACTTTCAAATCCTTTGATTCAACAGTTCCACTTCATGATCTTTCTTAGAGAAACATTCACTCATGAACTGGAGGCATTATTTAAGATAATCTTTGAAGCACTCTGTGTAATAAAGAAAAAATTGAAAATAATCTAAATGGTCATAAGTTTAGTACAAAATAAATGAATTTGGGAATTAATTAAATGATGTGTCCACATTGTGATCTGCTACATAGAAAATGGAAAGAATGAAGTAGAGACATGGAAAGATCCCCATATTCTTAGATGAAATATAGTTTACAGAGTATATGCAACATGCTGCCATTTAAAAAAAAAAAAAAAAAAAAGGAGGTTGATATATCCTTCCGTTTACATGTATTGCTTAAAAAAAAAATAAAACCTCAAAGAAGATGTGCAGAAAAGTGGTAAATAGGAGGTCTTTAATCTTTACTTGGGGCTTCCCAGGTGTCACTGGTGGTAAAGAACCCGTCTACCCATGCAAGAGACATAAAGAGATGTGGATTCAATCCCTGGATCAGGCAGATCCCTTGGAGAAGGAAATGGCAACCCACTCCAGTAATCTTGCCTGGAAAATCACATGGACAGAGGAGCCTGGCAGGCTATAATCCATGGGGTCGCAGAGAATTGGACATGACTGAAGTGACTGAGCAAGCAAATGTTTACTTCTAATATTTGAAGTCTTTCCCTAAGACTGGATGTGATAGAGTTAAAATTTTCCAGTTTGTGTCTTAATTTTGTTCTTAACTGGTAAATATAATTCTTTATTTCCTTTATTCACCAGGTCAATCTGCTGTAATTTATTTTTGTTGGACTTTTTTGACTTTGCTCATGGGTGTATATATTACATTATTTTAATTATTATTTGTCTGATTTTATAATTGCCATTAGTCTGGGGTTCATCTTTGGTTTCTCATTTTTGGATATTTGTTTTAATCTCACTTAACGCCATAACAAGCCACTTGTGGAATCTTTGTTCCTGACCAGAGATCAAGCCCTGAGCCTTTGGAGTGTGAGCCTGACTCCAAGACCTTAGACTACCAGAGAACTAACCCTAGGGAGTTTCAAATAGTGAGAACTCACACAACAGAAACCACCTGAATACATAATCCGGCATCACCCAACCACCAGTAGCACCCTGTGCAGGACACCTCATATAAACAACAAACAAAACAAAAATACAAACCCAATCATCAGCAGACAGTATTACCACCTCACTAAGCCTTGCTCATCAGAGGAAAAACAAACAAACAAAAAGCACAAAAATCCCACCCTATATGAAGCTTACACAAACCACTGGACCAAACTTAGGAGGACAGAAACCAAAAGGAAGAAAGAATTCAACCTTGAAGCCTGAGAAAAGGAGACCTCAAACACAGTTAAGTTAAAAAGAGTAATGAAAAGGCAGAGAAATACTACACAAATGGAGAAACAAACTAGAAACACAGAAGTCCAAATAAATGAAGAGGAAATAGGCAAACCACCTGAAAAGAATTCAGAATAATGATAGTAAAGATGATCAAAAACCTTGAAAACAAAATGGAGAAAATGCAAGAATCAGTTAACAAAGATCTTGAAGAATTAAAGCATAAACATACAGAGATAAAACAACACAGTTATTGGAATTAAAAATACTCTGCCGCCGCTAAGTCGCTTCAGTCGTGTCTGACTCTGTGCGACCCCACAGACAGCAGCGCAGCAGGTTCCCCCGTCCCTGGGATTCTCCAGGCAAGACCACTGGAGTGGGTTGCCATTTCCTTCTCCAATGCATGAAAGTGAGAAGTGAAAATGAAGTTGCTCAGTCGTGTCTGACTCTAGCGACCCCATGGACTGCAGCCTACTAGGCTCCTCTGTTCATGGGATTTTCCAGGCAAGAGTACTGGAGTGGGGTGCCATTGCCTTCTCCGAAAAATACTCTAGAAGGAATCAATAGCAGAATATCTGAAGCAGAAGAATGAATCAGTGAACTGAAAGATAAAATGATGGAAACAGCTTATGAAGAGCAGAATAAAGTAAAAAGAATGAAAAGAACTGAGGATAGTCTCAGAGGCTTCTGGGATGATATCAAACACACCAACATTCGAATTATAGATCTGAAGAAGTCCAAGAAGAAGAGAAAAAGAAAGAGTATGAGAAAGTTTTTGAAGAGATTATAGTTGAAAATTTCCCCAACATGAAAAAGGAAATCGTCAGTCAAGTCCAAGAGGCACAAAGAGTCCCATGCAGGATAAACCCAAGGAGAAACACACCAAGACACACACTAACAAGACACACACTAATCAAACTAACAGACTAAACACAAAGAAAGACTTAAGAGCAGCAAGGGAAAAGCAACAAGTAACATACATATGCTCTGCTAAGTCACTTCAGTCGTGTCCGACTCTGTGTGACCCCATAGCCGGCAGCCTACCAGGCTCCCCCGTCCTAGGGATTCTCCAGGCAAGAACACTGGAGTGGGTTGCCATTTCCTTCTCCAATGCATGAAAGTGAAAAGTGAAAGTGAGTAACATACATGGGAAAGCCCATATGCTTAACAGCTGATCTTTCAGCAGAAACTCTGCAGGCCAAAAGGGAATGGCAGGGTATATTTAAAGTACAGAAAGGGAAAAACCTACAACCAAGAGTACTGTACCCAGCAAGGATCTCACTCAAAATTGATGGCGAAATAAAAAGCTTTTCAGACAAGCAAAAGTTAAGAGAATTCAGCTTTACACCACCAAACCAGCTTTATAACAAATGTTAAAGGGATTTATGTAGTCAAGAAATAAAAGAGAATAAAAATGATCTACAAAATCAACCCCAATCAAAATGGCAATAGGAACATATATATCAGTAATTACTTTAAATGTAAATGGATAAATGCTTCAATGAAGATAGACTGGCTGAATGGATACAAAAACAAGACCCATCTATATGCTGTCTACAAGAAACCCACTTCATACCTCAAGACACATATAGACTGAAAGTGAGAGGATGGAAAAATATATTCCATGCAAATGGGAAGCAAAAGAAAGCTGGAGTACCAACCCTCATATCAGACAAAATAGACCTTAAAATAAAGATTATAAGTGATAAGGAAGGACACTACATAATGATCAAGGGATCAATTCAAGAGGAAGACATAATGATTGTAAATATCTATGCACCCAACATAGGAGCACCTCAACACATAAGACAAACACTAACAGCCAAAAAAGGAGAAATTGACAGTAGCACAATAATAGTAGGAGACTTTAACATCCCATTCACACCAATGGACAGATCATCAAAACATAAAATTAATAAGGAAACACAAATCTTAAATGATACATTAGATGAGATGGATCTCATCATTATCTTCAGGACATCTCATCCAAATGCAGAACAATACACCTTCTCAAGTGCACATGGAACATTCTCCAGAATAGACCAATTCTTGGGTCATATATCAAACCTCAGTAAATTTAAGAAAATTGAAATCATATCAAGCATCTCTCCAACCACAATGCCATGAGACTAGATATGAATTGCAAGAAAAAACTGTAAGAAACACAAGCACATAGAGATTAAACAACACGTTTCTAAATAACCAACCAGTTACTGAAGAAATCAAAAGGGAAATCAAAAAATTTTTAGAAACAAATGACAATGAAAACATGACAACTCAAAACCTATGGGATGCAGCAAAAGCAATTATAAGAGGGAAGTTTATAGCAGTACAATGCCTCAATAAACAAGAAAAATATCAAATAGACAATCTAACGTTGCACCCAAAACAACTGGAAAAAGAAGAACAAAAAAAACCCCAAAATTAGTAGAAGGAAAGAAATCATAAAGATCCAAACAGAAATAAAAAGAAATGAAGGAAACAATAGTAAAGATTAATAAAACTAAAAGCTGGTTCTTTTTTGAGAAGATAAGCAAAATTGACAAACCTTTAGCCAGATTCATCAAGAAAAAAAGAGAGAAGAATCAAATCAACAAAATTAGAAATAAAAAGGAGAGGTTAACAAAAGACAATACAGAAGTGCACAGGAATTTAAGAGACTTTTCTCAACAGTTATATGGAAATAAAGTGGATAACCTGAAGAAATGGACAGATTCTTAGAAAAGTTCAATCTTCCAAGACTGAACCAGGAAGAAATAGAAATTATGAACAACCCAATTACAAGCAGTGAAATTGAAGCTCTGATCAAAAATCTCCCAAAAAACAAAAGCCCAGGACCAGATGGCTTCACAGAAGAATTTTATCAAACATTTAGAGAAGAGCTAATGCCTATCCTTCCAAAACTCTTTCAAAAAATTGCAGATGAAGGAATACGTCCAAACTCATTCTATGAGACCACCATCACCATGATACCAAAACCAGACAAAGACAACACACAAAAAAAGAAAACTACAGGCCAATATCACTGATGAACATAGATGCAAAAATCCTTAACAAAATTTTAGCAAACAGAATTCAGGAAAACATCGAAAAGCTCAAACACCATGATCAAGTTGGGTTTATTCCAGGGATGCAAGGATTCTTCAATATACACAAGTCAATCAATGTGATATACCATATTAACAAATTGAAAGATAAAAACCATATGATAATCTCAATAGATGCAGAAAAAGCCTTTGACAAACTTCAGCACCCATTTATGATGAAAACTCTTCAAAAACTGGGCACAGCCTACCTCAACATAGTAAAAGCCATATATGATAAGACTACAGTAAACATTATTCTCAATGATGAAAAACTGAAAGCATTTCCCATAAGATCAGGAACAAGACAAGGATGTCCAGTTTCACCACTATTATTCAACATAGTTTTGGAAGTCCTAGCTATAGCAATCAGAGAAGAAAAAGAAATAAAAGGAATCCAGATCAGAAAAGAAGAAGTACAGCTCTTACTGTTTGCAGATGACACAATACTGTACATAGAAAGCCCTAAAGATAGTATCAAAAAATTAGTAGAGCTAATCAGTGAATTTAGCAATGTTGCAGGATACAAAATCAATACACAGAAATCAGTTGCATTTTTATGTACTAACAATGAAAAATCAGAAAGAGAAATTAAGGAATCAATCCCATTCACCATTGCAGCAAAAAGAATTAAATATCTAGGAATAAACTTACCTAAGGATACAAAAGAACTGTACACAGAAAATTATAAGACACTAATGAAAGAAATCATGCTAATGCTAAGTCACTTCAGTTGTGTCCAACTCTGTGCGACCCCATAGACGGCAGCCCACCAGGCTTCCTCATCCCTGGGATTGTCCAGGCAAGAACACTGGAGTGGGTTGCCATTTCCTTCTCCAATGCATGAAAGTGAAAAGAGAAAGTGAAGTCGCTCAGTCATGTCCGACTCCTAGCGACCTCATGGACTGCAGCCTACCAGGCTCCTTCATCCGTGGGATTTTCTAAGCAAGAGTACTGGAGTGGGGTGCCATTGCCTTCTCCGAAAGAAATCATAGATGTCATAAATAGATGGAGAGATATTCCATGTTCCTGGGTAGGAACAATGGAGAAATGTCTGTTTCGGTCTTTTTCCCACTTTTTGATTGTTTTTCTGTCATTTTCAGAACAATATTGTGAAAATGACTATACTACCAAACACAATATTCAGATTCAATGCAATCCCTATCAAGTTACCAATGGCATTTATCATAGAACTAGAACGAAAAATTTCACAATTCATATGGAAACACGTCTTAAAGACCCCGAATAGCCTAAGTAGTCTTAAGAAAGAAGAATGGAGCTGGAAGAATCAACCTTCCTGATTTCAAATCATACTACAAAGCTACAGTCATCAAGACAGTATGGTCCTGGCACCAAAACAGAAATTTAGACCAAAGGAACAAGATAGAAAGCCCAGAAATAAACCCATGCACTTAGGAATACCTTAATTTTTGACAAAGGAGGAAAGAATATACAATAGGGCAAAGAAAGCCTCTTCAATAAATGGTGCTGGGAAAACTGAACAGCTACATGCAAAAGAATGAAATTAGAACACTTCCTAACACCATGCACAAAGATCAACTCACGATGCATTAAAGACCTAAATATAACACCAGAAACTATAAAATTCTTAGAAGAAAACATAGGCAAACACTCTGACATAAAGCAAGATCCTCTATGACCCACCTCCTAGAGTAACAGAAATAAAAACAAAAGTAAGCAAGTGGGACCTGATTAAACTTAAAAAGCTTTTGCACAGCAAAGGAAACTATAAGTAAGTTGAAAAGACAACACTCAGAATGGGAGAAATAATAGCAAATGAAACAACTGACAAAGGATTAATTTCCAAAATATACAAGCAGCTCATACAACTCAATGCCAGAAAAACAAACAACCCAATCAAAAAGTGAGAAAAATCCATAAACAGACATTTCTCTAAAGAAGACATACAGATGGCTAACAAAGAAAAGAAAAGATGCTCAACATTGCTCATTATTAGAGAAATGCAAATCAAAAGTACAATGAAATATCACCTCACACCAGTCAGAATGGCCATCATCAAAAAGCCTACAAACAAATGCTGGAGACCATGTGGAGAAAAGGGACTGCTCTTATACTGTTGGTGGGAATGTAAATTGATATAGCCACTATGAAAGACAGTATGGAGATTCTTTAAAAAAAAAAAAAACAAAACAGGAATAAAACCACCATGTGATCCAGCAATCCCACTCCTAGGCATATACCCTGAGGAAACCAAAATTGAAAAAGATACATGTATCCCATTGTTTGTTGCAGCACTATTTACAATAGCTAGAACATGGAAGCAACCTAGATGTCCATCGGAAGATGAATGGGTAAAGCAGTAGTGTTACATATACACAATGGAATATTACTCAGCCATAAAAAGGAACACATTTGTGTCAGTTCTGATGAGGTGGATGAACCTAGAGCCTATTACACAGAGTGACGTGAGTTAGAAAGATAAATATCGTATTCTAACACAAAAAGGTCAGTTTTCATTCCAATCCCAAAGAAAGGCAATGCCAAAGAATGCTCAAACTACCACACAGTTGCACTCATCTCACACGCTAGTAAAGTAATGCTCAAAATTCTCCAAGCCAGGCTTCAGCAATATGTGAACCATGAACTTCCAGATGTTCAAGCTGGTTTTAGAAAAGGCAGAGGAACCAGAGACCAAATTGCCAACATCTGCTGGATCATTGAAAAAGCAAGAGAGTTCCAAAAAAACATCTATTTCTGCTTTATTGACTATGCCAAAGCCTTTGACTGTGTGGATCACAATAAACTGTGGGAAATTCTGAAAGAGATGGGAATACCAAACCACCTGACCTGCCTCTTGAGAAATGTGTATGCAGGTCAGGAAGCAACAGTTAGAACTGGACATGGAACAACAGACTGGAAAGGAAATTTGGAAATTTCCTTTCCTAATGGGAAAAGGAGTACGTCAAGGCTGTATATTGTCACTCTGCTTATTTAACTTATATGCAGAGTACATCATGAGAAACGCTGGGCTGGAAGAAGCACAAGCTGGAATCCAGATTGCCGGGAGAAATATCAATCACCTCAGATATGCAGATGACACCACCCTTATGGCAGAAAGTGAAGAGGAACTAAGGAGCCTCTTGATGAGAGTGAAAATGTTGGCTTAAAGCTCAACATTCAGAAAACGAAGATCATGGCATCTGGTCCCATCACGTCATGGGAAAAAGATGGGGAAACAGTGTCAGACTTTATTTTTGGGGGCTCCAAAATCACTGCAGATGGTGACTGCAGCCATAAAATTAAAAGACACTTACTCCTTGGAAGAAAAATTATGACCAACCTAGATAGCATATTGAAAAGCAGAGACATTACTCTGCCAACAAAGGTTTGTCTAGTCAAGGCAATGGATTTTCCTGTGGTCATGTATGGATGTGAGAGTTGGACTATGAAGAAAGCTGAGCACCGAAGAATTGATACTTTTGAACTGTGGTGTTGGAGAAGACTCTTGAGAGTCCCTTGGACTGCAAGGAGATCCAACCAGTCCATTCTGAAGGAAGTGAGCCCTGGAATTTCTTTGGAAGCAATGATGCTAAAGCTGAAACTCCAGTACTTTGGCCACCTCATGTGAAGAGTTGACTCATTGGAAAAGACTCTGATGCTAGGAGGGATTGGTGGCAGAAGGAGAAGGGGACGACAGAGGATGAGATGGCTGGATGGCATCACTGACTTGATGGACGTGAGTCTGAGTGAACTCCGGGAGTTGGTGATGGAAAAGGAGACCTGGCGTGCTGCGATTCATGGGGTCGCAAAGAGTCGGACACAACTGAGCAACTGAACTGAACTGAACACAAAAATACGGAATCTGGATGAATGGTACTGAAGAACTCATTTACAGGGCAGCCATGGAGAAACAGACATAGAGAATAGACTTATGGGCATGGGGAGATTGGAGGAGAGGGTGAGATGCTTGGAGAGAGTAATGTGAAAATTTACATTACCATATGTAAAATAGATAGGCAATGGGAATTTGCTGTATGGATGAGGAAACTCAAACAGGGGCTCTGTATCAACCTAGAGTGGTGGGTTGGGGAGGGAGATGGGAGGGAGTTTCAAAAGGGAGGGGATATATGTATACCTATGGCTGATTCATGTTGAGGTTTGACAGCAAACAACAAAATTCTATAAAGCAATTATCCTTCAATAAAAAATAAATTAAAAAAATTAAAACCTTGAAAATATTTACTTGTGCAGAGAAGAAAGAGCTATATGAAAATATAAACAGTAGTTATTAAAAGCTTATGATTGATATTTTGCTTTCCATATTTGCTAATATTCTATGATAAATCTGTTATTTGTATAATCAACACAAAAATTGTAAAGCCATTTTGAATAAATGATAAGAAGACATTTCTCATGTGGCTTACAGATTACCTCAGAATAAAAGTAAATCCAAAGTATTTCTTAAACAATGATCAAATTGTTCATTTACATAAGTGTCTATTCCCAGCCCTATGAAGTAGTAGCATTTATCCTGATGTAATCGGTGCATTTGTTAAAAATTTATTTCTCTTTGTTTTTTTTACAATTTGTATAGCTGCAACTGTCTAGTAAATCCATTAGTATGGTTTGAGTCCGTAATTTTAACTACTGGTTTAAGATAGCAAGTTTCAAATCATTGTGAAGGACTTCTATTGTCTTCATATGTTTGACATTGTATCTCTTCTTTTTTTTTTTTTTTTTTTTTATTTTGTTTAACTTTACAATATTGTATTGCTTTTACTATACATCGAGATGGATCCGCCACCAGTATATACGTGTTCCCCATCCTGAACCCTCCTCCCTCCCCCCTCCCCACACCATCCCTCCAGGTCGTCCCAGTGCTCCAGCCCCAGGCATCTGTTATCAGGCATCGTACCTGGACTGACGACTCATTTCAGATATGATATTATACATATTTCAATGCTATTCTCCCCAATCATCCCACCCTCTCCCGGTCCCAGAGTCCAAAAGTCTGTTCTATACATCAGTGTCTCTTCTGCTGTCTCGAAAATAGGGTTATTGTTACCATCTTTCTAAATTCCATATATATGCGTTAGTATACTGTATTTGTGTTTTTGTTTCTGGCTTACTTCACTCTGTATAATAGGCTCCAGTTCCATCCACCTCCTTAGAACTGATTCAAATGTATTCTTTTTAATGGCTGAGTAATACTCCATTGTGTATATGTACCACAGCTTGCTTATCCATTCATCTGTGGATGGACATCTAGGTTGCTTCCACGTTCTGGCTATTGTAAACAGTGCTGCTATGAACATTGGAGTACACGTGTCTCTTTCAATTCTGGTTTTCTCAGTGTGTATGCCCAGCAGTGGGATTGCTGGATCACAAGGCAGTTCTATTCCCAGATTTTTGAGGAGTCTCCATACTGTTCTCCATAGTGGCTGTACTAGTTTGCATTCCCACCAACAGTGTAAGAGTGTTCCCTTCTCTCCGCACCCTCTCCAGCATTTATTGCTTGTGGACTTTTGGATCGCAGCCATTCTGACTGGCGTGAAATGGTACCTCATAGTGGTTTTGATTTGCGTTTCTCTGATAATGAGTGATGCTGAGCATCTTTTCATGTGTTTGTCTAAATGTGTCTAGATGTGTTTGCCATCTGTATGTCTTCTTTGGAGAAATGTCTATTTAGTTCTTTGGCCCACTTTTTGATTGGGTCGTTTGTTTTTCTGGAATTGAGCTGTAGAAGTTGCTTGTATATTTTTGAGATTAGTTGTTTGTCTGTTGCTTCATTTGCTATTATTTTCTCCCATTCTGAAGGCTGTCTTTTCACCTTGCTTATAGTTTCCTTTGTTGTGCAGAAGCTTTTAAGTTTGATTAGGTCCCATTTGTTCATTTTTGATTTTATTTCCGATATTCTGGGAGGTGGGTCATAGAGGATCCTGCTGTGATGTAAGTCAGAGAGTGTTTTGCCTATGTTTTCCTCTAGGAGTTTTATGGTTTCTGGTCTTACATTTAGCTCTTTAATCCATTTTGAGTTTATGTATCTCTTCTTTAAAAAGAAAAAGTCTTTATTCTTTTAAAGTCTTGAATATGATGCATGGCCAGTATATATATTTTTTTATTAATCACTTACTTTAGTTCTGAAATACAGGTTTTGGTAAACTCTGGTACACATGTCTTTGCTCAAATACCACCTTCTCTGTCCAACCCCTTTAAAATAACACCATCGCTGACATCTTCATATTTCCCTTACTCTATTATTATTATTATTTATTACCATATCACTTTACATTTGTTTGCCTTCCTCACATCATTATAATGTGAGTTCCTTAGAATAGTAATATAATTTGCGCTTCTCTGGTATCCTAATAGAACCTGGCACACTTAGATACACAATAAATATTTTTAAATGAATTAGATGTTGTGGAATGAAATATTCTGGTTGGGACTTCCCTGGTGGTCCAGTGGTTAAAACTCCATGCTTCCATTGCAGGGGCATAGGTTCAATCCCTGGTCAGGGAACTAAAATCCTGCATGCCATGCGGCCTGCCCACACCCACACACACACCCACACACACACTCACACACACACAAAAGGAAATATTCTGGTTAATAGAAAGTTAACCTATATAAAACAGCCTATTTGAAAGAGAAAATAAAAAGCTTACTCCATACTCATGTTTTAAATATGTAATTGATATAATACTACATATTTAAATGCATATCCTTGGAAAGACTCATGCTGAAGCTCCAATACTTTGTTCACCTGATATGAAGAGCCAACTCATTGGAAAAGACCCTGATGCTGGGAAAGATTGAGGGCGGGAGGAGAAGGGGGCGTCAGAGGACAAGATGGTTGGATGGCATCAGTGACTCAGTGGGCATGAGTTTGCACAGACTCTGGGAGATAGTGAAGCGCAGGGAAGCTTGGCGTGCTGCAGCCCACAAGGTGACAGAGAGCCAGACAATACTGAGTGACTGAACACCAACGACAAATAACACTAGTCAATACAAGATTAGATACAGATATATAAATATAGATATACAGATAGATACTACTGAGAGCAGGAAAACCTTTAGGGATAATTGAAAAATCAGTGATTTAGTATCTTTAACCTAAGATAATTAGCTTTTTCTCAGTTCACAGAAGCAGAAAATCCAGATGAACAGGTTTGTGTGTGTGTGTGTTTCCTCAATTCTTAATTAGCAGAATGATTCGGAAGGTTTGGTTAACTGTCAGTGACTCATCCAGAGCATTTTCAGCATGTGGTTCAGGGCTAGTAATACAAGTGGAACAGGTCTAGAAGCACAACCAAAATTTTCTCTAAACAGAATGGAAATGAGTTTTATCCCCATAGCAGGCACAGAAAGTAAAGGTACAGATTAGTTATCAGCTCAACCAAAATGAATACTTCAAAGGAAACTGAACATCAACTCAGTGAAGCCTGTTGAAAGAGTAAGGAGGGGCCCGAAACACCAGAGTAAAATGAGATTGATGTCCCACCCAATCAAAACAAAATCATTTACACAAATTGTTTTGTGTAAACAAAATTGATTCTCAGTTATCAGAGATGACAGCTAATCCAGTTTCCCACAGTGTAATCCCTATCTGAAGTTTCAGGCCCATCTCTGTTTCTGAGCACTTTTCTTTTTTGGTTTTGTTTTTTCACATGTAGAAAGTTCATCAGCAGCCTGTGCTCCATTTGCTTGTAGAGTTTAGAATTAATTTCTCCTCCCCACACAGAGGATTTAGTGGTTCAACCATGACTTCCTGCTCCCATGTATTCTTATAAACCCGACCAGTATTTTCTCTGTATTGACCCAGACTTCCTCTCAAAACTTGATCTAACTGATGCCCAGCTACTAAAAATCCCTCCCTGAACACTTGCCTGTAACTGGAAATCCTATGACTTTGCTTAGCTTCTTTTACCAGTCTTCCTTGTATGTGCCTTGCCTCAGCTGCTTCACTGCCTTACTTCTAAATTGGACCAGCTCTCAGGATTTCTTAATGGAAGGACCACCTATTGGTCCTGGTAACTACAGGAACCTTACCACTGGATATGTGAGATCCTAGTTCCCTGACGAGGGATCAAACCCATGCCCCCGCATTGGAAGCATGAAGTCTTAACCACTGAGTGCCAGAGAAGTCCCACATCCACTTTTAATATTTGGGAAGCCATGAACATTATGTGGGTAAAAATTCAAATATCAGCTGCTGTTACTCATTGGAGTAAAAACTAGATTAATAATTATAGCAGTCTTTGACTTTCTTGGGCCTCCCCAGTGGCTCAGACAGTAAAGAATCTGCCTGCCATGTGGAAGACTGGGTTTGATCCCTGAATCAGGAAAATCCCCTGGAGAAGGGAATGGCTACCCACTCCAGTATTCTTGCCTGGAGAATTCCATGGACAGAGGGCAGAGTTGGACACGACCGAGTGACTAACATTTTCACTTTTGACCTTCTTACCTGTGATAACCTTGTTGATAGAGATGGGAGTAAACACATTGCTTGGCTTAATACATCAGAGTATAATGAGCAAAATTTCACCATAGTATATATGTTAAGATTGCTGATGTAAATATTGTTATACAGATCTGTTGTTATTTAGTGTATTATCTAGTGCTTTTGTTCAAATGAGCTCTCCTGTTTCTGAGAACAGAATTCTATATTGTTGTCTCTCCTGCAGCTGTTTCTCAGCATTACAGAATATGCAATGCTGCTTGGAGTTTATTCACTGTAGCTGAGAGCATTTCTTATGGGTTAACTCTGTGTCCCCTGTCTAATTGCTCATTTTCACTTTTTCACAGGTGAAATTCTCCTTGTTTGTCCAACTTAAAGTCTGTTGCAGTGACTATTCCTTAAGAGCAAACTGTTCTTTCTAGATCTTTATAGTACTATTTTTAAAGTAGTGTGTGATTTATGAGTAAGTCTTAGGCAAACTAAAAATTAATGTAAAGACTAATCTAGTCAAACCAGGGACCTGGGGTGACTGTAGCTGGAGATGCTGATAAACTTTGTAAGAAATGTGACCTCTTAAGGTTACTATGCTGAATTAGAATATCAAACATAAATTTGCGAACATATGAATAATATTGCCTTCATTCAAATAAAAGTTTCACATTAAGAGGAGAAGATGAGAAGTCTGAGTCAACAGCGTAAAATGTGACAAGTTATATTAGCAAAACAAATAGGAGGAAGTTAGCTGCATTGTCAGCCTGTACCCTGGTCACCATCTCTTCCTCACACTGAAACTGCCTTTGCAGCGCTAATGTTTCTAAAGCGTTTTCACAGTTCAACTTAAGTTAAAATAATAACTGTTATTACAAAGGCATAATGATTTGAGGCAGATTTTCCTTTACTGTGTAAACGACATGAGAATAGATGAGTCCTTTAGAATTAGCCTTTGGTTCATGTGTCATTTTATTAAACTTAATATCCTCAAATTTTTAGGTAATCACTATTGTACTTAACTGTGTAGTAAAATGGGAAGATTAATAGTGCTAAAAGAAACTTTCAAATGCCACATAATGAATAAGAAGAGCAGGTGTAATCTAAAAGCTAAGTCTTTCATTTCCTGTTTGAAGTTAGCCTCAGAATTACTCACAATGTCCTGGATCGTAAAAAGGCAAACTTTGCATTTTAATTTTTTCAGAACAAACTCTTTTAAAGATAAATATCACATTCCAAATGACTTAGTATTTATTTCAATAATAAGGTCTAGTGTGCCCCATAGTTTAGCATACAAATAGGTATGGATTTCATATGTTTTATACATTTATATTTTATAAGACAATTTACCCCAGGGAATTCAGGGCATTTTCATGTCAGTAAATTGTTTAATATTTTTGACTAAAGTAATTGTTTTACTGCTTCACATCCATGATGATGGCTATAATCCAAGAGACAATGATAAGTTTTGATTAGAATATGGAGGTCATACCACACTTGTAATTGCTGGTGAGAATGTGCAGCCACACTGAAAAGCAGTTTAGCAGCTCTTCAAAAAGCTTAAAACCTGAGTGACCATATGACCTAGCTATTTTTTTATATATATATAATTAATGCCTGGACTTCCCCAAAAGTTAAACACACAAGCTGACATTCACCTTAAAGCCTTGGTGTGTATTAAGTGGTGTGTACCAATAGGCCTGAATGGAGCTTCCACCACTCTGAATGTGACATACTTGTAAAAAAAGATTCAAGAGTACCAAGAGTGAAGTAGCCTGTAGCAAGAATCTAATGCCTGTCTTCTCTGATTATATTTTAAATGTTGTTGTCACAAGAGTGAATCGACCTCCTTTAAAACATGTTTGAAAGTTTATCTGACTTCAGAAATATCAGCTAAGGTTCTTATGTAATAGTGGAAAGATCATTACTGTGGAATCAAACATAGCTGGATTTGAGACCCCCCTCTGAAATCTACCAGGAACTTCTTCCTCTTGAAGAAATGAATTAATCTCTGAACCTCTGGTTTCTCATCTGCAAAATACCTAATAGAGTTGTGGGATTAAATGAGATGCCATGGATGAAACAGACTATATTCTCTGTTTCTCTGGCCTGCATGTACTCTTGTTTCTACTTCTAGAGCACTTCCACCTTGAACTTCTTCCTGCTGTGTACTCAAACACATATCTACACAAACTGAGTTAATTCTTCTTCCTGTATGTACCCATCAAACCTAGGGTTTACCTTATTGAAGTGCTTATCTTGTTCTATTGAATTTTCATATTTATTTGCATCTATTCCCCAGAAAACTAAGTTCTTTTTTTTTTTTTTTTTGGCACACCTCGCAGCGGATCTCAGTTCCCCAGCCAGGGTCTCAGTTCCTGGACCAGGGACTGAAGACCAGCCCTGGCAATAAAAATGCTGAATCCTAACCACTAGAGACCACGAGGGAACTCCCCAAAAATAAGTTCTTTAAAGGAGAAAAGAAATTGTCTTCCACTGTATACATATTTGCCTGGCATGGTGACTAGCTCAATAAATATTTGAAAAAATCGAATTTTAGAAACATCTAGCATTATCAGATCAGATCAGTCGCTCAGTCGTGTCCGACTCTTTGCGACCCCATGAATCACAGCACGCCAGGCCTCCCTGTCCATCACAAACTCACGGAGGTCACTGAGACTCACGTCCATAAAGTCAGTGATGCCATCCAGCCATCTCATCCTCTGTCGTCCCCTTCTCCTCCTGCCCTCAATCCCTCCCAGCATCAGAGTCTTCTCCAATGAGTCAACTCTTCGCATGAGGTGGCCAAAGTACTGGAGTTTCAGCTTTAGCATCATTCCTTCCAAAGAAATCCCAGGGCTGATCTCCTTCAAAATGGACTGGTTGGATCTCCTTGCAGTCCAAGGGACTCTCAAGAGTCTTCTCCAACACCACAGTTCAAAAGTATCAATTCTTCGGCACTCAGCCTTCTTCACAGTCCAGCTCTCACATCCATACATGACCACAGGAAAAACCATAGCCTTGACTAAGCGAACCTTTGTTGGCAAAGTAATGTCTCTGCTTTTGAATATGCTATCTAGGTTGGTCATAACTTTGCTTCCAAGGAGTAAGCGTCTTTTAATTTCATGGCTGCAGTCACCATCTGCAGTGATTTTGGAGCCCAGAAAAAGAAAGTCTGACACTGTTTCCTCATCTATTTCCCATGAAGTGCTGGGACCAGATGCCATGATCTTCGTTTTCTGAATGTTGAGCTTTAAGCCAACCTTTTCACTCTCCACTTTCACTTTCTTCAAGAGGCTTTTTAGTTCCTCTTCACTTTCTGCCATAAGGGTGGTGTCATCTGCATATCTGAGGTTACTGATATTTCTCCCAGCAATCTTGATTCCAATTTGTGTTTCTTTCAGTCCAGCGTTTCTCATCTAGCATTATATCGGGTTCATAAAAACTCCCTGAAAAGGCATTCTATGTCTTTGTTTTGCTTTCTGTTAGAACATAGTCAACTTGAAGCGATATCTACAGTATGCAGTGATTTATATGTTAAATGGAAATGTTTTTATTACTAGTTATACCTATGCAGATGACACCACTCTTATGGCAGAAAGTGAAGAGGGGCTAAAAAGCCTCTTGATGAAAGTGAAAGTGGAGAGTGAAAAGGTTGGCTTAAAGCTCAACATTCAGAAAACGAAGATCATGGCATCTGGCCCCATCACTGCATGGGAAATAGATGGGGAAACAGTGGAAACAGTGTCAGACTTTGTTTTTCTGGGCTCCAAAATCACTGCAGATGGTGACTGCAGCCATGAAATTAAAAGACGCTTACTCCTTGGAAGGAAGGTTATGACCAACCTAGATAGCATATTCAAAAGCAGAGACATTACTTTACCAACAAAGGTTCGCCTAGTCAAGGCTATGGTCTTTCCTGTGGTCATGTATGGATGTGAGAGCTGGATTGTGAGGAAGGCTGAACGCCGAAGAATTGATGCTTTTGAACTGTGGTGTTGGAGAAGACTCTTGAGAGTCCCTGGGACTGCAAGAAGATCCAACCAGTCCATTCTGAAGGAGATCAATCCTGGAATTTCTTTAGAAGGAATGATGCTAAAGCTGAAACTCCAGTATTTTGGCCACCTCATGCAAAGTGTTGACTCATTGGAGAAGACTCTGATGCTGGGAGGGATTGAGGGCAGGAGGAGAAGGGGACGACAGAGGACGAGATGGCTGGATGGCATCACTGACTCGATGGATGCGAGTCTGAATGACCTCCGGGAGCTGGTGATGGACAGGGAGGCCTGGCGTGCTGCGGTTCATGGGGTCGCAAAGAGTCGGACACAACTGAGCGACTGATCTGATCTGATCTGATACCTATGGAATGAAGAGAATGTTTATCTGTGTTGTAATAGACTGCTTATTGTTATATATTTATCTTTGTAATTTGCACATTATGTTTTCTTATACAAATCAAATATATATTTACAGGCTTAAAGATTTATTTTATATATGTCTCAGGAATTGCAAGTTAATGCATATATTTCATGTCATTCTTCTCCATTTAATATTATTTAGACTTAGAATGAAATAGCAAGGCTGGAAACAGTGCTATAGATTTAAGAAAGCCTATGAAATATATGGAAATTAAGTCATTTTAAGTAATAACTGAACCTTGTTCTTACCATTTTTATTTTAAATATCTTATCTTGCAAAATAATAATAATAGGTAATAACTATTTTAGAATGGGAAGAATGAAAATAAGGGAGCAGTAGAGGAAGTTTAATCGGTATGTTTTGTTTCCTTGGACTTAGCATATTTCCATACACACAACCATCTAAATTATTTATAAAAGCTTTGCTGAATAAATAAAAGTTATTAACGGAATAATAATATAGGGATATTGAACAGGTAGAAGTACTGCTTATGTTTCTATAAATTGAGATTTATTTATTGTTTCATAATTGTTTTCTTTTTTCAGGTACAGAGAACTACAACTTAGTGCAGAAAGCAAAGTAACAGAGTTTCTCCATCAAAGTAAAATAAAATCTTTTGAAAGTGAGCGTGCTCAACTTCTACAAGAGGAGACTGCAAGAAATCTCACACAGTGTCAGTTGGAATGTGAAAAATACCAAAAAAAATTGGAGGTACATATACAAGCTTTTGTTTTAAAATTAACACAGAATGTAAACTCTGTAAGCATAAGGTCTATATTATATTCAGCTTTTTTAAAAAATGATTTTCATTGAATTTTGGTTGTGCTTGGTCTCTGTTGCTGGGCACTGGCTTTCTTCTAGTTGGGGCAGACTGAGGCCCTTGTGGCGCTTGGGCTCAGTAGTTCCGGCCCACAGTTGCCCCACAGCATGTGGAATCTTCCTGGACCAGGGATTGAACCCGTGTGCCCTCCATTGGCAGGCAGATTGTTAACCACTGGACCACCAGGAAAGTCCATGTATCATATTGAGCTTTATAAATAATATTTGTGTTTTATATGAGAAGGAGCCGTGTCTTTAATTTTTAAAGATCTCTTATCAAGAGAATGTGTCTTCCTCTTTTAGATAAAAAGGTGGAAAGAAGTAATGGACAGCCTCTAAGAAAAGAAATGCAAATTGCCATAGGTCTGTTTGTTGTTTTAAAGTGTTGGCAGAAGTCCCCTTAAAGGGGAAATCTCATTCAAGTAGAAAATGGACCATCCCTTTTAGAGAATGATATGGTAATTTGTGTTAAAGTCCTTAAAAAATTGATCAAGTAATTTTAGTTAAAGGAACAATGAGGTGCTTGTTGAGAACAAGTAAGGTTTTATGTTTTTTTGTGTATATCACAGCATTATTTATTATCATAAAAACTGGAAGTGTCTTAAATGTCCCAACAATAGATAATTAAACAGTTTTTGATTAGTATGTTAAAATTATAAATTTTGCTGTATTCATACATTGTATGATTATGTGCAATCATGTTCTTCAATATTTTAGAATCAAGGAAATGCTTCTTTAAGATGCTGAATGAAAGACACAATAATATCATTAGCATGATTAATTAATGATGTAAGTATTCATTACAATAAACTTTCAGAGACTACATTTTAGAAAAGTACTCTGATAGGTAAAATTAAGATTAACAAAACAAAAGGAACTTCCCTGGTCATCCAGTGGTTAAGAATCCACCTCAGAGTTCAAGGGGGACATGTGTTAGATCCCTGGTTGGAGAACTAAGCTACCACATACCATGGAGCAACTGAGCCCACACACTGCAGCTATCTAGTCCTTGCGCAGTGGAGCCCATGCCCCACAACTAGAGAGTCCGTGCACCACAATGAAAGGTCTGCATGGTGCAACAAAGATCCCAGGTCCCCAAACTGAGACCCAGGGCAACCAAAGTAAATAAATAAATATTTGTTTGAAAAAACAAAATAAAGAGTCTTACAGAAAATAAAGCCTTAGGGAAAAACATAAAGACAATGTTAATTAAATAGCACATATTTAAAGAAACATGAGTAAAAATTGTAGATGATACCTACTTCTAAATAAACCAGTGTTCTGCATTTAAAACTTTTTAAGGTACCTTCTTTGGGAAACTGCTGCAGTCACAATCTGCTACAGGCGACTCTCCCACACATTTTAGATTAGATGAGCTCTGCTTTGGTGTTTGTCATCTGCAAATTTTTTATGGTTTAAGTTTTGTAATTCCTAGCAATTTCTTTTCTTTCCACATCAGATGGCTGTGCTTACGGATGTGTTTGGGGGGAGTGAGGGGTTATATTTAGGAAAGTAGAAAGCCACTTGCCCTCTCTGTGTACTGAAACAAACATTTCATTAACCAATACTTTACAACACACAGTGCTGGTGTTTTAACCATTCTGTTTTATTGTTTTCAGCTGGTTGTAGGCAACCCACTCCAGTGTTCTTGCCTGGAGAATCCCAGGGATGGGGTAGCCTGGTAGGCTGCCGTCTATGGGGTCGCACAGAGTTGGACACGACTGAAGTGGCTTAGCAGCAGTAGAAGTAGTCAAAACTGATTTCAGGACCTCCTAAAGATTGCAACTTGCAATATGAAAACCAGTTTTCCGTAGAGCTACCCACTTAGTCTGTGGATGCAGGTGACTAGTAATTATTGAGCTCTCTTGTGTAGAGGCCTTACATGGAGAAACACCTTTGTGAAAAATACTATGATTGTAAAAACTTGGGTTTATAAAACTGAGGCATTAGGGGAATTTCTTTACAGTTTCCCCTCTGTTAAACTAGGATCTTTGAGAGGACAGGGACTATTTACTTACTATTGTCATCAGTGCCTAACATAGCACCTCACTTATAGTGGATGCTCAATAAATATTTAATGAGTGAATGAATGGTTTGATGCTGTGCTATGCTTAATCAGTCAGTCGTTTCTGACTCCTTGCGACCGCATGGGCCGTAGCCCATCAGGCTCCTCTGTCAATGGGGATTCTCCAGGCAAGAATACTAGAGTGGATTGCCATGCCCTCGGGGGATCTTCCCAACCCAGGGATCGAACCCAGGTCTCCCACATTGCAGGTGCATTCTTTACCATCTGAGCCACCAGGAAAGCCCAAGAATACTAGAGTGAGTAGCCTATATCTTCTCTGGGGGGGGTCTTCCCGACCCAGGAATTGAACTGCATTTCCTGCATTGCAGGCAGATTCTTTACCAGTAGAGCTACCAGGCAAGCCCCATTTATAATGAATTTAACGGCAACCCACTCCAGTACTCTTGCCTGGAAAATCCCATGGACAGAGGAGCCTGGTAGGCTGCAGTCCATGGGGTCGCTAAGAGTCAGACATGACTGAGCCACTTCACTTTCACTTTTCACTTTCATGCATTGGAGAAGGAAATGGCAATCCACTCCAGTGTTCTCACCTGGAGAATCCCAGGGACGGGGGAGCCAGGTGGGCTGCCGTTTGTGGGGTCGCACAGAGTCAGACACGACTGAAGCGACTTAGCAGCAGCAGCAGCAGCAGAAGGAAATAATGTTGTGAAGGGTTAAGATTACCATAATTAGGTACTTTTTGATAGCTTTTACCCAATATTCTTATTGATTTATGCCTTAGAGACAGTCTGTTTTATTTTTTTTGTTAATTATCAGTTTCCAAAAGCTTTCAAAAAACTGGCTTTAGAACTATCTTGGTGGTTCAAAGTGGTTAAGAATCCACCTGCCAGTGCAGAGAACACAAGTCCACTCCCTGGTTCAGGAAGATCCCACGTTCTGTGGGGCAGCTAAGCCCATTCCAGGGCTACTGAGCCCACGTGCACCTAGAGCCTGTGCTCTGCAACAAAAGAAACCACCGCAATAAGAAGCCCACACACAGCAACTCAGGTGTAGCCCCCACTCACCACAACTAGAGAAAGCCCTCATGTAGCAACAAGACCTAGCACAGCCGAAAGTAAATAAATGGCAAAATTTACTTAAAAAAACAAAACAACACTGACTTTATATTTTTGTCTCTTTTTAGAGCAATTATTGACCTATAATTTTGTGTTTGCATTCATTTTATGTATGTTATCTATATAATTTTATATCAGATCAGATCAGAATGATCATTATCATTCTGTTATTTAAAAGAAGGAAATATCCACTGTAAGAGCTTGATATTTAATGGATTCTTAAAGGCAGTTAACCTATTTTTTGCATTCATGATTAAACTCACATGTTCATAGATTGGTTTTTCCCTAAAGAATCTTCCATAGGTCCAATAATCATGTTCTTCAGTGGCTTTCAGAAACTGTAATAAATTTATTCACATCAGCCACTCAGGCAAATCCATGATAAGAGAGAATTCGCTACCGTGGTGTACCAGAAGTATTGAAAGGTACCCCAAGTCAAAAGTTTCTGGCCCTCTCTTCTTTCTGTCATGAATGAGAATTTTAAATTGTATCTCTCAATTTAATACTACCTTTCAGTCTCTTCTTAAAATAGTATTTTATGAAATATGTCGTCTCCAGCATTTTAGTTCTTTGTCTCTTCAGATATCCATTTCTGCAGTTTTTCTTTCGTAGTTTTGTTGGGAAAGTGAGGTGTAGATGAAAGGTTATCAGCCCTGCTGTGAGAACCACCATTTAACACTGTCCTTACTGAGCCTCTCTACTGACAAAGGCATTAATGTGTCACTGGCGACCAGATTCTTAATGAATTACATCCCAACTTAGTGAACTCTCTAAAAACCCCGATTGTTTCACTGTGCAGTGATTTTGTTATAATAAATTCTCTAGAAAGCATTTCCAACCAGCAAGAATTAATGCTACAGCAGGAATTTTCTTTTTCTGATCCAATCAAGGACCCTAGAAATCATCCTACAAATATAACTCCCGTGTTACTCTTTCTCCATCTTCCAAAGGAATGTATTTAGAGGGTAGGGGGTGATTATTAGTTTATTTGGAGTTGGGAGAGAGTTTTGATGGAAATAATTTAAGAAAATGAGATGAAATAGATTAAATTAAATCAAAATTTCTGCTTGTTAAAAGCTGTAAATAGATCGTCCATATCTTCTTTCTCCCTGTTACAGGAAGCAGTCACATACATTTGTTAAGGTAAACTTTATGTCATTAGAGAAAATAACTTTTCTTCAAAATTGCTTAATAATAGAGAATTCAGGGTAATTAAATCAGTATATCTGGAGAAGGAAATGGCAACCCACTGCAGTATTCTTGCCTGGAGAGTCTCAGGGACAGAGGAACCTGGTGGGCTGCCATCTATGGGGTCGCACAGTCAGCCATGACTGAAGCGACTTAGCAGCAGCAACAGCAAAGCAGTACATCTCACCTTTATGAGCCATTTAATACAGAATACTCATACTTGTATTTCCTGCAGTGGTTATAGTATTTTTTCAGCACTTTTACTATATTCTAGTCACTCTGCTAAGCACTGTGAATTTATCCTCTCATTTAATGCTTCCAACAACACACAGGTAGGCCTAGAAAGAATAATTACCTAAGATCACAACGAGTAAGTGTCACAGCCAGGATTGAAATCCAAATCTTTCTGGGTTCAAACCATATTCTTACCATAATATTCAATTGCTTCTTAGGAAATACTGCATTCCTTATGCTGTGTTAAGAAGTAAGTATAATACCACTCCATAATTTAGTCTGTACTAGTAAGTAAACTTTCTAGATAGTTGCAATTTAATGTAAGCATTAAAGCATTCCTTTGTCACTAGAAATGTCTCCTTCTTGGTGAATTCATTATAGTCCCCCTAATGATTTCTTCAGTAAGTTACCAGAGGAAAATATGGGCTTTTTTCTTTTACTTAAAATAACTCCAATTTCCATGTGTTTATATGTCTTTTTAATAAATTTTTTATCCTTTCTTTCTATACAAAGGCATTTTCTGGTACTGTTCCAAGTAGCACTTCACATTTACATTTTGATTTGCTGCTTTGAATTTATGATTGTTCAGCAAACCAAAAATCTTAACTAAAACCATGGTCTGGGTAAATGAAACAGTCTGTGGTAGAAAACTGAAGGACTCATTACGAGTATGTAATTTTTACACACAGCTTTGCAAGTCTTTCTCAAATATCTGTGATTACTAGATAAATAATCTCCACCTAGGTGAGCAGTATAGCATTATTGCATTTTTTGAATTCTAACAAGCAAATGCCAATGTTACTCCTACAACTATTCCTAAGTTTTACATTTTTTTCAATTTATATAAAAAGATGCTTCATCATTTTCAGTTCAAAACAAATTATTTTCCTTAGGAATGAATGTATTTTACCTCTTCAGTCAAGATATCTTCATTGAGCTTTCTCTTCATATCTAAATCATTAAAAAATATTTTTTGCTTCATGTTTTCGTCTTAACTGCCAACCAATTTAATTCTGCCTTTGCCATTTTTTTTTTTCCACTCCTAGGTTTTAACTAAAGAATTTTATAGTCTCCAAGCGTCTTCTGAAAAACGCATTACTGAACTTCAGGCACAGAACTCTGAACATAAGGCAAGGCTAGACACTTATGAGAAACTGGAAAAAGAGCTTGATGAAATAATAATGCAAACTGCAGAAAGTAAGTCTCCCCCCCCCCACACACACACACACACCCAACACACACACAGCTTTTTCTTCTGACAGCACAAGGAACCTGATACTGTTTCTAAAACTGCTTTGCTATATTTCTTTAAAATATTACTTCTGACTTTCTTTGAAAGAATATTTTCTATTTTAAAATTTAGTTAACCTTAATTCTAGTAGTTTGAGAGCAAAAAATATATATTTGTCTAACTATGATAGATTTTATCTTTTCATTTATTTATTTGTTATACTATTTCATTTCACTCATGCAGCAATAAAGTGATTATGTATGCCAGGATCTGAGGTGTAGAGTTCATGCAATAATTCTTGCTCATAGGTATTCCTAGTCTATTCTGCTGGGAGAGACAAACATGTCAACAGATAATTAAAGTGCTATTAGCAAAAGAGAGGCAGATCTTGGTAAGTACAGAGGAGATCGTGAGTTAATTCCTTGTTGGAGGTGAGGAATCCCAAAGAGGGGAGATAACATTTGAATGAGTCTTGAAGGACAGGTAGAAATTCATTGCACACCCTGTGTTACAGACTTTGACCTTTAATTTCTACTTCTTTATTCCCCTATTATTTGCCATCTTCCTGTGTCGTCCTTGACTCCAAGAGAATATTTCAAATTAACATTTCACCATTGCCTGAGATGTTTGCTGCAGTACATTATTTCTATTCAAAAGTCAGAAATGATAGTGCCATTCTTATAAAAGTGGGTTTAATCTTCAGCTGAAGTTGAGATTGACTCTATCTGGGGTAACTTTTCTTATGAAGACTGTATTATGTTGGTAGCCCAATTTAAGAAAAACTTTTTTTCATTTCTGTTATTGCCTTTTTTTAATTTCCAAGGTCAGTGATAACTGCAGTAGTTTCCAAATTTATCCTGTTTCTTCATGGCATCTGAGTAACCTCTATAAAATATAGATTTGACCATACCATACACCTGCTTTAATGCCCCTATAAACATAAATCAGCCTAAGGTCAAATTCCTTAGCATGTCTTTTTATGATTAGACTCATTTATCTTTGTACTTTTTCATGCCTTGCCATTCTTATCATATCACTTTATTTTGAAAGTTCTATACTCTTTTTTATCTCTTTAACTTTGCAGATGTCCCTCTGTTTAAATAAATTAGTAATAAAAGAAAACTTCCTCAATCTGATAAGAGATACCTATAAAAAATATATAGCTAACATAACTAATGATGAAATATCAATTGCTTTCCCTTTAAGGGAGAGAACCAGGCAAGGATTTCTAGAAGGATTGCCTTCTAGAACCAGGCAAGAAGTTTTCCTAACGTCTATCAAACATATTTGAGCTCCTAGCCAGTGTACTAATGCAGGATAGGAAAAAGTTTACGAAGATCAGAAAAGAAGAGAAAGACTATATTTTCAGATTACAAAGCGATCACTGACCCTGATAAGTAAATTTAACAGGCTATGATAATTACATGAAAATATACTAGAAGCAAACAATTGGAAATCGAAATTTAAAAAGCAATTTCCTTTACAATAGTATCAAAAAACACAAAATATATAGGAATAAATTTAACAGTACAAAATACAAATCATTGCTAGGAAAAATTAAAGAAGACTCTCTAAAATATCCAAAGATAAAATCATGAATTCTATTAATTCAGTGTTGTTCCAATCATAGTTCCTTTTTTAACATTTTAGTATTCCATTTATGTGAAAATTGAAAGTCTGCTTTTAATAATAGCATGACACACCTACCAGATCTGAAATTAGCAAGACTGACTATTCTCAATGTTTGTGAGGAAGATTTTCTTATAAAACCAAACAACCTGTCCAGTTATCCAGCAATTTCATTCTTAGTTACTTTCCCAAAGACAAAGAGCATATGCACACTGCTGCTAAGTCGCTTCAGTGATGTCCGACTCTGTGCAACCCCATAGACAGCAGCCCACCAGGCTTCCCCGTCCCTAGGATTCTCCAGGCAAGAACACTGGAGTGGGTTGCCATTTCCTTCTCCAATGCATGAAAGTGAAAAGTGAAAGTGAAGTCGCTCAGTCGTGTCCGACTCTAGCGACCCCATGGACTACAGCCTACCAGGCTCCTCCATCCATGGGATTTTCCAGGCAAAAGTACTAGAGTGGGGTGCCATTGCCTTCTCCAATATGCACACTAGAACAACCCATATAATGTGAGCAGGTCGGGGGAGGAACACAATTGGAAGACATACACAAACTGACTTCAAGACTTAATATAAAGCTATTGTGTCAAGCTAGTATACTACTGGCATAAAGACAGATACAGCAACAAAATAAAACACAGAACTAAGAAATAGACCCAC
Organism: Tragelaphus eurycerus; assembly: GCA_935064755.1. Lineage (NCBI taxonomy): Eukaryota > Metazoa > Chordata > Mammalia > Artiodactyla > Bovidae > Tragelaphus > Tragelaphus eurycerus. The sequence goes on from CAKXYN010000007.1 coordinate 51,680,183, forward strand.
ATTTGTCTGATTATTAATGAAGACAGCAGACCATTCAACTGGAGAAAGGAAAGTTCCATACATGGTGCTAAAAAAATTGGACATATTTTTGAAAGTGAACCTCAACCTTATTTCACACCATACACTAATACTAACTTAAGATGAAACTTGCAAGTAATAAGTAAAACTATAGATCTTTAGTGGGAAACATGATTGTTTTTGCAACTTGATGCAGCTCAAAATTTCCTAGATAGGTTCTTGAAAGGAACTATAATAAAATAAAGCTTTACTAAGTTGATTTCATCAATATTAAAAACCTCTACTCTTTTTAGAAGACATTTTTCTTAAATGAACTAACTTGCAAAGTAGGAGAAGTAATCATAGTCTTATATCTGACAAAGCAATGGTATCCATATTAAGAAAATGACTCGGAGAAAATATTCACAAAAGTCTTGACATAAGATTATCCAGATGGGCGTATCTCAAGGGTCCTTGTAAGAAGGTTATGTGATGATGAAAACAGAAGTTAGAGAGGGGATTTGAAGATCCATAGAAAATGTTAAGAAAGTCATAAGAAAAAATATATTTACAGTACTTCACTGTATCTATTAATACTCTAGGTTTACATCGTCTTCCCATGTGGTGCTAGCAGTAAAGAACCTACCTGCCAATGCAGTGACACATAAGAGACACAGGTTCTATCCCTGTGTTAGGAAGATCCCCTGGAGAAGGGAATGGTAACCTACTCCAGTATTCTTGCCTGAAGAATTCTGTGAACAGAGGAGTTGGGGGTGTCGCAAAGAGTTGGACACAACTGAAGCGACTTAGCATGCATGCACCTACATCAATATTGTTTTAAATGATACAAACCACTGTAGATGTTATATGTATTGCTAATATCCAGGGCTTCCCTGGTGGCTCAGAGGTTAAAGCGTCTGCCTGGAATGAGGGAAACCCGGGTTCAATCCCTGGGTTGGGAAGATCCCCTGGAGAAGGAAATGGCAACCCACTCCAGTACTCTTGCCTGGAGAATCCCATGGAGGGAGGAGCCTGGTAGGCTACAGTCCATGGGGTCGCAAAGAGTCGGACACGACTGAGCGACTTCACTTCACTTCAATACTAGATATCCAAAATGAAAAGATAGATGGACCTAGAGGTTATCATACTAAGTGAAGTAAGTCAGAAAGAGAAAGACAAATAGCATCATAATATCATTTGTATGTAGACTCTAAAGGATGGCACAAATGAACTTAGTTACAAAACAGAAATAAACTCACGGACATAGCAAACAAACTTGTGGTTACCAAAGGGGAAGAAGGCGGTAGGAGAAGAATTAATTAGAGGAGTGTGGGATTAGGAAATACAAACTAGTATATGAAAAGTAGATAAACAAAATAGATAAACCTGCTTTCTAGCACAGGCAACTGTATTTGTACCAATAAACCATAATGGAAAAGAATATGAAAAGGAATATATATATTCACTTTGCTATACATCACAAACACAGCATTGTAAATCAACTATATGTCAGTAAAAAATTCATATTATTAAAAAAATGAAAAGATTATGTGAAGGAAAAAATTCACATTTATTTACAGGTATAAAAATTCATGCATGGATAAAAAAGAAGCAGCAATATCACTTTATCACAGCCCAGTGTAACTGATATGACTGTTTCAGGGTAGCCTAGCCTATACACTAATGAATGAATCACTATAAAATTTTGTGACATAGAGTATTACAGTCATATTTACATTACAGTATTGAAAACATTGTTACACCTTTTAAAAAGCTACTTACCTGTGATGATACACTAATATGCAGTTTCTTCAGTTATGAGAGAGAGACATACAGTACAGTAATGTAATCGTTTGACAGCAAGGTTATAAAACAATGAGAAAACTAACACATTATTAATTTTGTTAAATATTACCTATGCCTGTATAAGGATAGACTAGCATCTACATGGAGAAGGAAATGGCAACCCACTCCAGTATTCTTGCCTGGAGAATCCCAGAGACGGGCAGCCTGCTGGGCTGCCGTCTATGGGGTCGCACAGAGTCGGACACGACTGAAGTGATTCAGCAGCAGCAGCATCTACATATACTTTATGCATTCATGACTTACCTTATTCTTAGCTTTTTCTGATATTTTAAGGCTTCATGGTTCACCTGAAAGTTTTTTCAAATTGTTTCAAACCTGCAAAAATTTTTCCAGTGTATTTATTGAAAAATATTCATGTATGAGTGTGACCCAAGCAGTTCAAACCCTTGTTGTTCAAGGGTCAACTGTATATTTCTCAAAATGCATTGAATGGTAGACTTAAGACTTGTACCTTTCACCATATGTAAATTTTATTTTTAAAAAAGAACTGTAAATAATACTGAACTATAGTTGATAATTTACTCATTGAACTGTTTGGAGTGAAGGCTCAGTACTGCAGCTTCTTTTGAAATGCATCAACAAATAAGATAGATTCACGAATGCACAGCATTGGTAGCTCAGATGTTTAAGAATCGGCCTACAGTGCAGGAAACCTAGGTTTGATCCCTGGGTTGGGAAGATCCTCTGGAGAAGGGAATGGCAACCCACTGCAGTATCCTTGCCTGGAGAATCTCATGGACAGAGGAGTCTGGCAAGCTACACTCCATGGTGTCACAAAGAGTCAAACACGACTGAGCGACTAACACAACAACAACATGGATGAATACAGTGATGGACAGATGTGTGAGAAATAAATATAGTACAATGTATAATTTAGATGCCAGATGCTGGACATATGTCTATATTTCTTTCAGGTTTTTCATATATGTAAAATATTTTCTTAATAAAATTATTTAGAAAAGATATAGAAATTAATTTTTTTGCTGTGACATTGTATAAACCATATCTATGTTAAACTAGATTTATTTGTACTTGGAAGACCAGTAAACTAGGTTCTTTTCTATTCATTTACACTGGAAATTAGAATATTCCTATCCTTGTTTAATGAATACTTACTGAAAAATGAAATTTGTGAGATGTAAGGGCAAAACATTCTTTTTTAATACCATAGTGTGTATAGTACTCAAAGGATTGTCGTCTAATTCGTCTCATTTCAGCTGACACAAAGATACTTAGACTTTATTTATTAAGGTGTAACCATGACAAGAAAAAGTCTCTACAACCCAGAACACCACGATGATGGTGTGGTCACAAATTTCAAGCAAGATATCCTGGAGTGTGAAGTCAAGTGGGCTTTAGGAAGCCTCACTACCAACAGCTAATGGAAGTGATGGAATTCCATCTGAGCTATTTCAGATCCTAAAAGATGATGCTTTTAAAGTGCTGCACTCAATATGCCAGGAAATTTGGAAAACTCAGCAATGGCTACAGGACTGGAAAAGATCAGTTTTCATTCCAATCTCAAAGAAAGGCAATGCCAAAGAATGTTCAGACTACTGTGCAGTTGTGCTCATTTCATAGGCTAGCAAGGTAATGCTCAAAATCCTTCAAGCTAGGCTTCAGTAGTACATGAACCAAGAATGTTCAGATATACAGGCTAGATTTAGAAAAGGGAGAGGAACCATAGATCAAATTGCCAGCATACTCTGGATCATAGCAAAAGCAGGAGAATTCCGGAAAAACATTTACTTCCACTTCATTGACTGCACTAAACCTTTGACTGTGGATCACAACTAAATGTGGAAAATTCCTAAAGAGATGGGTATCACCACCTGAGAAACCTGTATGCAGGTCAAGAAGAAACACTTAGGACCAGACATGAAGCAATGGACTGGTTCAAAATTGAGAAAGGAGTATTTGTCAATTTGAGTATTTGTCAACTGAGAAAGGAGTACATCTTTGTCAAAGCTGTATAGCCTGCTTATTTAACTTATATGCAGAATGTACATCATGCAAAATGCTGGGCTGGATGAAGCACTAGATGGAATCAAGATTGCCAACAGAAATATCAGCAACCTCAGATATGCAGATCATACCACCTTCATGGCAGAAAGTGAAGAGGAACTAAAGAGCCTCCTTAATCAAGGTACAAGAGGAGTGAAAAAGCTGGCTTAAAACTCAACATTCAAAAAAGTAAGATCCTGGCATACATTCCCATCACTTCATGGCACATAGATGGGGAAAAAAAATGGAAACAGTGACAGTTTATTTTCTTTGGCTCCAAAATCACTGTAGACGGTGACTGTAGCTCTGAAACTAAAAGATCCTTGGAAGAAAAGCTATGACAGACCTAGTTGTTGTTGTTGTTGTTCAGTTGCCAAGTCATATCCAACTCTTTGTGACCCCATGGACTGCAGCATGCCAGATTTCGCTGTCCCTCCCATCTCCCAAGCTTTGACCAAGTTTCTGTCCGTTGAATTGGTGATGCCATCCAACCATCTCATTCTCTGTCACCCTCTTCTCCTTCTGCCTCAGTCTTTCCCAGCATCAAGGTCTTTTCCAATGATTTAGCTGTTCACGTCAGGTGGCCAAAGATTGGAGCTTCAGATAGTATATTAAAAAGCAGAAACATCACTTTGCTGACCAAAGTCCATATAGTCATATGTATGGTTTTTCCAGTAGTCATGTTTGAATGTTAGAGTTGGGCCATAAAGAAGGCTGAGCACTGAGAAATTGAAGCTTTCAAACTGTGGTGCTAGAGAAGACTCTTAAGAGTCCCTTGGACAGCAAAGAGATCAACCCAGTCAATCCTAAAGGAAATCAGCCCTGAATATTCATTGGAAGGACTGATGTTGAAGCTGAAACTCCATTACTTTGGCCACCTGATGCGAAGAGCTGACTCACTGGAAAAGACTGATGCTGAAAAAGATTGAGGGCAGGAAGAGAAGGGGACAACAGAAGATGAAGTGGTTGGATGGCGTCATCAACTCTATGCACATGAGTTTGAGCAAACTCCAGGAGATGGTGAAGGACCAAGAAGCCTGGTGTGCTTCAGTCCATAGGTTCACAGAGTCAGATATGACTAACTGAACAATAACAAACCGTGGCAAATTGCAGTATCCTGTTTACGCTTGAATTGCTTTTTGTAATTAAGTGTAATATTACATTGGAGGAGGAAGTGGCAACCCACTCCAGTATTCTTGCCTGGAGAATACCATGGACATAGGAGCCTGGCAGGCCATGGTCCATAGGGTCACAGAGAGTCAGACACAGCTGAAGCAACTAAACCCGCATATAGTATGAAGTATTTGAGGAGTTTTGTTTTCAAAGATCTCATAAAGTTGTTAAAAGTACAGGTATTGTCCAGAAAGTAAATAAATTTTTTGTAAATATCAGATTTCTAATTGTCAGTTGAAGGACCTCTTCTCCATTCTCCTACTTGTAACCTCTGCTCAGCATTTGTCACATTTTTCAAAACACTTCTCTTGCTTCTTAAATCATCACTTTTGATTGTTTCTTCTGCATCGTTTTTATTATCTCTTCTTCTATCTAACTGTTTCTAGTTCCTGGGGATTTTTTCCCCTCATTCTCTTTAACTCTTACTTACCTATTTTCTGGGTAATCTTATCCCTTTCCACAATTTCAGTTAGTGTCTACAGGCTAGTCATTCCACAGGTCTCTATGGAATTCTATTTTTCATTCCTTCCCTAAATCCAGTTAATAATAGTACCTATAACTTGGGAGGAGTTCTGTTTTTTCATTACTGGAATTTTTTTCCTATATAAAATCAGAGTTAACAACAAAAATCTATTGGTCATGTCATTACCTGTTTTAATCACTCTTTTTATCTTGTTGTCTATAGAATAAAATCCAGACTCTTTAGCCTAGCAAACAAGACTACTGCCATTGTTCTTCAGACTAACTGTAGCCACTTTCCTCCCAATTACTAATACTAAAACTTCTGAAGTCTGTGCCTTTACGCATTACAGTTCCTTCCTGCAACTTCTCTGTAAATGCCATTCTCCCCATACCTTCTTTATGCCTCTAGCATGGGAAAATTGGAAGTACTCAGATATTAGTTGTGCTTCTAAGACACATTCATATGTCTTTAGTACCATTTACCATGTTGTATAGCATATTGCTTCTTTATTAAATCATTACTAGAATAATTATACCATAAGTTACTAATCAAATAAGCATTAAACTCGAATTTAAGTTGTCCATCAGTATCTGATGAGTTTTTGAGATGTTAGCTAAATTTACTCCTCTCTCTTCTGAACTTAGAACTGTCTACGACAGACAAGAGTCAGACGGGTATCTAATGCCAGCTGTAGCTCTGATAGAGATGAAGTGAAGTCAACTTGGATCTGAGCAGCGATAGCTGATAACACATCTGGTCATGGCACCAAGCATCTCTCGCTTCCACATGTCCCTCATAATTAACAATCTGACCTCTGAAAACTGGTCTTGGTTCAGTGTGAAAAATAGAGTCAAAATTGAAGGAAAATGCTTACAAATATTCCTAAAATGTTTCCTGTACCACAGCAGGATCAAACAACAAAAAAAGGCATATTACAGTGATAGGCCTGCAAGTAACTTCCTTACTAATGTAAAATCTGTGGCTTGGTTTTAAACTTGAAACACTTCTGAAAGTAGGTTTCTCTTTTTTATATTAAAATAATGGTTATCAATGAATAATGTTATAAAAATTGTTATATGTCATTGGCTGCTTTAAATTAAGCTACACCTGATCTGCCTCTTGAGAAATCTGTATGCAGGTCAGGAAGCAACAGTTAGAACTGGTCATGGAACAACAGACTGGTTCCAAATAGGAAAAGGAGTACGTCAAGGCTGTATATTGTCACCATGTTTGTTTAACTTATATGCAGAGTACATCATGAGAAATGCTGGACTGGAAGAAACACAAGTTGAAATCAAGATTGCTGGGAGAAATATCAATAACCTCAGATATGCGGATGACACCACCCTCATGGCAGAAAGTGAAGAGGAACTAAAAAGCCTCTTGATGAAAGTGAAAGTGGAGAGTGAAAAGGTTGCCTTAAAGCTCAACATTCAGAAAACGAAGATCATGGCATCTGGTCCCATCACTACATGGGAAATAGATGGGGAAACAGTGGAAACAGTGTCAGACTTTATTTTTCTGGGCTCCAAAATCACTGCAGATGGTGACTGCAGCCATGAAATTAAAAGACGCTTACTCCTTGGAAGGAAAGTTATGACCAACCTAGATAGCATATTCAAAAGCAGAGACATCACTTTGCCAACAAAGGTTCGTCTAGTCAAGGCTGTGGTCTTTCCTGTGGTCATGTATGGATGTAAGAGCTGGACTGTGAAGAAGGCTGAGCGCCGAAGAATTGATGCTTTTGAACTGTGGTGTTGGAGAAGACTCTTGAGAGTCCCTTGGACTGCAAGGAGATCCAACCAGTCCATTCTGAAGGAGATCAGCCCTGGGATTTCTTTGGAAGGAATGATGCTAAAGCTGAAACTCCAGTATTTTGGCCACCTCATGCGAAGAGTTGACTCATTGGAAAAGACTCTGATGCTGGGAGGGATTGGGGGCAGGAGGAGAAGGGGATGACAGAGGACGAGATGGCTGGATGGCATCACTGACTCGATGGATGTGAGTCTGAGTGACCTCCAGGAGTTGGTGATGGACAGGGAGGCCTGGCATGCTGCAGTTCATGGGGTCCCAAAGAGTCGGACACGACTGAGCGACTGATCTGATCTGATAAACCTTTAGATTTTATGGGCTTTGATTAAATGTTTTTTCATCTCAACTTCCAGTAAAATTGTCATTGCATTTAAACTTTTTACTCATAAAATGTTAACCTTTTGGTTAAAATTTCTTTTGGGGAGTGTGTGACAATAACAAAATTTAGAAGTAAATGTTGTTAAATTTTTTGTAATTAAAAAAAAGTCATCAATAGGTTCTTAGACTGTACATTTTCTTTGCAGAGTCGCCTACTTAAATGCATAATTCCATTATTGCAAGTTAGGATAACTTGATAACAAGTTAGATAACTTTATCTTCTGATAAAATAATGAACATCTTTTCTAATTAAAAATAGTCATTTCTTTTATCAAGAAAAGAAGTGATGAGATTGAGGTTACCTTTACTTTTTCATAATTATGTAACAAACATTTCATGCAAAAAGCCTTTGAATCTCAGAATAAACAGTCTGTGTTATTATGTTTTATAACAAGACAACTTAATGTGTCATATGATGCAGACCCTTACACTTTGAAGCAATAGATGGGACAACTCCAAGCAAGCATACACTTTATGAAATATGCTGCTACTTACAAATGGCCTGTTTGAGATTATGCATATAAGTGTTCTTATATTCACTAATTCATTATTATGACCTCTTTTATTTTGACTTCTGCCATGCTTTTTAAGAAGAAAGAATTTCACAGTGTACACTTATTATTTTCCAGTTGAAGATGAAGTTGAAGCCGAAAGGGTTCTTTTCTCCTATGGCTATGGTGCTAATGTTCCCACAACAGCCAAAAGACGACTAAAGCAAAGGTAGGATCAATATATATTTGTTTACTTATCTAGTCAAGCTAAATGTAATTACATTGTGACAAAAATAAAGTTACTGTATTTCTTCTTACACATAAATATTACATTGCTCATGAAACATAGTAAGTAATAATCATGCCTTTCATGTATTTTTAAGTAGACTTAAGTGTACATTAGAATTTCCTCAAATTGGATTCAATGATAATGGCAGCATTTAAATTTTTTCAGGTTAAAATTAATGAATTGTGTTTCCTTTTTTCCCTTGTTTCATATTCGCCCACGTACATTCCTTGACTTACACTTGAAAGAGAGAGAAAAAAGATTGAGAGAGAGATAAAGAGCTAGCATATATGCACTAGTCACTCAGTCGAGTCTGACTCTCTGTAACCCCATTGACTATAGCCCACCAGGATCCTCTTTCCATGGGATTTTCCAGGCAGGAATACTGGAGTGAGTTGCCATTTTCTCCTCCAAGGGATCTTCCCGACCCAGGGATCAAAACCGTGGCTCCTGTGACTCTCACATTATAGGAAGATTCTTTTACTCCTGAGCCATCAGGAAAGCCCAGCAGATATATTGTGACTGAAAAAGAAAAGACTTTATGAAGACCAAGAAAATTTTTAGAAGATCCACTAGTTATTTTGTGAAATACTATTTAAAGTATACCAAGAGAAAATTGTACCTATATTAATTGGTTTTCTAGTTGACCTAACTCCTTTCTCCCACCTAAATTCATCCTGCTTTGCAAAAAGAGTCCCATTTGCTACCATAACAAATCTAAATGTTTCTATCAGACTTCTGAGCCCTTCCATGTAGCTCTGCTTCTTCAGCCTTATTTGTCTCTCTACCCAAAATGATGGTAGTATGTCTCCCTGCCTATAAACATCTATTTTCCATGTAACCACACAACAAGCATTTGTCTTTATCGTGCTAGCTCTCATTTACATATTGCTTCCCCAGCCAGATGGAAAGATCCTCAAGGTCAGCAAGTACATCTTATTCTTGTTTATTCTCCATTGTCTCTACCCAGCATGGTGTGAGATAGCTAGCAGAATTGTCTCTTCATCTAAGTATTTGAGGATTCAAAGCTGCTTGTTTATCTGTTATTTTTATATGAATTGATTTAAACATTTAGAGACATTACATACTAAGTAAGAAAAGCAATTAATCTAACACTTTTATAGAAGCTTTGGCTCAGAAGATAACATGTCTTTATGGCTATCAAAAGTGATGTAAGATATAGATCATTTTATGAGAGGTAACAAAAAGATGCTTAGAACTTGTGTTTCCTACTAGTTACACTAAATAGATCAAGGGTAGTTGACTACTCGATAGCAAACTGTAGCTGGAATGGTTAATTCTGTTTAGTGAAGGTGCAAGTATTTCTAAATTATGTATTATTTGAAAAATTGGGTGTAATCCCATTCCATTCACATTCTTCCCTGAGTCCCTCCAAGTTCACTAAGGAAGACCTAGGATAATTTGTCATTTTCAGGGTATCTCTGTATTTGAGGATTATATTGCCAAGGGAAAAATAGAAAAGTAATTTTATGGGCAAGCAACTTTTTTTTATCAGTGGCAAATGATTGGTAAAATGCTAAAAATTGAAATTTGAAGGAAAAAGTCCATAATCTCTATTTTAGCATCCAATTCCTTCAAATGCATCTTGTTCACAAGAAAAAATAAATTTTCTCTTGTAAGGTTTCTTTTGAGTTATTCTAAAATTGAAAGCAATGATTACTATTACCTTAATAATTTTTTTGGAATTTCCAAAACAGATGTTGATTTCTTAATATTTAGACTGAAAATATAAGGAACCACAACTGATTCATGTTCTGCATAATCTTAACTGTCTGTCCAAATATTTCTAAAGATTTTATCACTGGGCTATCTATGTGCCTTGAACAAGTGCCTAATGGGCATGCTATTAATACCTCCTACCAGCTGGTGCCAGGCATTCTTCTCATGATGAACCAGAGGGTTATTTTGAGGAAGTGCTTCTCAGGTCATCTAAATGGAGTGAAGGGAAAGTAAGTCTGGATAGCCAAAGAGGACATTTATGCATTCCTTTTCCCATTCATTCAACAACTTTTATTGAGTACCTACTGTACACACAAAGTTGACCCGTGGCAACGAAAATCCCTTTTGAGGATCTGATGCATTTCTGAAGTTTGCAAAGTCCTTATTTGATTTCCTAATGGATATTTGTAAAGAAGTAAATGGCTTTATGCTTTAGGTTTAATTTATTTAAGATTGTTGTATGGCAGAAACCAATACAGCATTGTAAAGCAATTATCCTCCAATCCAAAAAAAAGAGATGAAAGCAATATAATCCTCTAGAAAATTTATATTTAATTCATCACATTTGAAATTAAAACAATGGAAGCTTAAGGTGACTTATAAAATAACAGAATGGCCCATGAAATATTTGCATAACAAAGTTTCCATTATACATCAGCCCATAACAAAGTGTATTGAAATTTCAAAGGAGCTTATTTCACATCTGCTATACAATATACCCCATTCATACAGTGTTTGATTTGAAATCTCATACATTCAACAACCAATTCCCTGGTGGCTCAGTGGTAAAGAATCCGTCTAACAAAGCAGGAAACACAAGTTCAGTTCCTGGATAGGGAAGATCCTCTGGAGAAGGAAGTGGCAACCCTCTCCTGTGTTCTTGCCTGGGAAATCCCACGAACAGAGGAGCCTGGCAAGCCACATTCCAAGGGGTTGCAAAAAAGTCAGACACAACTTAGGGACTTAACAACAACAAATATTCAACAACCTATTCAGGTATTTCAGAGTAGCACTTAATTGGAGGGGGTTTCTGATTACAAAAATAATATATGTTTATTTTAGAAAATTGGTAAAATTATCAGTAATCCTGCTATCCAAAGATAACCATTCAAAAATGTATACAGATAGATATATTTTTCTACATATTTATGGTGTTATTGTATGTAACTTAGAAGTTTAACTTTTTGTCTTCTAATTTTACCCTGAACATTTTCTTATATCATTGGATATTCTTCAAATAGATAAATTTTAATGGTTATTCAAAACTTTAGTTTGTAGGGCCTTCTGTTTTTGAGTGCCATATTGCTGTTAGTAAATTGACAGTCACTGAAAATTTTCACTAGTTGCCTATTGCCACTTAAGGCATATTATGAAATTAAAATGAGAAAGTGGATGTGAAGTTCATCACAGTGAATGTCTGATATCAAGTAGGTGTTCAAGTGAAGTTTGTTATGTTAGTTAATGTTCCTTAAAATAAATTGATCAAAGCATTGATTTTAGAGATAAGGCCAGTGTTCCAAAAATGCTGGTGAGGCATAATTTGAATTTTCATTTAAAACAGTTTTGTTTTATTGTAATGAGACCCTCTTGAAGTAATTAGTAGAAACAACCTCTGGACATGAAACTAGTTTTGAGATTTACATTCTTAGATATAAGTTAGATTCTTAAGACATAGACCATAATGCCAGTTTCCAATAAAGAAGTAACAAAACTAACTTTTCAAAATTAGTTTGAAAAATAAATTCCAGAAATGTATCCTAAACGCATTACAATTGTTAAATAAGGTTGCTCCCAGTTTGAATTTTCAAGAGAGATATGAGCAATAACTAAATATTGTATTAAGCTTTCTGGGCCAAAGTCATGGAAAGTTAAAAGGGCTTAGACAATTAAAGCAGATTAAAATAAAATAAGCTCTTCTTGACTTGACTAAACTTGAAAATCTGAAGTAATGTTTTTGTTTCGGTCATGATTGTTTTGAAAATAGCAAACAAGATTTTCTGGTTACATGTTTTGGTTATGCTCTTTAACTTGTAACACTAAGTGGGCAACACCCAGGCACTAACGTGGTCCTAGTGTGTGCATCTCTGTTTGTTTTGGCAGACCTGAATGTGGAGACTTTTCTGAGGGTTTTTAAACCTTTCAAATTGCAAGATTTACTGCATACTACTGACCTTTGTTTTAGTTTCTGTCTAGTTTTATAAAGAGCTTTAAGTTGAAACTTTCACAGTAGACTAATCTTTATACTAAAGGAAAAAATAACACAGAGGGAGCTTTTCTTTTTCTCTAGCAGACTTTCGAGCATAAAGTAATTTTGTTTTCGTCTCCTTTATTCTCACATATGTTAGTTCCCATTTTTGTCCTTAGAGAAAAGTTGTGCTTATTTCATTTGGATTGGTTTTAGGAATAGTCCTTTAAAAAGCTACTGCTAATCAACTTGAAAGTTTAACCCTAAGAAAAACTAGACAAAGACATACAACTATAGGTAATCAGAATACACCACTATTTATTTAGTCCCTGTAACTGCCAAGAAAGTGGGCAGTGCAGGGAGCAACCTGATGCTTTCTGAAGCTGAAATCATTCTGGCCTGTGTACCCTTTTTTTGAACCATTTCTTCATGCCATGCTAATAGAGACAGAACTCTGACCTTCTAAAACTGAAAAAGATCAAAAAACCAAATGTTATTTCAGACTGTGTAACTAATTAGCAGGTACCTGAGTATATACAGTTAGTTATTTAAATGTTGGTAATACTGAGTGAAGCATCCAGTATTGAAGGACTCTAGACAGAGTGTCAGTCCCCCATTGTGCTTTAGTAACTCAGATATGAGCGAAGGTCAACCATGTTCACTTTGGCTGGGCTATGCTTCTATGAAATTGTGTGTATAATCAGAAGTACTGACTTCCACTGCCAAATCCAAAATGGTAACTTTTATTTGGAGTCATGAGGTGCTGAAGAAAGCTAAGAGATAACCCATGGGAATTAATTTTACCATATAACAAGTAAAAATTTAGTCTAAAATTTAAATACAAAACTGTACTCTGGTGGTATTAGTTTCTGGTTCATGTCAAATTTGATCTTGGTGCAGGTAAAAGAAAATCACATGGCAATTATGTAATTACAAAGAAGAATTGAATGCTGTACCTACTGTAGTATCCCAACAAAGAGCCTGTAAAAGCAGTGCTTTCTTGAGGAGTTCAGTACTAAATAAATAAATAGCCTACCAACCAAACTTTAGCAGGAGTCATTTTTCCTGACTGTATCCCTGGTTACTCATTATAAAGAACTCACTATAAAGGCTTGTTTTCATTGTATGTGCATTGTAGTTAAGGAGACATAAACTCAGCATAGTTGAGCAATTGTTCATTTGTCTTGCCTTGAATTTCATTTAAGCTAAAATAACATCCTTTCTTCTGACTTCTAATATCCCAGATTTCTAAAAGAATACACCCGTAACATCAAACTACTCAGCACAGCAATATACCACATTTAAATATTTAGGAGGTTGAAATATAGAAGCAATCACAGGTGAATTCGGCCAAAAGTTTAGGGAAGAGCTAACACTTATCCTCAAAGTCTTCCAGAAAATTTCAGAGGAAGAACTCCCAAACTCATTTGGCGAGGCCACCATCACCCTGATACCAAAATCAGACAAAAAAAGACAGTTACAGGCCAATATCACTGGTGAACATAGATGCAAAAGTCCACAATAAAGCTCTAGCAAACCACAACACATTAAAAAGATCATATATCATGATCAAGTGGACTTTATCCAGGGATGCAAGGACTCTTTAATATATACAAATTAATCAATGTGATGTACCATATTAACAAATTAAAAGAGAAAACCATATGATCATCTCAATTGATGCAGAGAAAGCTTTCAACACAATTCAACACCCATTTATAATTTAAAAAAAAAAAACCTCTGCAGAAAGTAGGCATAGAAGGAACATAACTCAACATAATATAGGTAAGGGACCGACTCTTTGCAACAGCATGGACTACAGGATGCCAGGCTTCCCTGTCCATCAGCAACTCTCGGATCCTGCTCAAACTCAGGTCCATCAAGTCAGAGATGCCATCCAACCATCTCATTCTCTGTCATCCCTTCTCCTCCTGCCTTCATCAGGGTCTTTTCCAACGAGTCAGCTCTTCACATCAGGTGGCCAAAGTATTGGAGCTTCAGCATCAGTCCTTCCAATGAATATTCAGGACTGATTTCCTTTATCATTGGCTGGTCTGATCTTGCTGTCCACAGGAATCTCAGGAGTCTACTCCAACACCAGAATTCAAAAGCATCAATTCTCTGGCACTCAGCTTTCTTTATGGTCCAACTCTCACTTCCATACATGACTACTGGAAGACCCATAGCTTTGGATAGACGGACCTTTGTCAGCAAAGTAATGTCTCTGCTTTTTAATATGTTATCTAGATTGCTCATAGCTTTTTATCCAAGGAGCAAGCATCTTTTAATTTCATAACTGGAGTCACCATGTGCAGTGATTTTGGAACCCAAGAAAATGAAGTCTCTCATTGTTTCCCCATCTATTGGCCATGAAGTGATGGGACCAAATGCTATGATCTTAATTTTTTGAATGTTGAGTTTTAAGCCAGCTTTTTCACTCTCTTCTTTCACTTCATCAAGAGGTTCTTTAGTTCCTCTTCACGTTTTGTCATAAGAGTGGTGTCATCTGCATTATCTGAGGTTATTGATATTTCTCCCTGCGATCTTGATTCCAGCTTGTACTTCTTTCAGCCTGACATTTTACATGATGTACTCTGCATATAAGTTAAATAAGCAGGGTGACAATATACAGCCTTGATGTACTCCTTTCCCAATTTGAAGTCAGTCTATTGTTCCATGTCCGGTTCTAACTGTTGCTTCTTGACCTGCATACAGGTTTCTCAGGAGGAAGGTAAGGTAGTCTGATATTCCCATCTTTTTAAGAATTTTCCACAGTTTATTGTGATCCATACAGTCAAAGGCTTTAGCATAGTCAATGAAGCAGAAGTTGAGGTTTTTCTGGAATTCTCTTGCTTTTTCTGTGATCCAGTGGATGTTGGCAATATGATCTCTGGTTCCTCTGTTTCTGGGGCTTCCCTGGTGGCTCAGAGCGTAAAGCATCTGCCTGTAGTGTGGGAGACTTGGGTTCAATCCCTGGGTCGGGAAGATCCCCTGGAGAAGGAAATGGCAACCCACTCCAGTATTCTTGCCTAGAAAATCCCATGGATGGAGAAGCCTGATAGGCTACAGTCCATGGGCTCGCAAAGAGTCGGACACAACTGAGCTACTTCACTTTCTTTCTTTCCTTTCTTTCTTTCTTTCCTCTGTCTTTTCTAAATCCAGCTTGAATATCTGGACGTTCTTGGTTCACATACTATTGAAGCCTAGCTTGGAGAATTTTGAGCATTACTTTGCTTGTGTGTGAGATGAGTGCAATTGTGCGGTAGTTTGAACATTCTTTGGCATTGCCTTTCTTTGAGATTGGAATAAAAACTGATCTTTTCCAGTCCTGTGGCCACTGCCGAGTTTTCCAAATTTGCTGGCATATTGATCACAGCACTTTCACAGCATCATCTTTTAGGATTTGAAATAGCTCAACTGGAATTCCATCACCTCCACTAGTTTTGCTTGTAGTGATGCTTCCTAAGGCCCACTTGACTTCATGTACCAGGATATCTGGCTCTAAGTGAGTGATCACACCATCATGGTTATCTGGGTCATGAAGATCTTTTTTGTATAGTTCTTCTGTGTATTCTTGCCACCTCTTCTTAATATCTTCTGCTTCTGTTTAGGTCCATTACATTTCTGTCCTTTATTGTGCCCACCTTTGTATGAAATGTTCCCTTAGTATCTCCAAGTCCCTTACCAGATATGCATTTTGAAATCTTTTTTGCCAATTCTGTGGGTTACCTTTTCACTTACTCTGTTTTTTTTTTTTAATTTATTTATTTTTGGCAGCTCAGGCTCTTTGTTGCTATGCTTTCTCTAGGTGCAGCCAGTGGGGGCTACTCTTCACTGTGGTGCACGGGCTTCTCATTGCGGTGGCTTCTATGTGGTGCAACACAGGCCCTAGAGCTCACAGGCTTCAGTAGTAGTAGCATGTGGGCTTATTTGCTCCATGACATGTGGGATCTTCTTGGACCAGGGATTGAAACCATGTCATCTGCATTGGCAGGTGGATTCTTAACCACTGGACCACCAAGGAAGTCCCTCTTTTCACTTTCTTGATGGTGTCTTTTGAAGCACCAAACTTTTCAATTTTTATTCAGTCCAGTTTGCTTCTTCTTTTGTCGTTTGTACTTTTGGTGCCATATCTGAGGATCTTTTTGCAGATCCAAGTTCATGAAGATTTTCTTCTGTGTTTTCTTCTAAGAATTTATACTTTTAACTCTTTCATATAAGCCTTTGATCCACTTTGAGATAATTTTTTATATCATGAAGTAAGGGCTTTGTACCTTTTTAATGTGGCTAATAGAAAATTTAAATTGCATGTGTAGGGGGAGGAGGAGCTAAGATGGTGGACGAATAGGACGGGGAGAATACTTTCTCCTCCACAAATCCATTAAAAGAACATTTGAATGCTGAATAAATTCTGCAAAACAACTTCTGAATGCCGGCAGAGGTAATCAGGCACTTAGAAAGACAATTCATTGTCTTCAAAACCAGAAAATGAGCCCTGCGGTAACTCCTTTTGCGGAGAAGCGGTGCGGACACCAGCATTTGCTATTAGCAAGCGGGGGCTAGGCTAAGAGGAGCAGCGCGGCCTGCATTGCTTTGAGAAAGGATTTGGCCTGGCTATCTTCAGCGCTCAACATTCAGAAAACGAAGATCATGGCATCTGGTCCCATCACTACATGGGAAATAGATGGAGAAACAGTGGAAACAGTGTCAAACTTTATTTTTCTGGGCTCCAGAATCACTGCAGATGGTGACTGCAGCCATGAAATTAAAAGACGCTTACTCCTTGGAAGGTAAGTTATGACCAACCTAGATAGCATATTCAAAAGCAGAGACATTACTTTGCCAACTAAGATTCGTCTAGTCAAGGCTATGGTCTTTCCTGTGGTCATGTATGGATGTGAGAGCTGGACTGTAAAGAAGGCTGAGCGCCGAAGAATTGATGCTTTTGAACTGTGGTGTTGGAGAAGACTCTTGAGAATCCCTTGGACTGCAAGGAGATCCCACCAGTCCATTCTGAAGGAGATCAGCCCTGGGATTTCTTTGGAAGGAATGATGCTGAAGCTGAAACTCCAGTATTTTGGCCACCTCGTGCAAAGAGTTGACTCATTGGAGAAGACTGATGCTGGGAGGGATTGGGGGCAGGAGGAGAAGGGGACGACAGAGGATGAGATGACTGGATGGCATCTCTGACTCGATAGATGTGACTCTGAGTGACCTCCGGGAGTTGGTGATGGACAGGGAGGCCTGGCATGCTGCAGTTCATGGGGTCGCAAAGAGTCGGACACGATTGAGCGACTGATCTGATCTGATCTGATCTCCAGCGCTATCTGAGTGAAATAACCAGACTGTCGGTTATCTACTACATCAAAAGCCAGCCTTAACTTAAGACACCACCAGGACTACGTACGGAACAAAGGACTGCACGGAGATAGCCGGCTGCAGGCCGTCCCACTCCGGTGACAGGCAGCCAGGGCCGGAGGCAGGCAATCACAGCCTTAGAGAGACACTGTGTACAGAACTGTAGGTAGGTTTCTGTGCTGACTCACGCTTCTTGGGGCTCTGGATGGTCAACATCTGCCTGAGAAAGTGCGCCAGTTGTATACCCAGAAAACTGAGCCGCCGGGAGGCGATAAGTCGCAACAGCTGCGCTCGCTGAACATTTCATCACCTGCGCTACTCGGATCTGGGAAGGGCATAAAACGCAGACTCAACCGAGTCTGTGCTTCTGAAGATTATCTGAGTGCTTGAACCTGGCCGGCTTAGATTTGGGTGTTCATCTCCACACCCTCTGTAACAGGGCAAAGATCAGATATTGAAAAGACCAGTAAACCACCTCAATAAAGAGAATTCAACAAACTACCAGAATACAGTAAGGACACTCTAAACTTGGCAATTTTAACAAAATGAAGAGACAAAAGAATACCCAGCAGCTAAAGGAACAGGATAGATCCCCACCAAACCAAACCAAAGAGGAAGAGATAGGGAATCTACCTGATAAAGAATTCGAATAATGATAGTGAAATTAATCCAAAATCTCAAAATCAAAATGGAATCACAGTTAAAGAGTCTGGAGACAAGGATTGAGAAGATGCAAGAAAGGTTTAACAAGGACCTAGAAGAAATAAAAAAGAGTCAACACATAATGAATAATGCAATAAATGAGATCCAAAACACCCTGGAGGCAACAAATAGTAGAATAACAGAGGCAGAAGATAGTATTAGTGAATTAGAAGATAGAATCCTAGAAATAAATGAATCAGAGGAGAAAAAAGAAAAACGAATCAAAAGAAATGAGTACAATCTCAGAGACCTCCAGGATAACATTAAACGCTACAACATTTGAATCATAGGAGTTCCAGAAGAAGAAGATAAAAAGAAAGACCATGAGGAAATACTTGAGGAGATAATAGTTGAAAACTTCCCTAAATTGGAGAAGGAAATTACCACTCAAGTTCAAGAAATCCAGAGTCCCTAACAGGATAAACCCAAGGCGAAACACCCCAAGACACATATTAATCAAATTAACAAAGATTAAATATAAAGAACAAATATTAAAAGCAGCAAGGGAAAAACATCAAATAACTCACAAGGGAATTCCCATAAGGATAACAGCTGATCTTTCAATAGAAATTCTCCAAGCCAGGAGGGAATGGCAAGACGTAATTAAAGTGATGAAAGAAAATAACTTACAGCCTAGATTATTGTATCCAGCAAGGATCTCATTCAAATATGAAGGAGAAATCAAAAGCTTCACAGATAAGCAAAAGTTGAGAGAATTTTGCACCACTAAACCATTTCTCCAACAAAAACTAAAGGATGTTCTCTAGATAGGAATCATTAAAAGGGTGTATAAATTCGAACCCAAAACAATAAAGTAAATCCTATTTATCAATAATTGCTTTAAATATTAATGGGCTGAATGCCCTAATCAACAGACAAAGACTGGCCGAATGGATACAAAAACAAGACCCCTACATACCTTGTCTACAAGAGATAACCAAAAGACTAAAATGCGTCAAATGGATACAAAAACTAGACCCCTATATATGTTGTCTACAAGAGAACCACCTTAAAATAGGGGATATATACTGACTGAAAATGAAGGGCTGGAAAAAGATCTTCTATGCAATTATGGACTAAAAGAAAACAAGATTAGCAATACTCATATCAGATAAAATTGACTTTAAAGATCCTGAAAAGGAGACAATCAAGGTTATACATAAAGACTTAAAGGAACAATCCAAAAAGAAGTTATAACAATTATAAATATATATGCACCCAACATTGCAGCATTGATATATCTAAGACAAACATTAATTAATATGATAGAAGAAATATACAACAATACAATAATAGTGGGAGACTTTAATACCCCACTCATACTTATACAATCTGGCTGTAATAGACAAAGTAAAGAGGAAAACATATTCACTTATGAGCCTCAAAAAATTCAGTTCACTCAGGAGAGTTAAAAAAAAAAAATTGACTTATTTGTTCACTCTGTAAAGCTTTATTGACTATTTTATGGGACCGGTACCACTTTGGGTAGTAGGGAGGAAGAAGTGACAAATGTGATACTGTCCTAAATAATATATTGTGGTAAAGATAGACCTACCAATACAAAATACCAAGATGTGCCTAAGATGAGGACACCCAAACTGGACTTTTAGTTTCCTGAACTTTTCATTTCCAGATCAAACCTCCTAATATAGGATGAATTCAATGTGTGGTTTTTTTTTTTTTAAGTGTTCTTTGTGACTAAAAACAGAAAGCCATTAGTTAAGAAATTACATATACTCCTCCCCACCATCACTCCCCTTCTTTCTTCCCATTTCCCTCCCACCCTCATTGATCCTTTCCTTTGTCCATTTTCCCCTGCAAAAAAATTTTTAAAAATAAATAAATAAATAAATTGCATGTGTAGCTTGTATTATATTCTGTTGGACAAAACTGGCCTAGAACAGTAGTCTCCAAACTTTTTCTATGAATCCCTATTAGCAGAAAAAAACTGGACATGTACTCAGGAATATTATATGTCTGTGTGTGTATGTGTGTGTGCTTAGTTGCTCAATCGTGTCCAACTCTTTGTTACATATATATATATTTATATATACATATATATGTTATATGCACACACTGTCACATGAAAAGTATCTTATATGCATGCTAACTCACTCCAGTCATGTCCAACTCTTTGTGACCTCATGGACTGTATCCTGCCAAGCTCTTCTGTCTTGATATTTTTCTGGCAAGAATACTGGAGTGGGTTGCCATGCCCTCCTCCAGGGGATCTTCCCAACCTGGGGATCGAACTTGCTTCTCTTGCCTCTTGTGTATGGCGACAAATTCTTTACTGCTGAGCTACTTGGGAAGCTCCAATTCATACCATACTGCTTTCAATATTCTAGCAGATCATTCTTGACTGCTTTGTCACTGCATTAGTTAATTTTCATTCTTCAGTGTGGCCTTTTATATTATTTAATGTACTACTATAATTTTTTTTACTTGCCCGTCTTCTTCAGTAGACAGTTAGCTCCTCCAGAGCTAAAATTGTGAGAAATTGTGAAATCCTAGTACCTATGTAGATGATAGGTTTTTAATAACTGTTTGTTAAAAGAGAATGTTCATGATTATTTTATTGAATTAATTAATGAATATGTTTCTTCCAACTCAGCTTGCTTTTCTGCAGACATTGATATTCATGATCCAGAGGAAAAAATTGCTAATTTTCTTTTTATCATTTTTAAAAAGTTTAACTGCAAGTATTATAATGATGAAAATTTTTATTTATTGTTTCTCCTGAGTGTTCTGTGTGCTTAAATATTTTATTTTTTGAAGAAAAAGTATCTCACAGTATTTTTTTATTCTTGATACTATATATTTTTTTTCTTTTTTTCCTAGAACAAGGGTTCTTAAGGGCAATTTGAGAACTTTTAACATGATTTCTAATAATCTGTGAGAAGATGTATTCTGCTGTCCTTACTACTGACTTGGAAGTGAATTTTTAAAACATGATCAGTGGGTCAGTTGCAGATCAGTTGTACCACAGTGTCTTTCCTTTTCTAAACATTGGTCATAAACAACAATATTAGCATTCATAGTAGTAGTCACAGTTGTTGCCATCAGCATCGGTTTTTAGAAAGGTTTTCTCAATCAAATAATGCTATGAAATATCCATTGAAACGCTGTAGAACACATTTCTGGGTGATTTGAAGACATTGTAAAATACCTTCCTTCTATTTGGAGTAGATTTTTCTCCTTCAGAATCCTCCAACCAAAAGCAGAGAAATTCAAAGTAGTGATAGCTTTGGTATTAGGGCTTAAGCACCAGCATACCAAGAATTTCTTGAATTCAGTGGTTTGTGTTATGTGGTATTTTACATTGATAAGTGGTATCACACCATATCTGCAAAAGAGCATTAGGCAATTTTCAAACAAAACAAAAAGCACCCAAACCAAATGAGCTGTTTAATATTATTAAACTTGATGTCTTCAAGTCATTAACTGCTTGAAAATGTTAGTAATGGGTGACCTTTGCATCTCATTATTTTTGTGCATCCTTTATTCTATTTAATCTCATCAATAACTGTTTCTATGTAATAGTGTTTGTATTCTTTATACTGACCACTACACAAATATGATCTGTACTACCAACATACATGTATTAAGAAATTGCCATGTCAAAAAAGACCCTAATACTGAGTTCTGTTGGAGACAGAAAGATAAAAGAGTTAATTTTAACATGTATGGAGGATGAGAAAAAGAGAATGAAAATATGAATGAAGATAACTGCAAAGTTTTTAAATTAACCTAATGAAAAGATACAGCTAATGATATGTAATACTGATGTTTGCAAAGATGAGTCAACAGATTTAAAATGTAAACATAACTTAAAATTAGCATTGCTGCTGCTGCTGCTAAGTCGCTTCAGTCGTGTCCGACTTTGTGCGACCCCATAGACGGAAGCTCACCAGGCTCCCCTGTCCCTGGGATTCTCCAGGCAAGAACACTGGAGTGGGTTGCCATTTCCTTCTCCAATGCATGAAAGTGAAAAGTCAAAGTGAAGTCGCTTAGTCGGGTCCGACTCTTAGCGACCCCATGGACTGGAGCCTACCAGGATCCTCCGTCCATGGGATTTTCCAGGCAAAAGTACTGGGGTGGGGTGCCATTGCCTTCCCCGAAATTAAGACTTATTTTATTTGAAGAAGATCTCTATCTTATTTTAAAGTCAGATTTTAGAAAACTTGATATATTTTATTACATTAGGGGATTGATATACGATAGCCATAAACAACAAACTGTGGAAGATTTTTAAAGAGTAGGGAATACCAGACCACCTTACCTGCCTCCTGAAAAATCTGTATGCAGGCCAAGAACGGTTAGAACTGGACATGAAACAACAGACTGGTTCCAAATCGGGAAAAGAATACGTCAAGGCTGTATATTGTCACCCTGATTATTTAACTTATATGCAGAGTATATCATATGAAGTGCCAGGCTGGAAGAAGCACAAGCTGGAATCAAGATTGCAGGGAGAAATATCAATAACATGACACCACCCTTACGGCAGAAAGTGAAGAAGAGCTAAAGAGCCTCTTGATGAAAGTGAAAGAGGAGAGTGAAAAAGCTGGCTTAAAACTCAGTATTCAGAAAACTAAGATGATGGCATCCAGTCCTATCACTTCATGGCAAATAGATGGGGAAGCAATGGAAACAGTGAGAGACTTTGTTTTGGGGAGGCTCCAAAATCACTGCAGATGGTGACTCCAACCATGAAATTGAAAGATGCTTGCTCCTTAGAAGAAAAGCTATGACCAACCTAGCTGCTGCTGCTGCTGCTAAGTTGCTTCAGTCGTGTCTGACTCTGTGTGACCCCGTAGACAGCAGCCTACCAGGCTCCTCCATCCTTGGGCTTCTCCAGGCAAGAACGCTGGAGTGGGTTGCCTTTTCCTTCTCAGGAGAGACATTACTTTGCTGACAAAGGTCTGTCTGGCCAAAGCTATGGTATTTCCAGTAGTCATGTATGGATGTGAGAGTTGGACTCGTAAAGAAAGCTGAGCACTGAAGACACTTTTGAACTGTGTTTGTTGAAGACTCTTGAGAGTCCCTTGGACTGCAAGGAGGTCCAAACAGTCCATCCTAAAGGAAATCAGTCCTGAATATTCATTGGAAGGACTGATGCTGAAGCTGAAATTCCAATACTTTGGCCACTTGATGTAAAGAACTGATTCTTTGGAAAAGACCCTAATGCTGGGAAAGATTGAGGGCAGGAGGAGAAGGGCTCGACAGAGGATGAGATGGTTGGTGGCATCACTGACTCAATAGACATGAGTTTGAGTAAGCTCTGGGAGTTGGTGATGGACAAGTAAGCCAGGCATGCTGCAACACATAGGGTTGCAAAGTCAGACACGACTGAGTGACTGAACTTAACTAAACTGCAAATACCTTAAAAATCAGTAAAGGAAGAAAGTAAATGAGTGATTCCCTCAGACTAAACAGGGGGTAAAGGGAGTAATGCTAATGGGTACAAAATTTTTTTGAGGGGGAGGAGTAATGAAATATTCTAAAACTAAAGTATAGTGATAGTTGTACAATTCTCTATATACTAAAAGCTATTGAATTGTAAAGTTTAAATCGATGGGATTTCTGGTATTGTAAATTACATATCAAGAAAATTTTATGTTGATAAAGCTGGGTTTTTTTGTAAAGAATGATTGTCAGGCACAGAAAGACTGTGTGTTTTCCATGTCTAACTTCAATTGGTTATTAAGGCAAAATCTTAGGCGTCGAAAGGATAGAAACTCAGATATGAGCATACATAAGTGTGCTACCCAGTTCACTGTGTAACAAAAGAACTCATCATGTGGAATAACAGATTCTTAGAAATGGGTATATAGGGTGATATTTAGCAATTTTTTCCAGAGTTTTGTATGAATTCCTTTTTCTGATGTTAGGAAGTATTTTAAAATACAATGGAATTATTTCTGTCCTATAATTTGAGTTAGAATGAAAATATTTTTCTTCTTGTCATTGTAGAACATCCTGTCTTCTCAATTTCTGCAGATCTTGAGATTCTGGGATTAATGGACTAAGCTTATGGACTGTGAAAATGTAATAAATATTAAATTTTAAGTTCTGGAATTACAGAACAAGTCTTTTCAACATTTTTAGCAGTTTCTTAAAGCATTGTGCCCCAGTAGTTAGTAGGAACCATTTTATAGCTGAGCCTTTTTTAATTTTGCCGTTGTGTCTTAAAAGTGGAATTGGGACATTTTCATTTAATGTGATTTTAAATATTGAAGATTACACTCAGTAAATAAGTTGTGATGTGGTGATCACAGTGTGATCTTTTAGTACAGAATCTTTACCTTTACTATTAGACATCTGTCTCTACTTTTCCTACATGTTTTCTATCTCTATTTTCAATAGAAAATCTTTTCAGTTGTCTTTTTTCTACTGAAATGCATTATGTTGTCTGAGGAAAACACTGATGCTTTCCAAAGTGCAAGGTTATTATTGTTTCAACTAATTGCCCTATTTGTTTGTAAAAGGGAAATTTTTATAAAAAATGAAGAAAAGCTGTAAATTGCTTTCTTGTGGTCTTTTCAAGCAGATATCACGATGTAACTCTCCACTTTTATAGCAAGGGCTAGAAACTATTACTGTGATAATCAGCCTATCACAGTTGCATTATCATGAAGATTTCTTATGTTACTTTCAAAATTCTGAGTTGTTGGGATGTTGGTCTTCTACTGTTGACACCTGAGAATATTACTTGACTCTATATTTTTTCCTATTAATATTTAAGTGTTATTAGAAGATGGTCAATTTTCAAGCACACAGCACATTTTTAATGTTTGGGGTAGCAGTCCTCTTTTGTACACACTGATTTTCTTATTCCATTCTCCTAGTGTCCACTTGGCAAGAAGAGTGCTTCAGTTAGAAAAACAAAACTCGTTGGTTTTAAAAGACCTGGACCATCAAAAGAACCAAGTAACACAGCTTTCACAAGAGGTAAATAACCTAAACAAATGAAACATACATAAAGAATCACAGTGTTGATTGTAATTCCTTGTTACTCCTTTGTGTATTTTCTGAGCAGTTTCAAAATAAGCTGTTTGCTAGTACAAAATGATTTTACAGTCTATGAAAACTAACTGAATAAAGCAGCTTACAGTGTATGGTAAAACCTAAGATCAAAAAAAGAGATTAAATACCTAGACTAAATATAAATGCAGGCTAGACAGACAAAGCTTTGATTTCTGAAAATATACACTGGCAAAGCCAGTTTAGCAAATTTTGGTGGCATTTTAAGTTTTAAACTAAAGCCTCGTTTTTAAAATAAATTTGCTTTTTTACTTCCTTGATGAAAAATGACTTATCTATTAAACACGCTTGACTGGTATACACTTAACCTCTCACAGTCTTTGATATATGATAGTTCCCAAATTATACTTACTTTTAAAAATCTCAAATTTATATTTCTTTTGCTTAGCATTTTACTGTATCATTTAAAGACAATATGTACATTTTATGTAGTACTGCCAATCTTCTTATTTAATCAGTATCTAATTCCAATTTTCTATTCTTCTGAAATTCAAGTAATAAAACCAGTTCAAACCAAAGATACCACCTTCGTAGCATTCCCTTTATTTCCTGAGTTTCAGCATAATGAATTTTTCTAAGTTAGTATTTTAGGTCTTATAATAAAGAGACTTTTAAATGAGTATATTAAAAACTATCAATATGTTCCATATATTCTGCATTTGTTTGCCTACAGACCTGTTCATATTTGTCTACATAGTGCCTTCTATGTAATGCGCTTTTAATGCTACAGCATTAGGAGGATCTTTATGCTCAAAGTATTTGTGATATGATATGATATGATATAATGTGATATGATATAATTCCTGGAATTCATGTTCCATAAAAATGTGGGAGAGGAGCTCAGTAGATAATACAAGAATCTCAAAATGTTGATAATGATTGAAGCTTGGTGACAGGTACATATAGATTCAGTATTCAGTTCTGTACTTTTGTGTATGTTTGAAATTTTTTCATAAGACTTATAGAGAATCAGTAATCCTAAAAAGGCTTCTACTGACTGTGGTATATACTTTTTCCCTTGAAATTGAAAAAAGTATTAGAATTTGAAATAGTCCATGGATTTTACTTTTTCCTGCCTTAGAAAAATTTCCTTAAATTGAAAAAGAGTTCCATGAACTAATTAGCTGAAAGGTGATAATATTAGATTGCTTGTATACCAGTAGACTATTCATGATAGATGTTGAAAAAACAGGAAAGAAAGTCTCTCAGAATCTGTATCCTTTTGAGTAATTTATATATTTAAACCACGTTGGAATTTCTGAGAATTAATACAGAGATAAAAATCAACTGACTAATATTTAAATTTAACATTAATTTCTATGTTATTCAAATTATACTGAGATTTTACATAAACGAATAGTCTAAATCAAAGTGCTAAAAAGTATTCAAAATGAAAACAGATACTCCTTTTATAGCAGCTTTATTGAGTCATGATTGATGTAAACTAATCTGCACAGATTTAATCTGTACAATATAACTGACGTGCATAACCATGAAACCATCACCAACACCAAGACAGTGAACAGATGTGTCGCTGCCATGTTTCCTTGTGTCCCTTGGGAGTCCCTGTCCCAGCCCTCCCCACCCCCATCCTTGTCCCTAAGCCACACTGATTTGCATTATGTCACTGTAGATTAGATTGCATTTCCTAGGCTTTTATGTAAATTGAATATATATGCATGAGCAACTAGGGAAGCCTTATATAAATATATAATATGCACACACTATTTTTTTTGTCTGTCTTCTTTCATTCGGCATAATTATTTCAAGATTTGTCCATAGTCCATTCCTTTTAACATTGCTGAGGAACATTACATGGTATGAATTTACCACAGTTGTTCATCCATTCACTTCTTGATAGATATTTAGGTTATTTCTAGTTTTTACCTATTATAAATAAAGATGATGTGAGCGTCCATGTACAAGTCTTTATATAAACCTATGTTTCTATTTCTCTGGAATAAATGCCTGGGAGTGGAATAGCTGGATTGTGTGGTAGGTGTCTAATGTTTTAAGAAACTGCCAAACTGTTTTCCAAATGTTCATACTATCTACTTTTTCCACTAACAGCATATGAAAGTTCTAGTTCCTCTACATCCTTGCAATGATTTGATATGGTCAGTCTTTTTAAGTTTACCCCATTCTCATAGTGGTTTTAATTTGCATTTTCATAATGATTCATCTTTGCTCTTTGTTTCTCTTACTGGGAGAAGTGTCTGTTCAAATTTTTTGCCCATTATATCAGATTGTTTTCTTTTTTTTTTTTTGTTTTTTTTAGGGAGTCAAGTTTCTTTTTTTTTTTTTAATTAGAGAATTTTGAGAATTATTTGTGTATTCTAGATACAAGTCTCTTATCAGCTATATCGTTTCCACATATTTTCTCCCACTCTATGGCCTGTCTTTCCATCTCTTAACACTGTTCTTCGAAGAGGAGAAATTTTTATCTTGTCCATTTTTTCAGTTCACTCTTTTTTAGACTGTGTTTTGTATATTGCATCTAAAATATCTTTGCCTAACTCATGGTTAGAGTGTTTTTGTCTGTGTAGTCCTGTAGATCTTTCATAGTTTAAATTTATGATCCATTTTGAATATTTGTATGGAAAGGACACAGAAGAGCCAAAAAGCTTTGAACCTGAACAGAATTGGAGGACCAGTACCATCTACTTTCAAGACATCATAAAGCTGCAGTAATGAAGATGATGTGGGAGTGACATAAAGACAAAGATAATTGGAATAGAGTCCAGGGATAGACTCACACATAGATTTTTAACTGATTTTCAACAAAGGTGTTCTTTATTCCTTTGTGTAAATCCAAATTTCCATCTGGCATCATATTGCTTCTGGTTGATATAATGCTTTTAACAATATTTATAAAGTAGGTCTGCTGGAGATAAATTCTTTTCACTTCCGTATGTTACAAAATGTTATTTTACCTTTTTATTGTTTGGGTTTTTTGGTCATTTTTTTTTTTAAACATTTCTGACTATCTATTCCTAACAAGAGTAAAGACTGAAACATATTTCTCCATTATGCTACTGCAGCCAAATAAACTGGAAGGGTTCACTGGGTAGCCTTTCCCTTCTCCAGGGGATCTTCCCAACTCAGGGATCGAACCCAGGTCTCCAGCATTGCACGTGGATTCTTTACCAGCTGAACCACAAGAGAAGCCCAAGAATACTGGAATGCATAGCCTTATCCCTTCTCCAGTGGATCTCCCTGACCCAGGAATAGAACTGGGGTCTCCTGCATTGCAGGCAGATTCTTTACCAGCTGAGCTATCAGGGAAGCCCTTTTCTTTTTTTATTGGAGTAAAATTCACGTAACATAAAATTCACCATTTTAAACATTTTAAATTGTACAGTTCAATAGTTTTTGTTATGTTTGTAATGTACAATCATCACCACTACTTATTTACAAAACATTCACATCACCCAGAGAGAAATGCTGAACGCACTAAGCACTTACTCCTCAGTCTCCATTCTCTCCAGCCCCTGGAAACCACGAATGTGCTTTCTGTCTCTATGGGCCTGTTCTACGTACGTCATATAAATGGAATCATGCAAAATGTGCCTTTGTGTGTCTGACTTTTCTCAGCATAATGTTATCAAGGTTCATATATTAATATGTTGCACTATCAGTACTTAATTTTTTATGACTAAGTAATATTCCATTGTACAAATATTTCACATTTTGTTTATCTATTCACCAGTGGTGTACATTTATCATTTCCATCATTTGCCTATTGTAAATAGCAGTGAACAGTCATGTGCATTTTTGTTTGTTTGAACACATATTTTCAGTTATGAGTGCATACCTAAGAGTGAAATTACTGGGTCACATGGTAATTCTGTCAACTTTTTGAGGAACCATGGAACTGTTTGTCACACCAACTGCACCATTTACATTCCCATCAGTAATGTTCAGGGTTCCAGTTTCTCTCATTCTCACCAATGCATATTTTCCATTTTCTGGGTTTTTCTAAATTCTAGCCATCTTGCTGCTGCTGCTGCTGCTAAGTCACTTCAGTCGTGTCGGACTCTGTGCGACCCCATAGACAGCAGCCCACCAGGCTCCCCCGTCCCTGGGATTCTCCAGGCAAGAACACTGGAATGGGTTGCCATTTCCTTCTCCAATGCATGAAAGTGAAAAGTGAAAGTGAAGTGGCTCAGTTGTGTCTGACTCAGTGATCCCATGGACTGCAGCCTTCCAGGCTCCTTCATCCATGGGATTTTCCAGGCAAAAGTACTGGGGTGGGGTGCCATTGCCTTCTCCATCTAGCCATCTTAGTGGGTGTGAAATGGTGTCTCACTGTGATTTCAATTTGTATTAACCTTATAATTAATGATGCTAAGCATCATTTTGTGTATTTATTGGCCATTAGTATATCTTTTTTGGAGAAATACAAGGTATACCCATTTGAATGCAGATTTCCAAAGAATAACAAGAAGAGATAAGAAAGCCTTTCCCAATATTCAGTGCACAGAAATAGAGGGAAAAAATAACATGAGAAAGACTAGAGATCTCTTCAAGAAAATTAGAGATACCAAGGGAACATTTCATGCAAAGATGGGCACAGTAAATGACAAAAATGATATGGACCTAAAAGAAGCAGAAGATATTAAGAAGAGGTGGCAAAAATACACTGAAGAACTATACAAAAAAGATCTTCATGACCCAAAAAACCATGATGGTGTGATCACTCACCTAGAGTCAGACATTCTGGAATGTGAAGTCAAGTGGGCCATAGGAACCATCACTACAAAGCTGGTGGAGGTGATGGAATTCCAATTGAGCTATTTCAAATCCTGAAAGATGATGCTGTTAAAGTGCTGCACTCAATATGCCAGCAAATATGGAAAACTGAGCAGTGGCCACAGGACTGCAAAAGGTCAGTTTTCATTCCAATCCCAAAGAAAGGCAGTGCCAAAGAATGTTCAAACTACTGCATAACTGCACTCATCTCACACACAAGCAATGCTCAAAATTCTCCAAGCCAGGCTTCAACAGTACATGAACACTGAACTTCCAGATGTTCAAGCTGGATTTAGAAAAGGCAGAGGAACCAGATGTCAAATTGCCAACATCCGTTGGATCATCAAAAAAGCAAGAGAGTTCCAGAAAAACCTCTACTTCAGCTTTATTGAGTATGCCAAAGCCTTTGACTGTGTGGATCACAACAAACTGGAAAATTCTTAAAGAGATGGGAATCCCAGACGACCTTATCTGCCTCCTGAGAAATCTATATACAGGTCAAGAAGCAACAATTAAAACTGGACATGGAACAATAGACTGGTTCCAAATTGGGAAGGGAGTGAGTCAAGGCTGTATATTGTCACCCTGCTTATTTAACTTCCATGCAGAGTACATCATGAGAAACACTGGTCTGGAAGAAGCACAAGCTGGAATCAAGATTGCCGGGAGAAATATCAATAACCTCAGATATGCAGATGACACCACCCTTATGGCAGAAAGTAAAGTAGAACTAAATTGAAAGAGGAGAGTGAAAAAGTTGGCTTAAAACTCAACATTCAGAAAACTAAAATCATGGTATCTGGTCCCATCACTTCATGGGAAATGGATGGGGAAACAGTGGGAACAGTGAGAGAATATTTCGGGGGGCTCCAAAATCACTGCAGATGGTGACTCCAGTCATGAAATTAAAAGATGCTTGCTTCTTGGAAAAAAAACTATGACCAACCTAAACAGCATATTCAAAAGCAGAGTTATTACTTTGCTGACAGAGGTCCATCTAGTCAAAGCTATGGTTTCTCCAGTAGTCATGTATGGATGTGAGAGTCAGACTATAAAGAAAGTGAGCACCGAAGAATTGATGCTTTCAAACTGTGGTCGTGGAGAAGACTCTGGGAGAGTCCCTTGAACTGCAAGGAGATCCAACCAGTCCATCCTAAAGGAAATCAGTCCTAAATATTCGTTTGAAGGACTGATGCTGAAGCTGAATCTTCAATACTTTGGCCACCTGATGCGAAGAGCTGACTCATTAGAAAAGACCCTCATGCTGGGAAAGATTGAAGGCAGAAGGGGAAGGGGATGACAAAGGATAAGATGGTTGGATGGCATCACTGACTCGATGGACATGAGTTTGAGTAAGCTCCAGGAGTTGGTGATGAACAGGGAAGCCTAGCGTTCTGCAGTCCATAGGGTTGCAAAGAGTCGGACACGACTGAGCAACTGAACTAAAATGAGCTTTGTAGAAATGTCTACCGAAACTCCTTGCCTATTTTTAAATTGAGTTGTCTTTTTGTTGTTGAGTCATAAATGTTCTTTATGTATTTTGATATTAAATTCTTTTAGCTATATGATTTACAAATATTTTCTCTCATTCTGTTGGTTGTGTTTTGCTTTCTTGTTAGCTCCTTCAATCACAAAAGTTTGTAATTTTGATGAAGTTCAAGTTATCTGTCTTTTCTTATGTTTCTTGTGCTTCACCTTTGGAAGTTTTACAGCTTGAATTTTTATTTATGTTTTTCACTGTGCTTTTTAATTATTTTTTAATTTAAATTATATATATCTAACATATACAACATGATATGTATCCGTTCAGTTCAGTCTCTCAGTCATGTCCAACTCTTTGCAACCCCATGAATCGCAGCATGCCAGGCCTCCTGTCCATCACCAACTCCTGGAGTTCACTCAGACTCACATCCATCGAGTCAGTGATGCCATCCAGCCATCTCATCCTCTGTCGTCCCCTTCTCCTCTTGTCCTCAATCCCTCCCAGCATCAGAGTCTTTTCCAATGAGTCAACTCTTCACATGAGGTGGCCAAAGTACTGGAGTTTCACCTTTAGCATCATTCCTTCCAAAGAAACCCCAGGGCTGATCTCCTTTAGAATGGACTGGTGGGATCTCCTTGCAGTCCAAGGGACTCTCAAGAGTCTTCTCCAACACCACAGTTCAAAAGCATCAATTCTTTGGTGCTCAGCCTTCTTCACAGTCCAACTCTCACATCCATACATGACCACAGGAAAAACCATAGCCTTCACTAGATAAACCTTTGTTGGCAAAGTAATGTCTCTGCTTTTGAATATGCTCTCCGGGTTGGACATAATTTTCCTTCCAAGGAGTAAGTGTCTTTTAATTTCATGGCTGCAATCACCATCTGCAGTGATTTTGGAGCCCAGAAAAATAAAGCCTGACACTGTTTCCACTGTTTCCCCATCTGTTTCCCATGAAGTGATGGGACTGGATGCCATGATCATTGTTTTCTGAATGTTGAGCTTTAAGCCAACTTTTTCACTCTCCACTTTCACTTTCATCAAGAGGCTTTTTAGTTCCTCTTCACTTTCTGCCATAAGGGTGGTATCATCTGCATATCTGAGGTTATTGATATTTCTCCCGGCAATCTTGATTCCAGCTTGTGTTTCTTCTAGTCCATAATGAAATGGTTACTGCACCTAAGCTAATTAACAAATTTCCAGATATGTCACATTTTGCTTTTCCATTCATCCATTAACGGCCGTTTGGGTCATTTCCATGTTTTGACTGAATAATGCTGCTGTGAACATTCGAGGACAAGCACCCTACATTTAGCTACTATTTGAATTTATTTTTTTTTAAGTATATACCTAAGAGTAGAATTAGCAGCAGCAGCAAGAGTAGAATTGCTGGGTTCATATTTGTTTTGTTTGTTTGTTTTTATCTTTGTTTTTGAAAGATATTTTCCCTAGTTAAGAATTCAAGGTTGACTTTTTTTCTCTCTTATATTCAGTGAAAGATGTTGCTCCACTCTTGTAGTTGGTATTGTTTTTGCCAAGAAATGCTCTGTCATCTTTATCGTTGTCCCTGTCTAGGAAATATGTCTTATTTTTCTGGTGACTTTAAGATTTTCTTTTCCTAGGTTTAACCAATTTGATCATGATGTGACTTGCTGTTGTTCATGTCTGCTGTGCTTGGGTGTTTTCAGACTTCTTTTCTATGTAATGAGTGAGTGAGTGAAAGTCACTCAGTCCAACTCTTTGTCACCCCATGGACTTAATTCTCCAGACTAGAATACTAGAGTGAGTAGCCTTTCCCTTCTCCAGGGGATCTTCTCAACCCAGAGATTGAATCCAAGTTTCCCACATTACAGGCAGATTCTTTACCAGCTGAGCCACAAGGGAAGCTTTCTATGTAATAAGATCATCAAACATTTGCACATTTGATGATTTCTATGTAATATGATCATCAAATTTGGAAATGTTTCATCCATTATTTCCTCAAATTTTTTTTCAATCCTTTTCTCTCTCTTCTCTTTGGAGACTCTATTGTATATATATTTGCCTGCTTGAGGTTGTCGTACAATAGAACAAATGATGTTCTGTTCTTTCTTTCTTTCTTTTTTTTTTTTTTTTTGGCCTTTCCTTTTGAATAGTTTATCTTACTAAGTCTTCAAGTGGAGTAATATTTTCTTCTCTAATATGTTCAGTTCAGTTCAGTCGCTCAGTCATATCCGACTCTTCGTGACCCCATGAACTACATCACACCAGGCCTCCCTGTCCATCACCAACTCCCAGAGTTCACCCAAACTCATGTCCATCAAGTCGGTGATGCCATCCAGCCATCTCATCCTCTGTCATCCCTTTCTCCTCCTGCCCCCAATCCCTCCCAGCATCAGATTCTTTTCCAATGAGTCAACTCTTTGCATGAGGTAGCCAAAGTACTGGAGTTTCAGCTTTAGCATCAGTCCTTCCAAAAGACACCCAGAACTGATCTCCTTTAGAATGGACTGGTTGGATCTCCTTGCAGTCCAAGGGACTCTCAAGAGTCTTCCCCAACACCACAGTTCAAAAGCATCAATTCTTCGGCGCTCAGCTTTCTTCACAGTCCAACTCTCACATCCATACATGACCACTGGAAAAACCATAGCCTTGACTAGACAGACCTTTGTTGGCAAAGTAATGTCTCTGCTTTTCAATATGTTGTCTAGCTTGGTCATAACTTTCCTTCCAAGGAGTAAGCATCTTTTAATTTCATGGCTGCAGTCACCATCTGCAGTGATTTTTGAGCCCCAAAAAATAAAGTCTGCCACTGTTTCCACTGTTTCCCCATCTATTTCCCATGTAGTGATGGGACCAGATGCCATGATCTTTGTCTTCTGAATGTTGAGCTATAAGGCAACCTTTTCACTCTCCTCTTTTCACTTTGATCAAGAGGCTTTTTAGTTCCTCTTCACTTTCTGCCATAAGGGTGGTGTCATCTGCATAACTGAGGTATTGGTATTTCTCCCAGCAATCTTGATTCCAGCTTGTGCTTCTTCCAGCCAAGCATTTCTCATGATACACTCTGCATAGAAGTTAAATAAGCAGGGTGACAGTATACAGCCTTGATGTACTCCTTTCCCGATTTGGAACCAGTCTATTGTTCCATGTCCAGTTCTAACTGTTGTTTCCTGACCTGCATATAGGTTTCTCAAGAGGCAGGTCAGGTTGTCTGGTATTCCCATCTCTTTCAGAATTTTCAAAGTTCATTGTGATCCACACAGTCAAAGGCCTTGGCATAGTCTCTAATATGTAATCTGCTGCTAATCCAGTCCACTCATTTTCATTTCATATGTTGCAGTTTTCATTTGTAGAAGTTCAGTTTGGATCTTTTTTTGTATCTTCCAGCTTTTTATTTAAGCTTTTTTTTTTAATTTCTTGGGCATATGAAATACAGTTTATTTTTTTATTTTTATTTTTTTTATTAAATTTTATTTTGCTTAACTTTACAATATTGTATTGCTTTTGCCATACATCAAAATAAATCCACCACAAGTATATATGTGTTCCCCATCCTCAACCCTCCTCCCTCCTCCCTCCCCATACCATCCCTCTGGGTCGTCCCAGTGCACCAGCCCCAGGCATCCGTTATCAGGCATCGAACCTGGACTGGCGACTCGTTTCAGATATGATATTATACATATTTCAATGCTATTCTCCCAAATCATCCCACCCTCTCCCATTCCCAGAGTCCAAAAGACTGTTCTATACATCAGTGTTTCTTTTGCTGTCTCGTAAACAGGGTTATTGTTACCATCTTTCTAAATTCCATATATATGCGTTAGTATACTGTATTTGTGTTTTTCTTTATGGCTTACTTCACTCTGTATAATAGGCTCCAGTTCCATCCACCTCATTAGAACTGATTCAAACAGTTTAAATAATTACTGTATAAGATACCCTTATCTAGTAATTCTATTATTATGTCATTTATTGATTGATTTATCTCATTATATATCATATTGTCCTGCTTCTCTGCCTGCCTACTAATTTTTTACTAGATGCCAGACATTGTGAATTTTATCTTACAGCTAAATATTTTGGAATTCCTTTAAGTTTCTATAAGCTTTTTTCTCAGAAACATGATTATATTTCTTGGAAAATTTTTGATTCTGTCAAGTCTTGCTGTTAAGCTTTTATAAAAGCAAAGAAGAGTTCATCTTCAGGCTAATTTTCTTCCCACTGAAGAGACCAAAGTCTTTTGAGTACAAAGTGTATATGTGTGCTCAGTCATATCCGACTCTTTGCAACACCATGGAGTAGCCCGCCAGCCTCCTCTGTCCATGGGATTTTCCAGGCAAGAATACTGGAGTGGGTTGCTATTTCCTCCTCCAGGGGATCTTCCTGACCCAGGGATTGAACCCACATCTCCTACATTGGCAGGCAGATTCTTTAACACTGCACCACATGGGAAGCCAATTGAGTACTATACCCTGTAGTATAGATTCCTTGTTTTGGCTATTGGGAATAATAGTATTCCAGGCCTATGTGATCTTCATAGACCGTCCTTTTATCTTTTCAGTGATTCTGTCTCAGTCTCTGGTAGTTTCTTTACACACATGCACTGTTCAGTACTCAAGTGAATATGCAGATTTTATTGTCCATTCTCTACACAGCTCTTTTTTATTCATTACTGTGCCAGGTGAACTGTAACCACCTTAAGTTCTTTTTCTAGCAACAGCTCCTTGGAGTTTGGCAGACTCTGCCTTGGTTCGCCTTCCCTACATACTCTCTCTGTACAGGAAAATGGGGCACTTGTAGGACTGGGCTCACTTTTGTTTCCTGTGTCTCAGGGATCCTTGACATCCTTCACTGCTTGATGCCCAGTGTCTTCAGACCCTTACTTCATTAGCTGGTTCAGGGCAAAAGAGAAAAAAGTTAATTGGTTTCCTGTGTGTGTGTGTGTGTGTCTGTGTGCGCACGCGTGCATGTGTGTGCGTGTGCCCACGTAATTCCCAAGAAACCACCAAGTTAGTAACGAGTGTTGATGTTATTAAACAGTAGAAAATCTAGGCTTAATGATAAAGCATGCCACATTACCACCCTCAAGAACTGGTCTTTATTCACCACCTTAAACCCCAATTCTTGTTCTTTGTAGTCATTCAGTAAATATTTATCAAACACCTACTTTATTCAACCACTGATGAACAAAAGAGGCACATGGTATTGCCTTCTTAGTGTGTACACACACACACACACACACACCTCGTTCACTAGGCCTTGTTTTCTGTTGTAAGCACTTACATATTTATCTGTTATAGCTAACTTTATTTTGGAAAACTGACTTTGAAAAGAGCATGCACAATCTCAAGTGACCAAATGGGAAGATTTAGTTGCCTGGAATTTTGTACCTAGGAGGCACTTAATGAAATCCAGGTAATTTGTTACAAAACTTTAGGTTGCTAAATTTCAGAGAGATTACAAGATGCCTAGGTAGAATAAGGCAGATCGGCAATGGCACCCCACTCCAGTAATCTTGCCTGGAAAATCCATGGACAGAGGAGCCTGGTGGGCTACAGTCCATGGGATTGCTAAGAGTCGAACATGACTGAACGACTTTACTTTCACTTTTCTCTTTCATGCATTGGAGAAGGAAATGGCAACCCACTCCAGTATTCTTGCCTGGAGTATCCCAGGGACGGGGTCGCACAGAGTTGGACATGACTGAAGCAACTTAGCATTAGCATTAGCATATGTACTAACTATAAGAGACATTCAGACAGTCTTGATAAATTTTTTAAAGGAAGATTGCAGAATATTATGTATTGTGTTCCTCTATTTGGATTTTAACGGGTGTGTGTGTGTGTGTGTGTGTGTGTGTGTAAAGGGTGGAGTTGTATTTCTGTTAAAGCCTAGAGAAAAAGTTTAGAAGATATACAACTGTCATGCCAAAGGCACACAAATACCAGTATGCATGCATTCTTGTCGTTGTTCAGTTGCTAAGGTACGTCCGACTATACCCCTTGAATTACAGCATGCCAGGCTTCCCTGTCCTTTACCATGTCCCGGAGTCTGTTCAAACTCATGTCCACTGAGTCAGTGATGCCTTCCAACCGTCTCATCCTCTGCCACACCCTTCTCGTCTTGCCCTGAGTCTTTCCCAGCACCAGGGTCCTTTCCAGTGAGTCAGTTCTTTGCATCAGGCGGCCAAAGTATTGGAGCATCAGCTTTAGCATCAGTCCTTCCAGTGAATATTCAGGATTGATTTCCTTTAGGATTGACTGGTTTGATCTGTTTGCTGTCCAAGGGACTCTCAAGAGTCTTCTCCAGCATCACAGTTTGAAACCATCAGTGCTTCGGTGCTCAAGCTTCTTTATGGTCCAACTCTCACATCCATACGTAACTACTGGAAAAGCCATAGCTTTGAGTATACAGACTTTTGTGGACAAAGTGATGTCTCTGCTTTTAAATACACTGTCTAGGTTTGTCATAGTTTTTCATCCAAGGAGCAAGCATCTTTTAATTTCATGACTGTAGTCACTGTCTGTAGTGATTTTCATTATGAATATAAAATAAACTTTATTTGAGTAAACTTAAAATCACAGAATTAACAGAGCGTATACCAACATCCAAGTTCTCTTTCCACAGATAAGTGAACTTAGACCTAGCATAGAGAAGGCAATGGCAACCCACTCCAGTACTCTTGCCTGGAAAATCCCATGGACAGAGGGGCCTGGTGGGCTGCAGTCCATGGGGTCGCTAAGAGTCGGACACGACTGAGTGACTTCACTTTCACTTTTCACTTTTCACTTTCATGCACTAGAGAAGGAAATGGCAACCCACTCCAGTACTCTTGCCTGGAGAATCCCAAGGACGGGGAACCTGGTGGGCTGCTGTCCATGAGGTCGCACAGAGTCAGACACGACTGAAGCGACTTAGCAGCAGCAGCAGACCTAGCATAGAAGGTCTGGATGCACCACAGATAGGCCTCTGATACAGATCTCAAAACACTGTGCACATTTAAAGTGAAAAAGGATAATAGGAAGGACTTTCTTTATGGTCCAGTGGCTAAGATTTCCAATGCAGGGGGCCTGGGGTTCAATCCCTGGTAGGGGAACTAGATCCCATGTGCCACAACTAAGAGTTCACCTGCTGCAGCTAAAGACCCTGCATGCTGCAGCTGAGACATGGTGCAGCCAAATAATAAATTTTTTTTTAAAAAAGGGTAGAGAACATCTCAGTGACTATGTCCCAGTGGAAGAGGGAGAGTTACTGCTCCTATCAGCCTGTTCTAGTGGAAGAGGATGTGAGCCCACAGGACCACCCATGTTTGTTTCTCTAACATCAAACAGTGCTTACCACTGGAACTGGGAGTAGAAGTGAGGAAAAACTAATTGTTACTGCATGCATTTGTTAATTGTTTTGATTCGTTTCAACTCATATAAGATTTTTTAAAGTCATAGATTTGGTGATTGATGTATTTTCTAACTCATAATAGGTATGAAGAAAATGTTAACCCATTAGATAGA
This sequence comes from Tragelaphus eurycerus, assembly GCA_935064755.1. Taxonomy (NCBI): domain Eukaryota; kingdom Metazoa; phylum Chordata; class Mammalia; order Artiodactyla; family Bovidae; genus Tragelaphus; species Tragelaphus eurycerus. The sequence continues at coordinate 51,719,410 of CAKXYN010000007.1, forward strand.
TCATTGACCTAACCCATCCACCAAACATATAGTTAGCTTTATAAAGATTATAAAGATAAGGAGCAAAATCCTATCTTTTAAATATATCTATAAACAAAGATTACATTCCAGCAATATTCTTTGTACCCAAAATTTCATTGCCTAGTTTGTACATCGGAGAAGGCAATGGCACCCCATGCCAGTACTCTTGCCTGGAAAATCCCATAGGTGGAGGAGCCTGGTAGGCTGCGGTTCATGAGGTCACTAAGAGTTGGACATGACTGAGTAACTTCACTTTAACTTTTCACTTTCATGCATTGGAAAAGGAAATGGCAGCCCACTCTAGTGTTCTTGCTTGGAGAATCCCAGGAACAGCGGAGCCTGATGAGAGGCCATCTATGAGGTCGCACAGAGTCGGACATGACTGAAGCGACTTAGCAGCAGCAGCAGCAGTATGTACATACATATACATGAAGACCCATACATACATGTCAGTATGCTTACAACACATGCATGAAGACTTTTTGGAATGATGCACACCAAAAGATGTCATTGATGTTGGTTACTATTATGGAAAAGGCACTGAGGTTCCAGGATGCATGGAAGAGAGTCTTTCAGTTAATATTCCCTCTCTGAAGTTTGAATTACTTACTGTGTGTATGTGATACCCCCTTCTCCCCCTCTTTCTTCCTCACTGCCTCCATTTCTTTACCAAGAACAAGTATATTAAAGAAATATGGAAATGTTACAGAATATCAGAAAAGGGATTTGCTATAGGAAAAATTCAGAGCATCTACAAATGTAATGTGGGATTTTGAAACATTAATACTGAGAAAAGGAAATAGGAAGGGTGTCTAATGTCTGCCCAGATAAGGAAAAATTATGTAGCGGAAGGACTTTTTACTTGATGGAGTCTTTGTAATGCTTGGCAATATGTTTTAATTTCTACCAGTGATCTTAGGAAACATGATTTCCACAAACATAATAAATGCGTGTGTCTATATGAGAAGAACATTTGCCTCTGTCCTCTGAGTACCTGACTTGAGAAATTGGGAGGGTTGTTCCACCAGCATTCTGGTTGAGCCCAGGCTCTAGGAAGGAGTCTATAATACACATGACTCCTAGAGCCCCACCTCAGCATTTTAAAGGAGGAGATTCACATGCCAACCCTAGCCCTAAAACTGCACAGTCAACCTTTCCCACCATATTTCTAAGACTCCACTAATATGAAAAAAAAAAAAAAAGTTCCACTTTTTTTGTATCACTGAAGAGTCTAAGGGCTTCCCAGGTGGCTCAGTGGTAAAGAATCTGCCTGCAGTGCAGGAGACATGGGTTCGATCCCTGGGTCAGGAATATCCCCTGGAGAGGAAATGGCAACCCATTCCAGTATTCTTGCCTAAAACTTCCATGGACAGAGGAGCCTGGAGGACCACAGGCCATGGGGTTGCAAACAGTCAATGGGGGAGCAACTGAGCATGCATGCAAAAAGTCAAAAGTAGACGATACTGCCAGTTAAACTGTGATACAGTGCTTTATTATCACTTCAATTTTTCTTCTAATTTTAGACAAACATTCTTTTAGACTTTGAACAATGATTTTTATCATATATTACACAATTCTGTTTTTGTGCTTTTCTTCTAAAACAAACTTTTAGCGGTGAATCACATCATCATCCTTCTGAAGACATTTTTATGGCAGTTAAAACTCAACCAATGAAGGCTTAGCCAGAACTCAGTTGAAACTACAGTGTAAACAGCTAAGACCAGATTTGTTGATGTGCAAGCAGGGCCGATAGTGATTCTGATGTATCCCAGTTTCATAGAAAAGATGAAAACTAGTAGGATTTATTGAGTCCCTTTGCTTCCCAAGGGGTTTCCCTGAAAGTTTGTTGATACTTAAAATTCTTTCATAATGACTAGTGCTTTTATTTCACCAATAGAAATGCAAAGCTTAGAAAGTAAACATTTGGATGAAGTACTATGTTGCTTACAATTTTTTCACAGTTTTTAAAGGTTTATTCCATTTATAGTTAATACTATATTGGCTATGTACCCTGTATTTTACAGTATCTCCTTGTGGCTTATTTACTTTTTGCATAATAGTTTGTACCTGCTAATCCCTACTCTCCCTTTCCCTCTCCCTGCTGGTAACCATTACTTTGTTCTCTGTATCTATGAGTCTGTTTTCTTTTTGTTATAATCATTAGTTTGTTTTATTTTTTGGATTCCACATACAAGTGATGACATATATTATTTGTCTTTCTCTGACTTATTTCACTTAGCATAAATAGCCTCCAAATCCGTCCATGTTGTTGCAGGTGGCAAAATGTTCTTTTTATGGCTGAGTAGTATTCCATTGTATGTATATACCACTTCTTTTTTTCTCTCTCTCCTATTTTCTAATTGGAGGATAATTGCTTTACAATATTATGTTCAGATCAGATCAGATCAGTCGCTCAGTCGTGTCCAACTCTTTGCGACCCCGTGAATCGCAGCACGCCAGGCCTTCCTGTCCGTCACCAACTCCCAGAGTTCACCCAGACTCATGTCCATCGAGTCAGTGATGCCATCCAGCATCTCATTCCCTGTCGTCCCCTTCTCCTCCTGCCCCCAATCCCTCCCAGCATCAGAGTCTTCTCCAATGAGTCACTCTTTGCATGAGGTGCCCAAAGTACTGGAGTTTCAGCTTTAGCATCAGTCCTTCCAAAGAAATCCCAGGGCTGATCTCCTTCAGAATGGACTGGTTGGATCTCCTTGCAGTCCAAGTGACTCTCAAGAGTCTTCTCCAACACCACAGTTCCAAAGCATTAATTCTTCGGCACTCAGCCTTCTTCACAGTCCAACTCTCACATCATACATGACCACAGGAAAAACCATAGCCTTGACTAGACGAACCTTTGTTGGCAAAGGAATGTCTCTGCTTATTATGTTAGCTTCTGCCATACGTCAACTGCCATACGTCAACATGAATAAGCCACAGGTATACATATGGTCTCTCAAATACAGTTTAATTCATCAGTCCATCAAAAGTCTTTCTTCCACTCAAAACTCTCCTCCAGGCTGTCGATCATTATTTCGTGTTTTAAAATGTCCATCTCCTCCCAGAAAATGTCCAGATTCTTTAGCATGGCCATAGAAACCCAGTTCAGTCCGGTTTAACCTATTTGTCATCCTTATGTTATCTTTCTCTCCCCACGTCCTTGCTTATATCCACCTCCCCCACCAAATCATGTGTCCTTTGCTCCCTCTGCACACACTTTGTTACCCTCCTACTTTGAAGTCTCCTCCATTTCCTTTTGTTTCTCTGTTCCATCAATGTCAACAAACCCCAGAGTTCTATCACGGCACTCTTCTTACTGAGATGTGCGTCTTACCTCATCGTGTTTTATGGCTTCAGCATGAAGTAGCCCTTTTGATGTAGGCCTTTTTTACTAAACAGGTTGTATATGTGGAAATATATATAATCATAATTCAGACAGTACAGAAGGAAAATTCAGCAAATACCAAGTCTTCCCTACTCAGTTCACCCCATCTCTGAACATCTCTCTACTAAGTGTTCTGCTTCAGTGACACTGACTTAGTACAATCTCTTATCTCTCATCTGAATTATTTTAGTAAGCATCTGCTTCACCTTCCTTTCTATTCTTTAAGCCCTCTACCTTGTTGCCAGAGTGCTGTTTCTAAATATAAATCTGTTTTTCTTTCTTCCACAGTCAGAGTTGTCTGTTTCCTAAGAATAATGATATATAAAAGTGTCCATTATCCAAGCCTTGCCTGCCTACCCAATTTCCTCTTACATTACACAAGACACACACACACACCCCACCAGGCTCCCCCCATACATAACTACTTGTGCTTTACTTATAATTCTCCAAGTGTTCCATGCTATTTTATGTCACCATGCTTTCACACATTCTGGTCTCTGCCCAGCATACCCTTGTCTACATCACAGATACTTGTCTTATAAGATCGGTTTCAAGTATCAACCTATTCTTTTAAGCCTCTTCTGAACACCAGGTAAAAGTGGCCTACACATCCCCATCATGCCTTATATACCCCTCTCTTCATATATATATATATATATATACATACACACACACACACCTATATATGTACACACACACCTATATATTTGCACACACCCACACATCCATATAATTAGTGACCTGGCTGTCTGTAAGCTTTATGTATATGTTTTTATTGGTCTGAGTATTTCCACCATTTAGTACAGTTCTTATTTCTAGTAGGTAGTAAATAAGTATTTGTTGAAGAATTAGTTTCCAGTTTTGATGGGACAAAATATGCTTTTTGTTATATACTGAACCAGAGATGAGTATATATATCATCTCTACCCACCACCACCATGGAAAAAAATGCTCCAGTTGCATGGGATCAGTAGAATCATCAACCTTTATTAAAAACACTGTGGAGTTTTTTCTTTTGCCTTGTTTTGTTTTAGGGTGAAATGGCTATAAAACTAAGAGCTGAGTAATAAAAAGGTATAATAAAGGTAAGAACATCTTACATGTCTGTAGCATTTAAATCATACGTTGCTATATTCTTTTGCCATTAGATTATGAAAACCACGGGCTTTCAGGTGGGACAGACAGTTAATCTATCTCTAGGCAAGTTATTTAAACCTCAATTTTTTGATGTGTAAGGTAGGAGTAATAATACTATATCCATATTTGCCCTAAGAATTAAAGATAACCCAATCTAAGATAAGCACCTAGCACACTGACATGTCAAAGCACTCAGTCAGTGCTGACAGTTTAGGTATTTGTTCGTTTGGTTTTTATCCTTCATATCATGTATTTTTCTCCTGGCCATAGTATTGATGAAATAAATATTTTATTAATAAAGATAGCATGTTTTAAAAGAAATAGTAGTTCCATCATTGGAGTTCATTATGCTTATTTTGCCTGTATGATAATATTCAGAATGAACTATCTGAATGAATTTTAACACAGTATAATAAGATTTTTTAATGATAATATAAGTAATTTCCATGAAGAGATGTATGGTATAAAAACTGCAATTCTAAAGAGTAGTAAGCTGCTCTTAATTGAAAAAGTATATTTAATTGCATACAGACATAGCATTTTAGGAGCAGTATGCAAAACTGCATGTTTTAAAACTAATAAAAACTTCAGAATAACCAGAATTTTTATGTTTAGAGAACATGAATTACTGATAAAAATTCAACTAATTTGTTGAATCATTGTATAGAGAAGAGTTAAACAGCAATAATATATAATAAGATAATTAACAGCATCAATAACATAGTCTTTATTAGAAATTTTAAGTAGATACTTTTATAAAATCAAAATTATTTTGTGAATCAGATCAGATCAGTCGCTCAGTCATGTCCGACTCTTTGCGACCCCATGAATCACAGCACGCCAGGCCTCCCTGTCCATCTCCAACTCCCAGAGTTCACCCAGACTCATGTCCATCAAGTCAGTGATGCCATCCAGCCTCTCATCCTCTGTCGTCCCCTTCTCCTCCTGCCCCCAATCCCTCCCAGCATCAGAGTCTTCTCCAATGAGTCACTCTTCGCATGAGGTGCCCAAAGTACTGGAGTTTCAGCTTTATCATCATTCCTTCCAAAGAAATCCCAGGGCTGATCTCCTTCAGAATGGACTGGTTGGTTCTCCTTGCAGTCCAAGGGACTCTCAAGAGTCTTCTCCAACACTACAGCATCGGACCTTGCTTCTATCACCAGTCACATCCACAGCTGGGTATTGTTTTTGCTTTGGCTCCATCCCTTCATTCTTTATGGAGTTATTTCTCCACTGATCTCCAGTAGCATATTGGGCACCTACTGACCTGGGGAGTTTCTCTTTCAGTATCCTATCATTTTGCCTTTTCATACTGTTGATGGGGTTCTCAAGGCAAGAATACTGAAGTGGTTTGCCATTCCCTTCTCCAGTGGACCACATTCTGTCAGATCTCTCTACCATGACCCGCCCATCTTGGGTTGCCCCACGGGCATGGCTTAGTTTCATTGAGTTAGACAAGGCTGTGGTCCTAGTGTGATTAGATTGACTAGTTTTCTGTGAGTATGGTTTCAGTGTGTCTGCCCTCTAATGCTCTCTTGCCACACCTACCATCTTACTTGGGTTTCTCTTGCCTTGGACGTGGAGCATCTCTTCACAGCTGCTCCAGCAAAGCGAAATAATAATGGCTAACAATATCAGAGAAGAATGAAAGAATCAGAAAAATGACTCAGATGCAAAGTCTGTCCAGTTCACTCAGGTTCCTGGTCAATATGATATTTGTCTTAGTAACATACTGCAAACTGTAACAAAAGATCCCTCCACTCCTCAGATCTAAAAGATCTGATCTAAAAAGGTCACTTTTCACCAAATGATCAAACTCTCAGTAAACTGGCTCCAAAGTTGACCTGCAACAGATTTGAGTTTGGACTGATTTGAACATAAACAGTCCTTTTTAAAGATATAACTACCACATGGACAAATAACTTTTATCTGTTTTTGACCATGACCTGTAGTAAGAAGTGCATCTTAATATCATCCCAGTATGTACATATGTATGTGTATTTGCTTGTGTGTGTGTGAATATATAGGTGTGTGTATATCTGAAATGATTTTCCCAACACAGTGAATACCCTTACCACATTCTGTTAGTTGCTATTCTGTTCTGTTTCTTTTTTCTTTTAATACTGTTTGCAACCCACAGTGTGAAAACACTCATCTGGACAGGCATGTAACATGTTTTTTCTTCTTAAGTCAGCCTTCTTGAGAAACCAGTTTAGGGGTTAAAAAGAGAGGAAAGGTGAAGAAGTAAAAATGAGTAAAGCATGTTAGAGAAATAGGGAGTCATCTGGTATGACTGTAATATAAAAATTTGTAAGCTTCCCAGTTGTGTGTATGTACCATCTTCAGGAGCAATGCTAATCTAATCTCTCTATCACTTTGAATTAATAGTGTAGTGGTCAAACAGTTGTTACACTTTTCTGTATTTTTGTTCTGCCCCTTTTCAGTCAGTTTTTTCAATTTTTTTCAGCATTGCCCCTTGAACAGTCTTGAACAGATTCACTGTGATTTCTTCCATTGGTTGGAATTAGTACCATTTACAGTTGTGAGTAATTTCAGTCTGTAACTTTTCCTCCAAATTATTTAGAATACATATGTATGACTGTGAATCAGAGAACCCCATTATTTACCTTCTTTATCAAGCCTTTGTCTTCCCAAAAATACAGCCCTCTAATTTCAGGGTGATTCCTTTCTTAAAATAAATCTTGTTTTAAACTTTATTGAGTTTTTCAAAGGCCTCATATCCATGTTTTAACATTTTTATCACTAAATTGCAGATATAATTCCTGACAAACTCCCAACAAATAGCAGGATTTTCCATTATAGAAACTATGTTACTTTTCCCCCCAAAAAATTTGTTTCCTTATGGGTCTTCACAACAGAAAGGACTATGTTAGAAAAATCTATAAAGGTAATGTTATTATAAAATGTTTTAATCTATTCCATGCCATTCAACCAAGCATAAGAAATAAGCTATTTTAGTAAATGACTTTTCAAGTGTTAGATAGTATTGACATGAAATTGTCTGCCAGCAAATATGTATTGAATGCCAGCTGTGTGCTGGGCATTGCTCTAAGCCCTGGGAATAATCAGTGGAGAAGACAGACAAAAATTCCTGCCCTTGTCCTTTGGAGCTTTCATTCTACTGAGGGGAGAAACAAGAACTTTTTGCAAGTAAAAGATATACTCCAGTTATATCATGGAAGTTAGAACTCAAGTTATATCATGGAAAGTAAAGCAGGGAAGAGGACAGTGATTATGACTGCCTATAGTTACCAGTGGGCACACAGAAGACATAAAGTGAGTGCCGTGGTTCTCATGTATCTTCTGAAAGTGGCCAGAGCAGCAGGGAAACCGTCACAGAGCCTCTAAGTCCCACGTCAACATAGGTGCTGGGGTAGAAGCAATCAGATGCTTTTAGCATGGGAGAATGGCTGTGAAGCAGACTTCTTTGTGGTAAATTGGTCACATTTCCTCACTGCTTGTATGTGTGCCTATGCATGCATGCTTCTGGCCACATTCTTTATTTGTGGGAAAGTAAGGAAAACGAATTCTTCTCTGTCCACATTCTGGGCTGGTCTGACATTATATTGCTCTCTTTTTGTTATTCAGATCAGATCAGTCGCTCAGTCGTGTCCGACTCTTTTTTGTTATTAAGAGGTAATAATAAATACTAGCAAAACACACGATACCAGAGCCAGACTCACTGGGTTAAAGCCTCATTTTTGGTAAGTTACTAGCTGTATAAAGTTGGATCAGTTGTTTAACCCTTCTGTGTCTCAGTGTCCTCTTTTGTAAAATACCAAGTTCCAAGTACTTGAAATTTGATCAGAGTGGATTACTTTTAGTTTTTAAGATAAATTATATTTTGTAACATTTAATGGGGGTGGGGGGGACAAAAGCAAGGGAGAAGAAAAAGTAACTTTTAAAGCAAAGACAGTCTGAAAAGACTACATACTATCATACTATGTTTCCAAATGTATGACACTCTGGAAAAGGGGAAATTTATGAAGACAGTAAAAAGCTCAGTAGTTGCCAGGGATTAGAAGGGATGAACAGACAGAACTGCACGGGTTATTAGGGCAGTGAAGCTATTCTTTATGATGTAAACAGTGGATACATGGGATTACAGTCAGTCCTCCATATCCACAGATTCCACATTCATGGATTGAATTCAGCCAACTGTGGGTCAAAAATACTTGGGAAAATAAAATCCAGAAAGTTCTGAAGAGCAGAACTTGAATTTGCTGACACTAGCAACTATTTCCATAATATAATTGCATATATAATTACATAATATAATCATATTAGGTATTATAAGTAATCTTGATATATTTTAAAGTATACAAGAGGATATGTATAGGTTATGTGCAAAAACTAGGCCATCATATTTTCTGTAAGGAACTTGAGCATCCTTGGACATGAGCATCCATGGGGGATCCTGGAGACAGTCCCCTGTGGATTCCAAGGGACGAACGTACATTTGTCAAAACCTGTAGAATATACATCACCAAGAGTGAACCCTTGGTGATTTAAGCTGTGGACTTTGAGTGATAATGATGTGTCAGTGTCGTGGTGGTGGCTGTGGGGTTGGGGGCAGGCAGAGTATCTGGGACTCTCTGTACTTCTGCTTAATTTTGCCCAACCTCAAACTGCTTTAACAAAAATCTTTAAAAAGTAAAAAGGAAGATAGAAAAGAAAGCAAACATGAAAGAGAATGAAATCTGAGAACCACAGAGAAAAGCTAGGAGAAGAGGAAAGGAAGGAGTGGGGAAGGTGTCAGTGACTCACTTCCTGTGGGGGTACCGTGGCCACCTTTTGTCACTTGTGTGATTTGTCGGTCCTTAAAGCTGGTTTTGTTGACAGCAGAAAAATACCCCCTGGAAAGTAATATTGTCTAGAGAAAAATGAGCAGAACTTACTTTTTGGTAATGTTGAAGAATTTGGGAGAGACGGGGTTTCCTGTGTGTCTGTGTGCGTTTCCTGTTGGTGTGTCACCCCTTGTGAAGTTAGTGTTGCATATTTTATGGATGCACAATATGTAGTGTAACTGAACATGAGGGATAGTTGTTGATGGGTGACAGTTTCATAAAGAACAACAAGCAGTGTTCATGGGTGTTACGTGACAGAGTCAAAACAATACCAGAAATTGCCTTTAACATGTATAAATTATTGTCATTATCTTATTTCTTGAGGTTCCAATGCAGAATTATATAGAAATTAGCGTTTTATTTTAATACTAATAAACATATTTACCCTATGAAGGGCTGATTCACTACATGAACAAAACATTAACTTTAATTGTAGTATATCTCTGTGTCTAAATTTGCCAAGGGCTTAAACCAAGATGTCTTTGTTACAGTTCATTCTGGAAAAAAAAATTCAATCACATGGATCCAGGACAATATACTAGAATTTATTCTTTAATCCATCTTTTTAAAGGCTCACAATACCAGATCATATGAGTATGTGTGTGAGTGTGTGTGTGTATGTGTATGTGCATATGCCAAATGCCAGCCACCACTGAAGTAAGGAAAAACAATGACTTATTTATAAATTATATCTTGTTTACATATCAAACAAACACTGTAACTGTTTAAACTCTTTCCCTTACTAGTGTGCCTTTATAAATTCATAAATGGCTATAATTTTTTCTTTCAAGAGCTATTACAAATCACATTGTAAATCCCTCCTCCCCTGTCAGCATTGTTGTACAAGTGAACTACATTAAAATGAGTTTCTCAGGGGTAGCTTTGAGGGGGGAAGAAATTTAAAGCACTTGAACTTGAAAATTCCGTTCTCTGACGCTAATCACCGGCCCTTCCAGCTCTCCCAGTTCTTCCCACCCTCCCAGTCTTCATTTCCACCACATCTGTGCTTTATTTGTACTCATAAACTCTTTGCATTTCCAATCTGTCAAGCCCCTTGGCTCCACGTGGCCTCCTAACACAGCCTGGGACCTTATCAGCCATCTGAGCGCTACATTCACTGAGCCTCTCCAAGGCTTTGTTGCCAGATTCATCCATCACACTTTCCTTGACATTCCCACCCTTAGCCTAATATCTTATAATAAGGTAGTTACTCCATCAATATGTAATGAAAGGGAGGAGAGGAGAGAAAATCCTTCGATACAGTGGTAATGTACTGAAAATTTCTTGTGGAAATGTATTACTTTTTGCTACTTGTAAGTGGAACAAATTCCTGTTGTTGTACATCAACAGGTTCGCATACCTGTGGCCCGGTATTTTCAACAGGTTCGCATACCTGTGGCCCGGTATTTTTTATTTTTCTATATCTATCCTGTTTCCCTTTATCTTTATTGAAGGCCACTTCCACTCCCGCAAACCATCCATTCCATTATATAGCTTTCCTTATTACAGTTAGATCATCTAAATTTATTTTCCTTGAGTCTTTTTCACCCAGGGGTTTTTTAGTATCTTCACTTACTCTTTTCTTCTGTGATCTCTCTTCAAAAAAATGAGCTCTGTGTGTGTCCATGTGTGTGTGTGCATGTGCGTGCGTGTGTGCACTCAGGCACAATTTATGTGTGTTAATGTAAATAACTTTCAAAACTTAACTTCTCTTTCTCTCTTGTTCATTCCTTCTGCTCTCTGTCAACCTTTCTTCAGCTATGCCCTTCCTCAGTGATCACCAATGACTTCCTGATTGTCAGTATTTTCGTCTCAGTCTCTTACTCTATCAGTGGCATGACATTATAGATACTATAGACATTACTGAAATTCTGTCCTCACTTTGCTTTACAGCACCATTTTCCCTCATATAGCTCTTCAGTCTTCTTAACTGATATCTTCTTCTTCCAGACCTGAAATGTAAGTGTCCCTTTCATGTTCTTATACCTCAGTTGCTGCTAAGTCACTTCAATCGTGTCCAACTCTGTGCAACCCCATAGATGGCAGCCCAACAGGCTCCCCCATCCCTGGGATTCTCCAGGCAAGAACACCAGAGTGGGTTGCCATTTCCTTCTCCAGTGCATGAAAGTGAAGTTGCTCAGTTGTGTCTGACTCTTAGTGACCCTATGGACTGCAGCCCACCAGGCTCCCCCATCCCTGGGATTTTCCAGGCAAGAACACCGGAGTGGGTTGCCGTTTCCTTCTCCAGTGCATGAAAGTGAAAAGTGAAAGTGAAGTTGCTCAGTCGTATCTGACTCTTAGCGACCCCATGGACTGCAGCCCACCAGGCTCCTCCGTCCATGGGATTTTCCAGGCAAGAGTACTGGAGTGGGGTGTCATTGCTTTCTCCGTAGTGATTCTCAAATTTTAATGAGCGTAAAAATCACCAAAAGATTTTTGTTGAAAATGTAGGTTTCTAGATCCTACCCTCAAAGATTACGATTGCTGCTGCTAAGTCGCTTCAGTCATGTCTGACTCTGTGCGACCCCATAGACAGCAGCCCACCAGGCCCCGCCATCCTTGAGATTCTTCAGGCAAGAACACTGGAATGGGTTGCCATTTCCTCCTCCAATGCATGAAAATGAAAAGTGAAAGTGAAGTCACTCAGTCATGTCCAACTCTTAGCGACCCCATAGACCAAAGCCTAACAGGCTCCTCCATCCATGGGATTTTCCAGGCAAGAGTACTGGAGTGGGTGCCATTGCCTTCTCCGAAAGATTATGATTAGGTAGGTCTAGAATTAGGCCCAGGAGTTAGCATTTTTAACAGTCTGCATTCTTATGACTCTAATAAGTGATTCAGGGCCACACTTTAAAAAAAAATTATAATCCTCTGCAGCCCTATCTACTCCTGTGACCTCAGTCATCGCTTCCAGGCTGATTATTTCCAAATATTTTAACGTCCTATTCTCATGAATTTCTCCTTATTCTGTGGACCATACTTCTGGACCATACTCAGGACCAGAGCAGGGCTGATAATCATACTTACTTTTGGTTATTAAAATAATGTTCAGAGGAACACTTGTAAGCAGGTGTTGCCCTCAGCCCACAAGTGTCATTCTACCACTATGGTCCTGTCTATCCTGGTGCCTCTCCTCAGATCTTCTGGACCTCCCCACTTTTCAGCAACAAAAAAGTAACACCTGGAACCACAGAGTTTCTCCAGGATCCTGCCCCAGTGCAAAGGCTAGCATCCTAATTGGTTGACTTGTATCCATTAAATATTAATATTACCCCTGTTATAGGTGATGATGTCATTAACTATATGGGGCACAGGAGAAGAAGCTAGTTTTAGTGGGGAGAATAGTAAATACAGCATATAAGATAGTTTATGTGCAATACTCTTAAACCTACTAAAATGATTGGACGGAGTGACCTGTAATAAGTTAAAAATCACAAGAGCTGTGCTTTCCAAATTTGACTAATCATCAGAATCTAAGGCCCAACCCTGAGAAATTTTGATTCATTAGAATTGGGGTAGGACCCAGAAATCAGTTTTTTAACATTTCCCGCAGTGGTTCTGATGATTAGGTGGATATGAGAACCACTGCTTTGGACTGAGGACACAGAGAAGTAGAACCAAAGCATTGCCCCCTATTGGACCTCAAATAGGCATTTCCATTCCACGGCATAGTCAGAAAGATCAGACAACAGGATATGTGGGTTTTTCAGCACAACTAATTATCACGACCAGAAAGTAACACATGTATGTATTTTATACACAGAAAGCAACTCAATGTTGCATTCCATTCAACAGAATGCATTTTGTCCCTGGTAAGAAAGAGTTCCATTTCTAGGAGTTTCTTTGAAAATAAATTCCACAAGGAAATCAATCCCTGTTTGGGAAAAATGTAACAAAGTGTAGTCACCTTCTTATGTCTTTTAAATTTAAGAGAACATATATAATTATATTATAATCAGGTGTTGCTTTTCTCTGAATCATATGTACAGTTTATTGAAACAAAAGAGAAGTAACAATTCTATAAAATGTTGTATCGTGAGTTTAGTCCTGAGTCATTCGTTATGTACGTGATTCCTGAGTCACTAATTACTAAGGCTTTCCTATAAGGAAAAGATTACTAACAATAGGCAAATTGAGTGATTGTGAAACTTTTTGAATACAAATGATTATAGTTACCAAAAGATTGTTTTAAAATTGTACTGGAGAAATTAAGTTCTGTTGTTACATTAATATCAAAAATAGATATTAACATCAGTTTTCATTGAAAAACATGTACTTTAATTTCCTGAGGAATTAAATCTGGGGGATTTAAAAGCTTATAAAGAAACATTCTTAAAATTTACAGCATTATAGAAGTTTTACTCTCTAGAGAGAAAGAAGTTTGTTGGTTGCCTAGTAGAGATACATTTTGGAAGTAAGGTTTTTGGTCCTCAATTTTGTTTATAATACTAAAACCTAATATATGTAATTGCTGTAATGAAAAAAAAAAAAAAACAAAGTAAATAATTAAGGTTAATGGCTGCTGTTACATTTTTTTTTCTGTAAATGCCCTTAGTTCTCCCATGTCCCGCCTACCCCTGCTCCCTACCCACAACTATTCTGCACTTGGAGACACAAAACAACTTGTCAGTTCAGTTTATTCAGTTAGGGGCAGTTCTGTGAAAACAAAGTCAAGGCAATTGTTTGATTTAATTGACTAGTGAAACTGGTTATACAGGTAAGTAGAAGTTAGTTTTATTTTTGTCCAGCTGCATATTTGAATGTTCATAAAATAACTTAGCTGAATAATAAGATTCCAGTGACATTGTAATAGATTTTAAAGAATGATTACCAAAGCAAAGGGAAAAGGGCTCTAAAACACAAACTATAGAAAATATTCATGGTATTTGTTTTCCTTTATAGCGCTACCTTCACTATAATGAATTGTGTCCAAAAAAAAAAAAAAGAAGTCTTCTTTTCTGTCACTATTCATATCCTGTTCTTTGAGGAATTTTTTTCCGAGGTGATAGTTAATATAACCTTAACAAAAATGTCCAGTATAATTTAGGTGAATCATTTACATAACTTTTATAAAGTGGTCCTCAAACTGTATGCTGATAGCCTTTAAGAGTTAGTCAGCCACCTCTTGGCTTCACTTTCTTCCTCACCGGCCTGAACCTCATGGTGGATCATTTTCACAATGTTTCTGCCCTTGATTCTTTGTTCCTTCCTCTGTTCACACCTTGCTCTTCTCTACACCTTCAACTTGGAGGTTGCTAGTCACTCTTTTTTTTTTTCCCCTGTGAGAGGAGAACCAAAAAAAGTGCAGTGCTAAAATAAATGATATGTTTCCATCTTAATTCGAAAAAAAAATGGGTAGATCTTGTAAATGTAGTTTATTTGAGAGGGAAATATAAATCATTTCTTGTCCTAGAAAAGCAGCAAATCTTCAGCCTCCGTTAAACCTGTTAGGATTTATAAAGGAAAGAGGAAAAAAATTTTTTCATATAAAAAGCTAGAATTTTATTGTCAAAGAACATTTAAGGTCATAAAGAAGGAATTTTATAATTTTTTTGTTCTGCATAATAAAATGCTCCCTTCTGACCCCCTCATCCTTATAATAATAGATATCCACCACTTTTTTTCTAATTGTTCAGTTTTCACATATCCAGCGCTCTAGTTCCTTTTTCAAGAACTTATTTTGTACCAAAGTAGTGGCTTCCTCATACTGACAGTGCTGTGTAGTCCTGTTCTAGCATACATTTTATATTTGCTTAGGAGAAGAAGAGTAAACACAAAGAAATTTTGAAAAACTAAGGTTGGTTGATTACATAAATGATAAAATCCCTTAGAAAGATCTAAAGGAAAGGTCTTATATATCAAGAACATTACATAGTTGTACCCCTTTAATATTGATGCTTCTGTTATGGAAAAAAAATTTTAAAGAAAGAACCAAGGAAAAATTTTATCTACAGTACAAAATCATTTGTTTTAGCATTATTTATACTAGTCAAGCATATTCAAAAGCAGAGACATTCCTTTGCCAACAAAGGCTCGTCTAGTCAAGGCTATGGTTTTTCCTGTGGTCGTATATGGATGTGAGAGTTGGACTGTGAAGAAGGCTGAGCGCCGAACAATTGATGCCTTTGAACTGTGGTGTTGGAGAAGACTCTTGAGAGTCCGTTGGACTGTAAGAAGATCCAACCAGTCCATTCTGAAGGAGCTGAGCCCTGGGATTTCTTTGGAAGGAATGATGGTAAAGCTGAAACTCCAGTACTTTGGCCACCTCATATGAAGAGTTGACTCATTGGAAAAGACTCTGATGCTGAGAGGGATTTGGGGGCAGGAGGAGAAGGGGACGACAGAGGATGAGATGGCTGGATGGCATCACTGACTCGATGGACATGAGTCTGGGTGAACTCCGGGAGTTGGTGATGGACAGGGAGGCCTCGTGTGCTGCAATTCATGGGGTTGCAAAGAGTTGGACAGGACTGAGCGACTGAACTGAACTGAACTGAATACTAGTCAAAAATTGATGACAGCCTAAATGTTTGCTAGTATAAAGTATGTAATTAAATTGTGACTCATTGGCTTACTAGACAGTTTTATAACCATTAAAAATATAAATTAAGGTCTTCCAACAGCCTGAAAGAATGATTATGATATAAGATAAAGTGAAAAAGAATGATGCAAAGTTGTACACAGTACACTAACGTTAGTTGAACAATCTGTAAAGGAACTAAAATATTTTATTTATAAAATAAAATACTTAGGAATAAGTTTGATCAAAGGGGAGAAAGACATGTACACTGGAAACTACAAAACATTCCTGAAAGAAGTTAAAGAAGACATCCCTGGCTAATAGATGATTTAAGATTGTTTTTTGTGTGTTTGGTTGGTTGGCTTGGTTGTTTTTTCTTTTCATTTTTTTAAATTGAAGTATTGTTGAATTATAACATTGTATAAGTTTGAGATATAGAACATAGTGATCCACAGTTTATAAAGTTATACTCCATCTTTAGCTATTGTACAATATTGACTATATTCCCTGTGCTGTACAGTATATCCTTGTAGCTTTTTTTTGTTTTGTTTTCTTTTTCTTTTTAGCCATGCTGCATGGCTTGTGAGATCTTAGTAACCTGACCAGGGATTGAACCCAGGCCCTTGGTAATAAGAGTGCAGAGGCATAACCGCTAGACTGCCAGGGAATTCCCACTTACTTCTTTTATACATACTAGTTTGCTCCTCCCCCACCCGTATCCTCCCCACCCTCTCTTCCCTCCCGCCACAGATAAAGCACTAGTTTGCTTTCTGTGTCTGTGAGTTTGTTTTTTTTTTTGTTATATTTACTAGTTTGTTGTATTCTTTAGATTCCACAGATAAGTGATAACATTACAGTATGTGTCTTTCTGTCTGACTTAGTTCACTAAGCCTAAGACCCTCCAAGTCCATCAGTGTTGTTGCAAATGGCAGTATTTCATTTTTCATGACTGAGTAATACTGTGTGTGTGTGTGTGTGTGTGTGTGTGTGTGTGGTTATTGTTTAGTCTCTAAGTCCTATTCGACGCCTTTGGTACCCCATGGACTACAGCCTGCCAGGCTCCTCTGTCCATGAGATTTCTCAGGCAAGACTACTGGAGTGGGTTGCCATTTCCTACTCCAGGGCATCTTCCCAGCCCCAGAGATCGAGCCCATGTCTTCTGCATTGGCAGGTGGCTCTTTACCACTAAGCCACATGCAAAGCCACCACATCTTCTTGATCCATTCATCTGTTGATGGACTTGCTTCTATATCTTGGCTATTTTAAGTAACTTCTGCTATGAGTATTGGGGTGCACGTATCTCCATCTTTTCCAAAGGACAGGAGAACCAAAAAAAATTGCAGTGCTAAAATAAATGATATGTTTAGGGGAGTGGGATTGCTTGATCATCTGATACTCTATTTTTAGTTTTTTGAAGAACTGCCATACTGTTTTCCATAGTGTCTGCACTAATTTATATTCCCACCAACAGTGTTCAAGGGTTCTCTTTTCTCCACATCTTGCCAACATTTGTTATTTGTGGTCTTTTTGATGATAGCCATTCTGATAGGTATAAGGTGATACCTTACTGTGTTTTTGATTTACATTTCTCCAGTGATTGGTGATGTTGAGCATCTTTTCATCTACCTGTTAGCTATCTGTATATAGAAGACTTAATATTGTTAAGATAACAGTACTACTCAAAATGACTGACAGATTCAGAGCAGTCCCTATCAAAATCCCAAAGGTATATTTTGCAGAAACAGAAAAGCCCATTTAAAAATTCATGTGGAATTTCAAGTGACCTCGAATAGCCAAAACAGTCTTGAAAATGGAAAACAAAGGTAGAAAGACTCATACTTTAGATTTTAAAACTTATTGTGAAGTTACAGTAATCAAAAGAGTGTTACACTGGCATAAGGACAGACATATAAGACTGATGGAATAGAGTTGAGAGCCCAGAAGTAAATCTCACATATATGATTTTTTAGTCAGGATGCCAGAACCACTCAATGGAGAAAATACAGTCCTTTCAACAAACAGTACTGGTAAAATTGTATATCTACATGTAAAAGATTGAAATGAACCCATGTCTTACACTGCATATAAAAATTAACTCAAAATGAATCAAATATGTTAAATTTCAAAAATAAAGGTATAAAACTCATAGAAGAAAATGTAGGAGAAAATCTATGACCTTGGAATTGGCAGTGATTTCTTTAAAATGACACCAAAAGAATATGCAACAACAAAAACAAAAATAGGTATAGTTGTACGTCATCAAAATTAAAAACTTTTGTGATCAAAGGTCAGTATCAAGATGGTGAAAACACAGCCTACAGAATAGGAGAAAATATTTACAATTCACATAGCTAATTAAGGATTTAATATCCAGAATATATAAAGAACTCATATGACTCAACAGCAAAAAAAAAAAAAGTCTAACTAAAATATGGGCAAAAGATGTGAATAGACATTTCTCTAAAGAGGATATACAAATGGCCAATACATACATAAAATAACTGTATTGGAGAGGATGTAGAGAAATTGGAACCAAGTGCATTGCTGGTAGGAATGTAAAATGATGCAGTCACTTTGAAAAACAGTTGGCAGTTCCTCAAAAAGTTAAATATAGAATTACCATATGACCTAGCAATTCCACTCCACTCCTAGGTAGATAACCAAAGGAATTGAAAACAGGGACTCAAACAGATATTGGTACACCACAACATTAGTCACAATAGCCAAAAAGTGGAAACAATGCAAGTAGCCACTGGCAGATGAATGAATAAACAAAATATGCTATAAACATACAATGGAATATTATTTAGCCATAAAAAGGAATATGGTGCAACATAGATAAACCTTGAATACATTAGAATTAAATGAATTAAACAGATGCAACATGACAAATATATAATTCCACTTATATGAGGTATCTAGAATGGGCAAATTCATATAGAAAGAAAAGGGTTTCTTGGAACTAGGGAGTTAAGGGGAGAGTTTTCACTTAATCTGTACAGAGTTTCTGTTTGGGTTGATGAAAATGTTCTAGAAATAGATACTAGTGATGCTTACCTGTTGTGAATGTACTTAATGCCATTGAATTGTACACTGTAAAATGCACAAAATGATAAGTTTTATGTTTACATTTTAAACATGATTATTTAAAATATATATAGTTGTTTCAGTTCAGTTCAGTCTCTCAGTCATCTCCGACTCTTTGCGACCCCATGAATCACAGCATGCCAGGCCTCCCTGTCCATCACCAACTCCCAGAGTCCACCCAAACCCATGTCCATTGAGTCAGTGATGCCATCCAGCCATCTCATCCTCTGTCGTCCCCTTCGCTTCCTGCCCTCAATCTTTCCCAGCATCAGGGTCTTTTCCAATGAGTCAGCTCTTCGCATGAGGTGGCCAAAGTATTGGAGTTTCAACTTCACCATCAGTCCTTCCAGTGAACACCCAGGACTGATCTCCTTCAGAATGGACTGGTTGGATCTCCTTGCAGTCCAAGGGACTCTCAAGACTCTTCTCCAACACCACAGTTCAAAAGCATCAATTCTTTGGCACTCAGCTTTCTTCACAGTCCAACTCTCACATCCATACATGACCACTGGGACCTTGACCTCCTCTAGTCCGTTGACTAGACGGACCTTTGTTGGCAAAGTAATGTCTTTGCTTTTGAATATGCTATCTAGGTTGGTCATAACTTTCCTTCCAAGGAGTAAGCATCTTTTAATTTCATGGCTGCAGTCACCATCTGCAGTGATTTTGGAGCCCAGAAAAATAAAATCAGCCACTGTTTCTACTGTTTCCCCATCTATTTGCCATGAAGTGATGGGACCAAATGCCATAATCTTAGTTTTCTGAATGTTGAGCTTTAAGCCACTTTTTCACTCTCCTCTTTCACCTTCATCAAGAGGCTCTTTAGTTCTGCACTTTCTGCCATAATATAGTTATTTAGGTGCATAAATTATACTTAGTGATTTAGGTATGTAAGTAAAGATGATAAGGAATATGAAAGCATGAAAAATCACAGAATTAAGTGATTATGTTATTTTTGGGCTTCTGGGTGGCTCAGATGGTAAAGAACCTGCCTGAAATGCAGGAGACCCAGGTTCGATCCCTAGGTTGGGAAGATCCCCTGTAGAAGGGAATGACAGCCCCACTCCTATATTCTTTCCTGGAGAATTCCATTGACAGAGGAACCTGGCAGGCTACAGTCAATGGAGTCGCAAAGAGTTGGACACGACTGAGCAACTAACACTTTTACTGTGTTATTTTGAGTAGAAATAAAGTTCAAATAAATAATTTTCATTTTAGCTAATGGATATTCATTAAAAGATAAATTTTATATTGCATGTTGTCTCAGACCAACAAACAGTAAGAAAATTTAGGTGACTCATTCCCCAAATTGGTAAGACTTAATATTTTATTTAAAATTTTTCTTTCCTATTTACATGGTCTTTATTTTTATTTTAAAGAATAGTTATGTTGGTTAGTAATTTCTAAAACCTTCAGATTTACACAGGAAGAGCTTTTCAGAGTAATTCATGTAAAGGAGAGCTGGTGTCTGTGCTAGAGCATTTTAAACAGTTTGTTTCTTATGAAATTGTCTAGATTTTAATGAAACCTTTTTTTTTTTCTTTAGCTTGACAGGGCCAATTCTCTGTTAAACCAGACTCAACAACCTTACAGGTATCTCATTGAATCAGTACGTCAGAGAGATTCTAAGATTGATTCCCTGAAGAAGTATATTACCGAACTAGAAAAAGATGTCAGGTAACCATCTACAAATCTTGTATTTGAGTAATAAAATATTGGGGTTGCAAAGAGTCGGACACAACACAACTGATTGACTGATCTGATCTGATTATTTATTTGGATAATAAAGGCATTGTGAGCAAAATACTGCTGTAGTTGAGGTTGGAAATTAGGAAGAAAAAATGTACATGACCGAAGGTGGTCTTAAATGTGATGTGTTCGATTTCTCTTAGAAAAGCTAAGTCATTTCCCATTAAGGTATTCACATTCCACCCGGTAAATCAGAAGTCTTAGCCTGGAAGTAGCAATGCTACACTGATTAACAAAGCACTCCCTCCACCCCAGGGCACACAACAGCCAGCCCGTGCTGTCCTTGTTCCCTAGAATTCTTTAGTGGGATGGGCCACTTGCGGAGTCAGAACGACTTTTTAGAGATAAAAGGTACACATTTACTTAGATTCCTGTTGACTTTGCCAAGGAATTTAGGCTTTTCTGCCTCTGACCTTTTACATGAAGTAAACCATAAATTACCTCAATGTAAATAAATTCCTTTCACGTCCTTAATTGAAATTGTTTTCTTACATGACACCTTATCAAAAGACTTGTTCCACTGAATAATTATTCAGATTCTTTACCTGTTCATCTAATGAGATCATTTTAATCTTTTTAAATTACAGTAGAATAATGATGCTATGTAAAGAAAGATGTTTTAACTCATGGATGCTTGGTTAGTTGGTTTAATTATCATTAGATTTTAAAATTATTTAGAATAATTAGATAAATTATTAACCAATTTATAAAAGTATAAGCAAAGAATTAGATGAGAAGGAAAATTCTTGAATTAAGTAATTAGAAAAGGTAGTTTATTTAAAAATATAGTTATTGGAGAAGATAGCCATTAAATTTAGGTTTCCCGAGATATACAACCAAAAATATAAAACTACTGATAATTAACTGCATATAAGGACCGCATGCTAACTGTTTGCACCACTGGAGCTCTCTGATAACTAACTCGAAAGTGTGAATGTTGTTTTTGATGAATCAAAATAATCTTTTCCTCTCTTTTCTACTCCACCAAAAAATTGGCCCAGAATTTTATTCTTGATCATAATTTTTCAATAATATGATAATTTTAAATCACATTGATGTTTTAAATGTCAACATAGATAACAATTTATTTCTAAATTAATTTTAAAGTTAAATTTTTAAAATATTCATAACCAGCATTATGAAATTAATTCAGTGAATTAACTAAACCATTCTATAAATAGCTATTGGGAGCAATAGAAATTAGGTCTTATCATTCACTGGACACTTGGTTATCCTAGGGAAATTGAGGAAAGAGCCCCAAAGAGAATTTTTTCTTTACATATTATAGAAATTTGTTATATTTGAAATTTTGTATAGAGTTTTGTTTTACCTTTGTAATCTTGGAGCAGGGATATAGAAAAAGCCCTGTGGGAAATTTCCCTCTTTCAGAATTACCTTCAAATAAATTTGTTTGAATATTTATTTTACCAAGAATTAGAATAACTAAAAATGTTTTTTATGGAGAAAAATATAGCCAGCTATAGGGGAAAATTATAATAATGAACAAATTCACCCCTGGAGAAAATTAACTATTTGTCATCTAAGAACATACTAGTTTTGTGATAGGGCCAAAATTTGATCTGTCTGCTTTCTAATTTCATAATCTTCACCTTTATGTTATACTGCCTCCCTATGTTCTAATCTGAATAAGAGCTAATTTTTCATTAACTAATATAATTAAGAGAAGCAAAAAAAAAATAATAATAATATAGAATAGTAGTTAAAAGGAGAGCTTTTCATGAGTTGATAATTGTTGAAACTGTGTGACAGATACATGCTAATGCTATGCTAAGTCACTTCAGTCGTGTCCGACTCTGTGTGACCCCATAGACGGCAGCCCACCAGGCTCCACCGTCCCTGGGATTCTCCAGGCAAGAACACTGGAGTGGGTTGCCATTTCCTTCTCCAATGCATGAAAGTGAAAAGAGAAAATGAAGTCACTCAGTCATGTCTGACTCTTAGCGACCCCATGGACTGCAGGCTACCGGGCTCCTCCGTCCATGGGATTTTCCAGGCAAGAGTACTGGAGTGGGGTGCCATTGCCTTCTCCGACAGATACATGGGGGCTTATTAAATTTTCTCTCGAAATATTTCAAATTAAAGTTACTTTTCACAAAAAAGATTTTAAAAGGAAGGACAAGGACAAATCCAGCTCGGTCCTTAGTTTTGCATTAGAGCAAATCTATTAAAGTCTCCGAACTTCATCCAGTACAACTTTCTGTCATGATAAAATATTACCTTTCTGCAGTGTCCAATATGGTAGCCACCAGCTACATGTGGTGATTGAACATATGGTAAGTGTTACTGAGGAACTAAATTTTTAATTTTATTTGAATTAAATTAATGTTAATTTCCATTGCCAATTTTGGCTAGCTAATGGCTGTAGTACTGGACACTATAGCCAGTTTTCTCATCTGTGAAGTGAGTGTGGCACCAACAGCACCTAATTCACATGGTTATTCTGCGCACTAAATGATACAACCTTTGTAACATATATAGCACTGTCCCTACACTTAAAAATGCTCAATAAATGTTTGATATTATTAGTATTGTCTTATTTTTAACATATTTTTATGTTGAAAATTATCTTTAAAATGAGAAATAACATTTCTCAAAATATGCTGAATCTTGACAAGAATTTGTTTAGTTGCTAAGTCATGTCCAACTGTTTTGCCACCTTATGGACTGTAGCCTGCCAGGCTCCTCTGTCCGTGAGATTTCCCAGGCAAGAATACTGGAGTGGGTTGCCATTTCTTTCTCCATGACAAAAATTAGGACTCCCTTAATAACAGCAACAGTAAGTAATCATAAGAACTATGCCAATTATGGAATTAAACAAACAAAAAAAATTTTATGTGCTAAACATCTGAGACCTTTAAAGCTGTCTGTGTTTCATAAATTTATTATATACTATTTTAGTAGACTCTGAACTAGTATTTCACAGGATATGAAGTCTTGCTCTTCATTGAAGCAACTATCTTCTAATGTGAAGAGTTACGGTGCTTTCAGCAATTTATTTAATTATGGCTTTCAAGATGCTGTAGATGTACCCTGATGTCATGGATGAAAAGATGCCACACAATACACAGCCCAGTCAACAAGTCAGACACAGCAGGTTAGGTCACATTCTGCCTACCATCACCCTGACTCTGAGCCAGTGGCATTTCAAATAGAGTAGAATTATCCTGGGCTTCAAGTACATATCAGCCTGGGTTTTTTTCTCATGGTAAATGCATCTGTAAAAAATATAGATATTAATGTGAACATCAAAGGGTAATTGTGAAAATTAAATGAAATAGCATATAAAAAGCAAAAGCTCCAGCACACAGGAGAAACTCAGTAAATGTTACCTCCCTTCCTCTTGTACTTCATTAATTCGAAATTTAAACATTCGATGACCCATCCAAAGAGATGACTAAGTGATTATGTTCCTTGAAAATTCCTGTTTGTTTTTGCTGGGTGTGACTTTTAATTGTAAAGAATATTTACATAAACTGATAATTTGTACATATTTCTCTAGCTTATACAATACAACCTTCTTTAAAGAACTAAATATAATTTTATCATTTTTCTACAAAATAAGGCAGTATTTTGTATACTATATCACACCCACAACTTGCCAGTTTAGCTATTGATACAATTTATTCAGTGCCTAGAAAGGTTAGAGTAAATATGCACTAAAATGAGATTGTGATAAACATGTTAATAGCTAACACTTGAGAAATCACCATTCACTGTCATTAAAGAAATAATCTGTTCTAAAAGTAGTACTTTTAGCAATCCTCCACCAATCCACACAAGAGTCTGAGATATAGGTTTGATCTATAGGTCAGGACTGAAGGAAGCATGGAAAGAGAATAATTAGCATAAATTTTCTTTTTCTGTTGTCAGTTTTCCATTTTTTGTTAACTAGTCATTTAGGAGGAAAAGACTACTTAGGCTTATAAGACTAAGCCAGAGTATATTGATCCAGGAAGTTAAGGAACAGTATATCAGGAATATGTTTTCATACAGCAGGTGAAACAGAGCCATAAACATGAATTTCTGAGTAATAATTAACAGTGAATTGAACAATTATGGGTGTAATATACCATTCACCATAGATGTGCTTATAAGGAGATTTGTTTTGTAGTTGCTTTATGAGTCACGCATAGAAGCTTTGTATTTTTAAGGGTAAGTTTCCACTGTTATGAAATGTCCTATGGAGATTAAACTTCCATTGAGTAATTACTGTGTGTGGAAGAACACAGAATATAGTAATCATCATATTCACTTTTAGAGACCCACGTGTTGAAAGTGGTCTCCATTGTGATTTAAGAAAGACAAGGCTAAGACTGAGAATATACACCCAAGGGGCTTCCCTGATGACTCAGTGGTAAAGAATCCACCTGCCAAGGCAGGAGACCCAGGTTCAATCCCTGGGTCAAGAAGATCCCCTGGAGAAGGAAATGGGAACCCACTGTAGCATTCTTGGCTGGAAAATCCCATGGACAGAGGAACCTGGCAGACTGCAGTCGCAAAAGAGGCAGACACGACTGAGCAACTACAAATCTGTGGAGCCAACGTGTCACAGAATTGCTTTGTAAGCCAGTTCATCCACTTGCCTTTTATTCCATATTATATGGTTATTTTTATTACTTAAATATGAAACATTTACTTTATTCTAAAAAAATTAGGCACTACATATGAAGCATTTCTAAAGAATTATTCAGTCCAAATCCTTTGATTACATCAACGTTCCATTCCTATTACACTGTACTTTACTTAATGGGCCTGTTGATATTTGAGAGCCTGTCTTTGTGTCTTTATATGCATGCCCATGTGTGTACTGCATGGAGTACATGTTTCCATTCTGTGGGGGGGGCGGGGTACCTGTAATATACATATGTAAATGTATATAAGTATGTATATGAACACATACCTGTTCTTTGAAAATTCCTCTTCCTATTTATTGGACATTTATTTTCATTTTGAAAAATATTTTGTCTTAAATCTCTTAGCTAAAGATAGAATTTTAAAGTTACAGAAACACCCGATCCTTTACCATTTTAGAGGTGGGGGGGTGGACTCAAGCAGAACACAGCACTCAATTTCCTTTATATCTAGTTTTTTTCAACTCCTCAGCTCAGTAGGATCTCTGGCGCCTAAATACAAAAGTCAGTTTGTTTTCCTGCTGAGCTGCTTACCTTTATTGACATTTAATTACCATTTTCCTCTTATGACTCTTATCTAAATCAGTAACACAGTATAGCATTTATGTAGAGGTTTATGTTCAGTGTTTTATATTAGATAATTCACATGTCCCTTTGACATACATGAGCATCATTTCCACTTTAATAGATGTGAATACTGAGGTTCAGTGGGGTAGTATTTGTGGTGCATTGTACTACACAGTTGAGTCGGTGGCACAGTGGGAAATGGAAGTCAGAATTGCATCTAGTCTTTCTTCTCAGAGGACAGACTCTGATGCTTCCTTGGGGAAGTTCTGTTACTAGGAAGAGAATATGAATTTCTCTATTCTCAAGTCCTTGGAATTAACAGTTCTCCCAGAACTACTGCTATTCCTTGAGATTTAAAAAAAACCTTCTCCCTAATATTTTAAAAATTGGTGGCATTCCATTTTCTTAAAGTATAACTTAAAACATCCTACCTGTTCAGCAAACAATTCTCATTAATTTTACCATCTCAGATTCTGTTTTGACATTCAAGAAACTGTGTTTCTTCAATTCATTGTTGTTTTTCTTAATCCTGGTTGCAGTACTGTCTGAATAGACTCACCCCAATGGCTTTCAAAGAATATTTAATGGTTCTAATTAATTCTTATATGTTGAATAATAAAACTCCAGATGGTGTAAGATAAGCCTCAGATATTTATCTTTGCAAATAATAATATGTCCTTACAATTAGGCTTTTCACCCTTTCCTATCAGAAAATAGGTCATTTCAAAGAAAAATCCACAATGCAGACTTAGAAATTAAAGACTGAACTAAGAATATGGAGGCAAAAATTGTTTTCCTGAGTTTAGTATAGACCAGATATCTAATTAATTTATCTCAGTTATATACCTGGTAATTTAGTATGTGGCTTCCCTGGTGGCTCAGAGGGTAAACCATCTGCCTACAATGAGGGAAACCTGGGTTCAGTCCCTGGGTCAGGAGGATCCCCTGGGGAAGGAAATGGCAACCCATTCCAGTACTCTTGCCTGGAAAATCCCATGGACTGAGAAGCCTGGTAGGCTATAATCCACTGGGTCGCAAAGAGTTGGACACGCCTGAGAGACTTCACTTTCACTTTCTTTCAAATTATAAAATATACTTTCAGTTTTAAGGATAAATGTTACAACTGGACTTTCAGTGTCTCAAATTTTAATATGGTGCCATATGTACTTTATTTTTACCTTTTATATAAGTCCCGCTTCATCTTTTTACATTTCAGGAGTAACCAGTCATCTTTAAAAAAACACTGTATGCCCCCACTAGGCAGAAAAGTATTCTATGAAGACATCTCAGTCACATTGTCAGATTGAAAAAATATTCTTATAAAATAGGTAGGCCAGTGATTGAATCAAACATTGTAGTCACTGATCTGATATCTTTATGAACTATAAATTTAATTTTTCTTTAATTCAAATCATCAAATTTGTCTTTAATCTTCTACAATTTCTTATTTGTTAAATTTGTACTAGTATGACAGTTTTTTTAAACTTGGTGTGTTTTTTCCCCCTAGCAATTTGAATAAAGAAAAGTCAGCTTTGCAGAAAATGAAGGATCAAATGGCATTAGATTTGGAACAACTTCTAAATCATCGTGAGGTACTTTTTCCATTTTGTCTTACTTTTTAACACTTTAGTTTTTTTCAGAATCAAATTGGGTTGAGATTATTGGATCCCAGTTGCCCGTATTCATTATGAGTTAATTCTTATTCCTGGAATTCCTAATTCTTGATGGCCCCTTATTGCCTTATTCATATCTCTGTCATTGAATTTCCATGTTATTTAATAATCATCTGTGTTACACCTTTCTCCCTATAGACAGTAAATTTCTTTAGTGTACCTCTTGTCTTATTTATCATTCTGTAGCCAGTGCCTAGTGTATAATATGTGTGTTGAACTTTAAAATCCATAAGTTTTCTTTAATTTCTTCCTCATGAAAAATCTTTTAGACTTAATACAATCCCCATTTTATAAAAGAAGTAAGTGAGTTTTAGGGGGTTTGCCTAGAGCCAAATGGTCAATAGGATAACTTCAATTTTCTTTCTCATTTTTAAAGTCAGATTTATTAAGATATAATATACAATAAAATTTACCCTTTCTAGCATACAATTCTGTGATTTCTGGCTAATGCACACAGTTCTGTAACCATCACCACAAGCAATATATAAGACAGTTTCATCATCACAGAAAATTCCCTCTTGAACCCTTTTCCCCAATTCCAGTCTGAGCAAGCACTGGTCTGTTTTCTATCCCTGTAGTTTTGCCTTTTCCAACAAAAGGTATTATCCTTTCACAGAATGTCAAATAAATAAAATTATCAGGGAATTCCCTGACAGTCCAGTGGGGTAGGACTCTGTGCTTTCACTGACAATGGGACAGGTTCCATTCCTATTCCGGGAACTAAGCTCCCACAAGCCAAGTAGTACAGCCAAAAAAGGGAGTAATAACAATAATAATAAAATTATTGGTCTTTTCAATCTGGATTTTGTTCAATTGCCATAAAAAAGATTCATTCATGTTGTTATAAATATTAGTAATTTGTCCGTTTTATTGCTGAGTAGTATTTCATTGTATGGATATACCACAGTTTGTTAATCCATTCACAGTTGAGGGTCATTTGCATCGTTTCCATTTGGGAACGCTTAAAGCTGCTGTACACTGTTGTGTATGTCTTTATGTAAATAAAATTTTCCTTTTTTCTTGGTAAATATCAGGAGCTGGTCTGGGTCATGTGGAATGACCCACATGTATGTTTAACAATGTATGTTTAAACAATGTATGTTTAACAGTGTATGTTTAACAATGTAAGAAACTGCCAGACTATTTTCCAAAATGACTATGTCTTTTGCATTCCCACCAGCAACAAGTGCAAGTTCCAGTTGCTCTGCATTCTCACCAATAGTTGGTATCATTAAGCTTAGTTTTTTAATCCATGAATTTTTTCCACTGTACTATCACTGCCTTGTCTTAGCCATGTTTTTACCATTTTGCAGTCCTAACAGAGAAAGAAATGCTCAAAGCAGATCATTGGTTTATAAGTATCCTGAAGACATATATGTCTGGAAATATATATATATATTTATATATATTTCCAGACATATTTCCATATCTGGAAAAGATATATCAGGTATTTGGGAAGAAATTATTGGAAGGAAATTATTGAGAGAGATGAAGCAAGGAATATTCCTAGAAACAACTTAAAGATACATATCCTAGAAATAATGTCAGGGGAATTGGGAGACTGTCTTTATCTTTATCTTAGAAATTTATCTTTATCTCAGAAATTTAGAAATGGCCTTTGGAGTGAGTTCTCTTAAAGGTGTATTTTATGTGATGGGTGAAAAGGATAAGAAAGTGTCCCTGGGCTAAATTTTAGAGATGATTTTTAGGTAGATAAGTAGACCTGACAACAAGTTACAGAGTAGAGAAATTTCTGAAGATATTTATTCTTCTTTTCCGACTTTCAGCATTCCAAGCCTTATCTACTATTACTTGTGTCCTAGGATTCCGATTTCAAATAGTTGTTGCCTCACTGTGGAAGCCAGATTTATTCAGTATGTGTATCGTAACAAAAGTTTTTAAAACTGAATATTTAAGAAGTAGTAGCTACAGAGGTCCATTAAGTTATACATACCAAAAAGCTTTTTTTCCCAAAAAAAAAGCTGCATAATAGATAATGTATTTAGAATGGCAAGTCTCATTTGAATTTAGAGAATTATGCTCAACTCTGGATGTGAGAGTTGGACTGTGAAGAAGGCTGAGCGCTGAAGAATTGATGCTTTTGAACTGTAGTGTTGGAGAAGACTCTTGAGAGTCCCTTGGACTGCAAGGAGATCACACCAGTCCATTATGAAGGAGCTCAGCCCTGGGATTTCTTTAGAAGGAATGATGCTAAAGCTGAAACTCCAGTACTTTGGCCACCTCATGCAAAGAGTTGACTCATTGGAAAAGACTCTGATGCTGGGAGGGATTGGGGGCCAGAGGAGAAGGGGATGACAGAGGATGAGATGGCTGGATGGCATCACTGACTCGATGGACGTGAGTCTGAGTGAACTCCGGGAGTTGGTGATGGACAGGGAGGCCTGGCGTGCTGCGATTCATGGGGTCGCAAAGAGTCGGACATGACTGAGCAACTGATCTGACCTGATCTGATCTGAAAAATATATGAAAGCCTTCATTTATATATTTTGTATGTCACACTTGGAATCACATTATTCATGAGTCCAAATAAAAACTATAAGTTTTAATAGTGGGTTGAGACTTGAGTAGGTTTAAAGAAAAATATGTCTTAACATAAAAATTAACTACTAGCAAGGTGAATTAAGTTGACAGCGACTGCATGGCATCAGTGAATTTTGCAAGGATACACATCTAATTAAATAATTATCAGTTAATTTGCATGCATTTGAGATTTCTTCATTTTGGTATATAAATAATCCAACATAACTTCTTTATGTCAAACAGTCAAAGAAAAGTAGCTTTTCTTTTTCCCCAAAGCAAAGTGAAAATTCAAGTTTAATGAAACAAATCTAATATAAGCTTGTAATCTTTTCTAAGAAATGGTTTAAGGAATTCCCTGATGATCTAGTGTTTAGGACTCCGCATTTTCATTGCCAGGGGCCTGAGTTCAATCCGCAGTCTGGGAACTAAGATCCCACACGCCTCCTGGCCAAAAAAAAAAAAGAAGAAAGAAAGAAACAGTTTAGCACCAACGTGCCTCACGTGTACAGCGTGCATGCTCAGTCACGTGTGGCTCTTTGCAGCCCTGTGGACTGTGTCTCCCCAGGCTTCTCTGTCCATGGGGTTTTCCAGGCAAGAATACTGGAATGGATTGCCATTTCCTACTCAACCCAGGATTCAGACCCATATCTCTTGCATCTCCCAAATTGGCAGGCATATTCTCTACCACTGCATTACCTGGGAAACCCTTAAAATGTATGCAGACCCAAATGCAAATACAGAAGGCTTCTATGGAAAGAAAATAGCCTGTAACCCAGGAATATGCTTGACCATTCCTTTGAACATTTGCCTGATGAAACAGAATCTGCAAGATTGATTTATTCATTTTATGACTCTGAGGGTGACGTGTCCAGAACACCCAGTAGATAACAGTTGAATAAGAATGACTCTGATAAGTCAAATTTATTGAAAGTGAAAATCAGGACTGAGACTAAGGGGAGGGCAAGCAGTCACCAAGGGCACAAAATAGTGGAGGTGCCCCCTCTCAGGAGTGTGCCCAGTGCAGGGCTGGCAGCTAAGAGCTTGCCTCACCCTTGTCAGGACCCTATGAAAATGATCTAGCATGAGTCATTGATTCAATCAGCAAAATCTTCTCAGTTTAAATAAGTGATTCATAAAGAGACCAAATGAACATTTAAAGTGTTTCATATTCTTTTTTGCATTGGACATGTCTTGCTTTAATTTTATAAGTGATGTTACTTAGTTCTGGTAAGACTGTGTGTGTGTGTGTGTGTGGTGGTAATACGAAATGAGACCCCCACCTCATTTACATAGTTATCAAATATGTGTTACATGAAAAAAATAAAATGAGTGGGATAATCCTGGGTTGACAATGCTAGGATAGGTGAGGCATGGCCACAGGGTTTTTCTTTTCTGTATTGGTCTTCGCTCAAAATGTCAGCTTAAAACCTCATTCACATTAGTAGTTCAGTTGTGGTCTTAAGAATTTCCAGGAAGGATAAAATCGATAGTGGTCTCTTATTCTATCAATTTTTAGAATTGATACATTCAAAAACCATTGTATGTATTTGGAAAGTGTATTGGGTGACTTTTATTTTCATCTTTTCTTTAAAGAAAGTGTATTAACCTAATAAAAAAATGTTAAGAAAGGATTGCTATTTAGTCACTCAGGTAAAGCGTAAGCGGGTGGAGGAGAAGAGCCGGCCGGGGGACGCGGGCTCACATTCATTCACATTGTGTCTAACTCTCTGTGACCCCAGGGACTGTAGCCCACCAGGCTCCTTTGTTCATGGGATTTCCCAGGCAAAAATGCTGGAGTGGGTTGCCATTTCTTCCTCCAGGGGATATTCCTGACTTGGGGATCAAACCTGCGTCTCCTGCGTTGCTGGCAAATTCTTTTCCACTGAGCCACCAGGGAAGCCCTACTGAGCCTGCACTCTCGAGCCCATGAACCTCAACTACTGAGCCCATGTGCTGCAACTACAAAAGCCTCTGCACCCTAGAGCCAGTACTCTGCAGTAAGAGAAGCCTGAGCACCACAGTGAAGAGTAAACCCCACTCCCCACCACTGGAGAAAACCCACCCACAGCAGTGATGACCCAGAAAAGCCAAAAATCAATCAATCTTATTAAAAAAAAAAAAAAAAGAAGACACAATTTAATATCATGATCCCTGCCTTTATAGAAGATCAGAACAAAATCTGGTGCCATTTCTCTTTGTTTTGTGAAACTTTCAGATCAGATCAGATCAGTCGCTCAGTCGTGTCCAACTCTTTGCGACCCCATGAACCGCAGCACGCCAGGCCTCCCTGTCCATCACCAGCTCCCGGAGGTCACTCAGACTCGCATCCATCGAGTCAGTGATGCCATCCAGCCATCTCATCCTCTGTCGTCCCCTTCTCCTCCTGCCCTCAATCCCTCCCAGCATCAGAGTCTTCTCCAATGAGTCAACTCTTCGCATCAGGTGGCCAAAATACTGGAGTTTCAGCTTTAGCATCATTCCTTCTAAAGAAATTCCAGGATTGATCTCCTTCAGAATGGACTGGTTGGATCTTCTTGCAGTCCAAGGGACTCTCAAGAGGAGGGACCTACTAAATGCTTCCATTTATATTATATAATTTAGTGTTTGTTGCTGTCCCCTGAGATAAGTATCGTTGTCCCTACTTTTACAGATGAAACTGATGCTGAGTAACTCATGGTAAAGTAACCCAACCATGATTACATACTTACTGTTAAAACTTTTTTTTTTCTGAAACAGAAGCTTATGATCCTTCTTAGTCTCGTTTAGACAAAAATCTCATGATGAATTATTGTTTGCCTGAGTTCCAGGAAAATTTTGCCACTGTAGATGAAGCTATATGCTTTTTTTTTTTTTCAGAAAATGAGAACTGTGTAATTTAACGTGTTTCCTTTTGTCTTAGTTGACAGAAAACTCAGAGCTAAAAATATCTTATCCAGGTGTTGTAATCTTTTTCTTTTCTTTCACTTTTGATGCTTCAAAGTAGCTTTCTCTTTATCTTTCAAGTGGAATGAAATCTTTTTTACCCTTCAGTGCCTCCATTTATACTAAGACCTTTTATGTATTAAAAAAATATAACATATAAATCTTAAATAATTACGTTTTTAAAAATATAAAGGAAAAGGCTGACTAACATGACCTCACTTTTAGTTAACAGTATCAGGGCTTCAAATTCAACATTCAGTTTTGAGTATTAGAAATATGATTCCTTAGAGTGACTTTTCTTATTTCATCATATGTCCTTAGAATCTAAGCTTTCAAGAGCAGGAAAAATATCTTTAATCAGCTAAGTATCTAGTAAAATACTGAGCATAATTTTAAGAAATGGATGTAAAAGCTCTTTTTTAAATTCTTTAAATTCTAACTGTGTTAGGGACAGTGGTAAGAGCTCCTCTTAGGAAACTTCACTGTTTTATTGAGCAATAGTTGGTATCATGAGCTTAAACTGATGATGTTGGGGTTCAACAAAAATGAACCAATTTGAAAACTATTTAGAATGCAGAATCTCGGAGCTTGGTGACTGATTGGATTTAGGGAATGATGAGAGAAGGAATGAGAATTGATGCCTGGGGTTTTGGCTTGTGTCCTGGGTTTATGGTGATGCCAAGAAGGCCATAGGATGAATAGGTTTGGGAAAGAACTCAAGAAAATATCTAAGTGGATATATTCAGTAGAGAGTTTGAAATGTAGGTTCTGGAGTCCAAGGAAGAGGACTTTTCTAGAGCTAGAGATTTGAGAGTCAAAGCATAAACATGGTATATACACGGAAGCAGATAGAATGAACTAGTGAAGGTGTATAGAGTGAGAATAGAGAGGAGCCTAAGACAGAGTCTTGATGAGTACTAACAGTTTAGGAATAGGCAGAGCAAAAAGAGCTCACACTAGAATCAGGAGTGATCAGAGAAATGGCAGGCACATCAGGAAGAGGGGATCCCTAAAGCCAGAACCATTCAGTAGGGAGGAGGTTGGCAGCAGTGGCTTCAGCTGCCAAAGGGCCAGGTCAAACAAAGATAAAAAAGAAAGTGTCATTTAGATTTTTAAAAATGCTAAAACAACAAAAAAAGCAGTTTCAGTGGTGCTAAAAGGCAGATTGCAGTGAACTGGTAAATGCATAGAAGTTGAAAAATAGTAATAGAAAAAATATACAACCCTCTGAATAAGGATTGTGGCCATGACATTAAAAGATGCTTGCTCTTTGGAAGAAAAGCTATGACAAACCTAGACAGCATGTTCAAAAGCAGAGACAGCATTTTGCCAACAAAGGTCTGTATAGTCAAAGCTGGGGTTTTTCCAGTAATCCTGTACAGATATGAGAGTTGGACCATAAAGAAGGCCAAGTGCCAAAGAATTGATGCTTGATGCTTTTGAATTCTGCTACTGGAAAAGACTCTTGTAAGTCCCTTCAACTACTGGAGCAATTTGGCCACAAGATGCAGAGAGCCAACTCATTGGAAAAGACCCCAATGCTGGGAAAGATTGAAGTCAAAAGGACAAGGGGGTGGCAAAGGGTGAAATGGTTAGTTAGCATCACAGACTCAATGGACATGAATATGAGCAAATTCCAGGAGATAGAGCAAACTCAAGGAGCCTGGCATGCTGCAGTCTATGGAGTTGCAAAGAGTTGGACATGATTTAATGACTGAACAGCAACTGTTTAAGAGAATATAAGGTGGTAAGGGAGGGAGCATGAGATCAAGGGCTTTTACCTTCCTGAGTTGGAGAGTATCCAGCCTAAGTGGTGATAGGAAGGAGCCAATATGAGGGAGACACTGCAAGTTCAAAAGAGGATGATCAGTTGAGCAAAAGTGCTGGGAAAGGAAGAGATCCAGGATGAAATGACGGGATTTAACTTTAGATAGGAGGTGGCACCTTTTCCATTTTGAAGAGGAGAAATAAAAATTATGTTAAAAGTAACTTAGTAGGTTTAGTGGCAAGAATTTAGGAAGTTCCCATCTAATGGCTGTTTTCTAATGGCAAGACAGGTGATAGGATCAGAATTTGGTTTTTTATTTTATTTATTTTTGACAGTGCTGGGTCTTCTTTGCTGCGTGCAGACTTCCTCTAGTTGCACTGAGCAGGGGCTTTTCTTCATTGTGGCATGCAGGCTTCTCATTGTGGTGGCTTCTCTTGTTGCAGAGCACAGGCTCTGGGTAAACAGGCTTCAGTTTCCCCTTCAGTCAGCTTGGAGGCTCACTAGTTGTGGCGCACGAGCTTTGGTTGTTCCATGGTATGTGGAATCTTCCCAGGCCAGGGATCAGACCTGTGTCCCCTGCATTAGCAGGCAGATTTCTGTCCACTGTACCACCAGGGAAGTCCCTGTTGAATTTTTTTAGCCATACCGGACAGCGGTATGTGGGATCTTAGTTCCCCAAACAGGGATCAAACCCTTTCCCCCTGTAGTACAAGCATGGAGTCTTAATCACCAGACCACCATGGAAGTCCCAGGATCAGAATTTTGAGAAAAATACAAGTTTGAAATAGCTGTATAATAAATGAGTGATGTGTATTACAGACATAACAAATAATTGCCAAGGTGAGATGTCATATGTTCATTGTAGTACCATTCTGTGTAATTTTTCTCTAGCAGCTTACACTCAGCATGCTAGGTGCAAACATGGAGAAGGTAGGCAGTTGATCTGATCCAGAATTACAAATTTATATGTTCAGCTCTCATTAACTTGTAAGACTGGAATTACCTTTATATTCTTTATGTCACATATTTTGAAATACTGTGGGAAAATATAGCAATCGAACAGACAAGATAGCTCTGTTACTTAGTAACTATGGATTCTTAAGACAATAATTTAACCCCTCTAAACTCAGGATTGTATGAGAATTAAACAAATGTAGTACTTTTCTGACATATGACAATAAGTCAGTAAATGTAGGTCCCTTCCCTCTTTTCCTTCCTTTTCAAGAATCAATTCAAATGTTATCTATTCTTTGAAGCCCTTCATAACTCAGTAAAGAAAAACATAAGCTTTTTAAAATCTCCTTCCCACAACTCTAAAAATATTTGTATTAATATTCCTACCGCTATATATCATAATTACACACATGTCTTGCCAATGAAGTGCCTAGTTTTTCTTTGTGTATTAGCCTTTAGCACAGTATTTAGCACATAGTAAGGATTCAGTTGGGCTTCCCAGATTCAGTGGCTCAGTAATAAAGAATCTTCCTGCCAATGCAGAAGATACAGGTTCAGTCCCTGGGTGGAAAAGATCCCCTGAAGGAGGAAATGGCAACCCATCCCAGTATTCTTGCCTGGAGAATTCCATGGACTGGGGAGCCTGGTGGGCTGTAGTGCATGGGGTCACAAAGAGTCAGGCACGACTGTGCAGCTGAACATACACACACACACATGTGCAAGTATTCAATTAAATGTTAAACTGTGATCTTTTTCAGTCTTCAATAATAATTTCACTGAGTGAGTGTGAGTGAAAGTCGCTCGGTCATGTCCGACTCTTTGCGACCCCATGAACTATAGTCCATGGAATTCTCCAGGCCAGAATACTGGAGTGGGTAGCCTTTCCCTTCTCCAGGAATAATTTCACTAGAAGCTGTCAAATAGAGGACTTTAGAAACCAACCTTTAATATATTCACGTGCTCCCCCTCATACATATATATTTGTGGAATATAATGCATCTGTTTCTAAAACCTGAACTTCGGACTTCCCTGGTGGCCCAGTGGTTAGAAATATGGCTGTCAGGACAGAGGATGTGGGTTCGATGATGCATGGTATGTTAAGATTCCATATACCGTGAATCAGCTGGGCCCTTGCACCACAACTGCTGAGCCCAAATGCCCTAGAGCTCGTGCCCCACAACATGAGAAGCCCATGCACGACCCACCACCAGAGAGTAGCCCCCGTGAGCCACAGCTAGAGAAAGCCTGCCAGCACCAAGGAAGACCAACCACAGCCAAAAATAAATAAAATTTAAAAAAATAAAACTTGAGCTTCTTCTACCCTTTCACCCAGTGCGCTTCTGTCAATAATCTCTCTCAAGGTCCACAAGCATTTCAGTTAGTATTTAACCAGAACTTAACCAACCACTTCTTAGTAAGTGCCTAGAATGTGCAAGGCCTCACACTTGCCTGAATGTTGGCCTAACTCCCACAGTTCCAGATAACTTGCCTCTTACTGCGATGTGTGTCACTTAAAAAAAAAAACCCTGCAGTTAGCCAGGTTTCTGCAAAATGAAGTCACGGTATAATTATCATTCTTTTATGGTATGTTTATGTTCCAGGACTAACTCCTATGTTCTTTGTGATTTCTCGGAAAGTTTCAGGGACGTTTCGGCATCACAAGTGCCCCTGAGGCAATCCACTTCATAAAGGGCTCAAACAAATTACATATTTCTATATGTGTGTCATTCTTTTTGGTTCATACTTAACTATTTTGAAATTTCCTTAAGAATACCTTTTTACATGTTTTTCTTAGACACCTATGTAGTTAAATTTTACAGTCAGAACAGTCATCATGACTTAAAAAAAATACTGTGTGGGTAAGTTAATTTTTCTTTAAATGAAGATGTAATTATTTCTCAGATTGATACACTTCTCATTGTAGTGTGCTCTTCAAGTTCAAATTTGGTTTTGATTTCCTAGATGTAAAAGAGTGTTTTAAAGATAATTATTATAGTGGAAAGCTAAAACATAGATCAGATCAGTCACTCAGTCGTGTCCGACTCTTTGCGACCCCATGAATCGCAGCACGCCAGGCCTCCCTGTCCATCACCAACTCCCGGAGGTCACTCAGACTCACATCCATCAAGCCAGTGATGCCATCCAGCCATCTCATCCTCTGTCATTCACTTCTCCTCCTGCCCCCATCCCTCCTAGCATCAGAGTCTTCTCCAATGATCAACTCTTCGCATGAGGTGGCCAAAATACTGGAGCTTCAGCTTTAGCATCATTCCTTCCAAAGAAATCCCAGGGCTCATCTCCTTCAGAATGGACTGGTTGGATCTCCTTGCAGTCCAAGGGACTCTCAAGAGTCTTCTCCAACACCACAGTTCAAAAGCATCAATTCTTCGGCGCTCAACCTTCTTCACAGCTCTCATATCCATACATGACCACATGAAAGACCATAGCCTTGACTAGGCGAACCTTTGTTGGCAAAGTAATGTCTCTGCTTTTGAATATGCTATCTAGGTTGGTCATAACTTTCCTTCCAAGGAGTAAGCGTCTTTTAATTTCATGGCTGTATAAGTCATATTTTCCCTATAAAATTTGAGAATGCTTACTTTTTCCACATAAGGGTATGTGAATTTAGGTCTGAGGAAATTCAGAGAGTAAAGTATTGCAAAAAATGCTCATTGCAAGTGTTGGATTTAAATATACCTGAAGTATGACTAAACTAAACCTACTATGTAAAAGTGTAATAATATAACTTCTTCCTACCAAAATATTTTAATTGTTTGCAGCCCAATTATTTTATAACTAAAATATCCAAAGAGCCCTGTAATGGCCTTATACCCACTTGACAGAAGCAGCAACTCAATGTTTCCTCTCCTCAATTTTGAATTGCCTAAAGACACACCTTTTTTGTTTAAGATTATACTCTGTAGACCTCCATGTTTATGTGGACTTGCACTAAACTTAACAGAATTAGGTCAGATTATTTTGATTTTCCTAAGTACCTTGGCTGCTTTTTTAATCTTTTCATCATCAGGTTTAAAATTACAAATACCCCTGTTGTGTCCTGCAGGTAAAATTCTGTCTTGAGTGAAACATTCTATCTCATCATAGAAATACCTTATTTGTGTACATATGCCCTTTTAACATTTTTACATCACACTTTCACATCTATTATATATCACATAGACCTTTCATTTTC
This sequence comes from Tragelaphus eurycerus, assembly GCA_935064755.1. NCBI lineage: Eukaryota > Metazoa > Chordata > Mammalia > Artiodactyla > Bovidae > Tragelaphus > Tragelaphus eurycerus. The sequence goes on from CAKXYN010000007.1 coordinate 51,758,444, forward strand.
TAGTTTTAGGTTTGTTTTGTTTAAAGAATGAAATGTGTATTTTTCCCACTACATTTTAGAAGTTTGGTATGTTTCCTTTTAAATAGTAAGTACACTTCTCTGACCTTTTTTTATCAGTAAGGAACAAGTAAATGACCTCTTGCTATCATTTCTAACCCTGTGTTTTTATGACTCTTAGGATAGCAGCCGTTTATAACAAACTAAACAATTCTTGGGTATAAGGACATGCATAAAACAAACTGCAAAGCTATTAAAATAAGTCTCTGGAAATATGTGTTGGCCAGGAGAGAATATTGACAGTGAAATGAGATGGTTATGGTCTTCTTTGGCAGTATTTTAATTTAAACTTAGGACATCTATATCCTGTATCAAGTTGCTGACACTGAAGGAAGACTGGGAATATAACATAGAGAAGTTTGGGCACTAGAGTGAGTCACACTCCAGACACCTAAGAGTCTCAAAGAGCCTGGAGTCTGAAATTAATGATGGAAATCAACAAAAATTTGCATCTAAACCTACCAGATTATACTGAAATAATAAAAGCCAGAAAGTAGATAACAGCTAAATGAATCCTGGTACAGAAGGAAAAGCCATGTACAAGACGACATGTATACCAGAGGCAAGGCTGTTAGAAGTCCAAGGTGAAATTCAGTGATCAGATGAATGAAGGGATCTACACAAACCAATCAGAACAGAATTGAGGTGCCCACACTCCTGTTTTCAGTCATCAGTGGTAGTAGCCCACTTCATTGTGGAATAATGCTGCTTCCTCTACCTGCCTCACTGCTGAGGATGCCCTCAGGATTATATCCAAGTTCAGGAAAGAATGTTGTTAGTGATGAGTTATGTCCCCTAGACTAACGACCTCCGGGAGTTGGTGATGGACAGGGAGGCCTGGCGTGCTGCAGTTCATGGGGTCGCAAAGAGTCAGACACGACTGAGCGACTGATCTGATCTGATCTGATCTGATGTCCCCTAGGCTATGACAGCACAATTGTGTCTCATTTACCAAATCCTTGAGCTCTCACTAAGCTTTCCATGGTAGATAGAGTATGACTCCAAAAATATTTATCATCTGAATTGCATTAGAATAAGGAGTAGATAAGCCTTATTCTCTGCTCTGGCCAGGACTTCATTCTGTTCTAGACTTAAAACTTACTAGGAGGTAATCAGAGGAAAATAATCAAGATGATAAAAGAATTCCATTCAGCCAAGAGAGATTAATGGATTTGGGGGTGTTTAGAGAAGAAACCTGAAGCTTCAATACTTTGGTCACCTGATGTGAAGAGCCACCTCATGGGAAAAGACCTTGATGCTGGGAAAGTTTGAGGGCAGGAGAAGGGGATGACAGATGGGCAGATGGACAGATGGTTGGATGGGCATCATTGACTCAATGGATATGAGTTTGAGCAAACTCCGGGAGATAGTGAAGGACAGGGAAGCCTGGCGTGCTGCAGTCCACAGGATCACAAAAAGTCGGTCACTACTGAGCAACTGAACAACAGGGTAGAAAAGATTTAGAGAGATATAAGAAATTCGAAGTAGGCGTGAGAAAGAGGCAGAAATAGACTTGCGATACATCTCTCCGAAGGCTGGAATTAAAACCTAAGGGTAGACATTATATGGAGACATGTTGGGTTTGTTTTGTGTGGTTGCTATTGTTGCTTTGTTTTGTTTTGTATAGAGGTTAAATAACTTGAAGGTCCCTTCCAAACCTGAAATTGTGACTGTCAAAGGCCTTGATAGAGAGCATCTGCATTATTGAGTAAATAATGAATTCATTTGAATTCTAATTTGAATTGCTTTGAATTCATTTGAATCCTGATTTCATTTCTTAATAGCTAATGAATTTGACTGTATTTCTTAAAACCTTCTAAACCTCAATTTGTCTTGAAAATTGCAGTAATATCTACCTCTTGGTATTTAACAGAGAATTAATTTTTTTTTTTTCAATTTATTGGGCGTATTCTGGGTCTTAGTTGCAGCCCATGGGTTCTTTGATCTTTGTTTGGTATGCAGGATCTTTACTGGCAGCAGTGAACTTTAGTTGCAGCATGCAAGATCTAGTTCCCTGACTAGGGATCAAACCCAGGCCCCTTGAATTGGAAACACAGAGTCTTAGCCACTTAATTTCATTTCCCATCAGGGAAATCCTGAAGATTAAATTTTGGTGTAAAATACATAGTGCAAAGCCTGGAACATAGTAAATACTACATGAATATTAATTTGCCAGACAAAAATCTGTTTTGTCTATTGTTTAGAGTGTAGCGGCATTGGCATTCAAGGTATATTTCACCTTCTTCAAAAATTATATATTGAGTGAATTGAGAGAGTAGCATTGACATATATACAGTACCATGTGTAAAATGGATAGCTTGTGGGAAGCTGCTGTGTAACACAGGGAACTCAGCCCCGTGCTCTGTGAAGACTTGGACGAGTGGGATCGGGGGGCAGGGTGGGAGGGAGGCTTCAGAGGGAGGGGATATATGTGTATACTTACATACACACTGATTCATGTTATACAGCAGAAGGTAACACAACATTGTAAAACAATTATACTCCAATAATAATAAACTTTTTAAATCATACATTGAGATGTGCTAAAAATTTGCTTTGATAATGATTTTAAATTGTCTTTGGGCACTTAGAGTATCAATAGATAACTTTGAAACAATTTTGCCTTTTCTTTTAAACTATTTTGTTAGATGTGATAATGATATTTTGGGTGTTTTTTTTTAATCCTTATCTGTTAAAAATCTCTACTGAAATATTTACAAGTGAAATGATCTGAGCTCTGAAATCTGCTTTCAATTATTTCAAAATAACTTGAAAGGAAGTAGATAAAAACAATGTTGACAGAACATTATGGCAGTTCCTCAGATGATTAAACAAGGAGATACCATATGGCCCAGCAATTCCACAACTAGTTTTATACTCGAGAAATGAAAACATGTCTACACAGAAACTTGTACATGAATGTTAGATGTTAACAGCATTATTCACAGCAACCAAAATGTGTAAACAACCCAAATGTCCACCAGCTGATGAATGGATTAAACAAAATGGGGATAGCTGTACAATGAAATATTACTCAGTCATAAAAAGAAATGAATTACTAGTAGATATATAACATCATGCACCTTGAAAATACCATGCTAAGTGAAAGAAGCTGGTCACAATGGACACACATGTTCCATTCATTTGAAATGCCTTGAACAAAGAAATCCACAGAAATAGAAAGTCGATTAGTGGTTGCTTATGGCTGTTAAATTGAGGGCAGGATGAGATAGTGGAGTGATTCCTAAAGGACTCAGGGTTTCCTTCTGAGGTGATGGGAAAATTTTTTCTTGCTTTATACTTTAAATGGATGACTATATTGGCAAGTGAATTATATCTCAATAAAGCTGTTTTTAAGAAAAAACAATTTATTGCCAAAATGTTGATAATGGTTAAAGTTGAGCAGTAGAAAATGGGAACTAAAACTTTCCAAAATAAAATGTTTAAATGCTCTTTCAGAAGTAGTTTAAACCTCCAATATAGGTATGTACTTGGTTTAGAACAGTTCAGTTCAGTCGCTCAGTTGTGTCTGACTCTTTGCGACCAATAGACTGCAGCACACCAGGCTTCCCTGTCCATCTTCAACTCCCAGAGTTGACTCAAACTGATGTCCATTGAGTCGGTGATGCCATCCAACCATCTCATCCTCTGTCATCCCCTTCGCTTCCTGCCCTCAATCTTTCTCAGCATCAGAATCTTTTCAACTGAGTCAGTTCTTCACATCAGGTGGCCAAAGTATTGGAGTTTCAGCTTCATCATCAGTCCTTCCAATGAATATTCAGGACTGATCTCCTTTAGGATGGACTGGTTGGATCTCCTTGCAGTCCAAAGGACTCTCAAGAGTCTTCTCCAACACCACAGTTCAAAAGCATCAGTTCTTCAGTGCTCAGCTTTCTTTATGATCCAGCTGTCACATCCATAACATGACTACTGGAAAAACCATACTCTTGACTAGATGGACCTTTGTTGGCAAAGTAATGTCTCTGCTTTTCAATATGTTGTCTGGGTTGGTCATAACTTTTCTTCCAAGGAGCAAGCATCTTAATTTCATGGCTACAGTCACCAACTGCAGTGATTTTGGAGCCCACAAAAGAAAGTCTGACACTTTCCACTGTTTCCCCATCTATCTGCATGAAGTGATGGGAGATGCCATGATCTTAGTCTTCTGAATATTGAGTTTTAAGCCAACTTTTTCACTCTCACTTTCATCAAGAGGCTCTTTAGTTCTTCACTTTCTGCCATAAGGGTGGTATCATCTGCATATCTGAGGTTATTGATATTTCTCCCAGCAATCTTGATTCCTGTTTGTGCTTCCTCCAACCAGTGTTTGTCATGATGTACTATGCATATAAGTTAAATAAGCAGGGTGACAGTATACAGACTTGACATATTCCTTTCCCTATTTGGAACCAGTCTGTTGTTCCACGTCCAGTTCTAACTTGCTTCCTGACCTTCATACAGATTTCTCAAGAGGCAGGTTTGGTGATCTGGTATTCCCATCTCTTACAGAATTTTCCACAGTTTATTGTGATCCACACAGTCAAAGGATTTGACATAGTCAATAAAGCAGAAATAGATGTTTTTCTGGAACTCTCTTGCTTTTTCGATGACCCAACAGATGTTGGCAATTTGATCTCTGGTTCCACTGCCTTTTCTAAAACCAGCTTGAACATCTGGAAGTTCATGGTTCACATACTGTTGAAGCCTGGCTTGGAGAATTTTGAGCATTACTTTACTAGTGTGTGAGATGAGTGCAATTGTGTGGTAGTTTGAGCATTCTTTGGCATTCCCTTTCTTTGGGATGGAATGAAAACTGACCAGTCCTGTGGCTCCTGCTGAGTTTTCCAAATTTGCTGGCATATTAAGTGCAGTACTTTCACAGCATCAACTTTTAGGATTTGAAATAGCTCAACTGGAATTCTATCACCTCCACTGGCTTTGTTCATAGTGATGCTTCCTAAGGCCCATTTGACTTCGCATTCCAGAGTTTCTGGCTCTAAGTGAGTGATCACACCATCGTGGTTATCTGGGTCATGAAGATCTTTTTTGTATAGTTCTTCTGTGTATTCTTGCTACCTCTTCTTAATATCTTCTCCTTCTGTTAGGTCCATGCCATTTCTGTCCTTTTTTGTGCCCATCTTTGCATGAAATGTTCCCTTGGTATCTCCAATTTTCTTGAATAGATCCTTAGTCTTTCCCATTCTGTTGTTTTCCTCTATTTCTTTGCACTAATTAATCACTGAGGAAGGCTTTCTTATCTCTCCTTGCTATTCTTTGAAACTCTGCATTCAAATGAATATAACTTGCCTTTTCTCCTTTGCTTTTCACTTCTCTTCTTTTCACAGCTGTTTGTCAGACCTCCTCAGACAGTCATTTTGCTTTTTTGCATTTCTTTTCCATGGGGATGGTCTTGATCCCTGTCTCCTGTACAATGTCAGGAACCTCTGTCCATAGTTCATCAGGCACTCTGTCTATCAGATCTAGGCCCTTAAATCTATTTCTCACTTCCACTGTATAATCATAATGGATTTGATTTATGTCATACCTGCATGGTCTAGTGGTTTTTTCCTACTTTCTTCAATTTAAGTCTGAATTTGGCAATAAGGAGTTCATGATCTTAGCCACAGTCAGCTCCCAGTCTTATTTTTGCTGACTGTATAGAGCTTCTCCATCTTTGGCTGCAAAGAATATAATCAGTCTGATTTCAGTGTTAACCATCTGGTGATGTCCATGTGTAGAGTCTTTTCTTGTGTTGTTGGAAGAGGGTATTTGCTATGACCAGTGTGTTCTCTTAGCAAAATTCTATTAGCCTTTGCCCTGCTTCATTCTGTACTCCAAGGCCAAATTTGCCTGTTACTCCAGGTGTTTCTTGACTTCTACTTTTGTATGTCAGTCCCCTATAATGAAAAGACATCTTTTTTGGGTGTCAGTTCTAAAAGGTCATTGTAGGTCTTCACAGAAACGTTCAACTTCAGCTTCCTCAGGGTTACTGGTTGGGCCATACACTTGGATTACCATGATATTGAATGGTTTGCCCTGGAAACGAACAGAGATCATTCTGTTGTTTTTGAGATTGCATCCATGTACTGCATTTCAGACTCTTTTGTTTTGGTTTAAAACCAGGTTGGTTTTTACCTCGGGTTAGCTCAGGTAAGAAGGATGCACAGAATGCTGACTTGACTGCCAGATACATTGTTATTCCTCTAAAGAGCACTTCAGTGTAACCTCCAGTGGAGCACATGTTTGCATTATACTTCTTAGAGCTATTTTCATCAAGAAATGCCATCTATGTGTCCCCTTGCCAACATCTTTGCAGAGTTTACAACTTTCAGCCGTCTATTGGCATCAACCGTGCAGTACTCTTAAGCAGCTGCTCTGCAGTGGAGCTCTTTAGTATGCCACCCTCTATGCAAATAGTTTATACTAAATGACCAGGATATGTGCGTTCACATTCAAGAGAGTGGTTTATCTCCTTTATAGAGAGTGTTTGTACAGTCATCATCTTCAACATCATCACCATCTGGAAGCGTCATAAGAATGTCCTTAACTCTTCCACTTTGAGGAGTTGAGTACTGCAGTGTGGTTTTTATTGTTTTGTTTTGTTTTTAAGTTACAATCATATAATCAGATACAGTTCTACATTTGTTCATTTTAATGAATGGTTCCTTCATTCCTGAAGTTACGGTAATTTTCTTATGTGTTTGATATACTAGAATTATAAGATATATCCTATTAGGTTTTTGTAGATCACTAGAAAATGTATCAGAACTAATGAATATTCTTATCAGTCAGACTGCTATAGAAGAATGTTTAAAGGTCTCAAACAAGTGGTATAAGGAAAAGAGAATTGAGGCATGGTACTTTTGCTGTACTTGAATTTTATAATGAATGAGTAATGATTCTATGATTTTTAAAAAGCAGAAATTAAAAGAAATATTTTGACAAATGACTTTCTAAATTAATGGAGCATTTGCCAGGAATTGACTAGGACTACCAAAAAGAAGGGTCCCTGATTAAGATATTCCACATTTTGTAATTTTGGATAAGAGAGCCTACTTTCCATCTGAGGACCCTAGAGTAAAACCTACTTGACACATTTTCTTGTCCACATATCCAGCTATCTCATTCAGATGAATGGCCCATAGCAGCAAAAAGAAAACATTTAGTCTCTTTATTCATTCATAAATTGGGACACACAACCAAAGACTGTCAGAAACTGGAAGAAAATTAATAGCACAAGAGGAAAAAACATACACACACAATAAGCGGAGGGACTGACTCTTCTCCAGAGAAAACAAAAATTCTGTGACAGAAAAGAATTTGCAAGGTTTTGTAATTAGTTTCTTCAAAAAGATTTAAGAAATTAGTATTTATAGAAAATAAGCAGTGTATGGGAAAAGTTTCTGGTGTTTTCAAAAAGTGCTGAAATCAAAATCATAAAGTTACTATAAGTAAGTTAAAATGCCAGTAGAAGGATGTCAGGAAAAGTGAACAAACTCTCCTAAAACTTCGAAAACGGTAAAAAGACAGAAATTTACAAGGAAAAGGTAAACAACATTGACAGTTCCGAGAGAAAGAAAATACTTACAAAGAAATCAGCATAGTTCCCAGAAATTTGACTTTAGAAAACAGAAGTAATACCAGCAGAGTTCTGAGGACAAGTATAGTACTATACCACAGTACCCCCTCATGAAATTACTAGATTGTTTGCCATCAAGTGACAAAAAGAGAGAGAGATGAGAAATAATGGAACATGCCAAGATGTGCAATAAAAGGAAATTTCAGAGTAACAACTTTGCATCAGTCTTAACATCAGTCAGTACAAAATTGACCCCAGCAAACAGTATGATTAAGAAGCTAGATTATCTTAGGTAATGTGGGGGAAAAAGGCATTTCCATCAATGAGGAGAAAAAAGGCAGAAGCTCTTTAAGAAGAAGGGGAATGATCTCTGTAAGGAAGTCAAGGTTGCTATATTTAAAATGGATAACCAACACAGACGTACTGTATAGCACAGGGAACTCTGCTCAGTGTTGTGTGGCAGCCTGGATGGGAGGGGTGTCTGGGGGGAGATTGGATGCATGTGTGTATGGCTGAGTCCCTTCGCTGTTGCCCTGACACTGTCACAGCGTTGTTTGTTAATCACCTGTGTGTGTGCTCAGTCGCCTGAGTTGTGTTGGACTCTTTGTGACCCTGTGGGCTGCAGCCTGCCAGGCTTCCCTGTCCTTCACCATCTCCCAGAGTTGGCTCAAACTCATATCCATTGAGTTGGTGATACCCTTAGACTCAGGAAAACTGCCCACCCTCACAATAGAAGAAATGCAAAATAAACATACCCAAACACTTATGAGCCTGGCAAAGGTCCAAAAAGATAAGACAAGCATACATTTGACCCTCGGTTGGGGTCATCCTAGTCTAAAAGTAAAAACCTGTGAATTTCCCTTCTGTCTCCTGACCAGCATCAGAAGTGATCTGTTACCTGTAATTGTTCCTATATGAGCAGCAGGTGAGGCCAAAGAGAAACAAAAGCACGACTTCCTCTTGGACTCTCAGGAGCCAAAGCCCTCTGCCTGGTACCCCCTCTTCCCCTTTGTTTTCTGCCTCCTCATCCTTACCGTCTCCCCCTTCACTCCCCTCAGAAGGTATGATTCCCTGGACCCTATTTATCTGTAGAATAGTGTTAGGTTGTATTGGAGGAAATTTTTTTCTCAATATTTTATCTCCATGCCAAGGTACAAAAGGTATGACTAGTAAAAAGAGGTTCTTTCAGATAAAAAATGTTCCTTTGATAGGTTGAGAGACCATTATCTCATTTCTATTTACTGCGTGGTAACTAAAACAGGCTCCAAAATCACTGCAGATGGTGACTGCAGCCATGAAATTAAAAGACGCTTACTCCTTGGAAGGAAAGTTATGACCAACCTAGATAGCATATTCAAAAGCAGAGACATTACTTTGCCAACAAAGGTCCGTCTAGTCAAGGCTATGGTCTTTCCAGTGGTCATGTATGGATGTGAGAGTTGGACTGTGAAGAAGGCTGAGCGCCGAAGAATTGATGCTTTTGAACTGTGGTGTTGGAGAAGACTCTTGAGAGTCCCTTGGACTGCAAGGAGATCCAACCAGTCCATTCAGAAGGAGATTGGCCCTGGGATTTCTTTAGAAGGAATGATGCTAAAGCTGAAACTCCAGTACTTTGGCCACCTCATTCGAAGAGTTGACTCATTGGAAAGGACTCTGATGCTGGAGGGGATTGAGGGCAGGAAGAGAAGGGGACGACAGAGGATGAGATGGCTGGATGGCATCACTGACTCGATGGACATGAGTCTGAGTGAACTCCTGGAGTTGGTGATGGACAGGGAGGCCTGGTGTGCTGCGATTCATGGGGTCACAGAGTCGGACACGACTGAGCAACTGAATTGAACTGAACTGAACTAGAACAGGAGCTGAAATCTACCATAACACCAGACATATTTTACATTAAATCAATGGTACACACTCCACTATAGGGAAGCATATAAATGAAGTAGCATAGTCTCAAAAGCAGTGAGTCCTCAAAAGGCTCAAATATCAGGGACTTCCCTGATGGTTCAGCAGTTAAGAATCCACCGTGCAATGCAGGGGACAAGGGGTCCATCCTTGGTCAGGGAACTAAGATCACACATGCTGCAGAGCAACTAAGACAGGGCACAGCCAAATAAATAATTTTTTAAATAGTATATCAGACTGGCAGTTTCTGCAGGTAGACACATCCTCATGTGCATTGGCCAAGCCAGCCCCATTCCTGCAGAAAAGAGAGGATTCTGGCATCGTTTCTTCTAGCTCCTCTCTTGGCCCTGTGAGTTATTAAGGCTTTGTGGCTTAAACTCAACAGCTCTGTTTTAAAATACCCACTCAAGCTAGATGGTTCTAAATAGAACTAATGACAGCCAGAAAAAAAAAGGCCTGTAGGAACTTGCTCTGACACAGAGCTGATGTCTATAAACAGATTAGTAGAAGGAAGCAGAACATTTTCTATCGCTGTAACTTTTGTGTCTTGGCACGAAGATGAAATAAAATCATAGGAGAAAATTACCTCCAACAAAGCCTACCACTGTTCTACAGAGAATAAGGTAAAGAAGAGTTTAGTCTGCCCTCTCTCCATATACTTGTGTTTGATCAAATCAATTTAATAATGAAGCATAAATATCCACTAGTTAATTTGCGGTGCTAAAGGTTTGACTACGGGGAAAAGAAACAACAAAATAGATGTAGAAGAGAGAATGAAGGAAATTTTTGATCTGGGTTTTCCAAGGTGAACATAACTAATCCTTAATTCAAACAATGACTGATAGACCTAACTCAGGTTTTCATTTGTAGAAGAAGAGGGAGTAATATGTTTTTTGTGTCTTTACTGAAGTATAGTCGATTTACGATGTTTCAGGTGTAGAGCAGAGTCATTCTGACTCCCTGTGCTATAAAAGTTGGTCCTTGATGTTGATCTGTTTTATATATAGCAGTCTGTATCTGTTAATCCCAAATTCCTGATTTATCCCTTCCCCCACTTTCCCTTTTGGTAACCATAAATTTGTTTTCTGTCTTTTAGTCTGGGAATAACATAGTTAAAGAAATCCTGAACCTATATTAAACTTATTGTTTGAACTGATGACTAATAGAGAAGAAAAAATTTTTTCAGACTTTTTCCCTTGCATCTTCATGCAAGATTTCAAAAAAGGCTGGTAGGATAGTTTAAGAGGTAGAACAGAAAAAGTCAAGTGCCTAAATAATCTGTTTATCAAGTATGTGTAGAAAAGCTACCACGGGATGTAGCTATGCCCATGACTCCCAAATTTGTTAAAATCACCTGGGGACCTTTAAAAATTTCAGAGCCAAGGCTACACCCCTGTTCAAATATCTCTCAATCTCTAAGGGTGGAACACAGACATCAGGTTGTTTGTTTGTTTTTTAAGCTCCACAGGTGATTCCAATGTGCTAAAAAATTTGAGAAACACTAGACTATGGAATTGGAGAAGGCAATGGCACCCCACTCCAGTACTCTTGCCTGGCAAATCCCATGGACGGAGGAGCCTGGTAGGCTGCAGTCCATGGGGTTGCTAAGAGTCGGACACGACTGAGTAACTTCACTTTCACTTTTCACTTTCATGCATTGGAAAAGGAAATGGCAACCCACTCCAGTGTTCTTGCCTGGAGAATCCCAAGGATGGGGGAGCCTGGTGGGCTGCCGTCTCTGGGGTTGCACAGAGTTGGACACCACTGAAGCAACTTAGCAGTAGCAGCAGACTTTGAAATCATTTTTTTTTTTTTTTGAAGTACAGTTGATTTATAATACTGTGTTTGTTTCAGGCGTACAGCAAAGTGATTCAGTTATACATGTATATTTTTTCAGAGTATTTTCCATCATAGGTTATTATAAGATATTAAATATAGTTCTCTATGCTATACAGTAAATCCTTGTTGCTGATCTCCTTTATGTATAACAAAATAATACTATTGTATGTGTCTCTTAATAAATAGCTACGTCCCTATTTATCCTATTTCTCCCTCCCCCTCTTTCCCCTTTGGAATGACATACTTATCTTTTAACAGTATTAACAACTATGAGATTTTTGTGCATCATTATTGAACATTAATATGTAGTTATTTTCACAACTTTCTTCATTTATGTAATGTAATTGTTTCAAATGTTTTTTCTACTTCAAGAATAAAAATAAATGTTTTAACATCAACATCTTGAGTTCTGCTTGCTAAAATCATACTTGTCTTCCTCTTCTGTTTTCATGTATCAACAGGAATTGGCAGCGATGAAACAGATTATCACTCACATGCGTAGTAAGCGTTCCGAGGACAACTTACTTTTCACTAAAATGGAATCCAAAACTGTGACAGAAAATCAGAAATCACAGACTTTGAATGCACCTAAAGAAGCTGAAGACAATGTATTTATACCCAAACCAACACTGTTTGTAAGTACAACAAAAGTTAATTTAGAATGTTAGTCCTTAGTTTTCACTAAATATATTTGACTTAAATATCCTTCCTCTCACTCATATTGATTGGTTTCAGACTAACTATAATCATTTTACGAAAGGGCCTTGAAAGATCTGTATTAGTCCCTTTTCTAGTTAGCATATTGAACTTGCCCAGTAATTAGCATTAATATAGCACCTTCCATTCTCCAGGGACAAATTTTAAACATCAGAAACTCTTGATTTGACTGGTTTACAGCATGATCTCTCAGTTTTTCATTAGAATGTAGCTGAGATCCTACTTCTTTTGAAGGATTTTCTCTTGTATATAAAAGAAAGTTTATTATAGAAAAAAGAGAAAATGCAGATAAGCAAAAAGAAGTTTGTTTTTTGGGTTTTTTGTTTGTTTGTTTGTTGTTGTTTTGGGCATGCCTTTCGATTTACAGGATCTTGGTTCCCTGACCAGGGATTGAATTCCAGCCCTCAGTAGTGCAAACACTAAGTCCTAACCACTGGTCAGCCAGGGAATTCCCTGTTTGCATCATTTATAAATTTACATAAGAATAAAAGGGATGTAAAATGTCACCTATCCCCTCTTATTTGTAAAATAATATATTTTGCTGTAAGGAGTTTTCTTGTAAAGTATAAAACCAATCATATTAACATAAACCAAAAAACTGAAACGCATTATTAGGTTAAAATGTATGTGCACAGAAAGTAGTAAAAAAAACAACAAGAAATTAGAAATATTTGGGTTAAAAGGAGAGAAAATAAATTATGAAATATTGAAAATGATGTTTTAATAATAATGAGAATTTAACAGAGTCAAACTAGGAGTAACTTTATTAAATAGTTCACTTTACTTCAACACAGTTACCCCTCCATGCCTTAATTTCTCAGAAGAGGCATGATTTTTACCATCTGAGCATAGAGACTCAAAGCCAGAAAGATTTTCTGTAGGATATTCTGAGTCAGTGAGTCCCCAGAATCTTAAACTTTTTTCAACTCCCTAGATGATTATAATAATCGGTCAAGTATGGGAACTTCTGATCTAAGCTGTTTCATTATACATTCAGAACATGCTACTCAAGATCAATGAGATGTGAGAGATTGCTTGGTGATTACATAGTTCAACCTCCTTTTTCAAAAAAATGACAGAGTTACAGTCTAAATGAAATAAGGGATAATTATCACAAGGATCTATGTGGCAATAGACTGAGCTAACAGAGTGGAGAAAACAGGCAATCTAGACTGACCGGCCTGGGAACAAGGCAGCTCTGTGGATGTCCACGCTCGATCTTTTCCTCTAGTGGTACCCTGGCCTCTCGCTGTTTCCCTCCTAGTGTCTGCTCACTCATGGTTTCCACTTCCTTATCCACTTGCTCACAGTTCCTTGTCTTGAGATGTGTTTCTCTGCATCCTTTCCCTAATCTGCTCTCTTTTAACTAGTTCTCTTTGTATTTTCCAAAAGCAAGAATTGAATGGGCACAGTTCCTCCTTCTTGGGGGATGGATACCTCTTGTGGCAAGACATGTTAAGGTTATTAGCCAGCTACTGAATGGCTGCCCTTACTAATGACCAGGGATAGGGATCATCTGATACCAAAGAAATATGCCTAGGGCTGTTCATTCAGAAGGGCTAGGGCTAGGCAGGTTCTCCTCGGAAAGTCAGCTAAGATTATGGCAGACACTATGATGTGTCTGTTATTATAGTCTACAAGAAGAGAGCAGACTGAACACATAGATGCTAATGGGAAATGTAGCGTGGCATGAAAACCCCATGGTACAGCCAAATGCATTAAGCCTGTCACACGCTCTGGTCTGCTTTTCTGACCCTTCTCTGTTTCAAGCAACATACTACTCTTTCCGACCCTGACCTCCTACATGTCTGACTTTAGCTGGGTAACCTGATTCTGATATCCTGAAATCCTGACTGTCACCAATACAAAAGTAACAGATTTCTCCAGGATGTCAAGATAAAGTTTTGCAAAGAGAAGACAGATAAGATTTTAAATATAAAGTCTTAATTGAGTAGTTTTTATTTCCTCCTTTATGCTTATCTGTATTTTCTTTTTTTCTACAATAATCTTTTTCTTATATACTAGAGAAAATGTTTCAAAAGAGGTATAGTCTCAGCTACATCCTAATGAAACCTGAGAGCTCATGCTATAAACCAGTCAAATCAAGACTATGTTGCTAATAATGTAGAATTTGGAATGGAAACTGACCGGGTCACCTGGGGCGAGTCACTAAAATGCACTGAACTGGTTCTTATCTACAAAATTAGGAGCGAGATTACATGATATAAGGCCTGGACTTCTTTTATACTAGCATCCATGATTATCTTAAAGCATCATAATTTCTAAGTTACTCAGTATTTTCAATTTTCCATAGCAGTGCTTTTCTTATGTTTTCTCTGATCTTGTTAATAGGAATTTATGGTGCTAATATTTTAAAGTCAGATCAGATCAGATCAGTCGCTCAGTCATGTCCGACTCTTTGCGACCCCATGAATCGCAGCACGCCAGGCCTCCTTGTCCATCACCAACTCCCAGAGGTCACTCAGACTCACATCCATCGAGTCAGTGATGCCATCCAGCCATCACATCCTCTGTCGTCCCCTTCTCCTCCTGCCCCCAATCCCTCCCAGCATCAGAGTCTTCTCCAATGAATTAACTCTTCATATGAGGTGGCCAAAATACTGGAGTTTCAGCTTTAGCATCATTCCTTCCAAAGAAATCCCAGGGCTCATCTCCTTCAGAATGGACTGGTTGGATCTCCTTGCAGTCCAAGGGACTCTCAAGAGTCTTCTCCAACACCACAGTTCAAAAGCATCAATTCTTCGGCTCTCAGCCTTCTTCACAGTCCAGCTCTCACATCCATACGTGACCACAGGAAAGACCATAGCCTTGACTAGGCGAACCTTTGTTGGCAAAGTAATGTCTCTGCTTTTGAATATGCTATCTAGGTTGGTCATAACTTTCCTTCCAAGGAGTAAGCGTCTTTTAATTTCATGGCTGCAGTCACCATCTGCAGTGATTTTGGAGCCCAGAAAAATAAAGTCTGACACTGTTTCCACTGTTTCCCCATCTATTTCCCATGTAGTGATGGGACCAGATCAGATCAGATCAGATCAGTCGCTCAGTCGTGTCCGACTCTTTGCGACCCCATGAACTGCAGCACGCCAGGTCTCCCTGTCCATCACCAGCTCCCAGAGGTCACCCAGACTCGCATCCATCGAGTCAGTGATGCCATCCAGCCATCTCATCCTCTGTCATCCCCTTCTCCTCCTGCCCTCAATCCCTCCCAGCATCAGCGTCTTCTCCAATGAGTCAGCTCTTCGCATGAGGTGGCCAAAATACTGGAGTTTCAGCTTTAGCATCATTCCTTCTAAAGAAATTCCAGGATTGATCTCCTTCAGAATGGACCGGTTGGGTCTTCTTGCAGTCCAAGGGACTCTCAAGTGTCTTCTCCAACACCACAGTTCAAAAGCATCAATTCTTCGGCGCTCAGCCTTCTTCACAGTCCAGCTCTCACATCCATACATGACCACAGGAAAGACCATAGCCTTGACTAGGCGAACCTTTGTTGGCAAAGTAATGTCTCTGCTTTTCAATATGCTATCTAGGTTGGTCATAACTTTCCTTCCAAGGAGTAAGCGTCTTTTAATTTCATGGCTGCAGTCACCATCTGCAGTGATTTTGGAGCCCAGAAAAACAAAGTCTGACACTGTTTCCACTGTTTCCCCATCTATTTCCCATGCAGTGATGGGACCAGATGCCATGATCTTCAGATGCCATAATCTTCGTTTTCTGAATGTTGAGCTTTAAGCCAACCTTTTCACTCTCCACTTGCACTTTCATCAAGAGGCTTTTTAGTTCCTCTTCACTTTCTGCCATAAGATCTAACAGTTATGTAATTTTATGGTTCTATAGCTAAAATGGAACATTTCTAATTTACTTCCAGATCCTTTGGCTGAAATTATTTGCTGTTGGTATTTTTCCCTAATATTAAATTCAATATTTAATGGGATGGATAGGTACGTGTTTATATATACACTGAAAATATGAAGAAAACACACAAAGCCCTGGTTAAATGGGCAGTAGGGTGAAGATGGATTCCCTGGTAGCTCAAATGGTAAAGAATCACCTGCAATGCAGAAGACCCAAGTTTGATCCCTAGGTTGGGAAGATCCCCTGGAGGAGGAAATGGCACCCCACTCCAGTATTCTTGCCTGGGAAATCCCATGAACAGAGAAGCCTGGTGGGCTATAGTCCATGGGGTCACATTGTCAAACATGACTGAGCAACAATCACTTGCACTTGCAGGGTGAAGGTAGATCTGAGTTAGAGAAGAGAAAGGGGAGGAATAAGAGCTTAAGACATTTTTCTTCACATAAGTTTATGATCATAAAAATGTCCTGCAGTGTTCATGTGATATTTACATACAAAGACAACCCCACAGGTGTATTTTGTTGTTGTTTCTTTCTCTTTTTTGGCTGGCTGTGTCAGGTCTTAGTTTCAGTACTCAGGATCTTTCCTGGCAGCAATAGGCTTCTCTCTAGTTGTGCTCGTACACTGCAGAGCAGGTGGGCTCTGTAGTTTGCAGCTCTCAGGGTCTCCAGTGAGGCACCCAGGCTCTAGTTGGAGGACATAGGCTTAGTTGCTCTGCTATACATGGGATCTTTGTTTCTCTGACCAGGGATGGAACCCACATACCCTGCATTGGAAGGAAGTTCTCAACCTCTGGACCACCAGGGAAGTGTCTCCCACAAGTTGTATTCTGTAGGAGAACTCTTGACTGTTGAAATCACACATGTTGGCAGGGTTATTATTCAGGCATTTTTGATGTACCAACAAAGACTAAATTGAACCATAGAATGTAAGTGCTTTGAGGATAGAAACTTGTTCCCATTGCCTTACACAGCACAAGATCAAAGCAGATAATAAATATTTGGTAACATAGGACTTAAAAAAAAGAAAGTTATTTGCCTCCCCAATTTAGTTATCATCTAAACTGTGGGGAATTTTAGCGTTGAACTAAATAAACTACATGGGGTCACAAAGAGTCGGACACGACTGAGCAACTGAAAAACAACAAATCAACTACAAGGAAAGTGAAAGCAGCAGCTTCTCAGACCACGTGCTGCTTCTGCATCAGGCGACACCACTCAGTCTCTTTCATCCGAAACTCACAGTTTGTTCCCACCGATAATCTGCTTTCTCTTTCGAGGTGGTTTTTAGCTGTCCTAGCCATTTTTAATATCCCCTTCCTAGATGACAACGAGAGCTATTTGAATCGTCTTTGTAGCAACACTCCTCTCCTTTCAGAGCAGCAAGGAACTGTCTTTTGCTAGTTTTCTGTTCCTTTCCCAAAATACCTTTATACTCAGGATTCATATCATTGTCATTATTTTGTCAGTACTTTTCTTTAAATACATATTAGCAACCCCACTGTTAGTCTTGTCTCCAGGCAGATTGTGGTGGTTTGGTTGCTAAGTCATGTCCAACTTTTTGCAACTCCATGGACTGTAGCCCACCAGGCTCCTCTATCCACGGAATTCTCCAGGCAAGAATACTGAAGTGGTAGCCATCTCCTTCTCCAGGGGAATCTTCCAGACTAAAGGATTGAACCCATGTCTCCTGCATTGCAGGCGGATTCTTTTACTGCTGAGCCACCAGGGATTGTAGGTTCAATCTTGGTAGAACCTGGTAGAATTTGTAGAACCTGAATCTCCAAGTAGAATAGGGAACATAGTAAGAATATGCAGCACAAGTACGTAATTGAAGGGTCTGAATTACAGGGAGTTCATGATAGCGTCCCGGTCTTGGCTTATACTGGTTACCTCATTGACTAGTGTATGTTGAATGGGTAAATTACATTTATGTAATTTTTACAAAAATTATTATATAAACCACGTGATTCTCAAGAAGTGATTTAGAAGGCTATGTGTATATTCAAGTAAGTTGAACACATGTGTGCTCACTCTATGGAGGACCTAGGCATTATAGAGCATCTGATCATGAAGAGAGAGTCAACTTTGGACTTCTCGGTCCAGCGCAGGGTGTGCAGGTTCCATCCCTGGTTAGGGAACTAAGATCCCACATGCCTCTTGTGTAGCTAAAAAACAAGAATAATTTTAAAGATAAAATAAAAATAAATACATTAAAAAGCTTGAAGTAAGTGTTAAGAAAAAAGTCAGCTTTACAGATACTTGTCCTCTAAGATCAAGTGAAAATAGTAAAAGGTGAAATTGGGTGGAGTCTTTTAAAGGAAATACAAATTACTATGAGAATTCAAAGAAAAAAAGAGAGATAATATGATGTTGATGGGCACTAGGAAAGAAAGCATTGAGGTTGATCTTGAAGAATGTCTAGGATTTGACAAACACAATAAGGGTTAATGAGTGAGAAATTCCAAGAGCAGAGAGTGTAATATTCATAAAACATTTTCTAATTTGCTCCTTTTCATTATTCAAAATAAGAATGTTTAATAATCTGACTTTATACCTTTCCTACTACATTCTTATGCCAGACTTTAGGCATTTCACCGCTTAATGCTTTCTCTTACGACAAAAGAAAAATACACATCAGTAAGGTATACATAGAGTAGTCTGATTCAAACAGGCAGGAATTATTAGAATGGTGGTTACCAGAAAGCAGGGGGAATGGGGAGTTACTGTGTCTGATGTGTGCAGAATAAGCATAATATTTTATGGCACACCAGGGTAAATGAACTTTGCTGGTAGGTTGAAGCAGCTCCAGCCATGTCTGAAGGCTCAGGGGCCAGTTGCTCATCATACCTCTAATGCTTTCTGGTCACATTTGTTTGGAAGCTCTGGTTTCACTATTTCATGTTGAATCTAGATTTATCTCATCAGAACATGCTCAGACCTTAAGATATCTAGCTATGTCTATTTACATTTTTAAATATAATTTTGTAATTTCAGCTCTCAGAAATAGTAATAGCAACCTCTTTCTGATGTAATGTAGCTGTGAGCTAAATTAGAAATAAGGATTCTTTTTAGTAAGCATGAAAGTAGAGCTGTGAGGACTGTATGATTTGAGGCAGTTTCTCATTTAGTCACTTCCTTGGTAGAAAAGCTGGTCTTCTCTCCTAGACTCATTTAAGTTGAGCCCTGCCTTTGAGGACTCGTAAATATTTGTTTCTTTGATTCCTAGTTTGTATCTTTGTTTTCAAAATACAGTGATTATATCTACTAAACATAGTATTTCTTTACTTCAAAAAAGTGGCGCTGGCTGAACATTAATAGATTCTTAATTTCTAGCTCTCTTTCTAGATTCCAGGAATAATCTACCAGGTGTATTGTGTCTGCATTTATCAGTCAGCATTCTTCTCAATGTTATAATCCCCAAGTTATATATTAATGTTTTAGTTGTCTGTTTCTGGGTGATACAAAAGTAGCTATCTTATCAGTTATTATCTCCCAAATCACATTGTAACAGTAAATTACTTCTGGTTGGTTTCCAGTTAATCCCATCATTTGTTTTTAACCACAGCCCCCTGAGCTCTTTGCTAAATCTGGAATACAGTTTACTTCAGGGCCTGCTAACACCACTAATAATGGGAGATTTTCAGTAATGTGTACTGTTTCTTTGTAAAGTTACAAATATAATTAACCTAAACCAGCTCGAAAAATTAAAGCAGTTTTGTTTTGGCTCAGATGGTAAAGAAGAGCCCAGGAGACCTGGGTTCAAGCCCTGAGTCCAGAAGATCCCCTGGAAAAGGAAATGGCCACCCACTCCAGTTTTCTTGCCTGGAGAATTCCATGGACAGAGGAACCTGACAGGCTACAGCCCATAGGGTCGCAAAGAGTCGGACACGACTGAGCAGTTAAAACTTATCTGTCCAAGACAGAAGTTCATTCTAAGTAGTTTGTATGTCTAGGACTTCCCCGGTGGTCCAGTGAGAATCTGCCGGCCAATGCAGGGGAGACAGCTTCCATCCCTGGTCCGGGAAGATTCCACATGCCACAGAGTAGCTAAAACCATGTGTCACAACTACTGGGCCCGTAGTCTCTAGATCCCATGCTCCACAACAAGGGAAGCCCATTCACTGCAACTAGAAAAAAACCCATGTGCGGTAACCAAGATCCAGCACAGCCAAAAATTAATCAATTCAGGAGTTTGTATGTCTAATGTGTTTGTATATAAAATATATTATGAAAAGGGTTTCATATCATGGAACCTCTGAGAATCTTAATTTTTTTAACTATGAAATAGAAAATAAAGATGCTCCTTAGAAGATTAACTCTATTAATGACTGAAGAGGCATAACAAAATTTGTTACCTAAAATACCATCTTATAGGCAGAAAAGCTAAACAACTTTAAGATAGTAACATAAAAGAAACACTACTGTATAAATAGGTAAAAGAGTGGAATTACCAAAATAAAAAGCAGTTAGTTCTGTATCTGAATTTTTGTGCCCACTTTATTTAACAGTCATCTATCAGGGGTTGGCAAATTTTTCCTAAAAGTGCAAGACAGTAAATATTCTAGGCCTTAAGAGGCACGTGCATATTGTTTTGTTTTTACCTTTCTTTAAAAATGTTAAATCCATTCTTAGCAGGCAGTCCATACAAAAACAGACCATGGACCATGGTTCGCCAGTCAGTGATCTATCCTAATGTAGTTTGCTCAGTACTAATCAGGAGTTGGTAAAAGCTTAGAAACTCCCAGTGTCTAGAACTTTGGGCCATCACTAATGGATAGTACCTTACTGACAAAATATCTAAAAACAGAGAATGCATGTGTCATAAGGATCTAAAATCAGCTTTCCAGAAGCACTATTATCTCCAAGGAATTTGTTTGAATTTTGCTAGTGTTTAGATATAGATACTGATGTAGATGTATCTATCTATATCTAAATACATCTACATCAGTATCTAGATGGGGCTTCCCTGGTGGCTCAGAGGTTAAAGCATCTGCCTGGAATGCAGGAGACCCAGGTTTGATACCTGTGTCGGGAAGATCCCCTGGAGAAAGAAATGGCAACCCACTCCAGTACTCTTGCCTAGAGAATCCCATGGAGGGAGGAGCCTGGTAGGCTACAGTCCATGGGGTCACAAAGAGTCGGACACGACTGAGCGACTTCACTTCACTTCACTGATGTAGATGAGAGGTTGACCAAGTGAAGAGGGGCTAAAAAGCCTCTTGATGAAAGTGAAAGTGGAGAGTGAAAAGGTTGGCTTAAAGCTCAACATTCAGAAAACGAAGATCATGGCATCTGGTCCCATCACTACATGGAAAATAGATGGAGAAATAGTGGAAACAGTGTCAGACTTTATTTTTCTGGGCTCCAAAATCACTGCAGATGGTGACTGCAGCCATGAAATTAAAAGACGCTTACTCCTTGGAAGGAAAGTTATGACCAACCTAGATAGCATATTCAAAAGCAGAGACATCACTTTGCCAACAAAGGTTCGCCTAGTCAAGGCTATGGTCTTTCCTGTGGTCATGTATGGATGTGAGAGCTGGACTGTGAAGAAGGCTGAGTGCCGAAGAATTGATGCTTTTGAACTGTGGTGTTGGAGAAGACTCTTGAGAGTCCCTTGGACTGCAAGGAGATCCAACCAGTCCATTCTGAAGGAGATGAGCCCTGGGATTTGTTTGGAAGGAATGATGCTAAAGCTGAAACTCCAGTATTTTGGCCACCTCATGCGAAGAGTTGACTCATTGGAGAAGACTGATGCTGGGAGGGATTGGGGGCAGGAGGAGAAGGGGACGACAGAGGATGAGATGGCTGGATGGCATCACTGACTCGATGGATGTGAGTCTGAGTGACCTCCGGGAGTTGGTGATGGACAGGGAGGCCTGGCGTGCTGCAGTTCATGGGGTCGCAAAGAGTCGGACACGACTGAGTGACTGATCTGATCTAATCTGATCCTAAAGTTATTCACAGGTAACCTGAGTTTCAGACAGTGACTGGGGGCAGAAGTGTATCAGTAGAAAGACTGAGCATGCCTTGAATTCATACCACAGAATATGCTATTTCCATATCTTACTGGTTATTATCATTCCCATTCAATAATGGCAGTGTTACTTAGAATCATTAATAGTGCCCACCTTGCTTGTAAATGGTGATGTTACCTGATTAGTTGGAGCCATATTATGGCATTACTGTGGTGGCATTTTCTTTCACATTGCATAGGGGCAACTCTTGAATATAAACTCTCATGAGAATTCATAGCCAGACTTAAATAGAACTGAGAACTGTCTATCATAACTAACCCTAGCATCATTTATTCATTTAAAAAAATGTTTATTGAGCCCCTACCTTACGCCAAGCACTGTTAGAGGTAATAAGGATATAAAAATTCCTCCTTCCATGACCTTACATTCTTTTAAGAAAATTAAACTATAAATTGACAAGCAAACCAAAAAACAAATTGTGGAGAAATTGGAAAATTGACAAATGCTATAGGGAAAAATAAAACAAGATGGGGAGTGAGGAATAGAGAGGGGTGGCCTCCTCAAGATGGTGACACTTAAGGCTTGAAAGAAATAAAACGAAATGCTCGAGAGTTTTGAGCAGCTGGGTTTTGCTAAGTCTCATCATTATCTTAATATTAAGTCAGTATACCCAGGTAAAAATAGATTCCGATGGAAACTTGCTTTGCTATTAAACACGTAGGAAATGAGTTCCTATTATTTTTTTTAATATATTTTAGAATACAAAATATCTAATAAAATATGTGACTTTCTGTAACAGCAAAGTCCAGGTAGCTCACACTGGAAACTGTACCCTTTTTCAGTGTTTCTGCTGTTTTCAAAACATTTTTGTTTATTTCCTTTTTTGGACATGTACACACTGCTTTGTTTGTTTGTTTTTCGCTGTGCTGGGTCTTCTTTGCTGCAGGCTTTCTCTGGCTCTGGAGATCTGGACTAGGCTCTTGTTGCAGCGCACGGGCTTCTCCTTGCGGTGGCTTCTCTTATTTTGGAGCACGGGCACTAGGCCTGCAGGCTTCAGTAGTTGTGGTGCACAGGTTCAGTTGCTCCTCGGCATATGGAATGTTCCCAGATCAGGGACTGAACCCGTGTCCCCTGCATTGATGGATCCTTATCTGCACCACCTGGGAAGCTGGGCAGCTGATAAATGTAGTTCTGCATTACTCTCATAATAAAATCAGAGTTCACAGAAGAGGAAAACAGATGTAACCCAGGCAACCAGCAGGCCATGTCATAGAGTATTATTATTATTATTTTTGCCGCACAGTTGGTGGAATCTCAGTTCCCCAACCAGGGATCAAACCGGGGTCCTCTGCAATGAAAGCACAGAGCCCTAACCACGGGACTTCCAGGGGATCCTTTATTCATTTTTATATCTGTGCAACCTAACACAGGGACCTGGTATATAAATAGGTGTTCAATAAGTTATTTAAAAAATAATGTCAACTACAAACAATTTTTCATGTAGTAAAGTGTTAAGACTTAGGATTAGAGAAGTAGTCTGGGCAAGATCCTAAAGGGCTCTGTCTTCTAGTTCAGTGTAGTTTGAACATGACAGTGATAGTGAAGTTCTCCCCAAAAACTTATGAATGAGGAACAAATGTTAGTCCTGTGGGAGCAAGCTGTGAAACCAATTTTAAATGGTTATGACAAAAGAATTGAAAAGTTCATTTATGACGTGGAAAAGCAGTTAATCCCCAAGAGAGAGGCCCACTTGACTGTGGCAAATCTACTTCATTAACACATCTGAAGAAAGAAGGTATTATTGGGAGGAGGAGATGGAGAGAGAATGATCTGCAATGGACCAGATACAGATTGAAGTCATCAGGAAGGACAGTCTGCCATTGAAATGTTTGTTCTGTCCTTTATGAGTCTTAAGATTCCTTTTTATTATCAAAAGTTTTATTTACCAATGGCAGAAAATGAAGAGAAACTAAAGAGCCTCTTAATAAGGGTGAAAGAGCAGAATAAAAACTCTGGCTTGAAACTCAGCATTCACAAAACCAAGATCATGGCATCGAGTCCTATTACTTCATGGCAAATAGAAGGGGAAAAAATGGAAGCAGTGGCAGATTTTCTTTTCTTGAGGTCCAAAATCACTGGATGGAGACTGGCGCTATGAAATTAAAAGACACTTGCTCCTTGGAAGGAAAGCTATGGCAAACCTAGACAGCATATGCAAAAGCAGAGACATCACTTTGCAACAAATGTCCTTATAGTCAAAGCTACCAGTAGTTGTGTATAGCTGTGAGCCGTAAAGAAGGCTGGGCACCGAAGAATTAATGCTTTCAAATTGTGGTGCTTGAGAAGATTCTTGAGAGTCCCTTGGACAGCAAGAAGATGAAACCAGTCAGTCCTAAAGGAAATCAACCCTGAATATATATTGGAAAGACTGTTGCAGAAACTCCAATACTTGGGCACCTGATATGAAGAGCTGACTCTGGGAAAGACCCTGATGCTGGGAAAGATTGAAAGCAAAAGGAGAAAAGGGCAGCAGAGGATAAGATTGTTAGTACTGCTTACGCAGTGGGCATGAATCTGAGAACAGTGGAGGACACAGGGGCGTGGCAGGCTACAGTCCATTAGGCTGCAAAGAGTCAGACAAGACTTAGCGACTGAACAGCCACAACCATACATGCATAACGGGCTTCCCTGATAGTGGGAAAAGAGCCCACCTGCAAATGCAGGAGACGTGGGTTTGATTCCTGGTTCAGTAAGATCCCCTGGAGAAGGAAATTGCAACCCACTCCAGTTTTCTTGCATGGGAAATCCCATGAGCAGAGGAGCCTGGCACGCTTACAGTCCATGGGGTCGCAAAAGGGTCAAACGTAACTCAGCGACTAAACATACATACATACACACACACACATACATAATACTAAAAGAACTTTTAGTATCAGTTGATTGAGAGAATGTAGATGTACAAATTGTATGCCTTTTTCTTGGTCTATACAATTTGCTTTCACATTTTTTTTATCCTCGAGCCACAGTTAAAACCAGTTTATGTCATGACTTACTGAAGCCATAGTTTCTCAGAATGGAACCTACTCCTCCTCTGGCAGATCAGCTAGCATTCTGGTTTGTACTTTGATTTCTTTTAGATTTGGTTAGCCCCTGTCACCTTTGAATTCTCTTGGAAGATAAAGCCTGGCTTTTCCCTGTTTCACCCTGAAGCCTTCTTTCACCTTTAACACTAAGGACTTTGGACTTTCTATTAAAAACAACTAAAGTGTTTTAATGCAGGTTTGCATTTTAGAAAGATAAGCTTGGAAGGATTGTGGGTGATGAACAATCACCCACAAATAGTCAAATCAGAATTAGGAAATTCCTACAGGAATGAAGCAGAAACAAAGGCCCAAGGTAAGCCTTTTAGAGTCAAGATAGAGAATAAGGAATATAAAAGATATTTCTGTAAATGTTAAGGACTATTTAGAATGAAGACAGCAAGCGGGGAAAAAAAAAAGAAGAAGAAGAAAGCTAAGATGAAGAGGAATCAAACATTTTTGGTTTAGATGAGTGAACAAAATATGGTACCATTCACCAAGACAAAATATGGAGGATTGGGGGAGTTCCTTTTGACATACTGAATTTTGGTTGCCTTTAGGCGTTATGTAGAAGGCAGTGGCACCCCACTCCAGTACTCTTGCCTGGAAAATCCCATGGATGGAGGAGCCTGGTGGGCTGCAATCCATGGGGTCACTAAGAGTCGGATACAACTGAGCAACTTCACTTTCACTTTTCACTTTCCTGCATTGGAGAGGGAAATGGCAACCCACTCTAGTGTTCTTGCCTGGAGAATCCCAGGGACCAGGGAGCCTGGTGGGCTGCCGTCTATGGGGTCGCACAGAGTCGGACACGACTGAAGTGACTTAGCAGTAGCAGTAGCAGTTAGGCGTTATGTAAGAGCACCTGTAGCTTAAGTTAGGGTTATGGAAATACAGATGGGGTCTGAGGAAGGAGATGGAGGGACTGCTGGTGTATCTGGTGGTAACCGAAGGTGGCCAAGGGCATGGCTATGGTCAGGAGGAGCTGACCATTGATGTCACTTCTAACATTTTGTGCATTCAGCTATGGCATATGAGAAAGATAAAATTATAAGTTATCATACCTACCTATATGCCAGTGTACATGTATTTTTATGTACTTAGGAATGTGGTTCTTCGTAATTTTAAGGAGATATAAGTGGGAAAGGAGTAACTGTATATGTGATTTATTATATAAAAATAAGATATTTTGATTGGAATCAGTACCTTATATAGATTTCTGAGTTTTATCGCAGCCTACCTTCCCTGCTCCTTTGTTACCACTCTGTATAGCCAGGCTCTTTCAGACTGAAATGATTGAGCAGTAAACCCAAGAAGTACTCTGGTTGGTCAGCATAACATCATACAGTCAAAACGAACAAACTTTTTGGCCAACCCTATCCTTAACAATTCAGAATACCCAAAGCACAATGATTTAGATCTAGAAATTCTTCACTAACTACTGAGTGAATGAGTATATATATAGACAGCTAAGACAACTAAAAAGAAACTGTGGCCTTGGGTTTATTTTTTTTTTTTTATAATTTTCTTTGAAAAATAGAATCAGTTCATAAAATGCTCACCTCTGTGCTGCTGCTGCTGCTGCTGCTGCTAAGTCGCTTCAGTCGTGTCCAACTCTGTGCGACCCTATAGATGGCAGCCCATCAAGCTCCCCTATCCCTGGGATTCTCCAGGCAAGAGTACTGGAGTGGGGTACCATTGCCTTCTCCGGCTCACCTCTGTAGAATATGTTAAATGCAGACTTTAAGCCAGAAAACACAGCTGTGTCTTTTTTTAATAGACATTCCAGTGAGAGATTATTTCTGACAAAAGACAAAATCTTTGCCCTTAAATATCCTTCTGAATTACTATCGGAGAAGGCAATGGCACCCCACTCCAGTACCCTTGCCTGGAAAATCCCATGGACAGAGGAGCCTGGTAGGCCGCAGTCCGTGGGGTCGCTAAGAGTTGGACACGACTGAGCGACTTCACTCTTCACTTTTCACTTTCATGCATTGGGGAAGGAAATGGCAACCCACTCCAGGGTTCTTGCCTGGAGAATCCCAGGGATGGGGGAGCCTCGTGGGCTGCCGTCTGTGGGGTCGCTCAGAGTCGGATACGACTGAAGCGACTTAGCAGCAGTAGCAGTATTATTTACTATAATTTTACAGAAAAATTCCCAGTGTATATAGTTGCTTAGGTCTTTGAATTGCTTCTCTTGTACTCTTGTCCTTCTTATAAGCATTTTACTTAATTTTATTCTTGTATTTTTTTTCACAGACCAAGAAAGAAGCACCTGAGTGGTCTAAGATACAAAAAATGAAGACCTAGTGTTTTGGACAGATTCCCGAAGTTCTTTTTCTGATGAGCAGAAAGTTAATCATGTACTTGACTTTTTTTTAAATAGCTAATTTAAAGTTTATTTTAAACTGAACATTAAATTAACAAATTTTATCATAATAATCAAAATACATAAAATGTAAATATTTGGTTTATCTATTTTGTTAAAAAATAAATATTGTGTACTCTATTATGATTTAAACTTTGGAACTTTCATAATTGTTTGAGTCATTTTAAACATGTGGCTTATAAATATTTTGGTTAGCTGTTATATTGGTGAATATTTTCCTAACTACATAAATTTTGAATTTAAATGTCATAACACAAATACCAAGACACTTTACAATTTTTAAATTAATAATCATTTGTGAAGAATACTAGAAAGCATTTCAAATGCCCGATAATAGTAGTCAGATATCATGTTAGTGTATATGAATTGCTGATTCTTTCTTGGAGTCTCACCAATACAGTCCTTTACAAAGTCTATTATTCCATTGGTCAAGTAAAAATTTGATGAAAAGTGTCTTGTTACTTTGGTTGAAACAGTGCTGATTCAGATGCAGTATGGACCAAACACCTAGTCAGTGAGAAAAAATCAGTAGCATTTTCTATTTTCCTTGTCATAAAATATGCTCCATTTCTTATTCAAGAGTTACAATTTAGAAGAAAGAAGAGGAGTGAAAGAGAAAGAAAAATAAATATATTTTTATGAATCAGATTTTCTTAACCACTGTTGGCATAAAGTGTAAAAGTAAAGTGAAGTCGCTCAGTCTTGTCTGACTCTTTGCAACCCCATGGATTGTAGCCGGCCAGGCTCCTCTGTCCATGGGGTTTTCCAGGCAAGAGTACTGGAGTGGGTTGCCATTTCCTTCTCCAGCTGTTGACATAGAGGCTGGATAATTTTTGTTCAGGATGGGAGTTGGGGCACGGTTCTTTGCTTTGTGCAATGTTTTGTCGACACCGCTGGCCTCTACCACTGGATGAAAGTGGCGTTCCCACCCACCCCCACCCCAAGTTTTAACAATCAAAACCCTCTCTGTCCCCTTTAACTCCTAGTGAAGAACCACTGATACATATTTTATCAGTGATTATCCTTGTAGATATGAGAAAAGAATCTATCTGATCACTATGTTCTTTGAAAGTTTACAAATGTCATTCATAAGCTATTAGTTGAGTGTGAGAGAACAGAAAAAGCCTTTGATAATAATGTACACTTGTAAATCTACTGTTGGCCTAAAAACCCAAATCTGCTGCTTCCCTTTTATTTCATTTGGATACATCTAAAATAGATTTTCTGCAACAAAGTTTGGTTTGTTTAGCCTCTCTGAGGCACACATTCTGATTCCAGATACCTTTATAATTCATTAAAACTAAACATGTAGACATAATTTGTTTCCTTCCAAAATGCTAGAAGAGAATGTCTATTTTATTTTCAATTCTAGTTATTTATCTGAAAGCATTTTATAATTTAGTTCAGTGTAACTCCATTTGTTATATGTACATATTTTAATATAAAGGATTACTAATTGATAGTCCAAGTTAAAGTAATGGTGTGGGCAAAAACACAGAAGCAGGAAAATTTGGAGCTAATTTTAAAAGTAGAAAATGCAATGATGAAGAAATTTAAAAAGTCTTTCTCCCTCCAAATCCCTGTTTTTTTCCCTTTTTCCCTTCCTTTCATTTCTAGATATGAATTACTCCTTTAAAAAATACAGTTCTTTCTGTCATTTCCTACCACTAATAAATCCAGAATTAGATTGTGGTATGAAATCTTTTTGCATGACATTTGTGAATTTTCTATTTCAAGTGCCACTTCTTCCAGAAAGTTCTATATGTTCTACCATAATAATCTATATTATGTACTCTGTACTCTATATCTCTTAATTCTGCTTGCCCTGTTTTATGATTGTTTACTTGTTCATTTCCTTGAAGGCAAGAACTGTTTCTTAAGCGTTTTTGGTTCATAGTATTTAGCACTGTGCCTTGAATTCAAGCTATAAATGTTAGTTTGGTAAGTTGGGCACAGATGAGATACAGTGATGTAACTTTTTTAATATATTAAGAATTAGAGGGATTTTTTTTAAGTGTCATAGACTCTGTTCTAGTTCATTTCTTAATACCACTACAACCCTTGCCTTTTCTTTCAATTTCCAGACCTTAATTTTGTCTTTCTCCTTTTTTTAAATTGCAGTAAAAAACATACAATTTACATAAAATAACATAAAATTTACCATTTACCCCTTTGTAGTTGTAGGGTTCAATATGTTGAGTATATTCACACTGTACAGTAGGTCTCTCAAGCTTTTCCCTCTTTCAAATCTGAAACTCTGTACCCATTAACCCTTTCTCTCACCAGATCACACAGTGACCCAGGATCACTGTATTGTACAGGCTGGGTTGGATAATTAGCAGGGGTTTAAATCCAGACTCTCGCCTTTAGGGGAGATTGAACTTGTTAATGAGCCAGATTCCCTTTCGTTTTAAGGTCCTAAGAAGCAGCATGCATGCGTGCTAAGTCACTTCAGTCATGTCCGACTCTTTGTGACTCTCTGGGCTGTAGCATGCCAAACTCCCCTGTCCATTGGATTTCCCAGACAAGAGTACTGGAGTGGGTTGCCATGCCCACCCAGGGATCGAACCCATATTTCTTATATCTCTTGCATTGGCAGCCGGGTTCTCTACCACAAGTGCCACCTGGGAAACCCACCTGAGAAGCTGATGATAGGCAAAACAAGAGTTTAAGAAGTAATTAGTACTGTAAATGCTGCAAAAAAAAAGACTCCCTGCGGCTTGGAGGTGGTCACCAGGCAGAGCTCACCAGCCAGACAGCTATCAGGAGTCCTCCAAGGTATGGTCCGTTTTGATTGATTTACTGAGTCCATGGTCCAGTCCAGCCTTACAGGCCCAGAAACTTAATTCTGTTAATGAATTAAAGATGACGTATCTTTCCAGAGTTGCCCACACTTACACTGGTTACAAATCATAATGTATCAGTTGTAAGTGAAAAGTAAAACTGTTATATAGAATGTGACTTACTGGGATAAGCACCAACGATGTATTCTTGCCCTGTTTTCCCTTGCTTCTGCAATATTGTACACTCATGTTCCCCCTTGCTCCTGTTGTACCTAATCATAAAACATTAGAGTTGTCCAGACTGTCTTTTCCCCCTTAAGTCTTTTTTATGTTCTGTACTTATTCTCTTGATAAGCCAACTCTCTGGCTTCAGTTGTTATATGCCAGTTCCCCCAAGTTTATATCTCTCACCCAAACTTACCTTTTAGAATAAGAGGTGCCTATTTGACATCTCCATTTGAATGTCTCATTGTAACTTCAAACTTAACATGTACAAAAGTTAATTCAACAAGTTTCTTCTCCAGTGTTCCCAGTTTCAATAAATGGCTCCTATCAGTGGCTTGTATTACAAACCTATGAGTCATTCCAGACCCTTTTCATATTAGTCTGCAAGCTTCAATCACCACACCCAGATGATCTGCCTCTTAGTTTCCTTTTTAAAGAACTTTTGATTATGAAAATTTCCAAATATTTAAAAGGACAAAATAAATCTTGGGGTGATGGAAATGTTCACTATCTTGATTATGGTGGTGATTTCATGGTTATATACATATAAAAATGTTTATCAAATTCTATTTTTCTAAATGTACAGTTTATTTTATGTCAGTTATACCTCAATAAAGATGTTTAAAAAGAGTTAGTACATCATCACTGAGTAACCCCTGATGAAGTGATTCAGGCATCAATCACCAATGAATGCTAAAGCAATTAGAGGATATTAGAGAACTTGATATCAGAGCTGGAAGAAGCACAAGCTGGAATTAAGATTGCCAGGAGAAATATCAATAACCTCAGATTTGCCGATGATACCACCCTTATGGCAAAAAGTGAAGAGAAACTAAAAAGTCTCTTGATGAAAGTGAAAGAGGAGAGTGGAAAAAGTTGGCTTAAAGTTCAACATACAGAAAACAAAGATCATGGCATCTGGTCTCATCACTTCATGGGAAATAGATGGGCAAACAGTGGAAACAGTGTCAGAATTTATTTTGGGGGCTCCAAAATCACTGCAGATGGTGACTGCAGCCATGGAATTAAAAGACGCTTATTCCTTGGAAGAAAAGTTATGACCAACCTAGATAGCATATTGAAAAGCAGAGACATTACTTTGCCAACAAAGGTCCATCTAGTCAAGGCTATGGTTTTTCCAGTGATCATGTATGGATGTGAGAGTTGGACTGTGAAGAAGGCTGACGGCTGAAGAATTGATACTTTTGAACTGTGGTGTTGGAGAAGACTCTTGAGAGTCCCTTGGACTGCAAGGAGATCCAAGCATTCCATTCTGAAGGAGATCAGCCCTGGGATTTCTTTGGAAGGAATGATGCTGAAGCTGAAACTCCAGTACTTTGGCCATCTCATGAGAAGAGCTGACTCATTGGAGAAGACTCTGATGCTGGGAGGGATTGGGGGCAGGAGGAAAAGGGGACGACAGAGGATGAGATGGCTGGATGGCATCACCGACTGGATGGACGTGAGTCTGAGTGAACTCTGGGAGTTGGTGATGGATAGGGAAGCCTGGCCTGCTGCGGTTCATGGGGTCGCAAAGAGTCGGACACAACTGAGCAACTGAACTGAACTGAACCACCTAAATGCTCCGGTCAACCTTGGATTATGTTCACTTACGTGATTCTTGATATGATATAACATGAGTATAAAACAATACCAACGCAGGATCCTTGCAGAAAAACAAATTTAACCTGAGTCAAATCAAGGCTTCAAATTAACTTCCAGTCTACAGGCAAATCAAGAAGTAGACCAGGCTTAGTGACACCAGGAAGAATGAATCATTCTGCACACTGGGATGTTCATTGCTTCTAGACCCTCAATATGTCTAGGCTTTTTCATTAGAGCTATGAAATTAGTGTTTTTTAACAGAGAAGGGGAAAAGTATGAGTTCCTAACAATGTAACAAATTCTAATTTAAGATTTTTTTTAAAGATTGCAACTTCTTTTATTTTATACTTTCTGTTTCATTTCCTGTTTGTGAATTTCTGTTACCACTTGAGTTCAAACCCTCATGTCCTCTTCCCTAGATTATGTCAGTCTCCTAACCTGTCTCCTTAAATCTACTCATTTCTCTCTCCAAACCACTCTCCACAGAGAATAATGATTTTTTTAATACTATAATTTCATACTTAATCTGCAGTCTATATAAGGTATTATAAGATATGAACTTAGAAAATGGAACTACTTGCAGTTGAGGTATAAGCTGAGAACATAGTATGTGTTAGTTCCTCCATCATGTCTGACTCTGCAACCCCATGAACTGTAGCCCACCAGCCTCTTTTGTCCGTGGAATTCTCCAGGCAAGAATACTGGAGTGGGTAGCCATTCCCTTCTCCAGGGTATCTTCCCAACCCAGGAATTGAACTCGGATCTCTTGCACTACATGCAGATTTTTTTACCATCTGAGTCACCAGGAAAGCATAGTTATGTTTCAATAAATTTAAATCAAAAATTTTAAATGATCAGCTAGATAAGCCTTACTTTATCCGAAACCCGTGTAAAAATATTTTTTCTTTCATGTGAAGTAGAAAATAGTTTTATTTTTCATTCAATGCAGACTTGGCAATTTAAATTATAAAATGGTACATGATTGGCAAATTTAAAATTTTTTTACTATATTGATAATCACTTTAAAATTTTTCACCATAGTTGCAGAAAAGTATTTCATGTTGCTATTTTCACAGACTGCTGCTGCTGCTGCTAAGTCGCTTCAGTCATGTCCAACTCTGTGCAATCCCATAGACATCACCCCACCAGGCTCCCCCGTCCCTGGGATTCTCCAGGCAAGAACACTGGAGTGGGTTGCCATTTCCTTCTCCAATGCATGAAAGGAAAAGTGAAAGTGAAGTCGCTCAGTCGTGTCCGACTCTTAGCAACCCCATGGACTGCAGCCTTCCAGGCTCCATGCATGGAATTTTCCAGGCAGGAGTACTGGAGTGGATTGCCATTGCCTTCTCACAGACTAGCAGTTCAGAATTACCTTGACTAAAAGACTTCTTTTCTAGAATTATCAGGATAAATGCTTTTATTGCTCCCAGTCTTAAAAGCCAGTTCTTTTAGTTCCTTTACTAGAAGTATTCTGTTTCCTTTATATTCAGAGTACCTACAGTTTAAAAAAATATTAATACATTTATTTTAGATTAATTTTTGATACATCATTTCTACTTTTATAATTTAACACTTTCTAACTCAAAAATCTAACACTACCTAATACATTCAATTCTATGACTTTCAACTGTATTTAGCAGTTTAGAATCTAACATATTAATTCCCAATAGAGTGGGATGGAATAGAAGAAAGATGGCTGTCCTGATAATCCAGATGCAATATAAAATAGTTCTCTTCTAATAATAGAAATACTTATGTATTACTTGGGGGGAGGGGAGTTTTAAGCTTTAATATTTAAACTATTCATTTCCACAGTTTGTAATACAGCAGTTATGTCCTTTATTGCTGATAGCTTCATAAAACTAATAGTTTCAAGCAGAAAAAACTGTAATATAAGCACAACTTTTTCTTTAATTTTCTTGAATTCCCTAGCATGTGGAATAAGTGGATTAAGAACAGAGAGAAAAAAAATTAATTGAAATTTCTTCCTTTAAATAATCAACACATAAGCCCAGTAAATCAGAAGAAATGTTAGAAGCTGATCCAAAAATTTGAGTAACAGCTTTGCCATTTTAGGGAAATGCATTGAATACCCTCTAGTTAATTTATCCTTATACTTTCCTTCCAAGTAAAGCCAAGTATGAAGGGCAGGGTCACAGGTTGAGGGGAGTGGACTGTCTTGAATTCTAAACATTTGTGAAACCTTTTAATTGTATTTTTACATTCAGTTCAGTTCAGTCAGTCATATCCAACTCTTTGTGACCCCATGGACCACAGCACGCCTGGCCTCCCTGTCCATCACCAACTCCCAGAGTTTATCCAAACTCTTTTCCATTGAGTCAATGATGCCATCCAACCATCTTATCCTCTGTCATCCCCTTCTCCTCCCACCTTCAATCTTTCCCAGCATCCGGGCCTTTACAAATAAGTCAGATCTTTGCATCAAGTGGCCAAAGTATTGGAGTTTCAGCTTCAACATCAGTCGTTCCAATGAACACTCAGGACTGATTTCCTTTAGGATGGATTGATTGGATCTCCTTGCAGTCCAAGGGACTCTCAAGAGTCTTCTCCAACACCACAGTTCAAAAGCATCAATTCGTTGGCACTCAGCTTTCTTTATAGTCCAACTCTCACATCCATACATGACTACTGAAAAAACAATAGCTTTGACTAGATAGACCTTTGTTGGCAAAGTAATGTCTCTGCTTTTTAATATGCTGTCTAGTTGGTCATAACTTTTCTTCCAAAGAGCAAGCATCTTATAATTTCATGGCTGCAGTCACCATCTGCAGGGATTTTGGAGCCCCCAAAATAAAGTCTCACTCTTTCCATTGTTTCCCCATTTATTTGCCATGAAGTGATGAGACCAGATGCCACGATCTTAGTTTTTTGAATGTTAAGTTTTAAGCCAACTTTTTACTCTCCTCTTTCACTGTCATCAAGAGGCTCTTTAGTTCTTCTTCACTTTCTGCATAAGGGTGGTGTCATCTGCATATCTAAGGTTATTGATATTTCTCCTGACAATCTTCATTCCAGCTTGTGCTTCATCCAGCCCAGTATTTTGTATGATGTACTCTGCATATAAGTTAAATAAGCAGGGTAACAATATACAGCCTTAATGTACTCCTTTCCGTATTTGGAACCATTCTGTTGTTCCATGTCCAGTTCTAACTGTTGCTTTCTGACGTGCATGTGTGTTTCTCAAGAGGCAGGTCAGGTGGTCTGGTATTTCCATCTCTTTAAGAATTTTCCAGTTTGTTGTGGTCCACACAGTCAAAGGCTTTGGCGTAGTCAATAAAGCAGAAGTAGATGTTTTTCTGGAACTCTCTTGCTTTATCAATGATCCAACGGATGTTAGTAATTGGATCTCTGGTTCCTCTGCCTTTTCTAAAACCGGCTTGAACATGCTGAACACCGTTTGCATACTGTTGAAGCCTGGCTTGGAAAATTTTGAGCATTACTTGGCTAGTGTGTGAGATGAGTGCAATTGTGCAGTAGTTTGAGCATTCTTTGCCATTGCCTTTCTTTGGGATTGGAACAAAAACTGACTGTTTCCATTCTTGTGGCCACTGCTGAGTTTTCCAAATGTGCTAGCATATTGAGTGTAGCACTTTAATAGCATCATCTTTTAGGATTTGAAATAGCTCACTGGAATTCCATCACCTCCACTAGCTTTGTTCGTAGTGGTGCTTCCTAAGGACCACTTGACAAACACATTTGTTTAAAAATGTATTCCAATATCACATGGCAAAGTTCAACAATACAAAAACTGCAATTACTTTGCACCAACCTAATAAACGGAAATCAACTTTTAAGTGCCGATTACAGTAGTGAGGGGTGTGCTCATAATTATTTAGCAACCGGCTCCCAGAAGAAAGGACTCAGATTTCGTGGAACCCAGATTTTTGCAGTGAAATGGAATAAAGACCCCATGTTTGGTTGACATCAAACCACCCCAGTGGCGTTATCAGGAGTGTGCTCCACTGAGGTGCCAGCTGGCTCTACAGAGATAGCCCTGGCCCACAAGTGTGCAAGGTGGGGTGTTCAATCATGCCTGCTTTCCAAGCAATCGATCGTTCATTTGTGTACAACTCTACGACCCCATGGACTACAGCCTGCCAGACTCCTCTGTCCATGGAATTCTCCAGACTAGAATACTGGAGTGAGTTGCCATTGTCTTCTCCAAGGGATACTCCCAACCCAGGGATGGAACTCCAATCTCTGCATTACAGGCAGATTCCTTACTGTCTGAGCCACCTATCTACATTATTCAGTGGCCTTTTTGCATTTCCTTAAACTGTCCCAGCCCCTTTTTCCTCGGGATCTTGATTACAAATGGTTTCCCACTGCATCCTTCCTTCTGTGGGGACTATGCCTCAGCCTTTAGATCTAGGTCTTCTGGTCCACTCCACACCGTGGGAGGACTCAGATCCTCCCACAGTGTCAGATCAGATCAGATCAGTTGCTCAGTCGTGTCCGACTCTTTGCGACCCCATGAACCGCAGCACGCCAGGCCTCCCTGTCCATCACCAGCTCCCGGAGGTCACCCAGACTCACACCCATCAAGTCAGTGATGCCATCCAGCCATCTCATCCTCTGTTGTCCCCTTCTCCTCCTGCCCCCAATCCCTCCCAGCATCAGAGTCTTCTCCAATGAGTCAACTCTTCGCATGAGGTGGCCAAAATACTGGAGTTTCAGCTTTAGCATCATTCCTTCTAAAGAAATTCCAGGATTGATCTCACAGTGTAAAATGATGTAAAATGCAGTTCTTAAAAAAAGACTTTAAAACCACTACCCTAGACAAAACTAGAATAGGCAGTGCCATCCAGACTCTGATTTTATAGAGTTTAGATTAACAGTCCTGGGGCTTCCTGGTGGCTCAGCTGGTAAAGAATTCACCTACAGTGAGGGAGACCTGGGTTCAATCCCTAGGTTGGGAGGATCCCCTGCAGAAGGGAATGGCTACCCACTCCAGTATTCTGGCCTGGAGAATTCCTCCTCCGCAAGGAGTCAGACACGACTGAGCGACTTTCACTTTCATTTAACAGTCCTGACCCCACTCTGCCTTTACCACATTGCCTATACCGCAATGTGTAATTTACATTCTGTTGCTGCTACTGCTGCTAAGTCACTTCAGTCATGTCCGACCCTGTGCGACCCCATAGATGGGAGCCCACCAAGCTCCCCCATCCCTGGGATTCTCCAGGCAAGAACACTGGAGTGGGTTGCAACCATTTCCTTCTCCAGTGCATGAAAGTGAAAAGTGAAAGTGAAGTGGCTCAGTGGTGTCTGACCCTCAGCGACCCCATGGACTGCAGCCCACCAGGCTCCTCCGTCCATGGGATTTTCCAGGCAAGAGTACTGGAGTGGGGTGCCAAAGAAGTAGTGGTACATATACACAATGAAGTGTTACTCAGCTGTGAAAAGGAACGCATTTGAGTCAGTTCTAATGAGATGGATGAACCTAGAGCCTATTTTACAGAGTGAAGTAAGTCAGAAAGAGAAAGATAAATATCATATTCTAATCCATATATATGGAATCTAGAAAAATTGTACCAAAGAATTTATTTACAGGGCAGCAGTGGAGAAACAGACATAGAGAATAGACTTATGGACATGGCGAGAGGGGAGGAGAGGGTGAGATGTATGGAGAGAGTAACATGGAAGCTTACATTACCGTAGGTAAAATAGATAGCCAACGGGAGTCTGCTCAGGAAACTCAAACGGGCTCCATCAACCTAGAGGGGTGGCATGGGGAGGGAGATGGGAGGAAGTTTCAAAAGGGAGAGGGTATGTGTATACCTGTGGCTGATTCATGTTGAGGTTTGACAGAAAACAACAAAATTCTGTAAAGCAATTATCCTTCAATTAAACAATTAATTTTAAAAATAGTTAACTTTCTAGTCCTTTCTGGAAGCCTGTGAACCTGCTTTGTAGGTGACTGTGCATATGTCTGCTCTAATTCAGATTTTACTTCCACTCCAGAGGACTGTTTTATCCTTAGGTGACACGTTTGTGCTCCACCCCAGCTAAACAAGTTGTATTTTGTTTGTTTCCAGCACTGCCACTGTCATGTGATTTTCTAAAAAATGTTATTGGCATATAGCTGCTTTACAAAGTTGTGTCAATTTCTACTGTACAATACAATGAATCAGCAGTCCATATATATATATATATATATATATATATATATATCCCCTCTTTTTGAATTTCCTTTCCATTTAGGTCACCATAGAGCATGGAGTAGAATTCCTTGTGCTATACGGTAGGTTCTCCAGGGCCATATATTATTATTTATTTTATTTTACTTATTTATTTGACTACAGCCAGTCTTAATTGTGATCTACACAGTCAAAGGCTTTGGCATAGTCAATAAAACAGAAATAGATGTTTTTCTGGAACTCTCTTGCTTTTTCGATGATCCAGCGGATGTTGGCAATTTGATCTCTGGTTCCTCTGCCTTTTCTAAAACCAGCTTGAACATCAGGAAGTTCACGGTTCGCATATTGCTGAAGCCTGGCTTGGAGAATTTTGAGCGTTACTTTACTAGCATGTGAGATGAGTGCAATTGTGTGGTAGTTTGAGCACTCTTTGGCATTGCCTTTCTTTGGGATTGGGATGAAAACTGACCTTTTCCAATCTTGTGGCCACTGCTGAGTTTTCCAAATTTGCTGGCATATTGAGTGCAGCACTTTCACAGCATCATCTTTCAGGATTTGGAATAGCTCCACTGGAATTCCATCACCTCCGCTAGCTTTGTTCTTAGTGATGCTTTCTAAGGCCCACTTGACTTCACATTCCAGGATGTCTGGCTCTAGGTCAGTGATCACACCATCATGATTATCTGGGTCGTGAAGCTCTTTTTTGTACAGTTAGAACTGGTCATGGAACAACAGACTGGTTCCAAATAGGAAAAGGAGTACGTCAAGGCTGTATATTGTCACCATGTTTATTTAACTTATATGCAGAGTACATCATGAGAAATGCTGGACTGGAAGAAACACAAGCTGGAATCAAGATTGCCGGAAGAAATATCAATAACCTCAGATATGCAGATGATACCACCCTTATGGCAGAAAGTGAAGAGGAACTAAAAAGCCTCTTGATGAAAGTGAAAGTGGAGAGTGAAAAGGTTGGCTTAAAGCTCAACATTCAGAAAATGAAGATCATGGCTTCTGGTCCCATCACTGCATGGGAAATAGATGGAGAAATAGTGGAAACAGTGTCAGACTTTATTTTTCTGGGCTCCAAAATCACTGCAGATGGTGACTGCAGCCATGAAATTAAAAGACGCTTACTCCTTGGAAGGGAAGTTATGACCAACCTAGATAGCATATTTAAAAGCAGAGACATCACTTTGCCAACAAAGGTTCGCCTAGTCAAGGCTATGGTCTTTCCTGTGGTCATGTATGGATGTGAGAGCTGGACTGTGAAGAAGGCTGAGCGCCGAAGAATTGATGCTTTTGAACTGTGGTGTTGGAGAAGACTCTTGAGAGTCCCTTGGACTGCAAGGAGATCCAACCGGTCCATTCTGAAGGAGATCAGCCCTGGGATTTCTTTGGAAGGAATGATGCTAAAGCTGAAACTCCAGTATTTTGGCCACCTCATGCGAAGAGTTGACTCATTGGAGAAGACTCTGATGCTGGGAGGGATGGGGGCAGGAGGAGAAGTGAATGACAGAGGATGAGATGGCTGGATGGCATCACTGGCTTGATGGGTGTGAGTCCGAGTGAC
Source organism: Tragelaphus eurycerus (assembly GCA_935064755.1). NCBI lineage: Eukaryota > Metazoa > Chordata > Mammalia > Artiodactyla > Bovidae > Tragelaphus > Tragelaphus eurycerus. The sequence goes on from CAKXYN010000007.1 coordinate 51,798,210, forward strand.
CTCCGAGAGCTGGTGATGGACAGGGAGGCCTGGCGTGCTGCAGTTCATGGGGTCGCAAAGAGTCGGACACGACTGAGCGACTGATCTGATCTGATCAGTCTTAATTGTGGCACATGGGTTTGCCTTGAGGCACGTGGAATCTTCCCAGACCAGGAATCCCTTGCTAGCTGGATTCTTAACCACTGAACCATCAGGGAAGTCCTCTATACTTAAGTCTTCCTTTCTCTGCCCTTTCCCCTTCACTCCCTCTCCCTCTTTGTCTTTCTTTTTTTCTTTCCCTTCATTAGTACATTGGTACATGAATCAGAATAATGAACTTTTTGGGTATCTTCTTTGATTTGATACTTTGTATCAGGTATTTATTGAATATGTATTTTCTATATCTAATGAAAGTGAAAGTGGAGAGTGAAAAGGTTGGCTTAAAGCTCAACATTCAGAAAACGAAGATCATGGCATCTGGTCCCATCACTGCATGGGAAATAGATGGGGAAACAGTGGAAACAGTGTCAGACTTTGTTTTTCTGGGCTCCAAAATCACTGCAGATGGTGACTGCAGCCATGAAATTAAAAGACGCTTGCTCCTTGGAAGGAAAGTTATGACCAACCTAGATAGCATATTCAAAAGCAGAGACATTACTTTACCAACAAAGGTTCGCCTAGTCAAGGCTATGGTCTTTCCTGTGGTCATGTATGGATGTGAGAGTTGGACTGTGAAGAAGGCTGAGCGCCGAAGAATTGATGCTTTTGAACTGTGGTGTTGGAGAAGACTCTTGAGAGTCCCTTGGACTGCAAGAAGATCCAACCAGTCCATTCTGAAGGAGATCAATCCTGGAATTTCTTTAGAAGGAATGATGCTAAAGCTGAAACTCCAATATTTTGGCCACCTCATGCGAAGAGTTGACTCATTGGAGAAGACTCTGATGCTGGGAGGGATTGAGGGCAGGAGGAGAAGGGGACGACAGAGGATGAGATGGCTGGATGGCATCACTGACTCGATGGATGCGAGTCTGAGTGACCTCCGGGAGCTGGTGATGGACAGGGAGGCCTGGCGTGCTGCGGTTCATGGGGTCGCAAAGAGTCGGACACGACTGAGCGACTGATCTGATCTGATCTGATATCTAATGATGTTTTATCCTCTCTTTAATAACAGTAGAACAATTAAAACTTTTACTGAGAATCTAAAATTAATTCCTATTCCCTAAAACTTCGTAGTTCATAAAGTGAAGTCACTCAGTTGTGTCGGACTCTTTGTGACCCCATGGACTGTAGCCTACCAGGCTCTTCCGTCCATGGGATTTTCCAGGCAAGAATACTGGAGTGGGTTGCCATTTCCTTCTCCAGGAGTTCTTCCCTGACCCAGGGATTGAACCTGGGTCTCCCACATTGTAGGCAGACACTTTACCATCTGAGCCAGCAGGGAAGTCATAGTTCAAAGCATATGTAATTCCCTAAATCCATCTATAAGTGCTTTATTAGGCAAGTTGTTGTATAGCAAAAATGTCACTAACATTCAAAAGTGTGCTCTAAAATATGTGTAGATTTTCACTGCTGATGACTTCTCTCTCATTACTCTGCTCACTTATTTGTAATACTGCAGAGTCATAAATCTGCCTCTTTTACTTTCACTTCCTTCCATTTATTTTTGGTACGATCCTCTTGATTTACTATTATTAGCAAGACTAGATCATTATCATTACTGGATACTAAGACAGTTCCAGGGACACACTATCTATTCTATAAAATGTTACCTCACTTTTATTTTCTTCTAGTGTATTTTAACATTATCTATTTAAAATACTTTCACCAGGAGCTAGAACAAAGCTATGACCTTAGGGACCTAGAACAAACAAAACATTTCTCTAATTCCTGTTACCTTTGGTGACTAAAGGATAAAACACAGTAGGCACTGGAGAAGGAAATAGTAACCCACTCAGGTGTTCTTGCCTGGAAAATTCCATGGACAGAGGAGCCTGGCGGGCTACAGTCCATGAGGTCACAAAGAGGCAGACAGGACTGAGCGACTGAGCACTAAGGCAAACTTTAGGAGGACAAAGAACTTTAGGAGGGTATGTCCTCTGCTGAGGGCTTCCCTTATGGCTCAGCTGGTAAAGAGTCCATTTGCAAAGCGGGGTTTGATCCCTGGGGTGGGAAAATCCCCTGGAGAAGGGAAAGGCTACCCACTCCAGTATTCTGGCCTAAAGAATTATGTGGACTATATAGTCCATGGGGTCACAAAGAGTCAGACACAACTGAGCGACTTTCACTTTCACTATCCTCTGCTGATGTGCTCAGACCTTTGAATAATGCCTTGCACATGATGCATACTCAAGAGAGGATGGTTCAATCAGTGAATCTGTAGACAACAGAGACAGCTGTGTTGAAGTGGCATTGAATGCCCACAAATATGTATAGATATTTATTAACTGTAAATTCACGTGTGTCCATCCAGTTAATCAAAATAAATTATATGGACAAATATTATATGGACAACGTATTTGTCAATGTGGGATGTTCAGTCACAGGTTTTTTAGGTACCTCTTGTCTCAATGAAGATGAAATAAAATTTAGCATGTGATTGTTCCAGCAAATATTCATGCAGACAGTTGAATTGGTTTCTGTTTTTTTTTTTCTTTTAGAACTGTTTTAGATTTTTAGTTTGGAATTTTCCAAGACAAAATTCAAGTGACATTTGAACTTAGAATCACAGTTTGTTTGTACATATTTCAAATAACCATTGTTTCTATGACTAAAAAGTTGTTTTTTGTTTTTTAATACCCTAGAAGGCAATGCCAAAGAATGCTCAAAATACCGCACAATTGCACTCATCTCACACGCTAGTAAGATCAGATCAGTCGCTCAGTTGTGTCTGACTCTTTGCAACCCCATGAGTCGCATCACACCAGGCTTCCCTGTCCATGACCAACTCCCAGAGTTCACTGAGACTCACATCCATAGAGTGAGTGATGCCATCCAGCCATCTCATCCTCGGTCGTCCCCTTCTCCTCTTGCCCCTAATCCCTCCCAGCATCAGTCTTCTCCAATGAGTCAACTCTTCACATGAAGTGGCCAAAGTACTGGAGTTTCAGCTTTAGCATCATTCCTTTCAAAGAAATCCCAGGGCTGATTTCCTTCAGAATGGAATGCTTGGATCTCCTTGCAGTCCAAGGAACTCTCAAGAGTCTTCTCCAACACCACAGTTCAAAAGCATCAATTCTTCGGCGCTCAGCCTTCTTCACAGTCCAGCTCTCACATCCATGCATGACCACAGGAAAGACCATAGCCTTGACTAGGCGAACCTTTGTTGGCGAAGTAATGTCTCTGCTTTTAAATATGCTATCTAGGTTGGTCATAACTTTCCTTCCAAGGAGTAAGCGTCTTTTAATTTCATGGCTGCAGTCACCATCCGCAGTGATTTTGGAGCCCAGAAAAATAAATTCTGACACTGTTTCCACTGTTTCCCCATCTATTTCCCATGAAGTGATGGGACCGGATGCCATGATCTTCGTTTTCTGAATGTTGAGCTTTAAGCCTTTTCACTCTCCACTTTCACTTTCATCAAGAGGCTTTTTAGTTCCTCTTCACTTTCTGCCATAAGAGTGGTGTCATCTGCATATCTGAGGTTATTGATATTTCTCCTGGCAATCTGGATTCCAACTTGTGTTTCTTCCAGTCCAGCATTTCTCATGATGTACTCTGCATATAAGTTAAATAAACATGGTGACAATATGCAGCCTTGACGTACTCCTTTTCCTATTTGGAACCAGTCTGTTGTTCCATGACCAGTTCTAACTGTTGCTTCCTGACCTGCATACAGATTTCTCAAGAGGCAGATCAGCTGGTCTGGTATTCCCATCTCTTTCAGAATTTTCCACAGTTTATTGTGATCCACGCAGTCAAAGGATTTGGCATAGTCAATAAAGCAGAAATAGATGCTTTTCTGGAACTCTCTTGCTTTTTCCATGATCCAGCAGAAGTTGGCAATTTGATCTCTGGTTTCTCTGCCTTTTCTAAAACCAGCTTGAACATCAGGAAGTTCACGGTTCACATATTGCTGAAGCCTGGCTTGGAGAATTTTGAGCATTACTTTACTAGCGTGTGAGATGAGTGCAATTTTGCAGTAGTTTGAGCATTCTTGGGCATTGTCTTTCTTTTGGATTGGAATGAAAACTGACTTTTTCCAGTCCTGTGGCCACTGCTGAGTTTTCCAAATTTGCTGGCATATTGCGTGCAGCACTTTCACAGCATCATCTTTCAGGATTTGGAATAGCTCGACTGGAATTCCATCACCTCCACTAGCTTTGTTCATAGTGATGCTTTCTAAGGCCCACTTGACTTCACATTCCAGGATGTCTGACTCTAGGTCAGTGATCACACCATCGTGATTATCTGAGTTGTGAAGTTCTTTTTTGTACAGTTCTTCTGTGTATTCTTGCCACCTCTTCTTAATATCTTCTGCTTCTGTTAGGTCCATACCATTTCTGTCCTTTATCGAGCCCATCTTTGCACGAAATGTTTCTTTGGTATCTCTGATTTTCTTGAAGAGATCCCTAATCTTTCCCATTCTGTTGTTTTCCTCTATTTCCTTGCATTGATCACTGAAGAAGGCTTTCTTATCTCTTCTTGCTATTCTTTGGAACTCTGCATTCAGATGTTTATATCTTTCCTTTTCTCCTTTGCTTTTCGCTTCTCTTCTTTTCACAGCTATTTGTAAGACCTCCCCAGACAGCCATTTTGCTTTTTTGCATTTCTTTTCCATGGGGATGGTCTTGATCCCTGTCTCCTGTACAAGTCACGAACCTCATTCCATAGTTCATCAGGCACTCTATCTATCAGATCTAGGCCCTTAAATCTATTTCTCACTTCCACTGTATAATCATAAGGGATTTGATTTAGGTCATACCTGAATGGTCTAGTGGTTTTCCCTACTTTCTTCAATTTAAGTCTGAATTTGGCAATAAGGAGTTCATGGTCTGAGCCACAGTCAGCTCCTGGTCTTGTTTTTGCTGACTGTATAGAGCTTCTCCATCTTTGGCTGCAAAGAATATAATCGATCTGATTTCGGTGTTGACCATCTGGTGATGTCCATGTGTAGAGTCTTCTCTTGTGTTGTTGGAAGAGGGTGTATGTTATGACCAGTGCATTTTCTTGGCAAAACTCTGTTAGTCTTTGCCCTGCTTCATTCCATATTCCAAGGCCAAATTTGCCTGTTACTCCAGGTGTTTCTTGACTTCCTACTTTTGCATTCCAGTCCCCTATAATGAAAAGGACATCTTTTCTGGGTGTTAGTTCTAAAAGGTCTTGTAGGTCTTCATAGAACCATTCAACTTCACCTTCTTTCAGCGTTACTGGTTGGGGCATAGACTTGGATTACTGTGGTATTGAATGGTTTGCCTTGGAAACGAACAGAGATCATTCTGTCATTTTTGAGATTGCATCCAAGTACTGCATTTTGGACTCTTTCGTTGACCATGATGGCTATTCCATTTCTTCTGAGGGATTCCTGCCCGCAGTAGTAGATATAATGGTTTTCGGAGTTAAATTCACCCACTAATGGTATAATTAGTGCTATACTAATGCATAAACAAGTTCTATGGCCACAAAGAAGAGGAGTTGTTTATTTTTAACCAGAGGAACAGATGAGTGAATGAAAGACATCCTTCACTCTCATTTACCTCCTACAATCTAGATTCTTCCCTGAACCACCAAATTGAAAACATTGGCCCTAACGGCATTGCTACCACTCCTGTTATTGAATTTCTAAGTCTGTGTCTCTCACCACGTCCTGCCTAAGTGTCTATCTCTCTCTACCCTTTGATGAAGTCAAACCTCAGTGTTCAGGTGTGAGCCCCATTTTTGTGTTGTTTTCCTCCACCCTCCTTTGATCAGAAAATAAATGTATCTGCCATCACCTCCATCCCACTCATATTCCACGTTTTCCTTGAGGAAGAGTTTTCCCAAACGTTCCTGCCTCTTTGCTTCACCTCCTGACTATCTGACTGGTAGATTTTGTTTAAGGAAGTGTGCTTGTATAGTTTTTGTCTACTTTTTCTTTTTTCCTATGGAGGAACTATCTTTTCTATCCTGGGGACAGTTACCTGCCTTTCTTGTTCTAAGTCACAGTCATCACCTTGTGACTAAGAGCTTATGTGTAAGGCACAGCGTGGGTGGAGGCGGGGGAAAGATTAAGGCCCCTTTGGTCTTCACATTCAACTGTGTCCTCCAGTATAACATTTATTAAAACGCAGGGCAGTGCTCAGTTGTGCCCAACTCTTTGTGACCCCATGGACTTTGGCCTCAACAAGCTCCTCTGTCCATGGAATTTTCCCAGCAAGAATACTGGAGTGGGTTGCCATTTATAATCTCTATCCACTGGTTTTGCCTTCTTAATCTAGACCCTGCCTGGCAAGAAAGATGTTATTTATTGAATTCCTCAAGTCTCCACAGAGTAAAGATTTTTTTTTAAAGAGGTTTATATACTCATCTTAAATACATATTTTAAAAGGTCTCTTTTACCCTTTCCCTGAGATACCTTTCTGGTGTCCAAACACACAGAATTTGTTCCTCTTAAAAGAGTGAAGACTAATCTGTTTGAACATTTATTTTTTCATCACTTTGGAAATAAAGGTGTCAGGAGCTCTAATAGTTAATACAACTGTATTTGTTTTTAAGTCCTAAATGATGAAAAATGTCTTTCTGAGTGAGTGAAAGGAAGGAATTGGCCACTCTCATCTGTTCTTACACGAGACTTTCAAATCTTCCTGTGCACCCCTTTCTTTTTTTTTTGGACTCTTCTACTTTCAGTCCTTGTTACCAATTCTCTTCTTAGATTTGAATTTTTTCCCAATGCTCTACATATTTTTCAGTTCTTTGAAACTTTTTATTTGGACATAATTGCAGGCTTACAGAGAAGTTGCAAGAATATTGCAAATAATTTGATCCTTTACCCAAATTATTCAAATGTTAACATTTTATCACATTTGCTCTGTCCTTTTCTCTAGGCTTTCGATTTTTTTGTTGCTGTTCTGGACCTTAAGAGAGTACTTTGAAGACATGATTTCCCTTTACTGCCAAATGTTTCAGTGAGCATTTCCTGAACAAGGACATTCTTTTACATAAGCAGAGGACAATGATCAAAATCAGAAAATTAACATTGATACAGTACTGTTATCTAATCTAAAGACCTTATTCATATTTCACCAATAGTCCTAAGAGTGCCTTTTATGCCAAGGAAAATCTCCAATCATTCATTGCATTCAGTTGCTGTATCTCTTAAATCTTCTCTAGTCTAGATAGTTCCTCAATCTTTCTTTATCTTTTAGGACATGGACATTTTTGAAGTGTACATGTCAGTAATTTTGTTGACTATCCATCAATTAAGTATTCTTTTGATCCCATTCATCCATATTAATTGGTTCACGGAGCAACAAGGAATAGAAGCAATCCATTTTCTATATCCCTATTCTAGTTCCATATTTCATCACCTCTCATTAGATATGTGATCACTTATCCTCTCTTAGTTCCTCATCCTTAAAACTGGAGTAATTACACCTACCTAATGAGTTATAGAGAGGCTTCAAGGAAGTGATAGATTTAAAAGGAATTTACCCTCCAAACTCATCAAGCTGTATATGTTACATAAACTTAGCTTTTTGTATGTTAATCATACTTCAATAAAGTAGTTTTGTTTTGTTGTTTTTTAAAAGAATTTACCCAATGCATGTCACAAAGGCCATTTGCTTTTCATGTAATTTGGTTTCTCAACTCTCAGCCCATTTTGCTACCCTTATATAAATGCATTCTAGTTTCCCCATGTGTCTCTAAAAAGGCAATTCTTGAACTACTTACAGCTCACCAAAATAACTGTGTCTCATCAGACTATTAATATTAAACCTATAGTCATTTAAAACTCCTAAAGCTTTTTCTGCATAATTTCTTTTGCTATTTCTATCATTACTACAACTAGTACCAGCAAAAGTACTTAACAGGATCTGCATAGAACATCTCTTTGGATGGCCCTTTATATTATGTACTTCTCCCAGTTCCATGCGGTAGTTATTATCTGCACTTTTGAGATGAAGAAACAGATTCTGAGGAGTTAAGTCACAAGACTTTTATAAGTGAGAAAGGTGGAATTTAGTCCCAAGTGTTTTAGAACATAAGTCTTTCTTTCTCTATTAAGTATCGCCTTTTTAATTTCCGCTTATCCTTCTGGCTTATTGGAACACTTAAGTTTCCTGATTTTGCCATCCAACATAATAGTGTTTTCCCCCCAATGTGTATCTTGTATAGCTCTCATGTCTTCCTTCAGAGCATTGATGAAAATACTATTTGAGACCCCTGTGATAAATGGTAAACATTTTCTTCTATGTTGAAATCAATCACTTTCTGGGAACAGTTTTTTCAAATATCTATAAATAAATCTTACTAAATGGTAGGCTGATTCACCTATAAACATCTTATCCACAAGAACAACTTGAGATTTTTTTCCATGCCTATGGCATCCCCTCTGGCTACAAATCTAATTGCACCACTGGGGGAAAATATTTGTCTTAGTTTAGCCGAAATTGTTTGTATTGGAATAATATTGATGTTAGTGATTATTCCTTTACTTCTTTTTTTTTTCTTTTCATTTTATTTTTTTTTATATTTTTTTTATTTTTATATTTTTTTATTTTGCTTAACTTTATAATATTGTATTGCTTTTACCATACATCGAGATGGATCCGCCACCAGTATACACGTGTTCCCCATCCTGAACCCTCCTCCCTCCCCCCTCCCCACACCATCCCTCCAGGTCGTCCCAGTGCTCCAGCCCCAGGCATCTGTTATCGGGCATCGTACCTGGACTGACGACTCATTTCAGATATGATATTATACATATTTCAATGCTATTCTCCCCAATCATCCCACCCTCTCCCGGTCCCAGAGTCCAAAAGTCTGTTCTATACATCAGTGTCTCTTTTGCTGTCTCGTAAATAGGGTTATTTTTACCATCTTTCTAAATTCCATATATATGCGTTAGTATACTGTATTTGTGTCTTTCTTTCTGGCTTACTTCACTCTGTATAATAGGCTCCAGTTCCATCCACCTCCTTAGAACTGATTCAAATGTATTCTTTTTAATGGCTGAGTAATACTCCATTGTGTATATGTACCACAGCTTTCTTATCCATTCATCTGTGGATGGACATCTAGGTTGCTTCCACGTCCTGGCTATTGTAAACAGTGCTGCTATGAACATCGGGGTACACGTGTCTCTTTCAATTCTGGTTTTCTCAGTGTATATGCCCAGCAGTGGGATTGCTGGATCATAAGGCAGTTCTATTCCCAGTTTTTTGAGGAATCTCCTTTTACTTCTTACGAATCTTTTCTTTAATAATCTCTTCCAGAGTTTTGGTAGGGGTGAATTCAAATAATGCTGGTTTCCAAAATTCTGGTTCCTTTCTAACAATGTTCCCTGGGTTGCTCTGTGACCTAAGAAAGGTCACTCTTTTGACCTAGACATTTCTGAATGAATGAGAAACTTAAATCCACCATTTATTAAACTCACTACACTAATTATGTTTTTTTACTTTGGCCACAACTTACCTAGGAAATATCCTCTCTTGTTTCATAGATAAGAATGCTGAGAGTTGGAGAAATGTTAAAACTTATCTAACACTGAAGTTGGAAGTGATGAAGCTGTTAGATATATTGACTCAAAAAGTAAGTGGCACATTTTTGCAAACTCTTTATGCTGTAAATCATGTTAGGACATTCTGCTGCTATTAATTGTTCATTTGTATGAAATGGTATAGACCAAAAATTAGATTTACTTGAGCATCTATATGTTCCCTACCCAACCAAATCAGTAAAGTATCAGAAAGCAGCAATTCTCAAAGAGTTTTCAAAGGAGCAATCCAGTAGCCTCAGGCTAATGCAGTTCTGTCACTGTCAAATGTTGGACATAAGTTTCATACTAATGATATTCTCTTTGAGATCCAAAGGCTTCTGAGGAGCCCTTTAGAAAAGAAACCCATTTAATGTTCATAAAGCACAGGGCTAGTTTCCTGAAACACATTTGACAGAAGCTGTTATAGGTGTTAACGTAGTATTTCTTTTGTTTTTTTACTCCTTGGGACTCCAAGGATGTTTCTCCAGAGATACAATAGGGTTTAAAAACATATTTTTATTTATATGAACATACCTCTTACTTGGCCAATGTGCCCTCCTGTCCTAAGGTTGAACTTGGTCTTCACCAACCTTCTAGTTTAGAGATGGTGCTGTTATTTTATATATATACATGCGCTTCCCTGGTGGGGAATAGATGGTATAGATGGTATAGAATCTGCCTGCAATGCAGGAAACTTGGGTTCAGTCCCTAGATTGGGAAGATCCCCTGGAGAAGGGAATGGCTACTCACTCGTATTCTTGCCTGGAGAATTCCATGGGCGGAGGAGCCTGGTGGGCTACAGTCTATGGGATAACAAAGAGTTGGACATGGCTGAGCAATTAATAATATATATATATATATATATATATATATATATATATATATATATATATATATATTTGGGCTGTACCCACTTGGCTTGCAAGATCTTAGTTCCCCAGCCAGGGATTGAACCTAAGCCACCACAGTGCAAGTGCCAAGTCCTAACCACTAGACTGCCAGGGAATTCCCAGCTGTTATCCTGATTTTACATTTGCAGAAAAATGTCTAGGCTTTCTAGGAAATTTGCTCAGGCCTGACAGCAAGAGAAGGTCCAAACCGAAACTCAGATTCATATTTATATCAAATCCAATTCAGCACTCTTTCGCTTGCTTCATGTCTTTGTTTTTCTGCCTTTGATCGTTTAAAAAGTTTGTTGACATTTCCAAAAACAAGTAACTTTGGAAAATGGACAAGGTTATATTAAAAATGAATGATGAACTTTACGTTACAACTATTTAAATAGTAAAAGTCATACTTGGAATTTTTTTCCCTTTTGAACAGGTCTTCCTCCATCAGCATCAGCCAGTCGAGGTTGGGGATGGAAACAGGAGACCTCACAAAGTCTGAGCCCTGTGGGAAAAAGGGATCCTGAAAACAGCAAATTAGGTCACAGCTATACCTGTTTACACAGTCAAAGCATGTTTGTTCTGTTTGAAGATACTTCAAAAATAACAATTGTAAAAGAGATTACTGCTTTGATCAGAGAATCTGAATCTCCTTTGTTTGACCATGAATAATTGGTCTTTGTAATGTTAATGCTTCTTTTAAGGAATATCAGATCTGTAAATTCACCTTAATTACAGGCAAGCCGAGTTGTAGAGGGAATTTGCAACAGCATTTCATTGAAGGTCTCTTCTAGTTCCCCTTCAAATCTAATTACAGCAGAAAGATTATTTTTACACCAAGCACCAGAAAGCTATAATTATTCGTATTTTCATTCACATTCACATAGGTCAAAAGCATTATCTTATTGAACAATAAGATTGAAACCTTAAAAACGTCCTTGTTTTTCCACAAAGCAAAGAAGGAGGTAGAACCTTAACTGAGTTGTTCTTACTAACCTGTTAACCTTCATCCAGCCGGCAGCTCAGAAGTCTGTTTTCCCCAGACTTTACACTTAGAAACAACACTCTGGAATCCACAACCTAAACAGTGATTAATACTAAATCTTGTTTAAAAATTTGAAACCAACTAAACAATTCAGTTGGAGGATATGAGTACAGTAGGGAGACAAGAAGAAGAAAAAAATATTTTAAGCCTTCCTATTGTAATTTTGTGGTATTCAGCTTAGTTATTTTTGTTGTAAGAACACAAATGTCAATACAAAAAGTTAGATGTTGCTGAAGATGTGAGGAAATGGGATTGCTAAACTGTAGATTGGGTGATATAGTTAGATATGGGGAAGAATGTCTCAACAGCAGGGTGAAATCTCCTTTTGTGGAGGTAGCTTGAAAGTTGCGTATTTTGTGAAATGGTGTGGGGCAAAGCTTGTGAGCCAAGCGGGTCCACTTGAAGATGGGGAAGCTTTCCATTGATTGTATCTGTTATCTCACATTCTATTCAATCCCCAAATGGGATTTTCTCCTCTGGCCAGAAGGCTAACGACCATTAAGCATTTACACTTAGTACCCACCAGATTGCCACCTTCCAACCTGAGAGCATTTTTGGTAGTACTGTGCTGACATTTAAACTTAACATTATAAAAACTATGAAGAGAGCCCATCACACCTGTACTGGAGGGGAAATATCTCTGAGGTTTAAACCACAGTGAACATATTCCCAGTCGTTTTGGATGTGGGTTTTTTTTTTTTTTTTTTTCTTAATTATGGCAGCAATTAGCTTTGCAGCATGGCATTCATTCCAAACAGCAGGGATGGAGAACAATAATCTTGTTTACCTGAAGCTGGAGAGAGTGTACCTAGCTTTGTTCCCTCCACAGCCTAATCTAAACTTTTCCAGAGGTGCCATTCCGCACAATAGAGTGTGACTGCCCCCATCCCCTCCAAAGATCCTCCCTTCCCTGGTTCACTCATTTGTCACTGAAAACCTCCTCAAGATCAAGAAAAAACAGATACCAGGCCGTTTCAAACTTTTGCTTCCATTAATTTCAAAGACAGCATTCTCAGATATGGGAATCTTTTTTTTTTTATTTTTAAATTGTTTAAATCTGTCCAAGTTATCCCAGGGAAAACAATGGAGCTCCTTTAGATTGTTCTTGACAATGAATAGAAATAGGAAGATGACCGTTGTCTGTCCTGGGGAGAAACAAATTATTAAATGGATGAGTTATTTACATGAAAATGATCTGCCTCTCCTATGGGGAAATTAGGTGACAGGCGATTCTGCATTACAAGAAGAACATGTCACTGGTTTTCATTTTCCACAACAGAGATTTTAGGGTAATTTCCATTCAGGAGAATGGAGTAGTTTCTCTTCTACATGCATCACCATTCAAAACCATTGTTGTCACCGTTTGAGAGCTTTTGGTTTGGATTTTGTTTTTATTCCCTCCAGTAAGAACTGAAATGGCAGGTGGGCACAGTACAAATGGGTCGTAACCCTTGTACAATACCAAACAATACTCTGAAGTTATACTACAGCGTTGGACATGTTTTAGAGTTTTATAGTGTCCACAGTTTCTCTACTGTAAAATGTAGGCTACAACAGAGGAAGAACAATAATCAGTTATACATTAACTATGAAAGGTCATTGCTTGTGGCAAATGCAAGGTCTATTGATCAAGTAATATTTGTCGGCAGAAATGAGTCTCATTACTGAACGAAGCTCGTGAAGGAAACTATTGTCTGAAGGGACATCATGATATGTGCAAATCAGCCATTTGCTCAAGGTGGTTTGAATATCATCAAATGTTTATCAGCGCTTTTTAAATGTAATTTACAGACTTTTCAGCTAATCAGTCCCCAAAACTGCCTTCTTTTGTCAACTTACTATGCTGCACATTCAAACAATGATTAATCGCCTTATGTTAACTATGAGATAAGGAAAAAAATGAAAAGAAAATGAATGACGTATTCACTTGTGTTACAAAATGGGCTATAAACTAGTTTCCCAGCATGAGCTGTGGTTTACTTTCAAACTTAAATAACTTGTCTATGTAACCTTATCTTCCGGGCACTTCCTGCAAGCTTCATATATTATGCAATCAAGCCCATAAATATAGGTAGAAGTTAACTTGAATGGCTGAAACAGAGTTAACCACACACATGTAGTTAAAGCTTTATCGCCATTTCTGTCATAAACCTCTCCCTTTTCTTTAAGAGATTTACCAAGCTGTCATAAAAAAAAAAAAAGTATTATGGCTGTATCTTTGCAAAAAAAAAAAAAAGAACTCTTGAGAAGTGCCTTGTCTCCTTAAACATACTGAACTTTGGCTCACGGTCCCATAGTCATACACCACAAGTGCTGCCACATATCAGGAAGACCAGTATGTTTGCATGTCGAATGTCTCAGGGTTGAGGTGGCACCAGCGTTTATTATTTCCATCTTATTTTTCATAAACTCCTTAAAAAATTAACACTATATAACTCCAGTGATGACATATTACTAAAGGTATACAATTAAGCACATTTAGCCAAGTCATCAAATAAATAAGGAAAAGTGTAAAGTAAAATGCTTTACCGGAAAATAAGTGATTATACATAATCAAATATCTGTAATGAGAGGGATAGGATAGAAATTTTCCAGGCATATAATCAGCCTAAAATAACTGGGCAGGAAAATTAAAAGGATCAGATTCCCTACATTGACTTAGCAAAAGACTCTAGCAAGCATTCTACTGATGACTCTGCTGATTTCTTTCAAGAGCGAACACCAATGGCACTCTACCTTGCAGTACATAGGCAGTATCTTGAGAAACTAAACTCAGTCATTTTAAATCCTTTTTTATTATTATTATAATATTGCTTCTTTTTTATATTTCGGCTTTCTGGCCAGGCGAAATGTGGGATCTTTGGCTCCATGACCAGGAGCTGAACCTGCACCTCCTGTGTTGAAAGGCGACGTTTTAACCACCGAACCAGAAGGGAAGTCCCACAAGTTTCATATATATATATTGTAATGGATAGACACAAGGCCTCTCTTTCTAGAAATGACTTCTCTCCAGAAATATGAGATTATTTTTACCTCTTACTTTCCTATCAGAGATGTCTGAAGGTCATGGAGTAGAGATTACTGGACTTGAGTCAAAAAACTGAGTTCAAATTCTCTGATGCTCTTCTCAGAGATCTCTTCTTCCAGGAAGCCTTCCTTGACTATCTGGCACAGATAATGCCTTATCTTTTAGGTTTTCAAGATATTTGGTGCTTAGCCTTTAATAACACTTTTGACCCCTTTGAATCACTAGTGCTTTTTAGTGCAGGTCATGTCCATAGTAGGTACTCTGTAAATGTTGATTAATGGGTTTCTAAAATTGAGAGGGTTCTATTAGGAGAAATGAATTTTTTGTTTCTTTTCAGATCGATACATTCCATGAATCCCAGCTCATCTCTCTAGTAATAGGCATTTATGGAAATAAACTATGTTTTGCATGAAACTGTCAATGCTTAATTATTCTTGGGACTTAGGTAGCAATCTCCCTTCCTGCCTACCATCCACAACCCCCAATCTCTCTTCTCTCTCCAGAGATAAACTGTTAATTATCATGTGTTAGTGATTTTAAAGTGTGAAAGTGTTAGTCACTCTGTCCTGTTATAGGCAATGCATATTTCATATAAATTAATTACATAAATGGTATGATGAAATATGTATTAACCAGTGACTTTTTTTTCATTTATCATGCCTTTAGGGTCATTTCATGTCAAAATTTCTGGATAGTATGTAGATAAAGTAGAATTTACTCAGTCATTTGTTGTTGTTGTGTAGTCCCTAAGATTCTTTGCAACCCATTGGACTGTAGGCCGCCAGGCCTCTCTGTTCATGGGATTTCCTAGGCAAGAATATTGGAATGGGTTGTCATTTCCTTCTCCAGGGGACCTTTCTGACCCAAGGATCGAACCCATGTCTCCTGCTTGGCGGGTGGATTCTTTACCACTGAGCTACCTGGGATGCCTTCTCAATAAACTTACTTGACCATAAATTAATTATTGTTGGATGTTTAGGTGATTGCCAATTTTTCATTATTACAAACAATACTGCGATACATTCTGGTACATCTGTCTACTTTTGTGCACACATAAGGGATTTTGAGGAATGAATTTCTAAAAGTAGAATTTCAACCTGTGTGAGAATTTTATCTTTTGATAAATGCTCTAGAGTGCCCGGTATAGGTAGACTTTTTACCAAGTCAATACAAAGTTACATTTTTGCTAACATTATGAGCCTTCCAGTTTCCCTTCTCTGACTGTCATTTTTGTACATTAGTTGAGTAAAGATGGTTTTCCCATTGCTGTCTGATTTGCATTTCCCTGAGAGTGGTGGGGTTGAGAAACTTTTCATACATTTATTGGCCTCTTGTACATCTTTTGTGAATTGCCTATTTACCACCATTGCCTAATTTTCCCTGAGTTCTCTCTGTCTTATAGTTTTTTTTAAAGATCTCTTTTATGATTGTGAATATAAATCCTCTTTGCAACTGTTTTCTCCCAGAGAGTCACTTACCATAGGGGGCTGAGGTAAAGGGGTCATTTGTCTTTTACCTCTGCGGTCTCATTGATACACAAGACTCTCCGTTAGGTTAGACTTTCTTCTGGACTTTATTATGTAAATTCTTTGTATATCATATAGAAATTGGTTTTGATGAATCCATGGGCTAACTCTTCTCACCAATTTACCCAGTTTGTGATTTATCCTAAATGCTATGTCTGTTCTTAACTGAAATTTCCTCCTCTCTCCTACTATCTGCTGTTTTGCAGGAACTTGTCTTCTCCTGAGGGTCAATCAAGAATCAAAGTCCATAGCAATCTCTATCTCTTCCTTGTTCCCTCTTCCCTGGCACAGGTAAAGTTATTTTGTTATTTCATGTACACATATATTGTAACTTCAATGAGATGGGAAGCTACCCAACTGACAGTCCCTTGCTTTTGCCATAGCTCCCAGTGTCTAACACATAGTGGGAATCTAATAAATATTTGTTGGTTGTTTCAACAATTCTCTATCCCCTCTCCCCAAGACATGTACACTATGGGCAATTTCCCTGTGCATTTCCTCAATCATCATTTTTGTGTGATTTGTCTTTTGTTCCATTTGTCATTAGGTCACACCTGCTTATAGTGTTTGAGGTTCTAAATCTCAACAATAAATTGAGAACATGGTTAAGGACCTGATTTTCTCAAAATTCTCTGCTGATACAAAAAATAATCTAGCATTTTTCAAATTGAAAAATGCATCTAAAAGTCTAACTTATTCCCTGCTGCTGCTAATTTTCAAATTGAAAAATGCATCTAAAAGTCTAACTTATTCCCTGCTGCTGCTAAGTCACTTCAGTCGTGTCTGACTCTGTATGACCCCATAGATGGCAGCCCACCAGGCCTCCCCGTCCCTGGGATTCTCCAGGCAAGAACACTGGAGTGGGGTGCCATTTCCTTCTCCAATGCATGAAAGTGAAAAGTGAAAGTGAACTTATTACCTAGGACAGGCCTTATTTCACACAAACTGAGACCTGTCTTCTCAGACACTACAGAGAGACCATGACTTTATAGAAATTTTTTGGATTTATTTGTTTTTTTAAGTTAAATTCTAAAATCAAATCTATACTACATTAAAATACCAAATCTACACTACACAACAATAAAATCTAGTTCATTGATTAGCCAAATTGTGCTTCTTATTACTACTGGTTCTACCCTATTTTCTTAAAAAAAAATTTTTTTTATATCATAGAACATTTCCAAAGGATACAAAATTAGTGAGAATGAATCCCTTATGTACTTATCACTCAGCTTCAACCATTATTAATTCATGGCCAATCTTTTTCATTCATACTTTCATACAATGTTCTCTGAGTTACTTTGAAGCAAATCCCCAGTGTCACATCATTTTATACTAAAATATAAAATTTAAGATCAAAATTTTAGTTCGAAGCTCTGGAGGACCTTGCATTTTGTGTGTGTGTGTGTGTGTGTGTGTGTGTGTATGTTCTTCATTCAGACATGCATTTTCATGTAATACTCAACTTGGAGCTGAAGAAGTAAAGATGAATGGAACATGAAATTTGAGGCTTCTCAGGTGGCTCAGTGGTAAAGAGTCCACCTGCCAATACAGGAGATGTAAGAGACGCAGGTTCCATCCCTGGGTTGGAAAGATCCCCTGGAGAAGGGAATGCCTACCTGCTCCAGTATTCTTGCCTGGAAAATTTCCCAGATGGAGGAGCCAGAAAGGCTGTATAGTCCCTGGGGTCTCAAAGAGTTGGACATGACTGAGCGACTGAGCACACACAATTCAACCATTAGTTGCAAACATCATGTCTCTTTATCCATATATATTAGTATTTAGGATATTATTTAGTCTATTCTAAGAACTAGGACATTCCATTACATAACCACAGTTACACTATCAAGTTCATCCATACTCAAACATACCCTAATAATGTTTATTACAAACAATGCTGCAATAAACATTCTGGTAAGTCTATCTTTGTGAACATTTAAGTGATGCTGAGAAATGAATACCTAAAAGTAGAATTTTAAAGTGTGTGAAAGTTTTATGTCCAGTTCATACTCAAATTTTGTGAATTATTCCCTCCCATCCTCCCATGTAGATCAAATCAGCATTATTTATTCTGTAATAAAGAAACAATAGCTGAGTTTTTGTCTTTCATGATTCTTTCATCATATTTACATTTTTCAAGAGGGTAGCCAGTGGTTTGTAGAAAGTTCCTCAATTTGAGTTTGTTTGACTTTCTTCAAGGTTAGATTCAGGTGATGTATTTTTCTGTACAATAAAAAAAAGTCATACAATGGTGCATCCTTTTCAGTTTATCACATCAAAAACAAAAACAGAAACAAAACCTCACAATATCAGTTTGTCCCATTAACAAAGATGTGAATTTTGATCATCTGCTTAAGGTAGTGTCTGCCAAGTTTTTCCATTGTCAAGTTGCCAGTTTTCCCATTGTAATTAATACCTTATTTGTGGGGAGATACTTTGAGGCTATATAAAATATCCTATTCCTTGTAAGAATTTCACCCAATCATTTTAGCTTCCTTTAATTCTTGCCTGAATCAATTAAAACTAAGATAGTTGTAAGATGGTGATTTTTCTAACGCATTTCTTGTACATTCTTAGATGGCATTCTATCAACCTTTTATTCTTTCTGTTGATTGTTTGCTTGGTTTTGACTGCACTGGGTCTTCACTGTTGCGCACAGGCTTTGTCTGCCTGTGGCAAGTGGGGTCTACTCTCTAGTTGCGGTCTGTGGCTTCTCTTTGCCATGGCTTCTCCTGTTGGGGGGGCACAAGCTCTAGGTGTGCAGACTCAGTAGCTGTGATGCATGGGCTAGTTGTTCAGTGGCATATGTAATCTTCCTGGACCAAGGATCAAATCCATGTCCCCTGCACTGGCAAGTGGATTCTTAACCCCTGGACCACTGGGTAAGTCCCACACTTTTATTTTTGATTTTACCTTTTATGTTTCTAAGAATAAAATTGAGTTCACCAAACACTGGTGGTCTCCTTGATGGGGAACTCTGTGCTCAGAGACATTACCTGGAGCACAAAGACAAGACCATTTGTGTCTTGTGCATAGGGGCATGCAACTTGAGAGGAGAGATGGATTCAAGTCAGATGGTAGGAGGTGCTTTTACTGGAGATACGAACCTAATGGGAAAGAGAAGAAATCCAACAGAGGGTAGTTTTTACTGGAGCATGTGGAGTGACCTTGGACGAGAGGTGGGGTTTTAGCTGAGCTTGTGATTTGTGGTACATGTGGTCAAAGACAGGCATTACCTTGGAGGGAACAGCAGTGGGTATTTGGGAAATGACAAAGAATCCCTATGGTCAGAGCCTAAGTTTCCTGGGAGAAGAGGCAAGGAGGCAAAGTGAAAGTCCAGACTGGGAAGATTGGCTGGGGTTACCTCAAAGTCCCACACTGAAGAGTTTAGACTCCAATTTACTCAGTGAGAGAAGCAATGAAACATATTTGAGGATGGTGGAGGTGGGGTGGGGTGGTGGTTACCTATGGATGATGTTCAGGGATACCTATGGATGATGCTAAGATTGTGTCTTACCCACGTTTGTACTTCGAAGGCCTACAACAGTGCTCAGCACAGGAAGGGTATTCAGTAACTGTTTTCAGGCACCTATGATATGCTGGATGATTTAGAATAGGATTGTGTGTG
Source organism: Tragelaphus eurycerus (assembly GCA_935064755.1). Classification (NCBI taxonomy): domain Eukaryota; kingdom Metazoa; phylum Chordata; class Mammalia; order Artiodactyla; family Bovidae; genus Tragelaphus; species Tragelaphus eurycerus. The sequence goes on from CAKXYN010000007.1 coordinate 51,817,976, forward strand.
TGTTTTACTTATGAGTCTAGGTCATGATGGCAGGATGGAGCAGGGGGTGGTGGGCCCTTAACTCTAAAAGCAGGTCTCTATTGAATTATTCATCAGATCAGGTCAGTTGCTCAGTCGTGTCCGACTCTTCGCAACCCCATGAATCTCAGCATGCCAGGCTTCCCTGTCCATCACCAACTCCCGGAGGTCACTCAGACTCACATCCATCGAGTCAGTGATGCCATCCAGCCATCTCATCCTCTGTCATCCCCTTCTCCTCCTGCCCCCAATCCCTCCCAGCATCAGAGTCTTCTCCAATGAGTTAACTCTTCGAATGAGGTGGCCAAAATACTGGAGTTTCAGCTTTAGCATCATTCCTTCCAAAGAAATCCCAGGGCTGATCTCCTTCAGAATGGACTGGTTGGATCTCCTTGCAGTCCAAGGGACTCTCAAGAGTCTTCTCCAACACCACAGTTCAAAAGCATCAATTCTTCGGCATTCAAAGAAAATCTTTAAAATATCAAGTTCTGAGACCACCACCAGGCTCCCTGTGACTTTAATTTTTAGTTCCCAGAAAGCATGTTTGGGAATTACTTTTGAATAACTTGCCAGTAAAGAAAACAAGACTCTTAGATAGTAAAAAAACATCTCATTGGAAACTATTTCATTCTATATCATCTTTATATTTTGAAATTAAAAAGCAAAAACAAAAAATGGGAATTCCCTGACAATCCAGTGTTTAGGACTCACGGCTTTCAATGTGGTGTCCCTGGGTTCAATTCCTGGTCCAGGAATTAAGATGCTACAAACCCTGAGGCACAACCAACCAACCAACCAACCAACCAAACAAACAAAGCAAAACACAAAAATACCTCTTCAAAGTTGCATATGAACTTTGAGAGACTAAGCATTTTGTCAAAACACTGTAAATAACATAGTTAATTTAATAAGGGAAAACAAAGCAAGAAAGTAAAATGAGATACCGAAAATGACTGAGTGTAAATCATTGTAGAAGTCTTATTGATCTCTTAGGAAGTGAATTAATTTATATTTATATTTAAAACATCTCCAGGTTGTCCCTTTCCAACTTCAAATCTTGTAATCTCTCTTCAGCTTCTTTATTCTGCAGTGAGTCCTGAAAATCTACTGGCTTAAGAAAGTTTACATATTTTCCCAGCACAGGGTGTTGACAAGTTGTGGCAGTATGGTGGTTTCAAATGAAAAATCATTTGATCTTCACCTCCAGTTGCAATAAACACTTAATGGTATAGAGGTAATATTTATATATGTTTTTATTAAAAACATTTATTCTGGTTACAAATGGAATACATGGCAAGTTTGGAAAATCTAGAAAATATTCAAAAGTATAACGCAATGTACAACTACCCATTATTTCACCATCCAATGAGAGCCACCAAATGCATACATGTTTTGTATTTTCCTTTCCTCTTTGGGTGTGTATTTATAAAAACCTCTTAACTTTTTTTTTTTACTTAACGTGAGTATTTTTCCATGTGACTAAATATCCTTTAATAATATGATTTTGGATAGCAGAACAGTAGCCACTCTATGGATATACTATTGAACTACTCTCCTAGAGTTGGGCAACCTGAGGTCTTTCCAATGTGTAATATATTTCCTAGAGGGGGATTTATCTATTGTTTTAAAGGTTGTTTACATTTTAGCCTTGTTCAACTTATTGTCCAGCTGTGCTCTTCAGAAGTTACACTAATTTACCTAACCATCACCAGTGGATAGACATGAAGGCATGAAGAGTCTGCACTGGTCTTAGCACCATCCTTTTACACATTTCATTTACAAATGAACCTCCAAAGGGGTATTTCCTTATGCCCTGTGCACAGTTCACTTGAGTGTGCATTAGGAGTGCCTCTCAGCCTAGGACCATTAGGGCTTTGTCATCACATGAACAGCAATTGGCTCAAAACACTGCTCATTGTGATGCTGGTGATGTGGCCTCCTTAATGTTCTAAAAGATTGTTTGGCGTAACTGCTTCAGTTCAGGACTTTTCTCTTGATCTTTGCTATCATGTTTAGAGTCAGAATTCAAATACTGTGCAGTTTAAGCTACAGTATGCCTGGCCTGTAACTTGGTTCAAGGCATTTCATTTGTCTGCTTATTATACTCACAAGGTGGAAAAAGCAATCCCAGTGCCCCAAAAAGGTAAAATATTGTGTTTTTTTTCTATTACTAGAGTTTGAAAAATAGTATACATTATAGTATATTTAGGAATAAGTGCACATTGAGAGTTTTATGAAATATTTAAGGAAGAACATTTAAATCCAAATTTAAATATAAAATTTAATTTCTTAAGAACTGGGATTGAGATAGTAAAAAAAAATAGAATATGAAGTGCTTTTCTTAAGACCACTCTATACAGAAAGAAGTATATAATCTTAAATTACATATTGTTTCATCACAAAAGGAATGGACATCTTTTCTCAGGTGTCTTAGTTTTTGAGTAAAAATGGTTTGGATTTTGACTAATCTCATTTGAATCTTCTATTTATTGGGTTCTTTTCTCAATGACTTTTTTTTTTTTTTTAATGTGTGGCTTCAAGCAGTTGCCATTAATGAAAAGATTAAAAATGTGAAATTATGTCTTTGTTTCTCCTGATACATATTCTAATACTTGGTGGACAGTCAGTGATTATCAAGAAAAGTCACTTTAAATTGAATAATCCTACCCTAGAGGAGAATTTACTCCCTTATCAAAAAAAAAAAAAAAAGATTTTTATTCACTGTCATGCTTTTTCTGTATCATGCTCAGTACCAGGGTCATGCTCAGTATCACTCAGAAATTTCACTCATTTTACCGAAATGCAATATATTCTATCAAGTTTCCAAAGTGAATAAAGTCTTGTCAAAAATAAGATCCTTTAATTTCAAGTTCTCCCTGAGGTTTTGGCCAAACAACTGAATACGGATATTTCTTTTGCCGTGTCTTCCTATGAACACTACCCTAGTGATAGTTTCATATTTCTTCCATCTCATCATTCAGAAGCTATTTATCCATTTTTTCCCCCACTGCCTCCTTCAAATCTCCCCCTCCCCCACGGCTGACTGCCTGCGCAACCCCCACACATTCAGGCATATTTATTCCCGTAAAGATAGTGACACTTAGGGTTTATTCTAAGACTAAATCTGTGTTGCCCAGTGACTAAGGACTCAAGCATGCACACTGCTTCTATGCTTACCCTCCTACCTAACTTGACTACTCAACTTTTTCTCTTTCTTTCCCTCTGAATTCTCTGTTTTGGAACAGTTCAGTTAACCACCGCTGCCAGGCCACTAATTGATTTTTGAAACCTGACATTTGTTTTTTGTTTTCTCCTATCTTCCCTAATGGTACAGCACTACTAAGCAGGAAAGAATGCAAAGAACTAGAAAGTTCAAAGTAATTGAGGATCTGTCCATTCACACTGTCTGGCTTCACGCCAGTGCAGAACCTGAAACATTTGAAAAATATTTATCAAGTTTTAACCCTTTTGGTTAAGTCGAAGAAGCAGGTTTGCTGCTAGATCATTTGTGTTCACAGCAACAGCAAGTAAACTTGGTTGAACATGTCTTTTATACGTTCCGAATCGCACAGCAAATGTCTCTGAAAAGATTACTTTCCAATTTCCGTACTATTGTACAGCGCTAAGCTAGTTATTTTCTGTGAGCTTACAGAGCTGGGTATTTTAGAGAAACCATTACTTAAAAGTGGCAGCCCTATTTCACGAATCCTTCTGTCAGAAATGAAATTTAAATAAATGTTACTGTGTTTGAGCAAAAAAGATTGTATTCAGCTTTTCTGTTATAAATATGTTTTGAACCCAACCATAGCTAGGTTCATATCTATATTCATTAAGAAAATTGGAAATAAGAAAAAAAATTTAAAGGACTATATTGTATTAAAAGTTTAGCAAATAGGCTTTTTTTTTCCCCCATTGGAAACACTTTTGTAAATGAAAATATGTCAAAAAATGGTGTGAAATATAGAAACATTTCCAGTAAAATAACTGGATTTTATTGCAGTGAAAGCTTAGGTTGAAATAATAGGCCACTGACACGCTGGTAAAAAACAACAACAGAGAGAGATAAAAGGAAAGGTCTAGATAGGCTTAAAAACAAATTAAAATATAGATAGATGCCAGCTTATATTAAATGTAAGTTAGATTTAGATTTAAAGTTAAAAAGAATATAAAAGTTCTATTAAGAGTTATCTATATGACACAGATTTGATCATGTTAGTAGCATTAACCATTAAAAATCTTTTAAGGTTCAATTTTTTTTTTAAGTTATATTAAATCCCATAACAATTCTATAATCTGTTTCTAAATTATTTAATTACCTAATTGGATTCAGTATTAGAGAAAATCAGGGCAAGTTTTTTTTTTTCCCCCAGGGCAACTTTTTAAAGATGAAGGTAGATAGTGTGGGATTGTTTGCTTGGAAAAAATTTGCCAAAACACATTAAATAATCCTTTGGTAGCATGAAAGTAGTCATCAACCATTCTCTGAAAACAGTGATCACAGCTATAAAAATGAATCATTAATAAGAACAGAATGAAAAGGAGAAAACATTTTACAGCATAATTTTGTTTTCTAATAATAAACACCTATAACACTTTATGTGTATATTAATTTTTAAATCTACACACTGAGAGATCCATATCTTTTGATAGATTCACTCCTTGAGAACATTTTCCTAAGAACACATTTTTTTTGTAAAAGCTGCTTTACGGTGAAGTGATGATGTAGATGTAAAAATGTCTAATAGTATATAGTATGCTGTCAACATATGTAGTAATATTCCAGGCATTTTTATTGCAGTGTAGTGTTATGGCTTCCCAAAACGCCAGATAAAAATCACGTATAAAAATATTAAGGATTAAGGAAAGTGGTTTCCTTAGGTGATTGCTGGCAAAATTCACCTTCCCCCTATAACACAGTAAATGGACAGTGATATATTTTTGGTGTTACTTTCCGGTAAGTTTGGACTCCCAGTTTTCAGAGCTGCTGCGTGTCTAATGTTTGTGACTTTCTTTGGTTGTCTTTTCGTAGGAGTAGGTGCCACGGTGTAAGGTAAATGTGCTACGTTACTGTTTTGCAAACATTAAACTCCACTTTTTGAACACACAGTGATAGCAAAAATAAGTCAAAGATGTAATGTCTATTTAAATACTTTTCATTAAATCGTTGGTGCTTAAATTAGATTGCATGCTTTGGCTAGAGTCAACAGTGTAAATATTAAAAACTTCAAAATTCATGGGTCCCATCTCCGTCTTCTCCATATCAGATACGAGGTTGAAATGTGTGTGAAAACTTCTCCTACCCATTTAAATACTGCAAGTGAAAAAAACAATCTTTTATGCAAGGACTTAAAAAAAAATACCTGCCATTAAACCTTTTATTCGGGACATTCCAAATTTGCTTTGGTAAAGGGATTTATTCACTGCTAAAGATGCACAGAGACAAGAGCTGTTTTTAAATGTTTATCACACCGCCCCTAGTTTTGCGCTAAGAAAAAGTACATTTTGTATTTTTAAAAATACACGCTCATTAAACAAAACTCTCCAAAACCTTAGCGCCCCCACCTAGCTGCCTTCTAGGTTTCAACTTGCGAGTTTCAGGATCCTTGCACAACACCTAAGGCGTGCAAAACTCTTTTTCTCGCTAATCCTGGCAGAGAACAGTCCGAAGAGATCTCCCTCCACGTCTCCACCCGAATTCCCTCTCTTCCCCAGATTCCACTCGCTTCTCTTTTTCCCTCCGCCCCCGTCTCTGCCAGCCCAATCTGTCAGAGAGGTTGTGTACAAACTGCGCGGCCGCCCTGCGCGCGAAGCTCGTGGCCCGAAAGGGGTGCGGTCCGCCAGGCGGAGGCGGGACTCTGAGCCGAGCTTCTCCCTTTTCATAGGCTAGCCGCTCAGGCCCGGCCAGCTTCGGGGCCCCGAGATTTGTCGGAGCGCTGCCAGTCTGGCCGGCTGGCCCCGCCTCCCCGGAGTTGGGTAAAATAGAGGCGGGCGTCAAGTGTCAGTAGTCGCGGGGCAGGTACGCGCGCTAGCAGCTCGATCGCGGAGACAGGCAGTGGCGGGAGCCGACTCCTGGGAGCTAGGGAGCGCGGTGGGGCGGGGCGGGAGAAAGTGGTCGCCGGGTGAACGTCGGCGTTTACGTGTGGCGGAGCGGAAGAGTTTGGCTTTTCTTGCGCGCCTTTGAAAACCGCGCCTGCCTGTGAGCTGAGGGGTCAGTCCGGAGCCAAGCTCGCCGACCCGAACAGCGTGGGCGAGGTGGGAAGCGCGCTCGACTCGCGCCCCGCGCCCGGAACCGCCCCCCCACCCCCGAGTGCCCATGGCTACGCGGGTGCTGACCATGAGCGCCCGCCTGGGACCCGTGCCCCAGCCGCCGGCCCCGCAGGACGAGCCCGTGTTCGCGCAGCTCAAGCCCGTGCTGGGCGCCGCGAACCCGGCCCGCGACGCGGCGCTCTTCCCTGGCGACGAGCTGAAGCACCCGCACCACCACCCGCAGGCGCAGCCCGCGCCGCCGCAGCCGGCGCCGCCGCCCGCCGCGGGCCCGCGGCTGCCCGCCGAGGAGCTGGTCCAGGTAGGAAGAGCCGCTCCCCTCCCACCGCCTCCCTCCCGGGCCTCGGGCGTGTCCCGCCGCTGCGGCGCGCGGGCGACAGGGGCCGCTCCAGGCTGGGGCGCGCGTCGGGGCGCACCGCGGCCCAGGGCTGGGGGGCAGCCCCGCCCTGCCCTCCTGGCCTGGTGGGGGCACCCGAAGGAGGGGGTCTATGGGGAGTCTGCCCTGGCTGCTCTGTCCGGGAAAGGTTCAGAAGGGAATTGGTGCTCACGCGCACCTTAATTGTTTTTATACCATTTGGGGGATGAAAGCTCGTTCCTCACGCCGGACCTCAATTCCATGTGTCTCCTAAATCCGCCGCCTCGCGCTGCCCTGGCCTTAGAGGTCACCCACTGTCCCGACCCACGGCGTCCCGGATTCAGTAGGAACGCAAATGGGGGGGTGGGGTGCTGGAGGGAGGCCCCTCGGGGTGCTAATTTAATATCGCTTGGTGCAACCTGCTTTAGACGCGATCGTAGGGCTCCTTTGGACAACGGGAGTTAGAAAAGCTAAGGTGGTGTTGGAGCGCTTATTTTTCGTTAGAAAAGAAAGAAAAAAAAAGAAGGACCGGGAGGTGTTGTTTTCTTCATCTGCGCGTAAATTTCCTCCCGGAGCCGCGTTGAAAGCTGGCAGTTGGCTTTTACACTTGCCCGGCAGCCGAATTAGAGCAACCGCCTGTTTCTTTCGCCCACGCAGGGAGTCATATAGCCCAGAAAAAACTTCCCGGGACTTTTAGACTGTCCCAGGGAAAAAAAAAATTGGAAACATACCCACATGCAAACAGCTGGAAGAGCTAAAATCAGAAACCACTAACCACCATGGGAGCAAAGCGCACGAAAGGGTTTAGTTCGGTTTATTTCAAGACGCTTCATTTAATACCCCCTTGGTATACTGTGTATTCGCTATACCCAGCTCCTGCTCCGGGGGTCTGCGAGTGTCGCCGTGCTGTGCAAAGGCAGTGGCATTTGTCAGAGATGTGACTCACAAGACCAGCGCGATTTTATTTTTAAATCGTATCTTTGCGGGAAACCCGAATCTATATCCATACAAAATGATTCGGGGTCTGATAGCTGAACTTAAGTAGTAGCCAAAAAAAAAAAAAAAGACTGTTATTCACTTCTTAAAATGCCACGGTTAAAATGCTCACTAGATATGAGCATCTAGTTGGGGGTGTTGTTTCGTATGTGTGTGTTTCTCTTGAAATTTCCTTTCAGTGCTAAAAATTTTAGAAGTTTGTGTTATACGAGGAAAGATGATAGCTGCAAAAGACTGAAGAGACCAGTTACAAGCTGGATTATGTCCTAAAGAAAAATCACCATTTTAAAACCATGTGGGCATTTGTCAGTTTGCTGCTTAGAAGACACAGGAGGATAAGGGATGACTGAGCTTTTTACAGAGTGAGGGGGAATGTAGCATTGGCCCACTGAGAAGGACACGATAAATGTTTGACTGATGACTGTGCTGGCTACTAGCAGCCTCTCCACCCACGGCCCCTTAGCACCACTCTACCATAGGAATGGTTTTCCCCTAGGTAATTAAAGATCTGTTTTAGATACGGATATGAATAGGAACATTTCATTATCATATTAACCAATTACAGAATCTGCTGATTAAAATCAACATTTAGATCAAACTGGTGGAGAAGTTGGTTGGTTCTCTCAGTGGATACTATGTTTTGCTCAAAACATAGTATTTAAGTATTTAGGTTTCCATTGAACTGGAAACTGGAAAAGGCACTTAAATAGCCAAAGAATATGTTTTATATTAGCTATTTCAGCAATATCTACCCAAGCAAAAAAAAAAAAAAAAAGAGAGAAATTTTGCAATATTAACCTTAACCATAAAGGTTTACTGAGGTTTTTTTTTTTTTTCCCCTTTTCAACCACTGGATTTACCTATATGACATGAATAAGATAGAGATAATTTGGCCTTATTATAATACTGTATTTTCAGTTGTAATGGAGCAGAGAATCCTGCTTGTATATTAGTGATGATAAAGTATGCTTTATTATTGCATCAGAAAGGAATATTTTTTCTCTTTGCTTCCTTTTTCTTCTTGATTTGTCTCTTTCACTTTTTGTCTGGGGTTGACTGGGTGCGATTTTACCAAACACTTGTTATACACAGTTTTGTAAGGTTTTTGGTGAACCATTTGTTACACAGTTGACAAACCTAATAGGTTTATAGGCAACACTTAGAGGAGTTTGCCTTGGTACTTTTCATAGAGATTGTTGGGAATTTTTAGTAAGCACAGTTTGTTCTTCCCGAGATGATGAATTGGGCGGATTATACATGTTTCTATCTCTTCTTTTTTAGACAAGATGTGAAATGGAGAAGTACCTGACACCTCAGCTTCCTCCAGTTTCTATAATTCCAGAACATAAAAAGTATAGACGAGACAGTGCCTCAGTCGTAGACCAGTTCTTCACTGACAGTGAAGGGTTACCTTACAGTATCAACATGAACGTCTTCCTCCCTGACATCACTCACCTGAGAACTGGCCTCTACAAATCCCAGAGACCGTGTGTAACACACATCAAGACAGAACCTGTTACCATTTTCAGCCACCAGAGTGAGACGACAGCCCCTCCTCCGGCCCCAACCCAGGCCCTCCCCGAGTTCACCAGCATATTCAGCTCCCACCAGACCGCAGCTCCAGAGGTGAACAATATTTTCATCAAACAAGAACTTCCTACACCAGACCTTCATCTTTCTGTCCCTCCCCAGCAGGGCCATCTGTACCAGCTCCTGAATACACCGGATCTAGATATGCCCAGTTCTACCAACCAGACAGCGGTAATGGACACTCTTAACGTTTCAATGCCGGCCGCCATGGCAGGCCTTAACACTCACACCTCCGCCGTCCCGCCGACCGCCATGAAGCAATTCCAGAGCATGCCCCCTTGCACATACACCATGCCAAGTCAGTTTCTTCCCCAGCAGGCCACTTACTTCCCCCCATCACCACCAAGCTCAGAGCCTGGAAGTCCAGATAGACAAGCAGAGATGCTTCAGAATTTAACCCCACCTCCATCCTATGCTGCTACCATTGCTTCTAAACTGGCAATTCATAATCCAAACTTACCTGCCACCCTGCCAGTTACTTCGCAAAACATCCAGCCTGTCAGATACAATAGAAGGAGTAACCCCGATTTGGAGAAACGGCGCATCCACTACTGTGATTACCCAGGTATGTGATCCTGCCTGGTTAAAGAATCAGTGTGTGTGTTTAGTGTGTTCGTGTGTACCATCTTCCACCTCACATTCCAACTTTACATGGGAGAGTAGTGGTTGACAGTTAAAAAAAATTCACCTGCTCTGCTCTTGCTCTTGGCACATCCCAGTCTTCAGTGCCTTACCCAAGTAACTGTTTAGTTACTTTGTGCTTATTTGATATAGTAAAAAAAAAAAAATTTGGAATATTATGGGGAAAAAAGGTTACTGGACTCTTTTCTTTTTAATGTTAAATACATGAGAGTCTTGCTACACTTACTTTGTTTACTGTAGCAATCTAAATTGGAGTTCTTAATTCTAAATGAAGTAACCTGAAAAGGAATTACTTAAGTAACATAGGGGAAAAGAAGGGGTGGCAATGAAGAGTGGGTTGGTGTAAGACAAGACCATCTATAGAATAGATTTCAAGGTTGGTTCTGCTAACATGTGAGCATATGCTCTTTCTTGAATGAGATATGTGGTCCAAAATATAAATTGATGACGGTGATGAACATATCTGGAACTTGCTGGTGTAAGCTAGTTTATGATTAATACAGGGTATAATTTATTGACTGTGGTACATGATATGACATGACATACTAAATGAAAAAACAAGAAATGTGGGAGTACAGAAGATTGCAGTCATCTTGGATAATGGTTTAACATTGTCAGCTCTAGAGCCATTAAAATTTTTTAAATCACTGAGGTATGTGTTACTAGTATAAAGCACCTACTGGTATAAACGTAGATTTCCCATTTGTCGTTTGGCTTGATTGTCTGCTCTCTTTCTGCTAAAGCGAAACATAAAGCAAATCACTTTATACCTTTAATCAGGTAATAGGGGAGTATGCTTTAAAACATCTCTTAAAACTGAAGCTTCAAATATCTCCTTGCATGAGAGATTTCATCTTTAAAGCCCGATTTTAAACACTGAATCATCAGATGTAAAGATTTCAAAAGGATCTCCAGAATGACACGCTATTCTTCTCCTTTATTTCAGGCTGTACAAAAGTTTATACAAAGTCTTCTCATTTAAAAGCTCACCTGAGGACTCATACTGGTATGTAATTTTCTTGTTAATTCTGTGAGTTGTGTAAATAGTATAAGTGGTATTCATCCTTTTAAAAGCCAGCACGTGTTTGATCTCTTCTTTCTTCTGTCAACTTTTATTTTTTAATGGCTTACCTTTTTCAGCACTGGCTTGGCTCAAAATTCAGTTCAGTGAAAAAAGTTTGGTTCCAGGAAGGCTGATGTTCCCTCATTAAGGCCTTGCCCTGTCACCTCACATAGAATTAATTGCTCCCAAACATAAACAACAATGTTTACTAATGGATTTTAAAACTTTAATGGCACTGCTATTCCTATCTTGAAGGAAAAAAATGTAACTCATTTTCTCCCTCTGTAACAAATCAGTTGGCTTCTGTAAAACTACATCAAACACTAAAGCCTTTTCCATTTAGCAGGTAGAGCGTAATTGCTTAATAAATTATCTTAATTTTACCTTAAGCCTAAAATATCTGTGTTTAGCATGTTTTCCCTGCTGGTAAAAGGTGGGCTGGAAGTTGGAAAATACGAAAATCAGGCACAACTGGGGTCATGGTTTGAAAGCTATTTTACATTCTACCCCAGTCCATATTATACATTGGAGAGACTTTATTCCAGCTAATATTTCATCCGTGTTTAAAATGTTTACCCCTATAATTTTATAAAAACTTTGTTAGATCTATACACTCGTTTTAAAATGCTTTTTAATTTCAAAACTATCAGAACTTATTTGAGGACGAAATTAGGTGGTGGCAAGCTGTAAAAATCTCCAAATACCCAAAGTATTTTTAAAACTATGGGTGGTTACCATTAGTGATTTTCTTAAAAGGATATGCCTAAAGGAAAGAACCTATACAAAGTGATTGTGTTTTTTTTTCTCTCCGTAAATGCAGCTTTAACCTAAAGTTCAGAGAATAAGTTTGCTAATAAAAGCAATGACCTAGCAAAATGTTTTATTCCATCATTGCTATGGAAACCAAAGTATTCAACAGTTCCTTTGAATGGGCTGCTGGATTAGTGTGAGGACTTGAATCTCCCCAGGCTAGATGTTACTATGGAAATTGAGTTTTGATAAATGAAGTAGTTATCTCTAACTGCTGCATTAAAAAGTAAAAGCCTTTGAACAAAGGTCAGTGCTGAGATAGAGCTCAAAGAGGAATATGGCTGCAGACATTTCATATGCGCATTGGGAAGTATTGCTTGATATCCCAGTGATAAATACTACTTAAAATCTAAATAGTGTTGGCGACAATGTGGTAGATTCCAGGGCTTTCTGAGAAATTGCTTTTAAAGAAAAGACATCTCTTATATTTATCAGTGAAACCAGTGGGTTGTTTCAACCTGAAGTTTTTAGGTAGAGACAAAAGGCTATCTCCTAATCCCAAAGTAGAAGTTATATTTATACTTAAACAAACACCCATTAAGCATGTAAACTTAATCTGAAGTTTTCAGCATACAAATGACAAGACCATGAAAACAGTCTCTATAGAAATACTAAACTATCCTTTTATAGAATATACATTATATATTTAGGAAGAAACATTGAAAATGGGTTTTTACCTGAATTATGATTAAGGAGAAGAGGAAATAACTTAAGAACTTTTGAGCTGTTTTTTTTCTCCTTTTAAAGTCCTTGAAATGGGAGATAGGAAGGAGGAAACAATGTTTCTCCTGAGGTTAAAGTCTCCTAATAAAGGAGGAGCGTGATTCCATATATCGATGCAATCAACTGCTTATTGCCGGGATGTAGTCAGGGCATATCTAAATGGCCTTGCAACCCCTGGCAGGGTTTAGTGCTCAGAATGCTTATACCTGGGATTCTGGAACTTGACCTGCTGGCAGGGAAATTTAATAGTGGGTTGTCTTAACGATGTTTATACTGAAAAAGATAAAAACTAACTAAAAAAAAAGATGTAGGCCTAGTTTGAATCCCATGTACCGACTTTTCCACCGTATCATAAATGTGTGTCCATTGACATCTGACGAGCGAGACCCCGTAATCCAGTTTAATAAAGTTTTGTTTGATAGCCTTTCAGATGCCTCGAGGAGGGTTTGTGGCAGACTTGTTCATCTGGCTAAACCCGTTCTTGGGTAATCATAGAGCGTTGAGGTTGTTTTCTCCTCATTTTTAGTTTCTACACAATGCCTTTGAAAATTACCTGTGCGCTCTCATTGCATCCTCCCCACCCTGTCGTTTTTTAATGAATGTATCTGAAGCTAGCGAAGTTTTTTTTTTTTTTTCCTTCTTCCTTTAAAGGCCCAGGTATTTCTAAATAACTTCTCTCAATGTAATTAGCTTTTTTTTTTGTTAGAGGACTTTAAAAATTTATATGAGACTGTTGATATTGTATTTTTGATATAAAAATTTTTTAATGATTGCCACTTTAGGCAGAATGTGCAGGACCCTAGGACTTCTTTAGAAAATAATTGTAATTGCTTTAAAATGTCAGGTTACCTTATGTTTTTAAAATGTTTTAAGCAATTAAAACAACCTACGCCTGAGTTCCGTTTAATTGCTTATTCTGGATTTTTAGATTGCAAATGCTTCTTGACTTATAAACCGAACATAAGGACATAGTCTTGCCCAAACAAGACTTTTTTTAAAAAAATTTGAGATGAAAGAGTAGAAAATAGCAGTTAGAAGTCTCATAACATTCAAGTTTTTTCTAGGTTTATACATTTTGATTTCTTTATTCAGAAAGGATATACAAAAGTAATACAAAACTCTATATGGTTAGACAAAATACCTGAAATTGATGTTGCCTCTGTTCTAGGGGAAAAATTGTAAAAAGCATGCTGTGTCTTTATATGTATGGGATAGCATACTTACTGGCCTATAGGGATATCCTTATTACCTGTGTGGAAGTGTTTGTGTGTTACTTCTAGTAGTGTGTGTGTGTGTGTGTGTGTGTGTATATATATAGCACCTCTGATTAGAAATAAGTATGGCTACTTAGGCAATAGTGTCACGAAGTATGTATTTCCAAATAAAAATATTTGTCCTTTTAACAGCATTTTAAAAAGCACATTGGCAAGAAATTTATCACCCGATGCTAGTTTTCTTGGTATGCCTAAGAGTCCCATGAGTTGAAATACTGCTTTTACATTGAGTGTGGAAATTTCTTTGAAAATTGTGTTTACACTTTAGTAAAAAGTACTTACTTTCCAAAGAAAGAGTTCTGAAAAAGCAAACAGTGCACTCTGAATACCGATGTTTGAAATCTGAGTAGTTTTAGTCACATGTGTGGCTGTGCACTTAGCCCTGGAGTATATGGTAAAGCAGTTGGGGAAAGAGGGTATGGTAAGGTTTTATGGTCATTTGGCAGCTATCTGGAGCAGGGCAGAAAGTGAGCAGTTGTTCACAGTCTGAGCAGCACACACACTGGGCGTCAGTATCAGTAGCCCTTAGATCCAGACTCTGTGCCCAGGTTGCTACATGTGGACTACATGACCCCAGAATGACTGCCGCCGATTGACAAGAGAACACAATTGGAAACACCCCAAAAAAAGAAAATGGAAACATACAAATAACATAACACGAAGTGGACCGTGGGTGAAGCACTGTCCTGTTAGAATCTCACAGCTGTATTCGGGATTCCTTGTTTAAGAAAGAATTTCGCAGTAAGCCTTGGAAAGATTTCTAGCCCAAGACTACTTGTAAAGGGGCTGGATTCCCACCTGCTGCCTCGCTTTCCTGTATAGACACCTTTCTAATGACATTTATATTAAGATGGTACTGTGTGTACTTCAGAATACATAATCTCTGCTAGATATTTATTGCTCAGTTGATTTTAGTTTCAGTTTGTGTACTAAAAAATCCCTAGGTATAAATTCCTATTTAGTTCCTTGCTCTATACTTACTATCCATTGAATGTCTTAGGTATAGATTTTTGTTTTAAAATACTGGCCATGTTGATAATAAAGGTATTTGCATTTGCATCACTTCCCCACAAATAGATAAATTCAAAATGTTCTGAACATGAATTATTCTTTTTTTGTGGAACTGTGGGAAATGGTAAAACATTTTAAAAAATATAGAAAGGAATTCATTTCCTTAAAAAATGATTTAGAGTTAAAATCAGAATAAGATTTTATATATGTGTGCACACATATATGTCTATATATGTATATAGCTTTAGTGGAGCTCATGCACTTTATATCTAGGGATCAGTGTTGGTAGGGGTGAAAAAAATTTGCAGGATGAAATTAGTACTCAACTGATTTTTTTGAGTTTATATTTGAAAACTGCAGGAAAAAGTATCCCATTTAGCCTGTTATGTGTTACCAGTTAGACATTCTTAAATTATTCTTGTTTGCAGCTTTGAAATTTATTTTTCTATATTGATAAGTTCAAGTTAACATAAAGAAAAAAAAGTAGCTATAAGAGTCACTCATTTAGATGCCTGGAAAGGTATTTATGAGCATAGAAGCTTAGAAACAATTTCTTTTCAATGACTCACGGGAAAGGTTTAACTTTGCTTCTGGGACTTGCTCTTTCATCTGACAAACATTTACATTTACATAGGAAATTGATTAAACATTGTTTTGAGATGATAAAGCATATGGAAGGTTAAGTATACTTTGATTAAGCAAACGTTTTTGACTGATTTTTCGAGAATCCAAAGAGAATCTCTTCCTCCCTGTTTTTTATAGATTAGTGGGAGAAGATAGTTCGTAAATGGACTAAATAGAATTGCTGAAGTTGAGGTAGAAACAATTAGCTGTGAAGATAGTGAGGATGGTAATGTTTTTAAAAGTAAAATATTTTAATCACCAAAGGTTTTTACTTTGGCAGATATTTTTAGTTTTATAGAATGTAGTAGCTGTTTACTTGATGACCTACATCTTTTCAGGTGAAAGATTAGAAA
Organism: Tragelaphus eurycerus; assembly: GCA_935064755.1. NCBI lineage: Eukaryota > Metazoa > Chordata > Mammalia > Artiodactyla > Bovidae > Tragelaphus > Tragelaphus eurycerus. Next base: position 51,833,699 of record CAKXYN010000007.1, read on the forward strand.
CAAAGTAATGTCCTAGTTTAGCAAGTATCTCTGTAGCAGCATTCCTATTCTGTCAGCCTGTATTAGTTATATCCAAGAATCTCTTACAACTCTGATTAAGGTGATTTACTGTTTTAGAAGTGCCCCATAGGTAAGTTTCATTAAAAAACATCCAGGCAGAAGAATATACCTGTGACTACTTTATTAACGCCACATTGATTAGAGCTGGGAAGAATCTCCAGGTCAAGATAACCACATTAAGTGCAAATTTAAGAAAAGGATAATTAGGACCCATTCAGTACTAGAAAAATGAAAATATAGAATTTTTCTATTTTGGTTAAAAAAGGTAAAATATTTGGTTTACCTTTTGGTTAAAAAGGTAAAATATTTCACTGAGACTTTACTCTTTAAAAATTTTACTTTGGGTTCTTATTACAAGAAAGTGAATCTGAATGTCATATTTTTGTCAGGAGACTCAGTAACTGGTATTTCATTAACACTATCAGTGATAGAGGATGTTTTTGTCCAGAACCCTTGGGGCTCAGATGGTAAAGAATCTGCCTGCGATGTGGGAGACCCCGGTTGGATCCCTGGGTTGAGAAGATCCGCTGAAGAAGGGAGTGGCTGCCTGCTCCAGTGTCCTTGCCTGGAGAATTCCCTGGACAGAGGAGCCTGGCGGGCTCCAGTCCAGGGTCGAAAAGAGTCAGACACAACTGAGCGACTGACACTTAGGTGAAGTAGCAGAGGTGCTCAGGTGCCTAGAGATTGGTCCTGCTTGGGGTAGAGACTGCCACCTTGGGTGGCATGCCCACCCCTATTCTGCGTCTGTCTTTGACCAGCACGAGGGGCTCCACAGTTCCTTGGTTTTCCTCAAATCCAGTCCAATTCTGGAAAAGAAAACTTGTTTACGTAGAGTTGATTTACCCTTGTACAACTTCAGGATGGATAATAAACTGATTCGGAACATGTCCTTCTGAAGAGGCTAAAAGTACGATCCTCGCCTAAATGCACATTTAGTCAGATAACACTCAGTGGTCCTTGGCAGAAGGAACCAGGCAAAACCCTGTCACAGGTGAGGCCGTGGTAAAAAAAAAAAAAAGACAGTATGGTAGCCTTACACTAGATGCCTCCCCGACTCTTCTACCTTCGTGCCTTTTCATGAGTGAAAATTAGCAAGTTGGTCAGCCTCAGGACACAGTATGATTGATTGAACCAAAGGTGCATAAGGAGGTATGGCAATAGAAGACAGTCTCTGTGATTGAGGAACTTTCATGGCTAGTTAAGGAGGCAGAATATTGTTTGAAGCCTTCATTCAGCAGTATCTGTGCCAGTACAGATCAGTCATTTAGATCAAATTTAACTGATGATGGGGATACAGAGAAGTGTAATGATTTCTCTTGGATTCTTCATAGGTTTTTTGGAAGGAATCCGGTGAGTCACGTTTTAAAGATAAGCACAAAAGAAGAAAGAAGGGAATTTCTTAATATAGCCTTTTAATTCGTTTCCTTAAACTGAGCACATTATTGACAGGGATACTCTATCAAGTAAACATTAGGTGAAGTGAAGTGAAAGTCAGTCACGTCCGGCTCTTTGCAACCCCATGGCTCTAGCCTGCCAGGCTCCTCTGTCCATGAAATTCTCCAGGCAAGAATACTGGAGTGGGTTACCGTTCCCTTCTCCTGGGGATCTTCCCAACCCAGGGATCAAATCCAGATCTCCCGCATTGCAGGCGGGTTCTTTACCATCTCAGCCACCAGGGAAGCCCAGGAGGTACATTTGGTACATTTGCAAATACTAGCAATAAAAATTTTTGAAATGAAATGCCTGCCCTTTTGTTGCCAAGTATAGGAGATGTACTGCAGTGACCTTTAGTACTGATATAGATATATAAAAATATGAAGTAATGAACCAAAATCACCTTACTTTATGTGCTTTTAAAAATATTTAATATTTCCCTATGAGTTTCTTTAATCTTGGTATTAATGCTTCTCTTTTTTAAAATGTTTTATTAGAATGTATACTGTTTTAGACGGAGAAGGCAATGGCAACCCACTCCAGTACTTTTTGCCTGGAAAATCCCATGGATGGAGGAGCCTGGTAGGCTACAATCCATGGGGACACGAAGAGTCGGACATGACTGAGCGACTTCACTTTCACTTTTCACTTTGATGCATTGGAGAAGGAAATGGCAACCCACTCCAGTGTTCTTGCCTGGAGAATCCTAGGGACGGGGGAGCCTGGTGGGCTGCCGTCTATGGGGTTGCACAGAGTTGGACACGACTGAAGCGACTTAGCAGCAGCCTACTGTTTTAGAATCTAAATTCCTTAAGTCTCTAGTGATGGGAAAAGATCTGATAATTATTGAATTGCATGAAAATATTTTCCTCCTGAAATAAGAGTTCATTTTGTGCATCAAGGACTCAAAGTCTAAGAATTAAGGGGGGATTCCCTGGTGGCTCAGATGGTAAAGAATCTGCCTGCAATGCAGAAGACCCATGTTCCATCCCTGGGTTGGGAACATCCCCTGGAGAAGGGAAGGGGAATCCACTCCAGTATTCTTGCCTGGAGAATTCCACGAACAGAGGAGCCATGGGGTCACAAAAGAGTCAGACACGACTGAGTGATTAACGCATTATTGACTATTGAAATAATTTATTCCACTTTAACAGTCAGAATAGAATATGAATGTTAAGCTATTTGAGGCCAAAGACCAAGCCTTATTTGTTGCATTTTGCACGTCACCTGGTACAGGTTGTGATTGTTAGTACATATTACTCTCGTTTACTAAACATTGACTTTAATTCTGATTTTTGACCTCTATCAAATATAATTGGATTTAGTTTTAGCATCAGGAAAGAAATAAGATATACAAATTTGCTGTAACCAAAAGGTTACCTAAAATAAATAAGATAAATTTTCCATCTATGATACTTTTCTTTTGTTAGAAGAATCTATGCAGAACATTCTAGGAAAAGGCCTTAGTGAATCTATTGAACATGTTCAGCCAAGCAGAGAAACTTCCCATTCTAGTGTGGTAGATTCATAAGTCATTTTTTAGTCTATTCAACAGAAAAAAAAAAAAAGATAGCTGATTTTTAAGTTCATCACTAAAGACTTTTCAGATTCTTAGCAAACATGTTCTGCTAACTCATTGATGTTTCAATTCAGTTGCTTAGTCATGTCCTACTCTTTGCGAGCCCACGGACTGCACCAGGCCAGACTTCCCTGTCCGTCACCAACTCCCAGAGCCTACTCAAACTCATGTCCATTGAGTCGGTGATGCCATCCAGCCATCTCATCCTCTGTCGTCCCCTTCTCCTTTTGCCTAGGGTTCCTTTAGCCTAGGGTTAAAGGAGAGCCATCATTAGGTGGTATTTGGGGATTGTCAGTCCCAGCACAGGACAACTCTCAGAAGTCCACACGTCCTGAAAGGTGGGTGTCCTTGGGGGCTGGCCCAGCCAGGATGTGTCCTGTGCTTCAGACAGTCTGAGATTTAAGGCCTGCTTTGAGTCCATTAGGCTAGTCGTTAACTGACCTGGACAAACGGCTTTAGAATCTTTAAATAAATGTGAACAATACCTGTGTATTCCTTACATCATTCATATAGAGCCTGTATCAGTGTTTGCCAAGTGAGGGTATAACTGGGATATTGAGGAAAAGTGGCAGCGGGCCAGGCTTCTCAACATGACCTCATTGTTCTGCTTCTAACTCTTGGAGTTGTTGTTGAGGATAAATGAAATGCGAGCCCCCAGTCAGAGTGCATGCTGTTCCTGCCTCCCTCCTCCTGGTAATGGTTCTGCTTAATGTTAATTGACTTCATCAGTATGGACAATATGTATATTTAACCATTGTTTTTTAAAAAAAAGGATTAAGGATTTCTAGTAAAAGAGTCCTGATAATTTTATAAGATGATGAGAAAGTATACACTTTATTTGAGATAAAGCTGAAGCTTGTTTTTTGTGCTGTACGTATTTGTCCCTTTTTTTCTTCTTGTCTTTGGAAAGTTTCACATTAACCACAGCATGAGAACTTAAAAATACAGTTGATGTTGAAAGAGCTTAACTAAATATTTTAAATTGGTGGTATTGGAGATTCTGTAAAAATCCAATTAAACTTTTGAAAGCTCTATCCTGTTGAAATAACTTAAAGGAAGTTAGTTTGGTTTCCCAGAAGTACTATGCATAGTGTTTCTGGCTGAGGAAGAAAGACCTGAATCTGTTATTTATTTGGCCAGAAATTGGGTACCAGCTTCCTCTACAATGTTTTACTTGAGCGCTGTTGACACTTGAACAAATCCCGTACAAACTGCCCCAAGTGGGGAACAGTTGTCCTTGCTTCTGTGGTAAAGCTCCGGCCCCATAACTAACATCCAGAAACTGGTAGTGTTCTTGGCTGAATACTCTATAGATACGTATAAATTGAGAGCAAAACCCCAACTGTTTTAGGAACTTTCATGGCTACCGTTTTTCAACCAATCAGTAAAGTAAACTTTTAAAAATACTGATGCAGTTTATTGCTTCCTAGCCAATAAAAATAGTGAACAAAAAGAGTCTAGTGTCCCTTGTTTCTTAAATAAACTTTGAAAATTCAGTTCTCCTGCCATTTAATTATTCAATTCAAAAGACTAGAATGACTCCTTTTTAAATCAGGCACTTTTTTCCCCCTTGCCTCAGACATCAGAAATAACTTTCCCTTCACGTTAAATGACAGTGAAGTATTTAGCCAACCTGTTTGTTTTGGTGATTTATTTTTCACAGGGAACAAGAACAAACACTGGGTGTGCAAAAAACTTTTTCTGTTTGATTTACATTGACAAGAGTGATGGCTGCATTTACCACTGGCATTAAGACATTGCTATGCATTAAACATAGGTGAATATAAGCAAAAGAAAAGTGGTTTATTTCTGGTTACTTAAAAGGTTTAAGTGTATTAGCTTAAATTCTTTGAATTTATTCTAAGAGGGGAAAAAGAAACACTTGAGGAAGTTGAGGTGTGCATTTTTTAAATGGAGCAATAGGAACCAAAAAGGGAATTAAAAACATAAGTATTTGTGTGTTGGTTTGGAGCCAGAAGTGAGGGAGAGGGGAAGGGTGGCTCAGGGCTACTCACTCCAGGAGCTGAAAGAGAAACCGCTTGGGAAATAATTGGTACAAAATTCAGAGGGCTGCGCTGGGCCTTCTGTCTTTGTCCTTATGGGGTTTTGTTGTGGAGTCATGTTATGAATCATGTGGCCCTTATGGAGTCACAGTGGTTATCAGGACAGCAAAAATACATTAACCACCAACTGTGGAAATCTCGGTTGATGTGGACAATGTCTTTTAAAATTTGGCCTCAGCTGAATAATCTTACAACTTCCTGAATATGATCCTGTTAAATCAGGCAGAGAAAGGTAGTTGAATTTCACTGTGGTACTATGTAACCAGTGTTCAAAGCAACGCGGGCTTTTCTCCAGCAGAAGAAAACATTTTAAAGAATTTAGAAGTTTGGCTATTCAGAGTATTCAAATGCTATTCAAATAAAACTCAGCAGTTATATAGAGTGGAATCAGGAAGAGAAAGATAAATACCCTATTCTAACGCATAGATAGGGAATCTAGAAAAATGGTCCTAAAGAATTTATTTACAGGGCAGCAATGGAGAAACAGACGTAGAGATAGACTTATGGATATGGGGAGAGGGGAGGAGAGGGCAAGATGTATGAAAAAAGTAAGATGGAAATTTACACTACCATATGTAAAACAGGTAGCCAACGGGAATTGGCTGTATGGCTCAGGGAACTGAAACAGGGGCTCTGGTGTCAGCCTGGAGGGGTGGGATGTGTAGGGAGACGGGAGGGAAGTTCAAAAGGGAGAGGGTAGATGTGTACCTATGGCTGATTCATGTTGAGGTTTGACAGAAAACAGCAAAATATTCTGTAAAGCAGTTATCCTTCAATTAAAAAAAAAACTCATCAGTAAGCCAGCAGTACTTTAAGATGCAAATTTACCTCACAAATTCTCATCTTAAATTCATAGAAAATTATAACCAAGTTAAGCATCAATAGAAGAACTACTAGTGATTGCTTAGTGAGAGATTCTTTGGGGGTTATTTAGAGGAATACACTATCTTAAATAGGATTAATTGATTCTAAAACTGGGACTTCAGGCTGCCTTATAAATAGTACGGGCTTTCCTGATGGCTTAGATGGTAAAGAATCTTCTTGCAGTGCAGCAGACTTGGGTTGGGAAGATTCCCTGGAGAAGGGATCATAAGTCATATTTTTTAAAAGATGACGTTAATTTTATTTGTCTATCAAACATATACAATGATGTGTGGCAGTTACATAAAGTCAGAAGCTGGTCTGTGGGGAGGAACAGCAGAGGCCTTTGACAAACCTGGGAGTTTCTTTGTGTGTCATTGTGGGCAGAATCCTTTTGGGCTGTCAATATTGAGTAGTATTGAAAAGTTACCAGCAACTAGCAAACCCTAGACAACATTAAGAAGAATACAGATTGCAGAGGGGTGGGGAAGTGGCTCAGATAGAGGGGTAGCGCGGTGGCTCAGGTGTCAACTCACTATTTAAGTGAAGAGAGATAGGAAGATTGAATTAGAGGCTTTTATATATTACACATATAAGCTGCATGAGTTCAGGTATTTTTGTTTTATCCTAAGCATTCGGGATAGTCCCTGGCATATAATATGCATTTGACAAGTCATTGATGGAATGAATTTTGATAGTCTTTCTGGTGCAATGCATTGCAAAGGGAAATTAAATGTGCATGACACCACAGTTAAGTTATTGGTACCAGACTTCCTGATCTGGTAAAATTGTTAAATATCAAATGCATAAAACTTTAATACCATTCAGCTTTAATCTTTATCTGGTTGTTTTGCTTCGGTCTGAAAAATGGGAAGATGTGAATATATGCGTACTGGAGGGAATTTCAAAGAGCTAGTCCATTTTGGAAAGCCATGTGTTAAGTGAACTGGCTTGTGTGCTGGCGTTTCCAGTGGCTAGTACAGAAACTTCTAGGACCACTTTGTTGCAGTAAAGGGTCTCAGTTGTGGTCCATTAAGTCGGTGATGCCAGCAGATCCTCCCTGTAGCTCCTGAATTTCTCCCTCCCTTGGCCGCCTTAGAGCTATGAGTCCCGCACTGATTCAGTTGGGGTTGGTTGGTATAGAAAGTACATTGGCACAGTAGTGATAAAGCCACTCAAGCTCATCTAGTCATCTCATGGATTTACATGTGCAGGAACAGTTCAGTGCTCATAAAAATAAGAGCTGATTCATCCTGCACATGTATTTTTAAAAATTGTTTAAAGAAAATTTTTAGACAATTTGAAAAAACTGAAGTACAGTTGATTTGCAGTATTTTGTTTTAGCAAATGTTTTAGGTGTACAGCAAAGTGATTCACTTACACATGTATCTATTCTTTTTCAGCTTCTTGTCGCATGTAGGTTATTGCAGAATTGAGTACAGTTCCCTGTGCTATACAGCACATCCTTGTTCGTTACCCATTTTATATATAGTTTCGTGTATGGGTTAAACCCAAACTCCTAATTTATCGCCTCCCCCACCCCCACCCTGTAAAATTTCCATTTTCCATTCTTCAAAAGTACACAGAGTACTCCTCTCTGCACTAGATGCCCTGAGCAGTTTCTAGTTCATCAGGAATCCACATACCTTCCTCCGTAGAGCCTGAGTTTGAAAGAAATCCCTTGGCAAACAACACTACCTGCCTTGTCCGGGGTTGCCAGCTGCCCGCTCACCTTCCCCTCTTGGTCTGTTGCGCAGGTGAGAAGCCATACAAATGCACCTGGGATGGCTGCGACTGGAGGTTCGCACGCTCCGACGAGCTGACCCGCCACTACCGCAAGCACACCGGGGCCAAGCCCTTCCATTGCAGCGTGTGCAACCGCAGCTTCTCGCGCTCTGACCACCTGGCGCTGCACATGAAGAGGCACCAGAACTGAGCTGCCAGCGCTGCCGCCGTGCATCCTCCGCCGCCTGCCCCATACAGCTCACTTGGCGAAATTTTAAACTACACAATTAATTCTATATATATATAAAAGAAAACGAAAACACAAAACTGGAAATGTATATTTTGTATATTTGAGGAAACAGGGAATACATTGTGTTAATACCAAAGTGTTTGGTCCTTGTCCGAATCTGGAATGCTTGCTATATGCTGGCTTGACCCAGGCAGATGCCGTCATCTCAGACAGGTAGCCCCATCTCAGCGCGGGCTGGGCGTGCAGGGTGTACTTGCAGTGTTCTTCGCAAAGCACCACCATTTAATGTGACAGTGTTTAGCAAACAAATCCGTTGGGCACAAGAAGACAGCTGGATTGTGTGTCAAGATTTTGCTTGACATCAGATTTTTTTTCAATACAAGATAATTCTCTAGAGATACGCAGCATACCTGGCAATTCACAAATAGCCGTTGAACAAATGTGTTGTTTTGTTTTGTTTTTTATATGAGTTGCCTATATTTGCTATTCAAAATTTTGTAAATATGCAAATCAGCTTTATAGTTTATTACACGTTTTCTAAGATTCTTTTGGGGAAAAAAATCATAAATAATTCTTTTGAAAATAACCATGAATACATTTACAGTTAGAACTTGTGGTAAGATACCTCTTAAAACCTTACCAAATTCATTTCTGTGGTAGGTAGAAATAAATCACTCAAATGAACTTCAAAAGCAGATTTCATGCACTGATTAAAATCGGATTGTTTATTTTAAATACAAGCTACATTTTATATGAATTGTGAACTCGAGCTTAAAGATAGAATATTCAAAAGTTAAAACATCTTCCAATAAGCTAAACAGTATCATTTTTGAAAAGAAGGACATACGTAGTTTTCACTTGGGAATGTTGAATTTATGATGCAGTTTTCATATACGGAAACGTTGAATTTATGATGCAGTTTTCATATACTGAGGTGTTTGTGCAGTACAGTTGGTTAAATGCCAATTTATGTGGACTTTGCATGTAATATACATTGAGACACAGTAATTTTACCTAAATTACAGTGCAGTTTAGTTAATCTATTGTTAACACTGACTCAGTGTCTGCCTTTAATTATAAATGACATGTTGAAAACTTAAGGAAGTATGTGCTACATATATGCAATATAAAATAGTAATGTGACACTGATGCTTTTAACCAAAGGGCAGAATAAATAAGCAAAATGCCAAAAGGGGTCTTAATTGAGATGAAAATTTAATTTTGTTTTTAAAATATTGTTTATCTTTATTTATTTTGTGGTAATATAGTAAATTTTTTTAGAAAATTTTCATAACTTGATAAATTATAGTTTTGTTTGTTAGAAAAGTTTCTCTTAAAAACGTGTACATAGATGACAAATGGTGTAAATATTTTGTAAGAGGCTTCAAAATGTTTATACGTGGAAACATACTTACAGGAAAAGCATAAATTGGTTGCTGTTTTGCTTCTTTTTCCCTCTTATTTTTGTATTGTGGTCATTTCCTATGCAAATAATGGAGCAAACAGCTGTATAGTTGTAGAATTTTTTGAGAGAATGAAATGTTTATATATATAAACGACAATTTTTTTTTTGAAAATAAAAAGTGCCTAAAAGATTCATGTTGTGCCTTCTTCCCCTACCCTAGCAAAAACAATGAGCAAATTCCTCTCTCGTAACTATTTAAAAGGGTCTGTTTAATGCAGACAGTTAATAAAGTAATTCCCACTTTGAACCAGTATCTACCTTTGTTTAACATGGAAGAGAAGAATTTGTTTTTACAATATCAAAAGTATAAAGGGAGGCATACTTCATGAATGTTAATTTCCCCTATTCTGGTCAGTACACAGATACATTACTGATTTTATGTTTTCAAGATCATTACTGTAGACACTGGAGGTAATTTGTATATCCTAGTTTAAATTTTTTTTTTTTTTGGTTGTGCCTCTTGGCTTGTGGGAGCTTAGTTGCCTGACCAGGTATTGAACCCAGGCCCCAGCAGTTGAAGAGCTGAGTTCTAACCACTGGACTGTCAGAGAATTCCTTGTATATCCTAGTTGTATGGTCAGAGGTAAAACAAGAATAGGGTTTTTTAACTTTTTTTTCTTTTTAAAAGAACAAAATCGATTGTAACCACTAGTAACGGTACACCCGGGAGCCTACACCTTGGCTTCTAGTGCCACCTCCAGTGAAAAGAACTGGGGCTCCTTGGAGACATGGCTGATTCTGAGAGTGGACATAGAAAATAAGCCTGGAGTAGCTTAAAGCATAAGACTGTAAGCAATCATAATTCCCACAGTGATGCAGGAATGTCAGAGCAACAATATAAAACATGATTGAATTGTAACCAATCCTGTTTTTTTATTAGCATGGACCCATGAGTCCATGCTAATATAAATGATTGAAAAAATCTGAAAGAGATCTGAAAAGATCTCCAGTTTTTGTAGATCCAGTTTCCGGTAGAATGTAACAGGCTGCATAAAGTGACTTTATTACAAAGAGTACAATATAGCCAAGAGGGAACAGAGGGTCAATTTACAGTTACAAAAACCTGCCAGACACTCAGCTGGTGATCACGGACCTTGTCAACAGATAAGTCATGTTCTCAAAGTATATACTCTTGGTTTGATGTGATGAAAATGGGACTTTGCCTCTGTGGTCTTCCTCCTAAAACACATAAACCCTGTGTAAGCATGAGAAAGACATTGGACATCCCATATGAGGGACGTTCTGCAAACTATCCAACCAGTAGTCAAAACTTAAGGTCTTGAAAACAGGAAAACTGAGAAGCTGTCACAGCCAAGAGAAACCTAAATGAAACAAAACGGGATTCTGGAACAGAGAAAGGACGTGGGGGAAAACTGAGGCAATTTGAATAAAGTATGAAATGGAGGAAGCTGAGGGTGGGGTATATAGGAATTCTGTATTATCTGTGCAATAGGTCAAACTTCTAGAACAAAGTTTCGAGTAGAAGTTAGAGTGAAAGTTTAGGATAAAGTTTGGAGTGAAGGAAAAGAATTCAGTATCACTGTCATATTTTCAAGAAGTGGAAAAATCCCTGATGGGAGAATAAGGTAAAATTGCAGTTACATAATTTGGCATCGTGAGTTTATTCAGCCTTCCTCATTACTGGACCCCTCATTCTCCCTGTCACTCAACCCAGCTAGCTCAAGAAGAAGGCATGTTCATTCCCCAGCTGGAAACTCATTCTTTCATGGGTGAAAAACATAATTTCTTTGGCTTAAATTTATTTCTAGAAATTGAGATAGAAAGTGAGGTTACCAGGTTTCTGAAGCAAAGACAGAGATGTCTAATGATGCATCAGAGATGGGTAGGTATTCAGTTGATAATGGTAAGAATTAAGTTTTCTTGTGTGTAGAAACGTCCTGCTTGCTTTGGTTCCAGCACTTAACTGCATTCGGCTTCCTCATGCTTCAGTACCAATTTACTCCAGATTACAGATCACAAGTGTTTCTAGTCTCTCTCCTTTTTTTTTTTGGACTGGGTAGCATCTGGGGTCTTAGTTCTCCGACCAGAAATCAAACCACTGCCCGGTTCATTGGAAGCATGCAATTTTAACCACTGGACCACCAAGGAAGTCCCTCTCTCCCTTTCTTTATTCTCCTTTTCTCCCTTTTGTAGAAAGCTGCCTTTTCTCTTCTCTTGCCAGCTACCAGTTCACATCCTTGTGTGCCAGAGCACAGTTCAGATGCTGTCTCTCTTGGTCACACTCAGTGGAACTTCTTTTGCATTTGGAGACAGGATGACACTTCAGCATTTGAATATTTTCCAGCTTCTTTCGCGTATGTTTTTCCTCCTCAGATTGTCAACTTTTGGGAAGAAACACCACTTCTCAGATTGCGTTTGTATTCCTGCTCTTAGTGATTGATAAAGCAGATGTCAAAAATAGTTTTACAGTGCTGTGTGAATTGGTTTAAGCCCTGAAGGGGTTGAATCTGTCTGATGTTCAACAGATTTCCTCTTCACGTTGCCCCGTTGATGCAGCGTTGGTGCTGGATTCTTGATCAGGTGTGTGACTGAAACTGATTACAAGGGGAGCAAACAGGTAATGCCTTGTGAATTTTCATACATTGTGAGTGAATTTTCAAAGGGAGAATTATTTTAGACAGTTGTTCCTAACACACTTTCAAAGCTGCAGACAATTTAATTTCTGATCATTAGCATATCCAGTAAATAAATAGTTGCATTCAAATATACTCTGACCAGTCTCTTGATTACCCCAACTAGATGAAAATTGATTATATACTCTGACCAGTCTCTTGATAAACAAGCTACTCCAACTAGATGCAAATTGATTAAGACACAAGATTCCAGTTAGCCAGAACATAATGATGTTATTTGACATCAAGTTAGTAATGCTCTGAGTTTTAACCATCTTCAGTTAGTTGTCATTCTCTATTCCACCCCCTGCCCAAGTTACCTCATTTTCTGTTTTGCTTCATTATGTTATTTCATTCTTACGTTGCAGCTTGTGTTAAATGCATCACTTCATGGCATCCAATTAGAGAATCCTTAGATAAGCATGACTTGGCCTGCCTACATAAAAATTTCTTCAAAATCTAGCTAGATTCCTTTTCCTGTCTGCAACTAAGCCCACCAGAGCTCTTTGGATTAACTCGTGGACTGTAACATAACAAAATAGAGCTTTATTCTCAATTACTAAATCTGGTATCTACTTTGAAGTTAACCAAATTCCATCTTTGGTTAGATTCTTTACTGTAGTCTCAAAGTAATCAATAGGAGATACTCTCCACCCTCACCCCCCAACCCTTTTTACTCATACCAGAGTTACCAGTGACAAAACCTGGCAATTATTTAATATTTATATAAAAATGATTATTAAGGCAAAAAGAAGCATAATAAATTGCATGAGAGCTATGTATAATTAGAAGAGTTTGCTACAGGAAAACTTAGAATGTCCTTTTTTCTTTGTAAACCAGCTATCTTTATTTTACTTACCACTTTTAGTGATTACCACCCCGTGAAAGCATTTGGGGTGATAGAAATGGTAATATTCTTGAACATAAATGTAAAAGCTTAATGCTATTTGGCATACAAAGACATTTGAATGATGATGTATATATGAAAGCATTTGAACAGGAAACTAAGACACTATACAGACTTCTAGGAAAAACAAATGGTAGATTAGACACATCTAATTTTGCAGCTTCCTTTAAAAACCCACTAAAGTGAAGAGTTTTTTTCCTTTAAGGAATAACCCTATGAGTAAAAAAGGAAAACAGAAATACCAACAAGCTTGTGATTGCTGGGACAAGCTAGATAGATGAGGCAACAAGCTGAGCAGAACTGAAAAAGCTAAATCCTAAAGTAGTGGTGGAGAAAACTAGGAACAAACCTAATTCTAATCCCGACAAAAATCCCAAAAGATCTCAGGAATCTGTAGTCTCACATACTTCTAAAGTAGAGCTAATATGCACTTGTTAAAAGTTTGTCTAAGTTGTTAATTACCTAGTTCACTTCTTCCCTTCCCCCCATTCCCGCTATAACATCAACACTGTGAATAGGAAATAACCAGCTAGGCCCCACTGAGGAATGGAGATTTATCTGCTTATTCTTTGGAGAATTCTCTAGAGTGGGTAAAGACAGAGGGTCTTTAAATCAGTAGACTACAGGTTCAGTTGAGGGGAGCAGTGCCAAATAGAAAGTAGGAGAATTAAATAAGCATGCATGTTTGTTGCTGGAACCCATTCGTTGATTCCTAGAATACTGGAGTCAAGCCTTTATCCTCCAGGCAGGAGGCTGGAAAAGTCTTCCAGCTCAGGAACAACGATCTAGATGTACTGAAATTCCCAAGTTCTCCAACAATATGGCCCAACCAGATCATTTGTTCCCTCAGTATTAATAAACAACCAAAAATTACCAGATATCTGAGTAAACCATTTAATGTGAAACAGATAAAGCAAGGAAGAGCAACTTGAAGGAAAAATAAAACACTGTAAGATACTTGAGGTACTTGATGTGCACTCAGTCATGTCTGACAATTTGCAACCCCACAAACCACAACTACCAGCCTTGTCTGTCCTTGGGATTCTCTAGGCAGGAATACTGGAGTGGGTTGCCATTTCCTTTCCACCATGTAAGATAGGGAAAAAAGATGACCCAAAAAACAGATGTCCTTTTCATTATAGGGGACTGGAATGCAAAAGTAGGAAGTCAAGAAACAGGCAAATTTGGCTTTGGAGTATAAAATGAAGCAGGGCAAAGGCTAATAGAGTTTTGTCAAGAGAATGCACTGGGCATAGCAAATACCCTCTTCCAACAACACAAGAGAAGACTCTACACATGGACATCACCAGATGGTCAACACCGAAATCAGATTGATTATATTCTTTGCAGCCAAAGATGGAGAAGCTCTATACAGTCAACAAAAACAAGACCAGGAGCTGACTGTGGGTCAGATCATGAACTCCTTATTGCCAAATTCAGACTTAAACTGAAGAAAGTAGGGAAAACCTATTCAGGTATAATCAAATCCCTTACAATTATACAGTGGAAGTGAGAAATAGATTTAAGGAACTAGATCTGATAGAGTGCCTGATGAACTATGGATGGAGGTTCATGACATTGTACAGGAGACAAGGATCAAGACCATCAAAAAGAAAAAGAAATGCAAAAAAGCAAAATGGCTATGAGGAGGCCTTACAAATAGCTGTGAAAAGAAGAGAAATGAAAAGGAAAGGAAAAAAGGAAAGATATACCCATTTGAATGCAGAGTTCCAAAGAAGACCAAGGAGAGATAAGAAAGCCTTTCTCAGTGATCAGTGCAAAGAAATTGAGAAAGACATAAGAATGGGAAAGACTCGAGGTCACTTCAAGAAAATTAGAGATAGCAAGGGAACATTTTATGCAAAGATGGGCTCAGTAAGGGACAGAAATGGTATGGACCTAACAGAAGCAGAAGATATTAAGAAGAGGTGGCAAGAATACACAGAAGAACTGTACAAAAAAGAGCTTCACGAGACCCAGATAATCATGATGGTGTGTTCACTCACCTAGAGCCAAACATCCTGGAATGTGAAGTCAAGTGAGACTTAGGAAGCATCACCGCAAACAAAGCTAGTGGAGGTGATGGAATTCCAATTGAGCTATTTCAAATCCTGAAAGATGATGCTGTGAAAGCGCTGCACTCAATATGTCAGCACATTTGGAAAACTCAGCAGTGGCCACAGGAATGGAAACAGTCAGTTTTTGTTCCAATCCCAAAGAAAGGCAATGGCAAAGAATGCTCAAACTACCACACAATTGCACTCATCTCACACACTAGTCGGACACGACTGAGCGACTTCACTTTCACTTTTCACTTTCATGCATTGGAGAAGGAAATGGCAACCCACTCCAGTGTTCTTGCCTGGAGAATCCCAGGGACAGGGGAGCCTGGTGAGCTTCCGTCTATGGGGTCGCACAGAGTTGGACACGACTGAAGCGACTTAGCAGCAGCAGCACACACTAGTAAAGTAATGCTCAAAATTCTCCAAGCCAGGCTTCAACAGTATGTGAACTGGGAACTTCCAGATGTTCAAGCTGGTTTTAGAAAAGGCAGTGGAACCAGAGATCAAATTGCCAACATCTGTTGGATCATCGAAAAAGCAAGAGAGTTCCAGAAAAACATCTATTTCTGCTTTATTGACTATGCCAAAGCCTTTGACTGTGTGGATCACAATAAACTGTGTAAAATTGGGAAAGAGATGGGAATACCAGATCACCTGACCTGCTTCTTAAGCAATCTTTATGTAGGTCAGGAAGTAACAGTTAGAACTGGACATAGAATAGCATACTGTTTCCAAATAGGAAAAGGAGTACATCAAGGCTGTATATTGTCATCTTGCTTATTTAACTTATATGCAGAGTACATCATGAGAAATGCTGGGCTGGAGGAAGCACAAGCTGGAATCAAGAATACTGGGAGAAATATCAATAACCTCAGATATGCAAATGACAACACCCTTATGGAAGAACGTAAAGAAGAACTAAAGAGCCTCTTGATGAAAGTGAAAGAGGAAAGTGAAAAAGTTGGTTTAAAACTCAACATTCAGAAAACCAAGGTCATGCTGTCCAGTTCCATCACTTCATGGCAAATAGATGGGGAAGCAGTGGAAACAATGGCAAACTTTACTTTTTTGGGGCTCCAAAATCCCTGCAGATGGTGACTGCACCCATGAAATTAAAAGACGCTTACTCCTCGGAAGGAAAGTTATGACCAACCTAGAAAGCATATTAAAAAGCAGAGACATTACTTTATCAACAAAGATCCATCAGTCAAGACTATGGTTTTTCCAGTAGTCATGTATGGATGTGAGTATTGGACTATAAAGGAAAGCTGAGCACTGAAGAATTGATGCTTTTGAATGTGGTGTTGGAGAAGACTCTTGAGAGTCCCTTGGACTGCAAGGAGATCGAACCAGTGCATCATAAAGGAAATCAGACCTGAATATTCATTGGAAAGACTGATGTTGAAGCTGAAACTCCAGTACTTTGGCCACCTGATGTGAAGAACTGACTCATTTAAAAGACCCTGATGCTGGGAAAGATTGAAGGCAGGAGGAGAAGGGGATAACAGAGGGTGAGATGGTTGGATGGCATCACCAACTCAATGGGCATAAGTTTGAGCAAACTCTGGGAGTTGGCGATGGACAGGGAGTCAGACATGACTGGGTGACTGAACTGAAGATAGACAAAATATAAAGCAAAGCTATTAATAGCTATTAATCTCTCTCATATCTCAGAGAGATAAGAAAGATACTACATCTTTGTAGCGAACAGCAATGTTCTAAACATGTAGAGCTAAAGATTAAAATTAGAGATATGAGAGCAGCAATGAAAGAATCAAAAGTAAACAGAAAAAAGCAAAAGAGGATCGAGCCAAACTAAAAGAAGATAATTAGAGTTCCATAATCTAAATATAAGTTCCAGAAAGAAAGAATAGAAAAAATGAGGGCAAGGAGAAATGTTAAGAAAATAATTTGAGAAATTTCCTTAAAATCAAAGGACATGAATTTCAAGAGTATAAGGTTTTGATGTCTTAAGACACCAGTGTGAGCAGATCTATATTTATATGAACCTTCAAACCCTGAGGCCAAAAATTATTTCCTAAAATTCCCAGAGAGAAAATAAGTCATGTATAAAGGAGGATGAAAAGCTTCAAATTTTTCAACAGTGACATTGGAATCTAGCAGATAGAGGAGAAATGCCTTTAGAATTCTGAAGAAAAATGAGTTCTAATCTAGAATTTTATACCCAGCCATACCACCAGTCAGGTGTGAGGAAAGAATAAGATATTTTTAGATATGCAAGATCTCAAATTTGTTACTCTTTTACCTTTCATTAAGTTGCTCAAGTCTACACTTCACCAAAATGAGGGAGTAAACCGAGAAAGAGAAAGACATGAAATACTGAAGATTATCTGTGCATGGGACCCTGTGCAGATGAGAAGTGAAGGGGATCCTCAGGATAACGTGAGAGAACAGACAACAAGGCCAGATGAGAGCCATTGAAAAACCTCTAGGAGAATCTTATACAAGATTATGAAATGAACAGAATGTTGCATACATCTGAATGTCTTTCAAAGAGATTTAGGCTGGAGGTTAACAAATTGTAGTCTGAAGTCCAAATCCAACCTAAGGCATGATTATTATTATTTTTTAACATTTTTAAAAGGTTGGAGAAAAAAAAAAAGAGAGAGGAAAAAAGAAAAAAAAAAAAAAGCACTGGACCAAAATGCAGAAAATTGTATGTGAACCAGAAAGCCTAAAATATTTACTGTCTGTCTCTTTTATAGAAAAAGTTTGCTGACCCCTGATTTAGACATCTGGTAAAGATTTGGTGGGGGGGTTAATTAGAAATCTGGAAGTCCATGGTTCACGCATTGCTGAAGCCTGGCTTGGAGAATTTTGAGCATTACTTTACTAGTGTATGCTGCTGCTGCTAAGTCACTTCAGTCGTGTCCAACTCTGTGTGACCCCATAGACGGCAGCCCACCAGGCTCCCCCATCCCTAGGATTCTCCAGGCAAGAACATTGGAGTGGGTTGCCATTTCCTTCTCCAATGCATGAAAGTGAAAAGTGAAAGGGAAGTCACTCAGTCGTGTCCGACTCTGTGTGACCCCATAGATGGCATCCCACCAGGCTCCCCCGTCCCTGGGATTCTCCAGGCAAGAACACTGGAGTGAGGTGCCATTTGCTTCTCCAATGCATGAAAAGTGAAAGTGAAGTGGCTCAGTCGTGTCTGACCCTCAGCAACCCCATGGACTGCAGCCTACCAGGCTCCTCCATCCATGGGATTTTCCAGGCAGGAGTACTGGAGTGGGGTGCCATTGCCTTCTCCGTGTATGAGATGAGTGCAATTGTGTGGTAGTTTGAACATTCTTTGGCATTGCCTTTCTTTGGGATTGGAATGAAAACTGAGCTTTTCCAGTTCTGTGGCCACTGCTGAGTTTCCAAATGTGCTGACATATTGAGTGCAGCACTTTCACAGCATCATCTTTCAGGATTTGAAATAGCTCAATTGGAATTCCATCACCTCCACTAGCTTTGTTCGTAGTGATGCTTTCTAAGGCCCGCTTGACTTCACATTCCAGGATGTCTGGCTCTAGGTGAGTGATCACATCATCATGATTATCTGGTTGTGAAGATCTTTTTTGTATAGTTCTTCTGTGTAATCTTGCCACCTCTTCTTAATATCTTCTTCTTCTGTTAGGTCCATACCATTTCTGTCCCTTATTGAGCCCATCTTTGCATGAAATGTTCCATTGGTATTTCTAATTTCTTGAAGAGATCTCTAGTCTTTCCCATTCTGTTGTTTTCTGTTGTTTTCTGTTGTTTTCAAGCTGATTTTAGAAAAGGCAGAGGAACCAGAGATCAAATTGCCAACATCCGCTGGATGATCGAAGAAGCCAGAGAGCTCTAGAAAAACATCTATTTCTGCTTTATTGAATATGCCAAAGCCTTTACTGTGTGGATCACAATAACTGTGGAAAATTCTGAAAGAGATAGGAATACCAGACCACCTGATCTGCCTCTTGAGAAACCTACATGCAGGTCAGGAAGCAGCAGTTAGAACTGGACATGGAACAACAGACTGGTTCCAAATAGGAAAAGGAGTATGTCAAGGCTGTATATTGTCACCCTGCTTATTTAACTTATATGCAGAGTACATCATGAGAAACTCTGGGCTGGAAGAAGCACAAGCTGGAATCAAGATTGACAGGAGAAATATCAATAACCTCAGATATGCAGATAACACCATCCTTATGGCAGAAAGTGAAGAGGAACTAAAAAGCCTCTTGATGAAAATGAAAGAGGAGAGTGAAAAGTTGGCTTAAAGCTCAACATTCAGAAAACGAAGATCATGGCGTCTGGTCTGATCACTTCATGGGAAATAGATGGGGAAACAGTGGAAATAGTGTCAGACTTTATTTTTTTGGGCTCCAAAATCACTGCAGATGGTGATTGTAGCCATGAAATTAAAAGACGCTTACTCCTTGGAAGGAAAGTTATGACCAACCTAGATAGCATATTCAAAAGCAGAGACATTACTTTGCCAACAAAGGTCCGTCTAGTCAAGGCTATAGTCTTTCCTGTGGTCATGTATGGATGGGAGAGCTGGACTGTGAAGAAGGCTGAGCGCCGAAGAATTGATGCTTTTGAACTGTGGTGTTTGAGAAGACTCTTGTGAGTCCCTTGGACTGCAAGGAGATCCTAAAGGAAATCAGTCCTGGGTGTTCATTGGAAGGACTTATGTGAAGCTGAAACTCCAATACTTTGGCCACCTCATATGAAGAGCTGACTCATTTGAAAAGACTCTGATGCTGGGAGGGATTGGGAGCAGGAGGAGAAGGGAACGACAGAGGATGATATGGCTGGGTGGCATCACCATCTCGATGGACATGAGTTTGGGTAAACTCCGGGAGTTGGTGATAGACAGGGAGGCCTGGTGTTCTGCGATTCATGGGGTTGCAAAGATTTAGACACGACTGAGCGACTGAACTGAACTGAACTGAACTGAATTAGAAATCTGTATATAGAAAACTAAAAAATAAAAACGTATACACACATACACACATATTATTAATTCCACATAAAAGAAAATTTGTGACACCAAAGATGTGGTCATTCACACATATTATGTAGAAATATGGAGGAAAACATTGCAGATTGAATGTGTTGAATGTGGGTGTCTTTAGGGATGGAGTAATGGCAGGAAAAGGTAAGGTGGAATTATTGGTGTTTCATTAAAAAAAACAAAACCTTGTAGAAGCATTTAAATTTTTACTACAACAAGCACAGATAATTTTGATAAAAATTAACAAGAGCAGAAGGAGGAAGGGGCTTTAAGGAGGACAGTAAGTGCAGAAGAAAACATGAAATGTGTACCCATGGCCCTTTGGAAACTACTGGATAATTCTGAATGGTTGATTCTGTCCTTTCCCTGAAACTGAGCCGACCTTTGGTAGTTCGATGATATGAGACTCTGTTTCTTACATGAAGGTCAGTGAAAGACCTAAGAAAATTAAAGAAATGTAGGTTGAGATGGAGGTATGTGTTAAAATATTTGGGATTACTTATTACAAAATAGTTAAAAGCAAATTTCATTGAGGTACTAATACTGGGGCCTACAATTGTAAAGAGTTGTACAAGAAAATATTGTTATCTTGACAAAAAATGACACAGGGAAAAATAACTTTTTGTTTCTGAATTTTCCACACTGGGATTAGGACATAGTCAGTGCTCAATAAATATGTGTTGATTAAATAAAGAAACTAAAAATACCTCATCAAGGTAAAAATACCTCATAAAGATGGAAGAGAAATCTTAGGTACATTAGACCAAGAAAATTAAAGTGATTTAAATCTGAGTTAAAAATATAGAGAGTGGTCATGAAATCTCATCAGAAATTATTAAAAAACTATTGTTCCATGTTCTAGTAGCAACTGTTTTGAAAAATCCTTATACTACATAATAAGTTTTAAGGCCACCTTTGAAGTCTTTGGTATTAAGTGAACTTGCTTTGCTGCTGCTGCTGCTGCTGCTAGGTCGCTTCAGTCGTGTCCGGCTCTGTGAGACCCCATAGACGGCAGCCCACCAGGCTCCCCCGTCCCTGGGATTCTCCAGGCAAGAACACTGGAGTGGGTTGCCATTTCCTCCTCCAGTGCATGAAAGTGAAACATGAAAGCGAAGTCGCTCAGTCGTGTCCGACTCTTCGCAACCCCATGGACTGCAGCCTACCAGGCTTCTCCATCCATGGGATTGTCCAGGCAAGAGTACTGGAGTGGGGTGCCATTGCCTTCTCTGCTTGGTTTGCTGAGTACACTAATTTCTTCTTTTGTAAAGAACTGAACTACAGTGGGTTTTGTTTTGTTTTTGGCCATGCAGCAGGGCTTGCAGGATCTTAGCTCCCCAAACAGGGATTCAACTTGGGCCCCAGCAGAGAAAGCGCCAAGTTCTAACTACTAGACTGCCAGAGAATTCCCAAACTATAGTTGATTCACAGTGTTTCAGGTATATAGCAAAATGATTCAGTTTTACACACACACACACACACACAAATATATATACATATGTTGTTGTTTAATTACTAAGTCATGTCTGACTCTTTTGTAACCCCATGGACTGACTGTAGCCTGCCAGACTCCTCTGTTCATAGGATTTCCCAGGCAAGAATATTGGAGTGGGTTGCCATTTCTTTCCCCGGGGATCTTCCCCACCCAGGGATAGAACCCACATCTCCTACATTGGCAGGTGGATTCTTTACCACTGAGCCACCTTGGAAGCCCCATGAATCTTCACAGGATTCTCTCTATTGGCTTGATCCCTGGTTGGGGAACTAAGATCTTGCATGGCTTGTGGCCAAAAACAGCAACAGCAATAGCAATAACAACTTCAAAATGCAAAACAAAACACTGTTTGAACCCTAAAGGTATAAAATAGATGACTTCCATAAAAATAAGACCATGATAATCTGGACTGCAAGGAGATCCAACCAGTCCATTCTGAAGGAGATCAGCCCTGGGATTTCTTTGGAAGGAATGATGCTAAAGCTGAAACTCCAGTATTTTGGCCACCTCATGCGAAGAGTTGACTCATTGGAGAAGACTCTGATGCTGGGAGGGATTGAGGGCAGGAGGAGAAGGGGACGACAGAGGATGAGATGGCTGGATGGCATCAATGACTCGATGAATGTAAGTCTGGGTGACCTCCAAGAGCTGGTGATGGATAGGAAGGCCTGGCGTGCTGCAGTTCATGGGGTCGCAAAGAGTCGGACACGACTGAGCGACTGATCTGATCTGAATCAATACTCTAAATTCTTAGAAGGACAGCCTGTCTTTGTTTTATTTTCTAAGACTGAGTAGGGAGTGAAGCAGGCAGGGTCATCTAGTCTCAACCTTAGGATACTTGTTTGAAGATGACAGCTAGGGCCCACATGCATTTATTTGCCAGAGGATAATAATTTCTTTATTTCTCCAGTGATATTCGTCTTTAGAATTGGTACAAAAACATGACATAAACACACTATTACATATAAAATACATAAACAGCAAAGACTTACTGTATAGCACAGGGAACTATACTCAATATTTTGTAATAACCTATAATAGAAAAAAATCTGAAAAAGAACATATGTGTGTGTGTGTGTGTGAATCACTTTGCTGTATACCTGAAACTAACACAACATTGTAAGCCAACTATACTTCAATAAAAAATAAATTGATTTAAAAATGGTACAAACAAAAGCAGTCATTTTCTGTCAAAAGAAAAAAAGCTGTGCAAACATAAGTTTTGGTGAATATGTTACTGATTCCTCTTTGAATTTTAATTGCTTCTGGGTTTTGAATTCACTCCCACTTGGACTACTTCAGGTGAATTAGCCAGAAGTTTGCAGCTGCTTTTCCTGTTTCACCTTTTATCAGGCATAGAGCTGATGGTGGAAAACCAGAGGTTTTATAGGATTGCAGAACCAAATTCAGCTTGTCATTGTAATAGCTCCCCATAATACTTCATAAATTTTGTAGGAATATAAATGGAAGATTTAATTGGCTACATTTATAGCTATCAGATCAGATCAGATCAGTCGCTCAGTCGTGTCCGACTCTTTGCAACCCCATGAACTGCAGCACGCCAGGCCTCCCTGTCCATCACCAACTCCTGGAGGTCACTGAGACTCACATCCATCGAGTCAGTGATGCCATCCAGCCATCTCATCCTCTGTCGTCCCCTTCTCCTCCTGCCCCCAGTCCCTCCCAGCATCAGAGTCTTCTCCAATGAGTCAACTCTTCGCATGAGGTGGCCAAAATACTGGAGTATCAGCTTTAGCATCATTCCTTCCAAAGAAATCCCAGGGCTGATCTCCTTCAGAATGGACTGGTTGGATCTCCTTGCAGTCCAAGGGACTCTCAAGAGTCTTCTCCAACACCACAGTTCAAAAGCATCAATTCTTCGTTGCTCAGCCTTCTTCACAGTCCAGCTCTCACATCCATAAATGACCACAGGAAAGACCATAGCCTTGACTAGGCGAACACATTCTGAGTGTCTTGAATGCTGTTTCAGTTATTGTAAAAATATCTGCCAAAAAAAGGAGATAATTAAAAAATAGAAAAGGCCCTATAGAACTTCAAGGATGATTTTTTCATCTTAAGCCTTCCCCATCAGATGTGAGATATTTATTTGTTGAAAGATGTGTTGCTTCTTTCTTTGACAATGTGATTGTTACGAAATTACCAGCAATGCTAATGCTTTGGCCCAAAGTGAAACAGGTAGAAATACTTTGTTTAATGTTTTGTTTTGTTTGTTTTCTTTAAACTGTTTATAATCTTGGAATGACATCAGATAAACTGTCTAAAAAACTAAAAATAAAGCCAGTTACTTGGGGCTAATGAGAAGAGCTCATATTATCATATTAGATCTTCCAGGCAACTTACTAAGACAATTTTCCTTCAAGAAAGTTAGAGAGATTGAGTGAGGCAGGGTGGGAGGAGTAGGGCAGAAATTGGATAAAGGTGATCAAAAGTTATCTTATAACTTTTAGTTATAAGCTAAATAAGTACTAAGGGTGTTAACATGTTATTTGTTAGCAAATAACACTGCTCTACATTATATATATGAAAGCTGTTAAGAGCATAAATTTTGAATTCTTATCATAGGGAAAAAAATAGGTTTAAAATTTCTTTAATGTGTTTATCCCCTTCATGGATCACAGCTTTGTTGTGGCAAAGGGGCTTGCATAACTCAATGAAGCTATCAATGGTATGACTATACCATTTGGGGCCACCCAACACGGATGGGTCATAGTGTAGAATTCTGACAAAATGTGGTCTACTGGAGAAGAAAATGACAACCCATTCCAGTATTCTGTCCTTGAAAAACCCCATGAACAGTATGAAAAGGAAAAAGTATATGACACTGGAAGATGCGCTCCAAGGTCAGAAGGTATCCAATATGCTACTGGGGAAGAGTGGAGGGCAATTACTAATAGCTCCAGAAAGAATGAAGAGACTGGGCCAAAGCGGAAATGTCGATCAGTTGTGGATGTGTCTGGTGGTGAAAGTAAAGTTCAGTGCTGTAAATAACAATATTGTACAGGAGCCTGGAACATTAGGTCCTTGAATCAAGGTAAATTGGATGTGGTCAAGCAGGGAATGGAAATATTGAGTATCGACATATTAGGAATCCATGAACTAAGGTGGCTGGGAATGGGTAAACTTAGTTCAGATGACCATTATATTGACTACTATTGGCAAGAATCCCTTAGAAGAAAAGAGCCTGAAATACAGTACTTGGGTACACCCTCAAAAATGACAGAATGATCTTTGTTCGTTTTGAAGGCAAACCATTCAACATCATAGTAATCCAAGGCTACGCCTCAACCATTGAGAAGAATGGTTGAAGAAGCTGAAGAATCAATGAAGAAATTAATCAGTTCTGTGAAGACCTACAAGGCCTTCTAGAACTAACACCAAAAAATGATGTCCTTTTCACCATAGGGGGTTAGGATGCAAAAGTAGGAAGTCAAGACATCAGAATAACAGGCAAGTTTGGCCTTGGAGTACAAAGTGAAGCAGGGCAAAGGCTAATGAGTTTTGTCAAGAGAACATGCTGGTCACAGCAAACATCCTTTTCCAACAACCCAAGAGATAACTCTACACATAGGCATCACAAGATGGTCAATAACAAAATCATATTGACTATGTTTCTTTGCTGTTGAAGATGGAGAAGGTCTATACAGTCAGCAAAAACAAGAACTGAAGCTGACTGTGGCTAAGGTCATGAACTCCTTGTTACAAAATTCAGGCTTAAGTTGAATAAAGTAGGGAAAATCATGGTGAATGGTGAGTGTAGCCATGAAATTAAAAGAGACCTGCTCCTTGTAATGAAAGCTATGGCAAACCTAGATAGCATATTCAAAAGCAGAGATGTCACTTTGCTCTCAAATGTCCGTATAGTCAAAGCTGTGGTTTTTCCAGTAGTCATGTATGGATGTGATAGTTGGACCATAAAGAAGGCTGATCACTGAAGAATTGATGTTTTCAAATTGTGGTGCTGGAGAAGACTCTTGAGAATCCCCTGGACTGCAAGGAGATCAAGCCAGTCAATCCTAAAGGAAACAATCTAGAATATTCATTGGAAGGACTGATGCTGAAGATCGAGTTCCAATACTTTGGCCACCTGATGCTCAGAGCAAACTGATTGGAAAAGACTTTGATGCTGGGAAAGATTGTTGAAGGCAAGAGGAGAAGGGGATGACAGAGGATGAGATGGTTGGATGGCATCTCCAACTCAATGGACATGAGTTTGAACAAACTCCAGGAGGTAGTGAAGGACAGGGGAGACTGGTATGGTGCAGTCCACGGAGTAGTAAAGAGCTGGACATGACTTAGCGACTGAACAACAACAACAACAACATGTCTATATGATATGATGTATGTTCACTAATCTTATTATGATCATCATTCCATGATGTATGGAAGTCAAATCATTATCTGTACCCCCTTAAACTTGTACAGTGCTGTATGTCAATTGTACAGCAATAAAACTGGAAGGAAAATACAAAAGAGACAAAATCAAAATGACAAAAATACTTAGAGGTTTTAACAAATGTTATTTTTTTCCTGCTAATTTCTTTATGTGTTATAAATATTTAAGGCAAAAATGATCACATGGTCTTGTGGGGCTAGATGTAATATATGTGAACATAGATGTAATATATTTGAGAGCTACAGGAAAAGCAGGGAGGTGGTAAATGGACTTAATATGGTTGCAAGATTTCTGCATTTTATGTGAACTAGTACAATATTAATTCTAGATTGCAAAAAGTTAAAGATGTATACTATAATCATTGAGTAATCAGTAAGAAAATACAGAGATATAACTGAAAAGCCAATTTAGAAGCTTCCCTGATGGTCTAGTGGTTGAGAATCTGCCTGCTGATGGAGGGGTCATGAGTCTGATCCCTGGTCTGGGAAATTCCCACATGTTGCAGAGGAACTAAGCCACATGTGCCACAATGACCGAGCCAGTGCTCTAGAGCCCATGAGCCACAATTACTGAGCATCCGAGCTGCAACTGCTGAAGCCCATGAGCCTACAGCCTGTGTTCTGCAACAAGAGAACCCACTGCAATAAGAAGCCCACACACTGCAAGGAAGAGTAATCCTCTCCACCACCCCACCAACTAGCCACAAAGTCTGTGCCCAGCAATGAGGACCCAGGAGAACCAAAAAAAAAAAAAAAAAAGCCAGGACTTCCCTGGTGGTCCAGTTGTTAAGACTCTGTACTCCCAATGCAGTGGGCCCAAGTTCGATTCCTGGTCAGGGAAATAGATCCCACATGCCTCAACTAAGAGTTTGCCTGCCACAGCCAAGACCTGGTTCAGCCAATTAAAGAAATATATAAATAAATATTCTTTAAAAAAGCCAATTTTTTGTTCAGTTGCTAAGTCATGTCCAACTCTGCTACCGCATGGATTGCAGCACACCAGGCTCCCTTGTCCTTCAGTATCTCCTGGAGTTTGCTCAAGCTCATGTCCATTGAGTTAGTGATGCTATCCAACCATCTCGTCTTCTGCCACCCCCTACTCCTCCTGACTTCAATCTTTCCCAGCATCAGAGTCTTTTCCAATGAGTCAGCTCTTCACATCAGGTGGCCAAAGTATTGGAGCTCCAGCTTCAGCATCAGTCCTTACAAAGAATATTCAGGGTTGATTTCCTTTAGGATTGACTGGTTTGATCTCCTTGTAGTCCAGGGGATTTTCAAGAGTTCTTGGCCATCACAATTCAAAAGCATTAATTCTTCAGTGCTCAGCCTTCTTTATGGTCCAACTTTCACATCTGTACATGACTATTGGAAAAACCATAGCTTTGATTATACAGACCTTTGTCGGCAAAATGATGTCTCTGCTTTTGAATATGTTGTCTAGGTTTGTCATAGCTTTCCTTCCAAGGAGCAAATGTCTTTTAATTTCAAGGCTGTAGTCACCATCTGCAGTGATTTCGAAGCCAAGGGGAGGAAAAAAGCCAAGAGATAAATTAAAACAGAGTTCTAAAAAAAAAAATTTTTTTTTTTTTTTGGCAAATAACTAAAAAGAAGTCAGGGAAGTAGAAACAGGATAAAAAACAGAACAAAACAAAACAAACCCAGCAAAAAACCCAGAGGGAACAAACAAAAAACAAATAGTAAAATGGTGGACCTAAATCCTACTGTTCAACTATTACATCAAATATTAGTGAACTAACAACATGCTATAAAAAACATACCTTTCCCCCGCCCGCGCCCCCCCCCCCCCACCCCCCGTTAAGAGTTAAAGGTATAAGTTCATTTTTGGAGTTGTTTTATTCATATTTTTAGAAAAAACTTCTTTGGATGGCTCCTTTAGTACACAGATATAGAGTAAGGAAGGATCTACCCATTGTGCCATTATTAACACTCTGATCCCAGCCTAATAACAACTAGCCCTTGGTCACAGGTTTATTTCCTGGGTAAACTTATGTGGTCAGCAACCAGCAAGAGCTGGGCCAAGGAAGAGATGGGCCCCGTGGGCAGCCAGCATCTTGGCCTCAGGTCTCCCTGGACAGAGTACTAACCAAGAGGAAAGTGACATTGCCTTCTGGTTTTAAAATAAACACCAGTTTATTTTCTAGAAATCCATCTCTATAAGTACTTTATATGGTATACCCATCATGCCATGATTATAGGCAAGAGGAAATCAAAGAGACACACTAAACAGTGAGCAGGGAAACAGAATTGTTGAAACAGAGAGGGGTTGATTTTTGAAAAGGGGTAGTTCAAATAAGCCTGGGGTCAGGTAATCAGGCTTAATCCTATAAATTGGGTGGTCACAACCAAAGAGTGTGTTGAAAACCAGGGAGTGTGTCAGATGTAACTGACAAATAGTATGTGGGTCTTTTTTTATACACATTACCTCCCTTACTATTGGAGAAGGTGAAAGTGAAGTCGCTCAGTCGTGTCCGACTCTTTGTGACCCCATGGACTGTAGCCTACCACGCTCCTCTGTCAATGGGGTTTTCCAGGCAAGAGTACTGGAGTGGATTGCCATTTCCTTCTCCAGGGATCTTCCCGACCCAGGGATTGAACCGGGTTCTCCCGCATTGTAGACAGACGCTTAACTGTCTGAGCCACCAGAGAAGTCCTACTATTGGAGAACGTGAACGTGAACGTGAAATCGCACAGTCGTGTCCGACTCTTTGTGACCCCATGGACTGTAGCCTACCAGGTTCCTCTGTCCATGGGATTTTCCAGGCAATAGTACTGGAGTGGATTGCCATTTCCTTCTCCAAGGGATCTTCCCAGCCCAGGGATTGAATCCGGGTCTCCCACATCGCGCGCTTTACCGTCTGACCCACCAGGGGACTCCTGGTGGAGAAGGAGGTGGCAACTCACTCCAGTATTCTTGCTTAGAAAATTCCATGGATAGAGGAGCTTGGTGGGTCAGAGAGTCAGGATCAAAGAGAGCCCATGGGATCAAAGAGAGTCGGACACGACTGAGCAACTAAGCACCTTATTATAATCCTGTAATGAACTTATTATTACACTGATCTAATAAATGAGGGAAATAATGTTCAGGAAGAGTAAGAGATTTGCTTTTCTTCATGGAAACATAGCTGCCAAGAGACAGAGCTGGGTGTTCTGACTTCAACTCCTTCACTCTTTGTGAAATAGCATACCTGTCTCAAGAGTCAGGAGACTTAAGTTTAGGGCAGCTCATCAGAGTCAAGGGATTAGGGAAACTGGACTTGAGGTTAACTCCAGTTCATCTAGAGGGCTTCCCAGTCTTCCTGTGGGGCAAGAGTTGGTTCTGGGGTTCGGCGTGCCTGGCCTATGAAGAAGAGTAGGTGAGTCCTGATAAGAGGAAGCAAGTAGATTCATCTGCTTCGAGATACTGACTGTGCCTTGAGGTGGAACCGCGGTGGCCCAGAGCTGCTGTATACAGAAACAGACCCCAGAGCTTGGATGCGCCTTTAGGGAGTGTTTTGTCCACAGACTTAAACAAACTATCCAAGCTAAAGAACACAAGCCACTGTTGAAACAGAAGGACAAGTACATTCCTTGAGATTATACCTAAAGGGAAGACAAGAAGAAAGGAAAGTGGGGATGTTCCCAGGCCTTTGATCTTGTCTACCTGCCACAGGCCTCTCCCTCCCCCTCTGAGAGACTTCCTGAGGCAGGAAGTGGTGACGTCACCCTGGTGTGTCAGCAGTCTCCTGCTCTGAGTCATCAGGATTGCTGGCATAGTTCTCCAGGAGATCTCCAAGCAGATAATTTGCTCCCCTTGTAGGGCCCTGGCAACGTGCTAAGCAACAAATCGTTCTGTGAGCTGCCAGACTTCCATTCCGAGTGGGGTTTCCTCCTTGGAATGTCACTGAGGGTCCTTACAAGGAGCATCTCCAAACTTTTACTTCACATCATCCCATAGTAACTAACTGGAAGTGGGGGTTGTTGGTTCAAAATAGACAGTGGAATGAATTGCAGTGACTTTTAGCCATTTCCCCATGTGGAACATGAACATGCATTCCAATAACTTATTATTTTAACCAATGTGTAGGAAAATATCTTTCTACATAAATGGGTGCCCTGGATGATTGTTTCTGTAGGACAGATGTGGATTGGAGGGATCATTTAATTTAAATAGAGCAAATAAAAACAACACAAACACGAGCATTTGTATTGTTTTAATTTATCCCATTTAAAGCCTTTTGTCAAGGAAATTTGCAAATAAATATAAAAGTAGAGAGAAAAGTATAATGAACACCCACTCCTCATTTATCTAGGTTTCACAATTATCAATTCATAAATTCTTAATTTACCTTTTCCCTTGCCTTCTCTCTCCTTGATTATTATTATTATTTTTTGGCCATACACCAGGCTTGTGGAATATTAGTTCCCCGCCCAGGAATGGAACCCACGCCCTTGGCAGTGAAAATGCAGGGTCCTAAACACTGGACTGCCAGTGTTACTCTCAATTATTTTAAAGCAAATTTCAGACACTGTATCATTTCATTTGTAGCTATTTCAGTATGCCTCACTTCAAGTTGATTGTTTTTTGTGTGTTTTTTCTTAATATGTATATTTTATAGAAGTATAGTTGATTTACAATGTTTCAGGTGCACAGTAGAATGATTCAGTTATACATATACTATTTTTGAGATTATTTTCTGTTATAGCTTATTACAAGATGTTGACTATAGATCTCTGTGCTATGCAGTAAACCTTTGTTGCTTGTTGCCTATTTTTTTTTTAATTAGAAATCTAGCATTCTATTCATACTAAGTCAAACAAGTGGAATCAAAAGCTGATTATTATTTAAAAAAACATAACCACAACATGATCATAGCATCTCAAAAATGAATAATTCCTTAATATCATCCAGATATGTCATTTTAAATCTGAATATGTTCTCAAAAATTGTCCTTCAAAAAAAAAATTCCTCATTGACCCTTCCACCAGCAGTGCTGCAGAATTCTGGGAGGACAGGCAGGGTACAAGGAAGGAACTTGCATTAGCCAGTGTTGAAATGTCAAGAGCGACACCAAGAAATGGCCCTGTGGTAAGAGCGGAAGTTGAACCCACCAGTGGTCCCCGAGCTCTCTTCGTACATTTCACTGCCTTAAAGGACGGTCTTGAATAGCAGACAACATCAAAAGGCAGCTGTGCTTTTCTCAGAATAAAACAGCTGAACTAAACAACCAAAACCAAACAGCTGTACTGCCTTTGGATTTAGTGTTACATTAAAATTAGATGTTTTCTTTTCTCTTTTTTTTTTTTTTTTTTTTCTAGACAGAAACAATTGAAGAGTTGTATTTCAGACATAAATGTTATGTTCAAATCATGTGTGCACATAATAAGTGCTTCCATACTTATTATGGAAATTTGACTGATAACATTGTCACACATAAACTTAAACCCTCTCTGTTGTTTTCATTATTCAGTACTACTTAATTATTTAGAATTTGCCTGTGTACGGTGACCACTATTTATGATCCAGAAGTGGAAGCTCATATGCAAATTTTTCAGTTATTTTATTTGTAAAAAATATGAAAAAATTTCATGGAATTAAAACAGTTTAAACTTCATTTTAAAAGGGGGATTATTTCTTTCCTTTATAGAAAAGTTAATTATTATCTTACAGTCTAAACTAAATGGAAAAATACAGGCAAAGAACAAAACACCGTCTCAATTCTTCCTAAAAATAAGCCTGAAAAAAAGTATTAGTTGGTCAGTCGTGTCTGACTCTTCCACTCCATGGGCTTTAGCCTGCCAGAATAAGCCTATAACCATCCCCTCACCCCCCAAATAGGTGATACTTTTCATTAAATTTTACATTACAAAATATGGCATGCTGACTGTAGAAATATAATCAAGCTGAAAGAAGAAACTAAAGATATCTATGATTTCACCGTTTATTCTTCAGATATAACCAGGTATCTATGTTAGTCATTGTTACATCCTGCCATTCATAAACCCATTTCCAAACTTAAAGGGTTATATCATCCATTCTTGTCGGTAATCTGCTTTGTTTTCTACTTATGTCGTGGCAATTTTTCCATGTCATTAAGTATTTTCATGATGTCATTTACATAGTTCCACAAAAGTGTCTTAAGTCTTTTTCTCCCCATGAGTGTATTTTGGGTGTGAGGTTCTTTAGAAGCTGACAAGAGGAAACTGACTGGGGACCAATGCTTTTCAAATTATGTATGATAAAGGACAATTTTTCAAATTTCCAATCTATTGTGGGATTGATATTTTAAAAAATATGGTAAAAGTAAGAGAAATGAAATATGAATTTAAAAAACCATTTTCAAGAAAATATTAAATATTTAAAAGAAAAATAAAATCAAAGTATACAAAGATCCAATTCAAACTTTTAATATTAGATGTGACAGATATTACTTTGCGAAATGGTCATACAAATTTCAGAGTGTTTATTCTCAATATTTTTGTCGATATTATCACAGACTAGTGGCATTTACATTGTCTCTACTTTTTGCTTTAGACCTTCCCAAGAACATTACCACACCACCATGGTTATCCTGGTTATTAAGATCAACTCTGAATATTCATTGGAAGGACTGATGCTGAAAATGAAGCTACAATACTTTGGCCACCTGATGCAAAGAGCTGACTCATTGGAAAAGCTCCTGATGCTGGGAAAAATTGAGGGTAGGATGAGAAGGGGACAACAGAGGATGAGATGGTTGCATGGCATCACCGATTCAATGGACATGAGTTTGAGCAAACTCTGGGAGATAGTGAAGGACAGGAAAGCCTGGCATGCTGCAGTCCATAGGGTCGCAAAGAGTCGGACATGACTGAGTGACTGAACAACAAGAACATTAAATAAATGGTTCTCTTTATAAACAATCAAGGGTGGAAAAGTTAAATAATCATTTTAATTTGCTATTGGAGAGTAGAGCCAACAATCTTCAACTCTCTCCCATATTCCACACACAGGAAGGCCAGAAGGGACCTTGGGGTGTTTTAATGAATGATCACGGGAGTGTCATTCCTTGGGCTTCCCTTACAACAGTTTTGGCCCCACACCCATGAAACTCAGAGTGTGCAAGAAATCTATCTTTCTATCTTTCCTCTACCACACTATCCTTTGAGACTGATTCCAGACTGCTCTCTGGATGAGCCAACCAATGAAATGGCCCATGTAGCTCTTGCTTTTAATATGATTGATTCTTTTAAGCAGCTTTATTGAGATGTAATGGAGAAGGCAATGGCAACCCACTCCAGTACTCTTGCCTGGAAAATCTCGTGGACAGAGGGGCCTGGTAGGCTGCAGTTCATGGGGTCTCGAAGAGTCAGACACGACTGAGCGACTTCACTTTCACTTTTCACTTACATGCATTGGAGAAGGAAATGGCAACCCACTCCAATGTTCTTGCCTGGAGAATCCCAGGGATGGGGGAGCCTGGTGGGCTGCCGTCTGGGGGACTGAGGGTCGCACTGAAGTGACTTAGCAGCAGCAGCAGCATTGAAGTATAATTGATAGACAATGAACTGCACATACTTAAAGCATACAATTTGATGTGTTGACACACACACACATATATATGTAGCCTTAATATAGCCTAATGCAAGTCCTTTATCAAATTTATGCTTTGCAAATATGTATATATATATACACACACACACATCTTTGAAACCATCTCCAAATCAAAGTAGTGAAGATATCCATCACCAGTCTTTTCATGCCCCATTAAAGTTCTTTTCTCTGCCCCTCCTGCCTCCTTCTCTTTCCCAGGCAGTCACAGATCTGCTTTCTGTCAGTACATTCTTTTTTGCATGAATATATATATATTTACTTATTTTTATTTATTTATTTGACTGTACTGGGATCTTGTGGCATGTGGGATCTAGTTCCCTGATCAGGGATCGAACCCAGATCCCCCGCATTGGAAGCCCAGAATCTTAGCCACTGGACCACCAGGGAAGTTCCTCTTTGCATTTTTAAGAGTTCTGGATAAACAAAACCATACTGTACATACTTGTTTTTGTCCAGCTTCTTTTAAGTATTTTGAATGTATAGATTATATAATTATTTTGAAATACATTGACGTGGCATAGGAGTGAATTCTTCACTCCTTTTATTGCCAAGTAGTAGACCATCTTGTGGATCGAGCATGGTCTGTTTGTTCACTCAATTGTTGAAAGACATTTGACGGTTACAGTGCTGTATGTCACTTATAGCTCAATAAAACTGGAAGAAAAAAAAATACTGTTTTCTTATTATTGTATTGAGGTCTTAATACAGCCTAATGCAAATCTTTTCTCAGATTTATGCTTTACAAATTTTTCTCTCATTCAGTGTCTGCTCTGGTCACAGGATCCGTGTATGTCTGTGTTCTAATCTTATAAGAACATGAATCATGTTGGATTAGGGGCTCACTTGAATGACTTCAGCTAACCTTAATTACATCTTTTTAGACTCTGTCTCCAAATACAGTCATGGTCTGAGATACTGGGAGTTAGGACGTCAGCATATGAATTTTGGAGGGACACAATTTATCTCAAAACAACCATCTAATTGAGTGGTGGAACTATTCAGAATTCAGGACTCTATTTGGAATCCACTCAACACTGGTAACTCAATGGAAGATTCTTCAAGTGAATTTCAAGTCCTGGTATATTATTTATGGAACATGGATTCTCTCTAGCAGTTCCAATTATATGATGTTGGCCATAACTACCTCACCAATGAGTGAGATTTTCCTGAAAAAAACCTCTGTAAATCATGAGTCATTCTCTCCTTTTGTTAACTGCTGATCTCTGAAAGAGGTGAAGAAACACCTTTTAAGGTGTAAAATGGAGATAATAGCAGTATTTGCCTTATAAAGTTATTGTGAGGATTCAAAGAGACAATTAGAATAGACATTAGAATAGTGCCTAGCACTTAGGGTTTAAAATGTTAGCTGCTATTATTTATTCTTCAAATACATGCTAAATTCTACCTTCACATTAAGCATCGGGCATGGTGATGTGGCAGAGGCAAAGATAAATCAGTCACAGGTACATTACCAAGTAAATGATAAACTTGTTTGTAGTATTAATAACTACCAGTTATTGGACTTGTCTGGTGGTGCAGTGGGTAAGATTTTGTGCTCCCAATGCAGGGGACCAGGGTTTGATCCCTGGCTGGGGAACCTGATCCCACATACTGGGACTAAATATTCCACAAGCCACAACTAAAACCCAGTGCAGTCAAAATAAATAAAAAATAAATATTAACTTTCAGTTACTGAGGGCCTTCTGAGGATCAACTCCTATGCCAGGTGATATACATGGATTATTTCACTTATTTTCCAAAAATATCTTGCAAAATAAGTCATGCTTGTCCCACTTTATAGGTGAGGAAACTGAAACTCCTTGAGGTAACCAAAGTCCCATAGGGCAGCTATTTAGTTGTGGATGTGAGCTTTACCCCAGCCTGTCTGATGCCCAAGTTCCGTTCCCTTTTCTGTGAGTTTGTGGTCCCCGGAGACATACTGCACATGCATTAGGAAATATACATAGCACAGGGGAAAAAAAATGCCACGAGCCTTAGGAGAGATATTGATTGTTGTAGGCATTCGAACAGCAGGAGAGATTTCCCTTCTGGGTTTTAGGGAAAACCCACAGGAGAGATATCATTTGGGCTGAATCGGCACGGGTGGAATTGGCAGGGCTGGGGGATGGCAACATTCTTGGATATAAGAACAAAATCATACAACAGGAAATTGTGGTTTTTAAATGAGGAACAAGAGGGTGTTTAGTTTGACTAGAATGATGTGGGAAGCCGTCATCAGCTCCAGCTTGAACTACTGGCCCTTTGTTCTGCCCCTAACTTGCTGTCTGCCTCATCTTTTGGTGGACTCGGTCCCCCCGATCTTCTCCACATTACTGGGTGATAGATGATATTTCTAAATCTGATCATGTGGCTCCCTTGCATGAAGTTTTCTAATGTCTCCCTATCACCAACAGGAGAGACAGCTGAACTTTAGAACCATCATGCTGTGTCTCGTACCTACTGCCTAGTCACGTGTGCGTGCATGCCAAGTAACTTCAGTCCTGTTCAACTCTTTGCCCACCAGGCTCCTCTATCCATGGGATTTTCCAGGCAAGAATTCTGGAGTGGGTTGCCACGCCCTCCTCCAGGGGATCTTTCTGACCCAGGGATTGAATCTGCATCCCCTGTGGCTCCTGCATTGCAGGCAGATTCCCTATCACTGCGCTACCTGGGAAGCCCACAGCCTAGTCATACCGGCTTGTATTTCCCCACATTGCAGGGTGACCTGCAATACTGAACCCCAACCAGTAGAAACTGCTACATTCCCTAACACCATCCTGGTCTTCACATGTGCAGTTTTTTTTTCCCTTCCTTATCCACCTGGAAAATTCTACTTTCATTCTTTGGTTTCAGCTCTTAAAATACCTCCCCTGAAGTCTTTCCAGATTATCCTCCATCCCCTCCACCAGGCAGACTTGACCCATCTTTTTAAGCACCCACTGCATTGGGTATATGATCATCAAAAGATTATTTTATTATGGGCATTATGTTACTTAGATGTTTTTCCATTTTTTACTTTTAAAGACACAGCAAAAGCTGTGTCTTATTTTCTCTTTTTTATTCTCAACGTTCAATAAGTATAAAGAATTCACATATATTTTATACCCCTTAAATAAATGAATGGATGAATGCATGAATGAATACTGGGACTACATTAGCAAGGAATACTGAGGCTAGATCTTCAGGGATCTAGATGGCAAGTTTAGGGATCTAGATGAGGGGGTCGCAAAGAGTTGGACACGACTGAGTGCCTTTCACTTTCTTTCTTCATGTGCTCCATTACTCATGTTTTCCTGCAAAATGAAATTGCAGTGGACGAGTATTAATTCCTGTGGCTGATATTAGAGGTTTTCACTTTGTTGTGCTCCTTCAGGACAGGGACTAGAGCACACAGAGAGATCCTTGAACCCCTGGCATCTTGCACAGAACTTGGTAGATGGGTGTTCAATGCATGTTTGTTGAAAAAAAAAAGAAAAAAGCCTCCCAATGTTGTTACGTTTAGGTTAATGACTCTGTCGCTATTTCCACGTTCTTAAACTTCTCTGGTCTTCTCCATTCAGACAAACAAAACCTCTCTTTCTGATGCTTATACTTTAATAGTGCTATTTCTGCAGCCTCTTTAGGCCTGTTTGTCTCACCACTGTGTATTCTTGCTCGGTCATGTTTGACTCTTTGAGACCCCTTGGAGCAGCTCACCAAGCTGTTCTGTCCATGAAATTTTCCTAGCAAGAATACTGGAGTGGGTTTCCGTTTCCTCCTCCAGGGGCTCTTCCTGACTCAGAGATGGACCCCGAGTCTCCTGCTTCTCCTGCATTGGCAGGTGGATTCTTTACCACTGAAGCACCTGGGAAACTCATCCCAAATATTGTATTTATTTCTTTAAACCAAGAAAGCCCATTAGCTTTTCCAGCTGAGTTCAACTCCTTGTCTTTTTTCTGCCCACTTTTGACTGCCCTGCTGAGAACCACTTTGATTCAGTGGCCAAGAGTTAAATGAGGTGCTTGAAAACCATTCCTGGCAGGTTGTGGGTCCTTGGAGGAGGTAAAGTCTTAACTTTTTTAGTAAATTTCACCCTAGGTCCTTGGTTCCTCTATCTGGAAGAATGTCATGATCAGGGAAACCAGTTAAACGTCAACATTCCTGATGCCATTTCAATGTCACTGATTTAGAATTTGAAGCTGCAGGTGGCTGAGGACAACAGGAGATGGAGGGATCTGAATTTAAAGTGTCCAGGTGATTGTGATATTCAGAGAGGTAGTCGAAGCCCTTGATGTAACTCTCTTCTCAGGTAAGCAAAGGGGTTGAGGGAAAAGGACACGGTGGGGATTGGGGGAGGGGAGGAATGACCCACAGTCTAGGTTTGACTCTGCTCTCAAAGGTTTGCATTTCTAGTTTTGTATCTATAGCCTGTTTTCTTTCATGTTTTTCAAGACTGATAGGTAGACAGAATCTAGAGGTTCCAGGACTCGTTACTATATTATACTCGTTACTATATTATATACTATTATTATATACTATTCTATATAATAGAATATTGCAAGCAGGAATTTCCATGAAGACTAACAGACCGTAATTCTTCTATCTCACAATCCCAGAATTGCTAGGAATCTTAAAGGTCATTGAGTGAGACATGCATATTTTGGAGACGGCCTTAGATATCCAAAGGACAGGCAATGACATCAAGATTAGCGATGCACACACTGGCGAGTGGCCCTGGTCAAGCTTTACCAGAGGCTTCCTGCCGCCAGCATTGCCAGTGGAGAGATCAGGTGTCTGTCCAGAGGAAAGGCTCAAGGGGGAGAGACCTGGAGGGCTGCATACTGGAAAATGAAGTGAGATAGGATTGTATAGGAATGGAGTGGGTGGAGAGGTCTGCACAGGAGCAATGTATGCCTTCCAACAGAAAGGAATTTATTTACTCACTCCCCAAACATTTATTAGTTATCTACTAGGAGGCTGATCTGATACTAGCCAGAGTTCCTGCCCTCAAAGGGCTCTCAATCTAGTGGGACAGACAGATACATATTACAATGGAGGGTGATAAATCCGACAATGGAGGCAGATACTACGAGTGATGTAAGAATATGCTAATATACTACAACCCACATTCCTCTTTCCTGCTCTTTTTTCAACTGCCAACTTTTTTTCTTTTTTAATAAATATTTTTCTCTAGGGATGTGACACATGGATATATTTCATCTCATCTCTCTCTTCTCCTATAATTACAAAGCTTTTGCTGTGCTACAGACCAAAGGTAATTTACTGCTGTGATATAAAATAACCACTGTGTACTTGGCAGTCTAGATGGGAGAGGGGTTTGGAGGAGAATGGATACATGTGTATGTATGGCTGAGTCCCTTTGCTGTTCACCTGAAACTATCACAACTTCGTTAATCAGCTATACCCCAAGACAAAGTAAAAAGTTAAAAAAAAATTAAAACAGCAACTGTGTGAGTGTAGATTTTAAGATGTTTCAGGGACGTATTGGATAGGTACAGAAAAATGAAGAAACAGAAGGCACCCCAGATTAATGTGGAGTTAGGGAGGTGCAGGCAAAGGAAGAGGAATTAACTTGGAGTCGTCTGAGTAAGAAAAAATATTTCAAACATAAAAATGGCTGTAATTAGAAAATATCAGGCGGTATAATTTTGACCTGTTTAGTGGACAATAACCATTCAAAATGTATTATTTTCCGTTCAGTTCAGTCGCTCAGTCATGTCCAGCTCTTTGCGACCCCATTGGACTGCAGCACACCAGGCTTCCCTGTCCATCACCAACTCCCAGAGCTTACTCAAACTCATGTCCATAGCGTCAGTGATGCTATCCAACCATCTCAACCTCTATTGCCCACTTCTCCTCCCGCCTTCAATCTTTCAGGGTTGAAAAGATTGAAGACCCAGCATCAGGGTCTTTTCAAATGAGTCAGTTCTTCACATCAGGTGGCCAAAGTATTGGAGTTTCAGCTTCAGCATCAGTTCTTCCAGTGAATATTCAGGACTGATTTCAGTATTATTTTATTGATTAGCAAACTGGGAAATGTATCCTAAACTTTTAATAAAGAATCACAAGAATCAAAAATGCTG
Source organism: Tragelaphus eurycerus (assembly GCA_935064755.1). Lineage (NCBI taxonomy): Eukaryota > Metazoa > Chordata > Mammalia > Artiodactyla > Bovidae > Tragelaphus > Tragelaphus eurycerus. The sequence goes on from CAKXYN010000007.1 coordinate 51,873,326, forward strand.
CAGGAAATTTCAGATATACCAGGGAAGATGTTTTATAATCTGCTGTTACAATTGTTAGCTTAATTGAAAATTAATGATCAAATCAGTATAGTTAGTAGTAAAGTTACTCTGAATGACATCTGATCTTAAAATTACTGTATTACTATAATTGAGTTAGTTAATACTAACTTCAAATACAACTTAAATAATAAAGAAAACTTAAAAGATGGTGCTAGATTATTAATAAGGTTCTTATTGAAATGGAATCCTAAGTTGTTTTATATACGTTTTCATTTTTAACAACTAGGCTGAATCTGTGCTACACAGATTTACTTATTAATAGATATCTTATAATTCAGGCCTCACAACTGAAGTTAGTGTTTCCTTTTTATTGCTTTATGCTCCTAATGCAAGACAAGCATCCACTAGGCATTCAAAAAATAGTTGTTGACAGGTGAAAACCTTGAGTGGATATGCACAGACTTGGAGTTCATAATTTTGTTCTGTTATAAAATAAACAAAACATGGACTCCATAATCCATAGTCGTTTAAACCCATATTATCTTTTTCTTAAGAATCAGGAAAACATTTGTACTTTCTGGACAGACTTCTTTCAATAAAATTTGTGATCTAAATTCACTCTGCTTACTCAGCGTTCAAACACAATACTTCAGTGATTGGAGTGTTGGTCTAGAATTTAGAATTCACTCCAAGTGGACTTTCAGCCTGAGTTGCTGAATAATGGTGTCAGTTCTTGCAACCCTTTCTGTGCTGCGGGAATCTGTCACCTGGACTCGGTGGTGTGGCCTCGTTGCCATGGGCAGACAGATGAGCTGGGACTCTTTTGCATGCAAAGAAGAGCACCTGTGATGGTACATATTGAAAATTCAGTTGCAGGTGTATTTGCAAATTGGATTTTGAGGGGGAAGTTAAAGCAAATCCTTTTGAAGCGAATCCCTCCAAGGGTGTGAGTAATGAAGAAATAAAAGTGACAGTCAAAAACCTATTAAAATCTAGTTTCCAGAGAAGACTTTGTCTAACGACATTTATGCTTTCATAGTTAGGCATTTAATAGTCATTTTGTGTCAGTTGCTTCCTTTAAAAATGCCACGTGACACATTTTTCAGTTCTCTGTTTCTAAGACTCTAATCCCAATGACTCTTAACATGCTTAAAATGAGCTGATGCTCCTGAGATGAGGTTCTCTGTGCTTCTGGATTTCTCTACAGCAACCAATAAGGAACTCTTAAGCTCCAGTATATGAGATCCATCACTCATCCAATCTGCTCATTCCAATCACTTTTTTCCTTTCATTCAGTCTTCAAAATCTAGGTTAAATTACTATAGCCAAAAAAAAAAAAAAACCCAAAAAACAAACCACTGCCAGCCAGCTGTTTAAAGACCTTAGATTTTAGAATCATGTGTCTAAACTAAGGACCTCCCTGGTGGCTCAGACAAGAGAATCCACTTGCAATTCGGGAGACCTGGGTTTGATCCCTGGGTTGGAAGTTCCCCTGGAGAAGGGAATGGTGATCCATTCCAGTGTTCTTGCCTAGAGAATCCCTGTGGACAGAGGAATCCCAGTCTGTGGAGTCACAAAGAGTCAGACAGGACTGAACAACTAAGCACAGTCTAAAGAAAAAAATTATTCTCACTTGGTGATACTTTTTGTTTGCAATGGTGATACATTTGGTTTGCATTCTTGTTTGCCTCCTCAATGTTTTGTTTCGTCAAAAAGTCACTGCACTCTCCCACTTGCAAGATTTTTAGCCTAACAGTTCAATTGTTTAAAAAAATATTTATTTATGTATTCATTTGGCTGTGCTGGATCTTTGTTGTGGCATACAGGAACTTTAGCTGTGCTCTGTGGGGTCTAGTTCCCTTACCAGAATTCGAACTGAGGCCTCTTGCATTGGGAGGACAGGGTCTCAGCCACTGGACCACCAGGGAAGTACCTTAACAGTTGAATTTAGCACCTGAATTCGACTTACTACTGCTGCCATCCCTCTCAAAATGGTAAGAAGAGGAAACCTCAATAGGGCAGTTTGGTTGTATTATAAGTTGTGATAAAGGCAATGGATGGTGACAAGATTTCCACTGTGACCCCTTCACTCCGTAGTTGACATTGGCTATTTGGGAAAGTGGTTGCAGGAATGGCTGGCTCAGGATCCAAGATTCTATCTTTCCCTCCATGGAAAATATAATTCTAATTGGGGAAAGAAGATGAAATTATCGAGTTTCATTACCTGAACTGCTTTCCAAGATAAACTGGGAAGGGTCAAGTATGAATGTATGTAAAATAAAGTAGAAATGAGATTTTGTTTGATCTCTTGTTAGATTCCTTGAATTGTGGCCCTGCAACCTGTTTAACATAAATTCCATTTAAAGCATTGTTTTCTGAAAGCAAAACTCGATGTTTGCAAAACATATAGACTCATTGGTTTCTGATGGGGAGCGTGCACACATACCCCTCCAAAGTAAATATATACATTCTAAATTTACCCGAGCACTTTGAGTAGCTCTTAACATCATATGACAAGGAGAACATTTGTTAATCAGAAAAATTACAACCTATTCATACTAACTGTTTGATTATTTCTTTGCTGACCTCTGAGGTCCCATTGTTGATTGAATTAGGTGTAGTAACTCATATTTATTTTAGCAACTAGCTATTATGAATGCAAACTCTTCTTATCATCAGATGATTGATAGACATATTAAGAAGTTGTTCAACAGGTTGCTTGGCTTGAAGAAATGCTTAAATCCTGATAAGTTACTTTTTTTTTTTTTTTTAAATCAGGGACGAGTAGAAATTAGCCCAGATCAGCCCATGGTAACAACAATTTTGTTTTCCAAGTGGAATGTTATCATTTTAAAAAATTTTATTCTTTTAAGGAGTAGTTGTTGTCAGTCCCTTTTATAGACTTAAATGTATAAAATGTAGGTAGGTTGAAAACATGCAGAAATAAGTAGTTTTTTTCATGTTGGCTGGAGAATGTGTGTTACGAGGAAAATTGTCAAGCAATGAATTGTCAAGCAGTGATAAAGGATCTGTTGATACTAATTATCTGAATATTTTTCTGTTTTTTAAAAAGGATTATTCTATTTTGTTTAGTCATTCCATAAAGCCTTTGTTTTGTGGAGACTTTCAGGCACTTAAAATAAGTGAGGATCACAAATGCCTAACATTTTTGTGCTGTTGGTAAAAGTATTGTTTTGATTCTCTTTAAAATGGAAACATAAGCAGGACAGAATCAGGTCCATTGCCCTTGGCTATCTGATAGGTGAGCAATGAGGTTCAAGTTTGCAGGTATTCATCTTTAGTCCTTGGTGAACAGTGTGGCTTCTCCATCATACTGGCCATCATTTTGTCTCCTCATAATATCTCTTCTTAAGGACTCAGGCATTGGGTGATAAGTACCAGAGAAAGGTCTAAATATGAGCATAATGGGTAAACCAAAATAAAAGACTATTTCATCTTGAATGGAAGATGAACGAACGGTGTTGCAAGAGCATTCTGTTGTATAATGCTTCAGCTTCAAAAAAGTGACCTCCATTTCTCATGGTAGCTTTGGATATAGAATTAGTTAGATTACTGTACAATTTTATACCAATTTTATGAGAGCAGCTACTAAGAAATATGATACTATGTACAATTATATATAGGGCAATTTTGGAATAAAAAATTACCAAAGGAATATGCAGGTGGATGACACGGAGTTTCTGAAGTGGAAACTGTCCTGGGGTCATCTGGTCAGGATTTGCCTGGTTGGGATCTGGTGGGGGTCTCTGCTGTAGGACCGAAGAGTGTTTTATCTATTGGTATATTCACAGATGATGTGGAAAGGGTCTAATTATTAAACAAATCACAGGTTCATATCTCCTTCCCTCTCTTCTACTCGTTTCCTTGGAGACACTGTTCCTTGTCAATTTTCTGAATTGCATTAATATTAAACTACGACTTTGAATCAGGAAGAATATGAGGTATCTGAAGAGCAGTATTTATATCTTCCGTGTGACATTTGCATCACATGGATAAACGTTGAAAATGTTCTTGAGAACACTGAAAAAATAAGGAAATAGAGTTCAAAAATAAAGTATAGAACTTGTTAGACTAGTTTCTGTTTAAAACTTGGTGGATTATACCTCTTTGTTTTAGACCATTACAACAGCAATGATTAAATATCAGATTCCTGAAAGAGTCACTCGCTCCTTTTGGAAAGTTTTGATGAAAGCATTGTATTTATTAAACTCTTCTACCCACACATCTTTCCTTCAAGATGTTGTTTTTCCCACGTCTGCTGTTTTATTACATGACAGTTATTGAAAGGTTAGATGTCGTTTAGTTTCCCAAGGTTTATTTCCACATCATAAATCATACTTAAAAAATTTTTTTAATACATCACAAGAGGCAGTGTGGTCTGTTCAAGCTGGGCGTCAGGAGACCTGGGTTCTATTTCCATCTCTCCATATGACTTTGGGTAAATCAATGAATTTAGACATGTTTCAGTCTCTCTGTCTGTATAATGGGGACAATAATATCTCCTTTCCACTCATTTCATAGGGGTGTTTTTTTTTTTTTTGAGGATTAATTAGTTAATGTTTGCAAACCACTCTGAGCTCCTTTGATAAAATACAAAGCTCCATTATTTTATGACAATAATAATAGTGTCTTGGACCTGTAGGCTTTCTTTCATCCAAGGATCCCAGAGGACTTTACCGCTGGGATTGTAACTTTACACAAGGTTACTGTGTGGTTGCTGGCTCTCCTTGAAGAGCCAGATGGTAACAAGCAGTCTGGGTTTTCACTAGAGAGTAATTAAGTCTCCCACCAACTCCTGCGTCATTTGCATAAACTTCTCAAGACAGAAAAGCAGCTCCCTAAAGACAGCAAAGTCCAAATGCCTTATCCCTCATCACTTTTTGTAAACAAATCACAAGGGATTTGGAATTTGGAATCCCGATGTTTTCAACTCCTGCATCTATACGTTGAGAATTTGGTGAAGCATGGGAATATTTAGACAGCAGTTATATTAAGTTGAACAAAAGTAGAAATGTGGCATGTGTGAGTTACCTGGGGGTCTTTCCAGTTGTGTGTGCCAATTATGGACGAGTCCTGTGATCTCTCCTGGGCTGTCTGCTTAGGCTGACTTCAGGTACTTGACAGGGAAGAATGATGTGTCTAACTCAAGTGCATCTGGGGTTATTAAGAAGGAAAGTGTACGATGAGGTCCCTGCCCTCAAGTTGTTTACACCTTGTTTGAGAAGATGAAACGAAGATACAGGAAACAATTAGTGGACCATGAAAGACAGCATATAATTAAAGATCAAATTGTGTGGAATAGACCACAGGAAGTAGAGAGAAGGGAGTAACCAATAGGTAACAGCATAAATCAGGGAAAATTTACCAAGAGGGGAATTTAAAGGAGTGTTTTCCCCAGGACCAGAATCATATAAGCAGTATACGTAGTGTGCGTATGGACCGCAGGTGCCTGTGTTAGGACACAGAGTTGATGGGGAGATTCTTTGCTCTTCCCAGGAAACCTGGGACTTTGGTGGTAAGCGGGGTGGGATTGGGTGGGGCTGCGTAGGGCGGGGTGTGGGGGTAGGGGAAGCTCCCAGGGTAGGAGAAACTTTCACAGGCAGACAGAGGAGTTTGGACTTAATTTAATTCACCCTAAAGAAATTAAAAAAAAAAAAAAAAGACTTCAGAACTCAGGGAAGTGAAAAAAGCAGTACTTTAGAATAATTCTTTGGCAACAATCTGCAGGAATCACTGGAGCAGGAAAGAGACTTAAAGCTGGGAGGCTGGCTGAAATCAGATACAGTAATCCTGTGGGGGGAGGTAGGCACTATTTAAGAAGAATTAATTAAAAATAGAGCTTTTAATGAGAGTTTAGCATGTGCTGGGAATGTGTCTTAGTCTTACAAAAACCCAAGGTGATACTAATATTAACTCATGTTATTATTGATTTCCTGATAAACGGAAACTGTGGTTGAGAGAAGCTAAAGAACTTGTCCAGAATCACAGACTTAGAATGAGTTGGAGCCAACATTTGTGCCCAGTATGGATCCTAAACCACTATTTAGGTTTAGGAAATTAAAATGGGAGAGGTAGGCATTTTGATGAAAAAGTAGTCATCTAATCTAGACAGGAAGATGCTGGGTTAAAGAAACTTAACCCCCCACCCCTCTTTATTCCTGCAGGATGTCTTAGAACCTCTATTGTGCTACTTATTACACATTGTGAATCTGCAGGAGAATTTAGTCTAAGGAGCACGTCCCCACCTTGGCACAGTGCAGAAAACCCTTGGAAAATGCTGACTTGGTACCGTCCTTCATAGCCACAGCAAGCTCCAGGATCAGAAAGGCTAGATCAGATCAGATCAGTCGCTCAGTCATGTCCGACTCTTTGCGACCCCATGAACCGCAGCATGCCAGGCCTCCCTGTCCATCACCAACTCCCGGAGGTCACCCAGACTCACATCCATCGAGTCAGTGATGCAATCCAGCCATCTCATCCTCTGTCGTCCCCTTCTCCTCCTGCCCCCAATCCCTCCCAGCATCAGAGTCTTCTCCAATGAGTCAACTCTTCGCATGAGGTGGCCAAAATACTGGAGTTTCAGCTTTAGCATCATTCCTTCCAAAGAAATCCCAGGGCTCATCTCCTTCAGAATGGACTGGTTGGATCTCCCTGCAGTCCAAGGGACTCTCAAGAGTCTTCTCCAACACCATAGTTCAAAAGCATCAATTCTTCGGTGCTCAGCCTTCTTCACAGTTCAGCTCTCACATCCATACATGACCACAGGAAAGACCATAGCCTTGACTAGGCGAACCTTTGTTGGCAGAGTAATGTCTCTGCTTTTGAATATGCTATCTAGGTTGGTCATAACTTTCCTTCCAAGGAGTAAGCGTCTTTTAATTTCATGGCTGTAGTCACCATCTGCAGATATTTTGGAGCCCAGAAAAAGAAAGTCTGACACTGTTTCCACTGTTTCCCCATCTATTTCCCATGTAGTGATGGGACCAGATGCCATGATCTTCGTTTTCTGAATGTTGAGCTTTAAGCCAACCTTTTCACTCTCCACTTTCACTCTCATCAAGAGGCTTTTTAGTTCTTCTTCACTTTCTGCCATAAGGGTGGTGTCATCTGCATATCTGAGGTTATTGATATTTCTCCCAGCAATCTTGATTCCAGCTTGTGTTTCCTCCAGTCCAGCATTTCTCATGATGTACTCTGCATATAAGTTAAATAAACATGGTGACAATATACAGCCTTGACGTACTCCTTTTCCTATTTGGAACCAGTCTGTTGTTCCATGACCAGTTCTAACTGTTGCTTCCTGACCTGCATACAGATTTCTCAAGAGGCAGATCAGGTGGTCTGGTATTCCCATCTCTTTCAGAATTTTCCACAGTTTATTGTGATCCACACAGTCAAAGGCTTTGGCATAGTCAATAAAGCAGAAATAAATGTTTTTCTGGAACTCTCTTGCTTTTTCCATGATCTAGCGGATGTTGGCAATTTGATCTCTGGTTCCTCTGCCTTTTCTAAATCCAGCCTAAACATCAGGAAGTTCACGGTTCACATATTGCTAAAGCCTGGCTTGGAGAATTTTGAGTATTACTTTACTCGCATGTGCTATGAGTGCAATTGTGCAGTAGTTTGAGCATTCTTTGGCATTGCCTTTCTTTGGGATTGGGATGAAAACTGACCTTTTCCAATCTTGTGGCCACTGCTGAGTTTTCCAAATTTGCTGGCATATTGAGTGCAGCACTTTCACAGCATCATCTTTCAGGATTTGGAATAGCTCCACTGGAATTCCATCACCTCCACTAGCTTTGTTCGTAGTGATGCTTTCTAAGGCCCACTTGACTTCACATTCCAGGATGTCTGGCTCTGGGTCAGTGATCACACCATCATGATTATCTGGGTCGTGAAGCTCTTTTTTGTACAGTTCTTCTGTGTATTCTTGCCACCTCTTCTTAATATCTTCTGCTTCTGTTAGGTCCATACCATTTCTGTCCTTTATCGAACCCATGAAATGTTTGCATGAAATGTTCCTTTGGTATCTCTGATTTTCTTGAATAGATCCCTAGTCTTTTCCATTCTGTTGTTTTCCTCTATTTCTTTGCATTGATCCCTGAAGAAGGCTTTCTTATCTCTTCTTGCTATTCTTTGGAACTCTGCATTCAGATGTTTATATCTTTCCTTTTCTCCTTTGTTTTTCGCTTCTTTTCTTTTCACAAAAGGCTAAGGAGCCATCAAAATGGGAGTGGGAGGTGGATTGCAATCGTTAGCAGAGAGAGCCTCAAGTTAGGTTATGGGTTAAGAGAAGCAAGAAGTAAGAAGAGGGGCAGACAGGGCAGGCTGCCTTCAGGATGTCAAGCTAGGTTTAGGGACCCAAGAACTCAAAGAGGGAAGGTTTAGCTCACAGGCAAATTAGTTACAAAGAGAACGGAGCCATGGGAGGGAGTTCAGTGACCACTGTGCCTGCTGCTGTCTCCTTCCTTGCCTCTCCAGGGCATACTCTGCCTGTCTACCCTGATTCCATATTGCCATTTCTGGGCAGCTGGTGCTCTCAGTGTGGTAATAAGACGTAAGTAGATTTTCCTGGTAGGAAAAATGTTCAACAGTTTGGTTTCAGGGAGAAGATTTGGTTGATAACTTGGAAGCTGAGGATTATACAATTTAATTTTGACTCCAGATGAAACTAAGAATAATGCTAATGAGAAAAGATGATTTTTGGCAAAGAGGGTTTTCCCTGATCTTTTCTGAGGCGTTGAAAGGGGAAAAGGTTAAAACAAAGCTACAGCTGAGTTTGAAGCCCCAAGAACCCTTAAACATTGGCTGGCTTTAAAATACTACTGCCAATGATCAGAGCATTAGCCGTTATTTCTAAAGTTTGCAATTTGACTTACGAATCTACTGATTACATTTTGGGTACATTTGGCAGCCAGTGTAAAGCAGGAAATCATTATTGGATAAAAAAGGGCCACACAAGAGGAAATTTTTATTGGCAAACACCAGCTTATATATTTACAGAATCCTATCATCTTAGTCTGAGAAGAGACTACTCCTGGTTTCAAAATAGGCCCAAAGAGATAACACATCTTTTCTCTTTTTATGGACCCCCTGTCTCCCTGCCAATAGCCCCCACTGACTTCCAACTCTCTGAAATGGATTGTGGCTTCCAATACTGCCATTGCCAGATATAGCCACAATCAGTTTAAATTCTTTTTTGGGGGGATAGAGTGGGGGTGATCTCTTCTGTGAACATTGAAAACAGTTATCATCTTTTCTTTCAAACCCTTCATATTCTAGAAGGCTATAATTACATTTCCCTCAATTTTCTCAGCTTTATGTGGAATAATAGACATGTGTACGTCTGACATTTGTTGACTCCTCCTTGAGATGTGCAGGGCAGAGAGTAAGTTACTTAAAGGCTCTCATTTACTTCCAACAAAATCCTGTGAATCAGACATTTTTATTCCCATTTAAAAGATGAAGAAATTGACACTTGAGGTCCGGAGGATGGTAAATATTACCTTTCAAACAGTTGGAAAATAGAACAGCCGAGATTGAAAAACTGCCACTCTTATGAAAACTCATGGACGGCATTTTCCAACCCTTTGAGTCAACTCCCCTGTAATGATCTTCCTTTTTTTTCCCTTTGATTTTTTCTTTTCTTTAAGGACTGGTTCTTCCAACTCCTTTCCTCTTCTCCATGCTTTCTATTTGAGGCCTCACTGTTCCTCTTTTACTGGTCATTTAAAAGATATATTACACATACAAATATTTATATATTCTATAATATTTATACATTATTTAGTTTTTTCCTCTCATTCTGTGTACCTGAAATTCCTTGCAAGTTGGAATCATACCTTGAGATTCATTGACTTCGGAGTGAAAAATTGTTCTTTGAGTGGTAATTGTCTTATTGTGGAGTGGAAAAAACTGAGATCAAATTGAGAGGAAGATAAACTTTTATGAGGCTAGACCATTCCTCCTTCCTCTGAAAGCATTTTGTATCAGTACAAGTCAAGTGTACTAAAAAAGAAGGTAGATGCTGGGGGTCAGAGGACTTGGGTTGAAATTCTAACTCTAAAATCTTCTACCTGTTTAACTTTGAGAAGGATATATAACTTTCTAAGGATCCATTTTCTCCTTATAAAATGCACGTGATGATGAAGCTGAAACTCCAATACTTTGGCCACCTGATGTGAAGAACAGACTCCTTGGAAAAGACCCTGATGCTGGGAAAGATTGAAGGCCGGAGGAGAAGGGGACAATAAAGGTTGAGATGGTTGGATGGCATCACCAATGTGATGGACATGAGTTTGAGTAAGCTCCAGGACTTGGTGATGGACAGGGAAGCCTGGCATGCTGCAGTCCATGGGGTCACAAAGAGTTGGACATGACTGAGCCACTGAACTGAACTGACGATGATAATATTAATCTTATTGGGTTGCTGTGAAGATTCAGTTCAGTTGCTCAGTTGTGTCTGACTCTTGCGACCCCATGAATCACAGCACGTCAGGCTTCCCTGTCCATCACCAGCTCCTGGAGTTCACCCAGACTCAGGTCCATTGAGTCAGTGATGCCATCCAGTCATCTCATCCTCTGTCATCCCCTTCTCCTCCTGCCCCCAATTCCTCCCAGTATCAGAGTCTTTTCCAATGAGTCAACTCTTCGCATGAGGTGGCCAAAGTATTGGAGTTTCAGCTTTAGCATCATTCCTTCCAAAGAAATCCCAGGGCTGAACTCCTTCAGAATGGACTGGTTGGATCTCCTTGCAGTCCAAGGGACTCTCAGGAGTCTTCTCCAACACCACAGTTCAAAAGCATCAATTCTTCGGCGCTCAGCTTTCTTCACAGTCCAACTCTCACATCCATACATGGCCACAGGAAAAACCATAGCCTCGACTAGATGGACCTTTGTTGGCAAAGTAATGTCTCTGCTTTTCAATATGCTATCTAGGTTGGTCATAACTTTCCTTCCAAGGAGTAAGCATATTTTAATTTCATGGCTGCAGTGACCATCTGCAGTGATTTTGGAGCCCCCCAAAATAAAGTCTGACACTGTTTCCACTGTTTCCCGATTAGAGAATGCAATTAAGTCAGCGTTTTGTAAAGCTGAGTACATGGTACCTGTTACAACCACAGCTTTTATAGTTTGGACAATATTCTATTCTTGTATCTCTGTCATAGAAATCACTCTCTACTGGATCGTAAATTCCTCAAGGGCAAAGACTGCCCTTCAATTTTATTATCTGTCCCACCAATCTCAGTGCTGTCATATAGTAGGAGCATTCGACAATTTTTTTTTTTTAATGAGACTGTATGAGAAGGAACTCTAGTGAAGAGTCCAGGTTGGAAGATTCTGCAAAAGTGTCTTTAAAGCATAACACAAGTTCTGTCAACTGAACTTTGTACCTCATTGCAGCATGAGACCCTTCACACAAAAATGGTGCTCAATTAAGTACTTAAATTGAGTACTTGAATTTATCACAGTGACTTTGTTTTCTTTTTCTTAAAATTTATTTGTTTTTATTTTTTTGGCTGTGGAGGGTCTTCATCGCTATGCATGGGGTTTCTCTAGTTGCAGTTAGCAGAGGTTGTTCTTTGTTGCAGGGACTTCTCTTGTTGCAGAGCATAGGCAATAGGCATGCAAGCTTCAGATGTGGCAGCATTGGCTCAGTAGTTGTGGCGCACGGGCTACTGCTCCCCAGCATGTGGGATCTTTCCAGACCAGGGAAGGAACTGGTGTACTTTACATTGTAAGGTGGATTCTTAACCACTGGACCACCAGGGAAGCCCTATGTTTTCTAGTATATCTTGTAGCTCATTTTCAAATATGGAATTTTTTTTTTTATAATGCCCTGTCCTCATTTTATGGAATCTATTTTTCCTTTAGCTCTTTACACATTTGAAATAGATTCAAATTTCCTTTCAGACTGTCCTATTGCTCCTAGTTCCAGTACTGTAAATTTTTTAAATTGAAATATAGTTGATTTAGAATGTTTCAGTTGTAAAGCAAAGTGATTCAGTTAAGTATACACATACACACATATATGTTCTTTTTCAGATTCTTTTCCATTATAGGTTATACAAGATACTGAATATAGTTCTCTGTGCTATACAGTAGGTCCTTATTGTTTATCTATTTTATTTTATTTATTTATTTTTTGGCTACATCTTGCAGCTTTTAGGATCTTAGTTCTCCAACCAGAGATGGAACACAGGCCTCGGCTAACCATCTAATCACCGGGGAACCCTTTCCATTTTATATATAGTAACTGTAATTCTTTCTTTTATGTTGCATCTCTTTCATGGCAGTTGGCTTCCTTGTTTTTTTACAAAAATTTAAACATTTTATTTATTAAATTTTTTTTCATATTCTATCATTACTATTTTATTATTTTAAAACAGCTTAATTGAGATATAGTTTATATACCATCCATTTTAAGTGTACAATTCAATGTTTTTTTCTATATTCATAAATATGTGCAACAATTACCACAGTCAATTTTAGAATATTTCTTTTTTTTTTTTAAACTTTTTATCTTATATCGGAGTATGCTATGCTATGTTATGCTAAGTCACTTTAGTCGTGTCCGACTCTGTGACCCCACAGACGGCAGCCCACCAGGCTTCCTCGTCCCTGGGATTCTCCAGGCAAGAACACTGGAGTGGGTTGCCATTTCCTTCTCCAATGCATGAAAGTGAAAAGAGAAAGTGAAGTCGCTCAGTCATGTCCGACTCCTAGCAACCCCACGGACTGCAGCCTACCAGGCTCCTTCATCCATGGGATTTTCCAAGCAAGAGTACTGGAGTGGGGTGCCATTGCTTTCTCCATATTGGAGTATAGTCGATTAATAATGTTTTGATAGTTTCAGGCAGACAGCAAAGGGACCCAGCTATGCCTATACAGGAGTTATAATTTTTGACCATGAACTCATCTTCACTGCAAGCTGTCTGAAGGGTCCAACAAGGCCCTAGCTTATGGCAATATCCAGTGAGATGGTTTCATATTTGTCTCTTTTATGACCCAGAAAGGGGTAAAGAGATCTAGTGCAGCTTCTGTCGCTAACAAGGCTTAGAGCACAGGCCCACGGGAGAGCCCTGTGGATCCCTTCTTTTGTGCCTTCCCACTTGACTGTGACAACCAGCATGTGCCCCATACTTTCCAGGATATTGATAAAGACCTTGTAAAAGGGCATCTTCCTCCTATTGTTCACAAATGTCGCTCTGATGTGGCAACTAGATGATCCTGACAGGATTCGGGTTATTATTATTAAGTACCAAATTTTCTTAACACGTTCACTAAGTTGACTGACTGGTGTTTTTTCCTGCTCCTGTACAAAAGTGAAACTGATGGGTGAATATATTTCTAGAGTCTTTTCTGGGGGTCAAGGGTGATTACAGACACTTTATTATTTTTGTTATACATTTTATATTTTTCAAATTTTCTACAATAAATGCTTTCAATAAAAAAGCAATTTTAAACACCTCTCTTCAGTTTCAGTGTTCTTAGATTTCTCAAATCAACAGTCTACTTTTCAACTGCCTCAAGATTTCCCAAACTCAGTTACTAGGGTTTTTTCTTTGTGGGTCATGGTGTCTATCTAATATTCCACTAAGACTTCATAGAATTAGGGAATGATACATGTCAAATGGGGCTTTGTAGGTGGCACATGGTAAGAATTTGCCTGTCAACACAAGATGCAGGTTTGATCCCTGTGTTGGGAAGATCTCCTGGAGTAGGCAATGGCAACCTGTTCCAGTATCCTTGCCTGGAAAATTCCATGGACAGAGGAGCCTGGAGGGACACAGTACATGGAGTCACAAAGAGTCAGACATGACTGAGCACACGCACACATGTCAAATATTCTAGGAGAATCTAGTTTCACTCTTATACTTGTAAAATCAATATTTAATTCAGAAAGTCTGGTTGTTTATTGTGCATATAAGGTTTTTCAGCTTCTCCAATGGCCACCCTCCTTGCCAATTTTCTCTGGATTTTCTTTCTAGAGTTTTATTATTTAATAAAAATAGAGTTTCTTTCTAGAGTTTTATTATTTAATAGTTTGCTTCAAGCTATTAAATAAGTCTTTATTGGACAGAAATAATAAATATGTATAGAGTTATATTCATATACATAGTATGCTGTGCTGTTATTTTTCCAACACATAAACACCTCTTCAGACTTTGTGGAGCTACTCCAAGATGATGGTGAGTAGTCCCTTGATAGTGACAGTGGGTTCTTACACTAGATGTAGATCCAAGAAATGGAAGTTATTGGCATGTCAAGGATGAATATGACATTGATTTTCCCATCCAGGAGTTTTGTAATCTAGAAAGGATATATACACTAAAGCAATGGCAAGTGAACCATAGAACAAAGTGTGTCTTGAGGTAAATATAAAGAGCTATGGGAATAAAAATGCAAGAGTAATTAGTTCTGCCCAATGGAAGAGAAAACTAGAGAAAGAGGGTGACCTGGCTGCGCTTAGACAAGGATTTCACTAGGAAGGTAAGGTTTGAAGGCATTTGTGGCAGAAGAAATTGCTTAAACAAAGACAGCTGTGGCTATCACAATATTTGGTTACAAGAAATAATATATTTGTTTCTTCTAAATAAAACAAAATCTGGTTCCGGATCCCCACACCTCCTTTGTCAAGAAGTACAGTGTGTCATGCTTTTGGGGATGGGGACACCAGTGCGTAGTGTACACAGTTATAAACACTTTGGACATGGGCCTCTAGTGTTGGGGCATCACAGTGACCACTGAAATGTTCATGGTTCAAGCCCCCTGAGTCTATATGAAGGAAACTCACACTACCTGCTGTCCTCCAGAGCTTACCTCCAAGAGAGTAAGGGTTTTCACAGGAGTTTGCAGTTTTTCTGGGAGACGGCCTGGGATCACATAGCTCTGTATGCAGTTTTATTTAATGCCTTTTTTTCCATTTGGCATCTTATCTCTTTCCTGTGCATTCACACATGTGCAGTCGCTTCAGTTGTGTCCTACTCTTTGCCACTCTATGGACTGTAGCCCACCAGGATCCTCTGTCCATGGGATTCTCCAAGCAAGAATACTAGAGTGGATTGCCATGCTCTCCCCCAGGAGATCTTCCTGACCCAGGGATCGAACCCACGTCCCCTGAATTGCAGGTAGATTCTTTACCCACTGAGCCACCTTGGAAACTCACCTATCTCTGCCCTACACCATGGCTACTGCTTAAAGAGCATACATTGAAAGCCTGGTTCAGTGGCAGGAAATAAAGCTTTCAGATCTTTTGAGGGTTGAGAGCGGATAGCTCTCTGCTGGTACAGAGTAAGGTAGGGGTCTGGGGTCCAAATGCTCTTTGTGCAGACTTTCAGTCAAGCCCTCCCTTTTCTCAGCTCCCCACTTTCTCCATCTTCAGTACCTGATGCTTCCAGCATGTGAGCCTGAGGGCTACAGCAACTGAGTTCTGGTCATTAGCCCCCCTGAATGTTCTTAGGTTTCACCTTCCCCTACCTGGCCAAATTAGTTACTGCCTCTCCATCCACTTTCTGTCTGTACGTTTCACTGTTTGGGGCAATGGATATGTATTAGTGCCACTGATGAAAAGTTTTTTATTGCCTCTTGTTCTTTTTGTTGGTTTTAGATGACACCTGAGGAGAAGACTGCTCCACCATCTTTGAAATTTGCATTCTTCAAATTTAGAAAAAATTCCCCCTTATTTGCTAACTTTCTGACACTTTACAATTTAAATGTTTTTTCCCTCTTAGGCCATTAAACGTTCATTTCCCCTCCCTTTTATCAAAGATGAGAATTCACCCTAACATTCTCTTGTTTAAGATGTTTAATCTTTGTTTTATCAGAGTGCATATAATTTAAAGAATTAGATAGTCCTGTAAGTCTTATAATGAAAATCGCTCTACCTATTCACCTCTGCCCTCTGCCTTCCATCTTCCAACTCTCTGGAAGCCTCCTCCATCAAACTTGATTCTATTACTTTTGATACTTACATCTGTATCACTAAACAACTTGCTAACGGTGCTACATCTTGATTTTTCAGTATTACCTATCCACTTCCTGCTGTGGAAGATGAGAATTTAGCAGTCTTATCTACTATTCTCAAATATGCACACCACCTCCACATTTACCCTATATAGATATGTCATAATTTTGTTTAATCTTCAGTTTTTATAAGACTTGTAGCTATTCATAAGATTACAACTTTAGGACTATGTGACAGACTATGTGACTGTTATGTCAGCTATGTGATATTCTATGATTATTTTTCCTTTCTTGTACCATTTTGAAAAAATTTCAACGAAGTATAAAACTGTCCTATTCTTTACTTTGCTTTCATTTCTGCTTCTTTCCCCCTCCATCATTTCTAAACTCCCTTCTGATTGTATCAAGCCCAACAGATGTTTTATCAGTTTTATCCTCTTGGATCCACCCTTCTTAAAAATCTTTTGACTTCCAGTCTAAACCGTGTCCTTTATCTCTGGTGTACACCTGCCATTGTTTCGGGACCCCCTCTGCCTCACTCTTGACTTGATTCCCCTGGTTTTTGGATCCTGTGTCTCTCTCTTTCTTGGTTTTCCCCTTGTTACTATAGAGCACATCTTCCAGTAGTTTCCTGAGAACAGTACATAGAAGATAGACTTGATAAGCTTACCTGGAAATACTTAAGTGCCCTCACACTGAATTCATATTTTGGCTAAGTGAATAGTCAAAGTTGGAAATAATGTCCCTCAGACTTTTGAAGGAGTTGTTTGATTATTTCCTAATTCTAATCTTGTAGGCTAACAAATCTGGAAATATTCTGATGCTTGTCTCACTAATAGAGTTTTGCCAAGAGAACGCACTGGTCATAGCAAGCACCCTCTTCCAACAACACAAGAGAAGACTCAACACATGGACATCATCAGATGGTCAACACCGAAATCAGATTGATTGTATTCTTTGCAGCCAAAGGTGGAGAAGCTCTATACAGTCAGCAAAAATAAGAGCAGGAGCTGACTGTGGCTCAGATCATGAACTCCTTATTGCCAAATTCAGACTGAAATTGAAGAAAGTAGGGAAAACCACTAGATCATTCAGGTATAACTTAAATAAAATCCCTTATGATTATACAGTGGAAGTGAGAAATAGATTTAAGGGACCTGATCTGATAGACAGAGTGACTGAAGAACTATGACAGAGGTTCATGACATTGTACAGGAGACAGGGATCAAAACCATCCCTAAGAAAAAGAAATGTAAAAAAGCAAAATGGTTGCTTGAGGAGGCCTTACAAATAGCTGTGAAAAGAAGAGAAATGAAAAGCAAAGGAGAAAAGGAAAGATATATCCATTTTAATGCAAAATTCCAAAGAATAGCAAGGAGAGATAAGAAAGCCTTCCTCAGTGATCAGTGTAAAGAAATAGAGGAAAACAATAGAATGGGAAAGACTAGAGAACTCTTCAGGAAATTAGATACCAAGGGAAAGTTTCAATGAAAGATGGGCTCAATAAAGGACAGAAAATATATGGACCTAACAGAAGAAGAAGATATTAAGAAGAGGTGGCAAGAATACACAGAAGAACTGTACAAAAAAGATCTTCATGACTCAGATAATCATGATGGTGTGATCACTCATATAGAGCCAGACATCCTGGAATGTGAAGTCAAGTGAGACTTAGGAAGCATCACTATGAACAAAGCTAGTGGAGGTGATGGAATTCCAGTTGAGCTATTTCAAATCCTAGAAGATGATGCTGTGAAAGTGCCACACTCAATATGCCAACAAATTTGGAAAACTCAGCAGTGGCCACAAGATTGGAAAAGGTCAGTTTTCATCCCAATCCCAAAGAAAGGCAATGCCAAGGAATGCTCAAACTACTGCACCATTGCACTCATCTCACACAGTAGTAAAGTAATGCTCAAAATTCTCCAAGCCAGTCTACAACAATATGTGAATAGTGAACTTCCAGATGTTCAAGCTGGTTTTAGAAAAGGCTGAGGAACCAGAGATCAAATTGCCAACATCTGCTGGATCATAGAAAAAGCAAGAGAGTTCCAGAAAAACGTCTATTTCTGCTTTATTGACTATGCCAAAGCCTTTGACTGTGTGGATCACAACAAACTGTGGAAAATTCTTCAAGAGATGGGAATACCAGACCATTTGAGCTGCTTCTCGAGAAATCTGTATGCAGATCAGGAAGCAACAGTTATAACTGGACATGGAACAACAAATTGGTTCCAAATAGGGAAAGAGTACATCAAAGCTGTATATTGTCACCCTGCTTATTTAACTTATATGCACAGTACATCATGAGAAACGCTTGGCTGGATGAAACACAAGCTGGAATCAAGATTGCCGGGAGAAATATCAATAACTTCAGATATGCAGATGACATCACCCTTATGGCAGAAAGTGAAGAACTAAAGAGCCTCTTGACAGTGAATGAGGAGAGTGAAAAAGTTGGCTTAAAGCTCAATATTCAGAAAACTAGGATCATGCCATCCAGTCCCATCAGTTCATGGCAAATAGATGGGGAAACAGTGGAAACAGTGACAGAGTTTATTTTTTTTTTGGCTCCAAACTCACTGCAGACGGTGACCACAGCCATGAAATTAAAAGATGCTTACTCCTTGGAAGGAAAGTCATGACCAACTTAGACAGCATATTAAAAGGAGAGACATTACTTTGTCAACAAAGGTCCGTCTAGCCAACCCTATGGTTTTTCCAGTAGTCATGTATGGATGTGAGAGTTGGACTATAAAGAAAACTGAGCACTGAAGAATTGATGCTTTTGAACTGTGGTGTTGGAGAAGACTCTTGAGAGTCCCTTGAACTGCAAGGAGATCCAATCAGTCCATCCTCAAGCAAATAAGTCCTGAATATTCATTGGAAGGACTGATGTTGAAGCTGTAATCCAACATTTTTTGGTTGGATTTTTTGTTGAACACCTGATGTAAAGACCTGGCTCATTTGAAAAGACCCTGATGCTGGGAAAGATTGAGGGCAGGAAGAGAAGGGGATGACAGAGGATGAGATGCTTGGATGGCATCACTGACTCAATGGACATGAGTTTGAATAAATTCTGGGAGTTGGTGATGGACAGGGAATCCTGGCGTGCTGCAGTCCGTGGGGTTGCAAAGAGTTGAACAGTACTGAGTGACTGAACTGAACTGTCTCACTATATATACATTTTCTCCCCATGCTTCCAGAATTTTCTCTTTATATCACTTTTCTGAAATTTCATGAGGATATCTCTTACAATAGCTCTGTTTTTCTATATTATGTTAGGTGCTCAATTTTTTTTTCAATTTGGAAACACAATTGTTTGGGAATTTTATGAATTACTGTTTGATTACTTTCTCTCCATTTGTTTTATTCTCTCTTTCTGGAATTCCTGTTATTTGGATGTAGTACGATGTGTATTGATCTCCAACTTTTGTAATTGAAAAAATTTTTATTTTCTATCCTTTAGTCTTTTGCTCTACTTCTTCAGAGGATCTTTTTGCAACTGTATTTTCTAACCCTACTTGAGTTTTTCAGGTTTTGTTGTTACATTTAATTTCTGTAGACTCTCTTTGTTCTGTTTATTTTTTAAAAAATAATTATTCTACTCTTGTTTCATGAATGCAGTATATTCTCCTATTTCTCTGAAGAGATTGATAATAGTCTTTCTTTGGCTTTGTTTTGTTTTTTTCTGCACAGTCTTTGTTTCTTCTGATTATTTGTTCTTTCTCACAGTAGAGATTTTCCTCACACCTTGATGATCAATTTTACACTGGATACTAAAAAGCGGGACTAGAAACACTACACATGTGGGTGAGCTTTTTGACTGTGGGCTTCATGACAAAATGGTCTGCTTGGATTTTTTTTTTTTTGGAGGGGAGACAATGTCCCTGATGTTTGTTTCCTTAGATTTTTCCTCAAAATTTTCCAAAATGAAGAGTTCAGTCTCCTGCCAGAGCAGTGTTGTGTAAACTTCAATGTGTATACAGGTCACCCAAGGAATTGTTGAAATGCAGATTCTGATTCAGGAGGTCTTGGGTAGGGCTGAGGTGCTGTGTCTAGTTTCCAACTGTTGCCATGTTCTATGGACACATCTTTTTTAAAATTTCAAAATTTATTAATTTATTTTTGGCTGCACTGGGTCTTTGTTGCTGTGTGTGGGCTTTCTCTAGCTGTAGTGAACAGCGGTTACTCTTCCTTCTGTGCACAGGTTTCTCATTGTGGTGGCTTTTCTGTTTGCTGAGCATGGGCTCTAGGGTGCCTGGGCCTGGGTAGTTGCACCCGCAGGCTTAGTTGCTCTGCAGTATGTGGAATCTTCTTGGACTAGGGATCAAATCTGTGTCCTCTGCCCTGGCAGGTGAATTCTTAACCACTGGACCATTATAGAAGTCCTATGGATGCATCTTTTTCTTTTTTTTTTAATTTTTTTATGTATTTGGCTGCACTGGATCTTAGTGTGGCATGCGAGATCTTCGATCTTCATTTCAGCATGTGGGATCTAGTTCCCTGACCAGGAATTGAACCCAGGCCCCCCGCATTAGGAGTGCAGAGTCTTAACCACTGGATCACCAGGGAAGTCCTATGGATGCATCTTGATTAACATGGAAAAAGGATTATGATCCTTCTGGCTGCTAATTCTGGGAGGCATTTGGGGGAAAAGACCTGGGAGGTCGCAATATTCTGTATGTGATATTTGCCTGCTTAGTACAGAGATTCAATCCCCTTGCTTTCAGCACAATGGTGGACCAGCTCACATACCCTGGGCTTCACCTTCTCCAGAACAGTCTCCTCCCTTGCTCTGTTGGGGAATGGGAAGAGGGAGGAGGCAGTTGTTTGGTTAAAGGGAGAAAGGGGAGAGGCAGCAGGGAGTCTGCTTGCCTTGAAAAAGACTTTTTACCAATTCTGTTTTGCCTTTATCTTTTCCCCTGCTTCCAGAGGTTGGTTCTGTCAATTTTTGAAGATTGGTTCTGCCAATTTTTGAACATTAAAAGAAGCAGTGTGCAAAGCAAGTCAGGCTGATGCTAGGCTCCTTCAGCTGTGACTTTAGGATTCTGCTTTCTTGGATTCCTTATATTATTTTAATTGAATATGTCTTTCCTCTTTCCAACCTCTACTTTGAGAGCTAATTTTTTTTTTTTTTTTCTATTTTATCTCCCCTTCTCTTTGCCCTTGGTATTGGTGCCCCTGACAAAATCTTTTTACTGTAGTTTTAGGGAGTTTCAGGAGAGAGCGCAGACAGTGTTTAGTCCACCATCTTTAACTACAAACCTTCCCTAATTGATTTTTTCACTAGATATTTCTGACTGTTGTCCCCAGAGTCCTTGAAAATATAGTTCACAGTACACGATTGATGGGACTTTGTTTCCCAGCTGAAACTGACTTGCTTGCCTTTCCAAGTTTGGGTAACCTGGGCTCATACATTTCTATCTTCAAGTCTCCCTACGCAAATGAAACAAGTGTCACTATTTTATTGACCAATTTCCAGCACTTCCTCTAGTCTGGGGCTTGTTAGGACCATTATTTTTTTTTTTCCACATCTAGGAACTATAAGGGAATCATTTTAATTAATAAGAGGCTCCCACTTGTCTTAGAACTGATTTGTTTATAGCTGAAGAGAAAGCTGATTTTTTATTACCCTCTGGAACTCTAATTTGGTTCTACTTGTTTTTTTTCCACTGTCTTTTCAGATAAGTATACAGATAAAGGGGGTATCACAAAGAAGTCATCTGTGATAGTCTGCATGTCTTTTCTCCTTTTTCTTTTTCTCCCCTGCTACACTCCCCAACAGGGAGCTGAGCCTAGGCACTAAATAGAAATAACATTTGGCATGTTGAGGAAATTGAATTATGGAATAAGGGTGATGGCTGGAGATTCCATGACGCCGTGGGAACCTGCACATCTGAAGGTGCATCCCTTAGCGAGGGTTTCTCTTTCGCTGCACCTGATGGTATGAGGAAGTATTTGGCCAAGAACATACACATAGCTTTTGAAGTCACGTGGACTTGGGTTCACTCCACTCTATTGGGACTGACTTGCACGAGACGCCTAATCTTTATAAGTTCCTGTTACCTCACCCGTAGGGGAGGAAAGCTAATACCTGCCCTACGGGTTACTGTAAAGATTAAATGTGATAATGTATGTCTGTGTGTGTCAGTTGCTCAGCCGTGTCTGACTCTTTGTGATCCCATGGACTGTAGCCCGCTAGTCTCCTCTGTTTGTGGAATTCTCCAGGCAAGAATCCTGGAGTGGGTTGCCATTCCCTTCTCCAGGGCATCTTCCCAACCCAGGGATTGAACCCGAGTCTCCTACACTGCAGGCAGACTCCTTATCTTCTGAGTCACCAGGGTAGGTAAAGCACTTAAGACAATGATTGCCCTTTGGGATGCCCTTAAAGTTACGAGTTATTTCGGGGGTGTTACAGATGTCTCTTTTCCCCTCTTCCAACAGAGAGTCTAGCATCATCTGCAATTCCAAGCATTCAAGTCTTCTGTACCTGCTTATATTAGATAACAGGAGACCTTTGAGTCACCCCCATAATGATATATTTGGCAGTCCTTTAAAAGTTATTTATGACACAGACTTAACAAAAAAATCTCCCAGAAGAAGAAAAGAGATTTTTTTTTTCAGACTAGCTGATCCTTTAAAAAAAAAAAAAAATCAAATAGTTAAAGAAAAATTTTAGCTACTTTGGTTCTATGAAACCCATTAAGATAAAAGCATAGAATTAGGGGATTTTTGAATAAAAAATCTTAGTGCAGAGTGCCAGGCTAATTCTGACTGGTGTAGGGCTATGCTGTAGCTGCTTAGATGACTTTTAGTATTCAAATTAATATCTGATATATTTATTTTTTATGAAATACTACATGATAAAACATTGAACAAGTGTCAGGTGGATGTATAGATACAAGCTGACTTTTCCCTCCTTCAGACAGAAAAATGATTAGTATGATTCCATTATTTTGTTTCTCCTTTCAATCTTTTTCCTCTTTCTTTCTTCCAAGGTGGAACATGAAGGAAGGCTGTAAGGGCCAAATTAGACTAGACGGAAATACGTGGCTGGCCTAGTTTGCTACAACTTCCCTCTATGACTACCCTGTGCAGCTAGGGCCCAGAAATACCTGTCTTGTTACTAACCTGTCATTTAAGACAGCTCCAAATGGTTTACTGTGATTTAATCACACATTATCTCTGTTTCTCTCTCAACAGCTTAGTCTACAGTCCCTATCATGGCTTCTTATCAATATAAGACACCAATAAATGCTTTAGAATTCTTAGTGTGTCTCGAATCTCTTGGCATTGTGTCCAGTTGTGGCCTGAATGCCCAACCTGTGTTCTTTTTATGCATTTCCTTCAGGTAACTCTGCCTCAGTGGTCTAGCCTGACTTTAACTTGCAAGTGATGTTTCCACCATCAGTCTTTGGTTGTATGAGGCTTGGGCTCCAGTAGATACAGTCATCTGGGTGGGGAAAGAGGCTTCCCTATTGGCTTAGATGGTAAAGAATCTGCCTGCACTGCAAGAGACCCGTGTTTGATACCTGGGATCGGGAAGATCCCCTAGAGAAGGGAATGGCTACTCACTCCAGTATTCTTGCTTGGAGAACTCCATGGACAGAGGAGCCTGATGGGCTACAGTCCCTGGACTCTCAAGGTTGGACAGGGAAAGAGATGCAATGAAGATGAATTGGTGGTGGTTTAGTTGCTAAGTCCTGTCCAACTCTTGTGGCCCCATGGACTGTAGCCCACCAGGTTCTTTGGTCCTCTGTCCATGGGATCGATTGCCATTTCCTTCTCCAGGGAATCTTCCCAAACCAAGGATCAAAACTGGGTATCCTGCATCACAAACAGATTCTTTACTGACTGAGCCACCAAGGTGAGACCATCCTCACTAAAACAGAAGTATAGGCCAATGGAGCAAGATAGAAAACCCAGAGATAAACCCACACACCTAGGGACATCTTATCTTTAACAAAGGAGGCAAGAATATACAATGAAGAAAAGATTGCCTCTTTAATAAGTGGTGCTGGGAAAACTGGATAGCTATGTGTAAAAGAATGAAGACTTCTTAGTACCATACACAAAAATAAACTCAAAATGGATTAAAGACTTAAATATAAGGCTAGAAACTATAAAGTTCTTAGAGGAAAATATAGGCAGTACATTGTTTGATATACATCAAGAAAACGAAGATCCTGGCATCTGGTCCCATCACTACATGGGAAATAGATGGGGAAACAGTGGAAACAGTGTCAGACTTTCTTTTTCTGGGCTCCAAAATCACTGCAGATGGTGACTGCAGCCATGAAATTAAAAGACGCTTACTCCTTTGAAGGAAAGTTATGACCAACCTAGATAGCATATTCAAAAGCAGAGACATCACTTTGCCAACAAAGGTTCGCCTAGTCAAGGCTATGGTCTTTCCTGTGGTCATGTATGGATGTGAGAGCTGGACTGTGAGGAAGGCTGAGCTCCGAAGAATGGATGCTTTTGAACTGTGGTGTTTGAGAAGACTCTTGAGAGTCCCTTGGACTGCAAGGAGATCCAACCAGTCCATTCTGAAGGAGATCAACCCTGGGAATTCTTTGGAAGGAATGATGCTAAAGCTGAAACTCCAGTATTTTGGCCACCTCATGTGAAGAGTTGACTCATTGGAGAAGACTCTGATGCTGGGAGGGATTGGGGGCGGGAGGAGAAGGGGATGACAGAGGATGAGATGGCTGGATGGCATCACTGACTCGATGAATATGAGTCTGAGTGACCTCCGGGAGTTGGTAATGGACAGGGAGGCCTGGCGTGCTGCAGTTCATGGGGTCACAAAGAGTCGGACACGACTGAGTGACTGATCTGATCTGATCTGAAGATCCTCTCTGACCCACCTCCTAGATTGATGGAAATAAAAACGAAAGTAAACAAATGAGACCTAACTAAACTTAAAAAGCTTTTACACAGCAAAGGAAATTATAAACAAAATGAAAAGACAGCTTTTAGAATGGAAGAAAATAATTGCAAACAAAGCCACTGACAAAGGGTTAATCTCCAAAATATATAAGCTGCTCATACAGTTCAATATCAGAAAAACAAACAACCCAATCAAAAAATTGGCAGAAGACCTAAACAGACACTTCTCCAAAGAAGACATAGAGATGGTCAATAAACCCATGAAAAGATGCTCAACCTTGCTCATTTTTTAGAGAAATGCAAATCAAAAGTACAATGAGGTATCATCTCACACTGGTCAAAACGGCAATCATCAAAAAATTTACAAACAATGAAAGCTGGAGAGGAAGTGGAGAAAAGGGAACCATTCTGCACTGTTGGTAGGAATGTAACCTGATAGGGTCACTATGGAAAAACAGTATGGAAATTCCTCTGAAAACTAGGACTAAATCTACCGTGCTGCTGTTGCTGCTAAGTTGCTTCAGTTGTGTCCGACTCTGTGTGACCCCATAGACGGCAGCCCACAAGGCTCCCCTGTACCTGGGATTCTCCAGGCAAGAACACTGGAGTGGGTTGCCATTTCCTTCTCCAGTGCATAAAAGTGAAAAGTGAAAGTGAAGTTGCTCAGTCTTGTCCAACTCTTAGCGACCCCATGGACTGCAGCCCACCAGGCTCCTCCATCCATGGGATTTTCCAGGCAAGAGTACTATATGACTCAGCAATCCTACTACTGAGCATATACCCTGGGCATATACTGGGCATATATAATTTTAAAAGACACATGTAACCTACTGTTCATTGCAGCAATATTTACAATAGCTAGGATATGGAAGCAACCTAGACATCCAGAAGGAGCTGTGTACATTTATACAGTGGAATTTTACTCAGCCATAAAAAAGAATGAATTTGAGTCAGTTGTAGTAAAATAAATCGAAAGAGAAAAACAAGTGTCATATATTAAGGCATATATATGAAATCTAGAAAAATGGTACTGATGAACCTAGTAGGGAATGGACTTGTAGACACAGCAGGGGAAGGTGAGGGTGGGACATGAATTGAGAAAGTGGCATTGATATATATATACACTATCATGTATGAAATAGATAGTGGGAAGTTGCTAAATAACACACGGAACCCAGCCTGGTACTCTTTGATGACCTGGAGGGGAGGGAGGCTCAGGAGGGAAGGGTTATGTATGTAATTGCAACTGATTCGAGTTGTTGTATGGCAGAAACCAGGGCTTCTCTGATGGTTCAGCAGTAAAAAATCCACCTGCCAATGCAGGAGACACGAGTTCATTCCCTGGGTGGGGAAGATCCCCTGGAGACGGAAATGGCAACCCACTCTAGTATTCTTGCCTGGGAAGTCCCATGGACAAAGGAGCCTGGTGGGCTACAGTCCATGGGGTCACAAAGAGTTGGAACCAACTTGGTGACTAAACAACAACAATAGCAGAAACTAACAGAAAGTTGTAAAGGAATTTTCCACCAATTAAAACACAAAACAAAAAAAGAAAGTAAGGGTGACAGCATTAAGAGATTAAATTAAAACGAAATATTAGATAATTGAAGAAAAAGATGAGGCCATCCTTACTACATCCCGGGGCTCTACCTGGTAGGAAGAATCTGAGAGTAAAATTTGCCTCCACCCGACCAGGTTCTCTCCTGCACCATAGAGGAACCATAGGAAAGAAAGAGACGGGCCTGACGTTGATCTTGGACTGGCTATGTCAGATGTGTCCCATGATGTTAATTTTTGGATCAACCTGAGGCAAATTGTACGATTTCCTAAAAGCTTAAAAATTAGAAAAAAAGGGCAAGAATATGTTTCTATCTTTTGTCCTTGATTGAGAGAGGAGAAAACACTAGTATTTAGTATTGTGTATATTCACAGCTTATAAAAAAAATCTGATTTTGAAGCGAAAAAATTTTATATTCAAAAAGCCTCTTTTCATTTTTTCAAACATTTGGATCATCACAGTATTCTATCTTCCTAATTGTAATGTTTTCTTGAAGTGCTGTTTTTGTAGAAAGTAGCTTCTCACATTAAAAAAAAATCACATGATTTAACATTTCAAAATTTCTTGGTTTGATCGCCTTAAAATCTTTCTCCTGATTATCAATGAAAGCCCTCAGGAGTCTGGGGACTTAGCCTTTTTCCTTTCAAGTGCGCTCAGAATCAGCAGGCTCGTACATTTCAGCATATGATTTTAGGGCTGTAAGGACAATTCAGCATCCTGGTTTTGAAATCTGATGCCAGCTTCCAGTCACTGTTCATCTTCTCTCCTTTTCTTCCTCACTCCTGCATCCCCATGCACTGAACTCTCCCAGGACATCAAAAGGAGCCCTGCTTTGAGGGGCCAAAAACCACACTCAGGGGACATTCCAATTTAGTGTTTAAAATTTAAATGGTGATTCTGATTTAAAAGGACCTTGTTTTCTTTTCTGTTGCTTCTTAGAACCCAACCCATTATGGAAGTATAATAAATGGGAAAAAAGTGCTGAGAAGAAATTATTTACATGTTGTATTGGAAAATACTCAGGAAAGATGGAAAGATTACTATGTTTATGGTCCCTGCTTTCTTTAAATTGTATTGTTTTTAACAGCATGCTTAGTTTTACTTTTTTAATAAAACTTAAATGGAATACAATCAACCCTAAATCACTGGGCTCCATTTAAGAATTAATGTTACCTTTTTAGACAACAGACTCAAGGTTGCTGAGGAAAGGAGAGGAATAGATTGGGAGTTTGGAATTGACAGATGCAAATTATTATATATAGAGTGGTTAAACAACAAGGTCCAGTGTGTAGCACGGGGAACTATATTCAATATCCTGTGAGAAACCATAATGGAAAAGAATACGAAAAATAA
Organism: Tragelaphus eurycerus; assembly: GCA_935064755.1. Lineage (NCBI taxonomy): Eukaryota > Metazoa > Chordata > Mammalia > Artiodactyla > Bovidae > Tragelaphus > Tragelaphus eurycerus. The sequence continues at coordinate 51,901,119 of CAKXYN010000007.1, forward strand.
TATATATATATATATATGTATATATGTAACTGAATCAATTTTCTGTGCAGCAGAAATTAACACAACATTATAAATCAATCATACTTGAATAAAATCTATTAAAAAAGAATTAATGTTACTTTTACTTCTACATTAAAAAGTAGGTCTTACTTAAAAAAACAAACAAACATCAAAGTGAAGTTTCGAGATACACATCTTGCCTAAACCAATAGACAGATATTAGAAACAGAAGAAATGTACAATAGTCGCTTTAGATAGAAGCAGTGGGGAAGGCACCACAATTTGGACAATGGAGAAGAATCATGGAAGATTTGGTGGATGTGAGAGTGTGAGGGTGGTGTGGGGTGATGGTGATTGAGCCATTCTCTATTTTTCATTCCTTCCCTTCATCTTGGTGTGGCAGCTATTCATGTTCCCAACAAGTTACCTATCTCTGGTCAGGAGACTATTTTGTGCGGTACTCCTCATATTTTTCATCCCTTAAATAAGGGGTGAATTCCCTGACCATCTGTCTCTTCTTGGGTCACTTCTTCATGTTAATCTTTGGAAGTATTACAAAGAAAGTATCTTAGCATTAATTTTTGACCCATGTTTTTTTGTTCCTGTTCTTGGATCATTGCTTGGTTTCTTTGGAGACAATTTCTGACAGTTATGCCAATTGTTACACAGTTGTGAATATCAAATTACAACCTATAGTCAATGTTCTGCAGAATACGTTAAAGCAAAATCCACAAAATACAGAGCTTGTAGAAAGACGACATAGCTTTTCTTTCTATAGTTCTTCAACAAAATATGTTTTTTATGGAGTTAAATTTTAAGTGTTCATTATCAGAGTTGCCATTTGTATCACAGTAATTGCTACAAGAAAGAGAGTTTCCTAGTACTAAAAATTGAGAAGAATTAAAACTTGAATGATTAGTGAGTAAATATAATATACTTCAAAAGTAACAAAGAAATGTATACAGATGCCATCCAGCAGCAGTGTAAGACTCACAGAGCTGCTTTATAAAGAACTTTTATAAACTGAGTGATATTATCACTTGAATTTTATATTTGAAAAGTTGAGCTTGGTTCTATCTGATTTTATGGAACAAGCATATTCTACATTTTCTTTTAAATGATGCTATAGTACTATCAGAAAACTGTTTGCTTATATCTTACTAAACTTTTTTTGTGTGTGTATAGAGAATTTATTGGGAAAAAATATTTAAAATGGAAAAAAAAACACTTCTTAGTTTCTAAGAAAAATAAAACAAATAATTGATTTATTTCTTTGTAGAAGCAAGTAAAAATGGAAAATAAAGGCTATCCAGGTGCTTCCTTGGGAGAAGGCAATAGCACCCTACTCCAGTACTCTTGCCTGGAAAATCTCATGGACGGAGAAGCCTGGTAGGCTGCAGTCCATGGGGTGGCCAAGAGTTAGATACGACTGAGCAACTTCACTTTCACTTTTCACTTTCATGCGTTGGAGAAGGAAATGGCAACCCACTCCAGTGTTCTTGCCTGGAGAATCCTGGGGACGGGGGAGCCTGGTGGGCTGCGGTCTATGGGGTCGCACAGCGTCAGACACGACTGAAGCGACTTACCTTACCTTACCTTAGGGGCTTCCTTGGTGGTCTAGTGGTTAAGAACACCCCTGCCAATGTAAGGGACATGGGTTCAATTCCTGGTCCAGGAAGATCCCATATGCCATTACAAAAAGAAGCCCATGTGCCGCAGCTACTGAGGCCTTCTTCTGGAACTCATGTGCTGCAACAAGGGAGGCAATTGGAATGAGAAGCCTGTGCACCACAATAAAGAGCTGCAACTAAAGAAAGCTTGAGTGAAGAAATGAAGATTCAGTGCAACCAAAACTAATTAAATAAACAAAAAACTAAATAAATCTTTAACAAAACCTATCAACATTCAGAAAACGAAGATCATGGCATCCGGTCCCATCACTTCATGGGAAATAGATGGGGAAACAGTGGAAACAGTGTCAGACTTTATTTTTTTGGGCTCCAAAATCACTGCAGATGGTGACTGCAGCCATGAAATTAAAAGACGTTTACTCCTTGGAAGGAAAGTTATGACCAACCTAGATAGCATATTCAAAAGCAGAGACATTGCCAACAGTCAAGGCTATGGTTTTCCCAGTGGTCATGTATGGAGTTGGACTGTGAAGAAAGCTGAGTGCCAAAGAATTGATGCTTTTGAACTGTGGTATTGGAGAAGACTCTTGAGAGTCCCTTGGACTGCAAGGAGATCCAACCAGTCCATTCTGAAGGAGATCAGCCCTAGGATTTCTCTGGAAGGAATGATGCTAAAGCTGAAACTCCAATACTTTGGCCACCTCATGCGAAGAGTTGACTCATTGGAAAAGACTCTGATGCTGGGAGGGATTAGGGGCAGGAGGAGAAGGGGACGATAGAGGATGAGATGGCTGGATGGCATCACTGACTCAATGGACATGAGTCTGAGTGAACTCCGGGAGTTGTTGATGGACAGGGAGGCCTGGTGTGCTGTGATTCATGGGGTCGCAAAGAGTCAGACACGACTGAGTGACTGAACTGAACTGAACTGAATTGATCCTGTATTAAAATCGGAGATTTTATTTTCTTGGATAATATTTGTCAATTTTCAAAGTTTGGAATCTCTTTAAAGACAGAGGTCTTATCTGTTCTGTTTACTGCTGTGTGATCAGTTTGTAGGTGGCATTTGCTTTATACATGTTCAGTTGTTGACTAGGGACATATTTTTCCACTGAAAATATTTCTTTATATTCATTGGTACAATGATTGTGGATCATTATATACCAAAATTATTTGATTCACATCTTCTGGGCTTTATGCCTCATTTTGACTAAGATATTATTCCCAAACCTGACCAGACTATAGTTAAATAATTTTTACCTAGTTTTTAACTCTCTTGTCCATTTTTCTTCTTTTTCTCTTTGATTAAAAAATATCACCAAATTGAGTAAAGACTGCTTGCCTGCACTCTGCCATACATGGTGGGATGTTGCTGCAGGACCTTGCTTTGTACCTGTAGACTCTCTATCCAATAAACAGTTGATGTCTCAAAAAGAATCTCTCCAAATTTAGGGCCAGATTAGATACACCTTTTATTCTCTCCAGACTCAAAATAATTTAGACCTATATTCACATTTGGGCATATTTTTTTTTAAAATATAAATTTATTTATTTTAATTGGAGGCTAATTACTTTATAATATTGTATTGTATTAGTTTTGCCATACATAGACATGTTAAATTGTCTGCTCAAGCAGTAGGGAAGGGTTTTCCTCTGAGAAGTTGGCATCTGATGCTTGTTAAATTAACTATATGGAAACCATATAACACTGGCCTTTGAAACAAGGAACTGATAACTAATCAATGTGCAAGGGTTGATTGTTTGGTAAACCATTGATAACCTATGACTAAAGGGCATTATTGGGTTAATTTAATTATGTGTTTTTAGATATGTTGGATTTGAAATCATAACTATAGTTGCAGAGAAATCAAAATGTTCCTTTTTTTAAAAAATAATTTTCTTTCTTTCTGAAGGTGCTGGGTCTTTCTTGCTGCTCAGGTTTTTTCTCTATTTGCAGTGAGTGGGGACTACTCTGTAGTTGCGGTGTGCAGGCTTATTAATGCCATGGCTTCTCTATGCCATGGCTTCTCTTGTTGTAGAGCATGGGCTCCAGATGCGTGGGCTTCAGTAGTTTAGGCCCGTGGGCTCAGTATTTGCAGCTCCTGGGCTCTAGAACACAGGCTCAGTAGTAGTGGTATAAGGGCGTAGTTGCTCCGAGGCATGTGGGATCTTCTTGGATCCTCAAAAGGTTTTTTGGACAATATATTTATAAAATGGTTGTATGTTTACATGAAAGGTATACAAAGTCTTTATCTGAGCACCAGATTCTCAGTGTTTCGTTTCTAGAGCCTCTTGGTCTTCTCAGGGAGCCTCACAATGTATATTTCACACATGCAAATGTGCTCATATGGATATCTTTGTGAAACTGCAGCCAGCTTTATTTGAGTAGCCTTACAATTTGAAAGTGGTGCCAAATTTAACCAGATGGTGAGTATGGAGTTACTTATAGATAACTTTAACTTGATGCCAATGGTTTTACACACATCCAACAACTAATTAATTCAAAAACACTCCCCCCAAATAGTATACAAAACTGTATCCACTTGGCATTAATAATGTGAGATAAAGACATTAAAGTTGATCAGTTCTGTGGTCTTTCCTTTCCCCTGTTTAAGGGAGAATAATATCCCGGTGGGTACAAACTGAGTTCCTGCTTTGCAACTGCCTCACTTTTCTTCAAGTACTCATTTTTTTCATTGAACATGCAAAAAACATTATCCTTAAGATAATTCTGTAAGAATTCAACTTACATAAAAGTATATAACATGTAAGAATTGCACTTTCATAAAACGCCTTTCCCTGCCCTCAATACCATATCCCACTTCAATCCCAGAAATAACTACTGTTGAGACTTTGTTATATGTTCTTCTTGACTTTTCTTCTCTGCCCAAATATAAGCAATCTTGTCAGTTTCAAATTTCACATGTGAGATTCTATCAGATATATTATTCCATAATTTACTATTTTCACTTTGATTTTTCCATATCAGTGCAGAAAAGCAGCTCATTCTTTTTAAATGCTGTAGAGTAAATATTAAATGTTAATAGAACACTATTCTTTTTTTTTTTTTTTTGGTTTTACTGTTTCTCTGTTAGTAAATCATTTATGTTTTCTCCCAATATTTCAGTTACAAAAAACACTGCCATGAACTTTCTTTTACATTTTTTTTTTTTCCCAAATGCTTCCTTCTTCTTTTTCTTATGAATTGTTTGGTAGACTCATTCTACGTTTTGGGTGTCCTATATGTCTAATATAAAAGCTGGAATGTGAAATGCTAAGGTGCTACTTTTCTTTTTTTTAATTCCTAATTGAAGTATAGTTGATTTACAATATTGTGTTAGTTTCACATATACAGCAATGTGATTCAATTAAGTATATATGTGTGTATGTGCTCAGTTGCTCAGTCATATCTGATTCTTTGCTATCCCATGGTCTGTAGCCTGCTAGGCTCCTCTGTCCATGGAATTTTCCAGACAAGAATACTGAAGTGAGTTGCCATTCCTACTCTAGGGAATCTTCCCACCCAGGGATTGAACTGCATCTCCTGTGTCTCCTGCATTGGCAGGCGGATTCTTTACCACGGCACCATCACTCTTTTCAGATTCTTTTCCCTTAGAAGTTATTACAAAATATTGAAAATAATTTCCTAAGGTGCTACTTTTAACTTTTCTGGAGTTTTACAGATGAATTTGGGGGAGGGGAGAATATGGTATGGCTAGAAACTTAAAGAATCATATGTTGACTCATTTGCTAAATAGTTCTCATCTTCAAAGTACACAAACATACTTCCCTCAACAGTACATTCCTCTATAGTTATGGCATCCTATTGCAGTCAAACTTCACTACAGAAGAATCTCTGCTTGTTTTCTCTGAGTGCTCACTTCCCATTCAGTTCTCCCTGACAGCAATCTGGGCTCTGCCCCATCGCAGCTACCACTATTGAAACTGCTCCATTCAAGACCTTCTGGTTACTAAATTCTTTGGATGCATTTTAAGCCCTTCATCACTGGCCTCTAGGTACCACTCAATATCCTTGCCTATTAAAAAAATTTATTTATTTGGCTATGCCTCACAGTACGTGGGAACTTATTTTCCGGCCAGAGATCAAATTCATGCCCCCTGCACTGGGAGTGTGGAATCTTAACCACTGGACCATCAGGGATGTTTCACCACTCTATATTCTCTTTTTTTTTAAAAAAATTATTTACTTTTTATTGAAGGATAATTGCTTTACAGAGTTTTACTGCTTTCTGTCAAACCTCAACATGAATCAGCCATGCTGCTGCTAAGTCACTTCAGTTGTGTCTGACTCTGTGTGACCTCAGAGAACGCAGCCCACTCGTCTCTGGGGTTCTCCAGGCAAGAACACTGGAGTGGGTTGCCATTTCCTTCTCCAATGCATGAAAGTGAAAAGTGGAAGTGAAGTTGCTCAGTCATGTTCGACTCTTCGCGACCCCATGGACTGCAGCCTACCAGGCTCCTCCGTCCATGGGATTTTCCAAGCAGGAGTACTGGAGTGGGGTGCCATTGCCTTCTCCATGAATCAGCCATAGGTATACATATATTGCCTCCTTTTTGAAACTCCCTCCTATCTCCCTCCCCATCCCACCCCTCTAGGTAAATCCAGAGCCCCAGTTTGAGTTTTCTGAGCAATACAGCAAACTCCCGTTGGCTATTTATTTTGCATATGGTATTGTAAGTTTCCATGTTACTCTTTCCATACATCTCATCCTCCCCACCCCTCTCACCACATCCATAAGTCTATTCTCTATGTCTGTTTCTCCATTGTTGCCTTGTAAATATTCTTGATCACTTCTGGCTGGAGGTCTCACCTCCTTTGGTTTCTGTGACACAATTGTATCTATCAGTTCTGTTTCAGAAGAAAGTAACAGAAAACTCAACCCAAACTGGTTTAAGCCATAAGAAACTTCATAGGTCTCAGGAATGCAAGTCTAGAGAGAGAGAGGAAGGCTCAGGGTTGGCTCCAGCTCCATATCTCTGTGGTTCTCCTGGCTGGTTGGCTTCCTTCAGTTGGTTTCCTTCTCAGGTTGGCATGGAGAGGGGCTGCAGCAAGCCTCAAAGCCCATATGAAAGCAGAGTGGGCATTACTTCAGAAAGTTCTTCTAAGAGGCTAATGAACAGTATGTGTAGTGTTCCATTAAACTTTTTTTTTAAATATATTTTTTCTTGTTGTCATTGTTACTGTTTAGTCGCTAAGTCATGTCAGACTCTTTTGTGGATCCCATGTGGCCTGCCAGGCTCCTCTGTCCATGGGATTTCCCAGGCAAGAATACTGGAGTGGGCTGCCATTTCCTTTTCCAGGGGATCTTCCCGACCCAGGGATTAAATCCAGCCTCCTGCATCCAAGGCAGATTCTTTACCACTGAACCACTGGGGAAGTGCATATTTTTTTTCTAGTTTTGTGGTGGTTTAATCCCTCATTCATGTCCGACTCTTGCAGCCCCATGGACTGTAGCCCCCGGGCTCCTCTGTCCATGGGATTTCCCAGGCAAGAATACTGGAGTGGGTAGCCATTTCCTTCTCCAGGGGATCTTCCTGACCCAGTGATTGAACCCATGTCTCTTGTGTTGCAGGTGGATTCTTTACCAATTAAGCCACCAGGGAAGCCCTTCCTAGTTCTATTAAAATACAATTGACATATAACATTGTGTAAGTTTAATGTGTATAAGATAATTTGATATAAGAGGAGAAGGGGACGACAGAGGATGAGATGGCTGGATGGCATCACTGACTCGATGGACGTGAGTCTGGGTGAGCTCTGGGAGTTGGTGATGGACAGGGAGGCCTGGCGTGCTGTGATTCATGGGGTTGCGAAGAGTCGGACACGACTGAGCGACTGATCTGATCTGATATACTGCAAAATGATTATCTCAATAAGTTTACTTAATACCCATCACTTCACATAGTTAATTTTCTTCTTGTGCTAAGAAACTTTTCATATCTACTCTCTTAGCAACTTTCTAATATACAGCACAGTATTGTTGACTATGGAACTTCCCAGTCCATGGAGTCACAAAAAGTCAGACATGACTTAGCAAGTAAAACAACAGCATTGTTGACTATAGTCACCATCCTGTAAATTATAGTCCTGTGCATGCTGCATGCTAAGTCATATCAGTCACGTCTGACTCTTTGCAACCCTCTGGACTATAGCCCACCAGGCTCCTCTGTCCTTAGGATTCTCCAGGCAAGCATACTGGGGATGGGTTGCCGTGTCCTCCTCAAGGGGACCCAGGAATTGAACTCTTGTCTCTTATGTCTCCTGCATTGGCAGGAGGTTTTTTTTTTTTTTTTTTACCTCTAGTGCCATCTGGGAAGCCCACATTACATCAGATCAGATCAGATCAGTCGCTCAGTCATGTCCGACTCTTAGCGACCCCATGAATCGCAGCACGCCAGGCCTCCCTGTCCATCACCAACTCCCGGAGGTCACTCAGACTCACATCCATCAAGTCAGTGATGCCATCCAGCCATCTCATCCTCTGTCGTCCCCTTCTCCTCCTGCCCTCAATCCCTCCCAGCGTCAGAGTCTTCTCCAATGAGTCAACTCTTCCCATGAGGTGGCCAAAATACTGGAGTTTCAGCTTTAGCATCATTTCTTCCAAAGAAATTCCAGGATTGATCTCCTTCAGAATGGACTGGTTGGATCTCCTTGCAGTCCAAGGGACTCTCAAGAGTCTTCTCCAACACCACAGTTCAAAAGCATCAATTCTTTGGTGCTCAGCCTTCTTCACAGTCCAGCTCTCACATCCATACATGACCACAGGAAAGACCATAGCCTTAACTAGGCGAATCTTTGTTGGTAAAGTAATGTCTCTGCTTTTGAATATGCTATCTAGGTTGGTCATAACTTTCCTTCCAAGGAGTAAGCGTCTTTTAATTTCATGGCTGCATTCACCATCTGCAGTGATTTTGGAGCCCAGAAAAATAAATTCTGACACTGTTTCCACTGTTTCTCCATTTACTTCCCATGTAGTGATGGGACCAGATGCCATGATCTTCGTTTTCAGAATTTTGAGCTTTAAGCCAACCTTTTCACTCTCCACTTTCACTCTCATCGAGAGGCTTTTTAGCCCCTCTTCACTTTCTGCCATAAGGGTGGTATCATCTGCATATCTGAGGTTATTGAGATTTCTCCCAGCAATCTTGATTCCAACTTGTGTTTCTTCCAGTCCAGCGTTTCTCATGATGTACTCTGCATATAAGTTAAATAAACATGGTGACAATATACAGCCTTGACGTACTCCTTTTCCTATTTGGAACCAGTCTGTTGTTCCATGACCAGTTCTAACTGTTGCTTCCTGACCTGCATACAGATTTCTCAAGAGGCAGGTCAGGTGGTCTGGTATTCCCATCTCTTTCAGAATTTTCCACAGTTTATTGTGATCTACACAGTCAAAGGCTTTGGCATAGTCAATAAAGCAGAAATAGATGTTTTTCTGGAACTCTCTTGCTTTTTCCATGATCCAGTGGATGTTGGCAATTTGATCTCTGGTTCCTCTGCCTTTTCTAAAACCAGCTTGAACATCAGGAATTTCATGGTTCACATATTGCTGAAGCCTGGCTTGGAGAATTTTGAGCATTACTTTACTAGTGTGTGAGATGAGTGCAATTGTGCAGTAGTTTGAGCACTCTTTGGCATTGCCTTTCTTTGGGATTGGAATGAAAACTGACCTTTTCCAATCTTGTGGCCACTGCTGAGTTTTCCAAATTTGCTGGCATATTGAGTGTAGCACTTTCACAGCATCATCTTTCAGGATTTGGAATAGCTCCACTGGAATTCCATCACCTCCACTAGCTTTGTTCGTAGTGATGCTTTCTAAGGCCCACTTGACTTCACATTCCAGGATGTCTGGCTCTAGGTCAGTGATCACACCATCATGATTATCTGGGTCGTGAAGCTCTTTTTTGTACAGTTCTTCTGTGTATTCTTGCCACCTCTTAATATCTTCTGCTTCTGTTAGGTCCATACCATTTCTGTCCTTTATCGAGCCCATCTTTGCATGAAATGTTCCTTTGGTATCTCTGATTTTCTTGAATAGATCCCTAGTCTTTCCCATTCTGTTGTTTTCCTCTATTTCTTTGCATTGATTGCTGAAGAAGGCTTTCTTATGTCTTCTTGCTATTCTTTGGAACTCTGCATTCAGATGTTTATATCTTTCCTTTTCTCCTTTGCTTTTCGCTTCTCTTCTTTTCACAGCCATTTGTAAGGCCTCCCCAGACAGCCATTTTGCTTTTTTGCATTTCTTTTCCATGGGGATGGTCTTGATCCCTGTCTCCTGTACAATGTCACGAACCTCATTCCATAGTTCATCAGGCACTCTATCTATCAGATCTAGGCCCTTAAATCTATTTCTCACTTCCACTGTATAATCATAAGGGATTTGATTTAGGTCATACCTGAATGGTCTAGTGGTTTTCCCTACTTTCTTCGATTTCAGTCTGAATTTGGCAATAAGGAGTTCATGGTCTGAGCCACAGTCGGCTCCTGGTCTTGTTTTTGCTGATTGTATAGAGCTTCTCCATCTTTGGCTGCAAAGAATATATTCGATCTGATTTCGGTGTTGACCATCTGGTGACGTCCAAGTATAGAGTCTTCTCTTGTGTTGTTGGAAGAGAGTATTTGCTATGACCAGTGCATTTTCTTGGCAAAACTCTGTTAGTCTTTGCCCTGCTTCATTCCGTGTTCCAAGGCCAAATTTGCCTGTTACTCCAGGTGTTTCTTGACTTCCTACTTTTGCATTCCAGTCCCCTATAATGAAAAGGACATCATTTTTGGGTGTTAGTTCTAAAAGGTCTTGTACAAGTGTTCGACCAGTTTTCGCAGCATCACTTGTTAAAAAGATTGTCTTTAATCCATTGTATATTCTTGCCTCCTTTGTCAAAGATAAGGTGACCATATGTGCGTGGATTTATCTCTGGGCTTTCTATTTTGTTCTATTGATCTATATTTCTGTCTTTGTGCCAGTACCATACTGTCTTGATGACTGTGGCTTTGTAATAGAGCCTGAAGTCAGGTAGGTTGATTCCTCCAGTTCCGTTCTTCTTTCTCAAGATAGCTTTGGCTATTCGAGGTTTTTTGTATTTCCATACAAATTGAGAAATTATTTGTTCTAGCTCTGTGAAGAATACCGTTGGTAGCTTGATGGGGATTGCATTGAATCTATAAATTGCTTTGGGTAGTATACTCATTTTCACTCATTTTCTACCAATCCATGAACATGGTATATTTCTCCATCTATTAGTGTCCTCTTTGATTTCTTTCACCAGTGTTTTATAGTTTTCTATATATAGGTCTTTAGATTCTTTAGGAAGATATATTCCTAAGTATTTAATTGTTTTCATTGCAATGGTGAATGGAATTGTTTCCTTAATTTCTCTTTCTATTTTCTCGTTATTAGTGTACAGGAATGCGACACTTGTAAAAGACTGAAACTAGAACACTTTCTAACACCATACACAAAAATAAACTCAAAATGGATTAAAGAGCTAAATGTAATACCAGAAACCATAAAACTCCTAGAGGAAAACATAGGCAAAACACTCTCTGACTTACAGGACAGCAGGATCCTCCATGACCCACCTCCCAGAATATCGGAAATAAAATAAAAAATGAACAAATGGGACCTAATCAAACTTAAAAGCTTCTGCACAACAAAGGAAACTATAAGCAAGGTGAAAAGACAGCCTTCAGAATGGGAGAAAATAATAGCAAATGAAGCAACTGACAAACAACTAATCTCAAAATTATATAACCAACTTCTACAGCTCAATTCCAGAAAAATAAATGACCCAATCAAAAAATGGGCCAAAGAACTAAATAGACATTTCTCCAAAGAAGACATACAGATGGCTAACAAACACATGAAAAGATGCTCAACATCGCTCATTATCAGAGAAATGCAAATCAAAACCACTATGAGGTACCATTTCACGCCAGTCAGAATGGCTGTGATCCAGAAGTCCACAAGCAATAAATGCTGGAGAGGGTGCAGAGAGAAGGGAACCCTCTTACACTGTTGGTGGGAATGCAAACTAGTACAGCCACTATGGAGAACAGTATGGAGACTCCTCAAAAAACTGGGAATAGAACTGCCTTATGATCTAGCAATCCCACTGCTGGGCATACACACTGAGAAAACCAGAATTGAAAGAGACAGGTGTACCCCAATGTTCATAGCAGCACTGTTTACAATAGCCAGAACGTGGAAGCAACCTAGATGTCCATCCACAGATGAATGGATAAGCAAGGTGTGGTACATATACACAATGGAGTATTATGCAGCCATTAAAAAGAATACATTTAAATCAGTTCTAAGGAGGTGGATGGAACTGGAGCCTATTATACAGAGTGAAGTAAGCCAGAAACAAAAAGACAAATACAGTATACTAACGCATATATATGGAATTTAGAAAGATGGTAAAAATAACCCTATTTATGAGACAGCAAAAGAGACACTGATGTATAGAATAGACTTTTGGACTCTGGGACCGGGAGAGGGTGGGATGATTGGGGAGAATAGTATTGAAATATGTATAATATCATATCTGAAACGAGTCGTCAGTCCAGGTACGATGCCAGATAACAAATGCCTGGGGCTGGAGCACTGGGACGACCTGGAGGGATGGTGTGGGGAGGGGAGAAAGAGGAGGGTTCAGGATGGGGAACACGTGTATACTGGCGGCGGATCCATCTTGATGTATAGTAAAAGCAATACAATATTGTAAAGTTAAGCAAAATAAAAAAAAAAAAATAAAAGGTCTTGTAGCTCTTCATAGAACCGTTCAACTTCAGCTTCTTCGGCGTTACTGGTTGGGGCATAGATTTGGATTACTGTGACATTGAATGGATTGCCTTGGAAACGAACAGAGATCATTCTGTCATTTTTGAGATTCATCCAAGTACTGCATTTCTGACTCTTTGGTTGACCATGATGGCCACTCCATTTCTTCTGAGGGATTCCTGCCCACAGTAGTAGATATAATGGTCATCTGAGTTAAATTCACCCATTCCATTCCATTTTAGTTTGCTAATTCCTAGAATGTCGACATTCACTCTTGCCATCTCTTGTTTGACCACTTCCAATTTGCCTTGATTCATGGACCTGACATTCCAGGTTCCTATGCAATATTGCTCTTTACAGCATCGGACTTTGCTTCTATCACCAGACACATCCACAGCTGGGTATTCTTTTTGCTTTGGCTCCATCCCTTCATTCTTTCTGGAGTTATTTCTCCACTGATCTCCTGTAGCATATTGGGCCCCTACTGACCTGGGGAGTTTCTCTTTCAGTATCCTATCATTTTGTCTTTTCATACTGTTCATGAGGTTCTCAAGGCAAGAATACTGAAGTGGTTTCCCATTCCCTTCTCCAGCGGACCACACCCTGTCATATCTCTCCACCATGACCCACCCATCCCGGGTTGCCCCACGGGCATGGCTTAATTTCATTGAGTTAGACAAGGGTGTGGTCCTCGTGTGATTAGATTCACTAGTTTTCTGTGAGAATGGTTTCAGTGTATTTGCCCTCTGATGCCCTATGGCACCCCACCCCAGTACTCTTGCCTGGTAAATCCCATGGAAGGAGGAGCCTAGTAGGGTCCAGCCCGTGGGGTCGCTAAGAGTTGGACACGACTGAGCGACTTCACTTTGACTTTTCATTTACATGCATTGGAGAAGGAAATGGCAACCCACTCCAGTGTTCTTGCCTGGAGAATCCCAGGGACAGGGGAGCCTGGTGAGCTTCTGTCTATGGGGTCTCACGGAGTCGGACACGACTGAAGCGACTTAGCAGCAGCAGCAGCCCTCTTTCAAGACCTACTGTCTTACTTGGGTTTCTCTTACCTTGGGCGTGGGGTATCTCGTCCCGGCTGCTCCAGCGAAGCACAGCCATCGCACCTTACCTTGGACGAGGGGTCTCTCCTCACCGCCGCCCTTCCTGACCTCGGTCGTGGGGTAGCTCCTCTCGGCCGCGCTCTTAGTGCGCGGCGCAGCCGGCGGGGTGCACTTAATTGTGCGCGGGTGGCGGGAAGGCGAGGCGCTCTTAATTGTGCGCCGGTCGCGGGAAGGCGAGGCGCTCTCCACATTACATACCTAGGACTTATTTATCTTATAATTGAAATTTGTGTCTTTTGATCACCTTCAGCTATCTCATTAAACTTTTCCTGAATCTCACTGGGTTACTTGCCCCTCACAGTCCCCAGCAAAGTGGGTGGGATATCTTTATACTGGTGTGTCAACCCTTAGCCTCCCTAGAGGCCCAGAGACTTCATGGGGGAGGAGTTATGTAAAGACAGAGAGCAGGCAATTGATACTTGTTAGTAAACCAGCAATGTACACCACGACAACCCTCCCAGGATTTTTGTTTGTTTGTTTGTTTTTTTAAATTGCAGGTTGCTTTTTTGCATTCCTTAATGATGTCTTCTTCCTCTGCCCAGCCCTTCTATGTGGACAGTCCCCAGAGTCTCACTCTTGCTTTCTTCCCGCCATTCTGTTATCCCTCAAGACAATTTGTTCACTTAAAAACAAAACAAAAACCTTTTCATTTTGTATTGGAGTACAGCTGATTAACAAAGTTGTGATAGTTTCAGGTAAGCAGCAAAGAAGCTCAGCTATACACATACATATATTCCCCTCCCATTCAGGCTGCCACATAACTCAGAGCACAGTTCTAGTTGGTTTACTTTTGAGGCTGTATATACCAATGTCCAAATCTACAACTCCAGTTCTCTGAGTTCTCCACACTGTAGACTTGCATACAGTTGGGTATTGGACGTAGATCCAGATGCGTCTCAAACTGAGTTGGTCAACATGGCCCACAGATCAGCACATCCTTCTGTATTCCTTATCTCAGTGAGTGACTTCATTAAACACTATTCCCTAAATTTTTGTAGACCCCCTTCACTTCCCAACATTGGAGTAATCACAAAACCCTGTTGATCTAGCCACCAAAAGTTAACAGGGCCACATGCTCTGAGAAATCTTTTCTGTATTACCCTTTCTCTCTAATCTGTTATGTGCTCTTATCATATGTGATCCATGGCATTGCATATGAAACTGTATAAGAGAACCTCCAATGACTATCCTCTTGACTGCGATTGCCACATCTTACTAGTTTTTAATATTCCTGTTCTCAGCAAACAACTTGAACACTGTCGGTGTTCAGGAAATGTTAGATGATTGTAGAATGACTTTAGTCTTTAGACACTTACTGGGTCACTGTGATTTCTAGATAGTCTCCCAAGCTCTGAATGTTTGATGTTCTTCCTTGACAGACTTGGTCCTGCCTTCAAGTGGGTGGAGTAATGGGAAAATGCCAGAAGCTGTGTCCCAAGGCTGTGAGTGTCAGGTCATGGCCAGTGTAAACAATTTGAAACTAGGTCAGGGATCCAAATTGGGCTGCTGAATCTAGGAAGCTAAAGCATGAAACCAGTTGTGTTGGTGTCTGGGTTTTTGAAGAGGCTGGCGGGAAGAAAATCACAGGTCCATGCGAGACAGCTATGGCAGCTTTTCATGAAGTTTGAGATGCTCAGAGAGAGTGTCATGGACCCTGTAATACAAAGATGAATAGGGGATGATTCCTAATCTAGTAGGAACTCAGAGTGATGTGGGAAAATAGATATGCAACAAAAACTTACACTTCACCATAAGAAGTGAAATAGCGAAACATGGCTATAGCACTAAGGGATCCAGACATGGAAGCTGATGCCTGTGCTTAGGAGAAATTGTGATGACCTTGAGAGGATGCTTGTTAAGAAAAGTTTCTCTCTCTCTTTTTTAAGATTATATCTCAGATTTGGCATTTAAATCCATAGATGTCCTCAGGACAAACCACTTTCTTTAATACATAGGCAAAAGTTGGTTTGTTCCACTGAATCTATGTTGCAGTTTTTTTTCCAGAGCTCATAGGGACTGTTTCCTGGTAGAAATTTTTTCAATATAAGCGCATTTTTAAGGGTAGTCTTTATGCATAAAAATGATTATTCAGAGTTTAGTATATAAAAATTAATATTCAGTATATTAAAATTAAATATACTATACATTTATGTGATAAATATTTGATTCTTAAGTTCAGCTTGTAAATATTATCCTAATTAAAAGTCTACTAAATTTGGACATGACTTGTATGAAAATTTTAAAACATTTGTAAAATAAACACCCTTAAGCCTTTAAAAGGCGCTTATACATTTAACACATGTGATTTTCCTATTAAATGCTGTATCAAACACTTATGTGATTTAATAAAGCAAATTCTTCCCAGATTCTTAACTGTTCTAAGTCTAATGGAATATAAATGTGGATAAACTTAAATATTCTTATATATAAAATTAGATTTCAACTATGCCTTATATGATTATACATTTTAAATTTATGGGATTGACTTTTTACTCCAGTAGGTCAAATTTTATTTCACATTATCAACACTTAAAGTAACAAAGTATGTTCAGACTTTTAAATGTAGAAATATTAATTGTAGCAACCGACATTGCTAGAACACCATTTTATAGACTTACAGACCTTATGGGAATTTCACTAGTTTACATATATTTGTGTGTATATATGTGTGTGTGTGTGTGTCTGTATGTGCACATGTGTGGTTCTATGAAATTTTATCCCATATATAAATTAATGTAACCACCACAGTCAGGATACAGAATGGTTCCATCATTACAAAGGCACTGTCTTTTGCTATCCCCTTAGGAGGAAACTATTTTATTTACTTTTGTCCTGCCAAAGCACTGCACAATGTCAGGTACATGACAGACATCCAGTAAAATGTTTGTTAAATATACCAGTACATGACTAACTAGGACTAGGAGAATGTACCCAATTTGTTTGGATAAAAAAACATTAATCTGTTGACCAGACTTCAGTTTCTTTAACAAATTCCATCTCATGATGACCACTTGCAAAGAACACAAAATTCTCAGCTACCAAATCTCAAAGAAACGTTGCATCACTAATTAATCTGAATCTTGTAAGCAAGATTTTGCTGACTATTCCATGGCGGACGACTGGTTAGAATTCTGCACTGCCACTGCAGGCAGCACAGGTTCTATCTCTGGTTGGGGAACTAAAAAGAAAAAACAAAAAAACTTTGTCAACCTGGAAAGCTTACAACTCTTGAGGCCTCAATACACCTCAGTAAACAATGTGTCCATATAGTTACAAGTTTTCAATAAATGACACGAAATCCATATGGATAAATTATGTGAAATGTCTTTTGGACACCCTATGGGATCCAGACCAGAGAATGGAGGCAGCCTGACCGGAAAGTCAGAGCTCCAGGACTGTGAGGCCTGACTTCCTCTTGGTTCTGGTTACTAATACTGTCCCAGAGCAAACAGAAATATGACCCTCCATTAACTTGCTTTAGACTGACAACAATAAAATTTCCCCTAATGGTACTAGGGGGAAATCGACTACTCCTGCAAGATATTTGCACATTGTTGGCTGTTTCTTGACCTCAAGATATCTTTTTGGAAGCATTTAAAGAACTAAGGAAAGAAATTGCCCTTTAAGTCGACCTTGTGACAGAAGGAGGTGGGAAAATAATTACACTGCATACCAGGCCTTACCTTTGCACAGAATAACTACATGACAAATACTAAAGCAAACAGGCTGGAAGAATACCATAATATTCATTCGCCTCGTTTCTGATAAGAAAGGTTTATGCATTTTTATATCTTTAAAACCTTTGTTGTGCAGGGTTTGCTCTAGCCGGTTGCCTCTTACTCATGGTGTGTGGAGACTGAATCACTTTGGAATCCATTTTTCTTGAGTTACTTGAAGTGTAGCATGCAGTGCATTTTGCGTTAGGAACCCCAGGTACAACCTGTTTCTGTAGATGATTGATTTCCATGGATCTGTTCCTTTAATTGATTTGCTATTTACTTAAGAAAGTTCTTTCTTTGCTTGCCTTGTCAGCCCTCTCTGAGAGCTTTTGTAAAGTGTGTCGCCATCATAAATAGGCAGGTTCCTTCCCAGACCGGTTGTTTCTCTGATTGTGCGGGGTCTTCGTTGCTGTGTGCAGTCTTTCTCTAGTTGTGGTGAACAGGGGTTTCTCATCGTGGCTTCTCTTGTTGCAGAGAATGGGCTCAGCAGTTGCAGGTCACAGTCTCTAGAGCGCAGGCCCAGTAGCTGTGGTGCATGGGGTTTTGTTGCTCTGCAGCATGTGGAAACTTCCTGGACCGGGGACCAAACCTGTGTTCCCTGCATTGGCAGGCAGATTGTTATCCACTGTACCGCCAGGGAAGACTACATGGATTTTAAATAAAAGCATCTTTAGAAAGTCTTTTGCTAGTTCTATTGATTCTAAAATTCGATCTAAATAAAAGCAGGGTGATTGCTATGAATACTGAGTTGTGCAAGCTCTGTGCCAGCCCTCCCAACTACACTGCTAGCCTGAAGCCATTCTGGAGGGGCTACTGGATATGGAAATTGTGAGGCCAAGTCCTCTAACTGGGAGGCCAGTAAGTCTAGAGGGCTGTAGTGTCTCCACCTCTCTGGGTAACAGTGATTCTAAGGTCTTAAAGTAATTTGTGTGTATTCAGTCTTTGTCCCAGGTCACTCTGGTAGTGAGGCTTGTAAGGAGCACACTCTTTGAGTTAAACGTTTCAGTTTCATGGAGCTGGTTGCAAGAGTCCAGGCCCTGAAAATAGGGCTTGGAGAAGAGACCTCCCCATTCTGTACCTGCTTCTTTTTCAGCAGCAACCAGAAGCTGTTCAGTCCCTTTTCACTACCTTTTCTTTCTGGGTTAAAAGTGCTGCAAAATAATATTCCAAGAAGCACCTATGCTGTTTGTCTTAAGCTCACTTAAAAGGAGAGTGGTTTTTATATGGAGTTACCAAGACCAAGATCATCAGACCAAAACAGAGCTGAGAAAGAAAACTGCATTCCAAAGGTTCCAGCCATTGCAGCCACTGGATCCTGTTGGTAGCCAGAGCTTACGTCTGCAAATGACTCCAACCCAGAGCCCCTGGCTGCAGTCTTCCACTTGGCACTGACAACTGAAGGGAGTCACTGAATTTTTCTTTGAGAAGATCATGATGCAGGGGAAACCCTATTCAGCCTTCCAGGGAACTTCCAGAGCTATGGACTGGGGGCCGCATTACTTAGGCAATTAGACGTGCTTTTCAAATGTCTGTGCTTTCTTTTGCCCATATCAACACAAGTGTTTGCCCAAAGGTGGCTCTCTGCTTTATCCTTGCTTTTGAGGAGGAAAGCATTGTTAGTGGAGAGGGCAGACTGAGGGCAGAGAATTGCTCATTTTTCTACATCATGGAAAATAAGAGGATATGCTGGAAATGTATCCTTTCAACTGGCTTAATCCTTTCAGTAAGGCTGGTTTCAATGAGCTCCATTGTGTTCAGTCCTTACTTGAGAACATGATAAAAATAGAAAAAAATAGAACATTTAGAGGACTACATCTCTAGAACCAGAGTGAAAAGCAGAGTTGAGGTAATTGTCTAGATAATCCAAGAAAAACCAAAGAGAAACAAAATAAAGCCCACTGCTGTTGAGGAGGGGGAAAAAAAAGAGAAAAAAGCAGCTTTAGGAACCTGAACGATCCAGTCTGTTTCTCTGCATTGTTCAAATTCACCAGCGCTGCATCTATATTTACTTTTTCTACACAGACTGAGCCTAAGTTATGTTGAAGAGTTTTTTTCCCCCAATATTATCTCAAGTACTACCTCCCAAATGCCTTTGCTTTAAAGTATTCCTCTTTGCCCTATTTCCCAGTAAGAAAGAAAATAGATCTCACCATAGATTTATACATATTTTTCTATAAAACAACAGTATAAAAAAATAGATGGCTCTGGGGTTCAGAGAGATTTCTTTTTCGTTTGTTTCTGTGACTTTCTCTTAGCAGGTTGCTAAAGGCTGGAGATGGTTTATCTCCACCCTCTCATGTTTTAAACCTGTTGCTTTATGCTTGGCTAAGTGCCTGTCATGTGTGTTGGTTGCCAGCACAACAGCTTGGCTCATTTGGAAAATCAAGAAATCCAATTTCCTCCAAGATTTCAGCTGGTAATATTCCACTGGATGCACGTGAGACACGGCCTGACTTGGAGATGCCGTCCTGGCTAGAGTTCTCCTTAGACTGGCTTCCCACGTTGGGATCACTACTGGTCTCTCAGATTACACTCCCTGACCATGTTGTTTCAAAGGCACTGTTTCTCTCATCACCCCTCCCCCATGAACTCAAACCTTTCATTCATTCACCTTATTTTTCCTTATGCCTCTTTCTTAGCATACGCAGTCACTGAGTCCTGTGGATTCTTTTTCCTGTGAAGTTTCCCTTGCCTAATCTTTTATTTTATTCCCATTCCCTGAGTTTGGGTTCCTAGTTTCTTATCCCTCTTAATAATCCTCTGCTTTCTTCAATCTCATCCATTTGGCTTTTTTTCTCCACAAATTGATTTTATTTTGTATTGGTTGTGTTGGTATCTGGTGCACAACGAAGTGAATCAGCTCTATGTATATATACATCCCCTCACTCTTGGACCTCTCTCCCACACCTTCCATCCCAACCCTCTAGGTCTTCACAGAGCACCGACCTGAGCTCCCTGAGATGTGCACTGCGTTCCCACCTGCCGTCTGTTTTACGCATGCTGGTGTATATGTGTCAATTTCAATCTCCCAGTTCATCCCACCTCCTTTACCCCTCCACTGTGTCCATACATTCATTTCTACATCTGCATCTCTATTCCTGCCCTGCAAATAGGTTCATCTGTATCATTTTTTTTAGATTCCACATTATGTGTCAATATATGATATTTGTTTTTCTCTTTCTGACTTACTTCACTCTGTATGACACATTCTAGGTCCATGTCTCTATAAATGACCCAATCTCATTCTTTTTTATGGTCCAGTAATATTCTAATGTATATATGTATCATATCTTCTTTATCCATTCATTTATTGATGGACATTTAGGTTGCTTCCATGTCCTACTCACAAATCAAGAGTCATCCATTCCTAATCTGTCCAAAGTAAACGCCAGAACAACCTTCCTTGATGCTTTTCTTAATTGAATTGTATTTTATTTTTTGCACAAACATCTTTTACAACTTCTTGCTGCCAAAAAGATTTGCCCAAATCCTTTGCCCTGGTGTTGAAAGCTTTTGTCAGCTTGGTTCTGATGACTTTGGAGCCTCAAGTGAAGAGTCAGCTCCAAGAAGCTGGGTCTCTTGGCTTTCTGCATGAAATACTTTTCCTCCTCTTGCTCATCCATCAAAGCCCTAACCATCTCTCAAGACTAGATCAGACATCCCAATTCTTCCAGGAAGGTTTTTCTGACTACCTTGGAAGGAAGTGGCCATCTTTGATCTGGAGTCACAGAATCTTAGAGTTTGAAGGCATCTAGAGGATGCTGAGTCCTACTTTTTACCCTGAAGCACATACTTTGATCTTTGCTTGAGCATGTGCAAGAGGGGGAACACACATAGCAGTTCTTTGCATTTGGGGGCCAATGTTATTAATGGGGGTTTCCCAGATGCCATATGGTAAAGAATCCACCTGTCAATGCAAGAGATGCAGGACACGTGGGTTCAGTCCCTGGGTTGGGAAGATCCCCTGGGGGAGAAAATGACAATCTACTCCAGTATTCTTGCCTGGAAATTCCCATCGACAGAGGAGCTAGGAGGGCTACAGTCCATGGGATCGCAAAGAGTTGGACAACTGAGTGACTGAGCACATTATTAGCAGGAATTTCTTTATCTTACTTTCTCTCTCTCTGGGATAATTTCTGTCTCCTCGAGTTTTACTCATTTGTGTTTTGTCCTTGGGAGCAATATAAAAATACCACCCTTTTCCTATATCAAAGCCTTTCAAATATTTGTTGAAAGGTGTCATAGCTATTTTGATTAATCCAAATATAACCTCATTTCTTCAATTATTTTTTAAATGGTATTTTAAAAATATTTAAATGGTATTTTGATACAATTTTGAAAGGTTCCTTTCCATTTATAGCTATTACAAAATATTGGCTATATTCCTTGTGCTACACAATACATCTTTGAGCCTATCTTACATCCAATGGTTTGTACCTTCCAACCCCCCACCCCAGTTCTTCTTCTTTTTTTTTTTTTTAAACAATGAATCAACTTTATTTATTTTTATTTTTGGCTGCACTGGGTCTTCATTGCTGTACATAGGCTTTTCTCCTTAAGGTAAGCTGGGGCTACTCTCTAGTTACAGTGTGTAGGGGGTTCTCATTGTTGTGATTTCTTTTGTTGTAAAGTTCAGGCTCTAGGGTGCGTGGGCTTCAGTAGTTGTGGTGCATGAGCTTAGTTGCCCGGGGGCATGTGCAATCTTCCCAGACCAGGGATCGAACCCGTGTCCCCTGCATTGGCAGGCAGATCTTAACCAGGGGACCACAAAGGAAGTCCCACCCCAGTTATTTCTGTATTAAAGTGGTTTTGAAATCACCCTCCATCTTGGATTTTTTTTTTTTTTTTTTTTTTTTGCCATTCTATATGGCTTGTGGGATCTTAGTTCCCTGATCAGGGATTGAGTCTTAACCACTAGAAAGCCAGGGAATTCCCCATCTTGGCTCTTTCATCTGGAGGTGTACCAGGAGTGTTGACAATAATCTTAAAAATATAGAGTCCAGGAAAAACACAACTTTCCTGATCCATAGTATTCATCCCAGAGAACTTGCTATGTTTGTGCCACTCATTTGGCTCGTTACACATTGTAGCATATACAGAGTTTTTTAGCCACAGAAGAAGGAGAGACTATGCCTTTGTATCTGCTTATCAACTAGATGATCAGCCCTGGAGAAAGCAGCAACTTGGACCTGAAGGCCCAGAATTGAGTAGGCTTCTGATAGTTGATCGGGAGAAACTAACTCAAGTGATGAACATGGCTAAACCTAGTGCTCACTTCTCGGTTCTTAGATTTTTGATCTCTTGGCAGCATCAGCACTATTTTTACTTTTTAATATTTTTTGGCTGTACTGTGTGGCATGCAGGATCTTAGTCTCCTGCAATGAAAGCACGAAGTCCTAGCCACTGTACCACCAGAAAATTCCCAGCATTGACACTGTTAACCACCTTCTCTTTCTGGAAACTCTTCCTTTGGTTTTCATGACAGTCTACTCTGTGGGTTTTCTCCCTAATTTTCTCACTTTTTAGTCAGATTTGTAATTTCTCTTTGTTGTTGATTTTCTCTGGGGCTCTTCCTAATACGCTTTCCCCTGTTACTTCTTTATCCTCATTGTCCCTTCCCTTCCCTGGTGTCCATCTTCTCAGGCACAGATCACTGTCATTACCTTTTACAGTCAGATTTTGGAAGCTTGGGAATGCATTAAAATGGTTCAACTTTAAAGTCTTCTCCTGCTGCTGCTGCTGCTAAGTCGCTTCAGTCGTGTCTGACTCTGTGCGACCCCATAGACGGCAGCCCACCAGGCTCCCCCGTCCCTGGGATTCTCCAGGCAAGAACACTGGAATGGGTTGCCATTTCCTTCTCCAATGCATGAAAGTGAAAAGGGAAAGTGAAGGTACTTAGTTGTGTCTGACTCTTAGTGACCCCATGGACTGCAGCCCACCAGGCTCCTCCCTCCATGGGATTTTCCAGGCAAGAGTACTGGAGTGGGGTGCTATTGCCTTCTCTGAAAGTCTTCTCCTAGGGAGTGCAAAACAGTGGAAGAAAGACAATGGAAGAGATTTGAGAGATATTTGGAGGGTGGAATTGGGTGGCTCAGGGGTAAAGAATCTACCTGCCAGTGCAGAAGATACAGGTTCAGTCCTTGGATCGGGAAGATCCCCTGGAGAAGGAAATAGCAACCCACGCTAGCATTCTTGCCTGGGAAATCCTATGGACAGAAAAACCTGGTGGACTACAGTCCACGGGGTCGCACAGAGTCTGGTTGGCAGACCCACTGAGCATGCGTGAAGAAAATTGGTGAACTTAATGATTTACTGGATTCTAGGATGAGAACTGGAGAAGGCAATGGCACCCCCACTCCAGTACTCTTGCCTGGAAAATCCCATGGACGGAGGAGCCTGGTAGGCTGCAGTCCATGGGTCGCTAAGAGTAGGACATGACTGAGCAACTTCACTTTCTCTTTCCACTTCCGTGCATTGGAGAAGGAAATGGCAACCCACTCCAGTGTTCTTGCCTGGAGAATCCTAGGGACGGGGAAGCCTGGTGGGCTGCCGTCTATGGGATCACACAGAGTCGGACACGACTGAAGTGACTTAGCATAGCATAGGATGAGAACAGTGAAAGGAAGCATGAGGAGTGATGGGTAATGCTAACATTCTTAGCTCCAGGTGGTATGTGTGTGTGTGAACTTGAGGGGAGGAGTGTTGGGATATCACACTGCACACATCACAGTCCCCATCAGAGTGCTCGCTGCCCTGTATTGTAGTCACGTGATTAGCTGTGTAACCCATACAGCAGACACTGCAGATTCTGGGAGGGCGAGGACTGAGCATGTGTCTATGGTGTTCATGGTTGGATACCCTTCTGCTTGCACAGGGCTTGGGATACTCCAAGTGCCTAATATGAACCTGCTCTAAAATAGATAAACAACAAGGTCCTACTATGTAGCACAGGGAACTACAGTCAATAGCTTGTAATAAGCTGTAATAGAAAAGAATCTGAAAAGGAATCTATACATTCTGATGTGTATATATATATTCAAATATATATTTCTGAATCACCTTGTTATACACCAGAAGCTCACACAACATTGTAAATCAACTCTACTTTGACACAAAAAATAAAGAATATATTATTGTTGAATGAGTGAATGAGTTCTTGTAGTTTAATATCACAGATTGTGACCTGTTTAAAAATATCTTTTTAGAAAAAGGCTTGGCGGGGGCAGTTTAAGATGAATGAGGAAAGAACCTGCTGTCATATCTTGCTGCAAATTACTGACGTTACAAAATAGAAAAAAAAAAAAAAAAGACAAAGATGGAACTTTAAAATGTATGGCATTAACTGAACATCAAGATATGATGTAACACACTGGAGCCAATCAGTGAAGTGCTGAGTGTCTATTATGGACCAGACTCTGTGTTAGGGTCAGTGAGTAGTGATCAAACATCTGTGTTTGCTCAGGAAAGGCCTGGTTTATGACCATTGTGCCAAATGAATTTTTAAAAATACTCTCATACTCTAAAATACTCTCATAATATAGTGTTTTTATCAGGACAATATGTTAACTGATCACACTAACCCTGGGGAATGCAAGTAATTTCAATTTAAATGAAGAAAGAAGGTTGTAATTAATATTGGACTAGATGGTATTACGCTTCCCATGTGGTGCTAATGGTAAAGATCCTGTCTGCCAATTTGGGAGACCATCCCTGGGTCGGGAAGATCCCTGGGAGGAGGGCATGGCAACCACTCCAGCATTCTTGCCTGGAGAATCTCATGAAAAGAGGAGCCTACTGGGCTATAGTCCATAGTGTTGCACAGAGTTGAACATGACTGAAGCAACTTAACACAAAAGCATATAGATGGGATTCAGAGCATCAGCAGAAAGGCTCACAGAGATTTAGGGCTGTCAGGAAATTTGCCCCAGAAAAGTGCTGGGAGGAAAAAAACAAACCTCAAACTCCAAATAGAGTCAAGAAATCTCTAAAAGGAGTATCAAACGGTTGATCTAGACAGGAGCCTAAAATGGCGTCATCATCAAGAGATTGCCATCTCTTTTTTCCTTGGTTTGAAATTCCCACTGAGTCATCCCTTGGGTTTCTACAAAAAAGATGTAGGGAAGGGGGAGAGTCTTGTTTTCAGAATGCTTCTATTTTTTCCCTATTAAATGATAGTCTTAGTGATATAGAATTCTATTATTTTCTGTTGGCCAGTTATGAGAGAATGGTATTAAGTGAATAGATACATAATCACAATAGTAAAAGCTGTTTACCAGTTCAGAAGGTTACTATTTTTAAAAAAAATTATTTTATGAACGTACAATTGATTTATGATGTGTTAATTACTGCTGTATAGTAAAGTGATTCAGTTATATATATATATATACATTCTTTTTTTATATTCATCCTTATTATGGTTTATTATAAGATATGTAAGATACTGAATGTAGTTTCCTGTGTTGTACAGCATGGCCTTGTTGTTTACCCATTCTGTGTATAAATGTTTGCATCTGCTAATCGAAAACTGCCAATCCACTCCTCCCCTGCTCCCTCTCCTGGCTTGGCGACTACAAGTCTGTTCTCTATGTCTGTGAGTTTGTTTCCATTTTGTAGGTTGATTTGTGTCACATTTTAGATTCTACATATAAGTGGTGTCATATTGTATTTGTCTTTCTCTCTTTCTGACTTACTTCATTTAGGATGATAATCTCTAGTTTCATCCATGTGGCTGCAAATGGCATTATTTCATTCCTTTTTATGTCTGAGTAATATTCCATTGTGTACATGTACACACCACATCTTCTTCCTCTCAGAATGCTACTCTTACAGAGCAGTGAGGTCCGAGAAGGACTGAGACCACCCCTTCTATTCTTGTAAAGCTTTCTCTCATTGACTGATGATCAGCAATAGCAAGTTTGAAGTCTGCTTGGTTTTCACCTTGGCAGGGAACAGAGAAGATAAGAAGGTATAAAAACTGACAATAGCCTGGGCCCAATATGAGCCTTGACAGCGTCGCTGAGTCCTACATACGTGGAAGAGCTGAAAAAATTGTAACTGGGGGGAGGTGGCCATGAGAGAGGCACCAAAATGAAATCAAGTGTAATGATGTGGAGGACTTTTTTCATGAGAATTCTAAAGGGGTTGTCTCTCATGATAAAGATAGAGACATACACTGAGTATCCCAGGAGCAGATGGCCCCAGAGGAGTGCTGGAAGAGTGTGCAGAGAGGGAGAGAGTTTCCCAAGTCCTTTGAAAGGGAAACCAGGGGAGAAGGAATGAAGTGTCTAAAGAGGATTTTTAGGGAAATTTAGGAATTCTGGGAGAGGCAGAGGTTTTACCAACTTTACCCAATAGCATGGATGCTGGCAAGGATCTGGGGATCTCCGTGTATGCCAAGCACATAATTTGTATTGTTATTTTTCAACAGAATAAAGATTATGGATATAATCCATATTAAGATATAATCCTGAATAAAATAAAAAATATTACTGAAGTCATGTGGCTCAGTTGTGTCGGACTCTTTGTAACCCCATGGACTGTAGCCCATCAGGCTCCTTTGTCCATGAAATTCTCCAGGCAAGAATGCTGAAGTGGATTGTCATTTCCTCCTCCAGGGATCTTCTCATCCCAGGGATCGAGCCTGCATCTCTTTCATTTCTTGTATTGGCAGGCACAATCTTACCACTGTGCCACCTGGGAAGCCTGAAGTCACGTGACTTCTTGCTATCTATCTATCTATACATCTCTTCCTTAATGAATAATAAAATAGATATTTTTGTGTGTGAGTGTGAAGAGGACTCCTTAAAAACTTCAGAAGCAAAAGGGTGGTAAACTCAGGTTGAAAGTGAAGTGAAGTGAAGTGAAGTTTCTCAGTCGTGTCCGACTCTTTGCGACCCCATGGACTGTAGCCTACCAGGCTCCTCTGTCCATGGAATTTTACAGGCAAGAATATTGGAGTGGGTTTCCATTTCCTTCTCCAGGGGATTTTCCCAACCTAGGGATCGAACCCAGGTCTCTTGCATTGTAGGCAAACGGTTTTACCATCTGAGCCACAAGGGAAGTCAAAACTCAGGTTGGGGGCAGCCTCAATTCCTTATTCCTGGAGAAGGGAAAAGTTACCCGGTCTAGTACTCTGGCCTAGAGAATTCCATGGACTATATAGTCCATGGGGTCGCAAAGAGTTGGACACAACTGAGTGACTTTCACTTTCATTTTCAATTTCTTATTAATCTCTCTGTGTCTTTCTATTTCATACATCATTGTAATCATTGTACAGTGTTGAAATTTCATGTAGAAACAGCACACAGATTTTGCTTTTAATAAAAAAACCTAGAGGTTCTTTCTGACATAGGAATTTGATGTCTTCTTTGCATTTTCTCTGGGAAGATGAGAAAAATAAAGGGGCTGATGCATGCTTAAGGCATGTCTTGGAAGCTTTTGACTATGACAATGTTAAAAACATAGATAGGCAAAAGAAAACTGACTTACTTCTTGATGTACTCTGGGTTTATATCTGTTGAGTTCAGTTCAGTTGCTCAGTCATGTCCGACTCTTTGTGACCCTATGGGCTGCAGCATGCCAGGCTTTCCTGTCCATCACCAACTCCTGGAGCTTACTCAAACTCACGTTCATCAAGTGATGCCATCCAGCCATCTCATCTTATTCTCTGTCATCCCCTTCTCCTCCTGCCTTTAATCTTGCCCAGCATCAGGGTTTTTTCCAATGAGTCAGTTCTTCGCAACAGGTGGCCAAAGTATTGGAGCTTCATCTTCAGCATCAGTCCTTCCAATGAATACTCAGGACTGATCTCTTTTAGGATGGACTGGTTTGACCTCCTTGAAGTCCAAGGGACTCTCAAGAGTCTTCTCCAACACCACAGTTAAAAAGCATCAATTCTTCATCACTCAGCTTTCTTTATGGTCCAACTCTCACATCCATACATGACTACTGGAAAAACCATAGCTTCGACTAGATGGACCTTTGTTGGCAAAGTAATGTCTTTGGTTTTTAATATGCTGTCTAGATTGGTTATAGCTTTTCTTCCAAGAAGCAAGCATCTTTTAATTTCATGGCCTCACTCACCATCTGCAGTGATTTTGGAGCCCCCCAAAATAAAGTCTGTCACTGTTTCCATTGTTGTCCCATCTATTTGCCATGAAGTGATGGGACTGGATGTCATGATCTCAGTTTTTTGAATGTTGAGTTTTAGGCCAACTTTTTCACTCTCTTCTTGCACTTGCACATCAAGAGGCTCTTTAGTTTTTCTTCACTTTCTGCCATAAGGGTGGTGTCATCTGCATATCTGAGGTTATTGATATTTCTCCTGCCAATCTTAATTCCAGCTTGTGCTTCATCCACCCCAGCACTTCTCATGATGTACTCTGCATATAAGTTAAATAAGCAGTGTGATAATATACAGCCTTGACGTACTCCTTTCCTAATTTGGAGCCAGTCTGTTTTTCCATGCCCAGTTCTAACTGTTACTTCTTGACCTGCATACAGATATCTGTGGCCATTAGCTAATCATGTTGTGTTTGTTCTTTGTAATGCTGATGTCCCTCTCACAGCATCCTTCTTTCCTCTGCTCTCTGGTTCAGTTGGGTTAGTAGCTTTACTCTTGCAATGCTTTCTGTTTCCTGTTAATATTTAAGGACTATGATGTGGCTATGTGAGTGAGTATTGATGTTCTGGCTTCTTTCACTAAACATATCGTCAATTTCCCCACGTCATTCAAATTTTTATTTAAAATGACTGTTTCCCTAGAGTCCCATATCTATATCTTATCATTCATTAAACTCTTCTGTGGACCCTGGTGGGCTACAGTCCATGGGACTCATGTACATGACTGAGCAGAGCATAGCAGCAAGTTCATTTGTGGGTAATTTCTCAGATTTTGCCATTACAAACAGTGCTGTGGTCTACAGGGTTGTAGGATCACGTTGTCCTCCTCCACCCTGAATTATTCTTCCGTTCATAGTCTGACATGCTCAGGGCACCACTTCCTCACCCTCTGCCCATGTGCTCAGGATGGGGCTCAGGAGTTGAGCCTACGGTCTGCTCACCGGCTTCCCCTGCCTACATTAGTCGATGGCTCAGCAACGGGCTTGTGAGCCAGTCAGAGCCAACTACATGCACTGATTCCTTGGCTAAGACTTCTGAGAGACTCACAGTCCCTCCTCCAGGATTTACAATGAGAGACCAGGAAAGTGGTGTCGCTGCCACCGCAGGGAGCCTCAGAATGACACCTGTGAGGAAAGTAGAGCAGAACCCAAAGACAGAAGCCACAGAAAACAACAAAAACAAACAGACACAACCTTCAGTCCTGTTAGGCACCTTGACTTTTCCTTTATTGAACCACTAAATCCTACACCTAGTCCCCTGCCACCTACTACACATCTGTAACCTGTTGTAACCTCTTTGTTCACATATCTTGTTTTGAGTTTTCATTGATTTTTTCCCCTTTATTTTTTAATTGAAGTATCAAAGTTGTGTTATTTTCAAGTGTATAGCAAAGTGATTCAGTTATACACACACACATATATATGTATATAAATCTATTCTTTTTCAGATTGTTCACATATCTTTGACCTCATAGCAAATAACAGCTAATATATGCTGAGTGCTTGCCTTCTGTCCAGCACCATGTGAAAGGCTTTCATTTGTGATCACATTTAGCCCTTCTAATAATCATCACAAATGGCTACTATTACCATCTTCACTTTACACATGAGAAAACTAAGGCTCAGAGAAAAGAGGAGAATAAAACACAAGTGCAAAGTCACAAGCAGAGCCAGGATTCAATCCTCAGTTTGTTCCAGGGCCAGAGCTATATCACATCTACTTTTCTGCTACTCCTAACTCCCTTTATTCATTCTCTATGAACAGAATGAACTTTTATATGGAATCAGAAAGACTCAAGCACGTAAAGCCTCTATGAAGAGCAGTGTAAAGAGTTAAAGGTTTTGATACTGGAGCAGGATACAAGAAAATAAAAGGCTAGGTTTTAGAAAGATCAAAAGAAGAAGGGTCTGAGAAAAGTCCAGAGATAAAGTTTAGTCTGCCAGAGCTGAGAGCTCATGTGAAAACATGAGTGATGAGATTGAATCAGATTTTGAATCCTACTTTAAAAAGTCTAATCATGGTATTAGTAGCAATGGGGAGCCCTTGATTACTTCAGAAAGTGTGAAAGACTCTTGGTTTGGTGGCGCTCCATGAACCATGCATGTTCATTTACTTGTGGCTTCCCTCCACACTGATTTCAGTTGGCTATTTAAATTATGTTATGTCAGTTATGTCTGACTCTTTGTGATCCCATGGATTGCAGCACCTCAGGCTTCCCTGTCCTTCACCATCTCCCAGAATTTTCTCAAGCTCATGTCCACTGAATTGATGATGTCATCCAACCATCTCATCCTCTATCATCCCCTTCTTCTTCTGCCTTCCATCTTTCTCAGCATCAGGGTCTTTTCCAGTGAGTTGACTCTTCTCATCAGGTGGCCAAAGTATTGGAGCTTCGGCTTCAGCACCAGTCCTTTCAATGAATATTTAGGGTTAATTTCCCTTTGGATTGACTGGTTGGATCTCCTTGCAGTCCAAGGGACTCTCAAGAGTCTTCTCCAACACCACAGTTCTTTAGCAGACATCATGTAAATGAAAGCCTCTTGGGCACTGGCACATTTGGGTTTATCCTCCTGGAAGGCTCTTTCTTAGAACCCAACTGTCAACTGTGAAGAAGCCCAAGCAACTACAGAGAAAGGTCCATGGAGAAGAAGAGGTCACCTGGCTGACAACTCCAGCTGTGCTCCTGCTGGCATCTACCAGCTCCTGACAGCCACATGAAATGAGGTCATTTTGGATATTCCAGCCATCTCATCATTCCAACAGGGAGCCAAAGAATCACCCAGCCAGCCCTTAAAATGGTGAAAAATAATTAATTGCCATTGCTCTAGGCCACAAAGTTTGGGGTGGTTTGTGATATAATAGATCAGTAACATAGCTCAAGATGGTTTTAGAAAAGGCAGAGGAACCAGAGATCAAACTGCCAACATCTGCTGGATCATCAAAAAAGCAAGAGAGTTCCAGAAAAACATCTATTTCTGCTTTATTGACTATGCCAAAGCTTTTGACTGTGTGGATCACAATAAACTGTGGAAAATTCTGAAAGAGACGGAAATGCCAGACCACCTGACCTGCCTCTTGAGAAACCTGTATGCAGGTCAGGAAGCAACAGTTAGAACTGGATATGGAACAACAGACTGGTTAGAAGTAGGAAAAGGAGTATGTCAAGGCTGTATGTTGTTACCCTGTTTATTTAACTTATATGCAGAGTACATCATGAGAAACACTGGGCTGGATGAAGCACAAGCTGGAATCAAGATTCCTGGGAGAAATATCAATAACCTTAGATACGCAGATGACACCACCCTTATGGCAGAAAGTGAAGAAGAACTAAAGAGCCTCTTGAAAGTGAAAGAGGAGAGTGAAAAATTGGCTTAAAGCTCAACATTCAGAAAACTAAGATCATGGCATCTGGTCCCATCACTTCTTGGCAAATAGATGGGGAAACAGTGGAAACAGTGGCTGACTTTATTTTTCTGGGCTCCAAAATCACTGCAGATGTTGACTGCAGCCATGAAATTGAAAGACACTTACTCTTTGGAGTAGCTCTTCCCTGTAGCTCAGATGGTAAAGAATCTGCTTGTAATGCAGGAGACCTGGGTTTGATCCCTGGGCTGGGAAGATCTCCTGGAGAAGGGAATGGCAATCTACTCCAGTATTCTTGCCTGGAGAATCCCATGGACAGAGGAGCCTGGCGGGGTACAGTCTGTTGGAGTCGCAAAGAGTCGGACACAACTCAGGGAGGACTACTACTACTCCTTGGAAGGAAAGCTATGACCAGCCTAGACAGCATATTAAAAAGCAAAGACATTACTTTGCCAACAAAGGTCCATCTAGTCAAGGCTATGGCTTTTCCAGTAGTCATGTATGGATGTGAGAGTTGGACTGTGAAGAAAGCTGAGCGCTGAAAAATTGATGCTTTTGAACTGTGGTGTTGGAGAAGACTCTTGAGAGTCCCTTGGACTGCAAGGAGATCTAACCAGTCCATCCTAAAGGAGATCAGTCCTGGGTGTTCATGGAAAAGACTGATGTTGAAGCTGAAACTCCAATATTTTGGCCACCTGATGCGCAGAGCTGACTCATTTGAAAAGCCCCTGGCGCTGGGAAAGATTGGGGGCAGGAGGAGAAGGCTGGGGGGCAGGAGGAGAAGGGGACGACAGAGGATGAAATAGTTGGATGACATCACCGACTCAATGGACATGGGTTTGGGTAGACTCCGGGATTTGGTGATGAACAGAGAGGCCTGGCGTGTTGTGGTTCATGGGGTCACAAAGAGTTGGACATGACTGAACGACTGAACTGAACTGAATTGAACACAGTCGAGAGTGGTCTTCTTGCTTGCCATCCCCCACCCCTTCTTCTTTCCAGCAAACATGAAGGGCTCTGTGGACAATGCAAAGATCAAGAGAAGGAAGCCTCAGGATAGCTGTCCTGAAGGAGCATGGTGATCCTTGCCCTTCTGGCTCTGCCTTGCCTCCTTCTGAGCTTCACACTTTCATTTCCAGTGGGTTATCAATATTTCCAAAGCAGAATTCAGTTTCTTCCACTTGAAACTCCCCTTTCTCTCCTATATTCATGTTGGTAACTGGTATTGTCATGTGCCCAGGTGGCCAAGAAAGAAATTTCAGGCTCCTTTTGACCCTCCCTTCATGGTTGGTCCCATGTTCACTTACCAGCCTGTACTGCTGCAGATACTGCACTGAAGAGGGGGATGCCTGGATACCAATGGATCTCCTGCAGCCACTCTCATAGAGGTCATGGCCACTGGGACCATTGCAGCTGGGGCACTGACATGTTTTCTTGAAAAGAATGGGGAGCTAGGCCTCCAGCCAATGTATAGCTTTATCTTCAGAGCCAGTGGTTCTGCCCTCTTCCTCCACCACCAGTCTTGGCAGGATGAAGACTCAGTTGCAGTCAAGGCAGGGTAGACACAAAGGAGACTGCACTCATTGTAGATTTAGAAGTTTATCCTCCTTTGTGCAGGACCTAGACCAAGGCCTTCCCAGATGGCACTAGTGGTAAAGAACCCACCACCCAATGCAGGAGACATGAAACCCAGGTTTGATCACTGGGTTGGGAAGAACCCTTGGAGGAGTGGATGGCAAACCACTCCAGTACTCTTGCCTGGAGAATCCCATGGACAGAGAATCCTGGCGGGCTTTGGTCCATAGGATCACAAAGAGTCAGACACAACTGAAGCAACTTGGCACACAGATTAAAGAATGTTTTGAAAAGTCCAAAACATATTTAATTAATATAAAGTTGAATCATTTGTGCTACATTTAGATTATGAGCAGAATGCAGTATCCTGGCACTTTGTTAGCCAGGCGATCTGATTTCATTGCTTACTTCTGGATGCACAATAATGCCATACGAATGAGAAGCCAGGTATCATTCTTAGATGATTTTTTTTTTCCTCCATACTCTAAAGATCACTTATCTTTCCCATTCAGTGCTAGAAGAGGGAGTCAAGAGACCCAGGCTGGGAGCAGCGGCTTGTCTCTGTGGCGTCTCAGTGTGTGTTACAGGTGTTTCCCTAAGGTGGCAACAGCTGACACCCCTTCTTTTGGGTGGATGCTGCTCCCCTCCTAGAGCAGACAACTTGGCCACCTTGCCTCCTCACCTTTTGTACGGAGCAGAAAATGGCCACGTGTTCTTCCATCTCTCCTGGGGTTCTGATGCAGTGCAGCCGTCAGCAAGTTGTGTGACTTCACATTTCTGCATCTGGGTTTCTTGGGTCTGGGGTCAGGAGACCTGGGCGAGGGGAGGAGTTGGGGGAAGTCTTACCTCCTCCTCTTGGTCACAGCATGACCTTGAATAAGCTCTTGACTTGAGAAGGCACTCATTTTCTGGTTTGGAAAAAGGAGGCAAGTAAATCAGAGCATCTGTAAGAATCTCCTTCCAGATTCAAAAAGCTTGTACGTGCTGTGGAAAACTAGGCACGTATTCAGACACTTCCATTTCCTTACAGGACTTGGTTTTAATAGTCTCCTGCCATCTTCCTCCCCTTATTGCGACTCAGTCAATTAGACTGTGTTTTAGTTTTGCTCTGTTCACCAAATGAGGATAATAAGGGATGCCTTCGAGGGAGTCAGGGAGGATAAACTAATTAAGGGTCGGAAAATCCTAGTGGCCGCGCGCCTGTTAAGTGGTCATGATTCTAAACAGATCCTTCTGGCTTCTCAGCCTCTCACTGCCTGAGTGTCAGATGGTCCCATTTATAATATGATGTCTTGTTTTATCAAAACAGACACATGGAAGCACTGAGAGGGTGGATCTCGGAAGCAAAGGCCAGGATGCTGGCTGGGGTGCACATGGAGGAGGGTGGGAGTCAGGAGCTGAAGGAGGAAGGAATCCGAGTGGAAGCAACTGCTGGTATGATTGAGACCTGGGGACCCCAGTTTGTTGTCTGTCATTGGTAGGATTAGTGAGAGGCAGAAAGGATGATGTGGAAATGTGCAGAAGCGAATTCTGGCTCTGTGTCTGCTGTTGGCGCTCCTGGCTTGGGGTTCCGATCTCTCCTTACTGACCTTGATTGTGTGGGGGTCGGGGGCAGGGGAGAGAAGCCTCGAGAGGGCAGCTGTAAGAAATGCAGAATCTACTTCCTTAAGAGAATCCTGCCCTGGCACTGAAAAGCCTAACCAGCTCATTCAACACACCACTAGAGCATATTGCTTGTTGATCTAATTATGTTCTGGATGGCTCGACAGTTCAGAAACTAGAAAGCATGTATTTCAGAACAGAACATAAACACGCGCCATTGTGTATGTCAAGTTTTAAATTATTTTTTGATGCCTTTTGTTTGAAATTAATTCCTTCTTCTTAACATTTCCCTATTGCCTTTGGGACTGCCCTATATTTGAGGTATTGATGTAACTACCATGATAAATTGTAAGCTCCTTGGACTTCCCTGGTGGCTCAGATGGTAAAGCGTTTGTCTACGATGCGGGAGACTCGGGTTCGATCCCTGGGTTGGGAAGATCCCTTGGAGAAGGAAATGGCATCCACTCCAGTACTATTGCCTGGAAAATCCCATGGACAGAGGAGCCTGGTAGGCTACAGTCCATGGGGTCGCAAAGAGTCGGACACGACTGAGCGACTTTATGTTCACGTTGAGAGCAGAGAACATGTTATTCATTGTGAGCTCCTTACAGTGTCTGAAAACTGCTTTCAACATAAAATGTCTTTGATAACCACCGATTAAGATGAATTGTGCTATATGAAGAAAGAATATATAGAATTGAATAACAGGATTTTAGAATTTTAGGATTTTTGATTTCATTGAATTTATCACTCAGGGGAATGCTCTTTTTTTTTTTTTTTTGCCACTGATTTAACTTCCTTTAAAAAATATTTATTTATTTATTTGCCTACATGGAGAAGAGGGGGGCGACAGAGGATGAGATGGTTGGATGGCATCATTGAATTAATGGACATGAGTTGGAGCAAACTCCTGGAGACAGTGAAAGACAGGGAAGGCTGGCATGCTGCAGTCTATGGGATCACAAAGAGTTGGACATGACTGAGCGATTGAACAACAACATGGGTCTTAGTTTGAGTATTTGGGATCTTTGATCTTCACTGAGGCATTGGGGATCTTTAGCTGCAGCGAGTGGGATCTGTTTCCCTGATCAAGGATTGAACCTGAGTCCCCTGCATTGGGAGCTTGGAGTCTTAGCCACTGGACCACCAGGGAAGTCATGATTTGACTTTGTTTGTGAGGCTAGAACTCTCCTTTTGATGTAATAACACAAAATTAGTTTATTTGGTCACATTGCCTCGGAAAGCAGAGGGCAGTGACCTAAGGGAAAAAAAGTGAGATGAAATTAATTTTGTTTGGGGCAAAGAATGAAAGGATGGAAGAGGATGGGTAACAGGAGAAAAGTGGCAAAGGACAAGTTTCACTTTATGAGCTGGCCTTTGGGCAGATTTGATTTTAGTTATGTAACCTCTCACTCAAGTGGCTCACCTCTGCACACACCTTGATATGGGACAACTGAAGTCGTTTGTTGCCCTATGTCACCAAACACATTAAATGAAGTACACACTCATTCTGTCTTCTGATTAGGTTGAACTTTGGATAATGATGTATATTGTCAGCAGATTCTTCTGCTACTATTCTTACCACATAATTTGCTAAGGAATATTTACCTTTGTACTCAGTGTATCTAGAAGGTAGAGGTATGAGGTTGTAATTTCATGCTCTTGATAGTCAGGAGGAAAATTTACTGACCCTTAAGTCATAGGCTTTCACCTTGAGTGGGAAAATATATAGCATCGAAGAAATAAAGTGTTCTAGACTTGCCTTGGCCTGAAGAATTACTTTACTTCTTCTCTTATTTCATAAATGAGACTACTGAGACCCTGAGAGCTTAAATGATATGCCCAAGACTGGAATCAGAATCCAGGCTTAGGGTTCTATGTGCTGGATAGTATTTGCTACTTTTCCCTACTATCTGGCTTGAATTCATAGAAATGATCATTTTCTTCTATTTAGCTTTATTTTGGGTTGGGTTGTTTTTCAGTCACTGTGTCTTACTCTTTGAGACCTCATGAATGGCTGCATGTCAGGCTTCCTTGTCCTTCATTATCTCCTGGAGTTTGTTCAAACTCATGTTCACTGAGTCCGTGATGCTGTCTAACCATCTCATCCTCTGCTATCCCCTCTTTCTTTTGCCTTCACTCTTTACCAGCATCAGAGTCTTTTCCAATGGATCAGTTCTTTGTATCAGGTGGCCAAGTTACTCCAGTAGCTGAAGCTATTGGAGCTTCAGGTTTAGCATCAATCCTTCTAGTGAATATTCAGAGTTGATTTCCTTTAGGATTGACTGGTTTGACCTCCTTATAGTTCAAGGGACTCTCAAGAATCCTCTCCAGCACCACAGATGGAATGCATCAATTCTTTGGTGCTCAGCATTTCTTTGTGGTCCAACTCTCACTTCCGTACATGACTACTGGAAAAACCACAGCTTTGACTATATGGACCTTTGTCAGCAAGTAATGTCTCTGCTTTTGAATATGCTGTCTAGGTTTGTCATAGCTTTTGTTCCAGGGAGCAAATGTCTTTTAGTTTATTGGTTTCAGTCACTGTCTGCAGTGATTTTGGAGTCCAAGAAAATAAAATCTGTCACTATTTCCCCATCTATATGCCATGTAGTGATGGGACCAGATGCCATATTTTGGGTATCATATATCATATACAATTCAGCAGATTGCCTTCTCTGTGGGTTGATTACCAGGATTTGTATTCTCATGGTTACTGGAATCTTTATGGTAAGAATATTAGGCTCCTTCTAGCCCATTTTTAGAGGGTTTAGTTTAACTTAGTATGTATATGTAAATATGTGAAAGTGAAAGTCACTCAGTTGCATCAGACTCTTTGTGACCTCGTGGACTATACAGTCCATGGAATTCTCCAGGCCAGAATACTGGAGTGGGTAGCTGTTCGCTTCTCCAGGGGATCTTCCCAACCCAGGGATCAAACCCAGGTCTCCTGTGTTGCAGGCGGACTCTTTACCAGTTGAGCCACCAGGGAAGTCCAAGAATACTGGAGTGGGAAGCCCCTTCTCCAGTGGATCTTCCTGACCCAGGAATCAAACCGGTGTCTCCAGCTGAGCTACCAGGGAAGCCCCTATGTATATATGTGTGTATATACATATATATATTTTGGTTGTGCTGGGTTTTTTGTTGCTGCACACAGGCTTTTTCTAGGTGCAGTGAGCAGAGGCTCCTCCTTGTTGCAGTGCACTGGCTTCTCACTGTGGTGGCTTCTCTTGTTGTGGAGCACAGGCTCTAGGTGCACAAGCTTCCATGGATGCAGCATATGGGCTCTAGAGCATGGGCCCAGTAGTTGGGGCACGCAGGCTTAGTTGCTCTGCATCATGTGGAATTTTCCTGGACCACGGATCGAACCGGTGTCCCCTGCATTGGCAGTCAGAGTCATGCACTGTACCACCAGGGAAGTCCAACTTGGTATTTTTAGAAGCTAGCAAAGGATTTATAAGAAATGACTGTATCCATATATGTAATCCATTTATTGTTACTATTGTATCAGTAAGGAATGCTTTCTGTTACAAATATGCTGTTTTATAGGTTTAAGCAATAAAGATAAGTGGGTGAGCAGAAATTCAACAGTGTCTTCAAAATCCAAGTATTTCTAACTGTCTGCTCTACCATTCTCTGTATTATCCTGCTTAATCATTGTTTCAAGATAGCGACCTTGTTTCTAGGCAGCAAGAGGGGAATGGATCAGTACTGGTGATCTTATTTACTTCTTTTGAAGAAAATGTTTTTTAAAAGTTTGTCCACCTTCCAACCTGTAAATTTCTTACTTCTCATTGGTCAGAGCTGTGTCAAATGTTAACTCTTATTTGAAAAGGGACTTAAAAGGAGTTATATAGCTTTCCCCCCTTTTTTAACCTATATAATGGATGTGGGCAAGATAAATATATCCAACATGTGTTGAGTTGGCCAAGCTTCAATGTAATGTAGCCCAGAAGTAGATATATGCATAACTGTAAGTAATGTTCCACACCAACTTCTAATTCTGTTTACTTTCTGGTCCATCTTCTCTGATGGAGAAGTCAGAATTCTTGCTTCTTTGGTTAGATCCTAGAGAATTTACTGGATGTGCCAAATATGCCCAAACTGAGAGATACACAAAATTAAAGGGTCACTAGGCATGCTGAGAAGGCTTCCCAGGTGGCTCAGTGGTAAAGAATCTGCCCGCCAATGCAGGAGACCCCAGAGATGTGGGTTTGATCCCTGAGTCGGGAAGATCTCCTGGAGGAGGAAATGGCAATCCACTCCAGCATTCTTGCCTGGGTAATCCCATGGATAGAGGAGCCTGGTGGACTACAGTCTGTGGGGTCACAACGAGTCAGACATGACTGAGCCACACACACACACACACACACGCAAACTGGGATCAAGTACACATGCAGATTGGGATGTGAGTACAAAGGAGTCATCCAAAGGCGAGAAAGTCTATCAAATTGGTTAAATTTATAGGCTCTGAAGCTAGATTGTTCTAGACTTATGCTCTGGCTCTACCACTTCCTAACTTTGTGACTTTACCACACTACATAACCTTTCTAAAGCCTCAGTTTTTGCATGATATTAATGAAGATAATAATACCTTATTCATTGGGTTATTGTGAGGAGGTATGTTTATAGGGCCCTGAGCACAGTCTCTGGCTCATAGTAAGTATTCAATATCATCACCATCATCATCATCAAACACAAGAGGTTTGAAGTATAGATGTTAGGAACTGGTGTCTAGACTGAAGAACTCTCATAGTTTGAGGTATGAGAGGAGGTTAAGTGGAAAAGCAAGAGAATGAAGTCAGAGAATACATATTCCCTGCTGTGAGGTGTGCTGCCTCCTTTAAAAGGATTCCCTGTTGCAAGATAGTATGAGTGACTCATTCATGGGGGTGTATCTCTTGTGGCTTAAACATATCTCCTGACAGGTGGTGTACTGTATAGGATTCCAGAGTATGGAAAAGGGCTGGCTGGGGGAAGAAGTGCTGGCAATAGAGTTCTCATGAGAGTAGGGTGGGAACCTTCTGGTCATGGATCTTCAGCCAAGGGTGCCGCAGCCTATGAGAACCTTCATGATAAAAGCCACAGAGAATTAGCTTCTCCCTTTGATCTCTCTTGCTCTGTTTTGATTGATTGATTAATTGTGTGTGTGTTTTATGAGTCATTGGGAATGCCCATTAGCAGTGCCCACTTATACAGCAGTAGCTCTAGGTAGAGTGGGCATTTGGGCTCATTGGAATATAACTTGGTTCACACACCTATATGATTGTTTAAGTCCATTACTGTCTAGGATTTAAAATGAGGTGGACCTGCAAACACAGTTCACGTGTTATCCACTATTTTCTTGGCTGGACAACATCTGACTACCAAATAAAAAGCTATTCATATTTATCACTGAGAAGGCAATGGCGTCCCACGCCAGTACTCTTGCCTGGAAAATCCCATGGATGGCAGAGCCTAGTAGGCTTCAGCCCATGGGGTCGCTAAGAGTCAGATACGACTGAGAGACTTCACTTTCATTTTTCACTTTCATGCATTGGAGAACGAAATGGCAACCCACTCCAGTGTTCTTGCCTGGAGAATCTCAGGGACAGGGGAGCCCGGTGGGCTGCTGTCTATGGGGTTGCACAGAATCGGACATGACTGAAGCAACTTAGTAGCAGCAGCAGCAGCATCTTTATCAGGGCTTCCCTGCTGGCTCAGTGGTGAAAGAATCCACCTGTCAATTCAGGAGACGCAGGTTTGATCCCTGAGTTGGGAAGATCCTCTGGAGAATGAAATGGCAACCCAATCCAGTATTCTTGCTTGGGAAATCCCATGGACAGAGGAGCCTGATGGGCTAAACTCCATGGGGTCTCAAAAAATCAGACACAACTTAGCGACTAAAACAACAAGACAACAAACATCTTTATCAACAGCTATGAGTTGTCAGGTCCATGGTTCCCTCCCCTTTCAGAAAAGACCTGATATAGACGATAGTGTTAAACACATATGCTAGACGCTATTGTCTATGTTAACTGATTTAACCCATGAAACAACTCTGTAAGATAGGTATAATGATTACCCAGATATTTACAGATGAGAAAACTGAGGTCAAGTAACTTACAAAGACTATAAAGATGTCTGTTGTGTTGAAAAAACAATGTGGGTAGTTTTAAGGCTGTGTCTAAACTTAGGCTAAGACCCATGACTTCAGAAAGGCTAAGAAAATTGATCTGCGATTATTCCTGTAGATTGTTCTATCCTAACTTTTACATGAAGAGTGGAGTTTCACAAAGCACTGATCTAAACCTTTTGTGTTAAGACAGAGATAGTAAAAAGAAGAAAAGCTCACGTCTTGGCTTTTCTTAACATACATTAGCCAATGACGTGTGCAAGGCTCTTCTTTGCCCACACCATGAATTGATTGACAGGTGAGATTTGTCTTGCAGTTTCATGTGGGGCAGTTTTTAGGAATCCAGCCGCATGAAAAGGCTTGAAGAGGAGAGTTTGCCAAGGAAAAAGTAATGAAGATTGAGGTGGATCTTGTAAAGAATAAATAGAAGGAGGCTGGGCAGGAAATTCTGAAAGTGAAAAATGCAAGACCTACACACGAGCAATTCATTTTCACTGGAATATAGGGGATATGAAAGGGAGTATTTGAAGTAAGAAGAATGGGAGATGGATCATGGAGGACTTGAAATGCCAGACCAAGGAGTAAAAATTCTATTCAGTAGGTAATGGGAGACCTAATAAATACAATTCAAGTGAAAATAGGGACCCTGGGGAATTCCCTGGCAGTCAAGTGGTTGGACTCTGCTTCCTTTGCAGGAAGCATGGGTCAATCTCTGTTCAGGGAACTAAGATCCTGCAAGCTGTATGATGTGGGGGAAAAAAAAATTGGGGTTTTGGGAGGAAGGCCAACTATTATTTCATTTACATTCACATATAAGCCCAACATGGGCTATTATAGTCACTGCCTGACTGTGACTCCAGATTGGAGGTTGTGATCGGGTATTTATTTACTTATTTTTCAAGTGTACACCAAAGTGATCTAGTTTTATATGTATAAATGTTATATTCAAACACATGTTCCTTTTCAGATTCTTTTCCATTACAGGTTACAACAAGATATTGAATATAGCTCCCTGTTACACAGTACGTCCTTGTTGTTAATCTACATTATGTATCTGTTAATCCCAGATACATTAATTATGTATCTGTTAATGTGTATCTGTTAATCCCAGACTCCTAATTTATCCCTCTTCTCCATCACCTTTGGCAACTCTAAGCTTGTTTTCTATGTCTGTGATTCTATCTGTTATGTAAGTTCATTTATATCATTTTTTTTAGATTCCACATATAAATGATATCATAGGATATCTGTCTTTCTCCATCTGCTTTACTTCATTTAATATGGTAATCTCTAGGTTCATCAATGTTTCTGTAAATAGCTTTGTTTCATTCTTCTTTATGACTGAGTATTGTGGCTCAGACGGTAAAGAATCTGCCTGTGATACAGGAGACAGCGTTCAATCCCTGGATCAGGAAGATTCCCTGGAGAAGGGAATGACTACTCACTCTGATATTCTTGCCTGGAGAATTCTATGGACAGAGGAGCCTGGCAGGCTACAGTCCATGGAGTTGCAAAGAGTTGGACACGACTGAGCAACTAACACTTTCAATATTCCATTGTACATATGTACGACATCTTCTTTATCCATTCATCTGTTGATGGACACTTGGATTGCTTCCTTGCCTTGGTTGTTGTAAACACTACAGCTTGTGGTATGGTGTTTCAATGCCCATTGTTGTCTCTTTGACCACCACAGGTGTCTGAAAGTAAGACTGGGGTAAAGAAAGATTACCAAATAAATGGTAAATGAGTGGAACTAGGATTTATGTTTTCTGACTCTTAGATCACTTTGTTCATTTGACAGATATTTTTGAGTATCATTTTAGGTACAGTAGATACAACCATTAATGAACACGGTTTTAGGGAAAATGATCATCCCAAACTTAATCCACTGCCTGTCTTACTGGCTCCACCTTTACATTTTTGGGTTTGGACCCTTTCCATTGCTCCTGTAAAACATCCAGTTCTGAGCTGCCATTATCTCTTGCCCAATTCCTTTCATAGCCTCTTAACTGGGCTCATGGCTTTTATTCTTGAGTTTCTATAAACACACAGAAACTAGAGTGATATCATAAAAGCAGAAGTCAGATCTTGCCACTCAGCTTCATAATACACTTCAGTGGCTCCTGTGATGAAAATTGAAACATCTCTCCACATTGCCCAAGTCCTTGTATGGATACACTTTCCTGCTCAAGACCTCTGATCTACCCCTAGTCTCTCTCCATTGTTCACTATGCTCCATTCCCATCTACCTCGCGCTGTTTCTAGAACGGTCTGGTCGTAGTGTACTCCTTTACTCCTGCTCTTTCCTTTGCTTGGAATGTTCTTCTAGATTCCAGCATGGCCACACATCCCCTCCCTTGAATGTCATTTAGATTTCTATTTAAATGTCATCTCCTCAGACAGCCGTTCTCTATCTAGCTATCTTTATGCACTTTGAATGACATGAAATTATGCTTTTAATTCTTTGTCTGTTTATTTATTGTGGGTATTGCTCATCAGGACGTAAGCTCTGTGTAGAGAGGACTTTGCTTACTGGCTCATTATGATGTCCCCAGCACCTATGACAGGACCTGGCCTGTGAACACACAAAAGTATCATTGAGTGAATGATTAGTATTGGGACTTCTTCCACAGCTTAGAGGAAAAGTTGCTTCATGCTTCAAAAAACTCAGCATTTATCTTCATACCTTTTCCTAACTTATCGCAGCTTCAGATTTGCCCTTCTTGACTTTTGCAGCTCCTGAATAAGCGACATCCATTTTAGGTATATTACTGGCAGGCTGCAAATAGTAGAGTGCATTTCTGATTTAAATTCTTT
Source organism: Tragelaphus eurycerus (assembly GCA_935064755.1). Lineage (NCBI taxonomy): Eukaryota > Metazoa > Chordata > Mammalia > Artiodactyla > Bovidae > Tragelaphus > Tragelaphus eurycerus. Next base: position 51,944,982 of record CAKXYN010000007.1, read on the forward strand.
TGGCTGCTGTGAATAGTTTTTCTCTGGTTGTTAGTAATTAAAACAAACAAGTCGAAAGACTCATATTATTCTATTTCATTGCCAAATTGGATATTGCTCAACTCAAAATTAAATGTACACACACCCATAAAACTAGCCAAACTGGCTATTACAATTACATAAAGTTCCTTGTGTTCATTAGCAGTGTTACCTTTCATGGTTTATCCTGTTTGGCATATACATCAAAGTAACAGTCATAAGGCTTATATAAAATTTAAAGCATGTAGATGTGGAAAAAATTTTAAGATTTTTTGTTTGTTTGTTTGTTTCCAGCTAAATTTCAACAAAAGCATAACCTTGTTACTGTACTATAAAGCTTAAGGCACAGAATAGGGAAACTCAGTATTTTGTCAAAACTTGGTACTTTCAGCCCAACTGTCAGAGTCACCTAAAAATGGCAGACATGATTCAGCTTTGTACTCTGCATCTTGGGAATTAGTGTCAGAATACCAGCCCTGATCTCTTTAGTGAATGATTCATTTGCTAACATGATTAACAATTCGGGGAGCCAGCAATGTTGGCCACTAATATCAGATTTTAAGAAGCTGTCTGTTTCAATAGCATTGCAAATGTATTTGTTTGTATTTGGGGATAGGGAAGTCTTGAATCTGCTTTTGTGATTTTTAATGCTTTTATTTGAACCAGGAGAATGAACTTCTTAGGATTTCTAACACTTTCCGTTTTTTTATGGGTAGTACCCATCCATGAGAAAAACAAAGCAATTAATCGTTTAGGGGAATTAAGAGTAAAAGAGTGACAAAGCATCACCAAGAAAATCTTGTAGATCAAGTTCATAGAGGTTTGACGAGTATGTTAAGTAAAAACTACTTAACTTCAGTTCATTGTTTGATTCAACCTTTTTGAACACAAAGAATTCAGGAAAATTGGGGCAGATGGTCAGATTGAGATTTGGTTATATGATTATTGGTTCACATGTCTGTCTCTCAGGGTGGTCTGTGAGCTCCTTGAAGTTAAAACCTTATTCATCATTATTTCCCATTGTTTGGCATGGCAAGTTGTGTAGCTTAATTACAAGGATGATTGTGATGATGCCTGTCATGGCTAACTTCGCTCTGCTCACCACCAGTCAGGCACTATGCTAATTGCTTGGTATACATTGCCATATTGAATTCTTTTTCTTGAAAATTTTTATTTTTTAAAATTATTCTTAAAATTTTTATTGAAATGTAGTTGATTTACAATGTTCTGATTTCAGGTGTATAGCAAAGTTTTATATATATAAATATATATTCTTTTTCAAATTATTTCCCATTATACATTTTTATAGGATATTGACTATGGTTCCCTGGGCTATATAGTAGCTTACTGTTGGTTAGCTATTTTACATATAATCGTGTGCATATTTTAATCCCAAGCTCCTAATTTATCTATCCCCCTTTCCCCTTTGGTAAAAATAAGTTTGTTTTCTGTGTCTGTGAGTCTATTTCTCTTCTGTGAATAAGTTCATTTGTATCATTTTTTTAGGTTTTACATATAAGCCATGTAAGATATTTGTCTTTCTCTATCTGGCTTGCTTCACTTCGTAGGACAATCTTTAGGTCCATATCATCTTTAATTCTTGCAACAATATAATCTATCCATGTTTGAGGAGGAAACTGAAGTTTAGAGATGTTCATTAACTTGTCTACAGTCACACACAGCTAATGAAGTGTTGGACCTGGGATTCTAAACCATTTCTCTTCTTTATTCTAAGTCCATAATGTTAATTACGACACTATGCTTGTTGCCTGAATGAGTGAGTGTAGGGCCCCTCCTCCACCTGAGTGGAGTTAAAATGTGACAAACAGAACTAGATGATGGTCGTGTCCTAGAATAAACCTCACCAACCAGAAAGAGATGAGAAACTTTCAGTGTGGGTAGCAAGAGATGAAAGGATTGCCTATGTCACTGATTAGCTTAAAAAAAAAAAAAAAAAAAGAAACCTAAACAGAGAGGAAAGTAGGAATTTTTAAAAAGAGAAGGTAAGTTTTCGTCCCTGGAAGCTTCTGAAGTGATATGCTTAAACCCTCATCCTGTTCAAATTCCTGTGGGTATGTGTGGAGCAGGAGAGGAGAAAGTCCGTGGGAAGGTTTGAGCACGGCTCTGCATACTGAACTGCCCTCTCTTCTTCCCCAGAGTCGTATGTGCTTCGGAGGCACATGGGTGGAAAGTTTTGCCCACTTTGGCTGCCTTCCCTAATGTGCGTGGGTGGAGGTTTGCACGCCCAGCACTTCCATGGGGAGTTCAGGTTGCTTTACCTGCTTTTGGGTCTAACAGGGTGAGACATGTACCTGTGTTTGCAGGCCTGTCCCAGGAAAACTTGTCATACTGGATATGGAAATCGTTAAAGCAAAGTGGGAGGCAAGGTTGTCTTCTTTTCATGTCGATACTGGGGTTGCTTTCCTCCTGTCTGGCCAGAGTACAGTCCTAATAAAATGAAGGGGGACCAAAAGGAAACCATTTGCATGGAGTGCTCACCTCGCAATTCTGGGGACATCAACTAAGTGACATTTTCACAGACAATACGCATCCGAAAGGAATGTCCCCTTCAAAAAACAAAAGAAAAGAAATCACGAGTTTCTTTTCCAGTCCTTGTCATCTTCCCTTGCTCTGGGTCTTACAAACTTGATGGCTCTCTGCTGCTGTTGCTGCTGCTGCTGCGTCGCTTCAGTCCTGTCCAACTCTGTGCGACCCCATAGACGGCAGCCCACTAGGCTCCTCTGTCCCTGGGATTCTCCAGGCAAGAACACTGGAGTAGGTTGCCATTTCCTTCTCCAATGCATGAAAGTGAAAAGTGAAAGTGAAGTCGCTCAGTCGTGTCCGACTCTTAGCGACCCCGTGGACTGCAGCCCACCAGGCTCCTCCGTCCACGGGATTTTCCAGGCAAGAGTACTGGGGTGGGGTGCCATTGCCTTCCCCGTGATGGCTCTCTAGCTTTTCAGATTCTGATTCTTCCCTTCTTTGGTCTTCAAGTCTTGGTCAGGTCTGTCCTCTGGCCTCTATTTGATCAGTAGTTTTCCAAGAACCAATTTAAGTCTCAGCATACCACAGACCTGCTATAGGAAAAATATTTCACTGTCTTAAAGTCAGCATCATCAGCCACTGATGGAAGGTGTTCTTCCCCCAGTGTGATTACGTGAGAATTAGTGATGGGTAAACATCCATGTGAGGAGATTTAATTTGGATAAATATAAAGCTTGTTTGCTTAATTGGAATTTATCTGATCTTTTCTGTTTTTTCTTTTTTTTCTTTGTTCTACAAATTTTCCAAAACAAGTGCCAATTTGATATTCTTCCTATTTCCTGGTCCAGGGTGGAGAGGAACTTTGTGAGACTCGACATTCTTTTGATATTTTGATAATTTCCACTTCAAGGGAAACAAAGGAGGGTACAGATGCATGCGCATGCAAAACCAAACCAGATACCCGCAGAACTGCCTCAACCATTCCCTTCCTTCACCCTGGAAAGGTTCTAGTGTGAAGAAGCCATGCTTTTGAGAGGTTAAGGTATTTCCTTCATCTTGGTTTACACTTTCCAAGCAGGTAACAGTGGATCTGGGACAGCGTTTTGCTTTTGAGGGCTCCTACCCAGAGAGTGGACAATCTTATCTGCCCACTCCCCAGCCCCTCCTCCCAACTCTGAGGTCTCACTGAATCCATCTTTGATTTCCTGAAATGTACAAGGGCCCCAAATAGTCCCTACCTGATGCAGTAGCTAATTTATATGCATCCTTTTCAAAGAGGATGAAATAGTCAGGGTTTCTAGTCTCCCAATGTGATTTTTAAAAATTTTTGACAGAACCTAATTTCTTGAATCTTCTCATCTTTATTGACTGGCAGTTTTCTCCACTCTGTTTGTGCCTTGTATGCTTCTATGAAAAGGCTCATCAAGTCAGACCATAAGCAGACAGAGTAAATGGGACTTTGGGAGAAAAGGACATTTTTGATGGAAGCTCTTATTTTTTGACAACTGGAGAAAATATTTTTTAAGGACTATTTTCCCTGTTGGGATATTTGAAAGAACAATTACATTCATTTTATAGTTTCTGCTTATTGGGTATTTATTTTATCCAAAAAAGAAAGAAAATTCCATGCTCCATGAATCCATCTGTTGTTACATTTCATGAGAACAAAACGCACAGAAAAATATGGCTAAACACACGGCATTCACGTTTTCTCCACCTTTGGACTGTTACCAGTCATAAAACTCCATCCTGTATAGACAATCTGTTAAAATAAGTTACTAAGAAACCCAAACAGGTATAAAGGTCATTCTCAGTATGAGTGGGCTTTCTTTTTGCTGTGGTTATAGCCAACCAAAACTCACTTCGAGATGGTGTTTTATAGTTGATATTTTAAACTGTAAACCACATTATATGATTGTAGAACCGCACCCAGCAGAGTCAAATTTTCCTGTTTCGGAACTCTTGTGCGATTCAGCACATAATTCATGTTCCTTCATCATGTTCTCACTATGTTCAGACCTCAGAGTTTACGAGCAGGTTGCTTCACTGCACTTTAAACATTGTCTCTCCCAAGGTATATTTTAAGAAAGATATGGGCAATGAAAAGGAAGCCAAATGTATCCTTCATAGGAGAGACAGAGGATGTTTAACAAACGAGGAGGAATTCTATTTCTAGAGATCTTGAGAAAATTTATCAAATTATTGGAAGGGCGTATAGATTTGAGGGAAAGTGCGTTTAAAGTGAAGAGAGACTCCTCTCTGCCATTTTCTGAGCACCTGTGAGATACCAGGCATTTTGTAAGCACTTTACCTACATTATCTCACTAAATCCTTGATGAGACTCTTAGAAATATAAAGACCGTAGGTTAAGAAAGATGAATGACTTGCTCAAGTTCAATTAGTTGATGTGCAATTAGCTGGAATTGTACACTTAGCTGGGTGTCTAGTTCTGGCCTAGTGTGGTTTTGCACCAACTCAGTCGGCATCCCAAAGCCATCCCCTTGATGTACCCAGTGGTGGGCTCCGACAACCCCGCTCCCATGAGTTTTAACCTTGCGAGAGCAGAAGAATAGAAGTGTTTTGTGGATTTGGCCTGGCTTTTCAATGATAAGATAGTGAATGGCTGGTCATGCTGAAAATTTAGATATTCTTGGTTGGCTAAGCCAAACTGAAGAGCTTCTCTGTGCATCTGGATAAAAGAAATAGTGTGGGGCAAACAGACTTATCTTGCTTTTCTCTAAGCGTGAGCAATGGTGAGCCTTTATTTTTAATAAAGTCACAGCTGATTTTTTTCCCTCCTTTTGTGCAGAAAAATTTATTGTTTTCCACAACCCACACTTACTTTAAATAAATCTGTTAAAATGTACATTTTAAATAAAACTTTTCAAAATTTCTTCACCTAGCAGCGTAGAAGCAGGAATGTTTCTTTTCTCCTTCGGTCTAGCCTAAGGGTAAAGGACTCTTTCAGAACTTGATATATCAAGTTTCCTTGACTGACTTTGGAGCTTCCTAAATCAGTGTTCTTTATTCTCCAAAGTTAACATATTTATGGCAATTATTATTCTGAAACGTAGTATCACTTTGCTCCATTCATCTGCGCTGTAAGATTGTATAACTATTAGTCAAATGAGATTTAAAAAAACCCTCATCAGATCAGATCAGATCAGTCACTCAGTCGTGTCCGACTCTTTGCGACCCCATGAACCGCAGCATGCCAGGCCTCCCTGTCCATCAACAACTCCTGGAGGTCACTCAGACTCACATCCATCGAGTCAGTGATGCCATCCAGCCATCTCATCCTCTGTCGTCCCCTTCTCCTCCTGCCCCCAATCCCTCCCAGCATCAGAGTCTTCTCCAATGAGTCAACTCTTCACATGAGGTGGCCAAAGTACTGGAGTTTCAGCTTTAGCATCATTCCTTCCAAAGAAATTCCAGGGCTGATCTCCTTCAGAATGGACTGGATGGATCTCCTTGCAGTCCAAGGGACTCTCAAGAGTCTTCTCCAACACCACAGTTCAAAAGCATCAATTCTTCAGCGCTCAGCCTTCTTTATACTCTTCCTAATTGGAAACTGGATCTCAAGGGACTTATAATTTAGTTGGGCATCCTTAATTGTTCAGTCGTGTCCAACTCTTTGCTACCCCATGGGCTGTAGCCCTCCAGGCTCCTGTGTCCATGGGGTTTTTCAGGTGAGAATACTGGAGTTAGTTGCCATCTCTTACTTCAGGAGATCTTCCTGACCCAGGGATCGAACCCATGTCCCCTGTGGCGTCTCCAGCATTGCAGGTGGATTCTTTAGCCACTGAGTCATTAGTTGGGGAGTTACAAAAAAAAGTAACACTTTGGTTACCATGAGATGGATGGAATATGTTTTGATGGGAGTAGGCTGGTTGATCACTGCTGCCTGGAGCAGTTGGATGAAGAGAATGAATTAGCATTTGAGTTAAGCCTTTAGGGAGCAGCTGAACTTGGTGAGCTGAAGAAGAGCAGGAAGGAGAAATTGCCAAGCAATAGGTGGAACATGAGAGAAAACTCAAAGAAGGGATGAATACTGAATATGGGTGGGGGGCTGACAGAGAATATTGGGAAAGATGAAAAATAATAGTTGCCATACAATTATTGGACCAGATTCTTTGTTTTCTTTTGAAGGAGTTTTCTAGATCTGGTTAGAGAAGAAAGCAAACTCTTGCAAGAACTCCAACTGGCTTAAGCAAGACATGGGAGAAAAATATATCCTTTCTTTCTTTTTTTTAAAAAAGCAATTTATTTGTTTTAATTGGAGGCTAATTACTTTACAATATTGTAGTGGTTTTTGCCATACATCGACATGAATCAGCCATGGGTGTATGTGTGGTCTCCATCCTGAACGCCCCTCCCACCTCCCTCCCCATCCCATTCCTCAGGGGGATCCTTTCTTTCACACACATTACACATCTTAATGACAGGCACAAACCTTTCCTAGTGCTGTTGTTGCTAAGACAATAAATGAATCAATAAAGGAGATATATTAGAAGACCAGAATGGTCCAAATGAAGACCATCTATAGTAGGTTTATCAATCTAAGAACGATTGACATTTAGAGCTGGATAATTTTTTCTTTTGGGAAATAGGCACCATCCCATATAACAGAGAATGTTTAGCAGCATTCCTGACTCTGCTTACCAGATGACAATAGCACCCCACACCTCCAACTGACTGCCCTGTTTGGGAAAACCAAAAGTGTTTCCTAACCTTGCCAAGTGTTATGGGGGAAAGACAAAATCATCTCTAGTAGAGACTTATGCATTATGAATAGAACGACCTAGTGGGCTTCCCTGGTGGCTCAGTGGTAAGAATCCACCTGCCAATGCAGGAGACATGGGTTTGATCCTTGATTTGGGAGGATCCTACATGCCTCAGAGCAACTAAGCCTATGTTCCACAATTACTGAGTCTGTGCTGTAGACCCCTTGGAACTGCAATTACTGAGCCCATGAGCTGAAACTACTGAAGCCCATGTGCCCTAAAGTCCATGCTCCACAACAAGAGAAGCCACCACAGTGTGAAGCCCAAGCAATGCAACTAGAGAGTATTAAATAAATGGAGTGTTTGCTTACAGTCTCAGAGAAGAGATCATTGGGGCAAATAGCTATTTATATCAAGCTGTGCCCACCTTTTGTCTTGTGTTCTATTTGAGAGGTCTTCCCTGGTGGTTCGGTGGTAAAGAATCTGCCTGCATTGCAGGAGACACAGGAGATACAGGTTCAATCCCTTTGCTGTGAAGATCCTCTGAAAGAAGGCAGGCATGGAAACCCACTCCAGTATTCCTGCCTAGAGAATTCTGCAGACAGAGGAGCCTGATGTGTTACAGTCCATAAGATCGCAAAAAGTCAGACATGACTGAGCACGCATGCATCTTCTGTTTGAGCATGTCTTGAATATTGTGATAGTAACCAAAAATGTCAGTATGATCATGTCCAGCAAACATATGGAAAATGAATAGAGTGACAAATATGACAAGGCCTGATTGTCAGATCCTTTACCAGAAAGTGTAGGTTTGAGAGAGAATATATAGAAGAAGTGAGGCGAGAGCCTCCCTTATATTGGAGATTATTTACAGGATTCACTGGAGCAAGTTATTAGTTTGATATCTCTTGGCTTTGGACTCTGCGTCTTATCTTAACCAGGGATTTATGTATCTTCCTCCCAAGGGAGCAGGTCAGAGTTCCTGAGTCCTGAATTGTGGAACCTCAGCTTCTTCAGTGACAGATTTGGCTGGTGAAGAATGAAGAGAGATGTGGGGAGAGTTCAGGGATGGGAGATGAGTTCCTTGTGGCAAAGATGTGTATGTCCATCCTCCTTCAAAGTAAAGGATGAAGTCAGCCAGCTCAGTTTTCCACCTCTCAGGACTCTTCTTGCCCCCGGTTCACTCACATCTTTCATTTCTGAGTAACACATTATTTTGTATTTGACATATTAACCCATTACTAATGACTAACCTTAACAATTCCTGGGGTTAGGATTTGAGGGAATACCTCTTTGGAAGTTCAGATTGGCCGGTCTCTATTTGGAAAATCTCTATGTGAAAACTTCAGGTTGAGTGTCCTCTAATGCAGGCAGCTTTTCATCTCTCTTCCAGATACTCCATCAGTAGGGGCATTTTTTGAATTCCAGACTCATGGAGTCAAGGGTCTAGTTGCTCTCTCCACTTGGACAGCTTGTAGATGTCTCCAACATTACACATCTCAAAATGAACCATTTCCCACCTCCCCGCCCAACCTGCTCCTATATCTTTACCCATCTCATTCAAAGGTGGCTCCATCCTTCCAGCAGTTTACGTAAAAACTCTTGAAGTCAGGCTTCACTCCCCACTTTGTCTCACACCCAGTCATCACACACCAACAAATCTTGTTGGCTTTGCTTTCAAAGTGTATCTAAGATCTGAACATTTCTCACCATCTGCATTGCTGCCATTCAAGTCTGGGTTACTCCAAACTCAAGACAGGGGTCTAGATGATATTTCAAAATTGTAAGTCAGATCTTGTCACTCCTTTGCTGAAAACTTTTCAATGTCTCTGTATCTCAAAGTAAAAGTCAGATTTTTTTTTGTGGTTCTACAATTTCTCCCTAGCCCTTTATCCTTCGTACTTTGTCTCCTGCTACTCTCTGCTCACTCACTCAATAGCTTACTTCCCACTTGTTGTTTCTTAAGCTTAGAAGACACACCTACATGTTCCTTCAGCCCAGAACTCACTTCTCCCAGGTATCCACATGGGTACACCTGGCCCTTTCAAATCTTTGCATAAATACACCTTGCAACAAGACTTACCCTGATTTTGCAACTTAAAACTATGAGCTGTTTTGTACTGCCTGCCAACATCTGACCCTCTTATCTTTCAGCCCTTTTTTCCTTGGTATTTCTTTAAAAAATATTTTTTAATTGAAGTATATGTTGATTCATAATGTTGTTCTTTCCTCCCCCTCCTTTTCTTTTTTGGTATAAAATAGCACTATTGACTTCTAATATAGTCTATAATTTATTTATTCACTATATTTATTTTTTGTCTTCCATTTGAGAATGGAAACCTCTCAAGGGCAAGGATCTTTGTTTAACTCTACAACCTAAAGCACTGTCTTGCACATAGTGAGTGCTAATATGTGCAAGCAGCCACTCTCCTCCCTTACCTCTCCCCACTGGTAACCACTAGTTTGTCCTCTATATCTGTGAGTGTGTTTCTTTCTTGTTATATTTACTAGTATGTTTTATTCTTTAGATTCCACACATAAGTGATATCATACAGTATTTATTTTTCAATCTGACTTACTTCACTAAAAGCATAATACCATCCAAATCTATCCATGTTGTTGCAAATGGCAATATTTCATTCTTTTTTATGGTTGAATAGTATTCCATCATATTATATTTATCACATCTTCTTATCTATTCATCAGCTGATGGGCACTTAGGTTGCTTCCATTTCTTGACTATTATAAATAATGTTGCTATGAACATTGGGACACATGTATCTTTCTGAATTAGTATTTTCATTTTCTTCTGATACCAGACTTTCAACTCTTTTGGGGAAAATGATCTACTGAACACACTAATAGCAGTGGTTGATTGTATTCTTTTTCTTAAAGTGTGTTCCTCAAATTGTGTGAGCTTCAGGGGCAATTAAACCTAGCCTGCTCCTGTGCCAACTTCATGGGGTTTGTATGAGAATTGAAGAGCTAATATATGTAGAGAACTTTTAAAAAGTGCCTGGCACCTTGAGGTTAAAGACTGTGTTATGCTTTGCCCTGTCCCCACCTCCACCGTGATTAGCTCAGTGAACAGAATAGGGGGTGGAAGAACATCTTTGCTAATAAAAAAGTCAGCTGAACAAATGGGTATATTGTGATATGACAGTTCAACCATCTTTTTAGGTTTTTACTCCTAAGTGCTACCCTCCTCTTTTTGTTTTTTAAGACTTTTCTTTTGAGCAGTTTTAGGTTCATGGTAAAGTTGAGAGAAAGGACAGTTTCCCCATAAATCTCTTGCCTTTCATTATCAACATCCCCTGCTGGCATGACATGGACCCACACTGACACATCACAATTACCCAGAACCCATAGTTTTCATTTGGGTTCCTTCTTGATGTTTTATATTCTGTGTTTGGACAAATGTATAACAGCACGTATCTGCCATCATAGTATCATCCAAAGTACTTTCATTGCCCTACAAAGTTCTGTGTTCCAGCTCCTCAGCCCTCCCTCCACTAACTCCTGGCGACCAATGTTTCATTTTCTCCATAACTCTCTCCCAAGTGTCATACGATTGGAATCATGCAGTATGCAGCCACTTCAGATAGGCTTCTTTGACTTAGTACTGTCCATTTAAGATTCCTTGATAACTTCCCAGGCTTCCCTGGTAAGCTCAGCTGGTAAAGAATCCACCTGCAATGCAGGAGACCTTGGTTTGATTCCTGGGTTGGGAAGATCTGCTGGAAAGGGGATAGGCTACCCACTCCAGTATTCTTGAGCTTCCTTGATGGCTCAGCTGTCTTCCCATGGCTTTAAAGCTCATCTCTTTTCATCAAGGAATCTTATTCTATTCTCTGCCTGCACCACAGTTTTGTTTTTTAAAAAATTTATTCTTCCCTCCTTCTTTTTTAAAGTTAGGCTTCTGTGCTCAGTAATTTGTCAAAAGACAAATAGAAAAACGTTCATATGTATTGCTGATCGGCTCTATCTCAATACAAAAGAAAAATTTCAAAAAAACATAAAAAAATGTTCATGTGTAGATTTGTTTATATCTTGTTATGTACCTGACAAGGCAGCATCTGAATGGCATGGTCTTCCACGATAATTCTAATCTTGTGAATAAGACTGAAGGTCAGAATCATTTATTTTTTCAGCAGTCCTTAACATAATATGGTTCCAAATCATATAGTTGAGTGTAAACTTGTGATAAATGGCAGTGAGGTTAAAATGCCACTTTTTAACAGCCCTTTTCTTATTTATATGCTTATGCTAACATTATTTCAGTTTTCCTAAGGTTCCTACACTCAGTCTTGTTTTTTTCCATCATGTTGATTTCTTGTACCTGCCATATTTTTATTTAACCAATTAGCTAGATAAATGTATTTTAAATATCAGCCTATAATGACTATTTCTATAGTGTAAGGCAAACTTACTGACATAAATATCATAGAAAAAAGAACAGCTGAGACAAAGGAGTAGATGTTACTATAGAATTATTTTTACTTTATTACTCACATTTAGATGGGGAAACAGTGGAAACAGTGTCAGACTTTATTTTTTTGGGCTCCAAAATCACTGCAGATGGTGACTGCAGCCATGAAATTAAAAGACACTTACTCCTTGGAAGGAAAGTTATGACCAACTTAGATAGCATATTGAAAAGCAGAGACATTACTTTGCCAACAAAGGTCCATCTAGTCAAGGCTATGGTTTTTCCCGTGGTCATGTATGGATGTGAGAGTTGGACTGTGAAGAAGGCTGAGCGCTGAAGAATTGATGCCTTTGAACTGTGGTGTTGGAGAAGACTCTTGAGAGTCCCTTGGACTGCAAGGAGATCCAACCAGTCCATTCTGAAGGAGATCAGCCCTGGGGTTTCTTTGGAAGGAATGATGCTAAAGCTGAAACTCCAGTACTTTGGCCACCTCGTGCGAAGAGTTGACTCATTGGAAAAGACTCTGATGCTGGGAGGGATTGGGGGCAGGAGGAGAAGGGGACGACAGAGGATGAGATGGCTGGATGGCATCACTGTCTCGATGGACATGAGTCTGAGTGAACTCTGGGAGTTGGTGATGGACAGGGAGGCCTGGTGTGTTGCGATTCATGGGGTCGCAAAGAGTTGGACACGTCTGAGCGACTGGACTGAACTGAACTCACATTTACCTTTCAATGAGGTATAATTAGGCTTTATTATATCATCTACTAAGCTACTTTATCATCTACTGAAATTGCTTTTTTGGTAGTCAAAAGTGAGCTCTGAACTGCCAAAAAGTCTTCTCGTGAGTGCTGCTTCTCTCTGGTGCTTGCAGCATTCTGTGGGGTTGAATTTCTTCTTGAAACAGCCTCTAAACTTGGATTCTGTGGCAAGCGTTTTTTCTTTTCCCTTCTCTGGCTATTCTTAGTATCCTGCCTGGGCTCTTCATTGTTCTCTAAAGAGCTGTCTTTTGACACCTTCTTGCCAAAGGGTAAGTTTGTACTTGGGCTTCCTTAGTCGTAAAGAATCAGCTGCAGTGAAGGAGGCCTGGGTTCGATCTTTGGGTTCTGAAGATCTACGGGGGAAGGAAATGGCAATTCGCTCCAGGATTCTTGCCTGGGAAATCTCATGGACAGAGGAGCCTGGCAGACTACATGGGGTCTCGAGTCAGACACAACTTAGTGACTAAGCTAAGCTCATACTTAACCTATATTTGGGTGGTTCCAAAATCTGTATGTCCAGATTTATATAATGAATTTTATATTTATTATATAAATATATAGAATGAATTATATTAAAAATTTTATATAATTTATATAATGAACTCCAGACCTGAATTTTCATCAGCCTCCTAGAAATGTCTACAAGAATATCTTCTAGGTGTCTCGAACTCAACATGTCCCAAAGTATAACATGTGGTTTTCTACCATCAGCACTAATTTCCCCCCTTCAGGTGTTCTCTGTCTCACCTCATGGCAATACTGTGCTTAAACCAAGTTTGCTAAACTAGGAACATTAGAATCATCTTTAAGTCTCTTTTCTCCTGACGTTTCTCTTTTCCAAGACATCCCTTCCACAGTTGCTGTCTACCTTTCTAAAATACTACCTTTAAAACACCAAAAAGGTCTCCTGTTAAAAAAAACAAACAAACTTCATTTTATTTCCATTGAAAAGGACATTTTAAACACTTTGGAAGGGTTTGGTGGTGAGAAATTTCTGTCAGAAAAATAACTGAAGGGAAGGCACCATGTCGCTACAAAACATTTCCAAAGGGAGCAAAATAAAGGCTTCTGAATGTGAAGCCATGGGAAGAAAAATATCACTAGCATCTTGTGTTTATTCTCTGAGAATCAACATAGCTCTCTTTAGATTTTTACCTTATAGCCTATAGTTTTTTTTTTTTTTTTAAGCATTCTTCCTCATATTTTCTCAATCATGTGCAGGAAGATTTGAAGCAAGGAATGCTTCTTAAAAATGTGAGTTTGTGTGTGTGTGTGTTATTTTCTTCTGTCAGCTGTATCTAGCTCAATATTTGCCAAATAAAGGTGATCTGCAGTTCAGTGAACATTTCAATTCTTCACTTCAGAGCTCAGAAGGGAGGAAGAGGAGAGAGGTGAGAAAGAGAAGATCTGGACAGGCATCACCCCACTGAGGAAGGGGCTGCGGAGAACTAGGAGAAGGGTGGTACAGTGCAGCTTGGCTGGTCCACACGGAGTGAAAGATGAGAAATCCAGTCAATCACTGGAGTAATAGTGAGTTTCCATTTCTTTGCTAACTTCTGACTCTGTGTGAAGCAAACCTAAGAATTTTCCCACATTACAGATATTGTGTAGAAATGACTTCATTCTTTGTAATATGGTTCTAGGTCATTTCACACGGAATGACTTAGTTTAGACAGAATGCAATCTCTTCCGAAATTCATGCATCTATGAAGAAAGAATCTTCCATATCAACCAGTTATTCAGTGATCTGTGGGTTTTCTCATTCACATCTTGACAAGTGCAAAGCTAGAAAAAAGGTTTCTTTTTCTCCATATGGGGTTAGCATCATTCTGTGAAAGGCTGTTCTATCATTCAGAAATTTATGACTTGTTAATAACATTCCTGATTTATGCTTTGCTACCAAATGGCACTAGGTATTCCACTCATCCTGTTCTTAAGTATTAAATATCTCCACTCTATATTCTTCACAAATTTTAGGTCTCTAAAAAGGAAAAATACATGCATGTTTTTCTATATTTGCTTAAAGTTTTTATTTTATGTTGGGATATAACTGATTAACAATATTGTGATTATTTCAAGTGAACAGCAAAGAGACTTAGCCATACATACACATGTATTCATTCTCCCCCAAACTCCCCTCCCATCCAGACTGCCACATAGCATTGAGCAGAGTTCCATGTGCTACAGGGTAGGTTCTTATTGGTTATTAATTTTAAATATAATAGTGTTTACATGTCCATCTTAACTGTCCCTTCCCCCAGGCAACTACAAGCTCATTTTCTAAGTTTGTGAGTCTCTTTCTGTTTTTTAAATTCATTTGTATCATTTGTTTTTAGATTTCACATACAAGGGATGTTGTATGATGTTTCTCGTTCTCTGTCTGACTTCACTCAGTATGACGATCTCTAGGTCCATTCATGTTGTTGCAAATGGCATTATTTCATTCTTTTTAATGGTTGAGTAATATCCATTGTTGGAGAAACAGTGGAAACAGTGTCAGACTTTATTTTTCTGGGCTCCAAAATCACTGCAGATGGTGACTGCAGCCATGAAATTAAAAGACGCTTACTCCTTGGAAGGAAGGTTATGGCCAACCTAGATAGCATATTCAAAAGCAGAGACATCACTTTGCCAACAAAGGTTCGCCTAGTCAAGGCTATGGTCTTTCTTGTGGTCATGTATGGATGTGAGAGCTGGACTGTGAAGAAGGCTGAGTGCCGAAGAATTGATGCTTTTGAACTGTGGTGTTGGAGAAGACTCTTGAGAGTCCCTTGGACTGCAAGGAGATCCAACCGGTCCATTCTGAAGGAGATTAGCCCTGGGATTTCTTTGGAAGGAATGATGCTCAAGCTGAAACTCCAGTATTTTGGCCACCTCATGCGAAGAGTTGACTCATTGGAGAAGACTCTGATGCTGGGAGGGATTGAGGGCAGGAGGAGAAGGGGACGACAGAGGATGAGATGGCTGGATGGCATCACTGACTCGATGAATGTGAGTCTGAGTGACCTCCGAGAGCTGGTGATGGATAGGGAGGCCTGGCGTGCTGCAGTTCATGGGGTCGCAAAGAGTCGGACACAACTGAGCGACTGATCTGATCTGAATATCCATTGTATGTATGTACCACATCTTTTTTATCCATTCCTCTGTTGATAGAGGTAAGATATGTCCAAGTAATCTCTAGGTAAGGTAAGATATGCACAAGTTTTACATCTCCCTAAGAAGTAAGAGAATGCCTTTATATCTTTTAAGAGTGTTTATTAGAACTGCAAGTCAAAGGCAGGTTGACTGGCATGTGTTTATGAAGTTGTCTGAAATCTTTTCCAAAGAAATGTAGTCATACACACATAAGTAGGCATAAGAGAAGAAAATATAACAATCCCTGGCATACAGTCTTGGTCATACATCTACTGTGATGGATAACAATGTATTAGGTTACGATCTGTTACCCAAGAGTTAGTGAAAACCAAGTCACTTCTGTGATGTGGAAGGTTGAATATTTTATGTATTTATGTTCTTGGAACATTAGTATCCAGTGTAAAGTGCTAGTAAATTTAATAAAGATCAAGTATCCATTAAGTTTCAAAAAACAAATTGAAGCATGCTTATTGTGTACAAGACAATATTCTCCATGCTCCCTACAGAGCTGGGAACAAAACAGAAAAGTTCCGCTTTTACTGGGGTTGGCTAATACATAGATTGCTTACTATTTCTCAGGCACTGATTTGAGCTTTTTACACTGGAGAAGGAAATGGCAACCCACTCCAGTACTCTTGCCTGGAAAATCCCATGGGCGGAGGAGCCTGGTAGGCTGCAGTCTGTGGGGTCGCTAAGAGTCGGACACAACTGAGTGACTTCACTTTCACTTTTCACTTTGATGCTTTGGAGAAGAAAATGGCAACCCACTCCAGTGTTCTTGCTTAGAGAATCCCAGGGACGAGGGAGCCTGGTGGGCTGCCGGAGCTTTTTACATATATGAACCTAAAAAAAAAAAAAATGTTGGCTGCACATGGTCTTAGCTGTGGCCCTCAGGATCTTTGATGTTTGTTGTGCCTGCAGGATTGTTAATTGGAACATGTGAACTCTTAGTTGTTGCATGTGGGATCTACTTACCAGACTAGACATTGAACTCAGGGCCCCTGCATTGGGAGCTCCGAGTTTTAGCCATTGGACCACCAGGGAAGTCCCCTCTATGAACTTTTAAAATCTTCAATTAGCCCTCTGAAATACTATTGTTATCTCATTTCATAGATGTGGAAACTGAGACTCAGAGATGTTAAGAACATCACCCAGGGTCCATCTGGGTAGTTAGTGGGAGAGTCAGGTTTCATATACAAGTGGTCTGTTCCAGAGATAAAGTCATGAAATGAAAATATAGACAATGGGAACAAAATCAATGGTTCACTTAACTAGAGACTTTGAGAAGTATTTTCCTTAGAAGATCATTCATGGGTGGTTTCCAGCTATAACCTGTATCCTAAGTTGCCATTGATTTTGAAGA
Source organism: Tragelaphus eurycerus (assembly GCA_935064755.1). Lineage (NCBI taxonomy): Eukaryota > Metazoa > Chordata > Mammalia > Artiodactyla > Bovidae > Tragelaphus > Tragelaphus eurycerus. Next base: position 51,961,896 of record CAKXYN010000007.1, read on the forward strand.
GAACTTAAATCCTGGGCATTACAATGAGCACTGATATTAGTCTACAGCACTTGTTGATCAGCTTTGCTGCAACATCAAAATAAGGAATAGAATCTATCAGATACTCTTGATCTTAGAAACACCTCTTATTTTAGGTTCAGTTCAGTTCAGTTCAGTTGCTCAGTCGTGTCCGACTCTGTGACATTATGGACTGCGGCATGCCAGACTTCCCTGTCCATCACCAACCCCAGAGCCTACTCAGACTCAGCAAAGTAGAATAAAATCTCTAGAAAACACCAAGTGGAAATGAGAGTGTTTCCATTCAGCCTATAACAAGCATGTTATTTTGTCACCATATCATGTAGAATGCCCATGCTCTCTGGATAAGTTTTACCAAAGTAAAGCCATGTCACAGCTTGACTGAACTTGACTGATCAGCATGTAGAAATCTAGCAACCTGACATCACCAGAGAATGCTTCAAATAATAACTCTTGATAATAATATTCACACTGATGTGCTTTGAAAGAAATATGTCACCTGTTCTATACACCCAAAGTGCTTACAAATGAGAATGAGTTTCACATGTTAGCTTAAGAAGACTAAAACTTAATCCAGGCCTGAACAACTTGGGCATTGAGGGCAGGGAATAGCTGAGGTCATCCACAAGACAGTCAGCTTGACCTTAGACTTAAGACCACACCCCTGAGGAGCCAACCAGGACAGGGCTCAGAGGACCTGTGGAAATCTAGCACATTACTAGGAAATGGCTCAAATCCAAGTCATAACTATAAGCCAAACTTCGTCTTTGTACAGAAAGTCCTCTACAGAGAATGAGTTCTGTTCTGAGAGAGCATTCGTAAGTCCAATTTGTTCGTAAGTCCAATGAAGTTAACTTAGGTACCCAACTAACACAATCAGCTATAGAGTACTATATAGAGTAATATTATAGGTTTATAATATTTTTCACACAAATAATGTATAAAAACCAAACACAAAAAAATAAAACATTTTAAATCTTACTGTACAGTAAGATTTAATATAGAGTAATATTATAGGTTTATAATATTTTTCACACAAATAATGTATAAAAAACAAACACAAAAAATAAAACATTTTAAATCTTGCTGTACAGTAGCTTGAAAAGTACAGTACCACAGTACAACAGCTGGCATACAGGGCTGGCACTGAGGGAAAAGGCAGAAAAAGTTACTGACTAGAGGAAGGAGAGGAGGTGGGAGATGGTAGAGCTGACGGATCATCAGCAGTAGGAGATGGAGGTAGGTTTAGTCACTCAGTCGTGTCCGACTCTGCAACCCCATGCACTGTAGCCCACCAGGCTCCTCTGTTCATGGGATTTTCCAGGCAAGAATACTAGAGTGGGTTGCCATTTTCTTCTCCAGGGACTCTTCCTGACCCAGGGATCCAACCCAGATCTCCTGCATTGCAGACAGATTCTTCACTGACTGAGCTACCAGGAGGAGGAGGGCAAGCTGCAGTTTCATTCACACCAGGTGCTGATGACATAGGTTCTGTTTTCTTGCTGGATTCAATTCTATCTACCCTCTTTAAAAAATGATCCAGTGATGTTTAATTAGTAGTTCTTTTTTTTTTTTTTTTTTCTCATCATAGATAACACTCTAGAGCTGGACTGGATTCTAAATGGCTGCTGCAACCTTTGTGTACCATTTTGTGTTTGGGTCTTGGGTCTCAAAAACTAACAGTGCCTCCCCAGATGAAGAAAATCCCTTGGCCATTTCCTATGTTCTGAATCTCTGCAGTGCTTCAATTACATCTTCCTCTTGTCTCTCTCCGTCCTTTCTCTGTGCCTCCCATTCCATCAAGACTTCATTAGTCAGCTTCACGTGTTGTTGCACAGCAAGGGGTTCAGTGAAGCTGTCCTCTTGCAGATCTAACTCCAGAGTCTCACTGAGGGTCACTAAGTTGCTAAAGACCTCTTTAGATTCCTCATCCATCTTCTCAAATCCATGAAAATTGTGAATGAGCTTCAGGCAAAGGTTCTTCCAAACCCCATGCATGGTGATGGCATAACCTCACGCACATTTGTTTCATATCTTTGAATGTTCACAACTTGAAGGTTTGTATGTAGGGGGCTTATTGTATATGGAAGATTGTTCCAGAAAGCTCAGAAATTTTTAATGATTATGTGGTTTGTAAAAAAAAGCAAAAAAAAGCCTTTTAAATATATTTCAAGTAGATTCCTTGGCTTAGCTATACCAAGTTCAGGCAGGTAGATTTAATGAATTGTAACAAGGAATGATGCTGAAGCTGAAACTCCAGTACTTTGGCCACCTCATGTGAAGAGTTGACTCATTGGAAAAGACTCCGATGCTGGGAGGGATTGGGGGCAGGAGGAGAAGGGGACAACAGAGGATGAGATGGCTGGATGGCATCACCGACTTGATGGATGTGAGTCTGAGTGAACCCCAGGAGTTGGTGATGGACAGGGAGGCCTGGCGTGCTGCGATTCATGGGGTCACAAAGAGTTGGACACAACTGAGCAACTGAACTGAACTGAACTGAACTGAACTAGAGGCATCAAGAATTTCCATAAAATGTCATGGTGTGATTCTTACTTCAGATTATTATACTAGATACATGGTTATTAATATTGATGAATTATGGTTAAAATATTTCTAAACTTAGCTCTTCCTTCGTTCTAGGCCTAACTAGTCAGTCTTTCAGGTAGAGGCCAAAATGTTTGTGTAGGTGTATTGTATGTGTATGCATGTACATGCATGTATATTGTGTAATTATGTGTATGTATATGTATGGTGTATGTGTGTGTATGTATATATGTGTATATATATATATAAGTGTGTGTGTATGAGTGTTTCTTGTAGTCTCTCATCAATAGTATTAGCAAACAGAGAATATGTGAATTGTATCCAACAAAGAATGTTAGGTTTTGCTGATATAGTATTCTTATGAGTTGAATTGTGTTTCCCTCAAAGATATGTTCAAGTTCTAACTCTTGGTGTGTGTGAGTGCTCAGTCACTAAGTCATGTCCAGTTCTTTGCAGCCCCATGGACTGTAGCCCAGTCTCTTGTAAATGGGATTTTCCAGGCAAGAATACTGGAGAGTGTTGCCATTTCCTCCTTCGGGGATCTTCCCAACCCAGGAAACGAACCTGCGTCTCCTGCGTTGCAGGTGGATTCTTTACGGCTGAGCCACCTGGGAAGTCCAACCCTGGTACCTGTGACTATGGTATTGTTTGGAGATAAGTTTTTTTGCAGATGTAATCAAGTTGAGATGAGGTCATACTGGACTAAGGTGGAGCCTTGATTCAAAGTGACTGGTGTCCTTATAAGAAGAGGGAAAGATACACAGAGAAGAGAATGGCACATAAAGACACACACACACGGAAGAAGGTCATGTAGCAGTGGAGACAGAGATGGCAGTGATACAGCTGCAAGCCCAGAAACACTGAGGACAGCTGGCAGCCACCAAAAGGCAAAAAGATGCAAGTAAGTCATGTCCCCTAAAGCATTCAGGGGAGAACGGCCCTGCTGACACCTTGATTTTGGACCTTCAGCCTGAAGAACTGGGAAAGAATACATTTCTGTTGTTTTCAGCCACCCAGTTTGTGACACTTTGCGAATGGCCGCCTTAAGACACAAATAAAAGTATCATGTTCCAGGTTGGTATTGTGGGTCAAAATAGGAAAATAGGAAAATGAGAAGCTCTCTGAATGAATCCTAAAATGTTAATTCATGTTAGTATTTTAAGCATTCTGAGATTGTTGGGATAGGGTGGGTCTGTTCAATGTGATCTTTCCAGCTCCTCCCCTATGTGGAATCAGCTTTGAATTCTCTGTGTTTGCATGGTGGACATGACTAACACACTCTTACACACCTTCTGAAGGGGGAAGTCGATCACGCTGACCACTGTGCTGGCCTATCGCTCTCCCAGTGGACCAATTTTCATTTGATGCTTTAAGGTTGGTGATGGAGGTGAGAATCCTTGGGGATAGAGTGGGGAATTGTTGCAAATGTCTTGGCTACAAGATGGTGTTGGGAGTGATAAAACTGCATATTATGCTGAGAACTGACTGAAGAGGGAAGATTCACTGGTTGATCATCTCTGTCTCCTGAAGAGATCCTCTCACTTTGGGCAGGGATGAATAGTGTGTATATATTACAAAGAGAGCCAAACGATCTCTTCCATTTAGACGAATGCTTTTTCTCCCCCTGGACCCTAGAACCAACTGCCATACTCATCACACATGATGATATATTTTGATAAGGTGGTGTTGCATATTGGGATTTCCAGAAACAGACTCTGGCATGAAGGTTAGAGTGTGAGATGTTTATTAGGAATTAATACTTGAGAAAGGGAAGCAGGGAAAAGCAGGAATGGGCAGAGGAAGAGATCAAGTTGTAATAGAGACCCAGTTAAGCCTTGGCTAACCCAGCAGGGAACTCTAGAATAAAACAGAGTTGTTGCATCATGGACTGCATCCTATAATCCCCACCTTTTTTAGCCTGTGGCAAAGTCCTGACCTCAGTCAAGGGCATTCTCTGCAGAAGTTTACAGCTGTAGTCTATATACTGGTTATACCCCTAGAGCTGGGCAGCAAATCCTTTCTTGAAAGGGGATTGTGTGGTTCAGCTTTGTGTCTACCACAAGTGTGAGGAGATTGACTTCACTGACCTGGATTCTTAAGATCCTGGAAGGACATTGAGGTGTTGGTGGCGCTGGTAACTGGGAAAGTTATAAGGGAGTATTCTGAGTGGGTAATACAGTTGATTGGTAGGTAGACTGGCTAAGCTGTATCTGCTGCTGCTGTTGCTGCTAAGTTGCTCCAGTCGTGCCAGTTAGGAGATGAAAATACAGAGTTTTTCTTCTAGTTTTTGATGTGCACTATCGATTATCTTGGACTGTAGGTAGTGGACAGATGGAGAAAGCACAGAGCAGCCCCTTTAGCAGTCAGCATATACACTGGGGGATCCGATTAGTAACAAGGTGACTAAATGTGTAGAGACAGAAGATCTCTTTGTAAAACAAGGTAATAGAGAGGTGTGGATGGGCAAAACAATCTAGATGAAGAAATGTCCATTGTAGGGTGGTGTTGTGGCCAACAGAGAAGAGGATGTCCTTCATTCATTTATTCAAAAGGTGAGCCTTGAAGGGTGACTGGTGATTAGGTAGGTAAAGAGGAAAAAGAGGAGAATTCTAAACAGAAGGCTGGGTGGCACAGGGCCCTGGATGTCTGTCATGGCCCTTGATGATCCAGATCTTCCATTTTTGTTCCCTTTGCTGAAGGGAATAATAGAAAACTCCCTAGAGGGTGAGCCATCAAAGCTGAGTACAGAGACTATGATGGGATGGAAGCACTACAAAAAGTTGGTGCATGGAGCTTGAGGGCACATGTTGGGTGAGGGGAGGCCTAGGGCTCAGGCAGGGTCTAGCTGGCAGAGGGTCTTACCCACCATTTCAAGAGAGTGTAGACGCCTCCTAAAGGTGAAGGTACATCTTTGAAGGGCTTAGCAGGAGAGTAACATGAGCAAATTCATGCTTTAGAAAGATCTCTGATGGAGGGAAGAATGAATTGGAAGGAGGCCAGCCTTGAGGTGGGGAGACCAACTAAGAATATTTTAAAGTGGTTTAGCAGAGAAGAGTTAAGTGGGCAGGATTAAAGTTTGAATAAGCAATAGTGGGTGATAGATTAAAATTAAAGGGTTAAGAACAGAGAGGGGTCAAGGATGGACATGATGTCTGGTTGGAGAACCAGGATGAAGCAAGCTCATCGAGCACTTGCAGACCTTACACTTGGTTCCACTCTCTTCAACCATGGCTGTAGGGTTCTAAGAGGGATGATGATTACCATAATTATAGAAAAGAGACTTACATTATTCCTTCTGGACAAAAACAAATGTAGAAGCAGGGATATGAAGTCAGCAGATCTGGATGATCTGGGCAAGTTAATTGCCTTTGAGTCTCAGTTTCCTCTTTGGTAAAATGGGGATAATACTACCTATAACTCTGTGAGCATAAATGGAAAAAAATGATTAATGTATTAATGTATATGAAAGCTTTAGCCAGTACCTAATATAGAGCTGACCCTTAGCTTTCCAGTCATTCATTTAAGGACATGATGTTTTAAAATATGTTGTTAATGTTAACATATCACAAACCAAGATTTATTGAAAACCTACAATCTACAAGGCATCAAGGAGGATAAATAAATGTAACACATTGTTTCTGTTCTCAAGAATTTTGTAGCTTGTTTAGGAAAACAAAATTTATATATGTGAAAAACACAAAACCAGTAAAGTATTTAAATCTTTTTGAAGATTCAGGCAACAAGAGGGAACATGAGGCAAGATATTGATAATAACAATTGTCAGTTGCTTAATTAGATGTACTTTTTTGAACTGTGGTGTTGGAGAAGACTCTTGAGAGTCCCTTGGACTGCAAGGACATCCAACCAGTCCATTCTGAAGGAGATCAGCCCTGGGATTTCTTTGGAAGGAATGATGCTAAAGCTGAAACTCCAGTACTTTGGCCACCTCATGTGAAGAGTTGACTCATTGGAGAAGACTCTGATGCTGGGAGGGATTGGGGGCAGGAGGAGAAGTGGACGACAGAGGATGAGATGGCTGGATGGCATCACTGTCTCGATGGACATGAGTCTGAGTGAACTCTGGAAGTTGGTGATGGACAGGGAGGCCTGGCGTGCTGCGATTCATGGGGTCACAAGGAGTTGGACATGACTGAGCGACTGATCTGAACTAACTGAGAGGAAGAAGACGTCCCTTTAATCTGAGGTTCTTAAAGAAGGCTCTGAGGAAGAAGTTGGATCAGAGCTACATTTTAAAGTAAGATTGGGGGAAAGAAGGAAGGGATAAATTAGGAAATTGGAATGAACAGATACACACTATTATACAAATAAAGTAGACCACCAAGAATCTAGTATATAGCAAAGGGAACTATAGTCAATATTTTGTAGTAACCTATAAGGGAAAAGAATCTGAAAAAGAACGTGTGTGTGTGTGTGTGTGTGTGTGTATGTGTGTTATATCTGAATCACTTTGCTGTACACCTGAAACTAACACAACATTGTAAATCAACTGAAGAAGTGAAATGAAGTCGCTCAGTCGTGTCCGACTCTTTGTGACCCCATGGACTGTAGCCTATCAGGCTCCTCCGTCCATGGGATTTTCCAGGCAAGAGTGCTGGAGTGGATTGCCATTTCCTTCTCCAGGGGATCTTCCCAACCCAGGAATTGAACCCGGGTCTCCTGCATTGCAGGCAGACTATGCATCCATAAAAAACTAAAATCCAATAAAATAGATTGGATTTTGTAGTATGGCTCGGGGGCTGGTAATTGTCTGCCCTGCCCACTGCCTGTTTTAGCATGGACCTATGACTAAGAAGGGTGTTAAAATGGCTGAAAAAATTTGAAAAAGAATAGCATGTTGTGACACATTAAATTATATGAAATTTAAATTTTAATATTCATAAATGTTTTATTGGAGCACAGTCACACTTGCTCCTTTACACCCCATCTGCACTGCTTTTGAGATACAATGAAGTTGAATACGGTTTCCGAAACCGTATGGTTCACAAAATCTAGAATATTTACTATCTGGCCCTTTACAGAAAGTTTGCTGAGCCCTGGTGTGGAGGATGGAGGGAGACATTCTGAGTATGTGGGATGCCAAGAGTGAAAATGATTGTGTTGAAGAGAAACAGAAAATGAGTCACAAGAGGGGTGGGAATGCACAGGAGCCTCACGGAAGCCAAAGGAGGGCAAGAGGGGCTGTCTTGAGAAGTAGGGAGTGTCAACACTGCCAAGGGTTACCAAGAGCAGACAGCATGAACAGAGGACATGGGCTTTGCAGTTTCATATCACTTGTTCGTTTGAATCCTATGGAAAGCAAGGAATAGAAGGAGAGCTGGAGGTGAGGAGCAGAGGCAGAGCCTAAAAATTGGGTGGATGCAGTAAGATTTAGTAGAGAAATACCTGTGTAGTTTACCACAGAATTTACCACAGAATAGAGATCTTCACCGGGGAAGGCAATGGCACCCCACCCCAGTACTTTTGCCTGGAAAATCCCATGGATGGAGGAGCCTGGTGGACTCCAGTCTATGGGGTCGCTAAGAGTTGGACACGACTGAGTGACTTAACTTTCACTTTTCACTTTTATGCATTGGAGAAGGAAATGGCAACCCACTCCAGTGTTCTTGCCTGGAGAATCCCAGGGACAGGGGAGCCTGGTGAGCTTCTGTCTATGGGGTCGCACAGAGTCGGACACGACTGAAGCGACTTAGCAGCAGTAGCAGCAGCAGAGATCTTCACATATTTGTGGGTGGGGATGGGAGGTGGGAAGTCTGGGGAAGGCAATTCCAGAAGGACCTTTTGAAGAGGATCTCTAAAGAAGGACTATTTGAAACATTGAGGTTGGGGAAACATCAACCCAACATTTTTTTAAGACGGTCTTCTTTTTTTATGTTCTTAAATTCATTTTATTGACAGTAAAAAAAAAAACCAAAACAATTCACTCATTTCTTCTACCCCTCTAACCCTACTTCTGACAATCTCCAGTCTGTCTTGTGTTATCTGTGAGCTAGTTCTTTAAACATTTTTATTAGCGTATAGTTGTTTTACAATGCTGTGTTAGTGTCTGCTGTGAAGCAAAGTGAATCAGCTATACATATACATATATCCCCTCATTTTTGGATTTCCTTCCTATTCAGGTCACCATAGAGCATTGAGTAGAATTCTCTGTGCTATATAGTAGGTTCTCATTAGTTATGTATTTTATACATAGTATCAATAGTTAGATAAACCTTGAAGCCATCTCATACAGATGAGTACCATTGAATCAGCTCCTTCAGAGTCCTTTCAGCTACATGTTCCTGAACTCTGAGTTAAGAGATGCATGAAGAACCGGGTCAACAGACTAGGGTTTGCATCTATCCCAACTTATGAGCTGTTGGCCTTGGGAAAGTTGCTTAAGCTCTTTGCCCCCTTTGCTTATCTGGGAACAGTGGATGCTAATACATTTCATCAGAGGATTATTGTGAAAAAGAGTGAGATGATTCTGTTTGGAAAATATCAAAAGCATGGGTTATGGTAATTAGCAAATTCTCAATAGCAAGTCAATATTAATGCCATCTCAGTTAACCAATAATAGCTAATCAGGAAAGTGTCACTACGTTAGGGGACATTTGCTTTTCTTCCCAGAGATGGAACAAATACTGTGTGCCACTCCCCATTCCTATGACTGTGGTACTTTGCCAGTTGATCGCAGAACTCTATCACTGAAACCAGATGTGGCCTCAGAATTGTCTCAACCCAGTGTCTAGAAACACTAGCAATTAGAGTTGGCACAAAACTTGAAATATTTTATGTTCTGACCTAATGCCTATTTAGCTCTCCATAACATATGCATGGAATTCTTCCTGGAATTTTGCCATTGGGATCAATAGATCTGAACTCATAGTTTGGAAGCAAAAATGTCAATCTTCCATGTATTCTTCTTCTGCTGCTGCTGCTGCTAAGTCGCTTCAGTCGTGTCCAACTCTGTGCGACCCCATAGACGGCAGCCCGCTAGGCTCCCCATCCCTGGGATTCTCCAGGCAAGAACACTGAAGTGGGTTGCCATTTCCTTCTCCAATGCATGAAAGTGAAAAGTGAAAGTGAAGTCGCTCAGTCCAGTAATGTCCTAAAGACCACGTTGTCATACTTGCCCTTGAGGTAAATTTTTACAAAAGTATTGTCTTCTGAAAGTATCAATGACTTTGAAATTTCAGAATGGAATTATAATAAAAGTAGCCTAAAATGTTGCTTCTTTATTTCCTCCAAACCTCAGGGAACATTTAAACCTCATTGGTCAGGACTTAAATCTAAACTTTGGTTAAAGGTATTGACTAAGTTTTCCTCTCCGTTGAATATATGTAACATTTATTGAAATCAGATAAATGCTTCTGACTGAGGGGAGACATTCATTTCCCTAGAGCTCTTGATAAAAGATTTACTCACAAAGCAGACTGCAATTCCTGCCTTTTCAAATTTCTGTGTCTGTTATGAAAGAATTTTTCTTGTACTGTGTATGAGGAAAATATATGCTACATTGGAGCGCGCTGATAAGATCATGTTTCTATGGTACCATTTTTTTCTGAGTATTTTGGTATTTTAAGATGTTATCTTTTTCGTTTTCACAGCACGCTCGGAAGAGGGAAGGACATGTTGTTCTCACCTCACAGTGAAATTGAGGTAAGCAGTTACTCACTCTCTTGCATAAGTCACTGATTGAGCTGGGGATGTGATAGCAAACAGCCTTCTTCTATTCACCCGTCCACCTTGACCCTGCAGCATTTCTGGTCAATCCATTAATCCTATTTTCTTGTTCTTAGTTAATGACTACAGAGTTGACTCTGCTTATCGGCACTGAGGGACAAGAGAACAGGACATAATCTCAAATGGTCGATGATATAAAAGTAATTTGGATTTGGCGATAAAATATGTTTTTGTACTTGCATTGGAACTCGGGCGTGTCTGGTGTTCTGGAAATTTACAGCATTCCAGTCCAAGTGGAGAAACTATGCAAGGGAGACCCAGGGCACCTCGTTTGTCTCTCTTGATTCTCAGCCCATCTGCTCTACCCACCTTTTCCCTGCTGAGATCAGAGCCTCATCTCTTGACTGATTCACTGAACCAGCCTACGTAAATCTGTCTTGTCTAAGTTCCATCATAGACATTCGTCTCTTCTTTCTCATGGATATGGGAGAAACCAGTATCTTGGATTAGAAATTGTTATTACTTTCTTGAAGTTTTATTTTTAATACAAGGCACTAAAATGTACTATGGAAATTTTAAAGTCAGATTTCTTGACTATGTAATTATAAGAAGAAAGAAACGAGAAGCAACACGGGTGCCAGGTAATGACGCTGAATGACAGACCTCTATTAGAGGAAAATGAAAGTTATCTTCTTACTCAAAGTTTTGTCAGTGATGAGAATAAATTCTTCTACAACATTTATGCATCACATGTTTAATTAGAAAAAAAAAACAAACCCATAAGCATTGCTTAATATCTACTCTCTGCCAGCAATGATTAATGACTGAATTGATGATAGGAATTTGCATAGAAGCAAATAAAAGAAGTTGAAAGTTAAAAGAGCTTGGAGGTAACATTTAAAATTTTTAAAAATGATTTTGTTTATTTATCTTTGGCTGTGCTGGATCTTCATTGCTGTATGAGCTTTTCTGTAGTGGTGCAGAGTGGAGGCTACTCTGTAGCTGTGGTGTGTGGGCTTCTCCTTGTGATGGCTTCTCTTGTTGCAAAGTATGGGCTCTAGGGCATGTGGGCTCAGTAGTTGGGGCTCCTGGGCCCTAGAGCACAGACTCAATTGTCATGGTGCATGGGTTTATTTGTTCTGCAGCATGCGGGATCTTCCTGGACCAGGATTGAATCCATGTCTCCTACATTGGCAGGTGGATTATTTACCACTGCACCATCAAGGAAGCCCTTGTAACATTTTGATTTTTGATTCATTATTTATTTATGTGTGCTATGCTATGCTATGCTATGCTATGCTATGCTAAGTCACTTCAGTCGTGTCTGACTCTGTGTGACCCCATAGACGGTAGCCCACCAGGCTCCCCCGTCTCAGGGATTCTCCAGGCAAGAACAGTGGAGTGGGTTGCCATTTCCTTCTCCAATGCATGAAAGTGAAAAGTGAAAGTGAAGTCACTCAGTTGTGTCCAACTCTTAGCAACCCCATGGACTGCAGCCCACCAGGCTCCATCGTCCGTGGGATTTTCCAGGCAAAAGTACTGGAGTGGGGTGCCATATTTATGTGTGCTGCTACTGCTAAGTCGCTTCAGTCGTGTCCGACTCTGTGCGACCCCATAGACGGAAGCTCACCAGGCTCCCCTGTCCCTGGGATTCTCCAGGCAAGAACACTGGAGTGGGTTGCCATTTCCTTCTCCAATGCAGGAAAGTGAAAAGTGAAAGTGAAGTCGCTCAGTCATGTCCAACTCTTAGCGACCCCATGGACTGGAGCCTACCAGACTCCTCTGTCCATGGAATTTTCCAGGCAAAAGTACTGGGGTGGGGTGCCATTGCCTTCCCCGAAAATTTTATGTGTACATTTAATCAATTCATTTATTGATTAAATTTTAATGCATTCACTTCTATTTAATATTAATAATCTTTAATTGGTTTGTTTATCCATAAAAAATCTAAGTACCTACTTAAATATCTACTGAGTGTTAATTTTTCTCTCCATTTATTCTCTCATTAACTAGGAGCAGTTTAAAATAACATTGCTTAGCCATCAAAAAGCATGAAATAATGTCATTTGCAGAAACATGGATGGACTGAAAGATTATCATACTAAGCAAAGTAAGTTAGAGAAAGACAAATATCATATGCTATCACTTATATGAGGAGCATAAAATAAAATACAAATTGAAGTTCTATAAAACAAAAGCAGGCTCACAGATGTAGAGAACAGATTTGTGGTTGGCAAGGGGAAGAGGAGGTAGGGGGAGGAAGGAATAGAAGTTTGGGATTAGCAAAGGAAAACTAGGATGGATCAGCAAGGTCATATGGTAGGGAACAGGGACCTATATTCAATATCCTATGATAAGCCATAAAGGAAAATTTAAAAAGACATTGTTCAAAATTATTTTTAATTTAGTTTTTACATTTAACATTGCAGATGTATATAACTCAAAAGAGTCAAATTGTGCTACAAGATTTGTTTGAAAATCTTCATTCTTCTGTTTTCATCCCCTCCTTCTCTACCCTTCCACACTCATCCTTCTCCAATATGTTTCATTTCTCTATCTTCACAGACGACTATCCTTAATTATACTAAATGATTTGAGGGGCATGGTATTGCCCTCTTGTTTCTAAATAACATGCTTATATTCCTCTCTCTCTCTTCTTTCTTCTCTGTTTTAGCAATCATGTTTTGATTTTGACTACAGAAAATGAGAACTTATTTTTTCACACACACTTTCCATCCCCTTCTATATTCATCCATATTTCCCATCTTTCTCTCTTTACATAAGGTAATTACATAATACATAACATACTGTGCATAATATAATACATTCCATACAAGTAGGATCATGGAAAAAGCAAGAGAGTTCCAGAAAAACATCTATTTCTGCTTTATTGACTATGCCAAAGCCTTTGACTGTGTGGATCACAATAAACTATGGAAAATTCTGAAAGAGATGGGAATACCAGACCACCTGATCTGCCTCTTAAGAAATCTGTATGCAGGTCAGGAAGCAACAGTTAGAACTGGTCATGGAACAACAGACTGGTTCCAAATAGGAAAAGGAGTACTTCAAGGCTGCATATTGTCACCATGTTTATTTAACTTATATGCAGAGTACATCATGAGAAATGCTGGACTGGAAGAAATACAAGTTGGAATCAAGATTGCTGGGAGAAATATCAATAACCTCAGATATGCAGATGACACGACTCTTATGGCAGAAAGTGAAGAGGGGCTAAAAAGCCTCTTGATGAAAGTGAAAGTGGAGAGTGAAAAGGTTGGCTTAAAGCTCAACATTCAGAAAACAAAGATCATGGCAACTGGTCCCATCACTGCATGGGAAATAGATGGGGAAACAGTGGAAACAGTGTCAGACTTTGTTTTTCTGGGCTCCAAAATCACCGCAGATGGTGACTGCAGCCATGAAATTAAAAGACGCTTGCTCCTTGGAAGGAAAGTTATGACCAACCTAGATAGCATATTCAAAAGCAGAGACATCACTTTGCCAACAAAGGTTCGCCTAGTCAAGGCTATGGTCTTTCCTGTGGTCATGTATGGATGTGAGAGCTGGACTGTGAAGAAGGCTGAGCGCCGAAGAATTGATGCTTTTGAACTGTGGTGTTGGAGAAGACTCTTGAGAGTCCCTTGGACTGCAAGGACATCCAACCAGTCCATTCTGAAGGAGATCAATCCTGGAATTTCTTTGGAAGGTATGATGCTAAAGCTGAAACTCCAGTATTTTGGCCACCTCATGCGAAGAGTTGACTCGTTGGAGAAGACTCTGATGCTGGGAGGGATTGAGGGCAGGAGGAGAAGGGGACGACAGAGGATGAGATGGCTGGATGGCATCACTGACTCGATGGATGTGAGTCTGAGTGACCTCCGGGACTGGTGATGGACAGGGAGGCCTGGCGTGCTGCGGTTCATGGGGTCGCAAAGAGTCGGACACGACTGAGCGACTGATCTGATCTGATCTGATCTGATACAAGTATATGAAATAAACCAGATAGTATATTATTAGTGCAGTTCCTTTACTATGTAAGTTTTGCTTTCCTTTGTTATCCTTTTGGGACTTTTTGTCTTTTCTTTTTTTGTAGACACTAGTTTTTATTGTTATTTGATGTTTCCTCATTTTGACAAAACATTTTTTCTACTTGCTTTCTGTACATTGATGCAAGGCAGACAGATAGTCTGACCCTTTGAATGTCTGGATACGCTTTTATCCTAACCCCCAACTATGATTAATGGTTTTCTTATGAATGGAGCTCCACATTGGGAATCATTTTTTTCCTTCATAATTTGAATATACTGCTTTATTACTTTCTCCAATGTTTTTCCTGGAAAGTGTAGTGTCATTCTCATCTTCGATCCTTGATATGAAAACTGTTTTGTCCTCTCTGAAAAATTGTGGGATGATCTTTTTTTCTGGCCCTCGTTTTCTATAATTTCACCATGATGTATATGATTGTACATCTGTTTTTGCCCACTAGATTGGACAATTAGGAAAACACTCATGCCTTTTAGTTCTGGATATTTTTCTATAATTGTTTTATTGATGATTTAATTTCATCCATTTTCTCTGTTCTTTCATTATGAGATTTTATTATTTGGAAGACAAATGTGCTGAATGAATTCTCTAATTTGGACCTAACCTCCCAATTTTCCATTACTGTCTTTTGCTTTTTTTTTTCAGGGATATTTTCTCAACATGATCTTTCCATCTTCTATTGAGTTTTTTTTTTCTCTGATATACAAAAGTATTATATATTTTAAAAAATTTCAAAGCCACTCTGTTATCTGAGTTTATGTGCTGTTATTTTGCCTCTGACGATGTTAGAGATACTCTTTGATCAGGTTTCTTCTCATTGCATTGTTTGTTTCCTTTGCATTGTTTCTTTCCACTCAGTGTCTTACATTAAATGCCTGTTAATTGTTTGGTGATCCTTGGTTGTCTGTAGTTAAGAGTGGGCCCTAAAAGCTCTTTGGAATCTCTTGGCATGAGGTTTGTGTTGCCAACTGTCTGCTTCATCAGAAGTTTTATTGGTGAATCCATAGTGTTAGCATCTTTAATTCTTTTACCTAAGCCTGGCTACATTCACCCAGAACAGTCACCACAAAGCTCTTTTCTGAGGAGAATAATTCTGGCTGTCAGTGCTTTCGGAGCTGGAGAAGGCTCAAGTTCTGAACATTCATTTTGTATTTTCTTATAATCCTTTTCTCTTCAGAATGGTCCCAATGCTTTTGACTTAACTTGGTGTCCTCCGATCCATGGTGGGGTGGTTTAGTTGCTAAGTTGTCTACAACTCTTTGAGATCCCATTGATTGTAGCCCTTCAGGCTCCTCTGTCCATGGGATTTCCCAGGCAAGAATACTGGGATTTCCTTCTCTAGGGGATCTTCATGACCCAGGGATCAAATCTAGGTCTCCTGAATTGCAGGCAGATTCTTTACCCACTGAGCTGAACTCTTAGTTGTGGCTTGTGAAATCTAGTTTCCTGACCAGGGATTGAACCCAGGACCCCTGTATCGAGAGAACAGAGTCTTATACGCTGAGCCACCAGGGAAGCAGTACTTTGATCCACAGACCTTCTCTTTATCTTGTCCAGAGAGGAAGCCTTCAGTTTTCCCCTAGAGTAGGCTGGGATATGTAAATTTTAACTGTTTTTTCTTTTTAAAAAATCATTTAAAAATATTTATTTATTTATTTGGCTGTACTGGGTCTTAGTTGTGGCATGTGGTATCTTTAAGTTGTGGCTTACAAACTCTTAATTGTAGCATTTGGAATCTAGTCTCCTGACCAGGGATCGAACCCAGGCCCCCTGCATTGGGAGAGAAGAGTCTTAGCCACTGGGCCACCAGGGAAGTCCCTTAATTGCTTCTTAATCACACTTCTAACCAATCCTCTTAGTTTTTAGCTCTACTTTCATCCTTGGCTTAAGATTACTCAATATTGCCAATTTCCAAGGTTTTGGGAGTTCTGTGGTACAATGTGATTAATTCTTGGCTTTCCCTATTCTTTGCTTTTTGAAATATGCTAAGTCATTAACCACTAATCTTTATCCACTAAGCATTAATCTTTCTGCTCTTCAGTTTCTAAAATTCAATAGCTCTATTCATATTTTCTATTTTCTCTGTCTTTTTGGATTTATGACTTACCAAGTCCCTTCACTGCTATTTTGGTGGACTTTGCAAGGTACCAAATAGGAAAAGGAGTACGTCAAGGCTGTATATTGTTACCCTGCTTATTTAACTTGTATGCAGAGTATATCATGAGAAATGCTGGACTGGAAGAAGCGCAAGCTGGAATCAAGATTGGCGGGAGAAATATCACTAACTCCAGATATGCAGTGACATCACCTTTATGGCAGACAGTGAAGAGGAACTAAACAGCTTTTTGATGAAAGTGAAAGTGGAGAGTGAAAAAGTTGGCTTAAAGCTCAACATTCAGAAAACTAAGATCATGGCATCTGGTCCCATCACTTCATAGGAAATAGATGGGGAAATAGTGGAAACAGTGTCAGACTTTATTTTTGGGGGCTCCAAACTCATTGCAGATGGTGATTGCAGCCATGAAATTAAAAGATGCTTACTCTTTGGAAGGAAAGTTATGACCAACCTAGAGAGCATATTAAAAAGCAGAGCCATTACTTTGCCAAGAAAGATCTGTCTAGTCAAGGCTATGGTTTTTCCAGTGGTCATATACGGATGTGAGAGTTGGACTGTGAAGAAAGCTGAGTGCTGAAGAATTGAAGCTTTTGAACTGTGGTGTTGGAGAAGACTCTTGAGAGTCCCTTGGACTGCAAGGAGATCCAATTAGTCCATTCTAAAGGAGATCAGTTCTGGGTGTTCTTCGGAAGGAATGATGCTAAAGCTGAAATTCCAGTACTTTGGCCACCTCATGCAAAGAGTTGACTCATTGGGAAAGACTCTGATGCTGGGAGAGATTGGGGGCAGGAGGAGAAGGGGACAACAGAGGATGAGATGGCTGGATGGCATCACTGACTCTATGGACGTGAGTTTGAGTGAATTCCGGGAGTTGGTGATGGACAGGGAGGCCTGGCATGCTGCAATTCATGGGGTCGCAAAGAGTTGGACACGATTGAGTGACTGAACAGAACTGAACTTGCAAGGTAGTGGAGGCTTATCTCTACCTCTAAATAGATACTTGAAATTATTAGCAACTTTTATTAGTTAAATACCAAGTCCTTCTTTAGGCACTCTATAAATAAATTTTTACATAAAGAATCTGAAAGAAATATACATTAACCCTAACAGTACAAGAAAGAAGTACCCTAACAGTAGAAAAAAGATGTGGCAGTGAAGTTATTAACTGAGGTTATTAATATTCAGGGTATCCTAGTCAAACTGATACCTGTGGGCTAAGCATAATAGGTATTATCTAGTCAACATAGCACTGAACATTGCTTAAAAGAGCCTTATTTTATAAATATTTTTTCATATTTATGTATTTTTTAAAATTTTATTTATTTTAATTGGAGGCTAATTACTTTACAATATTGTATTGGTTTTGCCATACATTGACATGAATCCGCCATGGGTGTACATGTATTCCCCATCTTGAACCTCCTTCCCACCTCCTTCCCCACATAATCCCTCTGGGTCATTTCAGTGCCCTAGCCCCGAGTCTCCTGTATCATGCATCAAACCTGGACTGGTGATTCATTTCACATATGATAATATACATGTTTCAATGCCATTCTCCCAAATCATCCCACCCTTACCCTCTCCCACAGAGTCCAAAAGACTGTTCTATATATCTGTGTCTCTTTTGTTGTCTTGCATACAGGGTTATCATTAGCATCTTTCTAAATTGCATTTATATGCGTTAGTATGCTGTATTGGTGTTTTTCTTTCTGGCTTACCTCACTCTGTATAATAGGCTCCAGCTTCATCCACCTCATTTAAACTGATTCAAATGTATTCTTTTTAATGGCTGAGTAATACTCCATTGTGTATATGTACCACTGCTTTCTTTATCCATTCATCTGCTGATGGACATCTAGGTTGCTTCCATGTCCTGGCTATTATAAACAGTGCTGCGATGAACATTGGGGTACACGTGTCTCTTTCAATTCTGGTTTCCTTTGGAGTGTATGCCCAGAAGTGGGATTGCTGGGTCGTATGGCAGTTCTATTTTCAGTTTCTAAGGAATCTCCACACTGTTCTCCATAGTGGCTGTACTAGTTTGCATTCCCACCAACAGTGTAAGAGGGTTCCCTTTTCTCCACACCCTCTCCAGCATTTATTACTTGTAGACTTTTGGATAGCAGCCATTCTGACTGGCGTGAAATGGTACCTCATTGTGGTTTTGATTTGCATTTCTCTGATAAGACTGGTTCCAAATAGGAAAAGGAGTACGTCAAGGTTGCATATTGTCACCATGTTTATTTAACTTATATGCAGAGTACATCATGAGAAATGCTGGACTGGAAGAAACACAAGCTGGAATCAAGATTGCTGGGAGAAATATCAATAACCTCAGATATGCAGATGACACCACCCTTATGGCAGAAAGTGAAGAGGGGCTAAAAAGCCTCTTGATGAAAGTGAAAGTGGAGAGTGAAAAGGTTGGCTTAAAGCTCAACATTCAGAAAACGAAGATCATGGCATCTGGTCCCATCACTACATGGGAAATAGATGGGGGAACAGTGGAAACAATGTCAGAATTTATTTTTCTGGGCTCCAAAATCACTGCAGATGGTGACTGTAGCCATGAAATTAAAAGATGCTTACTCCTTGGAAGGAAAGTTATGACGAACCTAGATAGCACATTCAAAAGCAGAGACATCACTTTACCAACAAAGGTTCGCCTAGTCAAGGCTATGGTTTTTCCTGTGGTCATGTATGGATGTGAGAGCTGGACTGTGAAGAAGGCTGAGCGCCGAAGAATTGATGCTTTTGAACTGTGGTGTTGGAGAAGACTCTTGAGAGTCCCTTGGACTGCAAGAAGATCCAACCAGTCCATTCTGAAGGAGATCAATCCTGGAATTTCTTTGGAAGGAATGATGCTAAAGCTGAAACTCCAGTATTTTGGCCACCTCATGCAAAGAGTTGACTCATTGGAGAAGACTCTGATGCTGGGAGGGATTGAGGGCAGGAGGAGAAGGGGACGACAGAGGATGAGATGGCTGGATGGCATCACTGACTTGATGGATGTGAGTCTGAGTGACCTCCGGGACTGGTGATGGACAGGGAGGCCTGGCGTGCTGTGGTTCATGGGGTCGCAAAGAGTCGGACACGACTGAGCGACTGATCTGATCTGATCTGATCTAATAATGAGTGATGGTGAGCATCTTTTCATGTGTCTGTTAGCCATCTGTATGTCTTCTTTGGAGAAATGTCTGTTTAATTCTTTGGTCCATTTTTTGATTGGGTCATTTATTTTTCTGGAATTGAGCTGCAGAAGTTGCTAGTATATTTTTGAATAATTCTTTATCAGTTGCTTCATTTGCTATCATTATCTCCCATTCTGAAGGTTGTCTTTTCACCTTGCTTATAATTTCCTTTCTTGTGCAGAAGCTTTTAATTTTAATTAGGTCCCATTTATTTATATTTGCTTTTATTTCCAATATTCTGGGAGGTGGGTCATGGAGGATCCTGCTGTGATTTATGTAGGAGAGTGTTTTGCCTATGTTCTCTTTTAGGAGTTTTATAGTTTCTGGTCTTATGTTTAAATCTTTCATCCATTTTGAGTTAATTTTTGTGTATGGTGTTAGAAAGTGTTCTAGCTTCATTCTTTTACAAGTGGTTGACCAGTTTTCCCAGCACCACTTGTTAAAGAGATTTTTTCTCCATTGTATATTCTTGCTTCCTTTGTCAAAGATAAGGTGTCCATAGGTGCATGGATTTATCTCTGGGCTTTCTATTTTGTTCCATTGATCTATATTTCTGTCCTTGTGCCAGTACCATACTGTCTTGATGACTGTGGCTTTGTAGTAGAGCCTGAAGTCAGGCAGGTTGATTCTTTCAGTTCCATTCTTCTTTGTCAAGATTGCTTTTGCTATTCAAGGTTTTCTGTATTTTCATACAAATTGTGAAATTATTTGTTCTAGCTCTGTGGAAAATACCGTTGATAGCTTGATAAGGATTGCATTGAATCTATAGATTGCTCTGGGTAGTATACTCATTTTCACTATATTGATTCTTCTGATCCATGAACATGGTATATTTCTAAATCTATTAGTGTCCTCTTTGATTTCTTTCACCAATGTTTTAAGTTTTCTATATATAGGACTTTTGTTTCTTTAGGTAGCTATATTCCTAAGTATTTTATTCTTTTCGTTACAATAGTGAATGGAATTGTTTCCTTAATTTCTCTTTCTATTTTCTCATTATTAATGTATAGGGATGCAAGGGATTTCTATGTGTTGATTTAATATCCTGCAACTTAACTATATTCATTGATCCAGTTCAGTTCAGTTCAGTCCCTCAGTCATGTCCAACTCTTCGCGACCCCATGAATTGCAGCACACCAGGCCTCCCTGTCTATCACCAACTCGCTGAGTCTACTCAAACTCAAGTCCATCGAGTCGGTGATACCATCCAGCCATCTCATCCTCTATTGTCCCTTTATCCTCCCGCCCCCAATCTCTCCCAGCATCAGAGTCTTTTCCAATGAGTCAACTCTTCACATGAGGTGGCCAAAGTATTGGAGTTTCAGCTTCAACATCAGTCCTTCCAATGAACACCCAGGACTGATCTCTTTTAGGATGGACTAGTTGGATCTCCTTTCAGTCCAAGGGACTCTCAAGAGTCTTCTCCAACACCACAGTTCAAAAGCTTCAATTCTTCAGCACTCAGCTTTCTTCACAGTCCAACTCTCACATCCATATATTGGAAAAACCACTGGAAAAACCATAGCCTTGACTAGACAGACCTTTCTTGGCAAAGTAATGGCTCTGCTTTTTAATATGTTATCTAGGTTGGTCATAACTTTCCTTCCAAGGAGTAAGTGTCTTTTAATTTCATGGCTGCAATCACCATCTGCAATGAGTTTGGAGCCCCCCAAAATAAAGTCTGACACTGTTTCCACTATTTCCCCATCTATTTCCCATGAAGTGATGTGACCAGATGCCATGATCTTCGTTTTCTGAGTATTGAGCTTTAAGCCAACTTTTTCACTCTCCACTTTCACTTTCATCAACAAGCCATTTAGTTCCTCTTCACTCTTAGCCATAAGGGTGACATCATCTGCATATCTGAGGTTATTGATATTTCTCCCGCCAATCTTGATTCCAGCTTGTGCTTCTTCCAGTCCAGCATTTCTCATGATGTACTCTGTATACAAGTTAAATAAGCAGGGTAACAATATACAGCCTTGACATACTCCTTTTCCTACTTGGAACCAGTCTGTTGTTCTATGTCCAGTTCTAACTGTTGCTTCCTGACCTGCATACCAGTTTCATAAGAGGCAGGTCAGGTGGTCTGGTATTCCCATCTCTTTCAGAAGTTTCCACAGTTTATTGTGATCCACACAGTCAAAGGCTTTGGCATAGTCAATAAAGCAGAAATAGATATTTTTCTGAAACTCTCTTGCTTTTTCGATGATCCAGCAGATGTTGGCAATTTGATCTCTGGTTCCTCTGCCTTTTCTAAAACCAGCTTGAACATCTGGAAGTTCATGGTTCACGTATTGCTGAAGCCTGGCTTGGAGAATTTTGAGCATTAGTTTACTGGAGTTGAGATGAGTGCAATTGTGCAGTAGTTTGAGCATTCTTTGGCATTACCTTTCTTTGGGATTGGAATGAAAACTGACCTTTTCCAGTCCTGTGGCCACTGCTGAGTTTTCCAAATTTGCTGAGGAACTCCCAGGTCAGTAATGCCCAGTATGCTACTGGAGATCAGTGGGGAAATAACTCCAGAAAGAATGAAGGGATGGAGCCAAAGCAAAAACAACACCCAGTTGTGAATGTGACTGGTGATAGAAGCAAGGTCTGATGCTGTAAAGAGAAATATTGCATATGAACCTGGAATGTTAGGTCCATGAATCAAGGCAAGTTGGAAGTGATCAAACAGGAGATGGCAAGAGTGAACGTTGACATTCTAGGAATCAGCTAACTAAAATGGACCGGAGTGGGTGAATTTAACTCACATGACCATTGCATCTACTACTGTAGGCATGAATCCCTTAGAAATGGAGTAGCCATCATGGTCAACAAGAGTCCAAAATGCAGTACTTGGATCATTCTCAAAAACAACAGAATGATCTCTGTTCATTTCCAAGGCAAACCATTCGATATCATGGTAATCCAAGCCTATGCCCCAACCAGTAATGCTGAAGAAGCTGAAGCTGAACGATTCTATGAAGACCTACAAGACCTTTTAGAACTAACACCCCAAAAAGATGTCCTTTTCATTATAGGGGACTGGAATGCAAAAGTAGGAAGTCAAGAAACACCTGGAGTAACAGGCAAATTTGGCCTTGGAATACGGAATGAAGCAAGGCAAAGACTAACAGAGTTCTGCCAAGAAAATGCACTGGTCATAGCAAATACCCTCTTCCAACAACACAAGAGAAGACTCTATACGTGGACATCACCAGATGGTCAACACCGAAATCAGATCGCTTATATTCTTTGCAGCCAAAGATGGAGAAGCTCTATACAATCAGCAAAAACAAGACCAGGAGCTGACTGTGGCTCAGACCATGAACTCCTTATTGCCAAATTCAGACCGAAATTGAAGAAAGTAGGGAAAACCACTAGACCATTTATGTATGACCTAAATCAAATCCCTTATGATTATACAGTGGAAGTGAGAAATAGATTTAAGGGCCTAGATCTGATAGACACAGTGCCTCATGAACTATGGAATGAGGTTCGTGACATTGTACAGGAGACAGGGATCAAGACCATCCCCAAGAGAAAGAAATGCAAAAAAGCAAAATGGCTGTCTGGGGAGGCCATGCAAATAGCTGTGAAAAGAAGAGAAGCGAAAAGCAAAGGAGAAAAGGAAAGATATAAGCATCTGAATGCAGAGTTCCAAAGAATAGCAAGGAGAGATAAGAAAGCCTTCCTCATGGGGAGGGAGCAGGGAAGAGGGTTCAGGATGGGGAACACATGTATACTTGTGGTGGATTCATTTTGATGTATGGCAAAAGCAGTACAATATTGTAAAGTTAAGCAAAATAAAATTAAAAAAAAAAAAAAAACAACAAAACAAAACAAAAAAGAAAGTCTTCCTCAGCAATCAATGCAAAGAAATAGAGGAAAACAACAGAATGGGAAAGACTAGAAATCTCTTCAAGAAAATTAGAGATACCAGAGGAACATTTCATGCAAAGATGGGCTTGATAAAGGACAGAAATGGTATAGACCTAACAGAAGCAGTAGATATTAAGAAGAGGTGGCAAGAATACACAAAAGAACTGTACAAAAAAGATCTTCACGACCCAGATAATCACGATGGTGTGATCACTGACCTAGAGCCAGATATCCTGGAATGTGAAGTCAAGTGGGCCTTAGAAAGCATCACTATGAACAAAGCTAATCGAGGTGATGGAATTCCAGTCGAGATATTTCAAATCCTGAAAGTTAATGCTTTGAAAGTGCTGCACTCAATATTCATTGACTAGCTCTATTAATTTTCTGGTGGAGTCTTTAGGGTTGTCTGTGTAGAGGATCATGTCATATACAAACAGTAAGAGTTTTACTTCTTTTCCAATTTGGATTCCTTTTATTTCTTTTCTGCTCTGATTGCTGTGGCCAAAACTTCCAAAATATGTTGAGTAGTAGTGGTGAAAATGGGCACCCTTTTCTTGTTCCTGACTTTAGGGGAAATGCTTTCAATTTTTCACCATTGAGGATAATGTTTATTGTGGGGTTGTCATATATAGTTTTTATTATGTTGAGGTATGTTCTTTCTATTCCTGCTTTCTGGAGAGCTTTTATCATAAATGGATGTTGAATTTTGTCAAAGGCTCTCTCTGCATCTATTGAGATAATCATATGGCTTTTATTTTTCAATTTGTTAAAGTCGTGTATTACATTGGTATGTGGATATTGAGGAATCCTTGCATCCGTGGGATAAAGCCCACTTGGTCATGATGTATGATCTTTTTAATGTGTTGTTGGATTCTGATTGCTAGAATTTTGTTAAGGACTTTTGCATCTATGTTCATCAGTGATATTGGGCTGTAGTTTTCTTTTTTTGTGGCATCTTTGTCAGGTTTTGGTATTAGGGTGATGGTGGTCTCATAGAATGAGTTTGGAAGTTTACCTTCCCCTGCAATTTTCTGCAAGAGTTTGAGTAGGATAGGTGTTGCTGCTAAGTTACTTCAGTCGTGTCCGACTCTGTGCGACCCCATAGACGGCCTCCTACCAGGCTCCTCTGTCTCTGGGATTCTCCAAGCAAGCATGCTGGAGTGGGAAATGGAGTGCCATTTCCTTCTCCATTGCGTGAAAGTGAAAAGTGAAAGTGAAGTTGCTCAGTTGTGTCTGATTCTTAGCGACATCATGGACTGCAGCCTACCAGGCTCCTCCATCCATGGGATTTTCCAGGCAAGAGTACTGGAGTGGGGTGCCATTGCCTTCTCCAAGGATAGGTGTTAGCTCTTCTCTAAATTTTTGGTAAAATTTAGCTGTGAAGCCATCTGGGCCTGGGCTTTTGTTTGCTGGAAGATTTCTGATTACAGTTTCAATTTCCATGCTTGTGATGGGTCTGTTAAGATTTTCTATTTCTTCCTGGTTCAGTTTTGGAAAGTTTTACTTTTCTAAGAATTTGTCCATTTCTTTCAAGTTGTCCATTTTATTGGCATATAATTGCTGATAGTAGTCTCTTATGATCCTTTTTATTTCTGTGTTGTCTGTTGTGATCTCTCTATTTTCATGTCTAATTTTATTGATTTCGTTTTTCTCCCTTTGTTTCCTGATGAGTCTGGCTAGTGTTTTGTCAATTTTATTTATCCTCTCGAAGAACCAGCTTTTGGCTTTGTTGATCTTTGCTATGGTCTCTTTTGTTTCTATTGCATTTATTTCTGCCCTAATTTTTAGGATTTCTTTCCTTCTACTAACCCTGGGGTTCTTCATTTCTTCCTTTTCTAGTTGCTTTAGGTGTGGAGTTAGGTTATTTATTTGACTTATTTCTTGTTTCTTGAGGTATGCCTGTATTGCTATGAATCTTCCCCTTAGCACTGCTTTTACAGTGTCCATATTTATGTATTTTATAAGCCTATACTTTCATCCTATACTTTTTAGAATCGAGTGATCTATCAATATTGGTCTACATTTCCATATGCAAAAGCTGGCTTGCATGGAGAAGATGAGATGTGCCTTTCATATTTCAACAAGTCCTTGCCACTCCTCTCTCCCACCCAGCCTGCTTCTTATTTATGTTACCTGCCTGGCTCTTGTAGGCAATCCAGCCTTAGAAAATCGGAACACTGGACTTCATCTTCCTTGAGGCAAGCAATCAAAGGAACAGGACAGCACTGAAAACCAGCTGCTAAGGCAGCCCCAGAACAGATCCCAGCCTTGTTAGCCTCCACTTAATCTCTTCTAGTGGAGTTGTCCAGTGGACCCTATCAAGAGGCATTTTGGTGAACATGGACTCACAGCAAGGGAGTCGTTCATATAAACCAAAAGAACAAGGCACTCCTTGAAAGCAGTTCAAATGTGTTTATCTTCCAAGAGGACTCCATATTTATGTTGTCTTGCCAAGGACCAGCCAAAGTATAGCTCTCAGTCTGAACTCCCTGCTGATGAATACAGTATTTCTTTAGTTATATTAATATTTCAGCTTATGTTCAAGTCTTGTTCCTGAGAGTAGTTTTATCCTGGTAGATCATGACACTAATGATTAACAATAACAACTGCAACAACAAATCTTTACTGAACATTTATTCATGCCATCACAGGCACATGCATTATATCAAGGAATTCCCACAAAATATGCAAAATAAGTGTTACTTCTAATGTAAAACTTATGGAAAATGAGGGTTAAGCGATTTATTCAAGGTCACATGATAACGAGTGAACTAGTCAGAACCTGAATTCAGTCTGTCTGATTTTAAAGCCCATGATTATTTCTAGGATTCTGAATTGGTATATCCCTGTTTTCATCTTGAGTTGCCAAGACTCTTGGCCACACTGGTAGAAGCCTACTTCAGTTAAACAACAAAAGGAAAAGTATTGAAAAATATAACCAAATTGAAAGCAAGGGTTTTGCCGACCTTAAGCAGTGAGTAAGACTGCAGACCTAGATGGCTCACTATTTATCTGCTTTGTCTCTGCTTCCCTCTGAGTGAGTGAGTGAGTGAAAGTTGCTCAGTCATGTCCAACTCTTTGTGACTGCATGGAATAGTCCATGGAATTCTCCAGGCCAGAATACCAGAGTGGGTAGCCGTTCCCTTCTCCAGGGGATCTTCCCAACCCAGGGATCAAACTCAGGTCTCTGGCACTGCAGGCGTACCTCTGGAGAAAGCTCCATTTCCTTGCATGGGAGCCTGGCTTGTTCCGTGATGGAGGGGCTTGGGGAGACATTGACTTGTCTGTAGGCAATCTTTGATTCAGTGATCTGAGAAACAAGTGATTCTTCATTTGGCATTCCCAGCAAAGAAATCCTGGGAAGACTCTCAGCAGTTCTGTATGGCTCATGTGTCCATCCCTGGACCAATTGCTATGTCCAGGAAGACTACAAACTCCACAAAACCCTTTAGTAAAGTTGATAGAGTCTATTAATACGAGGAAGGCTGAACGCCGAAGAATTGATGCTTTTGAACTGTGGTGTTGGAGAAGACTCTTGAGAGTCCCTTGGACTGCAAGAAGATCCAACCAGTCCATTCTGAAGGAGATCAATCCTGGAATTTCTTTGGAAGGAATGATGCTAAAGCTGAAACTCCAGTATTTTGGCCACCTCATGCGAAGAGTTGACTCATTGGAGAAGACTCTGATGCTGGGAGGGATTGAGGGCAGGAGGAGAAGGGGACGACAGAGGATGAGATGGCTGGATGGCATCACTGACTCGATGGATGCGAGTCTGAGTGACCTCCGGGAGCTGGTGATGGACAGGGAGGCCTGGCGTGCTGCAATTCATGGGGTCGCAAAGAGTCGGACACGACTGAGCGACTGATCTGATCTGATCTGATTAATACAAGGAGAAGGAAGGAAGAGAGGTGAATAGATAAGAGCTACTGTGCCTTTATTTGTGTTGATTCTTAAATACAGAATTCTGTTTTACAAAAAATTTATTACTTTTATCAATAAAAAGTAAAAAAAAATTATAAGACAAAAAAATACCTAGTATTCACAGGATAATCTTAATGTTCTTGTTCAAAATTCTCGGAGAACAGTTGACTGCTGCCTTCATTTTAGAGCCTATAAAGAGGCTAGGTCACAAGTTAGCAATATCAGTTATATAACTTGCACCTGAATAAGAAGTAATCTTGATTTAGATATTTCTAAGTAAGTCAAGTCTCACACAAGGTAAAGGATGTTTGGATTGATGAATAAAGAGGAAACTACTGTGGAGGAAAAATTACCAGGGAAATCCTGTCTTTTTGCTGGGTGGCAGGAAGACTCCCAGAAGTTTTAAGACTGATAGTGTTCTTGAAAATTTGAGACAGAAAGAATCTGTGAGTTAGAACCAAACTTCAGGGAAATTTGAGCTACTTGAAAATGACTTTTAAAAAAGAAGAAATGGATGTGTTCTCAATTGGCAAGTTTAAGTCCTTCTCACTGTGTTCTACTACTCTGAGGATCCATGAAGAAAATGTAAGAAAATAAAGAAAATTTCATGTAAAGATGGGGACAATAAAGGACAAAAATGGCATGCACCTAACAGAAGCAGGAGATATTAAGAAGAGGTGGCAAGAATACAGAAAAGAACTATACAAAATAGGTCTTAATGACTTGAATAACCATGATGGTGTGAGCACTCATGTATAGCCAGACATCCTGGAGTGTGAAGTCAAGTGGGCCTTAGGAAGCATTACTACAAACAATGCTAGTGGAGGTAATGGCATTCTAACTGAGCTATTTCAAGTCTTAAAAAATGATGCTGTTAAAGTGCAACACTCAATATGCCAACAAATTTGGAAAACTCAGCAGTGACCACAGGACTAGAAAAGGTCAGTTTTCATTCCAATTCCAAAGAAAGGCAATGCCAAAGAATGTTCAAACTATAGCACAATTGCACCCATTTCACATGCTAGCAAGTTTATGCTCAAAATCCTTCAAGCTAGGCTGCAGCAATACATGAACAGAGAACTTCCAGATGTACAAGCTGGATTTAGAAAAGGCCGAGGAATCAGAGATTAAGTTTTCAACATCTGTTGGATCACAGAAAAAGCAGGAGAATTCCAGAAAAATATCTGCTTCTTCTTCATTGCCTATGTTAAAGCATTTGACTGTGTGGATCACAATAAACTGTGGAAAATTCTGAAAGAGATGGGAATATCAGACCACCTTATATGCCTCTGAGAAAGCTGTATGTAGGTCAAGAAGCAACAGTTAGAACCAGACATGGAACAACAGAATGGTTCCAAATTGGGACTAGAAGTATGTAAAGGCTGTATATTGTTACCCTGCTTATTTAACATATGCAGAATACATCAGGCGAAATGCCTGGCTGGATGAAGCTCAAGCTGGAATCAAGATTTCTGGGAAAAATATCAATGACCTCAAATATGCAGATGACATCACCCTTACGGCAGAAAGCGAAGAACTAAAGAGCCTCTTGATGAAGATGAAAGATGAGATTGAAAAAGCTGGCTTAAAACTCAACCTCCAAAAAATGAAGATCAAGGCACCTGGTCCCAATCACGTCATGGCAAATCAGATCAGATCAGATCAGATCAGTCGCTCAGTCGTATCCGACTCTTTGCGATCCCATGAATCGCAGCACGCCAGGCCTCCCTGTCCATCACCAACTCCCGGAGTTCACCCAGACTCACGTCCATCAAGTCAGTGATGCCATCCAGCCATCTCATCCTCTGTCGTCGCCTTCTCCTCCTGCCCCCAATCCCTCCCAGCATCAGAGTCTTCTCCAATGAGTTAACTCTTCGCATGAGGTGGCCAAAATACTGGAGTTTCAGCTTTAGCATCATTCCCTCCAAAGAAATCCCAGGGCTAATCTCCTTCAGAATGGACTGGTTGGATGTCCTTGCAGTCCAAGGGACTCTCAAGAGTCTTCTCCAACACCACAGTTCAAAAGCATCAATTCTTCGGCGCTCAGCCTTCTTCACAGTCCAGCTCTCACATCCATACATGACCACAGGAAAAACCATAGCCTTGACTAGGCGAACCTTTGTTGGCAAAGTAATGTCTCTGCTTTTGAATATGCTATCTAGGTTGGTCATAACTTTCCTTCCAAGGAGTAAGCGTCTTTTAATTTCATGGCTGCAGTCACCATCTGCAGTGATTTTGGAGCCCAGAAAAATAAAGTCTGACACTGTTTCCACTGTTTCTCCATCTATTTCCCATGTAGTGATGGGAATGGATGCCATAATCTTCGTTTTCTGAATGTTGAGTTTTAAGCCAACCTTTTCACTCTCCACTTTTACTTTCATCAAGAGTCTTTTTAGTTCCTCTTCACTTTCTGCCATAAGAGTGGTGTCATCTGCATATCTGAGGTTATTGATAGTTCTCCCAGCAATCTTGATTCCAACTTGTGTTTCTACCAGTCCAGCGTTTCTCATGATGTACTCTGCATATAAGTTAAATAAACAGGGTGACAATATACAGCCTTGACGTACTCCTTTTCCTATTTGGAACCAGTCTGTTGGTCCATGTCCAGTTCTAACTGTTGCTTCCTGACCTGCATACAAATTTCTCAAGAGGCAGATCAGGTGGTCTGGTATTCCCATCTCTTTCAGAATTTTCCACAGTTGATTGTGATCTACACAGTCAAAGGCTTTGGCACAGTCAATAAAGCAGAAATAGATGTTTTTCTGGAACTCTCTTACTTTTTCCATGATCCAGCGGATGTTGGCAATTTGATCTCTGGTTCCTCTTCCTTTTCTAAAACTAGCTTGAACATCAGGAAGTTCACGGTTCACATATTGCTGAAGCCTGGCTTGGAGAATTTTGAGCATTACTTTACTAGCGTGTGAGATGAGTGCAATTGTGTGGTAGTTTGAGCATTCTTTGCCATTGCCTTTCTTTGGGATTGGGATGAAAACTGACCTTTTCCAATCTTGTGGCCACTGCTGAGTTTTCCAAATTTGCTGGCATATTGAGTACAGCACTTTCACAGCATCATCTTTCAGGATTTGGAATAGCTCCACTGGAATATCATCACCTCCACTAGCTTTGTTCGTAGTGATGCTTTCTAAGGCCCACTTGACTTCACATTCCAGGATGTCTGGCTCTAGGTCAGTGATCACACCATCATGATTATCTGGGTCGTGAAGCTCTTTTTTGTACAGTTCTTCTATGTATTCTTGCCACCTCTTCTTAATATCTTCTGCTTCTGTTAGGTCCATACCATTTCTGTCCTTTATTGAGCCCATTTTTGCATGAAATGTTCCTTTGGTATCTCTGATTTTCTTGAAGAGATCCCTAGTTTTTCTCATTCTGTTGTTTTCCTCTATTTCCTTGTATTGATCGCTGAAGAAGGCTTTCTTATCTCTTCTTGCTATTCTTTGGAACTCTGCATTCAGATGTTTATATCTTTCCTTTTCTCCTTTGCTTTTCGCTTCTCTTCTTTTCACAGCTATTTGTAAGGCCTCCCCAGACAGCCATTTTGCTTTTTTGCCTTTCTTTTCCATGGGGATGGTCTTGATCCCTGTCTTCTATACAATGTCACGAACCTCATTCCAGAGTTCATCAGGCACTCTATCTATCAGATCTAGGCCCTTAAATCTATTTCTCACTTCCACTGTATAATCATAAGGGATTTGATTTAGGTCATACCTGAATGGTCTAGTGGTTTTCCCTACTTTCTTCAGTTTCAGTCTGAATTTGGCAATAAGGAATTCATGGTCTGAGCCACAGTCGGCTCCTGGTCTTGTTTTTGCTGATTGTATAGAGCTTCTCCATCTTTGGCTGCAAAGAATATAATCGATCTGATTTCGGTGTTGACCATCTGGTGATGTCCAAGTATAGAGTCTTCTCTTGTGTTGTTGGAAGAGGGTATTTGCTATGACCAGTGCATTTTCTTGGCAAAACTCTATTAGTCTTTGCCCTACTTCATTCTGTATTCCAAGGCCAAATTTGCCTGTTACTCCAGGTGTTTCTTGACTTCCTACTTTTGCATTCCAGTCCCCTATAATGAAAAGGACATCTTTTTGGGGTGTTAGTTCTAAAAGGTCTTGTAGGTCTTCATAGAATCGTTCAGCTTCAGCTTCTTCAGCATTACTGGTTTGGGCATAGACTTGGATTACTGTGACATTGAATGGTTTGCCTTGGAAACGAACAGAGATCATTTTGTCGTTTTTGAGATTGCATTGAAGTACTGCATTTCGGACTCTTTGGTTGACCATGATGGCCACTCCATTTCTTCTGAGGGATTCCTGCCCGCAGTAGTAGATATAATGGTCCTCTGAGTTAAATTCACCCATTCCAGTCCATTTTAGTTCGCTAATTCCTAGAATGTCGACATTCACTCTTGCCATCTCTTGTTTGACCACTTCCAATTTGCCTTGATTCATGGACCTGACATTCCAGGTTCCTATGCAATATTGCTCTTTACAGCATCGGACTTTGCTTCTATCACCAGACACATCCACAGCTGGGTATTCTTTTTGCTTTGGCTCCATCCCTTCATTCTTTCTGGAGTTATTTCTCCACTGATCTCCAGTAGCATATTGGGCCCCTACTGACCTGGGGAGTTTCTCTTTCAGTATCCTATCATTTTGCCTTTTCATACTGTTCATGGGGTTCTCAAGGCAAGAATACTGAAGTGGTTTGCCATTCCCTTTTCCAGCGGACCACATCCTGTCAGATCTCTCCACCATGACCCACCCATCCTGGGTTGCCCCAGGAGCATGGCTTAATTTCACTGAGTTAGACAAGGCTGTGGTCCTGGTGTGATTAGATTGACTAGTTTTCTGTGAGTATGGTTTCAGTGTGTTTACCCTCTGATGCCCTCTTGCAAGACCTACCGTCTTACTTGGGTTCCTCTTACCTTGGGCGTGGGGTATCCCTTTCCGGCTGCTCCAGCATAGCACAGCCATGGCACCTTACCTTGGACGACGGGTCTCTCCTCACCGCCGCCCTTCCTGACCTTGGAGGAGGGGTATCTCCTCACTGCCGCCCTTCCTGACCTTGGTCGTGGGGTAGCTCCTCTCGGCCATGCTTAGTGCGCCGGTTCTCACCGCTGCCCTTCCTTGGTCATGGGGTAGCTCCTCTCGGCCGCGCTTAGTCATGACAAATAGATGCAGAAAAAATGGAAACAGTGACAGACTTTATTTTCATGGACTTCAAAATCACTGTGGAGAGTGACTACAGCCTTGAAATGAAAAGATGCTTGCTCCTTGGAAGAAAAGCTCTAATAAATGTAAATAGTATATTAGAAAACAGACATCACTTTACTGACAAAGGTCTGTCTAATCAAAATTATGGTTTTTCCAGTAGTCATGTATGGATGTTAGAGCTGGGCCATAAAGAAGCCTGAGCACCAAAGAATTGATGCTTTTGAACAGTGGTGTTGGAGAAGACTCTGGGAGTGTCACTTGGGCCTTAAGGAGATCAAATCTGTCAATCTCAAAGGAAATCAACCCTGAATATTCGTTGGAAGGACTGATGCTGAAACTGAAGCTCCAATACTTTGGTCACCTGATGTGAAGAGCCAACTCATTGGAAAAGACCCTGATGCTGGGAAAGATTGAGGGCAGGAGAAGGGGGTGACAGAGGATGAGAGGGTTGGATGACATCACCGATTCAATAGACATTGAGTTTGAGCAAACTTCAGGAAATTGTGAAGGACAGGGAAGCCTGGTGTGCTGCAGTCCATGGGGTCACAAAGTTGGACATGATTGAGTGACTGAACAACATTTTGTTTGCACGTGTGAGTTAAATTGCAATATTCTACTGTCAGGTAAGATTTACTTTTAAAAAGATCATTCAGACTTTGGTTTTAAGAATGTATGGGGGAGCAGTAGGATGAATGGCGGGAAGATACGTTAGGAGTCATGTAATGACCCAGACAAGAGCTGATGGCCTGAACCAGGGAAAAGTAGAAAGTAGGAGAGAAATGGGTAGATGTGAAAAATCATAGAGTAATATTAGGATTTGGTGATTGATTGGAGAGGGGAGCGAGAAAACAGAGGAGTAAAGACCTGGCACGATTCTCCATCTAGCTTTCTGGTTTGGGCATCTGGATGGATGAAGATATCATTTACTGAGGGGATAAAACCAGAAGGAAGATCAGTTTTGAGTGGACAGAGATTCTGAGCTTAGTTTTGAACTTGTTGAGATTGAAAGTATTTATAATTATATTCATATACATACCTAAGAAGTGTCTCAAATTAGTCAAGAAATCCTGTTGATGCATTTTTTTTTTTCATATCTGTTCTTTCTTTTTTGTCTTTTTCTTCTACCACCATAATTGAGATTACAATCACCTCATATTTAGAAAGTTGAATAGTCTTCTATCTTCTGTTTCTCCAAGTACCTGTATAGGGCTGCAGTATTAATCTACTCAAAAGCTGGTTTTGCTTTGTCATCCTCTATCTCATAGCATCTCAGTGCTTTCCTATTGCCAACAGAATACTTCCAAAGTTGCTTACAGTTTGACTCCAAACTACTCCAATCTTATCCTACTCTTCCTTTACTGAGAATTTGCCTCAGTTCACCCAACTAGAACTTCAAATACAATATACTCCTTTCTCTCTTTGCAACTATGCCCACATCATAGCCTTTTGCATGGCCTGAGCTTGCTTCTTCCCTCTACCCATCTGACCCTTTAAACTCAGCTCTTAACAGCTCACATCTTCCTTGGAGACCATCAGTTAACTCCATTACAGTTCCATTTGAGTCCCTCATTCTCCCAAACTCTACCAGTGGCTGCCCATGCCCCTTACTCCCATTGGCACTTATTCCCATTTTGCATTGTTTTGCAATTTCATTGTGTTCATTTAACCTCCTGATATTGGAGAAGGCAATGGCAAGCCACTCCAGTACTCTTGCCTAGAAAATCCCATGGACGGAGGAGCCTGGTAGGCTGCAGTCCATGGGGTCGCTACGAGTTGGCCACGACGGAGCGACTTCACTTTCACTTTCACGCAATGGAGAAGGAAATGGCAACCCACTCCAGTGTTCTTGCCTGGAGAATCCCAGGGATGGCAGAGCCTGGTGGGCTGCTGTCTATGGGGTCGCACAGAGTCGGACACGACTGAAGTGACGCCGCAGCAGCAGCAGCAGCAGCAGCAACCTCTTGGTATAAGATTGAGAACAGAGATCAGATTTCACACTACTTTGATATTCTCCAGAGCACCTAGCATACTTTTATGTACAAAATAAGCACTCAGTAAGTATCTACCAACTTAAAAACTAAAGTCCATTTTTCCCCTTCCTGCTAATCTTATCTCTGCCTGAGTAAATGAAGTTGATACGTGAAAGCAGTTGAGATTAAGCATGTAAAGTGGAAGAGTAAACAGGAGACAAAGGAGATTTTAATGAAACTTCATGCTCTTAAAAAAATCATTAACTATTAAATCTACTTTTAAAACTTTAAAAATATTTAGATTCTCTGTCTCATCCTCATAGCAATTTGATGTATATTTTAAGTAGTGAAAGGCACAGAGGTACTAAAAATTAGAATAATAATTTTTTTTAATTGACAACAAAAAAAACTTGTTTTTATCAAAAAGTTTTTTGATTTTTCATATCATTTCATAGCAAAAGTCAGTAAATCTTAGTGTAAATCACTGTTTCTGCCTCTAAATTGGCTTTGAAAAAAATCTTATTTCTTTGAAACAAAAGTCAATGAAAAATAAGTAAAATATTTAGAGCAAGTTTGTTGGTGTAGATAATAATGATTTAGTTCTGAATCTAAGTCTTTAATGAATATCTAAGTTTGGATACCAAAGTAAGCACCAATAAAAAATAAAAAAGGAAAAAGCACTCAAACTATGGTTCAGTGCAAACATTTTCCATGAAATAAGCACTACTATTCTTATTACAGAATTAGAGAAGTCAACTTAATGCATATTTAAGTCAACAGAAACTGTTCTAGGTAAATGAATTTAATCTTTATGGTCACTGACACACAATATAATCTCGTTTCTCTCAGGATTTTCGTCTTTAAGTAACTAAGTGACTCATAAGCTCAGAAAATATTTTCTGGTACAGGTAAGTCAGAGCTTAGCATGAAATATTCTGAATATTTCTTCTCCTCTTCAGATGAGTATTTCAAAAATAACAGCTCCTTCCTGGAAGGTGTAATTGGCTTTTGGTTAGGAATGTCTAAAAATGATTGTCCTTTTGTGGAATGCATTTTAGGACAAACTAGAATATACTTTTTCCTTTCTCCATCCATCAAAATCCTACCAATACCTTAGGATGTAGCTCAAATGTGGCCTCTTTTACACAACTTTGCTTTATCTGAAGGCGGAATTAATCATCTTTTGCACCTTTTTTTGTGGGAGAGGGGTAACATTTCTTACCATATTCATTTCAATTTATGAAGAAGTTCCATAGTTGGTGTATATATTTGGTTTCACCCCATGGAAATTATAAATTATTCAGTTTTATATCTTCCTTTATACGTTAACATTGTCCTTTACATGTGGTAAGTGATAAGTGAATATATTTTATTTTTAAATATTAAAGCAGTTTAATCAAAATAATACATAATTATGGTTAAAAAATACTATAGAAGGGTTTATAAGGAGAAAACAATAGTCCCCTTTCCTCACCTGTCACTACCACACATCTTGATTATCAGTGTGGTGGTGGTTTAGTCACTGAGTCTGTCTGATTTTTGTGACCCCATGAATTATAACCCTCCAGACTCCTCTGTCCATGGGATTCTCCAGGCAAGAATACTGGAGTGAGTTGCCATTTCCTTCTCCAGGGGATATTGCTGACCCAGGGATTGAACCCAGGTCCCCTCCATTGCAGGCGTATTCTTTACTGTCTGAGCCACCAGGGAAGCCCTGATTATCAAGGAAACTACATTTAATTTTTAATCTTTTTTTGATTTAAGTTCTTCTCATGGTTACCATCATTTCACTAAATAATATACTTAGTTCTCTATTTTTTTTTTTTTTTTAGATTTTCTATTGATTTTCTGTTATGGAAATGACTATTATGGGAGATGAGGACTTTTTAAACTTACATTTTTATCTATCTTTCTCTCATGTTTAAGTTGCTTTTCTTTCTCAAAGATGGTATCCAGCCCCCCAAATAAAGGGAATATTCTTAGATACCTTCTAGGGGCCTCTGTCTTCTCACTGCAATCGGCATGGTTGCTCCTTACAAAGCTGATTCACAGCTGCCATTTGGGGACTTCTTTCTTTTCGTTCTATCTTGGTTGAATTTTCTGATTTCCAGATCTAATATTTTCTTTCTTATTGGTTTTCCATCCACATTTTATAGAAGTGCATCCTTAGCAAACCTTAATGAGGGCCGTTTAAGAGGGAAATTTTCTTAGTTCTCCTTGAATTTTATTTGATTTAGAGCTTAATTGTATAAAGGATTCTGTATTGAAAATCATTTTTCCTCCAAGCATTGAAAATACTGTCTTCTCGTGTCCACTGCTGCCAATGAGACATCCAATACCAGATGGAGTGTCACTCATTTGTAGATGAGAATCTCTAAGATTTGAGAATCTTTTCTTTATCTTTGGGTTTCGGAAATTTCCCAGTGAAGTGAGGACATGTTTTGACTCTTCAGCTCTGGGATAGTCTCGATTATCTGCTTGATGATTTTATATCTATCTATGTCTCTGCTGCTGCTGCTGCTAAGTCATGTCCGACTCTGTGGGACCCCATAGACGGCAGCCCACCAGGCTCCCCCTGTCCCTGGGATTCTCCAGGCAAGAACACTGGAGTGGGTTGCCATTTCTTTCTCCAATGCATGAAAGTGAAAAGTGAAAGTGAAGTCGTTCATTCGTGTCCGACTCTTAGCGACCCCATGGGCTGCAGCCTACCAGGCTCCTTCATCCATGGGATTTTCCAGGCAAGAGTACTAGAGTGGGGTGCTATCACCTTCTCTGAATCTACGTCTTTTTTGAGGTGTAATTCACATACCGTACTATTATTTCCTTCTCCAGGGGATCTTCCCAACCCAGGGATCGAACCCAGGTCTCCCACATTGCAGGCAGATGCTTTAACCTCTGAGCCACCAGGGAAGCCCCTTCATCCATTAAAATGTACAATTCAATGGCTTTTGGTACATTCACAAGATTGAGCAACTATCATAATTCTGGACTTTGAAAACTTAGAATATTTACATCATCACAAAAAGAAACTTTGTATTCCCTGACAGTCACTCTCCTCTTCCCTGTTCCTCAGCTCCTGGTACACACTTGTTGTTGTTCCGTCTCTCAGTCGTGTCTCACTCTTTGTGAGTCCATGTACTGCAGCACACCAGACTCCCTGTCCATTACTATCTCCCTAAGTTTGCTCACACTCATGTCCATTGAGTTAGTGATGCCATCCAACCATCTCATCCTCTGTTGCCCCCTTTTCCTCCTGCCCTCAATCTTTTCCAGCATCAGGATCTTTTTTCAATGAGTTGGCCCTTCACATCAGGTGGCCAAAGTATTGGGGAGCTTCAGCTTCAGCATCAGTCATTGGAAAGACTGATGTTGGCACGCACTAGTCTGCTTTTCCTCTATGGATTTGCCCACTTTGGATATTTCATATAAATGGAATCATATGATATGAGGCCTTTTGTATCTGGCTTTTTTCACCTAGCATGTTTTCAAGGCTCAACTATGTTTTAGCCTGTGTCAGTATTTCATTTCTGTTTATGCTATGTCACTTCAGTCATGTCCAGTTCTTTGCGACCCCATGGACTATAACCTGCCAGGCTCCTCTATCCATGGAATTCTCCAGGCAAGAACACTGGAGTGGGTTGCCATTTCCTCCTCCAATTTATGTTTATGGTTGCATAATATTCTATTACATGGACATAAAACATTTTATTTGTTCATCAGATGATAGAAATTGGTCTTTTTCCACTATTTTTTTTTAATGAAAATAGTAACGCTGTGAACTTTCTTTTTTTAAATTTTATTTTATTTAACTTTACAATATTGTATTGGTTTTGCCATATATCAAAATGAATCTGCCGCAGGTATACATGTGTTCCCCATCCTGAACCCTCCTCCCTCCTCCCTCCCCATACCATCCCTCACTGTGAACTTTCAAGTGCAAATTTTAGTGTGACCCTGCCTTCATTTTTCTTAGATATATATTTATATATATATTTATGAGGGGGATTACAGGGTCATGTGTTCAATAATCATACTTTAACTGCTTAGATCTTATCATATTTTCTTAGTTATCATTTTCCATGGTATCCTGCTCTTTATGATTTTAATATATCTTGAACCTCTCTGAGAAAAACCAGTTAGTTTCATTAGTTACCATTGTGTGCTCCAGAACTTATCTCCTATTCACTGATATTTTCCCCATTCTTAGCCCTCCCAATCTCTTTGTTATTTTGGGCTAAAATCTGTACTTGTGTTTAGCAACATCTTACTGGAGTGTTATCAATCCAGCAGGTTGAATTCAAATCCAGTAAATTATATTTATTGGAGTATTAATTTGTTAAATGATTATCCAACTGCCCCACTAAATGCCTATATAGTGGAGGCAAGTAGATTCTTTACATATTGTCTATCTTCTTACCTTCGTGTGATAGTCATGCTGCACCTTACAAAAATCTGAACTATGGAAAACGGACCTTACAGAGAAACACCCATTAGAGCAAAATATTTGATTCTAATGTGCAAGAAATTATGAACATGCTTTGATTTTCTCTTACACTGAAAAGAGAAGAATGAAAACCTTATTGATACTTTTTAAATTTTCATAAAGTTTGTTTTTGATTCACATTATGACCAAAGACAAATCGAAAAAATCCTCCCCCCACCATCTGCTAAGTAGAATTTATGATCTTTCCAGAGTTTTATCCCTGGAGAAGGAAATGGCAACCCACTCCAGTATTCTTGCCTAAAAAATCCCATGGATAGAGGAGCCTGATGGGCTACAGTCCATAGGGTCACAAGAGGCAGCAACAACTAGCAAATGAGCACAAAGTGTTATGGCATGAACTTGCTGACTATTGAGAAGTATTATATAAAACAAATTTCCTATGTTCAAACAAATCTAAAATAGTATCAGGTAGACATCATCTTCATGTAGAGTAGGATGCCAGTCTGCTTCCCTTTCCTTTCCTGGAAGGACATGTAACTCTGGGAAACAATGATCATTGATACTGGTTGTCATGAAGGGAATGAACAGTGTTACTCTCAGATATTCCCATTAATTCTTTTACAAGGGGTTTCATGGCTGCTGCCACCAGTCAGGAGCACTGATGTGGTGTGCTCAGTAATTCCCTAACTCTTCAACTCTTCCATTTCTGGAGAGAGGTTTCCTTATGAGTAGGTAGAGCCAGGTTACTTAATGACTATGTGACCAATACTTGTTTGATACTCTATTTGGTGGGATGTGAGTACTATTTTGTAATGAATGGGTAAATGGATCTGATGAATGCAGGTGACTTCCTTTCCAAAACTGAGCTCACTTTCTGCAGGGGAACTACAGGTTTCTATGTATGGTCTTGAGAAAGTTTTCATTATTCATCAAGACTTCCTCATTGGCAAAGAGGGATACCTATAATAGCTCGATTAAACAAGAAACCTCAGAAATGAATGCTCCATATGGCCCCATTTGTCAATACCTTTATATACATGGGTGAGACAAACACACCACACCACACACACACACACACACACACACACACACACACACAATTACTAGTGTGAGGCTTCATTCCTTTGCCAGTGTTAGCATCTTTCATTGCATTCCAGAGCCTACATGATTTAAATTGATAATGAGTTACAGGCTTAAAATTATATGCTCTAGGATGACTCATTATGCATAGGCATACTTCTATCCTCCAAATGTGCTTCCTTTAATTAAAGGACTGGGAAGCTTTTAGAGTGTGGATCTGTTAATCTAAATCATGGAGAATAATCCTTTTCTTAGTGAGCCTTGAGCTGCATTAGCCCTTTGTGTCGCTTGTGATTTTCTCCAATAAATCTCATTTCCTTTTTTCTAGTTTCTAATTGGTATCGGTTTGATATTGCTAGTATTTAAAACTTAAACAGTCCTAAATTTTAAGCTACATTGACTTTCCAGGAGGACACATCTGAGCCAGGATTTCCACAAGTGCAATTCCATCTAGGAGTTTGGAGAGAAATCAAACTTGGGTGTGCTATATCAAGCCTCAGGTGTGTCCTAGAGACTGAATTCCTTGGCATTCCTTCTTTGATTTTTTTTCCTTCTATTTCTTCCATGGTCTTCTTTTTTCCCTTTCAAACCACTGCCATGGTGGCTTTTAAATGAATCTAAATCTCAAGAAATAAAGGCACTTTTTAGTTCCTAGGGTTAATATTTTGTCAGTGAATTGAGACGAGGTCATCTCTGCTTTCACACCTGTCTGGTTTTCTATGGCAAAGGTATTCTGTGTTGAATAAAGGTCCCACTGCAGGATATCTAAGAACCATTGAATCTTAGGAGTCCTGGGCTTGTGAAAAATGAAGTGATTGATCTTATGAACTGGCCAGCAAAAAAAGACAGCAAGAATCTTAAATTATGTATTTGTTCATGAAAAGGCTTAAGGGCTCTGAGCCACATACAGCCCTTAATTCCACACAAACGCCTTTCATTGAAGCTAACAGCTACCATGGTGTCTTGATTGAAGTCTTTGGCGAACATACAGAATGTGTTGATAATTCATATTATATCACACTGTAACTTAGGTGCTTGCCAGGGAAGCATACTTTTCTCTTCAGAAAAAAAATTAATATTTGCTTGATTCCCCGGTAAAAGGAATACTACAAAGGAATATTGCAAAACCTTGAAGGCTTGGCAGGGTTTCCTATGTGGGTGGAAAAATGTTGTTCTGAAGCCAGAGTGGAATTGCTCATGAAAATATAACATAAAAAATACGTTAAGAAAGAACCTCAATCATGGGAGAAAAAATACATATATAAATGTACAAAACAAGAAAGCTTATGGACTTTACCAGCATGTATTAAATAAACATGATGATATAATGTTATAAAAATGGTAACTCCTTGATATTAGAAATAATTGGAATCTCTTTCTTATGCTGATTTTAACCCTTATCAGATTCCCACTGTGTTTGGATCTATGTCTATTGGGTGTTGATATATTTATATCTTGCTCCTACCCCAAATCTACCTCTACCTTTGTCATAGAGTGTAGTACTCTTGCTTCTCAGAAAGGAAGCTATTCTTAGTTGAGGTTATAAAAAATTTAAGTGTTGGAATGTCCCAAGTCTAGAGGTAAAATCCTCCCCTTATTCCAGTTTCACTCTCTGAACTCTTACTTTAACTGATTTCCATACGTTCCCCCTCTTACCCAACCATAACCTCTTATAGAAGCTTTGGCACAGTAATGATTTCCACCTTATGCCGCATGATAAATATGTGGGACAAAGCAAGGTGAACAGAGTTATAAAAGACTAGGTGCTTGGAAAAAGATTTAGTATTTTCAATTAATGATTTGTTTGTTTGTTTGTTTTTCTTTTAGTTGAGAGGGGCATATATTTTGAAGTGTTTTTCCCAAACTTTATTCTATAGATATGGATCAATCTTCCCCCTTATGAATATCTATTCTTTCTATAGAGGTCAGTGAATGTAAGGGATGTGACTTCCGAAATTCCCTATAAAGGAAAGATGGTTAAAGTAAATTGCCATTTTTATCCTATCTCATAGATCCTGGGCCTGTGTTTTAATTGTGCTTCTTTGTTGAAGATGTGTAGTCAATTTTCCCTAAATTGGAGAAGCTGCTGCTACTGCTGCTGCTAAGTTGCTTCAGTCGTGTCTGACTCTATGCGACCCCATAGACGGCAGCCCACCAGGTTCCGCTCTCCCTAGGATTTTCTGGGCAAGAACACTGGAGTGGGCTGCCATTTCCTTCTCCAGTGCATGAAAGTGAAAAGTGAAAGTGAAGTCGCTCAGTCATGTCCAACTCTTAGTGACCCCTTGGATTGCAACACTCCAGGCTCCTCCATCCATGGGGTTATTCCTTGCTAAATAAGGAATGCAAAGAGAAGGCTTCACAGAGCAGATTGGGGGTGATTTTAAACAAAAGAGAAACTATAGCTTAGCAGAAGGAGTGGGAGAAATGGATGATTAACTTTCCCGAGCAGTAGTTAATGAGTAATCAATGAAACATTTCTTCAGTACTTCCTAGATTCCCAAAAGTGAAGTGAGCAGCATGAGAATCAATGAAGTCTCTGACATGATATTTAGCCTTAAAGGGAACTTAGTCTTTAGTTAGGTAATACGTATTTTACATATCAAGTGAAAGCACTGCATTCTATAGAACTCTCTGAATGAATAAGGATTTCAGAGAAGGGAGATGTGAGTGATCCATTGAGAAGCTGGGATAAGACAAAGGAAACTTAAAGATGGTCAGTGGAGAATTTAGGTGGATTTTGAGACTTACTGGTCTGAGAAATGAGTGGTTGCACTTGAAACTTGTTGAGGAGACATGCATGGTGTGTAGTGGTGTTTATGGAAAATTAGTTTGGGGACCCTGATCTTTGAAAGCAGATGAGTTTATCCTTGATAGAAAAGGAAACCTAGTGGCTTCCTAATGAAAGCGCTGTTCCAGGAAGATGAAACAGTCAGCAGGGGATCAGAACAGAATGGAATAGTGAGGGATATTGGAGGCTGATGATTTGCTAGAAATCTATAAAAAAAAAAAAAGCTTATTGAGGTGAATGTCACATAGCATAATATTAACCATTTAAAAATGAACAATTCAGTGGCATTCAGTGCATTCATAATGTTGTACAACTATCACCTTTATCTAGCTCCAAAACATTTCCATTTTTCCTTTTTTTTCCGGCTACTCTGAGTGGCTCGAGCGATCCTAGTTCCCCGAACAGAGATCAAGTCTGCGCCTTTGGCAGTGAAAACATAGAGTTCTAACCACTGGACAAGCACGGAATTTCCCAAACATTTCCCTTATTTCTAAATGAAAGTCCTTACCTTTTAGAAGATGTTTTCGCCCATTTTTCAGCCTTTGACTACCATCAGGCTCTATTTTGTCTCTACAGATTTGTCATTTATGACTAGTTTATAAAATAGAATCATGTGATTTGTAGCATTTTGTGTCTGGCTGGTTTCACTTAGCAAACTGCTTCCAAGGTGCATCTACCTTATTGCCTGCGTTAGTACTTCATTCCTTTTCAAGACTAAGCAATATTCTGAAAGTGTATTTCTGACTAATGTGGAGTAGAATGGCATACAGGTTTAATCTAAAATGGGTTTTGAAGCAAGGACTGACGGTTAAACTCTATAATTCCATTTTGTTTACATAAGAGAAGAATCTAAGATGGTTATTCTGGGTGAATGGAGATAATACCTCACTGATAGAAGTAGAATAATTGAAGGAAGAATAATTTTAGGAAATAAGACTTGAAGTTTAGAGCAAGAGTGAAATTAGTACATAGAGATAGCTCACAGAGATATGAAAATTCAGGAAAAAATCAAGAGTTGAAGTCTAGAGTAAAACGTTTGATAATTATTCCTTAAGTTTAAACTGATAGTGGTAAGTTAGAAAATAGTCTGGATTAGGAATGGAACACTCCACAGGATATCAAAGGTAAGTTTTATTCAGCAAAGTGTTTTGCTCTGCCTATAGTGGAACAATATAGGACTTCCCTAGTGGCTCAGACAGTAAAGTGTCTGCCTACAATGTGGGAGACTCGGGTTCAATCCCTGGGTCAGGAAGATCTCCTGGAGAAGGAAATGGCAATCCACTCCAGTATTCTCGCCTGGAAAATCCCATAGACGGAGAAGCCTGGTGGGCTACAGTCCATGGGGTCGCAAAGAGTCGGACACGACTGAGCGACTTCACTTCCACTTCCACTTCCATAGTGGAACAAAGTTGAAACCTGAAGACAGAGGATTTATGAAGACCAGGAGACATGCTGAAGAAGTATTGCCTGGGCTGATAGCAGCTGGTGTGGCAGTGGACATCCAGGATGACACGAAGCTCAACAGTGCTGCAATTCTGCTAGATGCCAAATCTACAGAGATCAGAAAGGTGGTGAACATGGTGGAAATTCCTTATTATTTTGCATCAGATGGATTAGGGTTCAAACCAGGCTATGAATTGCTACGTCAATGTAATTAAGTGAAT
This sequence comes from Tragelaphus eurycerus, assembly GCA_935064755.1. Classification (NCBI taxonomy): domain Eukaryota; kingdom Metazoa; phylum Chordata; class Mammalia; order Artiodactyla; family Bovidae; genus Tragelaphus; species Tragelaphus eurycerus. The sequence goes on from CAKXYN010000007.1 coordinate 52,006,460, forward strand.
TATTTAACTTTTCTGAGCAGATTAAATGAGATAACATTTGTGAAGGTGAAAAGTACGTAGTACTCAGACAGGGAATTGCATATATATGTAAGTACATATGTATATGTGTAATGTATATATATATATATATATATATATATATATATATATGTAAGGCTTCCCAGATGGCTCAGTGGTTAATAATTTGCTTGTCAATGCAGGAGATGCAGGATCCGTGGGCTTGATCCCTGTGTGGGAAAGATTGCCTGGAGCAGGCAATGGCAACCCACTCTAGTATTCTTGCTTGGGAAATCCCATGGACAGAGGAGCCTGGTGGGCCACAGTCCATAGGGTCACAAAGAGTCTAATACGACTTAGTGACTGAGCACACACACACACACACACACACACGTGTACATATATTAACACACACGTATACATACATATATGTATATACACATACATTATATACATATATATGTATGTATTTGGTACGTGTACGTATTTGGAGGGGTGGGGCAGGCACAGAAGTATGCTGAAAACTCTATGTAGGGTTTATGTTTTGGAGAGGTGAACTTTTTTTTTTTTGGCTGTGCCACTTGTGAGAATCTTAGTTCCTCAACCAAGATTGAACCCCGTGAACTCTGCAGGGAAAGTGCAGAGTCTAACCACTGGACCACAGGAGAATTCTCTGGGAAAGATGAATTTTTAAAAAGAAAAGTGAACATAAAGACAGATCTATTCATTTATTTGCTTTTAATCATTTATTTATTTTATTTTGTCTGTTAAAGATGCATATCATAAAAGAGTACTTTCGAAGGATAATTTGTGAGGGCATATGTAGTATAAGATCAAAATAAGTAAAAATTAGGTTTAAGAAAAATGAGACAAAGGGAAAAATATGACAATAAACCAGAGAAGAAGCCTCAGGTTGGTTTAAAATAGAAGCCTATTGCTGTAAATTTCATACCTTTGCTTGAGACAGGCTGTAAGTTCAGCTTGAAATCTTAGATATTGTTCTGTTTGATACAGAGTCGTTTAACAGGAACTATCCTGGTGATCAAAGGCTGAGAGAGGGAAGTGAGTGAGGAGGCTGATGTGGTGGTTAACTGCAGATATTAAATGGTTTTCTTCTGATGGATATTCACTTTATTGCTGCAAGCACATTCTGCTGTCCATCTGTTAGAAGCTTATGTAAAACTTGGCTTAATTTGGTTTTCAAGAGCAAGTTTAAACAGGTAAAGATTGTACCTGTGAACTTCCATGTAGTTCCTCTATTATTTTGCACCTCACTGAGTGTTTTATTTATTTTTTTTTTTGAAGCCCATATATTGAAGCCATTAGAGGAAGTATGAAAGAAAAGGTAAGTGTCCTTGGTGGCAAAGGAGTATGATAATTGGGTTGTTTGTTCCCAGGATGGACTGGTTTACAAAGAAAAGCTGAGCAGGGGTCAGAAAGAGGAGGCTGGCCATCTTAGCACCTTCTGGATCTTCAGTTGGGCATCATTATTTTGTCTGAACTAAATTGCCAGAATATCAGACACATCCATATTTTAAATATAAACATGCTTCAATAATACATTTCCAAGCCAAGTATACATAATGTTTTGATTATCTGATCTTGTCAGTCACCCACATATTAGTTCTAGTCCTGTTAGCAGTGAATGAGAGCCAGCATTAACTTGAAAGATCGTATGCCCATGTCTGTGCAGCTTTAAACATCTTAAAGCATTTCAGGTTACCTATTATGGTCTGAATGTGTCTGCCCCAAATTTATGTGTTGAAATCTAACCCCTAAGGTGATAGTACACAGAGGTGGGGCCTTTGGGAAATTATTAGGTCATAAGGACAGAGACCCTTTCATGGATCACTGCCTTGTTGTGGCAAAGGGGCTTGCAGAACTCATTGAAGCTATGAGCCATGCTTTGCAGGCCACCCAAGACAGATGGGTCATAGCAAAGGTTTCGGACAAAACATGGTCCACTGGAAGAGGGAATGGCAAACCGCCCCAGTATACTTGCTGTGAGATCCTCATGAACTGTGTAAAAGGCCAAAAAGATATGACACCAAAAAAACGAGTTCCCCAGGTGTAAAGGTGTCCAATATGCTACTGGGGAAGAGCAGAGGAGAATTACCAAGAGCCCCAGAATGAATGAAATGGCTGGGCCAAAGCGGATATGACACTCTGTTGTTGATGTGTCTGGTGAGGAAAGTAAAATCCAATGCTGCAAAGAACAGTATTGTTTAGGAACCTGGGATGTTAGGTCCATGAATAAAGGAAAATTGGATGTGGTCAAGCAGGAGATGGTAAGAATGAACATCGGCATCCTAGGAAGCCGCTAACTAAATAGATCTAGATAACAGTGTGCCTCAAGAACTATGGCAGAGGCTCGTTAACATTGTACAGGAGATAGCGAACAAAACCATCCCCAAAGAAAAGAAAAGCAAGAAGGCAAAGTGGTTATCTGAGGAGGCTTTAAGAATAGTGGAAGAATGAAGACAAGAGAAAAGCAAGGGAGAGAGGCTAGGGTACATCCAATTAAATCCAGAGTTTTAAAGAATAGCTGGAAGAGACAAGAAGGTCTTCTTCAATGAGCAGTGTTTCATACTAGAGGAAAACAACAAAAGGGGAAAGACTAGAGATCTCTTTGGGAAAACTGGAAACATTAAGGGAGCATTCCACCCAAAATGGGCACAATAAAGGAGAAAAATGCTAGAGACCTAGTAGATACTGAAGAGATAAAGAAGAGATGGAAATATATTACATGGAAGAACTGTATAAGATCTTAATGAACTGGATTACTATGATGGCGTGGTTAGTCACCCAGAGCCAGACATTCTGGAGTGTGAAGTCAAGTGGGCCTTAAGAAGCATTGCTGTTAACAAAGCTAGTGGATGAAATGAAATTCCAGAACTATTCAATCCCTAAAGTACGATGCCATCAAAGTTTTTCAGCAAATCTGAAAGCCCTAGCAGTGGCCACAGGACTGGAAAAGGTCAATCCTCATCCCAAATCCCAAGAGGGGTAGTACTTTGGTACTACCATGTGCCAATGGCATCCAATGTGCACCATCAAACGATTGTATTCATTTCCTGTGCTAGTAAGGGCATGCTTAGAATATTGCATTCCAGGCTTCAGGATTATGTGAACCAAGAACTTTCAGATGTCCAAACTGGGCTTAGAAAAGGAAGAGGAACTAGATATCAAATTGCCAACATTTGCTGGATTATCAAGAAAGCAAGGGAATTTCAGAAAAACATCTCTGTTTCATTGACTATGCTAAAGCCTTTTACTGTGTAGATCATGACAAACTGTGGAAAGCTCTTACAGCGGTGAGAATACCAGATCATCTTGCCTGTCTCCCGAGAAACCTATATATGGGTCAAGAAGCAACAGTTAGAATCCTGTATGGAACAACTGATTGGTTCAAGAGCAAGAAGGGAGTACAACAGGGCTGTCTGCTGTCACCTTGTTTGTTTAACCTATGCACTGAGCACATCATGAGAAATGCCGGGATGGATGAGTTATAAGCTGGAGTCAAGTTAGGCTGGAGAACCATCAACAACCTCATATATGCAGATGATACCACTCTAATGGCAGAAAGCAAAGGGGAACTAAAGAGCCTCTCAATGAGGGTAAAGGAGAGTGAAAGAGCTGGCTTAAGACTAAATATTAAAAAAACTAAGATCATGGCATCCAGCTGCATTACTATATGGCAAATAGAAGGGGAAAATGTGGAAGTAGTGACAGATTTCCTCTTTTTGGGCTCCAAAATCACTGCAGACAGTAACTGCAGCCATGAAATCAGAAGATGACTGCTTCTTGGCAGGAAAGTGATGAGAAACCTAGGTAATGTGTTGAAAAGCAGAGACATTACTCTGCCAACAAAGGTTTCTATAGTCAAGGCTGTGGTCTTTCCAGTGGCCATGTACAGTTGTGATAGCTGGACTATAAAGAAGGCAGAAAGCCAAAGAATTGATGCCTTTGAACTGTAGTGCTGGAGAAGACTTCTGAAAATCCCTTGGACAGCAAGGAGATCAAACCAGTCAATCTTAAAGGGAGATCAACCCTGAATATGCAAGGGAAAGACTGATGCTGAAGCTGAAGCTCCAGTATTTTGGTCATCTGATGTGAACAGATGACTCATTGGAAAAGTTCTTAATGCTGGGAAAGATTGAAGGCAGGAAGAGAAAGGGATGGCAGAGGATGAGATGGTTGGATGGCATCACCAATGCAATGAAGATGAACTTGGGCAAACTCCAGGAGATGGTGAGGGAAAGGGAGGCCTGGCATGCTGCAGTCCATGGGATTGCAGAGAGTCAGACATGACTGGGCAACTGAACATCAGCAACAACAAGGATGGAACCCTTACTAATGGAGTTAAGTGCCCTTATAAGGAGTTCCAAGATAACTCCCTCACCCCTTGCTGCCCTCCTGAGGGATACAGTGAGAAGTCTGACCTGGAAAAGGGACCTCACCTGACCATGTGGTGAGGTGATCTAGGATTTTCAGTTTCCCAAACTGTGAGAAAGAAATACCTATTATTTATCAGTCACTTAATCTGGTATTTTGTTTTAGTAGCTCAAACAGACTATTCGTCCATACTCCACATTTGTGATTCTCACAAAAACACTCTGAATAAGGCAGAGCTGGTGTTATCACCATTCTCATTTCATGAAGAAATATCTTCAAAGTGTTTGATTTAGTCCTAAGCTCGTATTTCTGAGAAGTGGCAAAGAATGAAATCTTTGCATTCTGCTTTTTTCCATGAGAAAAAGAGGAAACTACAGGATCCTGGAATAGAAAAAAGTATGATGTTCATTTAAAACTTGGGAAAATCTGAATAAAATCTGTAGTTTAGTTAATGGTGATGTACCTCTCTTAGTTCTTAGTTTTAACAATCTAAAATTGTTAAATGAATCTAGGATTAACGATCATGAATCTGGAAACATAAGGGGTACAACCTGAACAATGACTATTTTAGGAATACCTGGGCTTCCCAGTTGGCACTAGTGGGGAAGACCTGCCTGCCAATGCAGGAGATGTAAAAGACATGGGTTTGATCCCTGGGTTGGGAAGATCCCCTGGAGGAGGCATGACAACACGCTTCCAGTATTTCTGCCTGGAGAATCCCATTGACACAGGAGCCTGGCAGACTATGGTCCATAGGGTCACAAAGAGTTGGACACAAATGACTGAAGCAATTTAGCATGCGTGTACAGGTTCTCAGGAGGCATAAATGAGAATTTTAGAAAAAGATACTGAATAAGTATCTGATGGGGGAAAATATAAAGAATGTCTTCTAAAAACCTAGGGTCAGATAGACATGAAGAGAAGTCAACAGTGTCAGATGTGACATTCCACTGCCTGCATGTCTAAGACAAAAGTCACTCCTTGCTCACCAAATCAGCTATTTCTTTGAAGTTTCCTGGCTCTGTGAATGGCATTACCACCATGAACTGGAATGCCAGAAACCAGAGATTCTTCCCTCTTCCTGAGCCCCTTATGCAATCAGTCACCATGCCTCTGGACTCCGTTTACTATCTCTTTCATCTTTTTACTATCGCGTTCAGGCCTCCAGCATCTCTCTCACCTGAACTGTTTCTTGCCATAGTCTCTTATCTGGTCCTTTACTCCCCATCTTCTCCATTTCTTCCTCATTTTCAAGCATCATTTTTTTATTTCCTTTTTTTTTTTTTGAAAAGTTTTGGCATTTTTAAAGATAGAGAAAAATCCAAGAGAAGAGAATAACCGTCATCCATATGCTAATCACTCAGAATTAATCACTGTTGACATATTATTTATTTGCTGCCAGTTTTTCTTTTGAAAGAAAAATCACTCTTTTGTTTTTCAAAAATAAAAGGACCTGCATTCCATATAAAGGATTGAAACAAGATGAAAGAATTACAGAGATGAAAGTTCAGAAATCACCTCAAGTCTCATGTTGCAGAAATCATCATCACTGAGTTAGAAACCAACATTCTAGTTCTCTCTCAATATCGAGTGAACTTCCTAAACGAAAACAAAATCAGCTGCGTTCCTGTTCTTAAAATCTTGTAACATCGTAATCTAATCATGAGAAAAATTTCAGGCACACCAAATTGAGATACAGTGTACAAACATCAGACCAGTCCTCCTCAAAATTGTCAAGATCATGCAAAACAACAAAGACGGGAAAAGTGCTTCAGCCAAGAGGTGCCTAAGGAGACTGATGATGAAAATATAATGTGTTATCCTGGATGAGATTATGGGAAAGGAAAAGGACATTAGTTTAGAAAGAGGTGAAATCTGAATAAAATCTGGAGTTTAGTAGATGTTGAGTGTTAGTCACTCAGTTGTGTCCAACTCTCTGTGACCCTATGGACCATATAGCCCACCAGGCACCTCTGTCCATGGAATTCTACAGGCAAGAATACTGGAGTGGGTAGCATTACCTTCTCCAGGGGATCTTCCTGACCCAGGGGTTGAACCTAGGTCTCCTGCATTGCAGGTGATTTCTTTACCATCTGAACCACTAGGGAAGCCTTAAGTGGGTAGTCATGTGTAAATGTTGGTTTCTTAGATTTGACCCATGTGCCATGATTATGTAAGATGTTAATATTAGAGGAACTGGATTAGAGATATATAATAACTCTGTGTCCTACCTTTGTAACTTTTCTATAAATCTGAAATTATTTTAAAGTTCTAAAAAATTACACAAAAATACAAGTTATACAAAGAGAAAACCTTTAGTATCATCTCAGCTTTCAGATCTGCTTCTTGAGAAACCTGTATGCAGGTCAGGAAGCAACAGTTAGAACTGGACATGGAACAACAGACTGGTTCCAAATAGGAAAAGGAGTACATCAAGGCTGTATATTGTCACCCTGCTTATATAACTTCTCTACAGAGTACATCATGAGAAACGCTGGGCTGGAGAAGCACAAGCTGGAATCAAGATTGCCAGGAGAAATATCAATAACCTCAGATATGCAGAATGACACCACACTTATGGCAGAAAGTGAAGAAGAACTAAAGGGCCTCTTGATGAAAGTGAAAGAGGAGAGTGAAAAAATTGGCTTAAAGCTCAACATTTAGAAAACTAAGATCATGGCATCCAGTCCCATCACTTCATGGCAAACAGATGGGAAACAGTGGAAACAGTGGCTGACTTTATTTTTGTGGGCTCCAAAATCACTGCAGATGGTGAATGCAGCCATGAAATTAAAAGACACTTACTCCTTGGAAGGAAAGTTATAACTAGGTTAGTTATAACCTTGTTTTAATATGCTGTCTAAGACAGCATATTAAAAAGCAGAGACATCACTTTGTCAACAAAGGTCCGTCTAGTGAAGACTATGGTTTTTCCAGTGGTCATGTATGGATGTGAGAGTTGGACTATAAAGAGCACCGAAGAATGGATGCTTTTGAACTATGGTGTTGGAGAAGACTCTTGAGAGTCCCTTGGACAGCAAGGAGATCCAACCAGTCCATCCTAAAGGAGATTAGTCCTGGGTGTTCATGGGAAGGACTGACGTTGAAGCTGAAACTCCAATACTTTGGCCACCTGGTGCGAAGAGCTGACTCATTTGAAAAGACCCTGATGCTGGGAAAGATTGGGGGCAGGAGGAGAAGGGGACAACAGAGGATGAGATGATTGGATGTCATCACCGACTCAATGGACATGGGTTTGGGTAGACTCTGGGAGTTGGTGATGGACAGGGAGGCCTGGCGTGCTGCAGTTCATGGGGTCGCAAAGAGTTGGACACGACTCAGCCACTGAGCTGAACAGCTTTCAGAGGGACTTTATACTTTAACAGATAAGTCCTTTCATATATTGGGACCTGCCTTTTTCTCACTAGTCCCATCCCCCATAAACCTACCTACACATCACACCTCCTTTACTGTAGGTGAATGGAACCACGGAAAAGACCCTGATGCTGAGAAAGATTGAAGGCAAGAGGGGAAGGGGACAACAGAGGATGATGACCATCACCAACTCAATAGACATGAGTTTGAACAAGCTCTGGGAGTTGGTGAAGGATAGGGAGCTTGGCGTGCTGCAGTCAATTAGGTTGAAAAGACTGGATGCCATGATCTTAGTTTTCTGAATGTTGAGCTTTAAGCCAATTTTTTTCACTCTCCTCTTTCACTTTCATCAGGAGTCCCTTTAGTTCTTTCTCACTTTCTGCCATAAGTGTGGTGTCATCTACATATCTGAGGTTATTGATATTTCTCCCAGCAATCTTGATTCCAGCTTGTGCTTCTTCCAGCCCAGCATTTCTCATGATGTACTCTGCATATAAGTTAAATAAGCAGGGTGACAATATACAGCTTTGACGTACTCCTTTTCCTATTTGGAACCAGTCTGTTGTTCCCTGTGCAGTTCTAACTGTTGCTTCCTGACCTTCATACAGGTTTCTCAAGAGGCAGGTCTGAAAGCTGAGATGATATTACAAAGCGACTGAACAACAAAGTGGAACCATGTGATCATGACATACTGTCTTTGAGAATCTGCTTCTGTTCCTATGCTTCCTTTATCAGGGTGACCTCCTAGGTTTTGTTTTGTTGTTGTTGCTGCCGTTCAGTCATTCAACTGTGTCTGACTCTTTGTGATTCCATGAATTATACAGTCCATGGAATTCTCCAGGCCAGAATACTGGAGTGGGTAGACTTTCCCTTCTCCAGGGGATCTTTCCAACTCAGGGATCGAACCCAGGTTTTCTGCATTGCAGGCAGATTCTTTACAAGCTGAGCGACTAGGGAAGCCCATAGATATAATACAAAGTAACTGCATCTGTGGAGAGATAAGTGTAAGTTATATAGGAAACTTCTACTGTGCACCCTTAATACCATGTTGTTCAAAAGTCAGCTGTAGTTTTCTTGTACCTGCTCTTGTCTCCATCAAGTGTATCCTCTATTTAACAGCTATAATAATCTCTTAAAGGTAAAAATTTAATTATATTTTTCTTAAAATTTTCCCTTGGACTGTCTTTGTTCTTAGAATGAGAGTCAAAATGCCCTGCAGCCTCATTTCTATAAGAGTTCAGGGTTGCACTTTTATATAGACTTGGTGGTGTGCGCAGTGGTCTGAGAAGCTGAGTTACTTTCCTTGGCACACATTTGCCCCCTCTCCTTTTCTGGTTAAATCTTACTAATTATTTAATAAAAACTTTCCCCTATCTATCCACTCCTTCCCTGTCCAGCATGCACTCCTGGTTTCTGTCTGGTTTGAGGGGAGAAGCTACTACTATCTTTTCATGGTTAAGAGTTGGCCTGAATTGGAAGCGGCTCTATTCTTTTTTTTTTTTTCCTCTAGAATTTTATTGTTTTAGCTATTACATTTAGGTATATTCTTGAGTTAATTTTAGTATATGGTATGAGATAGGGGTCTAACTTCATTTTTCTGCATGTTGGTATCCATTTTTCCCAGTGCCGTTTGTTGAAAAGATACCTTATCCCGTATTGAATTGTCTTAGCACCCTTGTCAACAAATTAGGGTTTAAATAAACCTATCAAATATGAGAAAAGATAGTACTGAAAAATTAGACACACTTGGGACTTAATGCTCAGGTCACTGGTCAGATACTTTTTTTTTTTTTATTTCAGTTTTTGTTCTTTAAAAATTTTTTTTGAAGTGATTCTGTTCTTTAACTGGTACGTGGTCAGAGCAAGCAACTTGTCCTCTCTGTCCTCATCTTTGTTCTGAGAATTAAGTAGGTATAATAAATGCTTAGAACATCACCTGGCACAGAGTGGGTTCTGAAGTAGCTGTTGCTATGCTATAATCTGTTCTTTGCCTTTGTAGTCCTGGACACCAGCATCATTAATGCATTATATTGGCACCACTGGGTTTCTAGTGTCTAACACAAATATTTGTTGAGCAACTGTTGTTTCCTTTGTCTGAATCACACTTTCACTCTTTCTCCTCCCCCTTCTCCATGGAGTCAATCCTTGCATGCTCCTGTCCCCACCTCAGCTGGGGCCAGTGTCACCCAAAGCCTCCCTGCTCATGGCACCTTTCCCTGAAATGGAGATGCCTTCTATGGTTCTTAAAGCTCCTGTTGTTCCCACCTTGTTAGAACTGCCAGTCTCTCATTAGACCCTCAGCCCTGTGAATACTATAAGCTTAGGGAAAACAAGCTCCTGCAGATGAATAAATAATTAAATTAGTGTCCCTAGCCTCACTGTACTATTGTGAGGATCAAATGGTAAGATCTCAATAATTTTCCTATCTAAAAAATCAACCTGGTCTCAAGAATAGTGAAAAAGTTGAGTCTCTGATATAATACTGGCAGTTAGTAAGGACGTGGGACTCAGTGATATCAGGGCTTAGGGGCAAAAGAAAAAGAAAGGTGTTTGACAACTTTTAGGTGAAACATGGACAGCTGATAAGGCTGGGGAAATTTAAGTGGCGTGTACTCACACTGTGTGAACATGAGTAAAATTGTCCCCAAAACAGATAGAGTAGGTTTCTCAAAGACCTTCTCTTTTTAAATACTTCAAGACATCTTGTATGTTGTTTGTACACAATAAATGCTTAGCAAATGCCTTTAGGTGACACAAACTCACATCATAGATGGATAAATAAATGAAGGAAGAATCTTAGAGGCATCTGGTCTACCTTCAAGATGAACAAAGCAATTCTTCTAGCTCACGAGGAGACTTTTCTAGCTCATGAGAGGGAGAGAAATGGCAACTCACTCCAGTATTCTTGCCTAGAGAATCCTGTGGACAGAGGAGCCTGGTGGGCTGCTGTCCGTAGAGTTGCATAGAGTCAGGCACGACTGAAGCGACTTAGCAGGCATGTATGCATTGGAGAAGGAAATGGCAACACACTCCAGTATTCTTGCCTGGAGAATCCCAGGGACGGAGGAGCCTGGTGGGCTGCCGTCTATGGGGTTGCACAGAGTTGGACATGACTCAAGCGAATTAGCAACAGCAGCAGCAGCAGCTCGTGGGAAGGATCATTTTCTCATATCAGTCAGAACTTTAATAACAGAAAAATTCAATTTCTGGGCTTTTCTCATATGGAGGATAGTATTTTTGTATTCAAAAGAACTCATTCTTTAATTTTTTTGGTATTGTTATGGAATAAACAGCTAGTCTTAATTACAACAGGAAATTCAGCTCACATCTTTCCCAGTTGTGGCAAATTCTCAACATCCTACAGGGGAGTCTTTAAACACAAGATAGTTTTGGAATGTTGGGATTTCTCCAGTGTGACTTTTCCTGCCAATGGGGCAGTTTTGGGGTGACTTGTGATTTACTTGTATTTTTGTTTTCACTCAACAGTAGAGAATAAAATTTAAGACATATGGCCATGTAAGGCCCAACCAATTTTGAACTGGTTAATTTGGTGATGACTGCTAGTGCAGAATATACACATTTAGAAAAACAACAAATAAACAACCAATCACATTTTTGGCTCAGGTAGAGCAAAGGAAGATTAAAGAATAATTAGATTATTTATTTATTAAGAATATGAATTTACAACTAAATTACTTGTGAGTAAAACTTTTTTGAGAAATTAAAAAAATTCAATATTAAAAAAATATGTTTCACATAGGAATCAAATATTCAGTACTGAAACCTTTGTCTTTATTTCTATCTTCTTTAGAAAGGAGCAGTTGATTAGAATTTTGTTAACTTCTAGTTTGTGGTGTGAGCAATAGTGTTTATATCAGAAATGCCAACTCAAAATAGTGTTGCTCACCCATTTGTGTGCCAAACACATGATCACAAGGGGATACATTAAGGCGAAGAAGAGTTAAGGTGTTGTGATTGTTGTTTTGGCTCCAACAGGCAACCTCAGTCAAGTTACAGAGAACTTTCTTCCAAAGTGAGATCAATCTAGTCACACAAAGATTTCATTACTCTGAGATTTAAAAACACTTCTCATGAAAAGAGATGGAGAAATTGAAATCTGAGCAAGTCAGCTCTCCCAGCAGGACAAGCAGAAGCCATATGGAAGCTTAATTATCTTTTGACTACTTTAAATGAGAATCTGGATTTACCTGAGAGATTTAAAACTGATTGACAAGGCCCTTGAGGTGATCTCCTCAGCTGCAGAAACAAGAAGAGTTAATTGGGCAAGATAATGGAGTCAATTTTGTTAATTCTTCAAGTAGTTCAGTTTCTTTTCTCCTTCAGTCAGTGTTGGGGGGGATAATTATAAAAGCAAGAAAAATCAGATTTACAACTCTAAGTCCTTCCAAGTGATTTAAATATGTACTGTTAAGTGTTGACTGGGTAGCTTAATGAAGCCCAAGATTTAGAGCCACAGCAGACTTAATAAATGCCTTAATTTTCTTACAGATTTCTCATTAAAAAAGTGTTTATAAGTTAGTTTTGCACAGGATTTAATCAGTATGTGCTATCCTTGAGCATGACATGGAATCATGTTGAAAAATTCTCAATTGTCACTGTGGAATTTTGGACACAAGATGAAATAAAAAGTTGATGTATCTTTCATTTTGATAGAACCCTATTTCGTTCACTGTAGGTATTAACAGGCGGGGAAGGCAATGGCACCCCACCCCAGTACTTTTGCCTGGAAAACCCCATGGACGGAGGAGCCTGGTAGGCTCCAGTCCATGGGGTCGCTAAGAGTCGGACACGACTGAGCGACTTCACTTTCGCTTTCCACTCTCATGCGGTGGAGAAGGAAATGGCAACCCACTCCAGTATTCTTGCCTGGAGAATCCCAGGGACAGGGGAGCCTGGTGGGCTTCTGTTTGTGGGGTTGCACAGAGTCGGACACGACTGAAGCGACTTAGCAGCAGCAGCAGCAGCAGCAGATATTAACAGGAGGTTTTATAAAAAGGAAGATAGTGGGGGAAATGACAAATCTAGAAAAAACAACAAAAACCCCCTCCATATAATTGGCCCTGATATACCAAAGAAAAATTAAAAGAATAACTCTATTACTAACTTAGTAGCTATTGAAATTCAAAATCTGCATCCTTCTTTGTGCATGCTAAGTCACTTTAGTCATGTCCGACTCTTTGTGATGCTATGGGCTGTAGCCTACCAGGCTCCTCTGTCCATGGGATTCTCCAGGCAAGAACACTGGAGTGGATTGCCATGCCCTCTTCCAGGGGATCTTCCTGACTCAGGGATGGAAACTCTGTCTCCTGTGACTCCTGCATTGCAGGTGGATTCTTTACCTCCAAGCCATTAGGGAAGCCACTTGATCTTACAGAAACATTTGCACAAATACACAAGGGTATGAGAACAAAGTTGTTTGCTTCTGTGTGGTTTATAACAACACAAAGTGGCACCCCCATTTGTCCATCAATAGGGAGTTAATAAGTTACATTATTTCTATCCATACAATTAACTAGCTAGATCTATAGCATAGATATAAAAAGTGCCTATCACATATTCATTAGTTCAGTCAAAATATTTTCTTGAGAGTTGATTGAATACTAGTCAAGATGTTAGGGATAAAGGATGGGAGGGATGAGGAGAGTCAAGGCCACAGTTCTCCTCAAGCCAGCATGTGGACAGAGAAAAGAGAGAAGACAGTCAGATGATTTCAAATAGTTAAGCTATCAAGAAATAGAGCCAGGTGATACAGTAATAGGGAGTGATTGGAGAGGCTATTTGTTTGTTTGTTTGCTTTTGAGGCAGCTTTGAGTCCACAACTACGTAGATTTTAAAAATTAATTTATTTGTAATTAGAGGATGATTGCTTTACTATGCTGTGTTGGTTTCTGCCATACATCAACATGAATCAGCCTTAGGTACACACGTGTTCTCTCCCTCTTGAACCTCCCTCCCACCTTCCACTCCATGCCACCCCTCTAGGTTGTCATAGAGCTCCGGGTTGAGATCCCTACATCATACAGGAAATTCCCATTGGCTCTCTGTTTTACTTATGGTAATGTACATGCTTCAATGCTACCCTCTCAATTCATCCCACCCTCTCCTTCCCCTGCTGTGTTCACAAGTCTGTTCTCTATGTCTGAGTCTGGAGAGGCTATTTTGATTAAGGAAGGCCCAGAAAGTGACATGTGACTTGGAGACCAACGGTCTAGGCAAACAGAAGAGCATGTGCAAAGGCTCTCAGGTGGGATGAGCTTGGTGTCTCCTGAATAGAGAGGACCCACACAGCTGGCACCACCTGCCATTAAAGAGATCTTAGGGAGATGGGTCTCGGAGGGCTTTGGCAGCCACAGTGAGGAATTTAGATTAATCCTATGTGCAGTAAGAAGAAGCTAGTGAAAGGTTCCCAGTAAGGGAAGTGAAATGATCTGATAAATGATATAAAAAGATCACAGTGGCAGTACCTCCTGAAAGGGAAGAGAGAGGTAGGGAGAAACATCCAGCCAGAATTGCAGAGTCTAAGTAAAAGATGATAATGATTTGGCCATAACTTGGGCCAAAGTGAAGTGTTGATTGCTCAGTCATGTTCAACTCTTTGTGACCCCATGGACTGTGGCTTCCCCAGGGCGCCTCTGTCCATGGAATTCTCCAGGTAGGAACACTGGAGTTGGTTAGCTATTCTCTTCTCCAGAGGATCTTCCCAACCCAGAGATCAAATCCAAGTCTCCTGCATTGCAGGTGGGTTCTTTACCATCTGAGTCACCAGGGACACCCACCAGGGACACCCAAGGTTATGTCAAACACTGAATGAATTTGAATTCTCTTTTGGAGGGTAGTATTGTTGAGACCATGGGTTCTTACAAGGCTTCTCCTTAATCTCTCATTTTCCTCCTCCAAATCTGAGAGGAATGAAGGAATGATTGAAAGAATGAATATTGCCAGATCTGCGATATCTCTTTCAGAAGACCATTGGTAAGATTAAATAAGATAAAACTCATGAAAACATTTGGTAAAATGCTCAAGTGCTCTGTTAGTATCAGTTATTAGTACTGTTGATTCAGAGGGGTTCCAGATGGAGGGCTGCACTGCAGCTGGGCTCATGGTTGTCATCTCCCCAGTGTCAGAGGGATTGTTGTTGTTCTTTTAGTCACTGAGTCGTGTCTGACTCGGTGCAGCCCCATCAGCCATAGGCTGCAAGGCTCTTCTGTCCATGCAATTCTCCAGGCAAGAATACTGAAATTTGTAGCCATTTCCTTCTCCAAGGGATCTTCCCCAACCAGGGATCGAACCTGCGTCTCCTGAATTAGCAGATGGATTCTTTACCTCTGAGCCACCAGGAAAGCCCCTAAGGTGTTTTAATTTGTAAAAATCAGCCCATTGTCACAGAGATAAGTGAGCACTTCTGCCAAATCTTCTAGAAGGTGGTTTCTCTATGAAAAGTGGATAAAATGCATCTCATCAATCAAAGCAGAGCAGGGAGATGAAGCTGAGTGAGAGCGAACTAATTAATAATTACAAAATAATTGGCTACTATGCAAGCAATAAAAATAATAAAATATTTTCCAAAACACTCCTGGCATGCTGGAGTGATTTCATTAAGTCAAATTTCTCCCAGGGCTTAAACTCTTCCTGCTTGTGAATCATTCCCTTTGGGGGCTATTCTTTCTGTCAGGTATGAGGGGAAAGTTCAGCACGTTCTCAAAGCCCAGATTTTTAGTAACTTCTAAGTCTTTTACTTGATATACAGAAAATGGGTAGGACTTTCAAGGAAGTAATTCCTTCCCCTTATACTTTAAGAATTAAGGAAGTAATTCCTTCCCTTTATACTTTAAGAATTACAACTTCGGGGAAGGAAGGAGAGCTTTAGTCTCAGGTGAAATTGCTTGTGATCGTAAACATATAATATGATATATGGGCATAAATGGAGACAATCTGTCAATTCACTTGATATGTTTTTTTGACTGCCTTCAAGCAGTAGATACTGAAGGACATTCAGTTCATGTTTTATAACCAGTGTACAGAATATTGTATCTGAAAGCCTTTCTCTCCCTGCCTGTCATTTTTGGAGAGGAGAGCAACTCCAGGTTACCCGTGCATGCTCACTCAGTTGTGTCCGACTTTCTGCAACCCCATGGACTATAGCCTCCCAGGCTTCTCTGTTCATGGGATTTTTCAGGCAAGAATACTGGAGTGCAGGTTACCCAGGGGAGGTTACCTTTTATAGGAAGAGTCAGACAGAGAGAAGAGAAGGAAGACCTGTAGGATCCATAATGATTTATTAATCCTGAAGCCACAAGCAACAGTCATTTCTTCTGTAAAATCTAATTGACGTCACTGACTTTGAACATTCATGCTCATTGCCTTTGAGTTCAATCTTATCTTGGTTTCATCATACCACCCACTACCTCCCTCTACCTTCAAACAATGGACCCATCAAGCCAGTTCTGAGCATGCCCCAGGCTCACTTTCCTAGGGGAAAATTGAGCATTACCTCATTTCCTGAAAATGTGTCCAACAGTAACAAAACACTTCTCTCTATGAAAAGCAGACAGCAATATTAACGTTTGCCAATTTGGTTGGTGATTTGCTCGCTTTAAGGACCACAGAATGTTTGTAGTAGGACTAAATGCGTGCCAGTGTAGCCTTTGGGAAGCTTTTCTTTTTTGTTCTTGAATATATATTTTTAGCAAGTGAGAAATAATGATCTTCCATTACAAAATAGATATGTGGTTTGCACAAAATTAACATGATTTGATGTTCACCCAGCGAAATGAAAGTTGTGATGCAATATTTCAAGTCAAAAGTATTTTATGGAACATTAACATATCAAGTGAGAAGAATGTTCTTTGTAATCCATAATATTGATTCACTAAAAAAAAAAGACTTCATGGAATAGAATTGTTCATAAGTTATTATTGCTGTTCCCATAAAAATATTTTCTGTTTAAATTCATAACAAATGTTCTGAGGAGGAGAAATGTCTTTTCTATGTTCCATTTAACAACACAATAACTTTGTTTTCAGAATCTCATTTTATTCCAGCTGGAAGATATACGATCTTGTTATACAAAAACAACCACTTCATCTCTACAGAAACTTATTATAAGAATTTATGATTATCATGTTCTATGGAGGGTGTAAGGCACAATCTTTATCAAGTTTAAACTACATGCCCTGCAGCTGAAACCTCATCTTTGGGAGGATTAGATCGAAATTACTTCAATAAAGTTCTAAACACAGTTGAATGTTAAGACATTTACAGCTATTTGATAGAAATGTGATTATATGTATTGTCTTATAATAAGACTATTAAATAATGTTATCAGTAATTATGATCCATCCTCATTGTATCTGTTTAATAAAGAAATGGCAAAAGATAGAATGTAGGATAAAATTGTGAGGGAAGGGGCACTGAAGTGTGAATGCTGAAGCTTGGATATGTGACCTTGATAAGGTCATGTGACAGGTGGTTCCATGAAGACATTTCCAAGACTTCTGATATTATTACACAAGAGCGCTTCTGACACAAGATATTCCTGGCTCTAGGTCTTTGAGATTCATTTCTCTCTAAGATTCCTTTTCTTCTGTCATAATCCTAGTCATGGTTTGCTAAGTCACTTCAGCCGTGTCCGACTCTGTGAGACCCCAGAGACGACAGCCTACTAGGCTCCCCTGTCCCTGGGATTCTCCAGGCAAGAACACTGGAGTGGGTTGCCATTTCCTGGTCTGGCCTTCAACAGCCCTTGCTCTGAGAGTTGCCCTGTGTACCCCATGTTATTCACCCCTGGTGACCAGGTTGGAGTCCCTGCTTTGAACATGCATTTCACCCTGAGCTTCTCCATTTGTATTACCTCACATAAAATTTATTACTATTTATATTCCCCAAACAAGGACAAGGATCTGGCTGCCATGCCAACATTCTATACTCACCTCCTGGCACAGAACCTGGGGTATAGTGTGTGCTCAGTCAATATTTTATGAATTGAATGAACAGATCTTCATTCTCACAGTTCCATTATCACCAGGCTATTAGATATGAACTCAACACTTGTTCAACTGGAAGATGGAGAGTTTAAAGAAGAAATAGATTTCCTCTCAGTTTTCTAATCATACCTTCTAAACTTTTGTCTGATGGATATACCAATACAGACTCGAAGGAAGTTGTTGTTCTTTTGCCCTGTTGTGTCCTACTTTTTGTGACCCCATGGACTGCAGCATGCCAGGCTTCTATGCCCTCCACCAACTCCCAGAACTTGTTCAAACTCATGTCCATTGAGTAAGTGATGCCATCCAACCATCTCATCCTCTGTCTTCCCCTTCTCCTCCCGCCTTCAATCTTTCCCAGCATCAGGGTCTTTTCTAATGAATCAGCTCTTTGCATCAGGTGCCAAAGTATTGGAGCTTCAGCTTCAGGAAGTTGTAGGTAACAACAAAATATCTTAAAATTAAGACTTCTTTTTTTTTGGGTCCCACTTAACTGGGAGGTTCAAAGAGTATATTTGGCTTTGGGAATGAATGGATCTAGGAGTTCCTATCATGCGATTATAAAGCCACTTTTCTTTCTCCTCTTTTATCACTGCTTTCTCTGTGTAGACTTATTCTTAGGGCTTCTGTGGTGGCTCCGTGGTAAAGAATTCACCTGCCAAGGAGGAGACATTGGTTCAATCCCTGTGTTGCGAAGATCCCCTGAAGAAGGGACTGGCAACCCATTCCAGTATTTTTGCCTGGGAAATCCTATGGACAGAGGAGCCTGGCAAGCTATCTATGGGGTCACAAAAGAGTTGGACATGACTTAGAGACTAAATAATAATAATCTCTGCATAGACTTATTCTTAGGCAGGATCTTACTGCTTGAGGGTAAAGTTGGCCCCATCTTACATTGTTGGTATAGCTCAACAACCCATAACAGCCTGGATTTGATCTTAGGGTCAAATTTCCATCCCAGGGTCCATTGTGCAGCCACAGAAGGTGTGGAAATTTTTTTTTCCCTGGGGAGGTGCTCACCAGGTGTGGGAGAGGAAAGAGTCTCACAAGAAAGAAGAATTTGTTACCAGAAAAATGGGAACAATGTTTAGTGGGCTGACAAAAACCCTGGCCAACACGATTAACTGACAAAGAAGAACTGGACATCCTGGAAACCTGTCACCACTGGCTCCGATCAGCCATCTTGATTTTGCTTGATTGGAATGCAGGTGGATGGGAGGGCACTTCAGACATTTGCTTCCTTTCATGTATCGACTCATTACATAAAATATGTGTACCGAGGTCTAAGGATATAAGAATGAACCGGACACACAATGGTCTGTGCCCCGATGGGACAAAGCAAGGCAGCAAATATGATAAAAAGTGTAATAAAAGCTATAAAGAAAATGAACTTTAAAGTCTTCATGGGTTAACTCTCATTTTCTTCATTTTTTCTCAGTATCTTCTAAGTAATGAGGTCCCACGTTGGCACTCTCTTAAAAACTTACAACCCGCTCCATCCTGCCCTGTTCACGTCTCATTCCTCTTCCTTTTTCTTTATATAGCTTCTTTGACCTTCTAACATAATTGTTGACCTTCTGACATACTCTATTCACTTATGACTTACATACTGCATGCATGCTCAGTTGCTAAGTTGTGTCTGACTCTTTGCAACCCTGTAGACTATAGTCTGCCAAGCCTCTCTATCCATGCAAAAATATTGGAGTGTCTCCTGCATTGGCAGGCAGGTTTTTTAATTTTATTTTTTTAACCACTGAGCCACCTGGGAAGTCCATGATTTACATATTGAACTTGTGTATTTTGTTTTCACCATTCCCCTCCACTGGAATCCCTGCTAAAGGCACGGATTTTCGTTTTCCTGTTTTGTTCACTGATGTATCTTCCAGTACTTCATACATAGAGGATGCTTGAAAGATATTTTTGAATGAGCGAAGTGAGTAGAAAATACTGGAGATGATTTGTTATTGTTCAGTCACTCAGTCAAGTCTGACTCTGTGACCACATGGACAGCA
The DNA here is from genome assembly GCA_935064755.1 of Tragelaphus eurycerus. Lineage (NCBI taxonomy): Eukaryota > Metazoa > Chordata > Mammalia > Artiodactyla > Bovidae > Tragelaphus > Tragelaphus eurycerus. The sequence goes on from CAKXYN010000007.1 coordinate 52,026,243, forward strand.
GCATGTCAGGCTTCCCTGTTCTCACTATCTCCTGGAGTTTGCTCAAACTCATGTCCATCGAGTCAATGATGCCATCCAACCATCTCATTCTCTGTTGCCCCCTTCCTCTGCCCTCAAGAGATGATTAGGATGAATTTTAGACAAGGGACACAGTGATAATTTTGTAAACAGAGATGTAAGCTGAGATATGAATAGTGAGGAACTAGTCTTAAGGCTATATGGGGGGAATGGGATGCTTTAGTTAAAGCAGCAGATAGAAAGGAAAGAACTTGGAAAGTTTAAGAGAATAAACATATTGGTAGGCTACAGCATGGTGAGCCGAGGGGTGAGTAGCCATGGTAACGTTGGAGAGATGTAGAGGCCAGATCATTTGAGGTCCTGTAGCCCATGGTAAGGAGTTTGGATTTTTATTCCAGTGTGATGGAAAACCACTGAAAGGTTTTAAAGTAAGGGAGCACATGATTGGAATTACACTTTTATCTGCTATTTCTTGAACTGGTTCAGAGTTATTTTCCCTGTCCAAATAAACTTAGCCTCTCCCCTGAATTTCATTTAATGGGTTTTCCCCATCTCAATCTTATCTTCACACAGCAGCTCTGCTGCTCATATCTGAAGTCATTCTTCCTGCTGAAACCTGGAATGCCTTCCCAATATCTTCAAGGCAAAACCCCAACTCTCCTTGAATCCTACAGGCCCTGACCATCTGCCTCTCCCGCTTTTCTTGCTCCCAAATGCTTCTCTCTTGCTCACTCCTTCACAGACACTTGGACCTTGATGTAATTTCTAGAACACACCAAGCTGCTCCTTCTTAGAACCTGTCTGCCGGTCCCTCCCCTGCCCCCTCCATACCCGATTACCGCTTCTTCACGTTTCTGATTTGTCTAAATGTCACTTCCTCAGGGAGCTCTTCCTTGCTCACTCCCAATCCATTACTCCACTGTGAGCTCTCATTGCATCTTGTACTTTTCTTCAATAACATTAGGTGCACACTTGGATGTTTATTTTCTGATGTGCTTTTCTCTTGAAACTATAAGCCCCACGAGGGCCTGGTCTGTGTCTATCTTATGCACTCTCTCTCACAGAACCTGATTGTAGTAGCTTAATACATATTTATTGACTGATGTAATGAGTTAAATAAATAGCTTAATCAAAACACAATTAGACTTGCTTTTTTATTAACTCATTATTCATTTATAGACCTTTTGTAAACATACTCATTTTGTAAACTCAACCTCATTCTTTTTGCTCTTTTCCTTTAACTGCTTTATTTTTAATTTGCTATACTTTTTCTTCTTTGGCCTGGTCCAGAAGTTTTCCTCCATCCATTTTCTTCCGCAATGATAACGTCCTGTGTTGGGGCTGGTTCTCAGGGCCATTTCTGTCCATGAGAGGCAACAGCTCTGTTGTTCCGTTTCCTCCCTGCTTTGGGAGCAGGGTCATCCACTGAGTCTGGGCCATTTCTCTATGTACAACCACATCGTGCTCATTTCAGAGGAGACTGATGACTTTTCAGTGGTAAGAAATGTGACTCCCTCTGGAATTCTGGGGTTTTGTTTTTTATTTTTATTATCTTTTATATTCTTTTAGTGAAGTATAGTTGCTGTACAATCTTTTATAACTTATGGCTGTACAATATAGTGATTCACGATTTTAAAGGTTACATTACATTTGCAGTTATTATAAAGTATTGGCTGTGTTCCCTGTGTTGCCTGATATATCCCCATGATAGTGAAATCACTCAGTCGTGCCTGACTCTTTGTGACCCCCATGGACTGTAGCCCATCAGGCTCCTCCGTCCATGGGATTCTCCAGGCAAGAATACTGGAGTGGGTTGCCATTTTCTTCTCCAGGGGATCTTCCCGACCCAGGGATCAAACCCAGGTCTCCCACATTGTGGGCAGACACTTTAACCTCTCAGCCACCAGGGAAGCCCCGATATATCCCCATAGCTTATTTAAAATTTTTTAAAAATAATTTTTAATTTTAATTTAATTTTTTATTGAAGTATAGTTAATTTACAGGATTTCAGGTGTATAGCAAAGTGACTTAGTGTTTTATAACATACATTATATATATATACATACACATATGCTGTGTTGCTCAGTGATGTCTGACTCTTTGGGACCCCATGGACTGTAGCCAGCCATCCTCTATCCTCTATTGTAATCATCCTCTATCCTATACTGTAGCCAGCCATTCTCTTCTATCCATGGGGATTCTCCGGGTAAGTATACTGAAGTGGCTTGCCATGCCTCCTTGCAGGGGATCTTCCCAACCCAGGGATTGAATGGTCTTCCGCATTACAGGTGTAGAGCTACATATATATATATATACACACACACACACACACACACACACACATTTTCTTTTTTCACATTCTTTTCCATTGTAGGTTATTACAAGATATTAATATAGTTCCCTGTGCTATACAGTAGGACATTGTTGTTTATCTATTGTATATATAGTAATGTGTATCTGTTAACCCCAAATTCCTAATTTATCCCTCTAAGTCCCTAATTTATCCCTCTCTCTCTGGAATTCTTGTTTTTTAGCAAGTATCTCCCCACATCTGCAATTAACAGATTAACAATTGACAGTTAATTAATTACTTAACTTTCTACTTGACAGTAGAAAGACACTGTGTGACCCCCAGGACGGCTCAGGCAGAAGTGTGGTCTTGAGAAGCTGTGAGACCCTGTTTAGTGAAAAAACCAGGCCAGGAAAAAAGTGAGGGCAGTGGAGCATGATAATGCCATGGATATATTTCTCAAGGAGATAAGTCAAAGCCATTTTTTTAGCAGGCAGAATAAGCGTTCATCAAGGAAACACAATTGGACGTGACTTCAGCGTTAGCCACCCCGGTGGGTGAACAGGTAGGTGTTGAGTTCACCAACCTCCTCCCCCTTTGGTGGGATCTTGACCTACTGGTTTCCTCAGAAAAATCGGTCAGAAGTCCACTGGTGCCTGGCTGAGCTGAAGGAATGGGCTAAAGGAAAGGGGACCATGACTGTGGGGAGTGACATGCCCTTCAGGAGGGACTGGGAAGGCTGGTAGAGAGGGCTGTAAGGGGCACAGAGGTTGGAGAAGAGTCAGCCTTGTGTGACTTAGTCAACTTAGTTACATGAGGCTCAGCCGTCAGTTGAGAGGCTTGGTTTCACAACCACCTCACCCAGTGTGAGATGGGCCCCATAATAGAGTTTTATGTGATTCTTCCTTTACCTGCAGAGCATGGTTAAACATGAACTTGTGTGGCAGAAAGGACCAGCCCTGGTTTTCAGCAAAGAGCTTTTTAATAAAGCCATAATAGGATGAATCATAGCCTTCCTCATCCTCTCTTTCTTCTCTTTATGTAATTTTAATTCTCTTGTTTGTTTCTGAGCTAATGTCATCAGGTTTATCTACTTGTCCAAATTAACTCAAACCTCTTAATAACATCAAGTTAGTTTTTGTTACTATGTAATATTTCCTGTCAGGTTTCTGTATTAGATGCACGCATGTCACAAATAACAGCAATAATATGGCAGACTGTGTGAGCTGTTGGAAAGCTTGTGGGTAGTGTTTTCTGGAGATCAGTGGGTGATTCTTCTCTCCTAGCAGCTCCATTGTCACATTGGAATTTTTGAATAGAAAAATTTTCTGCAATAAGGTGGTTATAAAAGGAAACCCTAAAATGATTAAATGCTTTAACTAAAATATTTTTACTGTAAAAGCTGAAAAACCGAAGTAAGGACTGCTAACTGGAGTTCACGGTTTAGGAGAAAAAATAGGATAGAACATTCTGAAGGAGATCAGCCCTGAGATTTCTTTGGAAGGAATGATGCTAAAGCTGAAACTCCAGTACTTTGGCCACCTCATGCGAAGAGTTGACTCATTGGAAAAGACTCTGATGCTGGGAGGGATTGGGGGCAGGAGAAGGGGACGACAGAGGATGAGATGGCTGGATGGCATCACTGACTGGATGGACGTGAGTCTGAGTGAACTCTGGGAGTTGGTGATGGACAGGGAGGCCTGGCGTGCTGTGATTCATGGGGTCGCAAAGAGTCGGACAGTACTGAGCAACTGAACTGAACTGAACTGATGGCTAGTAAAATGTCCTAATCCACTTACTTGTTTTTTAACTTATTTACTTACTTATTGCCATATGGGTCAATTAAACCTGTCAATCCCAAGGGAAATTAACCCTGAATATTCACTGGAAGGACTGATGCTGAAGCTGAAGTGCCAATACTTCGGCCACCGGATGCGAAGAGCCGACTCATTGGCAAAGACCTTGATGCTGGGAAAGACTGAAGACAAAAGGAGAGGAGGGCGACAGAAGATGAGACGGTTAGATGGTATCACTGACTCAATGGACACGAATCTGAGCAGACTAACTCTGAGAGACGGTGGAGGACAAAGAAACCTGGCATGCTGCAGTCCATGGGGTTGCAAAGAGTCAGACACAACTTAGTGACTGAACAGCAACAAACAGCCATGTGGGGAGAAAATGATTATTTTGTTTCTTTAATTTTTGTTAAACAATTATTTTAAAACATTTTCAATATAAGTGACTTTCTTTTACTTAAAAGTATTGCATACCTTATTTCTATATTTGAGCACATGTTTAAAATTTGGTTTGTGGTAAAAAGGAGCATTTCTTCTTTGTGTTATTTGATAGAGTGGCAGTTGGACAGAAGAGTGAAATTTTGTGTTTTATTCCATTAGAAGGCTAAGAAACTTGACTAACTCTCCTTATTTGGAGAACAGGAAGTGGCTTAGGATTGAGATCCAAAAACATCAAATTTGTTTGATGTTACCAGTAGAGACCTGCCTTGATGTGGCTTCTTCACATGTAACTGGAACTGAAAATTGTGACATCCAAAAATGGTGGGAGAGTTTGAGGAACATTAGTCAGAACCTGTTACCTGAAATTGTAGCCACTGAAGTCACTACTCCCAGGGTAAATGTCTGATCTTACAGAATCTCTGCAGTTATGATTATCTGGGAAAAGGTTTGTTTGAGAAGACCAAGAATTAATTAATATAACATTTTGAGGATTCCTTCTAAGGCATTCACATGTCTTTGATCTCTTTAGCCACCTCAACTCATTTCTAGTCTTTCTACTTCTTGACTGAATGAAAGAAACACAATTGGTAGTTTCTGGATGCCTGTATCAAGATTACCTGATGTTCCTTAAGATAAAGTTCTAAATTCCATGCTGACTGGAAGGATCCAAGTTTTGGAAGCTGTGTTTTTGTTAAGCTCCTTGTTTTTTTTGGCATCTCAAAATTTGGAAACCACTGGTCTCTAGTATAGAAACCAAGAGCCACACATATAATGAATACTTTAGTTGCTACTGATATTACTAGCTGAATTAGTTTAAATGAAAACTAAGGCTGAGTATTTGACATTGTTACTACCTGTTTTTGGTTATTTAAATAATTCTTTCTTTTTAAAAAACTGAAGTATAGCTGATTTACAATGTTGTAATATTTTCAGGTATATAGCAAAGTGTATATGTGTGTTAGATGCTCAGCCATGTCCAATTCTGACTTTGTGTCATCTTTGTGACCCCATGGACTGTAGCCCGCCAGGCCTCAGGCACCTCTGTCCTTGGAATTCTCCAGGCAAGAATACTGGAGTGGGTTTCCATTCCCTTCTCCAGGGGATCTTCTTATATATATATAATTTTTCAGATTGTTTTCCATTATTATATAGGTTATAATAAGATATTGAATAGAGTTCCCTGTGCTATACAGTAAGACCATGTTTATCTGTTTTTACATACAGCGGAGTGTAACTGTTAATCCCAAGGTCTTAATTTATCTCTCCCGTCTTTCCCCCTTTGATAACCCTTAGTTCATTTTCAGTCTGTGAATCTGTTTCTGTTTTGTAGATCAGTTCATTTGTATCATTTTTTTTTTAGATTACATAAATAGGTGATATCATATGATCTTTATCTTTCTGTCTGACTTACTTCCCTTGGTATGATAATCTCTTCAGTTCAGTCACTCGGTCGTATCCGACTCTCTGCGACCCCATGAATCACAGCACGCCAGGCCTCCCTGTCCATCACCAACTCCCGGGGTTCACTCAGACTCACATCCATCGAGTCAGTGATCCAGCCATCTCATCCTCTGTCGTCCCCTTCTCCTCCTGCCCCCAATCCCTCCCAGCATCAGAGTCTTTTCCAATGAGTCAACTCTTCATATGAGGTGGCCAAAGTACTGGAGTTTCAGCTTTAGCATCATTCCTTCCAAAGAAATCCCAGGGCTGATTTCTTTCACAATGGACTGGTTGGATCTCCTTGCAGTCCAAGGGACTCCCAAGAGTCTTCTCCAACACCACAGTTCAAAAGCATCCATTCTTCGGTGCTCAGCCTTCTTCACAGTCCATCTCTCACATCCATACACGACCACAGGAAAAACCATAGTCTTGACTAGATGAACCTTTGTTGGCAAAGTAATGTCTCTGCTTTTGAATATGCTATCTAGGTTGGCCATAACTTTCCTTCCAAGGAGTAAGCATCTTTTAATTTCATGGTTGCAGTCACCATCTGCAGTGATTTTGGAGCCCCCCAAAATAAAGTCTGACACTGTTTCCACTGTTTTCCCATCTATTTCCCATGAAATTATGGGACCAGATGCCATGATCTTTGTTTTCTGAATGTTAAGTCTTAAGCCAACTTTTTCACTCTCTTTCACCTTCATCAAGAGGCTTTTTAGTTCCTCTTCACTTTCAGCCATAAGGGTGATGTCATCTGCATATCTGCAGATGGTTATTGATATTTCTACCAGCAATCTTGATTCCGGCTTGTGCTTCTTCCAGCCCAGCGTTTCTCATGAGTACTCTGCATATAAGTTATATAAGCAGGGTGACAATATACAGCCTTGACGTACTCCTCTTCCTATTTGGAACCAGTTTGTTGTTCCATGTCCAGTTCTAACTGTTGCTTCCTGATCTGCTTATAGATTTCTCAAGAGGCAGGTCAGGTGGTCTGGTATTCCCATCTCTTACAGAATTTTCCACAGTTGATTGTGATCCACACAGTCAAAGGCTTTGGCATAGTCAATAAAGCAGGAATAGATGTTTTTCTGGAACTCTCTTGCTTTTTCCATGATCCAGCGGATGTTGGCAATTTGATCTCTGGTTCCTCTGCCTTTTCTAAAACCAGCTTGAACATCAGGAAGTTTACGGTTCACGTATTGCTGAAGCCTGGCCTGGAGAATTTTCAGCAAAGACTCTTGAGAGTCCCTTGGACTGCAAGGAGATCCAACCAGTCCATTCTGAAGGAGATCAATCCTGGAATTTCTTTGGAAGGAATGATGCTAAAGCTGAAAGTCCAGTATTTTGGCCACCTCATGCGAAGAGTTGACTCATTGGAGAAGACTCTGATGCTGGGAGGGATTGGGGGCAAGAGGAGAAGGGGATGACAGAGGATGAGATGGCTAGATGGCATCACTGACTTGATGGGTGTGAGTCTGAGTGACCTCTGGGAGCTGGTGATGGACAGGGAGGCCTGGCGTGCTGCGGTTCATGGGGTCGCAAAGAGTCGGACACGACTGAGCGACTGATCTGATCTGATCTTACTAGCATGTGAGATGAGTGCAATTGTGTGGTAGTTTGAGCATTCTTTGGCATTGCCTTTCTTTGGGATTGGGATGAAAACTGACCTTTTCCAGTCCTGTGGCCACTGCTGAGTTTTCCACATTTGCTGGCATATTGAGTGCAGCACTTTCACAGCATCATCTTTCAGGATTTGAAATAGCTCAACTGGATTTCATCACCTCCACTAGCTTTGTTTGTAGTGATGCTTTCTAAGGCCCACTTGACTTCACATTCCAGGATGTCTGGCTCTAGGTCAGTGATCACACCATCATGATTATCTGCATCATGAAGATCTTTTTTGTACAGTTCTTCTGTGTCTTCTTGCCACCTCTTCTTAATATCTTCTGCTTCTGTTAGGTCCATGTCATTTCTGTCCTTTATCAAGCCCATCTTTGCATGAAATGTTCCCTTGGTATCTCTAATTTTCTTGAAGAGATATCTAGTCTTCCCAATTCTGTTGTTTTCCTCTATTTCTTTGCATTGATCGCTGAGGAAGGCTTTCTTATCTCTTCTTGCTATTCTCTGGAACTCTGCATTCAGATGCTTATATCTTTCCAAATAATTCTTTATAAAGAATGTGATACCTCAGAATAGAAGAGAAAAATATCATTAATTTTAGCATCCTCTCTTCTTGAGCTTGGAATATTCTAGACCAGTGGTTCTCAAGTTTAGCTGTGCATCAGAATCACCTGGAAATTCTGAATCTGATAGAACACAGATTGTTGGCCCTCATCCCCAGTGTTTCAGGTTCTGCAGGTCTAGGGTGGACCTTAAGAGCTTTCTTTTCTTATAAGTTTCCAAATGTATTTGTCTTCTAGGGTTGATGTCACAAAATACAACAGACTGGGTACCCTGAACAAAAGAAACTTATTTTCCTCACAGTCTTGGAAGCTAGAAGTTGAAGATCAAGGGTTGAGTTCTCAGAGGCCTCTTGTTGGCTTGCAGATGACTGTCCCCTTGCTGCCTCTTCTCATGCTCTTTCCTCTATGCCTCGCAGCCTTGGTGTCTCCTTGTGTTCAAATTTCCTTTTCTTATAAGGACATGAGTCAGACTGAATTAGGGCCCACCCTAACTGCCTCATTTTAAATTAATCATTTCTCTTTTTAAAATCCTTCTTTTTCATTTTTTAAATCATGAAAATATGATAACACACTTACGGGAGACTTGGAAAATACAGAACAAGGATACATATGGTTCCACTATATATTGCAATTGTTTAAGTAGATAAATTAAAATTTTTTGTTGGAGCTTTAATATCAGACTCTCAGAAATGAATAGAATGAATGTATAGAGAAGTAGAAGAAGATAGTTGACCTGAAAAGCTTTAGGAACCAATTCAACATGATGAAGATATATATAATTTTCACACAACAGTAGGATACAAATTCTATTCAAATGACATTTGAAAAGCCATTTTCCAATCAGGTAAGACAATTCTTGGTTTCCTACTCTTTCTACCAACTAACTTGCTCCCAGCGATCTTTCCTTCTTCTCTGTTTCATTTATTACCCTTGGCAGAGGATTTTCCAGTTTGTAGTTTACCTCTCTCCATCCTCACTGACTTCAAATCTGATGCTTCAAGTGTCAGATACTGTTACTTATGCCACGCAGCTCCGCCCCAGGCACAGAAACTGTCGTTAACCATATAAGCTAGTTGTGTTTTACCAACAGAATGCCACAAAGCCAAAACTAGACTGAACCGGCTAGATTCAAGATGGCCAGCAAAGTAGGCTGAAGTGTTAGTCCCTCAGTCATTTCCGACTCTTTGTGACCCCAGGGACTGTGGCCCACCAGGCTCCTCTGTCCTTGGGATTCTCCAAGCATGAATGCTAGAGTGGGTTGCCATTTTCTTCTCCAGGGATTTTCTTGACCCAAGGATCCAAAGGGGGAAAGAACTCCCTGACCAAGCCAGGAGGATTTGGTTCAGCTAGGACCCCGAAGGGGGCCTCACATCTAATTTGGTAATGATACCAATGTGAGTATCTTGCCAGCAATGCACATTTATGCATTCAGATCGGAGCTTATCTTGTTTGTTACCAATCTGCTCTTCCTCCTGCCTTCTGTGTTTCTGTTCCTGGTATGACCATTTCCTTGACACTAAAATGGGACTGTGGAGCCATATCTAACATTTTACCTTGCTCTGCTCCCCATGTCTCATAATCAAGTTGAACAATAACTACCTTTGTATTTCTTTGTCCCCTTCTCTTCTATTTCCCTTGCATCCAGCTTTATGTAGGTTTCATTAATTCTTCTTTGAATATTGCAATAGCCTTCTAGCCAAAATCCTGTTGCTAGATAAATCTTCCCAAGTTCAGTTCAGCTCAGTTCAGTCGCTCAGTTGTGTTTGACTCTTTGCAACCCCATGAACCACAGCACGCCAGGCCTCCCTGTCCATCACCAACTCCTGGAGTCCATCCAGACCCATGTCCATTGAGTCGGTGATGCCATCCAACCATCTCATCCTCTGTCGTTCCTTTCTCTGCCCTCAGTCTTTCCCACCATCACTGTCTTTTCCAATGAGTCAGCTCTCCACATCAGGTGGCCAAAGTATTGGAGTTTCAGCCTCAACATCAGTCCTTCCAATGAACCCCCAGGACTAATCTCCTTTAGGATGGACTGGTTGGATTTCCTTGCAGTCCAAGGGACTCTCAGGAGTCCAACAGCACAGTTCAGAAGCATCAATTCTTTGGTGCTCAGCTTTCTTTATAGTCCAACTCTCACATCCATACACGGCCACTGGAAAAACCATAGCCTTGACTAGATGGACCTTTGTTGGCAAAGTAATGTCTCTGCTTTTTAATATGCTGTCTAGGTTGGTCATAATCTTCCCAAAGTGTAATTCTAATAAAAAACTTTGAGTGTTTTCCCACCGTCTGCTCAATAGGCAACATGTCTACCTAAATAAAGCCCAGGGTTCTGTTACAAGAACAAAGAGTGTGTAGGAAACTCTCAGTGTCTGCCAATCTACCCCCACTGACTCCTGAAGTATGCATCACTCCTTTCCTTTCTTCCTCAAGGGAGATACTCTGAAATGCAATGCAGTTAGAGCCTCAAGTTCAAGGTTAAGGATTTCTGCCTGCATAGTCAGCTCCCTTAGATATCAGAGGGGATCATCATGGTCTGAGAAAAAATGACTACCCATCTGCCATACCTAATATTCAACAGTAGATTAGAAACACAAAGACTGCAGTATAACTTACATGCAGAAAATCAAAGACTCTGGGCTAAAGCAATTTTTTTCCTTTTTTTTTTTTTTTTTTGGCCACATGCGTGACGTGTGGGATCTTAGTTACCCAGACCAGGATTGAATCTGGGCATCCTGCACTGGACCACCAGGGAATTCCCCAGAGCAATTTCTAAATCATGTTGGTTGAGAATAGTGAAGACCTTAGCCCAGGCAGTTGAGTGATTTCCATGGTCATTGTCCTCAATGCCATGGGCTCTCTCTCTGGGATGCTCTTCCTGGTTGACTCTTCTATATGGTCTTTCTAAGGTGGGCATTTGAGAGTGGGCTTTTCTTAGGGGCTGCATTCCTATTTCACCTCTTTTTGGGATTCAGATTGAGGACTCAGGGATTATTTAAGAGATTAATATCACGATACTGCTGGCTAGCCTAGGGTTTTATGGGCAATACAAGTCCTACAAACCCAAGGGGCTTCCAATTTACTTGCTGCTCTTCTTGTCTGTGTGTGGGTAACGCAGAATCAGATACCTTGTCTTAATAAGGTTTTTTGAACCTGAAGACTCTCTTTTATAACACACAGCCCTCTGTTCTTTGCCAACTACCCCTCTCCCAAACTGAGACTATTTGGAAAAAAAGGCATGAGGGGTCTTGCTAATTAACTGCTTCCACATTTGACAGAAAACTCTTAAAGGAAGTACACTGCACCCGACAAAAGCAAAAGGCCATGGGTTTATCTCCCCCAAAGGCTGCTTTTGCTTCTGCCTCTGGCCATGGCTTATAATAGCTTCACTTTGAAGTAAGAAGCACACAGCTTCTTCAGTCTGAAAAGACTCCAAGGAAGACTTAGTCTGCCGGCTATAGGCTCTTAACAAAGCTGTCTTCCTTCCCACCCTGATGGCAGATTGGCTAGCTCTAATCTGGGCTCGTCTTTTTTGTAGAATATTACTGGCAGTGTTTAGAATTAGCCAACACACACTAACACTCTAAAAATGTCCTATTATTTTCATGAACGTCACAACCCTTTGTTTGTCCCTTCCTGGGTTCTGCTGGCTACTGTTTTACCAGGATTGCCAACTTTCCAGTCTGCAATAGTTTTCTCATTGCTGATGTCATCCACCCTTTAAATGAATCCTATAGTTTAGCTAAAGCAGCAGTCCCCTTTTGGTATAAAAATCTTTGTTAGTTAAAATTAAGTTTGGTGCATGTGTCAGTGGCTTAAATGATGTGTAAGTTTATCTCTCTTCCTTGTAAAAAAAGTTTTGAGGGAGGCAGTCTAGAGCTGATATACAGACTCCACAGTATACTAGTGTTTCAGGATCTTCTAACTTTCCTCGTCAACTGCCTAGAATGAGACCATTGACCCTGTGGTTCAAGTTGGCCTCTGGAATTCCAGACATCACACTTGTTTTCCATACACAAAGATATAAGAAGAAGGAGAAGAGTGTAGCCATTCTCTTTCCTTGAGATTTTTCTGGACATTCTATACTACATTATATAGTCTATACTACATGATAACTGATGGTTATAATGAGCTTCAAAGAAAGTTCACAAGCTTTCAGGAGAGGCTGGATTGATATATCCAGCTGTTTATCAAGGTTCTGCTGCTAAGTGAAGGGAATGTGGATATAGGGGTTGGACATTAACAGCCTCTGTCACAACTAACTTTAATGTTTAAATAATTATAAATCAAGGTAAACAGTTTTATGTGCCTTAAGTGATCTTCAAGTAGATTTTAGTGGGAACTTGGGCAGGCAGAGGTGGGGGTGGGGTAGATTAGAGGTAGCCTCCAATTAGATGGACCATGGAAGACTATTTTTTTTTAAACTTTAAAAAATTGTATTTATTTTTTAATTGGTAGACAACTGCTTTACAATTTTGTGTTGGCTTCTGCTCTACAATAATGCAAATCAGTCACACTTAGACACGTGTCCCTTCCCTCCACCCATCCCACCCCTCTAGGTCATCACTGATCACTAGCCTGGGCTTCTTGTGTTATTTTAGCAGCTTCCCACTATCTATTTCACATATGATAGTGTATGCCACGGAAGACTTTCAAAAGGAGGTAGCACATGAATTTATATTTTGAGTGAGAGGGAAGTAGGATATTCAAGCTGGAGAGCCTGAGATATGAGTGCAGACATTCTGTGCCCTAGGTGCCTCGCTGCCCTAACCCTAGTTCCAGTTCTGAACTCGAATGGACTGTACCTTAAGGAGGCAGGCAGCAAGCAAGGGTGGGATGTGGGCTTTACCCAAGTCAGGTGAAGAAACAGAAGAGTGCTCCTACAGATGTCAAGAAGAAAGCCTAGCATCGCAGGCCAGTTCTCCACTGCAGCCTGGCAATGCTTCAACCAAAGGGAGAATTCTGCTGTTAACCAGCAGAGTAATTTCTGGTAGGTTGTACACCAAAGACAAATTACATTCATTTTGCCATGGATATTCTGAGATTCTGAGTAGCGTTTTACTCTTTTTATGATTAGACCTATATCAGATCTTGAGTAAGGAAATATTTAGGACATCTGCTAGGATGTTAACATAGCTGACAGCTGCTGTAAAGCTACACAAAACCAGAATAGGGTGGGGGAGGGGCAACACGACAGCATTCACGATGTGTGGGCTGCAGGGCGCATGCGCACATGAGCAGCTGTGGGGAACACTCCCTGGTTTGCGGTGCAACACTGGCGGGGTTATAATGTTACCCTGGGGATGCAGGGGACATGTCCTGTTCTCAGTTACTCGAGTCTGAGAGTAGCTTGGTCACTTGCACTGAGGATGAAGATAAATGGTTACAAAGGCCCTTAATAAAAGCATTAAACTGGGAAATGTGAGAAGTTGGTTATACTGCATGGTTGCAATATTGTGAAAGCAGAAATGCCACGTCACCGCTTTCCTAACCTCTGCAATTAAGAAACTGGAGTTCTAGGTTTATAATTTCTATAACCACATGTTTTAGATCCTGTCTCTTTCCAGTGATAGTTAAAGATATTGTGCTGGAAACTCCATTCATTAGTTGGTCTGTCTGCTGCTCTCTGATAGATGGAGGTGGGGAGTTGATTGTCCAAAACAAATGAAAAGTAATAGATGCAATTTATTGAGGTACTTTCTAGATGTAAATCTCTTTCCATTCATTACCTCATAAAACTCTTTGTTCTTACTTCTAATTATAGACAGATAATGGAAGTTTATAGAGATACTAAGTTTCGTGTTCAGTGGTCATCTTGCTTATGTTGGCAAACGTTCTCACGTGGTAACCCACTTCCTCTTGAGAAAACATCTTTGGGCAACCTCAAGCATAAGAAAATTATTTTTTATATTTGATCCAAAATTTAATTCCTTACAACTTCTGCCTACTGATTCTAATTCTATCCCTAAATATGCAAAAATAGTTATCATGTTTGCAGGTTTATCTTGTCTCCTGATTAAAAATTTAAATTCCTCATGTGATCTGATTTCATGCTTCTTCCGTACTGGGCTTGCTGTTTTTTGAATATGTTACAGTTTGCCTATAAGCTTTAAAAAGGTGAACACAGTAATTCACTTGTGGTTTCTAAATGCATATTCAAAAGGAGACTGTCACCTCCCTCATTCTAGATATTATACTTCTATTAATGGAAACTAGAATTTCATTACTTTTTTTTTTTTAGTGTGTCAGGAAGAAGGCATTAATATTTTATAGTTGACTTCCACTGAAGACACTGTTGACAAAATTTGTAATATTTTTTTCTTTTTTTACATTTATTTTGTTACACTTTGTTACCTCCATACTCTATTTTTGCAGTCAGTTTTTTTTGGATGCAAGCATGGATCTTACATTTGGCACAGTTAAATAACATTTTATGAAATTCAACCCATTGCTTCAGGTGCTGAAGATCTTTTTGAAGACTGATCTTGCCATCCACTGTACTGACAATTACTTCTAGGTTCCTTTCATCAGCCAGTTTGAAAGTCTGCCCTCTATATCTTCTAAGCAAGTACAACTAATAAGGTGGGGCAGAGATCTGATCAGTGTTTGACACTCCCCTTCCATTTGACACTGATCCAGCAGAAGGAGACCAGTCTCTAGCACCTGTCAGATGGCAGTCTGTCTTTCCTGTGCTCCTTTTGGTATTTAGATCCTTGTTTATAATCTTTTCCCTTCAAGCTTTGGCCTAAAGTCTTTCATCATTTAATGTTTCAAGGTCTGCACATTTTCAAGTCTAACCCATAGCCTACACTGTGCATGAAGTTTGTTCTGAACAACTGTGATTTCCCATCTCAGAATTCCCTTTGCATAGACTCTTTTTATTACTATTATTTGTTGAAGTATAGTTGATTTAAAATATTATATTAGTTTGAGGTGTACAGCATAGTAATTCAGCATTTTTGCAGATTATACTCTATTATAGGTTGTTTTAAGTTAATGGCTAAAATTCCTGTGCTATGCAATATATCCTCATTGCCTATCTATTCCACACATAGTAGTCTGTACCTGTTAATCTCATACCCCTAATGTGTCCCTCCCACCTTCCCTCCTTTGCATAGAGTCTCAATTCTCAACCTCCAGTACACTGGAGGTAAGCTCTGTCTTTACCTCCAGTCTCATGAAAACAAGAACATGTTACTTATTAGCCTCCAGCATCTGGTTACTATAATGTCAGGCTGAGGGTAGTGCTCCATTGTTACTTGCTTTTGGTTGATTAGGGCAGCATTTCTCAATAGTGGATGGTTTTGTCTCCCCTTCTTCCCTCCTGAAGGAATGCTGGGGAATGTCTGAGGATATTTTCAGTTGTCTCAACTGGGGAAGATGCTACTGGCTTCTAATAGGTGGAGCCAGAGGTGCTGCTCAACATCTAAAATGCACTGGACAACCCCGCACGTCAAAAGATTATCAAAAGTGTCAGTATTGGGGCTTCCTTGGCAGTCCAGTGGTTCCATGCATCCAATACAGGGGGCATGGATTCGATCCCTGGTGGGGGAACTAAGATTCCACGTGCTGAGTGGCCAACAGAAAAATACCTGTAGTGCTGTTAATTAACCCTGTATTAGACAATTCAGATGTGTTCTAACCGATTTTTTTAAAGAGGCATACCATCCGCCTATTAATAGGTACTTTTTGGTGGCAGGTAACCATTCTTAGGGAGAAGGCAATGGCACCCCACTCCAGTACTCTTGCCTGGGAAATCCCATGGGTGGAGGAGCCTGGTAGGCTGCAGTCCATGGGGTCGCTAAGAGTCTGACACAGTCTTCACTTTCATATTCCTGCACTGGAGAAGGAAATGGCAACCCACTCCAGTGTTCTTGCCTGGAGAATCCCAGGGACGGGGGAGCCTGGTGGGCTGCCATCTATGGGGTCGCACAGAGTTGGACATGACTGAAGCGACTTAGCAGCAGCAACAGCAGCAGTGACCATTCTTAGAATGGATGATGTTTCTATTCAGTCATGTCTGTGGTTCAGGCCAAGGCAGTTAGTCTTGGGTAAATGATTGTAAACTTGATGGTGAGGGAGGTAGCAGGTATCACTACAGACATAATGAAGCTTGTGAAATCAACTGATTTCACAAGCTTCACCTAAAAATTAGTTTGATTAGTTTCTGGCCATGCTTTAATCAAATATCTAGGTTTTGCCTCCTCAGTCAAATAAATTTTGTTAGAATGAGATAATAATAGCTTTCCTCCAGTTATTTCATAAAGATATTTTGAAGAGAAAGGAGATAATGTACTAAAGAATTTTGAATTCTCTGCTGGGGAAATTGCTATTAAAACAGTATAACGATAATTAGCAGTGGCAGTCTGGGGTATGGAAGAACAGAGTAGCTTACACACAGTGTGTTACATTCCAAAGAAAAGAACTAATTAAGGCAAACATGTTGTTCTGGTTCTAACACCTATTTCTGTGGCCAGGGCTGATCCCCTAAATAGAAATATGCCTTCTGCCTATGACCTGAGGAGACCCTACGAGATATTCCCTCTCTGACCCGTGGAATGGGGCCAGGGCAGAAATACTGGGTGAGGAACAGTCAAATGTTTGCCAATTTTAGTGTGCAGAATGCTTTGACAATTTCTAAAAATTGAAGACTTATTAGATGAAGAAAGTCATCTCTTGATGAACTCAGCTTGTTTTCATGTTCTCTTTCAGATCTCAGGGGATTTTTTTTAAAAATTGAGGTATAATTGATTTACCACATTGTGTTAATTTCAGGTGTATGGCAAAGTAATTCAATTACACATATATATATACACATATTTTTCTTCAGATTTTTCCCTTTATATGTTGTTATGAACTGAAATCGCTCAGTCGTGTCCGACTCTTTGCGACCCCATGGACTGTAGCCTACCAGGCTTCTCAGTCCATGGGATTTTCCAGGCAAGAGTACTGGAGTGGGTTGCCATTTCCTTCTCCAGGGGATCTTTCCGATCCAGGGATTGAACCTGGGTCTCCCGCATTGGAGACAGACGCTTTACCGTCTGAGCTACTGGGGAAGCCCATATGTTGTTATAAGATATTGCATATAGTTCCCTCTGCTATACAATAGGTCCCTGTTGGTTATCTCTTTGAAGTAATACATAGTAGTGTGACTCTATTAATATCACACTCCTAATTTCTCCCATCTCCATGGTTTCCTTTTGGTAGCTCTGTTTTCTATGTCTGTGAGTCTGTTTCTTTTTTGTAAACAAGTTTATTTGTACCCTTTTTTGGTGTGTCTTCCACAGATTGTTGTCGTTCAGTAGCTCAGTCATGTCCAACTGTTTCGTGACCCAGTGGACTGTAGCCCCCCAGGCTCCTCTGCCCATGGAATTTCCCAAGCAAGCGTACTGGAGTGGGTTGCTATTTCCTGCAAGATGCCATATGTAAGTGATATTATATGATGCGTGTCTTTCTCTGTCTGACTTACTTCACTTAGTATGACAATCTCTAGGTCCGTCCATGGTGCTGCAGAAGGCCAGGGGGATCTTTCAACAGTCACAGGGAGTTAAAGGACTTCTAAGTGGTGACAGTATGACTGCCCCCAAGCGTGTGTCCCTTTGGCATGCAGTGCCTAGCCTCCATGACGCCTGCCCGCCTCACCTACTGTTTGTCTGTGCCTCTGTGGCTGCTGTGTGGTTGGCATCCACCCCCACGCTGGCGTGCCAAAGGAGTGAATGAACAATGGCATAACCTGGCACTGACGGGTGTTTTAATAACTGTGGAAAATGAGGAATTTACAGATGCATGAGTCAAGCACCCACTTCAAAGGTCCTCACCCGAAATCCTCCTGAAATTAGAAGCAGTACTACTGAACACAATGCAACCTTTTGCATGGCTGCCCAATGTTACTATAAATCTGTGTGTGCAGCGTTTGGGAAAGTTACATTACTGGGAAACCGGTGCACTGCTTTCATCTGGGATTTATGTGTAGTGTTCAGTAGGTAGGCCCCGCTTGGGAAATAGGAGGTATGTCATGGGAAGCGATTTGCTTCTCACCCTCAGCCAAGACTCAGAACAGGCCCAGGCTATTTGACCAGTTACTTCACCAGCGACCCTACGTGGCTAGATTTTCCTAGGACTAAACTGACTTTACTTTGAATAAAGAACATTATCTCTCTCTCGGGCCTAGTCTAAGACTCCACCCACGAAGGGGAGAAACAAGTCCTCTGTGTCCCACTTCTTGGTCCATGTACCCTACTTCCTCATGACTTCTCAGTAGGGACTTGAACGCTTATGGTGTCTTTAGTAGACACCGTCTCCCCTGCAATGGCTCCCTGTTCAGGTCTGTTGTCTTCAGCCAGAAAGCTGAAGAAAAAGCCAGACCTACTTTTTCCTCTCAGGAATAATTGCTGCCACTCATCCAGTGCTCAAGTACTCATGAAACCTCATCATACCCTGTAAGGTAGATATTTTTCACCTCTATTTTGTACACAAGGGAACAGCTTCAAGAAAGCATAAATAACTTGTCTAAGGTCACACAACTAGAGGTGGAAATTCTAACCCAGGTCTGAAGTCCAAGCTCATACACTGGATGATATTCTTCCTGTTCTCCACATTGGAACTTTATTGTGGAATTCCCATTCTTTTTGATGAGCAGCAACACAGCTATTTACCTCATAGGATTTATATTCTCTTATGATTTCTATCTCAGCAGGGTCTTCTAGGACAAATGGCAAGATTGTTCCTGTTAGATTTCCCCGGACTTTGACAAGTGTTGAGGGGTGGGTGGAGACTCTCAATTCTGTATCAAAAATACTGCGCAGATGGAAAGGCCGGTGGTTGGTTGGCCTGGTTTGTCTAGTCTGTGCTGGACTTTTGTAGCTATTGTTACTGGACAAGACAGATCCTGGATGGTGCTCTTCTGGGCACTGTTGATGCTTGCCTTGGTGACTCTCATATCTTCCCTTCAGTTCCAACACTGACCAACATTTTGCCCCTTTTTCTCTTCTGACATACTAAGACCTTCAATTCAGGTTGATGTCAAATGTATTTTAGCTATTTCGTTGATCAGATGTCTTTCTGAGGCAGACAAAAACTATGAAATAATAACTATTGGCATTAACAAGACCCTGTGCTCTATTATTTTTATCATCTCCTCCTCACCAGGAATCATCTGAGAAAAGTATCATAGTTTTTCTTTAATAGGCTAATATTTATTATGATTATCAATATTAATATCTTATCAAAGCATTAGTCAATTGAATTCACAATATATAAATAGATAATATATTACAACTAAGTGGGGGTATATACCCAGTACATAAGTTTGGCTTAAAACTCTTCTTTTTCAATTATATATGAAAGTGAAAGTTTCTCAGTTGTGGCATACTCTTTTAGACCCCATGGGTATAGTCCATGGAATTCTGTAGGCCAGAATACTGGAGTGGGTAGCTTTTCCCTTCTCCAGGGGATCTTCCCAACCCAGGGATTGAACCCAGGTCTCCCACATTGTAGGCAAATTCTTTACCAGCTGAGCCACAAGGGAAGCCCAAGAATGTTGAAGTGGGTAGCCTGTCCCTTCTCCAGCGGATCTTCCCAACCCAGGAATCGAACTGGCATCTCCTCCATTGTAGGCAGATTCTTTACCAACTGAGCTATCAGGGAAGCCCATATATATGTGTGTGTGTATATATATACACACATTCTTTTCTATACACACACATTCTTTTCTCTTATAGGTTACTACAAGATACTGAGCTTAGTTCCCTGTGTTATATAGTAGGTCCTTGTTGATTATTTACTTTCTATATAGTAGTGTGTGTATTTTAAGAGAAACATATCATAGTTTTAATCTTGAGGAAATTAAATGAGGAAAGAGAATAATTTAAGTGATTTTTCCAAAGACACACTTAGCGAATCCAAACTTTAAATCAATAAAGGTGATGGTAGGAGTTTAGTTGAGGCCAATGTGACATACAGTTCATTACATTTTTTTCTACTAGATTCCAAATTATAAACTGGATAGTTATGCATGGTTGACTGTGGTGGAGATTGATGTTACTTTGGTTAGGGATCAAAGAAAAATAATTTTCCCAATTCTTGACCTATTCACACTGTTGAAAAAAAAAATCCTTCCAGTTTTCCTTCTTTTTTCTTATTTCCTAGAGTAAGTGCAGGCCAGGAAAGCTTCAGAGTGTGACTTCAGGACCAGGCTGTGTTTCACTGCCACGTGACTCTATATCATCAATCGCTATTGCTGAACCTCCTTGGGTGACGAAGCACTCATCCTAGAAGTCTGGGTCAAGAGAAGGGAGGCTAGGGCATTGATGAAGCTAGCAGTATTCTATAGGTTTGGTGCAAAACTTCTTGTGTTGGTGGCTCAGTTGTGTCCAACTCTGCAACACCATGGGCTGTAGCCCTCCGGCTTCCTCTGTCTATGGGATTTTCCAGGCAAGAATACTGGAGTAGGTTGCCATTCCCTTCTCCAGGGCATATTCCCAACCCAGGAACTGAAACAGGGTCTTTTGCATTGCAGGCAGATTCTTTACCATCTGAGTATTATATCAAGTTGGTGCAAAACTTCTTGAAGTTCACTTATTTTTTGCCTTTCTTCCTGTATATTGAAAGTATAAACATTTCTCCTTCAGTTTTCGCTTTGAAAAGCGAAAATGCTTAGATAGGCTAAGCATTTCTCCTTCAGTTTTCACTTTGAAAATAGTGTTTTTGTTCTTCATTCTAAGTATTTGAAAAATTTTCAATATAATTTCTTTTGCATCCCATGAATTATTTGGGGGAATGTTTCTGAATTTCTAGTTGCATGGATTTTTTAACTTGTTTATTTTTCTTATTTTTAAAATTTATTTTATTAATTAAAAATCTAAAATTAGAGCATAGTTGATTTACAATGTTGTATTAGTTTCTGCTACATAGCAGAGTGAGTTAGTTATACATACATTTATATCCACTCTTTTTAGATTTTTTTCCCATATAGGTCATTACAGAGTACTGAATAGAGTTCCCTATGCTGTTTAGTACATTCTTATTAGTTATTTATTCTATATATATTAATAGTAGTGTGTATATGTCAATCCCAGTCTCTCCATTTATTGCTGCTCTCCTTTCTCCCCTGGTAACCACAGGTTTTGGTTTCTATATATGTGAATCAACTCCTATTTTGTAAAGAGGTTCACTTTTTGCCACTTCTTTCAGTCAATTCAGTCAGTTCAGTGGCTCAGTCATGTCTTGACTCTTTGCAACCCCATGGACTACAGCATACCAGGCTTCCCTGTCCATCACTAACTCGAGGAGCTTGCTCAAACTCGTGTCCACTGAGTCGGTGATGCCATCCAATCATTTGATCTTCGGTCATCCTCTTCTCCTCCTGCCTTCAAACTTTCCCAGCATCAGGATCTTTTCCAAGGAGTCAGTTCTTCACATCAGGTGGCCAAAGTATTGGAGTTTCAGCTTTAGCATCAGTCCTTCCAATGAATATTCAGGACTGATTTCCTTTAGGATGGACTGGCTGGATCTCCTTGCAGTCCAAAGGAATCTAAAGAGTCTTCTCCAATACCACAGTTCAAAAGCATCAATTCTTCGGTGCTCAGCTTTCTTTATAGTCCAACTCTCACATCCATGCATGATTTATTTAGCCACTTCTTTAGATTCCCCTTATAAGCAATATCATATAATATTTTTCTTTCTCTGTCTGATATACCTCACTCAGTTTGATGATCTCTAGGTCTATTCACATCACTGCAAATGGCATTATTTTGTTCATTTTTATGTCAGAATAATATTCCACAGTATATATGTACCACATCTTCTTTATCCATTCCTCTATTGATGAACATTTAGGTCGTTTCCATGTCTTGATTATTGTAAATAGTGCTGCAGTGAACACTGGGGTGTATGTATCTTTTTGGTAATTCAAAGATATCCTATCTAAGCATTTATTGTTTGTAGATTTTTGATGATGGCCATTCTAACCATTGTGAGGTGATATTTCATTATAGCTTTGATTTACATTTTTTTAATTGAATGAAAGAGATTGTTTAAATTCTGTAGTGTTTGCAGCTTTCAAAAGTTTCACACACATGATTTTCTATAATTCCATAATAACTCTTTAAAAAAAAAAATCACCTACCCCTCTAACTGTCCCTCCCTACTTCCCTCTCCCCACTGATAACCACTAGTTTGTTCTCAGTATCTATGAGCCTGCTTCTTTTTGTTTTATTCACTAGTGTGTTGCATTTTTTAGATTCACATATAAGTAATATACAGTATTTGGCTTTCTTCTTCTGACAGCATAATCTCCTCTAAGTTCATCCATGTTGCTGCAAATGGAAAAGTTTATTTTTGTATGACTGAGCATTATTCTATTATATATTTGTATCAATTTATACAGCACATCTTCTTTATCCATTTAGCTTTAATGTGTTTATTTTATGTGAAAGCATGGCCTGTATATATCGATTTCCTGAAATATGCTGAAACTGATTGTATGACATAGTTTTGGTCAGTTTTTGTAAATGTCTCATGTATGTTTCAGAAAAATATTCTCTAATGGCTAGGTCCAGAGTTCTGTGCTGTTGTTTAGTCATTAAATCATGTCTGACTCTGAGATTCCATGGACTGTAGCAGGCCAGGCTCCTCTATCCTCCATTATCTCCCGGAGTTTGCTCAATTTCATGTCCATTTAGTTGGTGATACTGTCGAACCATCTCATCCTCTGCCGCTCCGTTCTCCTTTGTCCTTCAATTTTTCCCAGAATCAGGGTTTTTTCCAATGAGCCGGCTCTTCACATCAGGTGGCCAGAGTGGAGCTTCAGCTTCAGCAGAAGTCCTTCTAATGAATATTCAGGGTTGATTTCCTTTAGGATTGACTGATTTGATCTACTTGCAATCCAAGAGTCTTCTCCAGCACCACAGTTCAAAAGCATTAATTCTTTGGTGCTCAGCCTTCTTTGTGGTCCGACTCTCACATACATACATGACTACTGAAAAAAATCATGGCTTTGACTACACAGATGTTTGTCAGCAAAGTGATGTCTCTGCTTTTTAACATGTTATCTAGATTTGTCATAACTTTCCTTCCTAGAAGCAAACACCTTTTAATTTAGTGGCTGCAGTCACCATCCATGGTGATTATGGAGCCCAAGAAAATAAAGTCCATCACTGCTTCCACTTTTGCCCCTTCTACTTGCCATGAAGTGATGGACTGGATGCCATTATCTTTGTTTTTTAAATGTTGAGCTTCAAGCCAGCTTTTTCACTCTCCTTTTTCACCCTTATCAAGAGGCTTTTTAGTTTCTCTTAATTTTCTGCCATTACAGTGGGGTCATCTGCATATCTATTACTATTTTTCCCAGCAATCTTGATTCCAGCTTGTGATTCATCCAGCTGGCATTTTGCATGATGTACTCTGCATAAAAGTTAAATAAGCACGGTAACAGTATATAGCCTCATTGTAGTCCTTCCCTAATTTGGAACCAGTCCGTTGTTTCAAGTCTGGTTCTAACTGTTGCTTCTTGACCTGCATTTAGGTTTTTCAAGACACAGGTAAGGTAGTCTGCTACTCCCTTCTCTATAAGAATGGGAGAATTTTCCACAATTTGTTGTGATTCACACAGTCAAAGGATTTAGTGTAGTCAGTGAAGCAGAAGTAGACGTTTTTCTGGAATTCTCTTGCTTTCTCCATGTTCCAACAAATGTTGGCAATTTGATCTTTGGTTCCTCTGTCTCTTTAAAACTCAGTTTGTATATCTGGAAGTTCTTGGTTCACATACTACCACAGCCTAGCTTGCAGAATTTTGAGAATAACCTTGCTAGAATGTGAAATGAGCACAACTGTACAGTAGTTTGAGCATTATTTGACACTGCCTTTCTTTGGAATTGGAATGAAAACTGACCTTTTCCAGTCCTGGGGCCACTACTGAGTTTTCCTAATTTGCTGACATATTGAGAGCAGAACTTTAACAGCATCATCTTTAGGATTTGACATAGCTCAGATGGAATTCAGTTACCTCCACTAGCTTTTTTCATAGTAATGCTTTGTAATGCCCACTTGACTTCACACTCAAGGATGTCTGGCTTTAGGTGAGAGATCTCACCATCATTGTTATCCAGGTCATTAAGACCTTTTTAATATACCTCCTCTCTGTATTCTTGCTACCTCTTCTTAATCTCTTCTGCTTCTGTTAGATACTTATCATTTCTGTCCTTTATCTTGCCCATTCTTTCACGAAATATTTCCTTGATTTCTCCAATTTTCTTGAAGTGATCTCTAGTATTTTCCTTTCTATTGTTTCCCTCTATTTCTTTGCATTGTTCATTTAAGAAGGCTTCCTTTTCTGTCCTTTCTATTCTCTGGAATTCTGCCTATTAATTCAAGTGCATCGATTTTGCTGTTGAAATCTATTTCTTTAAAAGTTTTTGTCAGCTTAATCTGTCAGTAAATGAAATAGATATGTTGAAAGCTCTTACTATTAACATGATGATGGGTAGATCAATTTTTTCTATTTATTAGTTTTGTTTTAAAAATTTATAAGTTGTTATGTATACACAAATATAGACTTATGTGATACTCAGTATTTTAAAAAATCTTTATGTAATAAAGGCTCTCTTTATCTTTGATAATGCTTTCTGATTTAAAGTCTCTTTTGTCTTATGTTAATTTCATGGCCCTCACTGTTATTATTATTTTGGTCAGTATTTGTCTATGTAGTTTCTCTTCTTTTTATCTTTTCTCTTGTGTTTCTCTTATTGATGTATCTCTTGTGAAGAATATATATCTTTAAAAGAAAGAAGCAAACAGCTTTGCAATTTTTGTGTTTCTATTGGATAGTTCATGTCATTTACAATTATTGTGATTTTGAATATATTCTGACTTGTTTTACCATCTTACTTTAACTTACATTTTGTCTTGTTTGTCTCATTCTATTTCTGTTCCTTAATGATAAAGCTAACACTTGAAAATTTTCTACCTTTTCAGAAGATATGATTTTCACATTTTAATAAGGTGTAATGTGCCATTCTGCTTATGAAGACAAAGCATAGTTGCAATTTAACAACAAAAAAGATATGCAGAAGTTAATGGCCTGATGCTTAGCATTGCTAAAATATGTCAATCATTTGTTGATAAAAACTGTCCAATAGTTGAAAGAAATCTTGCACTTTAGCTTTTTCTTATGGTTTTTGTCTTGCAATATGCCTGTTAAGCTGTGGAAGCACCATAACTTTTATTTTTTTAAATCACAAACTGATTTAATAGGGGTTGCTCTCTCTTCTTATTTTTTATTTTTCCATATGTCTGAATATGTCTCTGGTTACCTGGATTCTAGAGATTCTGGAACCCATGCACAAGCCTGCAGCCTTCTCTCTCTTCCTTAACCATTAGCTGGCCTCCACCAGCAGCCACGCAGTTGCCCACAACCACCCTCAACGCGCAGGCCCCAGCGACTAACAAAGAAGCAATTATACTTTTATGTTAGAGATATTTAATAAACAAAGAAAAGCAAAGCTCAGAGGCTTGGATGGAGGTAAAGCGTAAAAGAGACAGAGAGTTTTAAAGTTCATGGAACTTTTCTTAAACAATCACCAACTACTTTCTTAAACAATCACCAAGAAACCAACACCACTACTGTTTTGTTTGCTTTGTCAGTCTCTCTGTGCTCTTTTATTTCCTGTTTATTGATCTGGTTTTCACATCCCATCATTTAGTCCTGGTCTAAAGAATTTTATGTTGCAGCTTATTCAAGAGACTATTCTGTTCAGTGACATTATAAAATAGCTCCAAATTCCATTGCTTAATGAGAAACATTTTTTTAAAAAATCGTTGAGTACTAAAAATTGAAGTTGTGGATATGTTGGAGCCATGGGAAAAGAGACTTCTTTTTAAATATTCTTTATAGTGTCCAAAGATTAAAAGAATCAGCACTTAAAAGTAATGTCAAAAGTCCTTTTATTTTTTATGTATTTGAGTTGTGGCTCACGGCATATGGAACTTCCCTGACTGAAGATCTAAACTGTGCGCCCTGTACTGGTCGGGCAGAATCTTGACCACTGGGCCACCAGGAAAGTCCCCAAATGCCCTTTTAAAATAAATGATCCTATAATATGATATTGTCTTCAGTCTACTGCCAATACTGCATGTGATCTGTTCAGACTTTTTAACCTGTCCTTGACTCTTCTCAGATGTCAGCTGGTGTGTGCTTTAGAAATGTAAACCAGTGTTTTATAGGCATCTAAGCAGATTATTATAAGGCAGGCAAATTTGCTAGGGGAAAACCCAATGGGGATGAATGCCTGTTTTCCTTATGGTGAATAGTACGTGGACTTTGGAACTGTCTCCAATGACTCCATCAGTTTTGCTGGTTTTGAAGTTCAGGCCATAGGAGAGCTTTATTTATTTTGTAAAAATAGTTTTAGGAGATAAGGATCAGAATTAAATATTCACAACAGGTGCTTGTCTGCAAATGTGTACATGCATTGGCACATAGCTTGTGAATCTGCAGCATGTACCAGCTTGGTAATTATGGGTGGAATTTGGGCATTAGCTCTAGAAAATGTAAACTTCAGTGGGTTTTTTTTCTCTCTCTCATCTGAACAAAACCATCCAGGACTGTGTATTTTCCATGAGACTAGTAATAATCCAGAAATGAGTACTGAGGAATTAATTGTTTCATGAGAGGTTAAGTGTGTTTACTCCCAAACTGCCCCTTTAAAATGCAATCTTTGTAAAATGTATCACCCAAATTTTGCAGCCTTCCTTTGTGTAATATACTAGATAGAATTTAAACTTCTCTAGATGCTTAAGGTAGGGTCATTATTAGAAAATTTTGTTATTTTTCAATGTAAGAATGCAAGGTGCCTATGGGCTTGTTGAGTTCTGTGGAGATATAGGCCCTGAATTAAATGCTTTGCAGCCTGTAGTCACTGACTTTTTAATCTCCTCTCCATACTTTTTCTATTTCTGTCTTATGATAAAACTTATGCTCCTAGTTTTAATTCCTACCTTATTTACTATCCTTTACATTTATTGTTTGAATTGACAAATTGTTGGTCATTATTGAAGCTGGGCAATGTCTACATACTGCTTCCTTTATTCTGTGGACTTGAGATATGCTTGGATATTCCCAAGGTGGATTTGGACAGGACAGAGGAACAATTAACCTTTAGGTGAGGGCTTGTGGCAGATTGCACTTCCCCACGATGGCTGCCAACTATCTTTCATTCCACATTCCCTTCTGCACTATGACCTCGACCCCCAGTCCTATCCCCTACATCTATTCCCTTATACTTGGTGAGGTTTGTGATGAATATGGCAGATATGGCACTATGTGTCTTCTAAGACCAAGTCATGAAAGGCAAGGCACGTTTTGCCTTGTCACTCACTTTTGAAGGCTTGAGTCATTAAGAGATCTGACTTCCTTGCTAAGAGGAAACCTAAGCTACTTAGAAATACCACATGGAGGGGGCATAGTGGTCAGCTCCAACGGAGGTCCCAGTTGAGAAGCTTTCACTTCCTGGCACATAAGTGAATACACCTCTAGAAAAATCTAGCCTTCAGTTGCTGAATACTCCTTCCAAAGCCCACTCTTCCTTCATTCCCCCACCCTCTTCCCACCCTTGCTGTTGAATTTTCCCAACTGAGGCCTCAAACATCAAGCAGCAGAGTCAAAATTCCTGCTCTGTTCTCTCCTAATCCCGAATTACGAAAACTGGAGTGGTTTGTTACACAGCAGTAGTAATGGACACAAAGCCCTGGGGATTATTCTAGAAGTGAAGACCAAGACTTTTAGTGCTTAGTCTTTGAGAAGCACTGTGTGGGGCTGTGGTTAAGACACTGAGCTCTGGGGTTGGGCAGATCTGGATTCAAATCTTGGCTCCACCCTAACCAAGGTGAAATTGTAATCCTCTTTGCATGAAATGGAGACAATACTAGTATCCCATCATAGGGTTTATAATGATGAGCTATTCAATATATACCATATAGCAAAGTGAATAGCACAGTACAAATATTCAGTAACTTTTTTTTTTTTTTTTAAATGTGTGAAATGTATGACTTCTTAAAGACTCCTGTTAGTGCCTTCCTGATTCTCAGTTGGATTCCAGATACTTGAACTTTCCCAGATAAATTACGTTCTTTTAAATTACTGCTGGGCTTCCCAGGAGGCACTAGTGGTAAAAACCCACCTGCCAATGCAGGAGACATTAGAGACTCAGGTTTGATCCCTGGGTGGGGAAGATCCCCTGAAGAGGGCATGGCAACCCACTCCAGTGTTTTTGCCTGGAGAATCCCATGGATAGAGGAGCCTGGTGGGCTATGGTCCATAAGATCCCGAAGAGTCAGACACAACTGAAGTGACTTAGCATGGACACACGCATATTACTATTAGGCGATGTTATTTTCACAACTCAAAGCTTGGAGAGAAAGTAGCAGTATACTTCTCTTAAAGCAGAGGTTGCTAGACTATAAATTAGAAGAGGGCAGGAACCACATCTTTTTCATCATTGGCTCTCTAGAGCAAACACCGTTGAACACATAGAAAATGTTCTCTAAGTGCTATTTGTGTGAATTACCACAAAATCCTATTTGGTATCCTTTGGATGACACAAAAGAATCACCTTATCATTTGCTTATTTTCAGAGTTATCAAAGATAAGGAATTTTCTGGAAAAAAATTAACCCAGAAGTCTAAAATTTTAATATCTATTACAACTCTTTTCAGATGTCTTAATTTTATTTAGAACCACAGAAGCACACACAATATTAAGATAATCCACTTTTCTATTTGTAGATGTAGAATATCTTCTCCAGATCCTTACAATATTATGATAGATCTGAAATAACTTCTTATGTAATTAGCCCAATGCATTGTTGTAGAAATTTTTACAGTTTGGGTTTATATGATTCAGAGGCCAAATTGATTATGTTGAGGAAGCATAGTGATTTAAAATTTATTGTAACCTTAACCAATGGTTCAGCAGGTAAAGAAATCTGTCTACAATGCAGGAGATACAGGAGACTCAGGTTTGATCCCTGGGTCGGAAAGATCTCTTGCAGAAGGAAATGGTAATCCACTTCAGCATTCTTGCCTGAAAAATCCCATGGTCAGAGGAGCCTGGCAGACTACAGTTCAGTGGGTCACAAAGAGTCAGACATGACTGAGCAACACACGTGGCACATAACCTTAAACTTACTTCATCATTGCAGTCACATCCGGCAAAGGCTTGAGCTTCTTGTCACAGCATGGAACACTAATTAGACTGAAAATGATAAACTATGACAAAGGATTTTGCTGTATTCTAATGATACAATTAATGGAAACACTAGATTCTGATGTTTATTGAGTGAAACATGATATAAGCCCCTCTCCAGGAATTAGATAACCTTGAAAGCTTTGACATTTTGTTGATGACTTATTTGGAGTCTACAAAAGCAAATTCTGCTACCCAAGGTCCAGCTTTCCATGTATGTTAGGGTAACCTGTGTTATCTACATAGATTAGGTTATGCTATGGTGACAAAGAATACAAACTGTCTCTGTCGCACTACTTTCACTTTAGGTTCAGATAATTCTACAGGCAGTGGCTCAACCTTCCTGGCCCTTTGATTTGGACCATCTGCATCTCAGTATTCGTGTGATCAAGCCTTGTGGTGAGGGAAATAAACACAGAGAATCTTGTCTTAACTCTCGATGCTTTACTCAGAAGTGATCCTCCTCACTTCTGCTTCACACTTGCTTGGCCAAAACAAGTCAAGTGGTCATGTTCAATTTCACCAGGTGAGAATGAGTTGTTCTCTTATGTGTTCAGGGATGGGAAGAGAATGGGGAACATTGGTGAGCCCTAGTAATGTTCCAGAATTTGCTTCAATATCTTTTTTTTAGGGCAAAACCTGTTTTCTTCCTCTACTTGCTGAAGATTGCATGGAATATAAACGGAATCTTGTGTCTCTACTGTAATCAGTACAGCTACAATAAAGTACATTGTAATTTACTGCAAAATGGGATTTGGTGGGGGATTCTTTCCAAGGGGAGGGGGATACTTAGCACTGAAAATGTCAGAGGGACTGGGTTATAGCACTGCTTTGCTGAGAAAGCATTTCTGTGGCATGGGCCTGGAGAATAGTACCGTAGCAAGGCTCTCATTTAATCTTCTTCCTTGGGACCCTGAGAATAAGACATACAGTTTGGAAAATACTCTTAGGAAACAGAATATTATATTGACATAGTTACTTTGTAGTTGTAAGTATTCACCTTTTTTCTCCTAAGAACCCCAGTGTGTAATCACTGCTGTCCCCTGTCAGTCCATGTCCAGTTCTCAAATAAAAGAATATATACCCATGGGGAAGGTCTGATAAGACCCAGTTGGCAAGATGTGTTAGTTAAAATCCTTTCCCTCCCACTCTAAACCAAATAAGGTATGTTATCCATTTGCCTCTTTTGAAAGGTTGAATATGATTTCTATTGCTGTGTCTGAAGTCTTGACTTGTGCAAGAAAAGTGTCAATAATTTGAATCTCTTGGCACTTTCTCTAATGACTTTTGGCCAATAAGTGCTAAGCAAGCCTTTGATGAAGAGACTGTGGTCCATCATGTTGGTGGTAAACCCTTGGACCAACCTTTTAACTGAAATGCATCATGGTAAAATCTGGGTAGAAAGGGGTCAAACAGGGAATTCCCTGGAGGGCCAGTGGTTAAGACTCTGTGATTTCACTACCAGGCCAGAGTTCAATCCATGGTTGGGAAACTAAGAATCTTCAAGCTGTGTAGTGCAGCTAAACAAACAAACAAACAAGCAACAAACTCCTCTCCCCCCCAAGAAAGAACCACACACACACTAATAAGTGAAAGGAGTCAAATAATTTTTGCCCTTTGTGTTTCTTCCACATCACAAAAGAATCCCTATGTGTAATTAATACATGAACTTCCCTGGTACATTCCCTGACCGCCCCCCCCCCCCCCCCGCATCATATTAATGTAGGATTTTACTGGTGAACTTATACAGGGGTCATGGTGGGGTTGACCTTTTCATTCAAAGTCTGCAAAAGTGTTTTTGCAATGTGCCTTTCACAGCAAGCGCCAGTCATTTAGGAAGCCATCTAAATCAGAGCATGCACTTGAAGTTTGGTGTTTGTTCACATTTTCCATTGTTTTACTATTACCACATATGAACTTTAAAACAAATACTTTATTTTATTTATGGCTGCACTGGGTCTTCTTTGCTGTGGGTGGGCTTTCTCTAGTTGTGGCACGTGAGCAGGACCTACCCTTTTATAAATGCACAGGCTTCTCTTTTTTTCAGAACACAGGCTCTAGAGCATAGGTGGTTGTGGTGCAGGGGCTTAGTTGCTCTGAGGCAGCCAGAATCAGGGATTGAACATGTGTCCCTTGCATTGGCAGGCAGATTCATATTCACCGTGCCACCAGGGAAATCCCACATGTGCAGTTTTTATCCCTAATAACATTTTGATAGTTTGCTGCATTTTAATAAAAACAGGGCAGTGCATTAAAGATTGTTGCTTTGCAGCAGGAATCAGAACCATATCCATTTCTCAGGTGCCTGAACAGAGTACCAGTGTCAGTCTTTGAAAAAAGAGCATCAGTATCCTGGCCTGAGAACATTAGAACACATGTTGTCTACCAGGGCAATGGCCCTTTCTAAGATAGGGAAATAAGAAAAAGGTGTATTTTGGGGAAAAGAGCTGATTTTTGCTTCTAATGAGAAAGATTTCTTTGGATTTATTTCTCTATGCTATTCTCTGTCTTGATTTTCCCCCTAATATGTATTTCTCAACATACTGTCACATACAATGGTAAGCACATGGTTAACATTTATTCTTTCATTCATTTAACAACTATGTATCAATTATCTTTCTTTGGGATTGGGATGAAAACTGACCTTTTCCAATCTTGTGGGCACTGCTGAGTTTTCCAAATTTGCTGGCATATTGAGTGCAGCACTTTCACAGCATCATCTTTCAGGATTTGGAATAGCTCCACTGGAATTCCATCACCTCCACTAGCTTTGTTTGTAGTGATGCTTTCTAAGGCCCACTTGACTTCACATTCCAGGATGTCTGGCTCTAGGTCAGTGATCACACCATCATGATTATCTGGGTCGTGAAGCTCTTTTTTGTATAGTTCTTCTGTGTATTCTTGCCACCTCTTCTTAATATCTTCTGCTTCCGTTAGGTCCATACCATTTCTGTCCTTTATCGAGCCCATTTTTGCATGAAATGTTCCTTTGGTATCTCTGATTTTCTTGAATAGATCCTTAGTCTTTCCCATTCTGTTGTTTTCCTCTATTTCTTTGCATTGATCGCTGAAGAAGGCTTTCTTATCTCTTCTTGCTATTCTTTGGAACTCTGCATTCAGATGTTTATATCTTTCCTTTTCTCCTTTGCTTTTCACTTCTCTTCTTTTCGCAGCTATTTGCAAGGCCTCCCCAGACAGCCATTTTGTTTTTTTGCATTTAACATTCAGAAGACGAAGATCATGGCATCTGGTCCCATCACTACATGGGAAATAGATGGAGAAACAGTGGAAACAGTGTCAGACTTTATTTTTCTGGGCTCCAAAATCACTGCAGATGGTGACTGCAGCCATGAAATTAAAAGACGCTTACTCCTTGGAAGGAAAGTTATGACCAACCTAGATAGCATTTTCAAAAGCAGAGACATCACTTTGCCAACAAAGGTTCGCCTAGTCAAGGCTATGGTCTTTCCAGTGGTCATGTATGGATGTGAGAGCTGGACTGTGAAGAAGGCTGAGCACCGAAGAATTGATGCTTTTGAACTGTGGTGTTGGAGAAGACTCTTGAGAGCCCCTTGGATTGCAAGGAGATCCAACTAGTCCATTCTGAAGGAGATCAGCCCTAGGATTTCTCTGGAAGGAATGATGCTAAAGCTGAAACTCCAGTATTTTGGCCACCTCATGCGAAGAGTTGACTCATTGGAGAAGACTCTGATGCTGGGAGGGATTGGGGGCAGGAGGAGGAGGGGACGACAGAGGATGAGATGGCTGGATGGCATCACTGATTCGATGGATGTGAGTCTGAGTGACCTTCGAGAGCTGGTGATGGATAGGGAGGCCTGGCGTGCTGCAGTTCATGGGATCGCAAAGAGTCGGACACGACTGAGCGACTGATCTGATCTGATCAATTATCTACTATGTGCCAGGAAAGGTTGTTCAGGATAAAGAAATATAATCTTAAAATATTCACTGTTCACTAGGGGAGATAAATAGATTAAGCATTAGAGAAATAGAGTAGAAATAGAAAGGTGATAGAAGACCCCAAAAAAGGGTATATATAAGTACCTATGGGGCAGGGGGCTTCCCTGGTGGCTCAAAGGGTAAAGAATCTTCCTGCAATGCCAGACACCCGGGTTTGATCCCAGGGTTTGGAAGATCCCTTGGAGAAGGGAATGGCTACCCACTCCAGTATTCTTGCCAGGAGAATTCCATGGACAGAGGAGCCTGAGGGGCTACAGTCCATGGGGTTGCAAAGAGTCAGACACGGCTGGGCGACTAACACTCACTTTCACATGAGGAAGGGGAGATGAGAGAAAGATCACCATAGCTCTCCTAGAGTCTCAAGAGTCTTGAAGGATGAGGGTAAGCAGATCAAAGGGGAAAGTCTGTTGCAGGCAGAGGTAAGAACCCAGAGACATTAATCAATGGGAAGTTTGGGGAGGAGCATGTGATCTGTGAAGATGATAAGAGATGGATTGTGGCAGACCGGGAGACTGATTGAGATCTAGAAGCCAGCCTCACAACTCAGGACTTGGAGGGGTTTGGACTTCATCTTGTAAGGGTGGGGAGCCTTTGAAAATCAGAGAGGGCTCTGATCTGATTTCCATGTTAGAAGGATAACTGCAAAGACAAACTTAGTTTTGCTTGGAAGCTGCCATGTTCTAGGCCCAAGAAGATGGCATGGCAAGAAGAGGGAAGATGAGGGACTTCCTTGGCAGTCCAGGGTTAAAAATCTGCCCTTCCACTGCAGGGGCACAGGTCCAATTCATGGCTGGGGAACTAAGATCCTGAATACCGGAAAGTGAGGCAAAAAAAGAAGAGGGAAGGTGAGGGATATTTACACTAGAAAATTAAGAGAACTTTTTAAGTGATGAGATGCAGAAGGTGAAGGAGAAGAAAAAATTTCAGTGATGAGTTCCATATTTCTGGCTTGTGTTACTGGCATTAAACAAGATAAGACTATAGGGTAATAAGCCTGTTTGAAGGGAACATGAATTTGTGATGCCTAAAATTTGAAAAGGATATATCCATTAATATGATAGCATTGGTTACTGTTATGTGCCAAATACTGTGGTAAACTGTATATTTTAACTGACTGAATTCTCACAACTATCCAAACAGGGACAGCTAGTTTCTTCTATTAAATCTATCTTAAGACACATGTTGATATTAAAGATGTTAAAATGTTCTTTCTAGAATTGATAAAATATGATATTACCCCCATTTTATGGATGAAGAGACTGGGGCAGAGAATAAATAATTTATGCAAAGTCACAATGTTATTTAATAGAGGAGCTGGATTCAACCCGAAGCAGTCTGGCTCCAGAAATTGTTCATTTGATCACTGAGGTATGTCACTTCTTGGTATAGATGTATCTCAGCAGAATGGAGATTGAGATCTAAGAGTCATCAATACAGATTTTTCTATTACAGGGCAAAAGTGGAGGTGGTGTGTATGGTATCATCAATTTGTGATGAATCCATTTAAGTTAAGAAAGAAATAGCGTTATAGTTAAAATGGATAACCAACAAGAACCTACTGTATAGCATGTGGAACTCTGCTCAATGTTATGTGATAGCCTGGATGGGAGAGGGGTTTGGGAGAGAATGGTTATGTGGCTGAATGGCTGAGTCCCTTCACTGTTCACCTGAAATTATTGTACATTGTTTTTAGTTGGCCATTCAGTACAGTTCAGTTCAGTTCAGTTGCTCAGTCATGTCCAATTCTTTGTGACCGCATGAATTGCTTCACACCAGGTCTCCTTGTCCATCACCAACTCCCAGAGTTCACTCAAACTCACGTCCATCAAGTCAGTGATGCCATCCAGCCATCTCATCCTCTGTCATCCCTTTCTCCTCCTGCCCCCAATCCCTCCCAGCATCAGAGTCTTTTCCAATGAGTCAACTCTTCGCATGAGGTGGCCAAAGTACTGGAGTTTCAGCTTCACCATCATTCCTTCCAAAGAACACCCAAGACTGATATCCTTTAGAATGGACTGGTTGGATCTTCTTGCAGTCCAAGGGACTCTCAAGAGTCTTCTCCAACACCACAATTCAAAAGCATCCATTCTTTGGCACTCAACTTTCTTCACAGTCCAACTCTCACATCCATACATGACCACAGGAAAAACCATAGCCTTGACTAGACGGACCTTTGTTGGCCAAGTAATGTCTCTGTTTTTGAATATGCTATCTAGGTTGGACATAAGTTTCCTTCCAAGGAGTAAGAGTCTTTTAATTTCATGACTGCCGTCACCATCTGCAGTGATTTTGGAGCCCCCCAAAATAAAGTCTGACACTCTTTCCACTGGTTCGCCATCTATTTCCCATGAAGTGATGGGACCAGATGCTATGATCTTCATTTTCTGAATGTTGAGCTTTAAGCCAACTTTTGCACTCTCCTCTTTCACTTTCATCAAGAGGCTTTTTATTTCCTCTTCACTTTCTGCCATAAGGGTGGTTAGTTGGCTATATCCCAATACAAAACAAAAAGATTAAAAAAAATAGCACTGATAATTATAATCCATACTTCTTTTGATGGGCTAGGCTGGTGGTTCAGTGGTAAAGAATCCTCCTGCTGTTACAGGAGACACAGGAAATGGGGGTTCGATCCCTTGGTTGGGAAGATTCCCTGGAGAAGGGCACACAACCAACTCCAGTATTCTTGCCTAGAGAATCTCATGGACAGACGAGCCTGGTGAATCTACAGTTCATAGGGTCACAAAGAGTCAGACATGACTGAAACGACTAAGCACACACATACTTCTTGTGATACATGAACACATGTCAAAATGTCAGAATACACCTGTTTTAGGCAAATGTTCTGTAAGAGATACTAAAGATGTGATACCAACAGATTTGTGCAACAGAGTTGCCCCCCAAAAAACTGAAAGTTTTCAGAGAGGAGGCAGTGGCACAGTTAATTCTCCTGGCCTTTCAACCTCTGACTTCTCTGAGCATTCAGAATTTCCTCACATTGTGAAATGATAGTGGAGAGGGAGCAGGAAATCTGCTTGAGATCATTGCCATGCAAGTGTGGAAGATAAAGGCTATGGGCTTGCATGTGAAGTTCATGATGTCCATAGTTCTGGGAATAATTAAATTTCTTACCTGTGGGCAGGTGTGTATTTTTGGCTATTTGCCTTTGCTTACTAGGAAGATGGAATCACTTAGCTCAGTGAGTTACAACTTTTGGGAGGCAATTCTTCTGATTCAATAGCAACAAATTTGTTTTTCAGACACAGTTTTTTTCCTTCACTTTTCCCCACCCACCTTCTCTCTTCCATTTCTTCCCTAAATTATCAGTTCCCAATGAGGTAAGCTGGAGGGTCAATACATAGGTTGTTAAAGACAGAAACTCAGTTTACAGAGTTGCAAGGGAAACTAAAAAGAGGCATTGGTGCCCAGTCCTCTGGTTGGTTTAAGCTTTAATCTGGCCAAGAGGATAAGAGAAGAGCTTTGTGGAAGAAGATTATAGATCAGTGTCTGTTTCCTTCTCAGCAGGGTCAGGTGCAGAAGAGAGGTATAAATTGTCTTTGAAAAGAAGACGGTGGAAGAGTCCCAGAGAGAGGGCTGCTTTGGTAGCCAGCGGCCAGCTTTTCAGATGGGGTCAGTGTGAACAGCCCTGAGCAGCAGAGGCTTAACCCAAACAATTTCACACGCTTGTAAGTGCCTTTTGTCCAACTCGTTGACAGTATAATAACAATAAACAGGGCAAATGAAGAAGCCACTTCAGCAGGGAATGGGTTTTCCAAAGACGAAAGCCATGTTTTGGAGAAAAGGGATTCTAAAATTCTTTTACTTGGCTGTGTTTTGGCCCCCGAAGAAATCAACAGTTTTTCAATTTTGCTGTGGTTATTTAATCCCACTCTAGTTAAATCATCTTCACCAAATGTTTTCTGAAAACTCTAAAAAATTCCTTATTTGTTTATATAAGGGTATTTAGATAGGAAAGAATTCTATTTATATCCCCTTTAGTGATTATTGGCATAAGACAACAGTCTCGATATCTTTCTTTTGTATTTATTTTCTACCACAACTTCTTCTTTCCACCCAACAACCCATATTAAGTAATCAGATTAGCTACGTGATAAATTGCTTTGTGTAAATCTTTTGTAAAGGAGGTGGCTTATACATTCCAAGATAAATACAAAATAGTGAAAGCACCAAAGTCATCTTTAAGAGGCTGAAAACAATTTCTTTTTCTTTAACAGAGAAGAGTTTGGTGGAGACAAGATCTGAAACACAAATGGAAAATGTAATAACCTCCTGAAAGGTTGAAGTGGGTGATAGACTGTTTGGTGGGTAAAAAGGCTGGGTGGAACCCAGGCAGGCCTTAGGGCAGAAACTTCTCAAAGAATATATCAGAAATTACATTCTACAGCTGCTAACAAGAACTGTGATATGGTGTCCTCCACAATCTGAGGGCTTATATTTATCTATTTAGTGACAAGTCCAGAGGTAGTCAAACGGGTCTGTTACATGGCATTTCCCTGATGTTGCTAGAGACCAGACTTCTGCTCTTAGTCTACAGAATGGTTGCTGGAGCTCCAGCAATCACATCCCTGACTCAGGTAGGAAAAAAGAGGAGAAAGGGACTGAGCAAAGGGGATCTGCTCATTGAGATGGTTCCCTTTAAAGAGTTTTCCCCAACATTCTACCTAATAACCTGCCTATCTGCTAAAGACCCAAGAAAGGTAGTTTTCTGAACTGGGCACCTCCTCCCTCCCCAAGTAGTTCTGCTAATAAGGGATAGGGGAGACTGGGTAGAATCTAGTAGGCTTTGCCTTTGGAGTGAGAGGGAGCACAACAGATTAATAGCAATGAAGGTAAACCATGTTCATTTTATTATTTTAGCTAGGGTCAAATTTTTCAGAAGCCAAAATGAAAATGCTGGTTCTTTGTTAATACAATCTAGCCTTAGATGCTATATGATTAAAACGATAACATTTCATGCATCCAGGTACAGCTGAATTATTGGGGTCAATAACTACAGAAAATCCAGAGATCACTGAAGAATTAAGTATTGACACTTGACTGATTACAGAATTCTGGAGGAGTGCATGGCAAATTCCTGCCCGGAGAATCCCATGAAGAGAGGAGCCTGGTGGACTATAGTCTATGGGGTCACAAAGGTTGGACTCGACTGAAGTGACTTAGCATGCATACTTCCTGCATGCTAAGAAATTTGTTGTTATTATTATGATGATAACTATTACTATATTGAATGGTGTTTGAGAATAGGTAGGTGAATTGGGAACTGGCTCATTTTGTTTAAACTATTTTTTGGAGAGCTTGTAAGTAGCTGAATTTACCTCCCTAGATTCCATAAGATAGAGACAAAATGGCCCCAGGGTTCTAGAAGAGAGCCCTGTATACACTAGAAGTTTTCTAATTGATCTCAGTGGTATAATATACAACTTTGTGCAGTTGTTTGTGGTTTTTATCCTCTGAGGAAATTCAAGTCTCTAATATCTGTCTCGCAACCCTCTGTCCACCAACAACCATCTATTTCTTCTCACAAAACTTCCTGTTGGTCAGCCCCTCACCCCCACCCAGCTTATACTGATGGGACCTAAGCAGCAAGTTCATTCCTTAAAAAAAGTGTTAAAACAACAAAAATCTTTTCTTAACTCTAACAACAATTCTATAATTACATCAAATGATGGTAAGTAGAAGCTGTTGGTAATATAATTCTACAATGTTTGAAATGTTTATTTTGTCTTCTAACTAGGGTAATCTTAAGCGAACAAAGAGTAGGTTTCATGATGGCAATTACTCTTCATGTCTATAGTAATCCAGAATACATCCCAGAAGATTTGGAGTGTGGATCACCAACTAAATCCAGAGAGCCTCTGTGCTTGGATTAGCTCCAATGGGCATGAAACAAGGTACCAAATTGATGTTATTTTCTTTTTCTAGAGAACTTAATACATCGCTACACCCCCGTGTGAAGAATAGAAATGAATTTTGCTTTTAAATCCGAACCCACTCAAAAAAAATGTGGAAGGAATAAATTCAAGTGTGTGAAAGCATAAGGAGGCAAAAGGAAATAATTCTATTATATTTATTTTTCAACAAGGGCTTACATCTGTTTCTAATTCACGCAGATTATTGACACATCTGGATGTCTGGCCTTAAGAATTTTAAGTTGCTGTGGTGGCATTTATTTTCTGAATCAACTCTTCAGACCACCCTGGAACTTGTGCAACTAGTTTGGAGAGAAGTTTGTGATATTTTCAATAAAGTTACCTTTTGGCATTTTAGAAACAGTGTAAATGGGATTCTGTCATCTTGTATTTATAAATTGTGGTTTTGAATTTTTGATACCTGTAGGAAAAATAAGACCAAAGCCAAAGGCCTAATGGTTTGACAATGACAAATTATAATAGCTAGATAAAGCTATCAAGGGGACATTGGAGATGGGTGTAAGGTTAGCCATTCATATTAACCACTGGGGACCCTAGATTTCAGCAGAAACCAAAGAGTACAGAAGTGAGTGACTGATGGAAATCCTGTTTTCACTTGGCCTGATGGGAGTATGCATTTTAACAAGGAAAATGGAATTGTTAAGAAGTATAATAACATTGATTAATACTTTACCTCTTGGGCCAATTCCTTTTGTAATCAGGAGCGAACTTTTCTCCCTATGTGGTCTGATTGGAGTAATTTATTCCAAGGGTATGAATAATGGAGATCATGGAGCAAAACCTTTAAAGATTTTAGAAAACAAAAACATGGTGAAACACTTATTTTATGGCAAATATTTTTAAATGAAGTAGCATGATTTTATTAAAAGGAACAGAAGACCATACATCAAAATGTTAATGCAAATTGCCAAAAGCAAAGCAAAACCTTCTTATAGTTCTTTAGTTTAAAGGTACAACAGAAATAATTAAACTCATAAAAGATCAGTTTTAGAAGAAGGCTTTTTGGAGTCTTCAGTAGTTCTGGTTTTTTGTTTCATTGTCACAGCCAACCTTAAAATTCTTGTCTGTTAGACATAAAGTCTTACTAGATGGGGTGATGCTGCACAGCAGATTGACATTGAAAAAAACTGATATTCTTTAGAGGCAATTATTGTATTTCATTTTGAAAGGAAATGATCATATGTGTAGAACATCTAGTATATCTGAGAAACAAACTTATCTGTTGTGCTGATGTTCCTGTGTCTTTAGATATTATTTTATTAGATGTTCACAAAATAAAAACTCTAAATATATATTCATGCTTGAGATAAATAATTAGGGTTCCCAAGTATCAGCCCAGGGCTTCCCTGGTGGCTCAGCCATAAAGAATCCATTTGCAATGAAGGAGACTTGGGTTCTATGCCTGGTTTGTGAAGATCCCCTGGAGAAGGAATGGCAATCCACTCTAGTATTCTTGCCCAGGAAATCCCATGGACAGAGGAGCCTGGTGGGCTACAGTCCATGGAGTTGCAAAGAGTTGGACACTACTTAGCGACTAAGCAACAACAGTGGAGGTCTACTTCTTACAGCTTGTCAGTAGAGATGGCAGAGAAGGAATTAGAATCAGCAGGCCAAATCCAAAGACCCCAACTTGCATAAACAAACTCTGTAATTAACAATGTTCCTTTTTCTGTTTCAATAGAGTCTTCTTGGAGAAGAAAATGGCAACCCACTCCAGTATTCTTGCCTGGAAAATCCCATGGATAGAAGAACCTGATAGGCTACAGTCCATGGGGTCGCAAAGAGTCCAGACACGACTGAGTGACTTCACTTTCTTTCTTTCTTTTTGTTTTAAGAAGCTAATAGCTGTCCATTGGGATCAACTAATGGACTCTGAGACTGGTTTCACTGCGATTCAATAGAGTGGCAGTTTAGTAATGTATAGTGATCACTTGAATGATTTAAAAAATGGTATGACTTTTGGTATCACTTACAGTCCTGTCATTTCAAGACTCAGATCTCATGAATGTGTAAGTCACAAAGCTAACTGGGAATTATTTATTTATTTGTTTTGGCTAGACTGCACTGCTTGTGGGATCTTAGTTCCCTGACCAGAGATCGAACCCCTGTCCCCTGTAATGGAAGTGTGGAGTCCTAACCACTGGACTGCTAAGCAATTCTGACTTGGAATATTTCTAGTTAATCCTTAGTGCCTAACTCTTGATTAAACACCAATAGGCCTGTAGTAGATGCTTTGATGATGAAAGTTAAGGTGAAAACCTAGTGTACAGACAATGCAAGCATTTCACCCAAGGGAAGCTTCACCTTTCTTCTAACCAGAGTTTGAGTCACAGCTGGGCTTCTGGAGATTATGTAGGCTGGCCTCAGTTTTAATCCACCCTCTCTATTTCTTCTGTCCACAGACAAACTGCCCACAGCAGGGGTCAGGGGAAAGATTTAGGGGAAATTTTCAGGCTCTTTAAGGACAGACTTTTGGAAATGCTCACGGACACTGACAACTAAATAGGGACCGAATAGGACAGTCTTCTTAAGGGACTCTATAGAGGGATCTGGTCGTATGTAGAGTGTTTCTTTCCCAGGTGGATCCTTTGCCTGGCTTCTAGGGCTCAGAAAATAACCTTTCTTTCTTGAACATCTAAGGGAATCCATTTCTCTTTCAGTAAACCTTTCTATGGCCTGTTTCAGGCTGCTATTGAAGCTATAAATCAAAGAATATGAAGGAGCAAGGCTGGAGTGTGTGTGTGTGTGTGTGTGTTTTAGTCACTTAGTGGCTGACTCTTGTGACCCCAAGGACTATAGCCTGCCAGGCTCTTCTGCCCGTGGAATTCTCCAGGCAAGAATACTGGAGTGAGTAGGCATTTCCTCTAGGGAATCTTCCTGACTCAGGTATACAACCCAGGTCTCCTGCACTGCAGGTGGATTCTTTACTATCTGAGCCACCAGGGAAGCCCTAAGACTAGAGAGAACCAGATATATATATATATATAAAATGCTGGTTCAGAGAGAAGAGGAAGAAAGCAGGAGGAAAGAATTGGGAAGCAAAGGGGGCAGAATTGGGTTGGATCCTTGTTCTTTAAGATTCAGTTTCTCTGTTGTATTGCACACCCAGACTTCCCTTTTCCTCGCTTTTGACGGAAACTAGGGAGCTGAAGAAATATGTCTTGGGGCAAATTCCATTGCAAGTTTTGGAAGAGGCAGCTCCAGAATGCTAGGGGTGAAAGGTAAATTTGTTTGTTTGTTTTAAATCAGAAATAATCTCTCCACGGCCCCCCCGCCCCTTTTTTTTTGTTTTTCCAAAAGGATCATATGCTTCACATCAATTTGATTCAAAAA
The DNA here is from genome assembly GCA_935064755.1 of Tragelaphus eurycerus. Lineage (NCBI taxonomy): Eukaryota > Metazoa > Chordata > Mammalia > Artiodactyla > Bovidae > Tragelaphus > Tragelaphus eurycerus. Next base: position 52,068,911 of record CAKXYN010000007.1, read on the forward strand.
GAACTCACGTCTTCAAACGAAGGCTACCACTTGTTTTGCCGGATGTAGCAGTTTTAGACTGAAAAAGTTTCAGCACAAAAGATCACCTTTAAAACTCCCTGGGACATTCTCAATAGACCAAATACTTCATAAATGATAAAAGTTCTTTGTTCACTTGTTCAGTCTTCTCAATTTCACCTATGTCTTCAGTGTTGAGTTGCTTAACATTGCTGTTAACATGGTTCTGGATCTTCAAAAACAGAGGCAGATATCCACTTTAATTATGCTGAACGCAAGGCTTTTTTTCCCAAAGCATCTCTCCACCCGATGCAATAAAGATCATATTTCATTATAATACAGATGAGCAATAGAGGCCCAGAAAGGTAAAGGGGATAAATGGAAATCTCTGAGTATAACCCAGAGCAAAAAAATATTTTTTTCATATTTACGTATATTATTTTATTGCTATCTCCCCTCACTGGAATGTAAGCTACAGGAGGGCAGCTTTTTCTTAATTTATTGAGTTCTGCATCAGGTCTTAGTTGTGGCGTGCAGGCTTCTCTCCAGTCGTGGTGTGAGGGCTCAGTTATTGTGTGAGGGTTTAGTTGCCCCACAGCATGTGGAATCCTAGTTCTCTGACCAGGAATTAAACCCACATCTCCTGCATTGGAAGGTGGATTTTTAGCTATCAGACCACCAGGGAAGTCCCTTGTTGTTGTTTTTTTTTTCTATTGAGATATAATTGGCAAACAAGTATCTTTAGTTTTTTTTGTCTTAAGAAGGAGAAAATAATTATTAAAACATTTTGAGGATTTAAGAAGATGTCTCTTAGTATTTACTAGGTATGTACAGTATATTACACCCTGAACCTGATGCAGCGGTGAACAGAAAAGAAGGACACCTTCTATTGAACTGACCATGAGCTGACATGGAACTGAGAGTTGATCTGAACACCTTCCATTGACACTTACAAAATTGGTGTTCAATGATGTTATCAGCAAGGGTGAACACAAATGGACACAATATGAAGGTGACGGATGGTTGGCCATTCAGAGAAGGGAGAAGAGTTTTTCTGTCCAGTCTTCTAGGGCTAAGAGTGTGGATGGAATGCCTACAGGAATCACGTCAAGTCTTTGTCCATGACGAGAGCTGAGCTGTCACATACCCAGTGGAAGTCCTCTGGATTTGTTGGTTTGTGGATGCAGTAGAATTTCCTCCCTTCAGCCATTCCAGAGGGTTCAGTAGGGTTTGGAATCTTGAGGTATGTGCTAGTCATGACTTGAATCACCAGGAAGAACTCTGCGTATTCTTTCTTCCTTCTTCGTTTTTTGTCTTCTCTTCATCACACTGTGGCTCAAGGCTTTCTCAAAGACCTGCTCTGATGTCAGAATCTATTGTACTTGATCTTTCTCAATGTTTTCTTTTCTGTTTTTACTGGTTGGATCACATTCAGCTCTGATCTCTCATCAACCAGAAATTCCTATTCTTTTGACTCATTCATTTCCTTTACCCGGAAATATCAGGATGAACCATTACATTATCAGGCCTAATCCTTATATGATGTTCTGTTTTCTTTTCATCTGACCTTTAAGGTGCTCTCAGCTATGTTTTAGATTTACAGGCCATGTTTAAAGTCTGTTTCCAATACAAGATGATATTTTATCTATATATTAGTAAAATCTTTTCAGTCATATGATAACTCAGTATTTTTGAGGACTCAGCATTTTATAGTTATCCAGAAATCTGTAATTCTTTTCTTTTTTTCCCTTTTTTACCCTTGAAGAATGACTTTATTTTGAGGATTTACTTTAAGCAAGTAGATATTACTAGGACTAGCAAAATGTTGATAATTAGGTCATGACTATGTGGGGGTTGATATCTTTGACTTTTATGTGTGTGTTTTAAAATGTCTGTAATAGAAACCTGGGAAAATGAAATGGTGGGAAAAAGTAATAGGTCTTAAAAAAAAAAAAGTTCTTCAATAAACAGTTGAAGGTCCCATACAACTTGACATTAAAAAAATACTTTCCCTCTCCTAAATTTTACTTAATTTATTTTCTATTGAAGGATAATTGTTTTATAGAATTTTAGTGCTTTCTGTCAAACCTCAACATGAATCAGCCATAGGTATACATATATCTCCTCCTTTTTGAAACTGCCTCCCATCTTCCTCCCCATTCCACCCCTCTAGGTTGATACAGAGCCCCTGTTTGAGTTTCCTGAGCCATACAGCAAATTCCCGTTGGCAATCTATTTACATATGATAATGTAAGTTTCCAGTTACTCTTTCCATGCATGTCACCCACTCCTCCCTTCTCCCCATGTCCATAATTCTATTCCTTATGTGTGTTTCTCCATTGTTGCCCTGTAAATAAATTCTTCAGTATCATTTTTCTAGATTCTGTATATATGTATTAGAATATGGTATTTATTTTTCTCTTTCTGACTCACTTCACTCTGTGTAATAAGTTCTAGGTTCATTCACCTCATTAGAACTGACTCAAATGCGTTCCTTTTTTATTGCTGAATAATATTCCATTGTGTAAATGTACCACAAATTCTTTATCCATTCATCTGTCGATGGACATCTAGGTTGCTTCCATATTCCAGCTATTGTAAATAGTGCTGCAATGAACAATGGGATACTTGTGTCTCTTTCAATTTTGGTTTCCTCAGGGTATATGCCTAGGAGTGGGATTGCTGGGTCATATGGTGGTTTTATTCCTAGTTTTTAAAGAAATCTCCATACTGTCTTCAATAGTGGCTATATCAATTTACATTCCCACCAACAGTGCATGAGTGTTCCCTTTTCTCTACACCCTCTCCAGCATTTATTGTTTGTAGACTTTTTGATGAGGGCCATTCTGACCAGATCTCTTAAAGAAAATCAGAGATACCAAAGAAACATTTTATGCAAAGATGGGCTCAATAAAGGACAGAAATGGTATGGACCTAACAGAAGCAGAAGATATTAAGAAGAGGTGGCAAGAATACACAGAAGAACTGTACAAAAAAGAGCTTCATGACCCAGATAATCATGATGGTGTGATCACTGACCTAGAGCCAGACATCCTGGAATGTGAAGTCAAGTGGGCCTTAGAAAGCATCACTACGAACAAAGCTAGTGGAGGTGATGGAATTCCAGTGGAGCTATTCCAAATCCTGAAAGATGATGCTGTGAAAGTGCTGTACTCAATATGCCAGCAAATGTGGAAAACTCAGCAGTGGCCACAAGATTGGAAAAGGTCAGTTTTCATCCCAATCCCAAAGAAAGGCAATGGCAAAGAATGCTCAAACTACCGCACAATTGCACTCATCTCACACGCTAGTAAAGTAATGCTCAAAATTCTCCAAGCCAGGCTTCAGCAATATGTGAACCGTGAACTTCCTGATGTTCAAGCTGGTTTTAGAAAAGGCAGAGGAACCAGAGATCAAATTGCCAACATCCACTGGATCATGGAAAAAGCAAGAGAGTTCCAGAAAAACATCTATTTCTGCTTTATTGACTATGCCAAAGCCTTTGACTGTGTAGATCACAATCAACTGTGGAAAATTCTGAAAGAGATGGGAATACCAGACCACCTGATCTGCCTCTTGAGAAATCTGTATGCAGGTCAGGAAGCAACAGTTAGAACTGGTCATGGAACAACAGACTGGTTCCAAATAGGAAAAGGAGTATGTCAAGGCTGTATATTGTCACCATGTTTATTTAACTTATATGCAGAGTACATCATGAGAAATGCTGGACTGGAAGAAACACAAGCTGGAATCAAGATTGCTGGGAGAAATATCAATAACCTCAGATATGCAGATGACACCACCCTTATGGCAGAAAGTGAAGAGGAACTAAAAAGCCTCTTGATGAAAGTGAAAGTGGAGAGTGAAAAGGTTGGCTTAAAGCTCAACATTCAGAAAACGAAGATCATGGCATCTGGTCCCATCACTACATGGGAAATAGATGGAGAAACAGTGGAAACAGTGTTAGACTTTATTTTTCTGGGCTCCAAAATCACTGCAGATGGTGACTGCAGCCATGAAATTAAAAGACGCTTACTCCTTGAAAGGAAAGTTCTGACCAACCTAGATAGCATATTCAAAAGCAGAGACATCACTTTGCCAACAAAGGTTCACCTAGTCAAGGCTGTGGTCTTTCCTGTGGTCATGTATGGATGTGAGAGCTGGACTGTGAAGAAGGCTGAGCGCTGAAGAATTGATGCTTTTGAACTGTGGTGTTGGAGAAGACTCTTGGGAGTCCCTTGGACTGCAAGGAGATCCAACTAGTCCATTCTGAAGGAGATCAGCCCTGGAATTTCTTTGGAAGGAATGATGCTAAAGCTGAAATTCCAGTATTTTGGCCACCTCATGCGAAGAGTTGACTCATTGGAGAAGACTCTGATGCTGGGAGGGATTGGGGGCAGGAGGAGAAGGGGATGACAGAGGATGAGATGGCTGGATGGCATCAGTGACTCGATGGCTGTGAGTCTGAGTGACCTCCAGGAGTTGGTGATGGACAGGGAGGCCTGGTGTGCTGCAGTTCATGGGGTCGCTAAGAGTCGGACACAACTGAGCGACTGATCTGATCTGATTCTGACCAGTGTGAGGTGATATCTCATTGTAGTTTTGATTTGCATTCCTTTAATAATGAGCAATGTTGAGCATCTTTTCATGTGTTTGTTAGCCATCTGCATATCTTCTTTGGAGAAATGTCTGGTTAGGTCTTTTCCCTACTTTTTGATTGGGTTGTTTGTTTTTCTGGCATTGAGTTGTATGAGCTGCTTGTATATTTTGAAAATTAATCCTTTGTCAGTTGTTTCATTTGCCATTATTTTCTCCCATTCTGAGGGTTGTCTTTTCACCTTGCTTAGAGTTTCCTTTGCTGTGTAAAAGCTTTTTAAGTTTAATCAGGTCTCACTTGTTTACTTTTGTTTTTATTTCCATTACTCTAGGACGTGGGTCATAGAGGATCTTGCTTTGATTTATATCATTGAGTGTTTCGCCTATGTTTTCCTTTAAGAGTTTTATAGTTTCTGGTCTTACATTTAGGTCTTTAACCCATTTTGAGTTTATCTTTATATATGGTGTTAAGAGGTGTTCTAATTTCATTCTTTTACATGTAGCTTTCCAGTTTTCCCAGCACCATTTATTGAAGATGCTCTCTTTGCCCCATTGTATATTCTTGCCTCCTTTGTCAAAAATAAGGTACCCTTAGGTGCATGGGCTTATTTCTGGGCTTTCTATCTTGTTCCATTGATCTATATTTCTGATTTTGTGCCAGTACCATACTGTCTTGATGACTGTAGCTTTGTAGTACAATCTGAAATCAGGAAGGTTGATTCTTCCAGCTCCATTCTTTTTCTCAAAACTGCTTTGGCATTTGGGGTCTTTTGTGTTTCCATATGAATTGTGAAATTTTTTGTTCTAGTTCTGTGAAAAATGCCATTGGTAATTTGATAGGGATCACATTAAATCTGTAGATTGCATTTGGTAGTATAATTATTTTCACAATATTGATTCTTCCTACCCAGGAACATGGACTATCTCTCCATCTGTTTACGTCATCTTTGGTTTCTTTCATTAGTGTCTTATAATTTTCTATGTACAGTTCTTTTGTCTCCTCTGGTAAGTTTATTCCTAGATATTTAATTCTTTTGTTGCAATGGTAAGTGGGATTGATTCCTTAATTTCTCATTCTGATTTTTCATTGTTAGTATATAGAAATGCAAGTGATTTTTGTGTATTGATTTTGTATCCTACAACGTTGCTCAATTCACTTATTAGCTCTAGTAATTTTCTGATACTATTTTTAGGGTTTTCTATGTATAGTATGATGTCATCTGCAAGCAGTGACAGCTTTATTTCTTCGTTTCCAATCTGGATTCCTTTTATTTCTTTTTCTTCTCTGATTGCTGTAGCTAGGACTTCTGCAACTATGTTGAATAATAGTGGTGAAAGTGGACACCGTTGTCTTATTCCTGATCTTAGGGGGAATGCTTTCAGTTTTTCACCATTGAGAATAATGTTTGCTGTAGGCTTAGCATATATGGCCTTTAGTATGTTGACGTAGGTTCCTTCTGTGCCCAGTCTTTGAAGACATTTCATCATAAATGGGTGCTGAATTTTATCAAAAGCTTTTTCTGCATGTATTGAGATTATCATATTTTTATCTTTCAATTTGTTAATATGGTGTATCACATTGTTTGATTTGCATATATCGAGGCATCCTTGCATCCCTGGAATAAACCCAACTTGATCATGGTGTATGAGCTTTATGATGTGTTCCTGAATTCTGTTTGCTAAAATTTTGTTGAGGTTTTTTGCATCTATGTTCATCAGTGATAGTGGCCTGTAGTTTTCTTTCTTTGTGTTATCTTTGTCTGGTTTTGGTATCAGGGTGATGGTGGCATCATAGAATGAATTTGGAAGTGTTTCTTCCTCTGCAATTTTTTGTAATAGTTTTAGAAGGATAGGCATTAGCTCTTCTCTAAATGCTTGATGGAATTTTCCTGTGAAGCCATCTAGTCCTGGGCTTTTGTTTTTTGGGAGATTTTTGATCACAGCTTCAATTTCAGGGCTTGTAATTGGGTTGTTCATAATTTCTGTTTCTTCCTAGTTCAGTCTTGGGAGACTGAACTTTTCTAAGAATCTGTCCATTTCTTTTAGGTTATCTATTTTATTGCCATATAATTGTTCACAATAGTCTCCTATAATCCCTTGTGTTTCTGCATTGTCTGTTGAAATCTTTCCCTTTTCATTTCTAATTTTGTTGATTTGATTCTTCTCTCTTTTTTTCTTGATGAGTCTGGTTAAAGTTTGTCAATTTTGTTTATCTTCTCAAAGAACTGGCTTTTAGTTTTATTAATCCTTATTACTGTTTCATTTCTTTTTCATTTATATCTGCCTAGATCTTTATGATTTCTTTCCTTCTACTAATTTGGTGTTTTTTTTTTATTCTTCTTTATCCAGTTGTTTTAGGTGTAAAGTTAGGTTGTCTACTCAATATTTTTCTTGTTTCTTGAGGTAGGATTGTATTGCTATAAACTCCCCTCTTAGAACTGCTTTTGCTGCATCCCATAGAATTTGAGTTGTGCTTTCATTGTCATTTGTTTCTAAAAATTTTTTTATTTCCCTTTTGATTTCTTCAGTAATATGTTGGTTATTTATAAATGTGTTGTTTAATCTCCATGTGTTTGTGTTTCTTACACTTTTTTCTTGTAATTGATATCTAGTCTCACAGCATTGTTGTCAGAAAAGATGCTTGATACAGTTTGAATTTTCTTAAATTTACTGAGGTTTGATTTGTGACCCAAGATATGGTCTATCCTGGAGAATGTTCCATGTGTACTTGAGAAGAAGGTGTATTCTTCTGCATTTGGATGGAATGTCCTAAAGATATCAATGAGATCCATCTCACCTAATGTAACATTTAAGACTTGTGCTTCCTTATTAATTTTCTGTTTTGATGATCTGTCCATTGGTGTGAGTGGGGTGTTAAAGTCTCCTACTATTATTGTGTTACGGTCAATTTCTCTGTTAGTGTTTGTCTTATGTATTAAGGTGCTCCTATGTTGGGTGCATAGATATTCACAATTGGCATGTCTTCCTCTTGTATTGATCCCTTAATCATTACGTACTATCCTTCCTTACCTCTTGTAATCTTCTTTATTTTAAGGTCTATTTTGTCTGATATGAGGATTGCTACTCCAGCTTTCTATCGCTTCTATTTGCATGGAATATATTTTTCCATCCTCTCACCTTCAGTTTATATATGTCTTTACATCTGAAGGGATTTCTTGTAGAGAGCATATATATGGGTTTTGTTTTTATATCCATTCAGTCAGTCTGTGTCTTTTGGTTGGAGCATTTAATACAATTTACATTTAAAGTAATTATTGATATATATGTTCCTATTGTCATTTTCTTAATTGTTTGGGGTTGATTTTGTAGATTTTCTTTCTTCTGTTCTATCTCTTGACTATATAAGTCCCTTTAACATTTGTTGTAAAGCTGGTTTGGTGGTACTGAATTCCCTTAACTTTTTCTTGTCTTAAAAGCTTTTTATTTCTCCATCAATTTTGAATGAGAGACTTGCTGGGTACAGAGATCTTGGTTGTAGGTTTTTCCATTTGTGTACTTTAATATATACAGCCATTCCCTTCTGGACTGCAGAGTTTCTGCTGAAAGATCAGCTGTATAGGGTGAAATTTGTGCTTTGTTTTTGTTTGTTTGTTTTTCCTCTGATGGGCAAGGCTGTTCATTCAGTTCAGTTGCTCAGTCTTGTCTGACTCTTTGTGACCCCATGAATGGCAGCACACCAGGCCTCCCTGTTCATCACCAACTCCCAGAGTCCACCCAAACCCATGTTCATTGAATCGGTGATGCCATCCAGCCATCTCATGCTCTGTCATCCCCTTCTTCTCCTGCCCTCAATCCTTCCCAGCATCAAGATCTTTTCCAATGAGTCAACCCTTTGCATGAGGTGGCCAAAGTATTGGAGTTTCAGCTTTAGCATCAGTCCTTCCAATAAACACCCAGGACTGATCTCCTTCAGAATGGACTGGTTGGATCTCCTTGCAGTTCAAGGGACTCTCAAGAGTCTTCTCCAACACCACAGTTCAAAAGCATCAATTCTTTGGCACTCAGCTTTCTTCACAGTCCAACTCTCACATCCATACATGACTACTGGAAAAACCATAGCCTTGACTAGATGGACCTTTGTTGGCAAAGTAATGTCTCTGCTTTTGAATACGCTATCTAGGTTGGTCATAACTTTCTTTCCAAGGAGTAAGCGTCTTTTAATTTCAAGGCTGCAGTCACTATCTGCAGTGCTTTTGGAGCCCCCCAAAATAAAGTCTGACACTATTTCCACTGTTTCCCCATCTATTTGCCATGAAGTGATGGGACCAGATGCCATGATCTTAGTTTTCTGAATGTTGAGCTTTAAGCCAACTTTTTCACTCTCCTCATTTTGAGTTGATCTTTGTGTACGAACAGAGGAGCCTGGTAGGCTGCAGTCCATGGGGTTGCTAAGACTCTGACATGACTGAGCGACTTCACTTTCTCTTTTCACTTTCATGCATTGGAGAAGGAAATGGCAACCCACTCCAGTGTTCTTGCCTGGAGAATCCCAGGGATGGGAGAACCAGGTTGGCTGCCATCTATGGGGTCACACAGAGTCGGACACGACTGAAGTGACTTAGCATAGCATAGCATAGCATATGGTGACAATATACAGCCTTGACATACTCCTTTTCTTATTTGGAACCAGTCTGTTATTCCATGTTCACTTCTAACTGTTGCTTCCTGACCTGCATATAGGTTTCTCAAGAGGCAGGTCAGGTGGTCTGGTATTCCCATGTCTTTCAGAATTTTCCGCAGTTTATTGCGATCCACACAGTCAAAGGCTTTGGCATAGTCAATAAAGCAGAAATAGATGTTTTTCTGGAACTCTCTTGCTTTTTCTATGGTCCAGCAGATGTTGGAAATTTTATCTCTGGCTCCTCCACCTTTTCTAAAACCAACTTGAGCATCAGGAAGTGCATGGTTCACGTATTGCTGAAGCCTGGCTTGGAGAATTTTGAGGATTACTTTACTAGCGTGTGAGATGAGTGCAATTGTGCAGTAGTTTGAGCATTCTTTGGCATTGCCTTTCTTTAGGATTGGAATGAAAACTGACCTTTTACAGTCCTGTGGCCATTGATGAGTTTTCCAAACTGGTGATAGAAGCAAGGTTCAATGCTGTAAAGAGCAATATTTCATAGGAACCTGGAATGTTAGGTCCATGAATCAAGGCAAATTGGAGGTGGTCAAACAGGAGATGGGAAGAGTGAACGTTGAGATTCTAGGAATCAGCGAACTAAAATGGACTGGAGTGGGTGAATTTAACTCAGATGACCGTTATATCTACTACTGTGTGCAGGAATCCCTTAGAAGAAATGGAGTAGCCATCATGGTCAACAAAAGAGTCCAAAATGCAGTACTTGGATGCAATCTCAAAAATGACAGAATGATCTCTGTTCGTTTCCAAGGCAAATCATTCAATATCACAGTAATCCAAGTCTATGCCCCAACCAGTAACACTGAAGAAGCTGAAGTTGAACAGTTCTATGAAGACCTACATGACCTTTTAGAACTAACCCCAAAAAGATGTCCTTTTCATTATAGGGAACTGGAATGCAAAAGCAGGAAGTAAAGAAACACCCGGAGTAACAGGCAAATTTGGCCTTGGAATATTGAATGAAGCAGGGTAAAGGCTAATAGAGTTTTTCCAAGAGAATGCACTGGGCATAGCAAACACCCTCTTCCAACAACACAAGAGAAGACTCTACACGTGAACATCACCAGATGGTCAACACCAAAATCAGATTGATTATATTCTTTGCAGCCAAAGATGGAGCTCTATACAGTCAGCAAAAACAAGACCAGGAGCTGACTATGGCTCAGATCATGAACTCCTTATTGCCAAATTCAGACTTAAATTGAAGAAAGTAGGGAAATCCACTAGACCATTCAGGTATGACCTAAATCAAATCCCTTATGATTATACAGTGGAAATGAGAAATAGATTTAAGGGACTAGATCTGATAGAGTGCCTGATGAACTATGGACTGAGGTTCATGACATAGTACAGGAGACGGGAATCAAGACCATCCCCATGGAAAAGAAAAGCAAAAAAGCAAAATGGCTGTCTGGGGAGGCCTTACAAATAGCTGTGAAAAGTAGAGAAGCAAAAAGCAAAGGAGAGAAGGAAAAGTATAAGCATCTGAATGCAGAGTTCCAAAGAAGAGCAAGGAGAGATAAGAAAGCCTTCTTCAGCGATCAATGCAAAGAAATAGAGGAAAACAATAGAATGGGGAAGACTAGAGATCTGTTCAAAAGAATTAGAGATACCAAGGGAACATTTCATGCAAAGATGGGCTTGATAAAAGACGCAAATGGTATGGATCTAATAGAAGCAGAAGATATCAAGAAGAGGTGGCAGGAATACACAGAAGAACTGTACAAAAAAGATCTTCACGATCCAGAGAATCACAATGGTGTGATCACTGACCTAGAGCCAGACATCCTGGAATGTGAAGTCAAGTGGGCCTTAGAAACATCACTACAACAAAGCTAGTGGAGGTGATGGAATTCCAGTTGAGCTATTTCAAATCCTAAAAGATGATGCTGTGAAAGTGCTGCACTCAATATGCCAGCAAATTTGGGAGACTCAACAGTGCCACAGGACTGGCAAGGCTGAGTGAGGTGGTAATTCTGTCTGCTGGTAATTTGGTTTGTATTTTTGTTTCATTTGTTGTTTAGATGAGGTAACCTGCACAGGGTGCTACTGGTGGTTGTGTGATTCCTGTTCTTGTATTCAAGTGGTTTCCTTTGTGTGAGTTCTCACTACTTGATATGCCCTTGGGTTACTTCTCTGGTTGTCTAGGGCCTTGGAGTCAGTGCTCTCACTCCAAAGGCTCAGGGCTTGATCTCTGGCCAGGAGCAAAGATTCCACAACAGGTTTGTTATGGCATTAAGTGAGATTAAAACAAATATACAAAAATGAGAAACCAAAGATGAACCCTAGAAAAATGGCAGTTTCAAAATCAGAGAAATAATAATTAAAATAGTGGGATATACATATATACATATATACCCATGAGCAAAGTGAAAACAGTCCAAGAAAAATAAAGGTCTGTAGATTGACCCAGTGAACAAAGAAAGTAAAAAATTGTATTTACCAGTTAAAAACAAAACTAAATTAAGCACAAACTGGAAAACAAAACTGAAGGAAGGTGCCAAGTGGGGAATTAAGCAATGAAAACAGAACTAACAAATATGTTGAAAGGAAAGGAAAGAAAGAAAAGAAAGAAAGAATAGATATGCAAAGTTAAATCGAGGTATATGAAGAAGATCTATATGCATTAAAGATTATCTGCAAGAGGCAAAACAGTAGGAAAGGCAAACAAAAGAATAAATATAGAAAAAATAGGTTTAAAAATTAAAATTATAAAAGAGAGAAAAAATGGAAGAAGAAAGAAAAAAGGAGAAAAAAGGAAAACTCCACAGAGCTGCAAAAGCCCAACTTAGAGAAAGAGGTATATAACAATAGAAATTGTGACTGAATATGCACATATACATATACACCCTTAAGCAAAATCAAAACAGTCCAACAAAAATAAATACAACAGGCTGACCCGGCGAACAAAGGAAACCAAAAATTATATCTACCAGAACAAAACTAATTAAAGCATAAAGTGGAAAACAAGACTAAAGCAAGGTGCCAATTGGGGAGTGGCAATGAAAATAAAACTAACAAATATGTTGAGAGGAAAGGAGAGAAAGAAAAGAAAGAAAGAATATACAAATATACAGATATACAAAGTTAAATAGAGGTAAATAAAGAAGATTTATATACATTAAAGATTAACTGCAAGGGGAAAGGAACAGTAGAAAAAGCAAACAAAAAGGAATAAATGTAGAAAAAATAATAATAGGTTTAAAAATTAAAAGTTAAAATTTAAAAAGAGAGATACTGCAAAAGCCCAACATAGAGGCAGAGGTTTATGACAACAATATAAAATGTGACTGAGAAAAAGAAAAAGAAATCTCAAAAACTTAATTGGATTTCTTAGTGCCAATAAAATCAACAACTACAACGCGGGGGTGGGGGGAGGAAGAAAAAAAATTCAGAAGAATCTACGAACAAGTCAACAAATAAGAATAATAAATTTTTTCTTGAGTCACTGCTGTCAGAGTCCTTTCCCTTGCTGGGAGTCACAGTCCGCCTCACCTCCCTAGGATGCCCTCCAACTCTGTGCTGATCTCTGGACCTGCTGTGGGGGCAACTCAGATTCTAATCTGATCCTACTCTGTGTTCTTGTCTCCAGTGTGCACAGCTATCAGAGCTAGTGTGTTTTCTTTTGTGGGCACTCTCAATGGTCTTTTATATATTCCATAGACACAGAGTCTGCCTAGTTGATCATGTGGATTTAATCTGCAGCTTGTACAGCTGGTGGAAAGGTTTTGGGTCTTCTTCCTTAACCACGCTGCCCCTGGGTTTCAATTGTGGTTTTATTTCCACCTCTACATGTGGGTGGTCCACTGGGATTTAGCCCCTCAGGTTGCCCTGGAGGGCTTGGGTTTGCCCCTGTGAGGGCCAGGTGTGGAGGTGGTGCAGCTGCTTGGGTCGCAGGGGTTCTGGCAGCACCAGGTACTCAGGGGGGTTGGCGGCTAGGGCAGCAGGAAGTATAGTGCTCTAGAGGGACATGGCAATCAGTATTGGCCAATAGGCTCCAGTATTCTTGCCTGGAGAACCCACTCTCTGACAGAGAAGCCTGGCAGGCCACTGTCTGCTGCTGCTGCTAAGTTGCTTCAGTCGTGTCTGACTCTGTGCGACCCCTGTCTACAGGATCGCAAAGAGTTGGACACGACTGAACCAACCCTGCTCGCATACACGCAAGACTTTTTCTGCTTGTGGCAACTCTGCCCCAGTGAGAGTTGAGTGTGAAGGTGGTTCAGCTGCTTGGCTTGCGGGGACCCTGGTGGCACCAAATGTGCAGGGACATGGACTGCCTCTGCCGCAGGAGTTATGGCCCTATCAGAGTCTTTTTTTGAGCCTCTTGTAGCTGACTATCAGAAGGTTTCTTTGGCCAGTCTTCCTCCATAGCTCTGCTCATTCAGGTACTTAGATGGCTCCCTTGCCCGGGGTCCTTCTCTGTTGTTCAGCACATCAGACACAAAGAGGGGCCCCCCTGGCTGGAGTCCTACTCTGTAGATCAGCACGGCAGGCTCTTAAAGGGGCACCCTGGGTGGGGTCCTATTCTGTAATTCATTGCGTCAGGCATTTGATGGACTAGCCTCTCTGTGTTCAGCTGCTGACGCTGATGTGTGGGGAGAGAGAGGCTAGTGATGGCTCCAACCCCTATGGGTGACTCAGCAGTATCGCCTTGCTTCCATGGCTGCCTGGCTTTCCTCCACAGGCATTTCCCACCACGATCTCCTTTCTCACATCCCCTCAATCTGTCTCTCTGCAGTCAGCAGTGGCCCTCACCCTGGGGTTGCTCCACAATCCCTAAACTCCAGCTCCCAAATGCTACGCCTTCCAGGAGGCCAGTGTTCCTATCTGGGGTATGCATGGCTGCAGCAAGGACTGTCTGATTCTCATTCCATTTAGACTACCACAGATCAGCTTTTTCACTCTCAGCCTTAAATGTTTCTCCTCTGATTCAGACAATTGGCCCATTGTGGGGATCGGACCCCTGCTTTTGTTCCCCCCACCTGCTGAGGGCAGGTCCAGTTCTACCAACACTCCTGTTTTTCCCCCTCGTTCCTTCCTCCTACCGAGTTTTGCATGGTTCTGTATGTTCTTTTCCACTGGTCAGGTATTCCTGGCCGCTCTCAGCTAGTGTTCTGCATGCACTTCTGTGTCTGAAGGTGTATTCCTGATGTATCCGTGGAGAGAGATGTTCTCCATGTCTGCCTACTCCTCCACCATTTTGTTCTCTCTTTGCTTTTTTTTTTTTAACCAATGTATTATAAAAGGTCATATAAACATTTCCTACACTGTCCTTTTTTATTGGAAAAAGTGTTTTGGACCATTAAGTTTTATTTGGTATCTTTAATTTTTCTACTGTTAAACAAAAAATCCAAATTTTGAATGTCTGAGTTTTAACCTTCTGTTTTCCTGATGAGAGAATACACATTCTATATCCAAACTGTCACTCTGGGTCAACCTGTCCTTTGAGATTTGATTCAGATCTTTTGTCCTATGTGCTGTGAGAGACTCAGTCCTTCCAAATGTCTTAGGGAATTGAGGGGACAGGCACCTCTGTGTCTCCTGATCCTTCTTAACTTTTCGTGCCTGCTTCAGCTGATGAGCCCAGCTCATTGCTTCCCCACCGTTGTGTGCTGTATTCTGCACAGGTCACAACCCGGGTCCTCCTCCTCCACATTCCAAACCTGTGTATAGCAGGCCTTCCCTCAAGCTCAGGTTGATGGAGTTGCTTCATTAAAAGAAGTTAGAATTATAGCATCCTTAAAATTAAATACATAATATTGTAGTTCTCAAAAAATCTCTGGTCCTTGGGAGCTTCATACCCCACCATTTTCAGCAGGCTGACTGGTTTGTAATCTTCCTCTCCTGGCTTTCCATCTTCCCTCTGGTCTTGACTACATCCTTTCAAGTCATGTTATTTCTTATACTGAAAGTTTAATTATCTTGTTAAGTCCTGCCATTTACTGGGGCATCTCTTCAAGATCTCAACTTACACCTAATGTTTCATCTTGGCATATTCCCAACCAAGACATTTTTTTCCCCCCCTGTGAGGAATTTTGACACCTGTTGTCAGTCCCTTCTGGCATACTTCCCTCCTCTTTCCTTTTCAATTACATGAATTTAAACCAGAAGAAGCCATACCATCTTTGGACTAAACCTTTTGACATTCTCATTATTTTAAGTGTCTTGTCTCATTTCATTAAAAATATTTAAGGTTATTATTTATCTTAGTTCAAAAGATCTCATGAAAAAAGTATGAAAGCCATTCTGCTGTTGCTGCTAAGTCACTTCAGTCATGCCCGACTCTGTGCGACCCCATAGACGGCAGCCCACCAGGCTCCCCCGTCCCTGGGATTCTCCAGGCAAGGACACTGGAGTGGGTTGCCATTTCCTTCTCCAATGCATGAAAGTGAAAAGTGAAAGTGAAGTTGCTCAGTCGTGTCCGACTCTGTGCGACCCCATGGACTGCAGCCTACCAGGCTCCTCCTTCCATGGGATTTTCCAGGCAAGAGTACTGGAGTGGGGTGCCATTGGCTTCTCCGATGAAAGCCATATATGTTGTCAAATATAAGAGAAGTGAAAATAAGTAAAAGTGAAAATATTAGATCGGCTTTTACAAAAATTATTTAACATGAATTATTTCAAAAAGTTTTCCTCCACTGTTGTATTAAATTTTATTCCTTTTTTCCCTTCTAGTGTTTTAAAGATGGTCGTTCTATTTCTATTATTTCTATTTTTGTGGTTGTGTGTGTTAGTCACTTAGTTGTGCCCAACTCTTTGGGACCCCATGGACTGTAGCCCGCCAGGCTCCTCTGTCCATGAACTTCCCTAGGTAACAATACTGGAGTGGGTTGCTATTGGTCAGGATCAGCTTAAGGGAATATACACTTGTATATAAGTTATGTATATATAAACCTATCTATCAACAATAGTCTATCAATAAGAATGAAGCCATATAAATTCTTGGGCTAAATGAAAAATTTAACACTTTTCCAGTTTTCAGAAATTGCTGAAATAATTGCTGAAGTTTCAGTTCCAGATTGTTAATTTTTTTATTGTGTACTTTCAATTTCAAGACACCCCCCTGCCTCCCCACTCCCCAAGTTTTAGAACAATTTTGTCAAGTTTTAACAAGAATTCTCCAGTATTCCTGCCTGGAGAATTCCATGGAGAGAGGAGGCTGACAGGCCAGAGTCCATGGGATATCAGTCAGACACGACTGAATGACTCCCAGAAGTTCTGTGTCACAGAAATAACATTCACATGTTTAGGACATGACAGTAAGTACTCCTGGATTTATACCTGGAGCAGGTATTTGCAGCAGATTTACCTTTCTGTTTTCTCCCCACCACCTCCAGCTCCCCTGTCTGTTTGATTTTGTTCTCCACACGGATTAAAATGCATACATATGCACACATGCGTGTATGCCCACACATTCCCCTGCTCAACCAGAGGGACATGGTAGGGTCAATAAAATGATGTAAAGACTGGCCTCCTGAAATCTATATCAGAGCAGGGCAATCAACCATTTAACAAGAATTAGGTTAATTTCCTGAGCTAAATCAGTCATGGTCTCTGCTCTCAGGAGCACACAGCGTTGTGGGGGCGATCAGATGAGCCCAAAGGAAACATCACCTTGAAGAAAGACAAGGGGATGTAGAAACGCTGAGTTCAGGTCCCTGTTCCGCCACTGGTTGCCACATGAACTGCAATAAGTCACTTAATTTCTCAGTCTTATTTCTCATTTCTTCTAATAAAAACAGCTTTAAATTAAAAAAAAATTTAATTAAGAGCCACATAGTTTGGCAGCAAGAAAGAAAAGGATAAAAAACAATGAAGAGTCTGCTCTCAAGGTTTATAACCCACTAGGGAGACCAGAAAGCATGCCAAATAATGTGAGAACATCAGTGTGTCGTGTGACAAATAACCCTTCATGGTGCCCCTGTGAGGTCAGAGTTGATGGGAGAGGAGAGAGATGTTATTTAACATCAACTGAGCTCAAAGTTGAGTTCAGAGTTTTGAACTCTGGTCTCAGTTTGAATATAGCAGGTGGGATACAAAATTGGCAAGAGAGAGAAGGAAAGTTCTGGAACAGGTGGGGTGGTGGCCTGGGCAGCTGGCCAGTGTCTGGTAGCCACGCTCACCCTCAAAGAGAGCATTCCATTATCAGATCGGACCTGTGCCTACCTCACACGGTGTCTTCCATCTGTCTCAAAATATTGACAGCCCGAAGAAATGATGTAAAAGAGCAAATAAGAAGTGAGGAAGAGAGCGATTACCCAGGACAAACAAGAACGAGGGGCGTCAGCTGTTCTCCATTCTTCCCGGGGACAAAGAGTTCTGTTCTCTGATGGGTCTCAGGACATTATCTTACTGCACTTAGCACTTTCTACCTTGGATTGCAGTTATTTATGTGGGAGGCTTATCTGCCCCATGCAAACTGCAAGCCCAGAGTTTACCTCGTTCATCTTTGGAGCCCCTCCATGTGGGCCTGGCACTTAATAGGAACCCAGTGACCATGGGTTAAAAGCACAGAAGGGCTGGAAACCACAGTGGTAGGGATTTAAATCACACAGAGTTGAGGACCATCTTCTTGAGGACACAGTAAATCAGGGAATAATTTACTGAGGAATATTATCTCCTTCTCTAGAGGTTTTTTTTTCTTTTTTAAATAACACATTCTCATCAATTTGTAATGATTTAAATGTGGCCTTGCGTGTGGCCAGAGGGAGAGAGCACCCAGCACTCAGGGTTCCTTCCAGAGTTCAGAGCTCTGCCTCTGTGATGGGAAACATTAGCTTCAGCTTCTCTGCCTTTGAGCCCCTCTCTTCTTCCACTTCCTGGTGAACCAGATTTGACTCCACCTGAGAGTGATGAATTCAGAGTAAGATGTCTGCATCTTGTACTTTCATGAAAATATCCTCTTACCTGGAAGAGAGATCTGGGTTTGGGCTTATATGCTGGCACAAGGTTTAGCCCTTATCTGAGGCCCTGGCAGGGCTCTGTTTCTACATTCTCTGTTGATGGTGCACTTTGGAAGAAATCAGATGACAGGGCAGCTTCCCTTTCTGCACCTGGAAAAAATTGAGGCTGTTAATGAAGTGATGGCTTCCCTGGTGGCTCATATCTGCTGGCAATTCAGGAGACCCGGGTTTGATCCCAGGGTTGGGAAGATCCTCTGAAGAAGGGAATGGCAACTCACTCCATTATTCTTGCTTGGAGAATCCCATGGACAGAGGAGTCTGGTGGGCTACAGTCCATGAGGTCATGAATTGTTGGACATGACTAAGTGACTAAGCAATGAATGTTTTTTGGATACGTGATTTTCTGGAAATCTTTCAAATGAGGACTCTAACCTTGGCCTGAAGATTTTTTTAAAAGTATCTAAAATATCTCTGATTGTCACTGGTTTTGGCCCCCCAATACCAGCCATTGTATATGGGGCCGGGAAAAGTTTCTCCCCCTTTCTTGATTCGAGACTGTGGCACTAAGTGAAAATGAAGGGATTTATTTATTTTTAGCTGCATCAGGAATACAGGCTCTTTATTGCAGTGCAAAGACTTCTTTCTGCTAACTAGCCTGCAGGTTCTCCCATTGTGGCATGCGGGCTCAGTTGCCTTGCAGCATATGGGGTCTTAATTGACGGACTCAGGATTGAATCCCTGTCATCTGCGTTAGAATGCAGATTCTTAACCGCTGTACCACCAGGGAAGTCCTGAAAATGATGAGATTTCTGACAAGAGAACCAAATTCTTCCATTTGACAGTGACATCATGTTTCTCCACTTGAAATTATGTTGTCTCCTAAGTCTAGCTAGTTTTCAAACAATTTTGTAATGAGACAGTCAAGGACCACTGAAAGTTCATCCTTCTAGGCTTAAAAAAAATTTTTTTTTGATGTATAGTTCATTTACAATGCTGTGTTAATTTCTGCTGCACAGCCAAGTGATATATACATCTTTGTGTGTGCTGTCGCATCAGTCGTGTCCAACTCTTTGCAAACCTATGGGACTGTAGCCTGCCAGGCTCCTCTGTTCAAGGGATTCTCTAGGCAAGAATACTGGAGTGGGTTGCCAAGCCCTCCTCCAGAGGATCTTCCTGAATCAGGGAAAGAACATGTGTCTCTTATGTCTCCTGCATTGGCAGGTGGGTTCTTTACCACTAGTGCCACCTGGGAAGCCATATACATATATTCTTTTTTAAAAAATATTCTTTTCCGTTATGGTTTATCACAGGATACTGAATATAGTTCCCTGTGCTATACAATAGAATCTTGTTGCATCTTACTAGTTTTGATTTCTTGTTTCACTTGGGCTCCAGAAATAGCTCATTTGTTTATATTTCTTAGAATTTCCTCTTGAGAAATGGTAGTGAAGAGTGGAGAACTCTTGGTGGTTGGATGAGACCAGATTCCTAGGGAAGGAAAAGACAATAATGTTGAAACACTGAGCTGAAATGTCCTGAACCCTCAGTCTGGGTTCCTGAAAGTTGGGACAGTAGCTGCATCTTGTCACTCACCCTGAAACTCCTTGCCTCCACCTGAGAGAACCAGTGAGCATGTTGAAAGTGGGTCTCCAACATGCCCTCAGACACTCAGGGGCAGTCATATTGGGCCATCGAAGAAACGATTACTCCACTACACGTATTCTGGGAGTTTTAATCATCCAGATTTGTGCTCTCCAGCCCTATATGGCTACTGAACACTTGAAAGGGAACTAGTCTGACCTGAGATGCTCAGTGATTGTAAAATACACGCCATGATTTTGAAGACAGAACAAATAAAGAATGTATAGTAACTCAGTGATGTTTTTCATAGTTTACATATTGAAATGGTGGTATCTTAGATACACTGAGTTAAATAAAATACACCATTAAACATAATTTCACCTGTTTTCCTTTTCTTAACATGGCTATTAGAGCATTTAAAAATTCATGGGTGGCTAGAATTATATTTCTGTTGGATGGGGCTGGTCTTGCTGCTGCTGCTGCTGCTAAGTCGCTTCAGTCATGTCTGACTCTGTGAAACCCCATAGATGACAGCCAACCAGGCTCACCCATCCCTGGGATTCTCCAGGCAAGAACACTGGAGTGGGTTGCCATTTCTTTCTCCAATGAATGAAAGTGAAAAATGAAAGTGAAGTCGCTCAGTCATGTCCGACTCTTAGCGACCCCATGGACTGCAGCCTACCAGACTCCTCCATCCATGGGGTTTTCCAGGCAAGGGTACTGGAGTGGGTTGCTGCTGCTAAGTCGCTTCAGTCGTGTCCGACTCTGTGCGACCCCATAGACGGAAGCTCACCAGGCTCCCCTGTCCCTGGGATTCTCCAGGCAAGAACACTGGAGTGGGTTGCCATTTCCCTCTCCAATGCACGAAAGTGAAAAGTGAAAGTGAAGTCGCTCAGTCATGTCCGACTCTTAGCGACCCCATGGACTGGAGCCTACCAGGCTCCTCCGTCCATGGGATTTTCCAGGCAAAAGTACTGGGGTGGGGTGCCATTGCCTTCCCCGCTGGAGTGGGTCGCTACTGCTACTGCCTTATTAGGGGCTGGTCTTGACAGTATTGGAGAGGTCTAGGGGCAAATCTCCTCATTCTATTTTCTCCTTCACTCTTTTTCTTCTAAAACTGTCAATTTGGGCAAAGATGCTATGTTGTTTTGAAAGGGGCATGTGCCCTTTTCCACATGCTTCTTGTTTTTCCCATGATATTATAAATGTCTTGAGTGGCTTTAAGTTGTAGAGTTCACAAACCCACAATGAGAGATGACTATGATGACATACCATTTGGTATGGTGCTGGTTTGGGGAACTGCAACATTGAACAAGATCTGGCTGTAGCCCCTGAAACGTGATGTCTAGAGATAAGGCAGGTAAGTACCCAACTGCTGGAATTATATTTAGGAAGTTTTGTGGATTCAGAAGTATGGACATTCCACTGAATTGCTTGTTTCTATATTCTCTCTGTTTCAATTATTTTTGTATATGAGTTGTTTTATGACGCAAAAGAAAGACAGTCATTGTAAAAAAGAGGAAGAAAGAAGAGAAAAGAAAAAGGAAGGAAGGAAATAACAATGGAGCAGAAAACACAAACCACACTGTTGCCACCATTAGCATCTGCATATGATCATTTCCAGGAACAAGTTTCTCAAGAGTCAGAAGTCAAACTTAGATAAGGCATAGCAATAAGGAGAATTAGACTTCTCAATGGCAGGATCAAGAGAGTCAATCAAGTATTAACTGCCTACTTGTCTGTCCCTTTCTCTCTGATTTTTGTTTGTGTTGTCATCTGTGCTTGCTTAATTCCCAGGTCGACTTTCTGTTTATTCTGGAAAGAAAGACTCTGGAAGCTCAGAATTATATAATACTTTGTGCCTGAAATGTCAGTAGAGAGGAGGGGAAGAGAAAGAAGAAGAAGGAGAAGAGGAGGAAATGGGGAGGAGATAGGAGGGTAGGAGGAGGGAAAGAAGGGGCAGAGAAGGGAAGGTGGAGAGAGAAACAGAGAGGGCAGGGAAGGGATAAGAAAAAGAAGGCAGTGAATCAAACATCGTGATAAGAAAGAGTAATCCAACTGGTCTACCCAAAAAAAATCTGCTGACAGAGAAAAGGGAAAGAATGGTTTACCAGAAAGGCAGAAAGAAAAGATTTTTTGGTCTGTCTACTACCCACCCAACTACTTACTTACCTACCTATATATCTGGCATAATTAACTATTTAGGGGGATCAAGGAGATAGGAAAGTGCCTAAGTACTTTTTTTGTTTTTTGAGATTAAGTACTTCATAACAATGCGGGCTCATTTTACTGAAAAGGTCAAGAACCAAAGCCAGATTAATAAGACAGATACCCTTACCTCAGTGTGACCTTAGACTGTGCTTTTTCCAAGAAAAATATTATCATTCCCCTTGCTGAGGTGTGCTGACCTCTTTTTAGTTGACATTTCTGGTAAGGAAATCTGGTGAGAAGACTGAATGGGATGTAAATACTCTGTGTTCACGTTTGCCCACAGTCCATCTCTCCCTCCTTACCCCCATCTCATCAAAGATACCTTGCTGATGTTTCAGTCAGGGCTGTAGGTGCTGCTTGATTTTGCTGGGTGCCAGAAGGACTAAGGAGCAGTTCTCCTCTTTCTGATGGAGGAATTTTGGGTTCCTCAAGGGAGGGACAGATGGGCTTGAGGAATGAGCTACAGTGGGGGTCAGGGAATCTGAAGCAACTGTCTAGAAGGAAAAGACCTTTTATTTTCAGGGAACACCCTTGTTGTGAAGACCAAAGTCTAGCAGCGCCTTCTGTTGTGGTTCAAGGGAACAATGGTGTTAGATCACATTCTAGCTTTTATTCCTCCTACCATTCACAGTGGGTTCACGATGGACCCAACTCTGCAGCAGCTACATTCTTACCAGGCTAGGCAGGGTCTGGGAAAGGTGAGGGCTGGGGCTGCCTTGACTCTCTCTGGGGGAGCTAATGGAGAGCAGATGTCATTCCTGAGAGGAAAATGTTTAGAGACCCATGTGGCAACAACGGCTAAGAAGATTCTCTAGATATAGGAGACAATAAGAAGGAATTCACTGATCTTGTACTCTTTTCTGCAGAAAGAGTTAGTGAGCTATACCTTTAGACCAAAAAGGAAGAAGTTCTGGCATTTTTGTAAGTTTAGTATATGTCACCTGGAAATATCAGCATCTCCCCTGTGGATACTTGTCCAGCACAGAGCACATCTATGGTCACTGGGGTTGAGTTCATACTTTAATAAAGACTGACCAGTTTCTAACAGAGAGGAACGGATGTGGCAAATACTAAAACTTGAGTGCCCTGAATGTCTGTAGATCTCAGACCCCATGAGGGTTCTCTATGCACTGTCTGCATGACACTCAAGACACCTCTTTCAGTTTGCACTAGAATTCTTCTGGCATTTGATAAAATTAAGGCAACACATAGCTTACGCTGCACAAAGGTCAAAAGGACACACATAAATAACGGGTACACATATCAAATAAAGAGCAACCTTTGCCTCTAAAACTGATATACCACCTGTTAATCTGATCATGTAGAACATGGTTCTTAGACTAACATTGGACATGATAAAACTTGATTTACAGAACAATGTACTTTGTAAAATAAATGATTGCAAAACCCTTTGAATACAGAAAGTCTTATATGGACATTTAATGATCCTGGCAATTATTTTACAACTTAATTGTGGGAAAATGAAAGGAATAGAGTGGCTTAACGAATTCAAAAATTTATCGGACTGTGTGTTATAAGGGAGATAAAAAAAAGGAGAGTTTGTAGTTTAATGTCACATTCTGTGAAACCTACAATCAGACTTCTCAGCATTTTAAAAACTGGACAGAGTGTCCTTAGATGAAAGGATTTTGATTACGTAATTATCTTTAAGTGAATTGTATTTTATATTCTATGAGCATAATCTTTTAAAGAAACCACAAGTGTTTCTGTAAATGCTGGCATGGCATAAAGGTGGGAAAGCCGATGAGATATTACATGGATAAAACTTGTGACTTTTTCCGTGTGAGTAGAATCTTAAAACCTGGCCCTGATGGACAGGGAGGCCTGGTGTGCTGCAATTCATGGGGTCGCAAAGAGTCGGACATGACTGAGCGACTGAACTGAACTGAAACTCAGCTTTGAGCACAGATGAAATTGGGTGGGTTTCCTTTTTTTTTTTTTTTTAAATAAGAAACCTATATTCCAATAATAAGATGATATTAACTTAGGTTTTGGAGTGGATTTATGAAAGACAATAATGCATACAGTACATTTTGCTAAGGATTACAAGACACTAAACATTTGTATTTGTATAGAATTTCCCTGAGAGCTGCGTGGTGTAAGTTGAATGCAAATGGATGCTGGAGTTTTATTGTATTTGGCGTTCCAAGTCTAAAAAAATAGCTAACCATAACTGTTCACAAGAAGTGCTCTTGGCCTTGGGGTTTTTATGCCATTGGTCCTTGGCTACAATAGTCCATATATAATAAACAGAGATTAAAGTTGATTCCTATCATGAGATGAATAATATTTAACACAGCTATTCAACGTATCTGACTAGTAACCTTTAACCAAATCACTGGAATAATTTGATTTTTAAAATCAGATTTCATTCTGCTTTGACATGAATTGATTCACTGTCTCCAACTCAAGGTTTGAAATGGACATTTAGGCATATGTGGCTTCTTAGCCTGTACAAAAGGTCAATGCCCAAACAATCTTTCATATTTGCAGTTTAGATTTACTCTCTTACAATCCCCTTGCAACCCATCTGCATAGGGTTTACACCTTTGAGGTGTAATCCCAAGTCATTTATCACTTTTTCTGTACACTAAAATTAAATGGCTTAATTCTCAGGGGATTAGTTGAGAAAACATTTGCTGTTTCGGTCAAGCCTCTATAATCTATATTTCTCACAGTTGTTAAAATGTCACATTGAAAGAGGGGCAAGCAAACCAACAATAAAGTTCAAAGAGATTAAACTATATTCTCTCCAGTTATTGCAATTTTTATCGGTCTCATTGATGCTGGATAATAAATGCACATTGCTATAAATTTCAGAAACTCAAGAAGATTTGAAGAGAATCAATGTTACAAATAAATGTGTCATGAAAAATAGGATTTTGCTAGCTAAATCAAAAGCTGACTTTTTCTGGGGAAGAAAAAAAAATTCTGGGCTTGTGTTTTCCCACAGATATTTGAGAATTTCCAAACTTTAAAAATCACGCATCTCTTAGAAGTATGCCTGAAAAAGGAATGTCTGTAGTTGAGCAGCGCAATGAACCAATTAATCAACTCACTTTCCATTTACCCTTGAACTGTAATTGCTAATTGTTGTTGGTTAATCTAAGAAAAGCCTCGGGCCTTTATTGAAAGTGTTAGCATCTGAAAGCATTCATTGCCAGAGTTTCCTCAACTAAATACTCAAGACTTGTGAAATCTAAACACACTTGTAAAAATCTAGGCATCTATTAATGTCCATCAATAACCTGTAATCAAGGTGGGGACCTATTAGCAAAACAAATGAGCAACCTTTGGAATTAAGAGTTAAATGTAAGAATTCTGGGATATACTAATTGCTCTTTCATGTTACAGCTGTTAGTTGTAATTTGGCCCACAGCACAGTTTCTTTCCTGCAAGAGCGACTCTGTGTACATGTGTGAGTGTGAGCATATGCACACACGTACACATGTAGGTAATTACCTTTATGGGGAAATTCAGTCCTTTAAGTAGTTGTATAAAAGAATTATGTGTCAACAGCTTTCTTTTTCTTGTAATATTTGCATAGACAGAGTCCCTTTCCCACCCTTATTTGAAAACTCTTCTTCCTTCTTCCTTCTTAGTCATTAATTTTCTCCTTTTCTCTCTGACATGACCTTGAACACCCAGGCATTTCCCCACATGGCCCCAAACTGTCTGTCTGTTGTCTGAGCGGGTTTCCTCGCCTCAACCTGCGTGTACTGACAAGCACCACGTCTGGGTGACAGACAGTGTCAGGACAGCTGTGGCCTAATGAACAGAGGTCAGGTGGTGATCCCCAGCAGGCAGGAGAGAACTGCTTTAGGGATGTACTGTGGGTGTAAAGTGAAAGTGTTAATAGCTCAGATATCTGACTCTGCCACCCCATGGACTGTAGCCCACCAGGCTCCCCAGTCCATGGGATTTCCCAGGCAAGAATATTGGAGTGGGTTGACATTTCCTTCTCCAGGGGATCTTCCCAACCCAGGGATTGAACCTGCGTCTCCCGCATTGTGGGCAGATTCTTTACCATCTGAGTCACAAGATCATCCCTCCTGTGGGTGACAGAGAAACAATCACCCAGGTCAGCCAGTCAGCAGGAGGCCCCATGTTTCTCTGTGACTGGATTCCAGTCTTGAGCCACCTGTGCCTGGCAAAGGCTGAAATGCAAAACACAGCTGACTCTTCAAAAAGCAGCCATGAAATTTCAGGACACCGTTGATAGTGAGATTTGATTGTCAGATTTGATTGTTATGGCTTTCTATGGCTACAAAATATATGAAGTAGATACACCAAACTGTGGTCAGAGCTTGGGGACCATCACCATGATCAATACTGAAGACAAAGATCACTCTTGTGTCCTTCAAGGACTCTGCAGATAGAGGCAAAGGAAGTGACGTGGCCCTGCAATAAGGCCAGGACAGAGGGATGGCAGCTGCCAAGGGGACAGTCCCATCTCCTAGTTTGGAGCCATTTCTCTTTGTTTATGGGCATGTGGTGTGTTCACAGGAGGAACTGGGTTTATGAGATGATGGACCAGATGTGAGGGAGTGGAGCCTGGGTTCAGGAACACCAAAGCAGAGGCTACCATGAGAGTCTGAAAGTCAACATGCACCTGCTTTGGGTAATCTTGGCGGAAAAGGAAAGGTTAGATACATATATTTTACATACACATATAAACACACACACACAGGATTTTTTCACAAACATAATTCTTTGGTGATATGAACTAGACAGGCCACAGTGACTTTGTGGGATCTAAAGCTGATATATCATTGACTCCTTCTTTAAGAAAAGAAAAATTGAAAAGAAAAAAATTAATTATGAACTTGAATATTTGTTGTGAATGAGAAAAAGGTTTAATTTGACAAATACCATAGAATTTACAGGTATAACATCATTTTTATTAGCTCACTGCTTGATACACTTCTGTAATCCTTGTTTTCCTACATATTTTTGGTTTCATATTTTTTGATTACCTCGTCACAGGACAATATTTTTGTAATACTGCTTTCTGGAGAGAGAGAGGCTGGATAAGAGTCCAGTCTTTCCTCTAGCACACTTGATGCAAATGCGTCTTTTGTTGGTGCTGACGAAATGCATAAAACTCATAAGTTTACTGCTACAGAACTGTAGCCTACAGACATAGAGATTCTGGTAAGCTCTTGTGGGCAATTCTCATCTTCAAAGGAAAACATGTACAGTGAGTGCATATTTGTACTTGCTCCTTCTTTAAGTATATTCTGACAAGAATTGTCTCTTTTTAACTCAATTTTGATGGGAACCTAATCCTTCATTTCTAATTTTACATGTCTGATGACTAGAAGAATTTCACAGAATAGCTTTGGTTCCTTCTAAACCTTCCTCTTTCTCTATTACCCACAGACTTAGAACATTTTAAGACATATGTCCCCTTTTGTAGAGCAAAACAGCCTTTGGTCTTGCCCCTTTGAATCACAATACAGGGTGAGTAGGTACAGTGGATCTTATGGGCATTATTTCTACACAAAGAACGAAAGGGCTGCAAACCAAGTAAAAATATTCATCATATCCAAACTAAATATAACTTCTATTAATTCCCCTTTCATGCAGAGTTTCTCATTTCTCTACCATGGCACTATTGACATTTTGGACCGTGTGCTTCTTTGCTGTGGGGTCCTGTCCTATGCATTGTAGGATGTTTATCAGGTTCCCTGGGCTTTATTCCCTAGATGCCAATAATATGAGCCCAGTAATAATAACCAGAAAAGGTCTCTGGACATTTCCAAATGTCAGTCAAAGAGCAAAATCACTCCCATTTGTCACTGGGAACCAATGCTTTAGATAAATTCTCCCCCAAACCTGTGGCCATTCCAACACTATCTAACAAGTGAACACTGTGAAAAGCAGAAGTTGCCATGGAAAGGTGACAACAGTATTTCCCAATTGTAGTTAAAGTATTTTTCTCACAAAAACTTGGAAAGGCATCACTGGGTATTCCCCCAGGGCTGGATAGAAGCCTGGAAAAGGATTATTGTGCCTCTGGGAGGAAAAAGTATCAACACAATGACATTGGTGTGACATCTGTAGTTAGTGCAATGGCCCAGGACTGGGTGATTCTTGTCTTGAAAGAAACAAATCTTCATGCAAATCCATTGTTTTATCAAATGGACTTAAACTCTCATGGACCAATCTACTGCAAAAAACACTGAACTGGCCCTGAAATTGATGTAAGCTTGTTGGCCTGACAGGAAAGTATAAAATCCCCAAACTTCTTGAGATTGGCTGACAATGAAAACTACTTCTTAGGATTGAGAGTGGTAGACATTAATTATATTGGAGTGGGGAATGGCAACCAGTATTCTTGCCTGGGAAATTCCATGGAGAGAGGAGTCTGGTGGGCTACAGTCCATTGGGTCACAAAGAGCCAAACATGACTTGGTGACGGAACAACAACAAAGATATTACGTATCCTAGCTTTTACCTTCAACATGGGTTCTTATTTTAATGAGATCTCATTTCTTAAATTCTGTTCACCAAGCAATAAAAATTCTATCACTTTGTTAGCCTATATATTTCATTTTTTTCACTTATTCTCTGTAAATTTTTCTTTAGAATATTACTTTTCTACCGTAAAAAAAGTCTTATGATTCTCTTTAATGAAACATCCTGTTTGGATAGAACTGGGTGTTCAGACAAGTGGTGAATAAACGTCCAGTGTTTTCTGCATATTTTAAAGCTCTGCTTTATCTTTTCCCCTGGATTCTAGAGAGCATAGTGCTTGTGTTTTCTGATGTCTAAATATTGCATCTTTTGCTTTTTAACTCACCTGTGATAATTTGAGGAGTTTCAAAATGAGTGTTTATTTAGAAGAAAATAATATACCCAATGCACCCAAAATATAACAAAGTTGAGTTTAATCAAGTATCTATACAGAGGTTTATGAGAGTGACAGTTAAAGATGTACCCTTGGATTGACTAAATCCTTTTCCATTGCCTCAACTGTATCTATTGAAATCTATCCCAAAGTATGCTCTTTTAGTCTTTGGATATTTCTAACTCTTCCCTATTCCTTTGGTCCCTTTCTTATGAGCAAGAGTCAAATTCTTATTGAATTCTGAGCCCAATTAGAAAAGAAAATGAAAAAAAAAATTTTTTTTGCATTCTCTAATCATGTCACATTTGTTTTCTTTTATCACTCTGCTTCTTTCTTTTTCCTTTCCCACATGTTGCTTTGCTCATGGTATTTTTTATGATTCCTCTTTCCCATAATCCCTTCTCAACTAGGATAAATGCTTAGCCCAGCATAGGAGTTTCTCTTCTGTGAGCCTTCCCTTTCATCAAACTCAACCAAAGAATTGTATTTTGAGTAATAATTTTGTAATAATTTAATAATAAATATAAATAAATAAATAATAACTATTTAATAATAAAAATGGAATAATTTTTGTTTGGGGGCATAAACTTTTCCCTACATAACTTGTGAATTTAGGTGGCATAGAGTCTGCCTCAAGTAAGTCTAGAAAAGTACTTTCTTCCTTATTTTAGCCAGACTCCATCTGAGATAATTTTCCATTTTCCCTTGGGATAAAGTCCATTTTTTGCTCATGAGTTCTTCAACCTCAAAGATCATACCATCACCAAGAAATTTTAAGTGTTCTTTTGCAGACTACTTGAAGAGACACATGTTCGTTTCCAGAGTGCACCTGTCCCTGTGGTGGCCTTCCTCTCCTCTCAAAGCCGTGGAGAGCACCACCTAAGCACAGGCCCTTCTTCCTACTTCTTTAGGATAACAAAAATAGCTTGTGTGCGTCTTGTTTATGAAGAGCCCAAAGTGTCGTGACCATTTTTATGTACATTATCCCATTTCATTCACACAGCAGCCCAGTGGGGTAGGCAGAAGACCAAACTTAGGCTTAGAGAGATGAAGGCACTTGCCAAGTCTACCCAGTTAGAACACAATAGAGCCGAAATTCAAGCACAGGCTGTCTAACTTCAGGGTCTGAGAGCTTATCTTTCATTATGAACACTGTGACCTGCAGTGATTTCTGTGTGAGATCAGCCCATATGAATGTAAACAGGTTATGGTAATTGGACAAAAAGGTCTTGATAAGTCTCCTATTACCATATGACACGCAGCAGCACCTTCTGGGACATCTTTAATACAGATCACCCAGTGGTAGTTCCATGATGAAATATGGTAAAGAATAAGGTACCGTAGAATTTGAAAATTGGGAGGAATTGATTGGGTCATCTGTATGATGTAACTACACATGCAGACATATTTCTTTGTGATACCAAAACATAGGTATGTGTGTATTCTGGAGTATCAAGGATTCTTGGCTCAAGAATATACTTGATTAGATGTAAATGGCATTCTTTGGAAGTGACATCTTCCTGATAAGACACTTAAAGCAAGCTCTTAATTTTGCATAACAGGGATCCTCTGAAGAGTTGTGTATGTACATGTAAGTGTGTGTACACTTCCATAAGGCTAATTCTTTTTCTTGCTACTGGTACCATCTCACAAACCTATGATTCACAACAGGAATGTAGCCTGGAACTTCTGCTATGTAAGCAGCTGCAGATATTTCAAATACCATTGTACATGTGATCCAGGACTTGCTATAAATTTGCCCCTAAAAATAAAGTAACAAGTGACTGAGCAGCAATAGGAATTAATCACTGCAGTGCGTGAATGGAATGTGCTAGGCTCTACCTCAAAATCCTTTTATAAAAAGATTGATATAATTAAAACCCCAAAGAAACATCCAAAGATTCTATATTTGAGCAAATGGGCTGCAAAATTTTGAAAAGAGGATTTTCTTTTTAAAGGGGAGTCATGGTCAAAAAAAAAAAAGGGTTTCCACACTTTCTATATCAGTGGAAATGGGATGATATTATTACATCACTGAAGAATTTATTCTACGAAGGAATTTAAATTGGATTCAATCTCTTGGTACACTGGGATTTTTTGAAGGCCGAGGGGATAATCAAGCTTCTCAATTAAGTTGTTTGCCATGACGGGAAATAACTTCACAGTTAAAATTTCTACCACGATTTGTAGCAAAGATTACTTTGGTGATTCAGAAATGTGCATAACCATTTGAAAAACC
Source organism: Tragelaphus eurycerus (assembly GCA_935064755.1). Classification (NCBI taxonomy): domain Eukaryota; kingdom Metazoa; phylum Chordata; class Mammalia; order Artiodactyla; family Bovidae; genus Tragelaphus; species Tragelaphus eurycerus. Next base: position 52,099,972 of record CAKXYN010000007.1, read on the forward strand.
CAGGCATTTCAAGTTTTCAAAATTGGCTGTCAATGAATTCTTTAAAAAGCAATAAACCAAAGAAAAAACAGCATTTGACTTAAGGAGATCTGCCTTTTTCCAATGACTATCACACATTCAGTATCCATTCAGCATTCTCTGCCCCTCTTACTCCTAACACTCAAACAGAAGGGGAAGGAGAAGAAAGAAAGAGAGAGAGGAGAGAGAGAGGAAAGAGGAAGGAAGGGAGGAAAGAAGCAAACACTAGCCAGAAGAAAAAGAAGAAAGGAAAAAAAATAACACTAACCAGCATGTTTTAATCGTTAAGTAGGTGGTTCAGAAAGGCCCCTCTGATTCTGAGTACACCACAGGTAATAAAGTGGGCCATTTGAAGAATTTGATTGAAGATCAATTTTTGGACATGAGGAAAGTGAAAGGGATTTCTTAAAGCCACTTGAATTACCAAAGATGAAAGGTTAAAAGCTTTAAAGACCCAAAACTACATTAGCAACTGAACAGTAAATACCATCAACAGAGACACAGAAGAATTAGCAAAACAAATATTAAATGAAGAGGGAAAAAAAGAATTCATTTCAGAAGCCAAAAAAAATTTCTTTCTCTTTGTATTCCAAAATTGATTTTGCAGTTTTGGATGGAAGTACTAATGGGTAATTTCTATTTAATGCTTTCTAAACAAGTATATAAAATCACTCTTAGCTCCAAAGGGACAGGGATCAAATAGGTAGGTTTTCTTGGACAAATTTGCCTGTGCTCTACACTGTTTTAGGAACTGTGAATGTTTCTACAATGCAAGATAATGTGTTGAGATCTGTAGCTTTCTTAACCTTATGTAAATTAGGCTTAAAACAACACACTGTAAGTTTAGTTTCTGTGGCATTCTTTGATGTACAATAGTTGTGATGTAGAGGACAACTTCTATGGTGTTGAAAAGCAGAGATACTTTTATTAAACTAACATTAAAAAGACCTTTTCAGGTCATTGAGAAATCCTAAAATGCTGATCCTTAAAAAAGTTAACTATGATTGTTAGAGGCAATGATGCACTTTCCTGCCTTCTTAAAGAGGCAATTGAACACAATTTAACCTCTTTTTGATATTTCAGGGTCAGCATTATAAACTTCATTTATTACTCTTATAATAACTTGATATTGTCCTAGGCCGAAGTATGTTTTCTCTTACATTAAAAATTACTTGACTGCTCCAAACAAAGATACAGCAACAAAACAAAGAAGACAAAAATGACAAGACAAAAAAGCCCTACAAACTGATATACTGATGCAAAAATGCTTTAAAAATGCTGAAATTAAATTTAACAGCATATTAAAATGATTATCACCATGACCGAGTGGATTTATCCCTAGGGTGTGAGAATGATTCAGTGTGAAAACCAGTCAATGTGATACACTACATTAACAGAATGTAGGGGGAAAAACACATGATTATCTCAATTGTTGCAGAAAAAGCATTTGATAAAATTCTGCATTCTCCTGATAAACACTCAATCAACTAGTAGAAGAACATTGCTTCAATATAATAAAGATCACATATGATACTAACATTATGCTTATGGTGAAAAAAGGCAAGGATGCCTACGTTTACCACTTACCAAAGGCATTTTCTTAAAAAATAGGGAAAAATAAAAAATTCAAAATCTCAAAACACTGGGAATATCCAAGACAATCTTGAGAGAAAACAAAGCTGGAGGCTTCACAGGTTTGATTTCAAAACATATTACAAGGCTACAGTAATCAAAAGAGTGTGGTACTGGCATAAAGATAGACCAACAGAACAGAAAACCCAGAAATAAATTCTAGAGTGTAAGGTTAAATAACCTTCCATAAGGGTACCAGGGCTATACAATGGTGAGTGGCATTGAGAAAACTGGATCTCCACATGCAGTGGACTCTTATCTTGCACTATATAAAAAATTAACTGAAAATGATTAAAGATCTAAATGTAGCATCCAAAATTATAAACTCCTAGAAAAAACACTCGGGGAAGGCAATGGCACCCCACCCCAGTACTTTTGCCTGGAAAATCCCATGGACGGAGGAGCCTGGTAGGCTCCAGTCCGTGGGGTTGCTAAGAGTCGGACACGACTGAGCGACTTCACTTTGACTTTTCACTTTCATGCATTAGAGAAGGAAATGGCAACCCACTCCAGTGTTCTTGCCTGGAGAATCCCAGGGACAGGGGAGCCTGGTGAGCTTCCGTCTATGGGGTCGCACAGAGTCGGACACGACTGAAGCGACTTAGCAGCAGTAGCAGCAGAAAAAACACTGGAAAAAATCTTCATGATGTGAGAATGGGCAATGATTTCTTGGATATGACACCAAATGTGCAGAGAATGAATATACAGACAAATGAGACTGTATCAAACTTAAAAACTTCTGCTCAAAAAAAGAAACAATCAACAAAATGAATAGGCAACCTACAAAATGGGAGAAAATATTTGCATATCATATATTGGATAAGGAGTTAATATCTGTAATGTGTAAAGAACAATTGTAATCAATAGTAGAAACAAATAACCCAATTAAAAAGTGAGCAAAAGACTTGAATAAACATTTATCCAAGAAGATACACAAATGGCCAATAAGCATATGAAAATATATTCAGCATCACTTATTATCAGGGAAATCCAAGTCAGACCAGAATGAGATATCACCGCACATCTGTTAGGGTGGCCACTCTCCAAAACCCAGAAAATACCAAGGGTTGACAAGGATGTGGAGAAATTGGAACCCTTGCATATTGTTGTGGGATTATAAAACAATGCAGACTGTGGAAAACATATGGAGGTTACTAAAAACACTAAAAATAGAGTCACCATATGATCTAGTACTCCTATCTCTGGATATATACCCCAAAGAATTGAAAACAGGATCTCAAAGAGGTATTTGCAAAACCATATTCACTGCAGTATTATTCACAACAACCAGGGTTTAGAAGCAACCTAAATGTTCATTAATGAATGAATAGATAGAGAAGAAAAAAATACGCCCAATTGTATATTTTTCTTCCTTAAAAAAGAGGGAAATTCTGGCATATGCTACAGTGTGGATGAAACTGAAAATATTATACTAAGTGAAATTAGCAAATCTCAGAAAGACAAATATTACATGACTTCACTTATATGAGGTAGATATCAAACTCTCAGAAACAGAAAGTAGAATGGTGATTGTCAAGGGCTGGCTGGAAGAAAAGGAGATAGTAACTGTTATTCAATGGGTTAGAATTCAGTTATGCAAGATGAAAAAGCTCTAGAGATCTGTTATACAACCATGTATGTAGAGTTAGCAATACTCTATGGGTACATTTTTATAGTTCTCTTAGCTTTTAAAGTATAATTTGTTTCTTCTTAGTGTTGTCCATTCTTGTTTCTGGATGTCCTACGTCTTGTATCTAGTTTCTAATCCTCCATCTTAAGTAATAATGTTTGGGGTGAACATGTGAATGTAGCTCCGTCTCTCTCACAAGGACATGGGCTTTGTGTACAGCTGCTTGCTTCTCAGAGGCCTGTTTCTCCACTTATTATTCATAAATATGTTTGAAAATTGCACACCGTGAGCTTTTTAAAAAATTACAGATGTATGGGGGAAAAATAGCACAAAAGAAAATCTCTCTTCCATTTCTAGTTCCTAGTCCTCATCTTTCTCATCAGAGCTAACTACAGTTTTGACAATCTTATATAAGCTTCCAAATTATAAATTTTTAAGTTATATATTTGTGTATATGTATGTGTGCATACATATATGTGTATATATGACAACACAAATATAAGAATAGTATAAAACTATCCTGTACTTCATCACTAAACAATAGATGTTAGAGATGTATTTATTATCTCCTATTTGGACTGATATCATTAATTTTAATGTAACATAATAATAGGTTTAGTGGATTAATCAAATTAATTTAATTGATTCTCTACTAAGGGATTGGCCCTACCAGGTTTTCGGACATCGAACCCCCATGGGAGGAGGCACCCACTCCAGACCGAGCCCGGGGGGCCGGGCCCGCGAGGTTTTCATTTTTTTTTTTTTTACTATCGCAAAATCTAAGAATGCTATTTTAAAAAATGAAATCTCATAGGTAACTCATTCATATAGCAAGTAATAGAAGCAATCTGTAGGCCTATTACAAATCGAAGGCAGGTAAATTAAAACAATTCAAACTTACCATAAGAGGGACTTCCCTGATGGTCCTGTGGCTAAGACTCCACGGTCCCAGCACAGGGGGAGCAGGTTCAATCCCTAGTCAGGAAAGTTGATCCTACGTGCTGCAACTAAGATCCAGCACAGCCAAATAAATATCTTAAAAAATTTACCATACAAGTTAAAAACCTTTGCTAAGATGTTTGTGTGAGATGGTGCGTCTTGGAATATGCTGTTGAGATGAGCACACAGGCTGATGGGTGACAACCCTGATACCTGTCCGGCATGGTTGATCCAGGACCATAAAGGCTATGGAACAATGTTTGTACCTGAATGGGTATGTGAAAGTATGAATTATAAAAATAAGTGGTAAAATGAGTGATACATATACATCCAAGTTCAAGTATGTGCACAGAAATGTCAGAGGGAGCTTCATTTGTAGGATGAGGGCAGCTTCATTTGTGCAGGATAAATCAACATGTCAGAGATGTTGAGTGTGTTAAAGTTTAGCATGTTACTTTTACTGTGTATTCACTTTTATTATAGTTTAAAAATATCTAAAAGAGATGCACTTAAAAAAATAGAACCCCATTTCTCACTTAGATTGGCACATATGATAAAGTTGATAACTCGAAGGTTTGGCAAGGACATGGGGAAATCAGCACTGACTTGTATTGTTTATGAGAACATACACTTGTAGAAATCATGGAGAGAAATTTGGCAGTTTTAATACATTTCTTGGGACTTTTCCCAAATATGTGCAAAAATATATATGTAAAATGCTTTTAATTATAGCACTGTATATACTCACAAAAATTAGAAACTCTCTAAGTGTCCCAAACTGTAGGGATTTAAAAATAATTTACAATATGCATATACTGTAGATTAATATGTAAATGATTAAAAGAATGGATATATTTGTAAGTATTGATTGGAGATGTTTCTAAGATACTTTATTAAGCAAACAGGACAAAGTAGAAACCAATAATGTATAAAATTCTATTTTTATGTTTGAGAGATAAAAGATAATACATCTATATGAAAAATTTCACAGCAGACTACTGGTACAGGTTACTTCTGGGATGTTGGTTGGGGGACCTGAAGTGAAAGACAGATTTACACTTCAAATTTTTCTTGTACTATTTCATGTTTTCTTCATAGTTATAATGAATTTTCAAATATAAATTTAAAAATATGAAAGAACTCCAGTGTTTTTATAAACAAAATTTGAAAAACACTTTGCAAAGTATTTATTTTTTGAATAACATGGTGGAAATTCAGAGAATGGAATATCACTTTCAGGTTTCCTGCTTTACAAGTCAGAAGGTTTTGAAATACACAAATCTCAAAAAATGAAATTTCAAAGATTTTTTTGTGATACAATATCATCAAGAGAGAAGAAGATGATTTAATTCCAGAAGAACCTAGAATGGCTGAGAATTAGGTGGATGAAGCCCTTTAGAATTCAGTGGGTGGGTGAGGGAATTTTGTAGGTGCTTTTGTGACCCCTAGATTCCCCCACCAGAATCCCACAGAATTGCTTGGAGCCCCATTTTGTTAGGCAGTAAATTGCTATCATATGGTGGCACGCTGTCTCCTGGGCTTGTATCATCAAGGTACACATTCTGTAACTCTTTGTAGTTGAGATGTGAAGAACATCTCTATGATTTTAATTATTATTTTCCTATCTAAAAGGACTTTTTAATTTTCTTTGTGTACATTGTGAAAAGGCATGAACAGTATAGATAGTGCTAGAATAATAGAGAAGTAAAAAAAAATTCCATGGCTCAAAGATAGCTTCCTCTCTTCTGTAGTTTTTTTGTTTGTTCACTCTTTTAATTTGACATGATCATCCTATCTATACAGTTTAATTTCTTGTTCAGACAGGCCAAAGGAGTGCTCTTCGGGACCCTGCACTACAATAAAGATGGAAGAGGGCCAGGATTATTGTTATCATTAAATAGCTACAAGCAACCAAAACAGTTATAAAACTTCTCAGTAAAAAATGGTAACAGATTATTGAAGGTTGATTTGAAGAGTCGAACTGACAGGGGAACATGGATATGAAAATTAAATTCAGGGACTAGAAGGGCTCTTGGTTTACCATATGTGACAGCTTTCCAACTTGCAAGAAGGGAGACTGATCATTTGTTTCCTTGGTTCATGTGTTTGCAGCCACAGCTCTTCCTGATCTGGCAGAGTCACTGCAGTGGGGAAAAGAACATGTGCTAAATCAGCCTTGGTGAAATCAATCTAGAGGTACTTCGACTTCAAATAACAGAGAATCCAATAGTGGATTAAACAAATAAGAGTTTAGTTTCCTCATGTGATAAGACTTCTGGAGGTAACCTGCTTCAAAGAGTAGATGATACGGGGTGGGCACTTTGTGATTCTTCATGAGTGCTTCTGAGGTAGGAAAATACAAAGGGCAGCACCAGCCAAAAACCTTCCTTTTATGACATCAAAAGCTATCTCAGAACCCCCAGGTCTTCTTATTTCTCAGTGGCCAAATTATGTCAAATGGCACCCTGAGCTGCCAGAAAGTTTAGGAAGAAAGGGATTTTATTCATGACATTGCTGCCTCACACAAAATGGGGTTCTGTTGTGGAAGAAGTGGAAAATAGGTGTTGTTAGACAGCTCACCTAGGGGACAGAGGTTATCCACTTCAAATTCCTTGTTTCCAACATCTGCATAGAATGAATCTTTTGTTTGCTCACTGGCCCAGAAGTAGGTGCTGTAGCAGGTTGATGAGAATGGGTTTCCAGGTTGCACTGAACAAGGAGGCAGGCCAGCTGGAAGTAAGAATACTCCAGCCAACCAGGCATCACCTAGAAGAAGTAACTTAATCTCAAGAGACACCATCTTCCATCTAGGGGAATGGCCAGGTAATGTTCACCTGGAGCCCATGTGGAGCTCCTGTGGGAAAAGCCCATGCATAGGCTTTACTATTCAAGACCATCACAGTGTCATATACAGTCATTTGAGAGGTCAGTGGTCATTTCCTTTCCCTCCATTTTAATTCAACTTCAGAGGGTTAAGCTCTGGGGAAGGGAGAAGGTGTGAGAGAAAGCAGAGTACACTCTTCACCCTTAGACTGCAGAAGAGACACTGACCAGGTGAGAGAACTGAGTTTTGGGTGGCATCTGGACTGAATCTTGTAAACCTAAATCAAACTGTATTGATTGATATGAATACCTGATAATCATGGCATCAAGCTGAGATATTGTAAGGGAACTACTAGTCACTAGAAGAGGTGGATCGGACAAATCACAGCAACAGCAACTGTTCTAAACTGAATTGTTTCCCCCTTGGCCCCCTAAAATGTATGTTGTTCTAACATTTAGTACTTGTGAATGTCACCTTATTTGGAAATGGGGTCTTTGCAGATGCAATTACATTTAAAATCATACTGAATTAAGTTGAACCCTGATCTAATATGGTTGAAATCCTTATAAGAAGAGGGAAAATTGGACCCAGAGACACACAGGGAGAACGCCATGCTAAGACAGAGGTAGAGACTGGAATGATTCAGGTGTAAGAAGAAAAAGTCAAGGACTGACAATCACCATTACAAGCTAGTAAGAGACAAGGAAAGTCTCTATACAGAGTCTTAGAGGGAACATAGCTTTGCTGTGTTCCTTGTGTTCTTCCCTCCCTTGATTTTGGACTTCTAACCTCCCCAACCATGAGAGAACAAATTTCGTGGGATTAAGCCACCTCAGTTTGTGTTGCTTTGTGATAGAAGCCCTAAAACACTTGTCATGTCCGATTCTTTGTGACCCCATGGACTGTAGCCCGCCAGGCTCCTCTGTGCAAGGCCAGCACAGAGAAAAAAAAAAAAGCAAGCTGGGCATTCAGGCAGAGAAAGATTTATTATAGGAAGAAAGAAAGAAAGTGGCTGGCTTTAGAGAAAAACCAGTGCTTGCTGAGCCCTTTGTGAACAACCCTAACACAGTGTCCATGGGATTGTGCAGGCAAGAACACTGGAATGGGTTGCCATGCCCTCCTCCAGGGGCTCTTCCCAACCCGGGGATCAAACTTGTGTTTCCTGTGTTGCAGGCAGATTCTTTGCTGTCTGGGCCACCAGGGAAGCCCCAAGAAACTAATGCAGCAGCCAAAAGAGTAGGGGAAATGATGTTTACATGTACATTGCTAATGACACGAGAATGCTTATAGAACCAATACTTTACAGACCAAAGTTGATTTGTCACTGACTTTTTTTCTTTTTAAAACTTAATTTCAACATAACTGTGCCTCAACGTAACTTCCTCATGATCAATGCAAAGAAACAGAGGAAAACAATAGAATGGGAAAGACTAGAGATATCTTCAAGAAAATCAGAGATGCCAAGGGAATATTTCATGCAAAGATGGGCATAATTAAGCACAGAAAAGGTATGGACTTAACAGAAGCAAAAGATATTAAGAAGAGGTGGTAAGAATACACTGGAGAACTATATAATAAAGATCTTCATGAACCAGATAATCACGATGGTGTGATCACTCACCTAGAGTCAGACATCCTGGAATGTGAGGTCAAGTGGGCCTTAGAAAGCATCACTACGAACAAAGCTAGTGGAGGGGATAGAATTCCAGTTGAGCTATTTCAAATCCTGAAAGATGATGCTGTGAAAGTGCTGCACTCAATATGCCAGCAAATGTGGAAAACTCAGCAGTGGCCACAGGACTGGAAAAGGTGTTTTCATTCCAATCCCAAAGAAAGGCAATGCCAAAAAATGTTCAGATACCTCACAATTGCACTCATCTCACATGCTAGCAAAATAATGCTCAAAATTCTCCAAGCCAGGCTTCAGCAACACGTGAACCGTGAACTTCCAGATGTTCTGGATTTAGAAAAGGCAGAGGAGCCAGAGATCAGATTACCAGCATCCGCTGGATCAACGAAGAAGCAAAACAGTTCCAGAAAAACATCTATTTCTGCTTTATTGACTATACCAAAGCCTTTGATTGTGTGGATCACAACAAACTGTGGAAATTTCTTAAAGAGATGGGAATACCAGACCACCTGACTGCAACAGCTAGAACTGGACATTGAACAACAGACTGGTTCCAAATAGGAAAAGGAGTACATCAGGGCTGTATATTGTCACCCAGCTTATCTAACTTATATGCAGAGTACATCATGTGAAATGCCAGGCTGGATGAAGAACAAATTGGAATCAATATTGCCAGGAGAAATATCAATAACCTCAGATATGCAGATGTCACCACCCTTATGGCAGAAAACTAAGAAGAACTAAAGAGCCTCTTGATAAAAGTGAAAAAGGATAGTGAAAAAGTTGGTCTAAAACTCAACATTCAAAAAACTAAGATCATTTCATCTGGCCCCATCACTTCATCACAAATAGATGGGGAAACAATAGAAACAGTGACAGACTATTTTTTGGGGCTCCAAAATTATTGCAGATGGTTACTACAGCCATGAAATTAAAAGATGCTTGCTCCTTGGAAGAAAAGCTATGACCAATCTAAGGCAGAACATTAAAAAGCAGAGACATTACTTTGCCAACAAAGGTCCATCTAGTCAAAGCTATGGTTTTTCCAGCAGTCGTGTATGAATGTGAGAGTTGGACTATAAAGAAAGCTGAGCACAGAGGAATTGATGCTTTTGAACTGTAGTGTCGGAGAAGACTCTTGTGTGTCCCCTGGATTGCAAGGAGATCAAATCTGTCAGTCCTAAAGGAAATCAGCCCTGAATATTCATTGGAAGGCCTGATGCTGAAGCTGAAACTCCAATACTTTGTCCACCTGATGCTAAGAAGTGACTCATTGGAAAAGACTCTGATACTGGAAAAGAGCGAAGGTGGGAGAAGAAGGGCATGAGAAGAAGGGCATGACAAAGGATGAGATGGCTGGATGGCATTACTGACTTGATGCACATGAGTTTGAACAAGCTCTGGGAGTTGGTGATGGACGGGGAAGACTGGCATGCTGCAGTCCATGGGGTTGCAAAGAGTTGAACGTTACTGAGTGACTGAACTGAACTGAACTGTGCTTGCAGAAGTATATTCATACTGGTTAATAGAATTCAATTTAATTTAACCACACAATTTGGACCAAAAAACTTGGTACATGGTTTTCTTTAAAAGAGAAAGAAAAAGGATTTTCAATCTTATTTATTTTTCATCTATTACAAATGTGTATAAAAGAGCCTCCACTGAATGTTACTAAAGCAAGCAGTATAAATCTTGAGAAATGCAACTTTGGTTTATCTCTGAAAAAACATGTATTGTACTGTGAATGTTTATGAAATTGGTGCAACAAAATGTTGTGGTAACATTTCAAAGCCAGTTCATGAAGTTCAGTAATGCATATTGACAAGGCTGAAGAGAGTCTATGTATACATGTGAAAATATAAAAGCTATCCAATCTAGCTAATATTGTCACTGACTATTTAATGTCTTCCCCCTTACTTGGGGCTAAGTAGAAAATATCCTTCAATTGCCTTGAATTTTTTCCTAAGACAGAAACTTACTAGGCTGTTCTTGCTTAGAGATTATACGGTGCTTTTGTTTTTATTGTTTAGCCTTTTTTTTTTTTTTTTTTTGGATTTATTTATTTATTTATTTGTTTTTTTAAAATTTTGCTTAACTTTACAATATTGTATTGCTTTTACTATACATCGAGATGGATCTGCCACCAGTATACACGCGTTCCCCATCCTGAACCCTCCTCCCTCCCCCCTCCCCACACCATCCCTCCAGGTCATCCCAGTGCTCCAGCCCCAGGCATCTGTTATCGGGCATCATACCTAGACTGACGACTCGTTTTAGATAAGATATTATACATATTTCAATGCTATTCCCCCCAATCATCCCACCCTCTCCCGGTCCCAAAGTCCAAAAGTCTGTTCTATACATCAGTGTCTCTTTTGCTGTCTCGTAAATAGGGTTATTGTTACCATCTTTCTAAATTCCATATATATGCGTTAGTATACTGTATTTGTGTTTCTGTTTCTGGCTTACTTCACTCTGTATAATAGGCTCCAGTTCCATCCACCTCCTTAGAACTGATTCAAATGTATTCTTTTTAATGGCTGAGTAATACTCCATTGTGTATATGTACCACTGGTTTCTTATCCATTCATCTGTGGATGGACATCTAGGTTGCTTCCACGTCTTGGCTATTGTAAACAGTGCTGCTATGAACATTGGGGTACACGTGTCTCTTTCAATTCTGGTTTTCTCAGTGTGTATGCCCAGCAGTGGGATTGCTGGATCATCGATCAGATCAGATCAGATCAGATCAGATCAGTCGCTCAGTCGTGTCCGACTCTTTGCGACCCCATGAACCACAGCGCGCCAGGCCTCCCTGTCCATCACCATCTCCCGGAGGTCACTCAGACTCACATCCATCGAGTCAGTGATGCCATCCAGCCATTTCATCCTCTGTCGTCCCCTTCTCCTCCTGCCCTCAATCCCTCCCAGCATCAGAGTCTTCTCCAATGAGTCAACTCTTCGCATGAGGTGGCCAAAATACTGGAGTTTCAGCTTTAGCATCATTCCTTCTAAAGAAACCCCAGGATTGATCTCCTTCAGAATGGACTGGTTGGATCTTCTTGCAGTCCAAGGGACTCTCAAGAGTCTTCTCCAACACCACAGTTCAAAAGCATCAATTCTTCGGCCCTCAGCCTTCCTCACAGTCCAGCTCTCACATCCATACATGACCACAGGAAAGACCATAGCCCTTTTTTGAGGAATCTCCATACTGTTCTCCAAAGTGGCTGTACTAGTTTGCATTCCCACCAACAGTGTAAGAGGGTTCCCTTCTCTCCGCACCCTCTCCAGCGTTTATTGCTTGTGGACTTTTGGATAGCAGCCATTCTTAATTAGGAACACAGAGCTTATTAGAGAAAAGGCATGCACTGTTTCTCAAACTTTCTTAACACTACCTGAGTGAGGATATCGTTAACTCTGTCTCTTATCTATTCTTCTCTCTTTTTCCAAGAAGCAGAAAATTTTCTTTTCACAGGCTTAAAACCATTGATCTTTTTACTCTTTTTTCTTTTTTTTTGAAAGAGAAGGTAAAAAAATTTATTACTGATTTTAGAAATCATTCCTGGAAGGTTGACCTTAAGACTGCAGATGTTAGATGTTATAAACAAGCTCTGTAAGATCACTTAAAAAGCAGTCATGTTGGAAGTTCCCTAGCAGTCCAGTGGTTAGGACTTGGCACTTTCACTGCCATGGGCCCAGGTTCAATCCCTGTTTGGGGAACTAAGATCCCACAAGCTGTGCTGCTGCTGCTGCTGCTAAGTCGCTTCAGTTGTGTCCGACTCTGTGTGACTCCATAGACAGCAGCCCACCAGGCTCCCCCATCCCTGGGATTCTCCAGGCAAGAACACTGGAGTGGGTTGCCATTTCCTTCTCCAATGCATGGAAGTGAAAAGTGAAAGTGAAGTCTCTCAGTCGTGTCCGATCCTCAGTGACCCCAAGGACTGCAGCCTTCCAGGCTCCTCTGTCCATAGGATTTTCCAGGCAAGAGTACTGGAGTGGGGTGTCATTGCCTTCTCCAGATCTTTTTACTCTTATTGCAAAATTGTACATGAGGAAAAGTTAAAGCAGCTCAGTTGCCCATGGTGTTCTTATTCTATTAATAAGACTGTTGACTCTTGTGGGTGTGGTCATCATCTATTCTCCTATCTCATTAACAAGTCAACATACTTGGATATCTGGATGAGTAGGGAAGGTAGGTAAGAAGCTAATGCTTACAGAGGATTCAGGGCATTCACAGAGTATCTGCGCTACATATTTTATTTTATTTGAAGTTTCCTAGCTTACCTCTTTCAGTATTTTGCAACTTGCCTCCTACTTCTTACACAACTTTATAATTTTTCCTAAACATTTTAAATCATTTTTTAACACAATAGAATTTGTCAGTTTTGAGTGTACTATGCTTTACTCACTTTTTTTTTGTACTTCAAAAAATGCTAAATCAAATTTTAGCAAATCACTTTGTGAGTGAGTTCTCTGACAATCAGTATTTTTAAAAAATAGAAATGATTTGATGAATTCTTATATAATGACACTGCAGATTGTTGGCTTAAAAATTTTTTTTAATGTGGACATTTGACTTGTTTAAAAGTGGAATACTTATATAATCATGGTACACTAATTATATTAGGGTATTTCTTCATATCCTAAAGTCTATGCCATGGAAATATATTTGTCATTTGGAGGATGTTTGAGATATTTATTACTGTAGACACATTTTTAATTGGAAAGCATAAAACTACTTGTTAAAACTGAATTCTTACAAAATTCAAGTTAATATTTAACACATGAAACAAAGAAACCCTTAGTGCTGAAGTTTCAGCATAAAAAATTTGCTTTAAAGTTTTCTGAACTTAATTTGAACCTTTATTTTCATTTAGGTGCCATTAAAGAATCTGAAAGGGGAGTGCAAGAAAGATTGTTTGAAATTTGCATCTAAAACAACTTAGCCACTTTAACCCTTTGAATGGATGCCCCAGACAGAGCTAGGAAACAATAAACTCAAGAGAGAGCTCAATTCAGTTCAGTCGTTCAGTCTTTTCTGACTCTTTGTGACCCCATGGACTACAGCACGCCAGGCTTCCCTGTCCATCACCAACTCCTGGAGCTCACTCAAACTCATGTCCATCCAGTTGGTGATGCCATCCCACCATCTCATGCTCTGTCACTCTCTTCTCCTCCTGCCTTCAATCTTTCCCAGCATCAGGATCTTTTCCAATGAGTCAGTTCTTCACATCAGGTGGCCAAGAGAGAGTTAGGAGAGATAACTATTTCTGGAACCCCTGCCCCTCTGGCATTTCTTCTTTTCCTGCCTCATGAGAGAGGGCCCATTTTTGTTGGCTCCGTGGTAAAGAACACATTTGCAAAGCAGGAGACAGGAGTTTGATCTCTGGGCCGGGAAGATTCCCTTGAAGGAGGAAATGGCAACCCACTTCAGTATTCTTGCCTGGAAGATCCCATGGACAGAGAAGCCTGGTGGGCCACAGTCCCTGGGGTTGAAAAAGAGATGGGCACGATGACAACAGCAACGGGTGTCTTGAAAACAGGATGGGTGGTGAGACTGGTAACGAAGAGCAGAGATACGAGAGTTTTGTCTCCCTGGTTTTTCTTTTCATATCTTTTCCTCTCTTGGTTACTGACGCTGTCACCAGCTCATGACGCTTGGCATGATTTTCATGACATCCCCTTCTCCCCAGTTATCCATATCCTGTTATCAGTATCCAAGTCTGATTTACCTCTTTTGCAGGGAAATTTGTCCCTTCCTCTCTATCCCTTGGAATTGTTCACAAAAACGATGACAACATGCTCTCCATCCAGGCCTTGACTCCAATCTACATTTCATGCCAATATTAGAGAAATCACCCCAAACCACAAATAAGACTATGTTATACCTTCTTTGGAAGGAATGATGCTAAAGCTGAAACTCCAGTACTTTGGCCACCTCATGCGAAGAGCTGACTTATTGGAAAAGACTCTGATGTTGGGAGGGATTGGGGGCAGGAGGAGAAGAGGACGACAGAGGATGAGATGGCCGGATAGCATCACTGACTCAATGGACGTGAGTCTGAGTGAACTCTGGGAGTTGGTGATGGACAGGGAGGCCTGGCATGCTGAGATTCATGGGGTTGCAAAGAGTTGGACATGACTGAGCAACTGAACTGAACTGATACCTGCTTAAAAAAATTTAGAGGATTCTCACTGCCTTTAGGATAAATCTTTAGTTCCTAGAGCTGGTCCTTAAACTCATGTTAAACCTCTACTTAATCACTGAGTTTGGAGTAGTCACGGGTACAACTCTAGGGGGCGCTGTTCACAGGTTATCTTTGTGCCTGATGCTCCTTCTGCCTGAAATGCCTTTCCTTGGGCTTTCCCTTCTTTTAATACACAACCTTTCTTGAGTTTCTCTAAATACTTCCCTTCCCTGAAAAGAGTTCTTCCTGTGTCACCTCTACCCTGTATGAATTTCTTTCATATGTGCTTAGTCGATCAGTCGTGTCCTACTCTTTGCGACGCTATGGACTATAGCCTACCAGGCTCCTCTGTGCATGAGGATACTCCAGGCAAGAATATCGGAGTGGGATGCCATGCCCTCCTCCAAGGATCTTCCCAATCCAGGGATCAAACCCAGGTCTCCCACATTGCAGGCAAATTCTTTACCATCTGGGCCACCAGAGAAGCCCTTCTTTCATACAGTCTACAACAATTCAATGATTCCTATTTTTCTACATAACTTCTCTACTGTCTGAGCCTCTGTCCCTTAGTAAAGCGTAAGCCCCTTGAAAAAAGAGGCTGTTTTATTTGTTTTCACATTCTGAGCACTTAGAACATTGCCTGATGCATGGAGGTAATTAATATTTGGTATGAGTACAAGTGAATGAATGCATGCAATACAATTAACTTTGCATTGGTGAGGAAATTCTAATTTACCTCTTTAAATTTTCTCCATGTATATTTGGAGTGTTTCTTTCTATAATAGCGTCGGTCCCATTCTAACATCCTAACCTGTCCCTTCTGATTGTTTTCTAGTTCCATTGCCTGGTAACTGCTCTCTCTAGCAGGACGTGGCTTTCTCCTGGAGCAAATATTATCTGCCACTGAACACTGTTTTCTCTATTGGATCATATGTTCTTTCCTTGTGGAGACAACCAAGAGTTTACTATGGCTGTAGTGCAGTTGGCAACTGTCAGAATCAAAACTCATTAATAAAAAAATGATAATGCTTCAAAGCACATTACATTACTCCTTCAAAGGCCTTTGTGAACATTATCTTATTAATCATCACAATAGCTCAGGGGAAGATAAACATTGTGGGTTATCTTACCTAGATCATATTTGGAAGGACTTTTTTTCTTGTTATTGTTTGATTGTGCTATGAAATCTGGAGAGCAATTATCATATTGGCTATTTGGATATAATTTGATATGCTGATGTAAAAATTTCTCTGGATCAGTGAGGTGGTTTTTATTTCTTTTAGATATCTCACCGGGACTCTTGTCAAATTCTTTCCAGAGAGTGAAGCAAAGAATAACAAGCAAAAGACTCTGAAATTTCTGTTCAAGGATTGAAATTTGCTGGATAGCTTGAGGCTCAATAACCCATTGATTCATGATCTAGAAATCAAAAAATGAATTACTGCACTCATGTAGGTGTTGAGTAATTATTGAAAGACTGAATGATGTACTGATTTATAATCTGAAAGTTTAAAGGAGTGAGCTTATGTAGGAAATTAGAATATTAGTCAGGAATTCTATTAGTAACGGATATCAATGGGTAAAAGAGAATCTTTTAGGAAAGGAATTTTACTTAGAAAACTGGTTTAAAAAATTACTTAGCAGTTCTTTCTGCACCTCACCTCCAACATCTTAGTTTTACTTTTCTCATAACACTTGTCACTCGTTTGTGTATTTGTTGACAACTTTATTTTCCCTTCTGGAGCAAGGAAAAGTATTGGGTGCTGTCATAACGTTGGGGCTGTTGAATTGCAAAATATTATCTAGAGAAATCTTTCATAAAAAAAATTGAAAGGAAGATGGCTTCAATTTCAGAACTATAAGAAGAGATTGTTTAATTCTAGGGCCCTATATTCAAATGCAATGACAGATATTCCCAGCGAGCCTTGTATGAAGAATTTGACATCTTTTAACGTCTCAGCAACAAACTGTACAGCCTCTGGAAGAGATGTCACAGATGACATTGGCACTTTCTACATTCTAAGATGGTGCCTTCCATCATGGGACTGTCCAGGGTGCAGTGGTCATTGGTGCAACTATACCTCTGTCATCTTTGGTCAAGTGTGCTGGGGGAAGACTTTATGAAGTTTACCTCAAATTTCTTTCCAGTCCAGGCAAACATTTCTGACTTTTTAGATTCTGTCAACTTCTGCCTAGTCTTTTAAGTCTATGGGAATCAAACACTTCTTAAATCAAGTGCAGGGATTTTCTCAACACAATAATTTTGTGGCAACAAGGTGTGGAGCTGAGTGGAAGGGTGGACATTTCTCTTGTCTTGTAGCTTGCCTTTCTGGTTGAACACAACACAGTGTCCATGGACACCTTTTCTTCCCATGCTTAGTGTTCCTCCAGGCAGTGTTGATTCCTGGAATTCAATCTGAATAAACCCTTAAAACCTTTCTCCAACTCCCGAATAATTGGAACCCACTGTTGAGAAATGCCTGAGTAGAACATGTAGGCTCCTATATGCTGATTTTTAAGATAGAGCGATAAGACACATTAAGTCTTGTTCATTCTTGCCTTTTCTCTTTCAGTGAGAAAGTTGGTGCTGACATCCTATAGAAGAAGCAGAATCGAGAGGATTACAAGTGGTTCTGGAGTCCAGTCAGTAATAATATGGACCTACCATTCCGTTATTCTGTGGAGGCAAGAAACTTAGCCAATGACTCCCCAGGAAAATGATAATGCTTTAAAAATGAAATGCAGATCCTTTATCTAAATCTAGTTCCCTCAGCTTCAGCTCATGAACTTTGCACTTGGTAGTGCTTACACCAGCATCAATTTCATTCTTTAACAAAATAACATTGTTTTGATAAAATGCCAGTGCCTCAGTTGTCCATGTTTTGCATAGCAATTACAAATTTTAAATTGAAATATAGTTGATTTACAATGCTGAGTTAGTTTCAGGTGTACAGCAAAGTGATTCAATTATATAAATATGTATTTGTTCTTTTTTTAAAAAACTTTCTCATCCATTATAGGGTATTGCAAGCTTGAGAATAGTTCCTTGTGTTATACTGTAGGTCCTTGTTAGTCATCTATTTTATATATGCAGCATGTGCTCAGTTGTTGTGTCCCACTCTTTGTGGCCCCATGGACTGTAGTCTGCCAGGTTCCTCTGTCCATGGGATTTTCCAGGCATGAGCACTGGAGTGGGTTGCCATTTCTTCTAGGGGGTAATATTCTTGCCTGGAAAATTCCATGGACAGAGGAACCTGGAGGGCCACAGTCCAAGGGGTTGCAAGGAGTTGGACACAACTGAGCGTGTGCACACACACACACACACACACACACTCTAGAGAATCTTCCAGACACAGGAAGATTAAGATTATGTGTTTCTTAAGTCTTATGTATTGATAAGCAGGTTCTTTGCCACTAGCACCACCTGGGAAGTCCAAATTTACATACTGCTGCTGCTGCTGCTAAGTCACTTCAGTCGTGTCTGACTCTGTGTGACCCCGTAGACAGCAGCCCACCACGCTCTGCCTTCCCTGGGATTCTCCAGGCAAGAACACTGAAGTGGGTTGCCATTTCCTTCTTCAATGCATGAAAGTGAAAAGTGAAAGTGAAGTCGCTCAGTCGTGTCTGACTCTTAGCGACCCCATGGACTGCAGCCCACCAGGCTCCTCCGTCCATGGGATTTTCCAGGCAAGAGTACTGGAGTGGGGTGCCATTGATCTATATTTTAATCCCCAACTCCTAATTTATCCCTCTCCTCCCTCCCCTTTGGTAACAATATGATTGTTTTCTAAGTCTGTAGGTCTGTTTTGGTTTGTAAATAAATTTGTTTGTATCCTTTTTTAGATAACACATATAAGTGATATCAGATGATATATCTTTCTGTAGCTGGCTTATTTCACTCAGTATGATAATCTCTAGGTCCGTCCATGTTGCTGCAAATGGCATTGTTTCATTATTTTTCATGGCTCAGTAATATTACATTGTGTATATCAACACATCTTCTTTATTCACTCATCTGTTGATGGACACTTAGGCTACTTCAATGCCTAAGCTAGTGTGAGTATGCACAGCAGTTTTGGGTACTCACAGCCATGATGACTGTGCCTGTTGTTCTGATGAGTCTGTTGAACAGAGACATCCCCAACACTGAAACGTCTCTCAGAGGGATTTCTGTAACTTTAGTGGGGGTTACAGAACTCTCTGTATAACTTGATATTCAATGGACTTTTTTCTAGAGTGGTGGAACCCTACTTAAGAGGAAAATCTTAGAGTTGGGTGATGGTGTGGGTGGAGGAGATCAAGAAATTGATGACAAGTAGGCAAGGCAACCAGTTCCCACGTCCTTTTCCATTATGTTAGCATTCCTGGTGATTGATCTTCTCTGTCTTGAGGTGGGTAATCTGTAATCACCAAATCATGTGTTTTCTAGAACTCTTGAAGCTATTCCTTGGAAACCTAGGCAATCACAGTTTGAAAGCCACTATAGCAAAGCTTGAGCTTGCTAACCAGAACTATGTAATTAAGAGAAAGGGATTTTCAAAAACGGTTCACTTTCCTTCTAAAAGATACAAATCTCTCCTAATCTAGATGAAACATTGAACCTATGAAGCTTGGATTTTAGAGGTGATGAGTTTGGGATTTAAGTATCCATGACCTTTCCTGAGAAGGAAAACTTGTACTTGCATTGTGATTCTGTTCCATGTCTTTGAGATAGACTTTGTTTGATTTATTGGGTCAATTCTTATCCTTCTGCATTGCCAAATTAATTGCAAAGTGGGTGTGGGGAGAGTTGATGGGGTTGATATGTTTTAACATCAACTGTGGGACCCAGTTGGAGTCCAGCAAGCTTCTTTTGCACGCCTTGGTTTCCTCTCCCTCCCCCTGTACCTAGTCCCCTTCCCCCTACCCTCCACCACTTCTGCCCTCTCCCTGGTTCTAGCTCTGATGGGGCAGTAACTTAGCCTCTTAGGGTTCAATTTTCTGTTCTATAAAATAAACAGCTGCTGGATGGAGCTAATCAATAAGGCCTTCTTAGTTGCTGACCATTGTTGATTAGGTGGAGTCTGATCACCCGTAGCCATACAGCCATGTCGGCAGTGCCCTGTGTAAGCCTGCAGCCCACTGTCCTCTCAGATTCCCGTGAACCTGACCCTGGAGTTGTGCAACACGGGGGCCCCATGTGGGGAGACTTAAAAGGTGTGACCAAGTTTTACCTCAGCCTTAAAACATCCTTCCTTTCCAGATACTTTGAAATGTTGCCATTGGAGACCCATGCTTAAATATTATTCTCTTCAGTGTGAGTCTTGGACAGATAACACATAAAATCATTAACAAAGTTATGTGAATTGCTTGTATTTCCTCCACGACAGGAAAACCTTAGAGAAGTCTGAGAGTGCTGGATAGATGCATAGGGAAAGAAGCACTTCCTTCTACCCTCTCGTGTTCTGTGGCCCAGCTTGAGAGTTAAGCTAACATAAGACTGACCAACAAGAAAAAAATACAAATTTTATTTAATATCCAATATTAAAAACATTTTCTTTAAATATTTAACTAATATTTTAATAATAAAATATTTATTTTAATATTTATATTTATATTTAATATTTTATTTAATATTTTGAAGACTTACACAGGAGTCTTCAAAAGGAAAATGAAGACCTAAAAAAATCATTAGGCCCCAAAGCTTACATACTGTTTTATTTATTTTTAAATTTATTTTTATTTTTTAAATTTAATTTTATTTTTTAACTTTACAATATTGTATTGGTTTTGCCATATATCAAAATGAATCTGCCACAGGTATACATGTGTTCCCCATTCTGAACCCTCCTCCCTCCTCCCTCCCCATACCATCCCCCTGGGTCGTCCCAGTGCACCAGCCCCAAGCATCCAGCATCGTGCATCGAACCTGGATTGGCGACTCGTTTCATATATGATATTATATATATTTCAAATATGTATAATATCCCATTCTCCCAAATCATCCCACCCTCTCCCTCTCCCACAGAGTCCAAAAGACTGTTCTATACATCACTGTCTCTTTTGCTGTCTTGTATACAGGATTATTGTTACCATCTTTCTAAATTCCATATATATGCATTAGTATACTGTATTGGTGTTTTCCTTTCTGGCTTACTTCACTCTGTATAATAGGCTCCAGTTTCATCCACCTCATTAGAACTGATTCAAATGTATTCTTTTTAATGGCTGAGTAATACTCTGTTGTATATATGTACCACAGCTTTCTTATCCATTCATCTGCTGATGGGAATCTAGGTTGCTTCCATATCCTGGCTATTATAAACAGTGCTGCAATGAACATTGGGGTACACATGTCTCTCAATTCTGATTTCCTCGGTGTGTATGCCCAGTAGTGGGATTGCTGGGTTGTACAGCAGTTCTATTTCCAGTTTTTTAAGGAATCTCCAATACTGTTCTCCATAGTGGCTGTACTAGTTTGCATTCCCACCAACAGTGTAAGAGGGTTCTCTCTTTTTCCACACCCTCTCCAGCATTTATTGCTTGTAAACTTTTGGATCGCAGCCATTCTGACTGGCATGAAATGGTACCTCATAGTGGTACCATTATGGGGGATAGTGACTAAGAAATATGTAGGGAAAACTAACAGAAGATGCCGAAGAATTGATTTGCATTTTTGATTTGCATTTCTCTGGTAATGAGTGATGTTGAGCATCTTTTCATGTGTTTGTTAGCCATCTGTATGTCTTCTTTAGAGAAATGTCTATTTAGTTCTTTGGCCCATTTTTTGATTGGGTCATTTATTTTTCTGGAATTGAACTGTAGGAGTTGCTTATATATTTTTGAGATTAGTTGTTTGTCAGTTGCTTCATTTGCTATTATTTTCTCCCATTCTGAAGGCTGTCTTTTCACCTTGCTTATAATTTCCTTTGTTGTGCAGAAGCTTTTAAGTTTAATTAGGTCCCATTTGTTTATTTTCACTTTTATTTCCAATATTCTGGGAGGTGGGTCATAGAGGATCCTGCTGTAATGTATGTCGGAGAGTGTTTTGCCTATGTTCTCCTCTAGGAGTTTTATAGTTTCTGGTCTTACATTTAGATCTTTAATCCATTTTGAGTTTATTTTTGTGTATGGTGTTAGAAAGTGTTCTAGTTTCATTCTTTTACAAGTGGTTGACCAGTCTTCCCAGCACCACTTGTTAAAGAGATTGTCTTTAATCCATTGTATATTCTTGCCTCCTTTGTCAAAGATAAGGTGTCCATATGTGCGTGGATTTACCTCTGGGCTTTCTATTTTTTTCCATTGATCTATATTTCTGTCTTTGTGCCAGTACCATACTGTCTTGATGACTGTGGCTTTGTAGTAGAGCCTGAAGTCAGGCAGGTTGATTCCTCCAGTTCCATTTGAAAAATCTCCAGAATGCAGGAATAGAAGGAACATATGCTATGCTAAGTCACTTCAGTCATGTCCCTCAACATAATAAAAGCTAAATATGACAAACCCACAGCATACATACTTTTTTTAAACAAAGATTGATAAATTGTGTGGTGGGACAAGACTATGGGCCTGGGCTATGGGCCATAAATTGTTGGACAGTGACTAAGAAATATGTAGGGAAAACTAACAGAAGATGCCGAAGAATTGATGCTTTTGAACTGTGGTGTTGGAGAAGACTCTTGAGAGTCCCTTGGACTGCAAGGAGATCCACCTAGTCCATTCTAAAGGAGATCAGTTCTGGGTGTTCTTTGGAAGGAATGATGCTAAAGCTGAAACTCCAGTACTTTGGCCACCTCATGTGAAGAGTTGACTCATTGGAAAAGACTCTGATACTGGGGGGGATTGAGAGCAGGAGGAGAAGGGGACGACAGAGGATGAGATGGCTGGATGGCATCACCAACTCTATGGACGTGAGTTTGAGTGAACTCTGGGAATTGGTGATGGACAGGAAGGCCTGGTGTGCTGCAATTTATGGGGTCACAAAGAGTCGGACACGACTGAGTGACTGAACTGAACTGAACTGAAAGTTATTTCATTTAAAAAAAAAAATTTTTTTTTTAAAAGCCATGCTGCTTGCCTTGTGAGATTTTAGTCCCCTGACTGGGGATTGAACCCGGAGCCTTGGAAGTTAAAGCATGAACCACAAGAACTACAGGAGAATTCCCAATAAAGGTTATTTTAGTAGGTTGGTTTGTACAAGGCCATTTTGGCATTGAGTCCCAGTCTGCACGATTAGAATATTCTTCCTGGCACAACAAAGATGCCTTTCTCATAGGAAATGTTATCACCTGCTTTTAGGTAGAAAAAGGGAGATCAGAGAATCTTTCCTCATCTGCTGTTTCTCAAGTGTCTTTAGCTCAAAATAATAGAAATTCCAAAGTGGCATATTTTGAGGTGGTGGAGAGGAGGTGGTGGTGAGGAAGGAGAAGTTGAATGAAGGCCTTTGAGCCAAAAATAACTGAATTCAAATGTCAGATCCATCCATAAGTTGTATGATCACTGGTTAATTGACTACTGAGAGTCCTTTGGACAGAAATGATCAAAACAGTCAACCTCTACTTTGGCCACCCGATGCAAAGAGCCAGCTCACTAGGAAAGACCCTGATGCTGGGAAAGATTGAAGGACAAAGGAGTAGGGGATGACAGATGAGATGGTTGGGTGGCATCACCGACTCAATGGACATGAGTCTGAGCAAACTTCTGGAGATGGTGAAGGACAGAGAAGTCTGCTGTCCTTCAGTTCACGTGGTCACACAGAGTCAGACACGAGGTAGTGACTGAACAACAGCAGCAAGGTTGCAGTACCTTCCCGTGGAGAGCAGCAGGGCTGAAAAGTGAGTGCACAGTATGCAAACTGCCTGGTGTGCAGCAGGTGTTCAACTACATAGAACTAAGACCTATTACTCTGCCATTTTTACCCACAGCAAAATCTGCAATTAAATGTTCTGACCATCCAGTTGAAAATGAAACTCAAACAGAAGCCTTGGTATTCAAGGGACAGACAGACACACCTTTCCACTTGAGGGACAACTTTTTATCTCGTCATCTTCTATGTCTGTGGCTCAGTTCGCTGGGATGCCAAAAGGTACTTGTTCTCTGATCTTCCTCACGCATCCTCCCATACCTCTGAGTTGTATGGCACATGTTTTGAAATGTGAAAATGGGGATGGCACACTAAACAGTAAACTCATTATGTTAAAAGCTCATTTCATTTTTTCCATTTGAATATGAGCCACAGTGCTGGAGAGTTCCTTTGTTTTTGTTAGAGTGGGTTCTCTCTTTCTATCTTTCTCTCTCTCTCTCTTTCTCTTTTATCTGTCTTCCATTAGGGAAATGTTTTTTTGATTGCTTACACCACTTCTTTTGTGGAAATAAGCATCTATTGTTCTATCAGAAAAAAAAAAAACAACAACAAAAAACCCAACACTGAAATAGCCATTTAGAACAATAAGAAGGAAGGAAAGCATTTTGGAGAAAAATAATTCCTTTCCCATATTTCTGTTAAGTTGTATATCTTGGAACTAGTTTTCCATTATAAGGAACTTCTCTTTTGTTTATGAGAAAAAGAAATCCCTAAGATAAACCACAAAGGAACTGTCCATTTTCCTAACTAATTTTCAAGCACGATGTAAAACTGCCATTAAGAATTGCTATGCCTTATTCAGTCCAATTAAAAAATATTTCTTTAGAAGTTACAAAAGATTTCCAAAACATGTTAGAGGATTCTTCTTTAAAAAGATGACTCCCCACGGGACTTGGAAATCAGATTTTTAAAACGTTTTTCTAAGTTGTCCCTGAAATTTAATCTTGAATACCATTATGGTGTCTTCTTATCAAAGGGTGCTTGACCCAGCTTTCAAGCAGTGTGATCTTGGAGGTGAGAGCTGGTCAGCATATTCAATTTGGAGATTTTACTAATTTTTGCATCTTTTATCTCAGTTCACTATATAGCTTGCCATGTAGATTCTCTTTATGATGATCATTTCCTTTCGTCCGTCTAAATGTTTTTATTTGTCATAGATTGTATAAATAACAAATTTTCTTTGCAGTGCTTGCCTGTGTCAGTGTTTTCCCTTAGCAAATAAAGTGTAACTTCTATGAGGCTGGAGTAGTCTGTATCTTATCCTTTGAAATTCCCTATGGGTCTTGGAGCTTCTCTGGTGGTTCAGTTGGTAGAGAATCTGGCTGCAGTGTGGGAGACTGGGGTTTGAATCCTGGGTTGGGAAGATTCCCTGGAGAAAGAAATGGCTACCACTCCAGTATTCTTGCCTGGAAAACCCCATGGACAGAAGAGCCTGGTGGGCTACAGTCCATGGTATTGCAAGAGTCAGACATGACTTAGTGACTAACCACTACACATGGGCCTTATTTCAATTTCTGGCCCCTTTGCAGCTGTACTTGTACTTGTCCATTTCTTGCTTGATAATCTGTTATCTCAATCTAATCCAGTAGAAAATTAAAAAGAGACTTGAGGCGCTCTACTCTCAATTTCAGCTATCAGGAAAGAATTTCCAAAGCAAAAGAGTTGCTTATTTCACTACCCCCTTTCCTCTTGATTAGGTATGAACTGTAAAAAGCAAACAGCAGAGCCCAGCCTAATGCTTTGAATTAAAGAAAGATTAAGCAGGTTTTCAGACCTTTCTGTACTGGATCTGTCAACTGTAGTTTCATTAACGCTCATTAAACTGGGAGGCAGATAGACATAGCTTTTGGATGGTTTGAAAAAAAAATACTTCCCTCTCTTAGAAGAAATAATCAATCAAGAAGAGGGAAGACTGGGAATTTGGGATTAGTTAATGCAAACTAATACATATAGAATGAATAAAACAACAAAGTCTTACTGTTTAGCACAGGGAACTATATTCAATATCTTGGGATAAACCATAATGGAAAAGAACAACATAAAAATAATGTATATATGTGTGTAACTGAATCATCTTGTTGTATGGCAGAAATGAACACAAATAACATTGCTAATCAATGATACTTTCATAGAAAAAAGGAATTGGCAGCATTTCTATTTTGCTGTTTAGTGTTGAATTTTTCTTAAAGAAGAGGATGATTCGATCACACAGACTTATCCAGGTTAGTCTGTTAGTATTCATCTGATCTAGCTGCTATTTCACGCAAGAGGAAGGCCCAGAGTACAAGTGGTTTATGAGGCCAGCAGCCAGCCAGAGGCGCAAACAGGACGTAATCCTTTGCCTCACTCCCCTTCTATCTTGATTCATCACTTGTCTTTGATAAATAAAAGGATTACCCCAGATACAGAGACAAACATAACCTCTTCCTTTTCTGATTCACCTCGGTTGCTTTATAAAATGAAGATGGCCCTTCTAATGAAAATATTTCCAATTTCCATGTGCAACTCATGGAATTTAATGTGGAGAGTTAGATCAAAATGTGAGGCACTGCAAGCTACTTAGCAGAAAGTTGTCATTTTAGATGTATTTTTGAGGTTAAAAAGAAAAAGACAATCATGAAGAGAGACCAGAAAAGTGAATATCTACCACTACTTCTTCCACTCACATCAGGTAGTACATTTGAATTTGTATGATAATGAAATATGATTTTTTTAAAAGATATAGAAAAAAAAAGGTCTGATGGAACCGAGTAACACAGGCTTGTTATTGTTCCCATCACCACAGTTTGAAAGGTGTGGCAGGAGAAATTAAACAGAGAAGCTCAGATAAAACACAATATTGATATTTGGCATGCTTAGATGAATTTCCACCCAAAGATATGAAATCCCTTTAACCACACTAATTATGCCTCCCCACCAAAGGCCAACTTTTGGCACAGCTGGGAAGCTGCTGGAGGTTGACTTTGGCATCTCTGGCCTTCTCTGGCTGTGCCCCTTTTCTTTTTTGTTAAAACTCTAGCTTCACAATACCTGTATCCTTAAACCTATCATTTATCACTACATCCACTAGCATCATTCCATCCTAAGCTACGTGATCCTCCTAACTGCAGAATTGCGATAGTCTCCAACCTTACTGATAGATTTGACCAAAGAAAAAAATTTTCATTTGAGGGCAACAGTGGTTGTGGTTGCCCTGGAAAGGTCATGTGCTGATTTGGGAAAAGGGGGAGGAGACTTACTTTTTACTATATTTCTTTTTGCGATGTTTAATTTTGTACTGTATTAGAGAATTGTATTTAAAAAAAAACCAACATTGTATATAATTTAAAAGTTTTTCTCATGAAAGGAGTTAGAACAATAACTTTATCTTGGTAATATATAGTTCAATTGCTCTCATGTTTCCTCAAAGGTGATTTGAGGACCCCCTAAAGACTCTTGAGAGTCCCTTGGACTGCAAGGAGATCCAACCAGTCCGTTCTGAAGGAGATCAGTCCTGGGATTTCTTTGGAAGGAATGATGCTGAAACTCCAGTACTTTGGCCACCTCATGCGAAGAGTTGACTCATTGGAAAAGACTCTGATGCTGGGAGGGATTGGGTGCAGGAGGGAAAGGGGACGACAGAAGATGAGATGGCTGGATGGCATCACTAACTCGATGGGTGTGAGTCTGGGTGAACTCTGGGAGTTGGTAATGGACAGGGAGGCCTGGCGTGCTGTGATTCATGGGGTCGCAAAGGGTCGGACACGATTGAGGGACTGAACTGAACTGCAGTAGGGCACATGCCATTGATTGTTAAGTAAACAGATTTCTTGGTGCCAAGCTGTTCAGACTGAATCAAAGTATCTCTGGGCACAGCCCAGGAATCTGCACTTTTAGATGCATCCCCCATCACACCCCAAGATACTCCACATACTTAGCTTTGAAAACCACTGAGCTAATAATCACTCCAGTCTCCCAAAAGTTACATTCTTCTTCTGCCTGACACACCCGGTCTTCTGATGTGTGGATGACAGATGTGGTTTAGTAGGAATGTTCATCAGTGATATTGAGAAAGCTTCTCCGTGTTTTAAGACGGAGGAAGAATAGTCTCTTTGTGGAATATTAAGCATTTGGAATTGAGTAATGGAGGTAATTTTTAAAATACTATATCTTTAACATATTAATTTAGCTTTTAACTTTTATTTTGCCCAGAAATTTTCATTGCTAAGAAGGCTAGGTCAGTGGAACAGGCTTGGCATGTGAAAACAGTCTTGAGTTTAAATCCTGATTCCATTCCTTATTAATTTGGTGATCTCTTAACTGTTCTTAGCTTCACTTTCCTCACTTGTATAATGGAGATCTCCTCATCCTCCTTTAGTGCATGCTCATTCATGTCCGACTCTGCAACCCCACGGACTGTAGCCCACCATGCTCCTCTGTCCATGGGATTTCCCAGGCGAGAATACTGGAGTGGTAGCCATTCCCTTCTCCAGGGGATCTTCCCAACCCAGGGATTGAACCTATGTCCCCTGAATCTCTTGCATTGCCAGGAGATTTCTTTACCACTGTGCCACCTGGGAAGCCCATAGTGGAGCTAGTAGTATATAAATTGAGGTATTATTCTGAGAAGTAAATAAGATAATGTGCTTCAGTTCAGTTCAGTCGCTCAGACATGTCCGACTCTTTGCTGCTGCTGCTAAGTCGCTTCAGTCGTGTCCGACTCTGTGCGACCCCATAGACGGAAGCTCACCAGGCTCCCCTGTCCCTGGGATTCTCCAGGCAAGAACACTGGAGTGGGTTGCCATTTCCTTCTCCAATGCATGAAAGTGAAAAGTCAAAGTGAAGTCGCTCAGTTGTGTCCGACTCTTAGTGACCCCATAAATTGCAGCACACCAGGCCTCCTTGTCCATCACCAACTCTTTGCGACCCCATAAATTGCAGCACACCAGGCCTCCTTGTCCATCACCAACTCCCGGAGTTCACTCAGACTCACGCCCATCGAGTCAATGAAGCCATCCAGCCATCTCATCCTCTGTCGTCCCCTTCTCCTCCTGCCCCCAATCCCTTCCAGCATCAGAGTCTTTTCCAATGAGTCAACTCTTCGCATGAGGTGGCCAAAGTACTGGAGTTTCAGCTTTAGCTTAGATAGTTGTACATACACAGTAGGTGTTCGAAACACATTCAGGGCATAAGCACTAAGGACCTTTATTAATTGTCTGCAGTGGGTGGGGTAAAGTAGTGAATAAAAGAGATACAGTTTTCATCTTTCAGAGAGTTTAAGTCAAAACAACTGATGTCAGACAGTAAAGAGAGAAAGAATTTACTGCTATGCTGGCATGATTTTTATATTTAATTATTTAGCAATTCAGTTACTTTGTATAAAAATACCAGGACAACAAATATAAAGCAGGGGAACTGGTGCATCTATGGTCACTTTAGCAAAGTCATGGGACTATAGGCGGAAGGAGGTATAAGGTCAAAAGACTGTGTTTGTTGCTGGTTTTAAAGGTGAAAGAGACGAGGGAATGCCTGGAATGTTACAGCATTTGGGGTAAAAGACATCTGATGCAGACTTACAGCTCTTCTGGGAGAGACCATCACTGAACCAGTTTTGACTAGCATAGTAGTTAGGGAAGATCTGAGTATGTGTCATCACAGTGGAAGGACCAGCACAATGAAGATACATTAAAGGAAGTGAAACTCTGAGAACAGATGCAGACTTCTAGGGTGGATGTATGTAGAGAAGCAGAGAGATGGATCTATTAAAGACTCCTGAGAAATGAAATGGGGAGAAAAGAAGAATCACGTAGACAAGAGAAAGTCAAGGTTAGAAGAGCACAGGGTCATCAAAGCCAGAAAAAAAAAAAAATTTGAATGTGAGAGAGTGGCCCACAGAGTCAACTGTAGTAGAAGGCCAGGAATGGTAGATTTGGTCAGCGAGAGCCTGGGGACTTGGAGGCCATGGGACAAGGTGGAAGCAATGGTGGTGGAGGTCTTTGTGTGGCTGGGGACATCCTTATCCTCAAAGAAAGAGTAGAAGATGGCTTATGATACATAGATGTAGGAACAGACTGCAGAACTTGGCTGCAAAAGATAGGGAGAAAATAAAATATTCATCAGAAAGGGGCACATGATCCTGGGGTGATGTCATTGGCTTTGTTTAAAAGAACGAGAGAAACTTGTACCTGCTTTTAAGTTGAGAGAAAAGATTACATAGAAATAGGTTCAAGAAATTGCTGCTGCTGCTACTAAGTTGCATCAGTCATGTCCGACTTTGGGCAACCCCATAGATGGCAGCAACACCAGGCTCCTCTGTCCCTGGGATTCTCTAGGCAAGAACATTGGAGTGGGTTGCCATTTTCTTCTCCAATGCATGAAAGTGAAAAGTGAAAGTGAAGTCGCTCAGTCGTGTCCAATTCTTTGAGACCCCATGGACTGTAGCCAGGAGTGGGTTGCCATTGCCTCCTCTGTCAAGAAATAGAGGAGATGTTAAAGGAAGGCGTGTGTGCTCAGTCGTGTCCAGCTCTTTGCGACTGCGTGGACTGTAGGCCACCAGGTTCCTCTAACCATGGGATTCTCCAGACAAGAATACTGGAGTGGGTTGACATTTCCTTCTCCAGGGAATCTACTCAGGGATCGAACCTATGTCTCTTGCATCTCCTGCAATGGCAGGCAGGCTACCAGCTGAGCCATTGGGGAAGCCCTAAAGGAAGCCCTCTCCCCACAAAAAAAGACCAGAAGAAGGGATGACAGATAAGGAGGGGCAAACAGCCTCTCCTTGAACTTGATGACATTACATTTTGCAATTAGAATTTGTTTACTTATTTATCGTCCTTGTCACCAATTAGTGAGTCAACCCTTGAAACAGGTACTATTTCTGCTTTATTTAATCCTGTGTACCTAGTAGGGACGTAACAGAAGTAGAAGATATTAAGAAGAGGTGGCAAGAATGCACAGAACTGTACAAAAAAGATCTTCATGACCAAGATAATCACGATGGTGTGATCACTGACCTAGAGCCAGATATTCTGGAATGTGAAGTCAAATGGGCCTTAGGAAGCATCACTATGAACAAAGCTAGTGGAGGTGATGGAATTCAGTGGAGCTATTTCAAATCCTGAAAGATGATGCTATGAAAGTGCTGCATTCAATATGCCAGCAAATTTGGAAAACTCAGCAGTGGCCACAGGACTGGAAAAGGGCAGTTTTCATTCCAATCCCAAAGAAAGGCAATGCCAAAGAATGCTCAAACTACCCCTCATCCTACACGCTAGTAAAGTAATGCTCAAAATTCTCCAAGCCAGGCTTCAGCAATACGTGAACTGTGAACTTCCTGATGTTCAAGCTGATTTTAGAAAAGGCAGAGGAACCAGAAATCAAATTGCCAACATCCGCTGGATCATGGAAAAAGCAAGAGAGTTCCAGAAAAACATCTATTTCTGCTTTATTGACTATGCCAAAGCCTTTGACTGTGTGCATCACAATAAACTGTAGAAAATTCTGAAAGAGATGGGAATACCAGACCAACTGACCTGCCTCTTGAGAAACCTGTATGCAGGTCAGGAAGCAATAGTTAGAACTGGACATGGAACAACAGACTGGTTCCAAATAGGAAAAGGAGTACGTCGAGGCTGTATATTGTCACCCTGGTTATTTAACTTATATGCAGAGTACATAATGAGAAATGCTGGGCTGGAAGAAGCACAAGCTGGCATCAAGATTGCCAGGAGAAATATCAATAACCTCATATATGCAGATGACACCATCCTCATGGCAGAAAGTGAAGAGGAACTCAAAAGCCTCTTGATGAAAGTAAAAGAGGAGAGTGAAAAAGTTGGCTTAAAGCTCAACATTCAGAAAATGAAGATCATGGCATCCGGTCCCATCACTTCATGGGAAATAGATGGAGAAACAGTGGAAACAGTGTCAGACTTTATTTTTCTGGGCTCCAAAATCACTGCAGATGGTGACTGCAGCCATGAAATTAAAAGACGCTTACTCCTTGGAAGGAAAGTTATGTCCAACCTAGATAGCATATTGAAAAGCAGAGACATTACTTTGCCAACACAGGTCCATCCAGTCAAGGCTATGATTTTTCCAGTGGTCATGTATGGATGTGAGAGCTGGACTGTGAAGAAAGCTGAGCACAGAAGAATTGATGCTTTGGAACTGTGGTGTTGGAGAAGACTCTTGAGAGTCCCTTGGACTGCTAGGAGATCCAACCAGTCCATTCTGAAGGAGATCAGCCCTGGGATTTCTTTGGAAGGAATGATGCTAAAGCTGAAACTCCAGTACTTGGGCCACCTCATGAGAAGAGTTGACTCATTGGAAAAGACTTTGATGCTGGGAGGGATTGGGGGCAGGAGGAGAAGAGGATGACAGAGGATGAAATGGCTGGATGGCATCACTGACTCAATGGACGTGAGTCTGAGTGAACTCCGGGAGTTGGTAATGGACAGGGAGGCCTGACGTGCTGCAATTCATGGGGTCCCCAAGAGTCGTACACGACTGAGCGACTGAACTGAACTGAATCTGAATTAATTTAGAAAGCAGTCTATTTCTGTTATCCTTGTTCCTTACTTGAGAGATGATGATATTAGTGTGGGGATCTACTTGAATCCTCAGTGTTGATACAGAGAAGATTTTGAAGTGAAAATACTTGAGCTACAGAAGCTGCTGCAGGAATCTTGTCTGAATTTCCCTTTAGCAGACTAAAGTAGAGCCTCCTAAAAGTATATTAACATTAACCCCTCAGAAAGAGTTTCCTGAAAGTTCAGCTGCTATGGAGACAGACTTCCCAATCTACAAGCATTGAAAAGTCCAATAGAATCTTCCATACTTTCTCACTGAAACCCTCACTTCCCCATCTTTGTTAAGAGGATATATATAAACCTTATTCATTACTAATCAACTCGCAGAGGTATATGTAAATAAATCTTCTCTTCTTTCCTGTTAATCAGTTAATCTGTGGGCCCCCCAAATACTAGACCCAAGTTAGTAGAGAAAAATTGTTCTCCCAACATTAGCATGTATTTGTCAAGCAATTCATACCAACATTACATTTTAAACAATACACTACAGCAAATTCACCGGGAAGGCAATGGCACCCCACCCCAGTACTTTTGCCTAGAAAATCCCATGGACGAAGGAACCTGGTAGGCTCCAGTCCATGGGGTCGCTAAGAGTCAGACACGACTGAGCGACTTCACTTTCACTTTTCACTTTCATGCATTGGAGAAGGAAATGGCAACCCACTCCAGTGTTCTTGCCTGGAGAATCCCAGGGGCGGGGGAGCTGGTGAGCTTCCGTCTATGGGGTCACACAGAGTCGGACACGACTGAAGTGACTTAGCAGCAACAGCAAATTCAAGTTATGCTTAATATTTATCACTCCCACCAGTGGTTATAGAGGAAAACACATCCCAGAGACATTGTATTTAACACTGTCTATATTTGAAAGTTGACTGCTCCACTTGCTAGCCCTGACCCTAAACAGGCATAGCAATCTCTCAGTTCCTCCATTTTCTTATCCGTAAAATGGGAATGAAAATAGTACCTCATGGGATGGTTATGAGAATAAAATGAGATAAAACATGTAAAGTTTTTAGACCAGGGATGAGTGAATAGTAAGGGCTCAATTAAATATTATTATTCCAAGGTTTCCATAGGGATGTTGGGTGGGAGGGATGGTTTGGCCATACCCTACAATGATTCTGTCTAAACACCAATTATCAGCTGGTTTCCCTACCTAAGATAGTATTTCTGAATTAATGTTAGTGTTGTGACTGAGAATTATTTTTATTCAGAATATCAGTGTGTATGTTTCTATAATATTTTTAAAAAGTAATTCATCGTTTCTGAATATTTGGAGTTCATTATGGACATAAGATTTTGAACATTTTAAACCAACCTAAGGGTCAGTACAATTTGAAAGGTTTATTAGCAATGCAAATGTAAAGCTACCAGTATTCTGAATAATTACAATCAAGAAAGAAATTTTACCCATTAACTAGGACTTACAGGCCATTTGGGTTTCCAGAACTTGGCTCTAATGAGTTAGAAAAACAAAACAAAAGAGAATAATCTGTTTCCAAGTTTACAGAATTGCACTAATCTTGATTACCTGAAGTCAGGGTCAATACAGTTAATAACTATGACTATTAAGAACTAAAAGAGCCTCTGATGAAAGTAAAAGAGGAGAGTGAAAAAGTTGGCTTAAAACTCAACATTCAAAAATCTAAGATCATGGCATCTGGTCCCATCAGATCAGATCAGATCAGATCAGTCGCTCAGTCGTGTCCGACTCTTTGCGACCCCATGAACCGCAGCACGCCAGGCCTCCCTGTCCATCACCAGCTCCCAGAGGTCACCCAGACTCATACCCATCGAGTCAGTGATGCCATCCAGCCATCTCATCCTCTGTCGTCCCCTTCTCCTCCTGCCCTCAATCCCTCCCAGCATCAGAGTCTTCTCCAATGAGTCAACTCTTCGCATGAGGTGGCCAAAATACTGGAGTTTCAGCTTTAGCATCATTCCTTCTAAAGAAATTCCAGGATTCATGGCAAATAAATGGGGAAACAATGGAAACAGTGAGACTTTATTTTGGGGGCTCCAAAATCGCTGCAGATGGTGACTGCAGCCGTGAAATTAAAAGATGCTTTGTCCTTGGAAGAAAAGCTATGACCAACCTAGACAGCGTATTAAAAGGCAGAGACATTGCTTTGCCAACAAAGGTCTGTCTTGTCAAAGCTATGTTTTTTCCAGTAGTCACGTGTGGACATGAGAGTTGGACTATAAAGAAAGCTGAGTGTCGAAGAACTGATGCTTTTGAACTATGGTGTTGGAGAAGACTCTTGAGCATCCCTTGGACTGCAAGGAGATCAAACCAGCCAAACCTAAAGGAAATCAGTCCTGAATATTCATTTAAAGGACTGATGTTGAAGCTGAAACGCCAAGACTTTGGCCATCTCATGCGAAGAACTGACTCATTGGGAAAGACCCTGATGCTGGGAAAGATTGAAAGCAGGAGGAGAAGGGGACAACAGAGGATGAGACGGACATGAGTTTGAACAAGCTCCAGGAGTTGGTGTTGGATAGGGAAGCCTGGCATGCCGCAGTCTGTGGGGTTGCAGAGTCAGACATGACTGAGTGAACTGAACAGATTGTTTATTAATTACTTACCAAGTGTTAGGATCCCTGCTAATCTTTTTATAGACTTCATCTCACTTGACCTTTAATGAAACTCAGTAAGATAGGCATGATTATTTCTGATAAACAAAGGAAGAAACTGAGCATTTTAAGGTTTGCATCATATTTCTAAATTCAAATGTCTAGAAAGTGGTGCAGGTTCTATTTGAAAACACCTAAAAGTGTCTGTTCTAAAGACTTCTTAACCACCTCACTGAACAAGCTCCCTTGGTCTTAGTATTCTTATGGCATTTAGACAGCTTCTGTTGTTTATTGCTGATGGGCTACACTTGAAGTTACATATATATATTTTAAAATTTATTTTAATTGGAGGATAATTACTTTACAATATTGTGATCCCTTTTGACGTACATCAATATGAATTGGGCACAGGTATACGTGTCTGGAGAATCCCAGGGACGGTGGAGCCTGATGGGCTGCCATCTATAGGGTCTCACAGAGTCGGACACAACTGAAGCAACTTCGCAGCAGCAGCAGCAGCAGCATACATGTCCTTTCCATCCTGAACCCTTTTCCCACCTCCCTCCCCACCATATCCCCCTGGGTTGTCACAGAGCACTGGCTTTGGGTGCCTGGAGTCACACATCAAACTCGCTCTAAATATCTCTTTTACATGTGGTAATGTATTTGTTTCAATACTGTTCTCTCAAATCATCCCACCCTTGCCTTCTGGCAATGAGTACAGAAGTCTGTTTGTTGTATCTGTGTCTCCTTTGCTGCCTTGCATGTAGGATCATTGGTACCATCTTTCTAGATTCTATATGTATGAATTAGTATAGTATTTGTCTTTCTCTTTCTGACTTACTTCTCTCTGTATAATAGGCTCTAGGTTCATCCACCTTATTAGAACTGACTCAAATGCATTCCTTTCTATGGCCAAGTAATATTCCATTGTGTATATGTACCACAACTTCATTATCCATTCATCTGCTGATGTACATCTATGTTGCTTCCATGTCCTAGCTATTGTAAGCAGTGCTGCAATGAACATTGGGGTAAATGTGTCTTTTTTTCAGTTATGGTTTCCTCAGGGAATATACCCAGTAGTGGGATTGTTGGCTTGTATGACCAACCTAGATAGCATATTCAAAAGCAGAGACATCACTTTGTCAACAAAGGTTCGCCTAGTCAAGGCTATGGTCTTTCCTGTGGTCATGTATGGATGTGAGAGCTGGACTGTGAAGAAGGCTGAGCGCCGAAGAATTGATGCTTTGGAACTGTGGTGTTGGAGAAGACTCTTGAGAGTCCCTTGGACTGCAAGGAGATCCAACTAGTCCATTCTGAAGGAGATCAGCCCTGGGATTTCTTTGGAAGGAATGATGCTAAAGCTGAAACTCCAGTAATTTGGCCACCTCATTCGAAGAGTTGACTCATTGGAGAAGACTCTGATGCTGGGAGGGATTGGGGGCAGGAGGAGAAGGGGACGACAGAGGATGAGATGGCTGGATGGCATCACTGACTCGATGGATGTGAGTCTGAGTGACCTCCGAGAGCTGGTGATGGATAGGGAGGCCTGGCGTGCTGCGGTTCATGGGGTCGCAAAGAGTCAGACACGAC
Organism: Tragelaphus eurycerus; assembly: GCA_935064755.1. Classification (NCBI taxonomy): domain Eukaryota; kingdom Metazoa; phylum Chordata; class Mammalia; order Artiodactyla; family Bovidae; genus Tragelaphus; species Tragelaphus eurycerus. The sequence goes on from CAKXYN010000007.1 coordinate 52,136,415, forward strand.
TGAGCGACTGATCTGATCTGATCTGATCTGATCGTAGTTTTATTCCTAGTTTTTTAAGGAATCTCCATATTGTTCTCCATAGTGATTGTGTCAGATTGCATTCCCACCAGCAGTGTAAGAAGGTTCCCTTTTCTCCACACCCCTTCCAACATACATTGCAGACTTTTTGATAATGACTATTCTGACCAGTGTGAGATAATACCTCATTGTGTATTTGATTTGCATTTCTCTTATAATGAGCAATGTTGAGCATCTTTTCATGTGTTTATTAGCCATCTGTATGTCTTTGGAGAAATGTCTTCTGCCCACTTTTTGATTGGGTTGTTCATTTTTCTGGTACTGAACTACTTGAGCTGCTTATGTATTTTGGAGATTAATTCTTTGTCAGTTGTTTCATTGGCTATTATTTTCTCCCATTCTGAGGGCTGTCTTTTCACCTGGCTTACAGTTTCCTTTATTATGAAAAAGCTTTTAAGTTTAATTAGGCTTCATTTGTTTATTATTTTTTTTATTTTCAGTACTCTGGGAGATGAGTCATAGAGGATCTTGCTGTGATTTATATAAAAGAATGTTCTGCCTATGTTTTCCTCTAAGAGTTTTATAGTTTCTGGTCTTACATTTAGGTCCTTTAATCCATTTTGAGTTTATTTCTGTGTATGATGTTTTCCTTCTTTTACACACAGTTGACCAGTTTTCCCAGCACCACTTGATGAAGAGACTGCCTTTTCTTGGAGTTATATTTTATGCAATAAAAATTAAAATGTTATAAATGGGCAGAAGTGTATGTCTATGTATGGAATACCAATATGCATTAACAACACAAAGAGCTTTCCAAAGAATCCTTTATTTTGGTGACTGCAAAGAATATGAATTTCTCCTTTTCATTCTCCTCTCCTTCCTCTTCCAATTCTGCTTCTTTGTATTTGTCTTCATCTCATCTTCTTCTTTAACCTTTCCATGAAAGAGTGGAGGAATATTGCCCTAGTTGCAGAGGTTGATGTAATTATATGGAAAGGAATAACTAGTGAAACCAGAGATCCTTCAACTGCCCTAAGATTTCCATACTTGGCTTTATCATCATTCATATTCACAATGTATCTTTCTTTTAAAGATCTCAAAGGCTCTGAAACTCATATTATTATCATAAGGCTGTGACTCAAATACACACAAATTTAAATTTAAAAAGAGGATGATTAATTTCAGAGAGGCCTGGCTTACTTGGTGCTGACTTGCTTCTTTTTCCTGTGGTGAGCCTGAGTTTTCTGAATCAGCTATTGTGTCCCTCTGCAGTAGATGGGTAACCCAGTACCTGTCTTTGCTAAGTCAGAGTATGCTGTATGCTCACGTTCCCTTTGCCTGAGTGACTACATGAGGCTCTGTCACGTATACTTTTTATTCATGCAACGTATCAGATAACAAGCAGAAGCAAAGGTTAATTTCCAGGGAATGCAAGCTGGACTAGTCACTCAAAGGAAATGCTTTGTGATAAAGAGTCATCTGTAGCCAAAGGCTTTTATTCCCATCCCCGGCTTGTTTCATGTTTAAATATTGCTTATATGGAAAAAAGCCAGTGATATTTTGAGTGTGTATGCATTATTTTTTAAGTCGAGGTGATTCTAATATGATCAGCAGAAATCATGAATGACTAATTTGAGTTCTGCTTGTTACGAAAACATCTGTGAGATTTCTTTTTCTGATAAGTACATTTGATTGTGGGTATTCCAGAAGATTCTGCTTTTTACATTTTAATACCCTTGGTAGATATTTATTCAGTCCTGATTGTGTGCAAAGCTCTGTACTAGATACTGAGGAAGGAGGTTATTAGAAGAAAAGAGGAAAGAGATATCAAAATGATTGTAACAGAGGTTCAGCCCTCAAAGGACTGAAGGAGGAAACATCACATACATTTCAAGGGTGGAAAGTGATTGGTCCCTTATGTGGGCTAAATATGATAGGAAATCTCATTTTCAAACTGAGACCCTAAGGTTGGAATTGTGGCTGCTAGTTCCTCTAGTTCTAGCAATATCTTTTCAGATCTTTTAATTCCAAACATTCATGCAAACATCATACTTAATTAATCCACCCATGCTGGATTGATATTATCCAAATTAACTGGAACTTATGGAAAATATGAAGAAGAGGGGGAAGCAGTTTCTATAACAACTTAAAGCTATTTTGTTTTTTAGGATTAGTACTAACTTAATGTACTTTCTATTCTGAACAATATCTTCCTAGCTCCTCTTTTCTCTGTTAGCCCTTGCCTTAGTACAGAGTCAGCCATGACTGAAGCGACTTAGCAATAGCAGCAGCAGTCATAAAGCTACTAAGTAATTCCTTAGAAAAATTATCTTGAATCAGAGGAAGAAATAATAAAAGAGTGGTGTTAAAGTATTTTCACCATGAAGGATAAGGGGAAAGGGAAGAATTTTTCTAAGGGGACATTAAATATATTTTCTTAGACTCAGGAGGAAGCTTAGAGATTGAGTTGAAGATCCTTCCAATAGGAAATTCCCTCTTTCCACTCCCTGTTAGGTGCTCAAGAAGGTTTCCGGTGCCTTGGATGATTTCCAGGTGACTCTTTTTGGGTGTCCAGCTCTTATCAAGGATTAGTCAGGTGTTCTCAGTTGCAAGTGACAGAAAGCTGAGTCAGTGTAGCTTAAATAAAATAGGAATCTATAGCTCTGTGTAAGTCAATAGACATAGCTAAACTCAGGAATTTATAGACATGCTTTAATTATCTTGTCTCCTCTTTGCTCGTGTGAGTTCAGTATCAAGCATTCTCTTTTCATGTTATGGCAGTGATAGGCTTATATCATCCTTTTAGCCAGGGTTTGTAGTGAAAAGTCCAAGCTTCCTTCTTAAAAGAATGTGAAAAAAAAAGCAACTCAGAGCCAGTTGGGGTCACATGTCCTCTTTTGAACCAGAGTGATGGATTACTCTGGCCAGTATCTGACACTAAGGAGTGTGGTCAATCCCACTTGAACTGTATGGATTTTAGAAGGTGCAGGGTTGTTTCCCAAGAATCGTTTGGTATCTAAGCACATATATATTTACTACATTTGTCTGACTCAACCAAAACCGAACTCTTAATCTCTCCAACTTAAATCAGCTCTTCCATCTCTGTTTTCTCCTCAGAGAGTGGTTGTGTTAGCTCTTGCCTAGTTGGTCAAACTTGGAAACACCCTGGACTTTCCCTCTTCTTTGATCTCCATAACCAATCACCAGGTTTTTTCATCTGGACTTTGATATTTCTCAAATTTGTCTGCTTCTGTCCAATCTGAAGATATAATTGTTGTTCAGGTTCACCATTATCTCTGGATTTTTATAAGCCTCCTAATGAGTCTCCCTGTCTTTAGTCTGAAGCAGTGTTCTGTAACATGCTTCTGAACACTAAGCATGTTCCTCTTTGGAAAACAGAGTAACTTTTTCAAACAAAAATTCTGATCATTTTACAGCCCATTTAAATTACTTCAACAGATTTCATTATCCTCAGGATACAGTGCAAAACTCTGCATGATTGAAAAGATCCTTCCTGATCTGACCATTGTATATTCCAGTGCCATAAAATTAAAAACTTAGTTTGGTTGTCAGTTTTGCTTAGTTAGTTACTTAGTTACTCGGTTGCACCTGACTCTTTGCAACCCCATGGATGGCAGCCCACCAGGATCCTCTATCCATGGGATTCCCCAGGCAAGAATACTGGAGTGGGCAGCCATTCCCTTCTCCAAGGGATCTTCCTGACCCAGGGATCTAACCCATGTCACCTGCATGGCAGGCAGATTCTTTATCATTTCAGCTACTAGTGGTAAATAAAAAAACTTCATTTTTATAGTAATGGATTTAGTATGAAGCAGAATGCAAAGTTTGAATAATTTTAAGAGAAAATAATTAGGGTATATGTGTGGCACTAAGTGAGATCTGACTCTTATTTCTTTCTGGGAACATGGATGGATTATTCTTCTTGAACCCTAAAGTTGAATGCCTGGTTCTGGCTAATGATTTGTGAGCAGACCATTTAATTGCTGGTGTGAGGCCTTCCGGAGCTTTCTTTTCTTTCAATAAAGTGATTTGCAATATTTCGGATAGTGACTTCTTCAGCAGCTTGGATCTTGAAAGGAAAATGACACTAAAGAGTTTTCCCAGTCAGCTTGTGATGAATCTGAAGTGGGAGTGAGAAGAAAACCTTCTCTGTTTTAAGAAAGTATTGGAGATGTTAGTTACAGCAGCATAATCTAGCCTATTCTGTCTGAGACAATGGATCTATGCTCTCCAACTTCATGAGATAATTCTCTCTATTCTGCTATTAGGAATTCAGGTGCAACTTGAGAAGTACTGGGTTACAGCATCTAGCTTAGAAGGCAATGGCACCCCACTCCAGTACTCTTGCCTGGAAAATCCCATGGACGGAGGAGCCTGGTAGGCTGCAGTCCATGAGGTCGCCAAGAGTCAGACACGACTGAGCGACTTCATTTTCACTTTTCACTTTCATGCATTGGAGAAGGAAATGGCAACCCACTCCAGTGTTCTTGCCTGGAGAATCCCAGAGACAGAGGAGCCTGGTAGGAGGCCGTCTATGGGGGTCGCACAGAGTCGGACACGACTGAAGTGACTTAGCAGTAGCAGCAGCTTAGTGTTATTGTATACTAGATGCTCAAATAATGTTCCCAGAAGAGAATTTATTCTATTTTGAACAGTTTAAATGTGATCTTTTCTGGAGTTAGAAGGATATGTATTTTTTGCTTTTCTATATAATGATCATAGCAAATTAATGATTAAAATGATGTGACACATTTTATTTCTATTTTTTTGCTTCACAAAGGGCAAATACTATTTTTGGAAAACATATAATCATACTTTCAGCACATAGCCTAGTACTATTCAGCAGTCATATTACACAGTCTTTTTTTTCCAAGTTTATTTTATAAATACCTGAGGAATTTTTAGCACATTAAAATACATTTCCTTCCTCATGATATAAATGTGATGCCTCTGACTGTGTAAGAAATACACAAAATGGCTACCAGTGGACTTGTATATTATACATATAGTATAATATCTGTGTTTGGAGTTAATCTTTTCCCAAACAGGTTTAAGAGAGGTCTGAGTGAATGCTTGTAAATTTGAGTCAGTGTTGGCCAGAAGTAAAAAAGCAAATACGGAACCAGAAGATTTCAACAAGACAGTTCTTTATTGCTATAAAACTACTATATGCCCAACCCACCCTAGAGATCATTGCAATAGGCAACTATGGGATTTATAAAAAGCTAAAAGCCCTTACATTGAACAATATAATAGCAGACCCTGCAATTAACAATGATGAGATAGGCTCTAAGATTTCATAGAGCTAGTCAAATTCTCTAAGTGAAGATTCTTTCCTTGTTTAGGTTTGCATGTGTTTGGTCCCTGAAAGTTAAATATCATCTGTTGATTTTGATTGCTGGTTTTTACCTCATTCAGTCACATGGCACATATTCAAGTTTTTTTAAAGGCACATCTTTCCACATCTCTAAGTGTGGCAAGAGTTTCTAACTTAGCTAAAGTGTAAATTCTTTTAAAATATTACTATATGTATTTTCTATATTGTTTAGTCACATTTTTATAAATGCTTTTTGAAAAAGTGGTACAGTTATAAACGGAAGTTTGAACAGAGAACCATCTTGTATAAAAAACAACTGTGACTATAGGTCTGTTTGTCTTTGAGTACTAGTGTTTTATTTCATGACTAGAAATTATATTCAAGAAAAAGTATCCCTTTTTAATCATTTCTAATGTTAATTTACTAGATTCAACTGCTCTTTTCTCCAAAAATCATTTTCTGTTTAATTACATTTGATTATACAGTGGAAGTGAGAAATAGATTTAAGGGCCTAGATCTGATAGATAGAGTGCCTGATGAACTATGGAATGAAGTTCATGACATTGTACAGGACACAGGGATCAAGACCATCCCCATGGAAAAGAAACGCAAAAAAGCAAAATGGCTGTCTGGAGGCCTTACAAATAGCTGTGAAAAGAAGAGAAGCAAAAAGCAAAGGAGAAAAGGAAAGATATAAGCATCTGAATGCAGAGTTCCAAAGAATAGCAAGAAGAGATAAGAAAGACTTCCTCAGCGATCAATGCAAAGATATAGAGGAAAACAACAGAATGGGAAAGAATAGAGATCTCTTCAAGAAAATTAGAAATACCAAGGGGACATTTCATGCAAAGATGGGCTCGATAAAGGACAGAAATGGTATGGACCTAACAGAAGTAGAAGATATTAAGAAGAGGTGGCAAGAATACACAGAAGAACTCTACAAAAAAGATTTTCATGACCCAGATAATCATGATGGTGTGATCACTGACCTAGAGCCAGACATCCTGGAATGTGAAGTCAAGTGGGCCTTAGAAAGCATCACTACGAACAAAGCTAGTGGAGGTGATGGAATTCCAATTGAGCTATTTCAAATCCTGAAAGATGATGCTGTGAAAGTGCTGCACTCAATATGCCAGCAAATGTGGAAAACTCAGCAGTGGCCACAGGACTGGAAAAGGTCAGTTTTCATTTCAATCCCAAAGAAAGGCAATGCCAAAGAATGCTCAAACTACCACACAATTGCACTCATCTCACACGCTAGTAAAGTAATGCTCAAAATTCTCCAAGCCAGGCTTCAGCAATACATGAACTATGAACTTCCTGATGTTCAAGCTGGTTTTAGAAAAGGCAGAGGAACCAGAGATCAAATTGCCAACATCTGCTGGATCATGGAAAAAGCAAGAGAGTTCCAGAAAAACATCTATTTCTGCTTTATTGCCTTTGACTGTGTGGATCACAATGAACTGTGGAGAATTCTGAAAGAAATGGGAATACCAGACCACCTGACCTGCCTCTTGAGAAACCTATATGCAGGTCAGGAAGCAATAGTTAGAACTGGACATGGAACAACAGATTGGTTCCAAATAGGAAAAGGAGTACATCAAGTACTCCTTGTACTTGTACTCCAAATAAGTACATGCTTATTTAACTTATATGCAGAGTACATCATGAGAAATGCTGGGCTGGAAGAAACACAAGTTGGAATCAAGATTGCTGGGAGAAATATCAATAACCTCAGATATGCAGATGACACCACCCTTATGGTAGAAAGTGAAGAGGAACTAAAAAGCCTCTTGATGAAAGTGAAAGAGGAGAGTGAAAAAGTTGGCTGAAAGCTCAACATTCAGAAAACGAAGATCATGGCATCCGGTCCCATCACTTCATGGGAAATAGATGGGGAAACAGTGGAAACGGTGTCAGACTTTATTTTGGGGGCTCCAAAATCACTGCCGATAGTGATTGCATCCATGAAATTAAAAGACGCTTACTCCTTGGAAGGAAAGTTATGACCAACCTAGATAGCATATTAAAAAGCAGAGCCATTACTTTGTCAACAAAGGTCTGTCTAGTCAAGGCTATAGTTTTTCCTGTGGTCATATATGGATGTGAGAGTTGAAGTGTGAAGAAAGCTGAGTGCCGAAGAATTGATGCTTTTGAACTGTGGGGTTGTAGAAGACTCTTGGGAATCCCTTGGACTGCAAGGAGATCCAACTAGTCCATTCTGAAGGAGATCAGCCCTGGGATTTCTTTGGAAGGAATGATGCTAAAGCTGAAACACCAGTACTTGGGCCACCTCATGTGAAGAGTTGACTCATTGGAAAAGACTCCGATGCTGGGAGGGATTGGGGGCAGGAGGAGAAGGGGACGACAGAGGATGAGATGGCTGGATGGCATCACCGACTCGATGGATGTGAGTCTGGGTGAACTCTGGGAGTTGGTGATGGACAGGGAGGCCTGGTGTGCTGTGATTCATCTTCACAAAGAATTGGACACAATGAGTGACTGAACTGAACTGAGGGCTCTTTTATAACAAATGTATTCTCCATCATCAAAATGGCTCCTAAAAGTTGTCATTGTATGTTTTCTAACTTCTCCACTCGTAGACTTTAATATAAAAATAGTAAGGATTTAATATTTTTTTCCATTAAATAGATTAGACTATTTTACTTTTTTTTTTTTTTTTTGCTTCCATGGGGCTCAGTGGTAAAGAACCCATGACAATGAAAGAAATGCGGGAGCCACAGATTCAGTCCTTGGGTTGGTAAGATCCCCTGGAGAAGGAAATGGCAATCCACTCCCAGTTTCCTTGCCTGAAAAATCCCATGGACAGAGGAGCCTGAGGCTCTATCCGTGGAGTTGCAAAGAGTTAGACATGACTGAACATGCACACATTTCATCTTTTTACTTTTGAAGCTCATTTAAGTAATGCCTAAGTGATGAATTTAAAAATTAAACTAGATGTTCATTATATTTCAGTAAAGCTGGAAGAAAATAAAATTAAACTTTTATTATCATAAGTTCCATGAGATTGTATGTCCATTGGTATTTGTCATTATTACAGAGAACCCAAAGCACTGTTGGTGGTGTCTGGAATTTAATCAAGGTGCTGTTCTTTTGCAGGTGGAAAGGGTTCACCTGTGTTCAGGCAGTAAGAGATTTCAGTGACTGAGGAGAAACTTAAAGGCAACTTAAAGCCAACTAAATGCCAGTCTACTTTGATCACAACCACACACCAGGATTTCTAAACAATGTCAGTGAGCAATGACTTTCCTCCATTGGGGTATACTGCTTCAAAGATTTCCTCTCATCTAGTTCTTCTGACCACAATTTTTTTCAGGCTAAATTTTCTCATTATTTTACAGAGATAAATATGTCAAGACACTACCATTTACAAAAGAATTTTGTGGACTCTTAGCATATCTTCAGTTTCAGAGTTAAGTCATCTTGAAAAAGGGAATAGTTCTGTCTGCATTTGGTGATGATAAAGAGCATCCATTTCCTATGATTCTGGGCTCAAAAAGCTGAGGGCTATTTTGGGGAGGCCTTTAGAAGAGTAACTCAGCCCTCAAAATTTCTAAAGACTTTCCAGTATTTTCCCTGATCCCTGCCCAGATTTTTTCTTCTCTAGCTGTTTTAGTATAAATTTAGGTGACTCTACTTGGCAATTAAAGTAAACCAAGGTAACTGACTAGAACTGGGAATATGTGCACAAAGCACAGTGCTTGAGTAATTCAGACATCAATATATCATTTTTACAGTTCTCATAATGTGTTTGCCTAGGACATCCCCACAAATTATTCACAGCATATGATTTTATTTTATAATTTATTTTATTGAAGTATAGTTGATTTACATGTTGTGTTAATTTCTACTGCACAACAAAGTGATTTAGTTATATATATAACCAAAATTATATTATTCTTTTCCATTATGTTTTTTTATCACAGGATATTGAATATAGTTCCTTGCGCTACACAATAAGACTTGCCATTTATCCATTCTATACATGATAGTTTGTACCTGCTAAACCCAGACTTCAGTGCATCCTTCCTCCACCCCCTCCCCCTTGGCAACCACAAGTCAGTTCTCTATGTCTGTGGATCTGTTTCTGTTTTGTAGATATTTATTTGCATCATATTTTAGGAGTTGGTGATGGACAGGGAGGCCTGGCGTGCTGCGATTCATGGGGTCACAAAGAGTCGGACACGACTGAGCGACTGATCTGATCTGATCTGATCTAAGTGATATCATATGGTATTTATCTCTCATTCTTATTTACTTCACTTAGTACAATAATCTCTAGGTCCATTCATGTTGCTACAAATGGCATTATTTCGCTCCTTTATATGACTGAGTAGTTTTCCACTACATATATGTACCGCATCTTTTATATCCATTCATCTGTTGATGGACATTGAGGTTGTTTCCATATCTTGGCTATTGTAAATAGTCACAGCATGTGACTTCACTTCATTGAACACCTAAAGCCAACAATCTTAATAACACCCTTTTCCTCTCACAATTGTTCGATCACTTATTATCCCTTTTAATATTCTAGTAACTATGTTTGAAAACTTAAAGCAACAGACAAGGGGATTGGGATATATTTACTCTGAATTTGCTTAGAAAGGCACTGCTTTATGGTAAAAAAAAAAAAATTAGACTCTAGATCCACCATTACTAATTGTATGGTAGCTTTCAGCAAGTCAATCAACCCCCTAGAGCCTGCATTTCTTGGTCTGGCTCAATGTAACAATAAAGGCAATGGGGTATATGATTGGCCTGAAAAGTGCAACCAATGGCTAAAGTCACTCGCGTGTGCATGTTAAGTCACTTCAGTCTATCCAGCTCTTCACTACTCTATAGACTATAGCCTCCCAGGCTTCTTTGTCCGTGGGATTCTCCAGACAAGAATACTGGAGTGGGTGGCTATGCCCTCCTCCAGGGGATCTTTCCAGACCTGCATCTCTTATGTCTCCTGCATTGGCAGGCGGGTTTTTTTTTTACCACTATTGCCACCTGGAAATCCCAAAGCCATTTAAATGTACTTATTTATTTTGTAAAATGTTACCAATCAAGCAAAGTAGTTCTGAGAGTCACTGCTGCTGCTGCTGCTAAGTGGCTTCAGTCGTGTCCGACTCTGTGCGACCACATAGACGGCAGCCCACCAGGCTCCCCTGTCCCTGGGATTCTCCAGGCAAGAACACTGGAGCGGGTCACTAGTGACTCTAATTGAAAATGTTAATGCAGATATAAGGGTTGTATTGAAAGGGATGTATATTATGCCCATTTCCTCAAGTGAAAAAAAAAGAAATTAGCCATTGAATATGCTTATCTTGTAGCAGAATGGATTTGGATTAACTATTAAGGAAAGCTTTCCAAATACTTCAAAATTATGTTACCCACATATCATCTTGGAATGGTCATAAATCTCCAAAGTCTGTGTTGGCAGAAACCCCTTTATGTTCCTCTTGAGTCCTCTGTCTCAGATTGCTGAGAGGGACCCGAGGTGGCAGTGGCTAGGAGAGAATGAACAGGAACTGTTGCCCCTGGTGCTTCACTGTTTTGAACACTGTCCGGTTGAACACAAGTCTAAACAGTAAACAATCCATAAGGTTGTCACAAGTCTGTCCTCACACAAGCGTATAAAAACAAGCAACTCACAGACTCTAAATCAATCATTTCAGGCCAAGTAATATTCCTACTATCGCTGTCCTTGGACCACAGCAGACCTGGCCAAAAACTACAGCAGAAGTTCAAATTATCATAATGAAGAAGAAAACCTTGGTTTTATTTACAGGTCAGTTAATCTTAAAGCTCAACATTCAGAAAACGAAGATCATGGCATCTGGTCCCATCACTACATGGGAAATAGATGGGGAAACAGTGGAAACAGTGTCAGACTTTGTTTTTCTGGGCTCCAAAATCACTGCAGATGGTGACTGCAGTCATGAAATTAAAAGACGCTTACTCCTTGGAAGGAAAGTTATGACCAACCTAGATAGCATATTCAAAAGCAGAGACATTACTTTACCAGCAAAGGTTCGTCTAGTCAAGGCTATGGTCTTTCCTGTGGTCATGTATGGATGTGAGAGCTGGACTGTGAAGAAGGCTGAGCGCCGAAGAATTGATGCTTTTGAACTGTGGTGTTGGAGAAGACTCTTGAGGGTCCCTTGGACTGAAAGAAGATCCAACCAGTCCATTCTGAAGGAGATCAATCCTGGAATTTCTTTAGAAGGAATGATGCTAAAGCTGAAACTCCAGTATTTTGGCCACCTCATGCGAAGAGTTGACTCATTGGAGAAGACTCTGATGCTGGGAGGGATTGAGGGCAGGAGGAGGAGGGGACGACAGAGGATGAGATGGCTGGATGGCATCACTGACTCGATGGGTATGAGTCTGGGTGACCTCCGGGAGCTGGTGATGGACAGGGAGGCCTGGCGTGCTGCGGTTCATGGGGTCGCAAAGAGTCGGACACGACTGAACAACTGATCTGATCTGATCTGATCTGATCTGGAATGATAACCTAAAACTTACAATCAGTTGAGAGATTTCCCAGAAAGAGGCTGACTTTGGTGGATCTCAGGGAAAGGCTATTCTGCCTAGTCCCTCCTCTGTCAGTGAGAGATATTTGGGACACTCTTCTCATAAAAGGTCAATTTACCTCCTCGGTTCCCATGTTTGTTTCCATCTGACAGTCTCCCCTTCCCAGATTTCTGAACTGCAGCTGCTGCTGCTGTTTCTGAAACTTCTGTCTCTGGATCTGGGGAGGAAAAGTACTTCTGCTGCAAAATACTCTTTTTTCTGAGTTTGAATATCACAAGTTACATGTGGCATACCTTCCTTTTATGTTGTTTCCTGCAATGTAGGCTATCAGATCAGATCAGATCAGTCACTCAGTCATGTCCGACTCTTTGTAATCCCATGAATCGCAGCATGCCAGGCCTCCCTGTCCATCACCAACTCCCGGGGTTCACTGAGACTCACATCCATCGAGTCAGTGATGCCATCCAGCCATCTCATCTTCTGTTGTCCCATTCTCCTACTGCCCCCAATCCCTCCCAGCATCAGGGTCTTTTCCAATGAGTCAACTCTTTGCATGAGGTGGCCAAAGTACTGGAGTTTCAGCTTTAGCATCATTCCTTCCAAAGAAATCCCAGGGCTGATCTTCAGAATGGACTGGTTGGATCTCCTTGCAATCCAAGGACTCTCAAGAGTCTTCTCCAAAACCACAGTTCAAAAGCATCAATTCTTCGGCGCTCAGCCTTCTTCACAGTCCAGCTCTCACATCCATACATGACCACTGGAAAGACCATAGCCTTGACTAGATGAACTTTTGTTGGCAAAGTGATGTCTCTGTTTTGAATATGCTATCTAGGTTGGTCATAACTTTCCTTCCAAGGAGTAAGCATCTTTTAATTTCATGGCTGCAGTCACCATCTGCAGTGATTTTGGAGTCCAGAAAAATAAAGTCTGACACTGTTTCCACTGTTTCTCCATCTATTTCCCATGAAGTGATGGGACCAGATGCCATGATCTTCGTTTTCTGAATGTTGAGCTTTCAGCCAACTTTTTCACTCTCCACTTTCACTTTCATCAAGAGGCTTTTGAGTTCCTCTTCACTTTCTGCCATAAGGGTGGTGTCATCTGCATATCTGAGGTTATTGATATTTCTCCCGGCAATCTTGATTCCAACTTGCGTTTCTTCCAGTCCAGCATTTCTCATGATGTACTCTGCATATAAGTTAAATAAACAGGGTGACAATATACAGCCTTGACAAAGTCCTTTTCCTATTTGGAACCAGTCTGTTGTTCCATGTCCAGTTCTAACTGTTGCTTCCTGACCTGCATACAAATTTCTCAAGAGGCAGATCAGGTGGTCTGGTATTCCCATGTCTTTCAGAATTTTCCACAGTTCATTGTGATCCACACAGTCAAAGGCTTTGGCATAGTCAATAAAACAATGTAGGCTAAGCCTCTGCTTTTTTTTTTTCCCTTCTTCTCCCTTTGGCTCCATCCAGAAAGATTCTGTCGAATTTGAAGATCGGTCTACTTCCCCGCCTTTCCTGGTTTTTTGTTTTGTTCTTCAAAACTTCCAGCCACTGCACTAAAATATTGAGAGATTTTCTTTCTTAAGTTCTGAACCAAATGAGAAGTAAAACAACTGGGGTGGGAAGGGGAGGGACACCAAAATTACCTTTATTACTGAAAAAGTCTAAATTGGTGAACATAGCTATACTAGTTTCATAAAGCTGTAGAAACAAAGAGTCATAAACTGAGTAGCTTACAGGCAATGTATTGTCCCACAGTTCTTAGGGTTGGAGGTTTGAAATCAAGCTGTCAGCCATGCCATGCTACTTCTGAAACCCATGTGGGAGAATCCTTCCTTGCCTCTTTAGTTTCTGGTGTTTGCCAGCAATTTAGGGCATTCCTTGGCTTGTAGATATATTGGTCCCATTTCTGCCTCCATTGTCACGTGGCTGTCCAGTCTCTGTGTCTCTACTAGTTGCACTGGCTTTGATGGTGGTGGTGGTTTAGTCCCTAAGCTGTATCTGACTTGTATTCCCTCTTCTGGCCATGGGATTTCCCAGGCAAGATTACTGAAGTAGGTTGCTGTTTCCTTTTCCAAGGGATCTTCCTGACCTAGGGATTGAACTTGTAGCTCCTGCATCACAGGCAGTCTCCTGCATTATAGGCATATTCTTAACCACTGAGCCACTGGGGAAGATCCTATACTGCCTTTGAGACCACCCTAATGATCTCAACTTGAGGTGTGCAAAGACTCTATTTACAAGTGAGGTGACATTGAGAGGTACTGAGGGTTAAGACTTCAAACATCATTTTGGGATGTAGTTTGACCCATAACAAGAACTTAAGACAGCCAAATGGACAAGCTGCTGAAACTCAAATTTGGACAGATTTACTTGTCCAGTCTTCCCTGGTGGCTCAGAGGTTAAAGCGTCTGCCTGCAATGCGGGAGACCTGGGTTCTATCCCTGGGTCGGGAAGATGCCCTGGAGAAGGAAATGGCACCCCACTCCAGTACTCTTGCCTGGGAAATCCCATGGATGGAGGAGCCTGGTGGGCAACAGTCCACGGGGTTGCAAAGAGACATGACTGAGCGACTTCACTTCACTTCACTTGTCTGGTCATGGCACTGTCTTTTGAGATGGGACTCTTCGCATCAAATAAAACTTTTGGCATGGAGAGCAGAGAAGAACTCTTACTCCTTGGGGTATTGTAGATTACAGAATAAAAACAAAATATCCAAGACACGATAAAGAAGTATAAAAAGCATTCACAAACAAGATTTTAAAAGATTAAACACATTTGTTTTATCAGTAAATATATATCATTTAAAGATTCCATTAGGTGTCCTAGGTATTCAGTCGATTAACCTGTAAAACAACCATAGCCAAGTTTTATCAATAACAATAACTGAAAAGAAAATAGGGATAATAATGTTTTATATAACAAAATCATTAACAAGATTAAATTTATACTACTGAATGACAATAGAGAAGATATATAGAAAGAAACCTTACAAATGAGAGGAAAAATTGACAGAAGCAATAATTAAATTTGTTAATCTACCCAGAGTTTCCTTCCTGCTCCCTACTCCAAAATAAAGATGTATAGAATCTAGATAATGTAAGTAATGGGGATGGATTGATAATAATTCAATAATAAAAGAAACTATAATTCTTGTCAGGTGTCCATGGAATATTTCCAAAAGTTGGTTATCTATTTGTTTTCATATGAATACACAAAAAGCCCTGAAAACTGAACCACATAGTAAACCAGGAATAAATACTACTATTTAAAACAAAACTAAACCCTTTAAAAATATTTTAAAATTAAAAATACTTCTCAAATCACTACCTACTTGAATTACTATAGTTCTGAGTTAAAAATAATGAATGCTAATCTATTTTGAAAAATGTGTGGTGCCAAATTCCTACTTCGAAGGCAATCTATAGTCCTACATGCAGAATGGAAGGAAGTCAATTAATTAAACATTCAGCTAAATGTAGGAGAGAAAGAACTATCAACAAAATCTAAAGGGACAAATAAAATCAAGCCACTCTGAAGAAGATTGTTATTCTAACACTGAAAGTGATAGAATCATGAAAATAATTCTAGGCAAACATGTCTAGTTACTATATATGAGCCTGAGACAGTTGGATTGACAAGACATTTCATTAACTACTGCTCTTTATTTGCTACTATTTTACAAGATTCTGTTTGAATTAAGAAGGTAGATTCACCTAGTCAGAAAATAAGTTCCTGAGTAATCGAAAGAACAATGACTAATTTAAGAATGGGCAAAAGAAGAAGTAAGTAAAAAGATAATATGGGAAGGCCAATGCAAATTCTGGATAATAGTGTAGGCCTTGTGCGTGTTCAGTCGTGTCTGACTCTTTGTCACACTATGGACTAGAGCCCACCAGGTTTCTCTGCCCATGGGGTTTCCCAAGCAAGAATAGTGGAGCAGATTGCCATTTCCCCATTCCAGAGAATGTTCCTGACTCAGGGATCAAATCCTGTCTCCTGTGTGTCTCCTGCATCGCAGGCAGATTCTTTACTGCGGAGCCACCAGGGAAGCCACCACTTTAGGCCTTATAGATGCCAAACTCTACATATGGGCAAAAAAAGAAAGCAAAAAGGTTAACATAAGAGAACAAAAATATATAAGACAATTATTAACAGACCTAAAGGGAGAAATTGACAGCAACACAATCATAGTGGAGAATGTTAACACTCTGCTTCGGTGGCTAGATCATCAAGACAGAATGTCAACAACGAAACAAAGGCCTTTAATGAAACATTAGACCAGATGGATTTATAAATTTGTAGAGAACATTCCATCTTAATGCAGCAGAATACACATTCTTCTCAAGGGCACATGGAACTTTCTCAAGGATAGACTATGTGTTTGCTTAGAAAACAAGTCTCAGTAAATTTAAGAAGTTTGAAATCATATCAAGCATCTTTCCCAATTGCAGTGGCATGAAACTAGAAATGAATTACAAGAAGAAAGCTAAAAAAACAAAATTAAAAAAAAAATCACAACTATGTAGAAACCAGCAACATGGTACTCAACAATTATCAGGTCAGTGAAGAAATCTAAGGAGGACTCAAAAATTACCTGAAGACAAATCAAAATGAATATACCAAATATGGAAATGTGTGGGATGTAGCAAAAATGGTACTATTTGTTGTTCAGTTGCTATATTATGTCTGACTCTTTGTGACCCCATGGACTATAGGAGGCCAGCCTTCACTGTCCATGGAATTCTCCAGACTAGACTACTGGAGTGGGTAGCTATTCCCTTTTCCAGGGGGTCTTCCTGACCCAGGGATTGTACCCAGGTCCGCTGTATCCTGGCAGATTTTTTTGCCATCTGAACCACCAGAGAAGCCTTTTGCCTAGAAAATCCCATGGACGGAGGAGCCTGGTGGGCTGCAGTCCATGGGGCTGCTAGAGTCGGACACGACTGAGCGACTTCACTTTCACTTTTCACTTTCCACTTTCATGCATTGGAGAAGGAAATGGCAATCCACTCCAGTGTTCTTGCCTGGAGAATCCCAGGAACGGGAAGCCTGGTTGGCTGCCGTCTCTGGGGTCGCACAGAGTCGGACACGACTGAAGCGATGCAGCAGCAGCAGCAGCAGCAGCAGTGTGTATGTCAATCCCAGTTTTCCAATTTATTGCGAAAATTGACATTATTAAAATATCCATATTACCTAAAGCAACTTACAGATTCAATGCAATCCGTATGAGAATCTCAAGGACACTTTTCACAGAAACAAAACCCCAAATTCTTGAATTCATAGAGCTCCACAAAAGACTCTGAAAAGACAAAGCAATCCTGAAAAAAAAGAATAAACCTGAAGGTAACACACCCCAATTTCAAAGTGTAATATAAAGCCATAACAATAAAAAAAATGCATAGTATTGACAAAAAAACAGATGTATAGATCAATGGAACAAAATTGAAAGCTAAGAAATAAACCCACACATACAGGACAATTAATTTGCAACAAAGGAGCAGAAAACATACAATGGAGGAAGGATATTATCTTCAAACAGCAGTGTTAGGAAAACTAGATGGCACATGCAAAAAAATCAGTCACTATCTCATACCCACTGTATGACATGTGTACCACACAAGTTCAGTTCAGTTCAGTCGCTCAGTCGTGTCTGACTCTTTGCAATCCCATGAATCACAGCACGCCAGGCCTCCCTGTCCATCACCAACTCCCGGAGGTCACCCAGACTCACGTCCTTCGAGTCAGTGATGCCATCCAGCCATCTCATCCTCTGTCATCCCCTTCGCCTCCTACCCCAAATCCCTCCCAGCATTAGAGTCTTCTCCAGTGAGTCAACTCTTTGCATGAGGTGGCCAAAGTACTGGAGTTTCAGCTTTAGCATCATTCCTTTCAAAGAACACCCAGGGCTGATCTCCTTCAGAATGGACTGGTTGGATCTCCTTGCACTCCAAGGGACTCTCAAGACTCTTCTCCAACACCACAGTTCAAAAGCATCAATTCTTCGGTGCTCAGCTTTCTTCACAGTCCAACTCTCACATCCATACATGACCACTGGAAAAACCATAGCTTTGACTAGACAGACCTTTGTTGGCAAAGTAATGTCTGCTTTTGAATATGCTATCTAGGTTAGTCATAACTTTCCTTCCAAGGAGTAAACGTTTTTTAATTTCATGGCTGCAATCACCATCTGTAGTTGTTTTGGAGCCCCCCAAAATAAAGTCTGACACTGTTTCCACTGTTTCCCCATCTATTTTGCATGAAGTGATGGGACCAGATGCTATGATCTTAGTTTTCTGAATGTTGAGCTTTAAGCCAACTTTTTCACTCTCCTCTTTCACTTTCATCAAGAGGCTTTTTAGTTCCTCTTCATTTTCTGCCTAAGGGTGGTGTCACCTGCATATCTGAGGTTATTGATATTTCTCCTGGCAATCTTGATTCCAGCTTGTGCTTCTTCCAGCCTAGCATCTCTCATGATGAACTCTGCATATAAAAGTGGATGTGATGCAATTCCAGTTGAGCTATTTCAAATTCTGAAAGATGATGCTGTGAAAGTGCTACACTCAATATGCCAGCAAATTTGGAAAACTCAGCAGTGCCCACAGGACTGGAAAAGGTCAGTTTTCATTCCAATCCCAAAGAAAGGCAATGCCAAAGAATGCTCAAACTACCACACAATTGCACTCATCTCACACGCTAGTGAAATAATGCTCAAAATTCTCCAAGCCAGGCTTCAGCAATACGTGAACCATGAACTTCCAGATGTTCAAGCTGGTTTTAGAAAAGACAGAGGAACCAGAGATCAAATTGCCAACATCCGCTGGATCATCGAAAAAGCAAGAGAGTTCCAGAAAAACATCTATTTCTGCTTTATTGACTATGCCAAAGCCTATGACTGTGTGGATCACAATAAACTGTGGAAAATACTGAAAGAGATGGGAATTCTAGATCACCTGACCTGCTTCTTGAGAAACCTATATGCAGGTCAGGAAGCAAGAGCTAGAATTGGACATGGAACAACAAACTGGTTCCAAATAGGAAAAGGAGTACGTCAAGTCTGTATATTGTCACCATACACAAAGATCAACTCGAGATGTATTAAAATGTATTATATCTGATAAAAGGTTAATATAAAAACTATATAAAGAACTCATACAACTCAACAACAACAATCTCAATAACTCATTTTAGCTTCATTAAGCAATGAGCAGAAGAGTTTAAGAGACATTTTTCTGAAGAAGACATATAGATGGCTAACAGACACACGACAGATGTTCAACAATACTAGTTTTTAGGGAAACTCAAGTCAGAACACAGTGAGATATCGTGTCACACCTACTAGAATGACTATTGTCAAAAAGGGCAAGAGATAACAAGTTTTGGCAAGGATGTAGAGAATAGACAACATTCACACACTGTTGGTGGGAATATAAATCAGTGCAGTCACTACAGAAAACAGTCTGGAGATTTCTCCAAAAATTAAGAATAGGATTACCATATGTCCCAGCTATCCTAATTCTGTTTATTTATCCAAAGTATATAAAAACACTAATTCAAAAAGATATATGCTCACCTGAGTTTGTTGTGACATTATTTACCTAGGCCAAGGTATGAAGACAACCAAAGGAAGGGCTCATTAGTGAATAAATAGATAAAGCAGGTGTGGTGTATATATATATATGAGTGCAAGTATGTGTATGCTCAATCATGTCTAATTCTTTGTGATCCCATGAACTGTAGCCCACTAGGCTCCTCTGCCCACGGAATTTTTCAGGCAACAATACTGGAGTGGGCTGCCATTTCCTACTCCAGGGGACCTTCCCGACCCAGGGGTTGAACTCGCATTTCTTGCGTCTCCTGCATTGGCAGGCAGAGTCTTTACCACTGGACCACCTGGGAAGCTGGTGTGTGTGTGTGTGTGTATGTATATGCAATGTAATATATTGCATTTATTTATATAATAGCTGTGAAAAGAAGAGAAGCGAAAAGCAAAGGAGAAAAGGAAAGATATAAACATCTAAATGCAGAGTTCCAAAGAATAGCAAGAAGAGATAAGAAAGCCTTCTTCAGTGATCAATGCAAAGAAATAGAGGAAAACAACAGAATGGGAAAGACTAGGGATCTCTTCAAGAAAATCAGAGATACCAAAGGAACATTTCATGCAAAGATGGGCACGATAAAGGACAGAGATGGTGTGGACCTAACAGAAGCAGAAGATATTAAGAAGAGGTGGCAAGAATACACAGAAGAACTGTACAAAAAAGAGCTTAAAGACCCAGATAATCATGATGATGTGATCACTGACCTAGAGCCAGACATCTTGGAATGTGAATTCAAATGGGCCTTAGAAAGCATCACTACGAACAAAGCTAGTGGAGGTGATGGATTTCCAGTGGAGCTATTCCAAGTCCTGAAAGATGATGCTGTGAAAGTACTGCACTCAATATGCCAGCAAATTTGGAAAACTCAGCAGTGGCCACAAGATTGGAAAAGGTCAGTTTTCATTTCAATCCCAAAGAAAGGCCATGCCAAAGAATGCTCAAACTACCGAACAATTGCACTCATCTCACACGCTAGTAAAGTAATGCTCAAAATTCTCCAAGCCAGGCTTCAGCAATATGTGAACCGTGAACTTCCTGATGTTCAAGCTGGATTTAGAAAAGGCAGAGGAACCAGAGATCAAATTGTCAACATCCGCTGGATCATCGAAAAAGCAAGAGAGTTCCAGAAAAACATCTATTTCTGCTTTATTGACTATGCCAAAGCCTTTGACTGTGTAGATCACAATAAACTATGGAAAATTCTGAAAGAGATGGGAATACCAGACCACCTGATCTGCCTCTTAAGAAATCTGTATGCAGGTCAGGAAGCAATAGTTAGAACTGGTCATGGAACAACAGACTGGTTCCAAATAGGAAAAGGAGTACGTCAAGGCTGCATATTGTCACCCTGTTTATTTAACTTATATGCAGAGTACATCATGAGAAATGCTGGACTGGAAGAAGCCCAAGTTGGAATCAAGATTGCCGGGAGAAATATCAATAACCTCAGATATGCAGAGGACACCACTATATGGCAGAAAGTGAAGAGAAGCTAAAAAGCCTCTTGATGAAAGTGAAAGTGGAGAGTGAAAAAGTTGGCTGAAAGCTCAATATTCAGAAAACGAAGATCATGGCATCTGGTTCCATCACTACATGGGAAATAGATGGAGAAACAGTGGAAACAGTGTCAGACTTTGTTTTTCTGGGCTCCAAAATCACTGCAGATGGTGACTGCAGCCATGAAATTAAAAGACACTTACTCCTTGGAAGGAAAGTTATGACCAACCTAAATAGCATATTCAAAAGCAGAGACATTACTTTACCAACAAAGGTTCGCTTAGTCAAGGCTATGGTCTTTCCTGTGGTCATGTATGGATGTGAGAGCTGGACTGTGAAGAAGGCTGAGCGCTGAAGAATTGATGCTTTGAACTGTGGTGTTGGAGAAGACTCTTGAGAGTCCCTTGGACTGCAAGAAGATCTAACCAGTCCATTCTGAAGGAGATCAATCCTGGAATTTCTTTGGAAGGAATGATGCTAAAGCTGAAACTCCAGTATTTTGGCCACCTCATGCGAGGAGTTGACTCATTGGAGAAGACTCTGATGCTGGGAGGGATTGAGGGCAGGAGGAGAAGGGGACAACAGAGGATGAGATGGCTGGATGGCATCACTGACTTGATGGGTGTGAGTCTGGGTGAACTCCGGGAGCTGGTGATGGACAGTGAGGCCTGGCGTGCTGCGGTTCATGGGGTCGCAAAGAGTTGGACACGACTGAGCGACTGATCTGATCTGTATATATATATATATATATATATATATTTATATATGCTGCTAAGTCGCTTCAGTCATGTCCGACTCTGTGTGACCCATAGACAGCAGCCCACCAGGCTCCCTGGTCTCTGGGATTCTCCAGGCAAGAACACTGGAGTGGGTCACCATTTCCTTCTCCAATGCATGAAAGCAAAAAGTGAAAGTGAAGTCGCTCAGTCGTGTCTGACCCTCAGCGACCCCATGGACTGCAGCCTTCCAGGCTCCTCCGTCCATGGGATTTTCCAGGCAAGAGTACTGGAGTGGGGTGCCATTGCCTTCTCCATATACATATGCAATGGAATACTAATAGGAAAATGAGTATGTCAAAGCTGTATTTGTCACCCTGCTTATTTAACTTATATGCAGAGTACATTATGAGAAGCGCTGGGCTGGAAGAAGCACAAGCTGGCATCAAGATTGCCAGGAGAAATATCAATAACCTCAGATATGCAGATGACACCACCCTCATGGCAGAAAGTGAAGAGGAACTAAAAAGCCTCTTGATAAAAGTGAAAGAGGAGACTGAAAAAGTTGGCTTAAAGCTCAACATTCAGAAAACAAAGATCATGGCATCTGGTCCCATCACTTCATGGGAAATAGATGGGGAAACAATAGAAACAGTGTCAGACTTTATTTTGGGGGGCTCCAAAATCACTGCAGATGGTGACTACAGCCATGAAATTAAAAGATGCTTACTCCTTGGAAGGAAAGTTATGACCAACCGACCAACCTAGATAGCATATTGAAAAGCAGAGACATTACTTTGCCAACAAAAGTCCATCTAGTCAAGGCTATGGTTTTTCCTGTGGTCATGTATGGATGTGAGAGTTGGACTGTGAAGAAGGCTGAGCACCGAAGAATTGATGCTTTTGAACTGTGGTGTTGGAGAAGACTCTTGAGAGTCCCTTGGACTGCAAGGAGATCCAGCCAGTCCATTCTGAAGATCAGTCCTGGGTGTTCTTTGGAAGGAATGATGCTAAAGCTGAAACTCCAGTACTTTGGCCACCTCATGCAAAGAGTTGACTCATTGGAAAAGACTCTGATGCTGGGAGGGATTGGGGGCAGGAGGCGAAGGGTATGACAGAGGATGAGATGGCTGGATGGCATCACTGACTCGATGCATGTGAGTCTGAGTGACCTCCGGGAGTTGGTGATGGACAGGGAGGCCAGGCGTGCTGCGATGCATGGGATTGCAAAAAGTCGGACACGACGGAGTGACTGAATGGAATATTACTCATCTATAAAAGAGAATTCTTGCCATTTGAGACAATATGGAAGGACCTTGAGGGATTTATGCTAAGGGAAATAATTTAGATGGAGAAAGACAAATGCCATACGATATCATTCTTATGTGGAATATAAAAGCAAACAGAAGACAACAAAAGAAGTGAGCAAAGCAAACTAAACAAAAACAAACATATAGATACAGAGGAGAGAGTAGTGGTTACCAGAGGGAAAGGGGTAAGGTGGGGTAGGGCTGGTGAAATGGGCTAAGGAGATCAACTCTATGTTGATGGATGGAGACAAAATTTTTGGTGCTGAGCATGTATAGGGTGTACAGAAATGAACACATTGTACACATGAAACTTTGTACACCAGTGTTACCTCAATGAAAAGAAATCTAAAAATTTTTTTAGAAAGGTAGCTATTGTTTGGGGGTAGATACAGTGGTTTGTGGGGGTAGATAGCAATATTTTCAGTGGTTAAACTAGTTAGTATCTACAGTGGGATATCTGATCCAGGACGTTTTTGGGTTACTGAAAAATATTACCTTACCCTACCCCAGCTTTACTGAGATATAATTGACAAATAAACTTGTATATATTTGAAGTCCTCGGAGAAGGCAATGGCACCCCACTCCAGTACTCTTGCTTGGAAAATCCCATGGATGGAGGAGCCTGGTAGGCTGCAGTCCATGGGGTCGCTAAGAGTCGGACATGACTAAGCGACTTCACTTTCTCTTTTCACTTTCGTGCATTGGAGAAGGAAATGGCAACCCACTCCAGTGTTCTTGCCTGGAGAATCCCAGGGACAGGGGAACCTGGTGGGCTGCTGTCTATGGGGTCACACAGAGTCGGACGTGACTGAATTGACTTAGCATAGCATAGGATAGCATAGCATATTTGAAGTCAACACAGTGATGATTTGACATACACATACATTGAGAAACACTACAATCAAGTTAATTATCACATCCATCACCTCACACTGTTTGTTATCATTTTTGTATGTAGGGATAATGCTGAAGCTTTACTCTTAGCAAATTTCAAGTATATAATACAATATTGTTAACTATAATTATTATACTGAATAGTAAATTAGCAACTTTAAAATACACAGGATAGCATTATTAACTATAGTCACTATACTATACATTGGATCCTCAGAACTTATTCATCCTACAATAAAAAATTTTTATCTTTTAACCAACATTTCCCCATTTCTCCCAAACTGCAGTTCTTGGCAGCCACCATTCTACTCTGTTTTTATGAGTTCAACAATTTTTTTTTTAACATTTCATATAGAAGTGATACTATATGGCATTTGTCATTTGTCTTTCTCAGCCTGGCTTATTTCACTTAGCATAATGCCCTCCAGTTTCATCCATGTTATTACAAATGGCAGCGTATCTTTCTTTTGTTATGGCTGAATAATATTATTTTGTAATATATATCTAACACATTTTTCTTTTTTTAAAATTTATTCTTTTTTTTTTTTTTGGCTGTGCTGGTGTTTGTTGCTTTGTGCAGGCTTCCTCTAGTTGCAGTGAGCAGGGCTGCTCTTTAGTTTTGGTGGCTTGTCTTACTGTAGAGCACCTGCCTAGTTGCTCCAAGGCATACGGGATCCTCCCGGATCAGGGATCGAACCTGTGCTCCCTGAACTGGCAGGTGGATTCTTATCCACTGCGCCACCAGGGAAGTCCCTAACACATTTTCTTTACCCATTCATTTACCAATGGACGTCTAGGCTGTTTCCATGTCTTGGCTATTTTGAATGATGCTGCAATGAACCCGAGTGTGGATAGCTCTTCAAGGTACTGATTTTGTTTCCTTTGGCTGCATACCAAGACATGAACTTGCTATATTATATGAACGTTTTATTGTTAAGTTTTTGAGGAACCTTTGCCTTGTTTTCCATAGTGGCTGCACCATTCTATATGCCCATCAACAGTGTGTAAGGGTTCTCTTCTCTCTACGTCCTCACTAATATTTGTTATCTTTGGTCTTTTTGATAATAGTTATTCTAACAAATATGAGGTGATATCTCATGGTGGTTTTGATTTGCATTTCATGATGATTAATGATTTTGAACACCTTGAAAAAATGTGCTTTAAATATTGAAAATATCCGGCATGGGACTTCTAAAGTCAAAAAGACTGAAAAAACTTGAAGGCAAGAGTATACCAGTTTTCATGTTTATATTCCTAGTGATTAGCACTGAATTTGAGCTAACAATAAATTATTGAAGGAAGTTCTCATCAGCATATATTTATCGATTTATTTTTCAAACAAAAGAATATATGAAAAGCATGGAGAAAAGCCAAGTTACATTATAGAACTGGGCAGAACTTCTTTAACTGGGGAGGGACATGAGTGATCTTTCTGAGATGATGAAAATTTTCATATCTTGATCTGGCTGATGGTTACTGAATGTGTATATATATGAGTAAATATTTATTAAACTGCCCACTAAAGTTTTATATACTTTACTGTGTATAAATTATACCCCCAAACCAAAATGAAATCCAACTAATGAGTAAAGCTGAATGTTTGAGAAAAAGCCGAGTCTTTGGAATGTTTGACCAAATTCTGTACCTTATTTTTTCCTCTTATTAAGCAGAGACTTAAATTCATTTTTTTATTGAAGGATAATTGCTTTACAGAATTTTGCTGTTTGCTGTCAAACCTCAACATGAATCAGCCATAGGTATACATATATCCCCTCCCTCTTTAACCTTCCTCGCATCTCCCTCCCCATCCCACCCCTCTAGGTTGATACAGCACCCCTGTTTGAGTTTCCTGAGCCATACAGCAAATTCCCGTTGGTTATCTATTTTACATATGGTAATGTAAGTTTCTATGAGATGTATGGAGAGACTTATATTTGATTTAGTTTTGGTGGAGAATAGACACATATCCTATGTGAAATTTGTTAGCATATTGTCTGTTGCCAAAGAGTACATAATTGTTACCAGAGTTTTGATAAGTAAGTAAAGGGTAAATTTTCAAAGCTATGTTCACTTTATCAACTGACAAGTTATTCCCTGGACCAATTGAAAATAGAAAATTTATCTAGTTAACTTCCTAGACACTTCTTGGTCATATTTGCAAGCAAAGCACAAATTAAGGCTGTTGCAGTGATTTGAGGAGTGATCATTCTTTTTTCCCTGTAAGGATGGCTACTTCAGTCTCTTTCTCAAGTGTGGATACACCTAAACTTTTTAAAGTTTCTTTTCTAAATATGGAGAAGAACTTCACTAACTCATTTATTCTACCTTGTTCAAAACTCATCTATGCTTCTTGAATTAAAAAAATGAATAACCTCACTTCATAGTTTTCCATTTCTACAAATATGTGATCAATAATCCACCATTTTTGCTCTATAGTTCCAACAGTGGGCCCAGATTACCTACCAGGGCAGAAAGTATTCAAATTGTTATCTATCAAAGACATGAGAGAGAAGATATTTCTACATTGGAAAGCTGTTGGAATGGACCTCAAGACTCCTTCAAACTCTTCCATTTTATGCCTGGGCCATTTTTAGGCTAAAATAACCAAGCAACAATGGCAAGAACCTTTCTTGAGTTTCATCTAGACATTTCACTACTATTGTCTCTAATCCTCAGAACAATGTGTTAAGATTGGTACTATTATCCCTGTTCTATAGGTGAGGACACAGGGACTCAGAGAGGTTAATTTAACTAGCTAATTGGTTATCTGAAATGCAAAACCAGATCACTGCAATTCCAGAGTTCATGCTCTTTCCAAGTGTCTTTTCCACTTGCCTTGGGTGTTGTAAGGATTCTGGGAAACCACCGTGGTGTGGAAGAACATAGTGTTCCCTTATTTTGTTGTTCTCTTTTATGACACGGGTTTATCACATGGTTAAAGCAAAAAGCAAGAACAGCCTGTGACCAAGGATGTCCTTGCTTCTCACTCAGAAGTGGCTCCCATGCTTCCTCTTTTGGCCCCATGATCCCGTGGGGCTCCTGTTTGTCAGGATGATGATATTCTACTATCTGGTGTCATTGGCTTTCTGAGAGGTAACAAGGTGAAAGTGAAAGTAAAGTCTCTCGGCCGTGTCTGACTCTTTGCAACCCCATGGACTGTAGCCCACCAGGCTCCTCCGTCCATGGAATTTTCCAGGCAAGAGTACTGGAATGGATTGCCATTTCCTTCTCCAGGGGATCTTCCTGACCCAGGGATTGAACCGGGGTCTCCTGCACTGCAGGCAGACGCTTTAGCAACTGAGCCACCAGGGAAGCACTTAACAAGGTGAGGAAACATCCAATTTCGCACTGAAAAGTCTGCATGTGAGTGGGTCCCTGAGGAATACAAAGAGACCACGGTACCTTCAGAGAAGCGTTCAGGCAGCACATTTTGTACCATCTCTCAGGGGCTCAAGCCACGCCCTCTTTGCCAATCACATACGTCCAAATGTCTCATCGACTCTACATGTCTTGGTTGGGTTTGCCTTGTTTTCTGCTTCACAGATAGGAGCAGCTGGACTTGATAAGAATACGGTCACTAAGTCATGTCTAAGTCTTTGCGAGCCCATGGGCTGCAGCACGCCAGGCTTTCCTGCTCTTCACTATCACCCGGAGTTGACCCAAACTCATATCCATTGAGTCGGTGATGCCATCCAACTATCTCATCCTCTGTCGCCCCCTTCTCCTGCCCTCAATCTTTCCCAGCATCAGGGACTCGATAGTTAACTGATTATCACAAATAGCTTTTAGATGGAGATCATTGTGGGCTTGAGGATGCCATAGTCTCATGGTTTTAACTCTCTCTCCTGACAGCAACTCAGATAACCCACAGGATTTAATCCCCCCCACCTGCCCCCACCTCAAATTCAAACAAGCAAAGAAACAAAAATCCTGTATTCCATGGAAACAATCTATGGTATCTTCGCAAAGAAACAGATACTCATCTTTGAACAGTACAGGAAGAACAAACATAGCCTTTAAAGTCAGTTAAACCAGCCTAGCTTTGGACTGAGCCTTTCCATTTATTGTTTTATAATCTCAAGCAAGTCATTTCACCTCTCTGATTCTCTGCCCTTTATCTGTTAAGTGGGGATAATAATTTTGATTGTACAAGGTTGTCATGGCAGAAATCAAGGTCTCTAGTAAAGCACCTAACACAGTGCATGGCAGCAAGCCGCCTGCTTCTGCTCTTCCTCCCCAGATGCACTGGCTTCCTAGGAAAGGGTTGTTAAGAAGGTGAAAGGGCCTTTCCTTTGCATTCAGTTAGGGGCCTCATGTAGCTTTTGGTTTTTAAAAATATTAAATTGTTTATGTTGTATGGGCTTTTAAAAATAGCTTAGAGGGCAATCCAGGGAACTCAACTAAAAAAGGATTATCTAGACTCTACAATGACTGTAGTGGAAAAAGAATGGAATGAAAAAAACAATGAGAAGCCTGAAGAAACGGGGAAAGTGCTGTATACATTGTTGGTAAACAAGAACACTTTCTACACATATGCTCCAAACATCCCATTATTTTGCAGACTGTGCATTCTTCTCATGTATGGGGCAGTTTAAGTAAATGATGTGATCCATTCATCCTGCCATGTTTCATTTATATTTTCTTCAACAGTGAAATGAATTGAGGAAAACAATGCCCTTATTCTGTGAGGAAAGAGAAGAGTTTAGTGTGTGTGTGTGTGTGTGTGTGTGTGTGTGTGTGTGTGTGTGTGTGTGTGTGAATGCTCCCCAGAATTTGGGAGTTAGAGTAATTTTAACCAATCTAACCACAGGCTTCTTTTGAAAACCTCTTAATAATGTTCAGAAACAAAGCCTAATATTAAGGACAGGCAAAAACTCTGTGGTCCTCTCTATTAAAGACCAACCCTTTCCTCTCCTGTCTCTGTCTGATTACCTCTGGGGAATGTGCTATTCCTTGGAACGAATCAACCCTGCACAAAATAAGAGAGGGTGAAAAGTTTAGGACGTGGAAAATATGTGGAATTTGCTCTTGAATAATGATTTGTGTTTTTCTTTTGCAATAAATATGACCAATGACCCAGATAGAAGGATGGCAATTACTTAATGAATCAAGCTTCAGAAATGTAAAAATACTTCATAATAAAAATGAAAGCAATAATAGTAGGAAGCCAAGTTAAGTAAATATGGGTAATGCTCCTTGTATCTGTACATTTACAAATTCCAAAGCCATGACTGTGAAGAGGATTATTCTAATGATAGCTCTGTTCTTGGTTTCTATCACTTGTTGAGTTGGTTCTTCTGAATTTGTGCACAAATAAGGCCCTGTGCTGACTTTTCTCATGCATTTGGAAGTCAGTAGCTGGGACGATGTGTCACTAAGGTAGGACTGGGATTTAGCAGTCCCCAAGCCTCTGACAATCATTTACCTGTGTGCAAGGCACTTTTGCCCTACCAATCTCAGGTCTCTCTAAGTAAATCATTTCTAAATCTGTTACAGCCCAGGTAGAAATCTTTTTTGCTCAATTATATACTTAAAATCTGCTGTTTATGTGATGCTGTCTTTGACTATTGACCATGCCTTGACTTTGTGCAATGGAATATGCTTCCAAACTTTAGAGAAAAGGTGAAGAAACTGCTAAAGGGGCAGGGATGGGAGAGGTGGCAGAACTGTGTGTGCACAAATTCTGGCCAATGTAGAGCTGTATCTTCATGGAGCTACCAACACAAAGGTCTTTGTCTTTTGAAGACTTGTTGACAGCTATTCCCTTTAAGACATATGGTGCCACCAGGTTGGTAACTTTGGGAAAGTCATAACTTTTCTTATAAAACAAGCTACTGAATTAGATGATATTTAAGATACATTGTGGGATTCCCTGATAGCTCAGCTGGTAAAGAATCTGCCTGAAATGCAGGAGACCTTGGTTCGATTCCTGGGTTGGGAAGATCCGCTGGAGAAGCGATAGGCTACCCACTCCAGTATTCTTGGGCTTCCCTTGTAGCTCAACTGGTAAAGAATCCACCTGCAAGACAGGAGACCTGGGTTCGATTCCTGGGTTGGGAAGATTCCCCTGGAGAAGGGAATGGCTATCCATCCACCCCAGTATTCTGGCCTGGAGAATTCCATGGACTGTATAGTCCATGGGGTCACAAAAAGTTGGACAATCTGAGCAAAAGCCTGAGCAACTTTTACTTTCACTTTAAGAGACATTACAGGAGCAAAAAACAATTTGAAAGTCAAGCAAATCTTTTAGGAATTAGAGAGAAGTTGGATGTTAAAAAAAAAAAAAAAAGAGCTTGGCGTTACATTCCTCCCTGGTCTCGGAGTAAACTGTAGTACGTAGGAGATTAACCTGAATTATCTGATGGCTGTTTATAGTTGTCGCTTTTCTCCTTGCCAACGTTTCCCAAACATTAGTACATGTAAGAACCATCTGATAGGCTGTTAAAAAGGCAGCTGTGACTCCTGAGATTATTTCAGTAGGTTAAGGGCAGGATCCAGGGATCTGCACTTTTAAAGAGATACTAAAAAAAAAAAAAAAAGCGAGAGAGAGATACTGGTGCGGGAATCACTAAAAATCACAGTATTTTTAAGGAGAATCTTTCTGGGAGTTCGGGCGTAGGTTGACCAGCTAGAGGAGAGGAAGGGAATTCTTAACAGCCTGTCTCTGTTTAGGAAAGTTCTGATGTTGCTGGTGGGAAAATATAAAGTATCCCTCACATGGGTCGAGGTTGAATCACTGCAAAAAGCTGTGGGTCCATTTCAACTACAAGCAACAAATAAATAAACCCACTGAAAAGATACTATTAGAGAAGAAAACAGTTCTAGTGTCCAAGAAATTAGTGGAATGTAAGGGAATTAACTGAAGGAGCATGAGGATAAGAAAGAATTTTTATCAAATATCTAAAATGTGCCCAGTGCTTTATATACATTGTCTCTTTTAATTCTTATACTTGTGAGCAAAGATAGTTCTATTTTGCAAATGAAAAACCCAATGCTGACAGATCCAGTAATTTTCAACCCAACTGCACATTAGAATCACTTGAGGTTGGGGGAGGCAGGATCTTTGAAAAATTACCTATGTTTAGTTTACACCCCCAGCAATTTTGATATCATTGGCTGGGCATTGATACCTTTATAAGTGCCCTGGAGATACTAATGTTCAGCCAGGGGTCAGCCTCACTGATATTAGCCAAAGTTCACAGGATTAAAAGGATTTCCAAACCATCACTCACAATATGCCTCCTTTGATCTATGGATGTGCATGCTCAGTTGTGTCTGACTTTCTGTGGCTCTGTGGACTGTAGCTCAACAAGCTTCTCTGTCCTTGTAATTCTCCAGTCAAGAATACTACATCAGCAGATGAATGGATAAGAAAGCTATGGTACATATACACAATGGAGTATTACTCAGCCATTAAAAAGAATACATTTGAATCAGTTCTAATGAGGTGGATGAAACTGGAGCCTATTATACAGCGTGAAGTAAGCCAGAAAGAAAAACACCAATACAGTATACTAACGCATATATATGGAATTTAGAAAGATGGTAACGATAACCCTGTATATGAGATAGCAAAAGAGACACTGATGTATAGAACAGTCTTTTGGACCCTGTGGGAGAGGGAGAGGGTGGGATGATTTGGGAGAATGGCATTGAAATATGTATACTATCATATATGAAACAAGTCACCAGTCCAGGTTCAATGCACAATACTGGATGCTTGGGGCTGGTGCACTGGGATGACCCAGAGGGATGGTATGGGGAGGGAGGAGGGAGGAGGGTTCAGGATGGGGAACACATGTATACCTGTGGCGGATTCATTTTGATATATGGCAAAACCAATACAATATTGTAAAGTTAAAAAAAAAAAAAAAAGAATACTACAGCAAGTTGCCATTATTTACTGTAGGGGATCTTCCCAATCCAGAGACTGAATTTATGTCACCTATGTCTCTTGCATTGGCAGGTGGATTTTTTTTTACTACTAGCGCCTCCTGGGAAGCCCTTTAATCTATTCTGGACACAATTATCTGTTCAGGCCTGGACCTCTGAGGTAAGATGGTTCATGGAGATCTGACTTTGTTAGAAATGTACTCAGGTCATAGAAACAAAATCTTAGGGGGAAATTTTGAGTAAGATAGAATCACTGAAGATGGTGATTGCAGCCATGAAATTAAAAGACGCTTACTCTTTGGAAGGAAAGTTATGACCAACCTAGATAGCATATTCAAAAGCAGAGACATTACTTGGCCAACAAAGGTCCGTCTAGTCAAGGCTATGGTTTTTCCTGTGGTCATGTATGGATGTGAGAGTTGGACTGTGAAGAAGGCTGAGCGCCGAAGAATTGATGCTTTTGAACTGTGGTGTTGGAGAAGACTCTTGAGAGTCCCTTGGACTGCAAGGAGATCCAACCAGTCCATTCTAAAGGAGATGAGCCCTGGGATTTCTTTAGAAGGAATGATGCTAAAGCTGAAACTCCAGTACTTTGGCCACCTCATGCAAAGAGTTGACTCATTGGAGAAGACCCTGATGCCAGGAGGGATTGGGGGCAGGAGGAGAAGGGGACGACAGAGGATGAGATGGCTGGATGGTATCACTGACTTGATGGACGTGAGTCTGAGTGAACTGAGTTGATGATGGACAGGAAGGCCTGGCCTGCTGCGATTCATGGGGTTGCAAAGAGTTGGACACGACTGATCTGATCTGATCTGATGATCATGGGTTGTCACTGCTATTGTTATGATCCTCTTTAGATGAAGCAACTGGAGTCTGTGCTGTTTGTAACTTTCTTACACACTCATGGACAAAAAAATTATTATTAAACTCAGAATAGTTGAGTCTTTGGAGAATACTGATTTGTTTGAAATATATCACACTTCATACCTTACAAATTAGTTGACTTGTCTTCATCTACTGAGTAAGCACAGTTTGACTACTTCAAATCTTCATCTCAGAGTTTTGTTGTTTAGTTGCTAAGTTGAATCCAGCTCTTTTGTGACCACAAGAACTGTAGCCTGATGGGCTCCTCTGTCTATAGGATTTTCCAGGCAGGAACATTGGAGTGGGGTGCCATTTCCTTCTCCAGGGCATCTCCCCCCTCAGAGAGTTAAGAATTATCTATTTTCAAAGACTTCCTTGAAAAAATTAAATCTTCAATATATTTATTTGAGCCCGTCACAAAGTCATTTAACCTTCTGAAAGCCTTAACTTCCATGACTGTCAAATATGGGCAATGACTTCAAGCATATCTAAAGATGCCAAAGTGATAAATCAATACATTTTACATGCTTTTGAAACAAGACTATTTTATTAAAGGAAGAAAATCCATCTTTTTGCCTCCATATAGAATCTCAATATTGTATCTTAATATTAGTACTAAGGTATGTAATATTTAGCCTACCAAATTTTCAATTTTATTTAAATTTTATTTAAAAATGGTCTATGAAATAATAACATCAGTATTCATTGATGTAGCATTATACAATTGTTTTTCATAAATTTCTACTGCTTTCTTCAAGTATTTAATCCTATTGTAATTGCATCAGCTTAGCCTGGTAGGCTGAAGAGTTGGACATGACTGAGGGACTTCAGTTTCACTTTTCACTTTCATGCATTGGAGAAGGAAATGGCAACCCACTCCAGTGTTCTTGCCTGGAGAATCCCAGGGACGGGGGAGCCTGGTGGGCTGCTGTCCATGGGGTCTCACAGAGTCGGATACAACTGAAGCGACTTAGCAGCAGCAGCAGCAGCAGAATAAGACCAACTCTAGGTCTGTCCTAACAAAGCCAATCCACACCCCCCACACCCCTAAACAAAGCTCCAGGGGAGACAAAGCCTGTAGGACACTGGTATCATTAGCTTGGGTAACATTACATCACAGGCTTATCTGGTTAATTTAACAAGGACAACTTTGGTAGAAGAATATGGCTGGATATTCTAACTAAATCACCTATTACAACTGAGGTTGAAAGAGAAAGTCGAAGTGTACATTCTATGTTTACTGCAGTGAAGGATATTATGTCAGATTACGCCCAAATCGTTCATTCATTTATTTTTTTATTCATTAAATAATTCTGAAGAGCTAGTATTGAGCTGGGATACAGAGACTTTAAAAAGGTAATTCTAATTCTCGTGATGCATATAGTTAGTGGGAGAGTTAATGTTTATCTACGAAGCTATTCCAGGTGATAAGGACTTTGACGTTTTGTAATTTCCTTATATGTCTAAACAATATTTTCAGAGTCATATTTTTTCTTGGTATTACAGATAAAATAATGCAATTTTTCCCACTCATACTTTTAACAGTTTTACTGAAACAATGATTTAACAAAGGACAGAAAACCTGTTCTACTGTTCAAGATATATGATTTATTATTTTGGTAATATTTTATCCTAAGAGAAATATGTGAGTTAGTTTCCAAACTATCTTATTAGATTTTTAATTCTGCATTATATTTCATTTACATTTGAGATTCAATTGGAGCCTAATTGTAACATTTTATTAGAACACAGAAGTTAAGACAGTTTATGTTATTATTGTTTTTTGATGTTAGAGATTTTTTTAACAAGATTTTTTCCATGTGATTCAGTGTAAAGATTCATCTTGAATTCTATACAAGAGTGATAACTTCCTTAAGTATGAAAGTAAATCCAAATAAGTGATCCTCATTGATATAGTGTCTCTGTGACATGTACCTGCAGGCTGCATGGTAGGAAAGCCCAAGTTTAATAATTGCTAAAGCTCTGCTATATATAAAACGTACTGGGGGTTGTGGTCCATGCAGAAATAAGAAACAAGCTTTGTTCTCTCTGCTATCTCATTATAGGACATTTATAAAATAGATAAATATTTGTGTTCTAAGAAGGATTGGGAACTACCTCTTCAGCAATAGTGTCACTTTTGATAATTTTGTGTCTTTCAGACAGACTCAGTTTAATCTTACAATCATTTGTCTTAATGTGCCTTATCTAGGTGTTAGTCTATAAGTCAATCTCAGTGTTCTTGCCTGGAGAATCCCAGGGACTGGGGAGCCTGGTGGCCTGCCATCTATGGGGTCGCACAGAGTCAGACACAACTGAAGCGACTTAGCAGCATAGCTGATTAGCATTTGTCAGTTTCAGGTGACCAGCAAAGGGACTCAGCCATATATACACATGTATCCATTCTCCCCCAGATTCCCTTCCATATTCATATATATTTTTAAATATGTAGTCTGCTGAAAAATAATCTAAATGAAGTCTTCTGAGGCCTCTGTGAATTCTTTCCCATTATTATTCTTTTTCTTTCTGCCACGTTCTTAATGTTGGTTGGAAGGATAATTTAGACTAAAATGCCAACAAGAAAGATTATTATTATTTTTAAAAGTTCAGCAGTGCCTTACTTATGCCTCAGCATACAGTGGGATTGCTCACCACAAATGGCCATGGTAATGGAAATAATAAGATGTCCTTAGGTCCCACCACTTGGTGTGAAAAATTCAAAGGGAATGTAAATTACCTAAATGATGAATCCCAATCTTTTTTACAGCTTTCATACTTATGAAAAGACTGTGGATTTGTAGCATGTAAGAGAGGGAGATGATTTTATTTTGTTGAAATGATTCAAACATCTGCTCCTTACTTTGAATAGATTTTGATTTATGTGCCTGTACAAACTTGATATCTATAAAACTGACTAGCAATGTAATATTTTGAAATTTTATTCTCTCTTTGCTTTAGGGAGCTCCAGAACCAGGAAGTGACTAATGATATTGCATGAGATAGATTAACTTAATTCTTTCATCATCAATTTTTGTTTGTGACTACATGCTAACAACCATGAAAATAGAGACTTAGTATTCATTGCTTGGAGCAGTTCTACTTTTCTGTTGTACAGCAGTAAGATGCAGCTATGTTCCATAACTTAAAGAATGCATGCATCACCCACTAGCGTCAGAATGAGTCAGCAATATACCCTTATGCAACGAAAGCAAAAAGAAGAAAAGTAGAGTTTCCAGCTTCTGACTTAGTATGATGTGAATGGATGGACTCCCCAACTGAGCAAACTCACGCTTTAAACTCAATGTCACCTTAATAAATATCTGTATAATATTGGAAGAACTTGCTTTGCCACCATCAGGTCTGTTTCATCTTGACAATTGAAGTCTTAAAGGAGAAACTCTTCACTTTTTGTTCTGGCCTGATATCCTTTATACTCATTCCCATAGGAAAGGATAATGTTTATTTCCCCTCATGTTGATGATTCCAATAACCAGTGTTGAATATGTGCAGAATTTCATTCCCATTTTAGATCTATTTCTCATATTATTTTCCAAGTCTGATGTTTTGTAACAGCTAAAAGAAACAGTGCTTGCAAGTTACTGTGCTTTTTTTTTTTTTAATCAAAGTTCCACCATCTCTCCCATTCTTTCTCTCATTTATCATTCTTTCCTCCATTATTTACTTTCTCATTCTGAGGAGACTCATACAAACTTTCTTTAGTCAAAGTATAATTTAAGTTTGATTTCATAAGTCGATTATTGTGGGACCAGATGACAGAAGAAACTTCCAAAAGAGCACACTTAATACAGGAAGTTAGGTTAATGATTCAGTAGGCGAAACTTAACATCTGACTCACCGTACCACCTAATGAAGCGATATATTCACAGTAGAGATTTAGTAAATGTTTGTTGTCTGATTACTATGCCACTGATAAATCCTGAGTATAAGGAAAATGTCATGTAGAAATCATCTGTTTCAGTTCTAAAGATTAGGAAACAGAAGCAGCAAGAAATCAAATGACATATTTGAGGTGTGTAGTGAGTTTGTAGTAGAAACATTTCTATTATTGGCTCTGTTTTCGTCCTTGCATGTTTTCCTTTCACCTCTATCTTTCTCATGTTTTAAAAATGTACATTATGTAACTATATATATTTATCTTTGAAAATCTTCTTGGATGACTTTTATAACAAGGCAGTAAAAAGAATTGATACCAAGGCTTTAGATTCAGAAAAGCACCTTTGAAATCTAAACCATATTGCTGGTGCTGCTGCTAAGTCACTTCAGTCGTGTTTGACTCTGTGTGACCCCACAGATGGCAGCCCACCAGGCTCCCCTGTCCCCAGGATTCTCCAGGCAAGAACACTGGAGTGGGTTGCCATTTCCTTCTCCATATTGAGGATAACACAAATTGGAGGCCAAATTTGATGAAGTTGATCAGAAACTATGGAGTAATCTATAACAACCAGTTTAGCCTATCAAAGAAAGACATAGAATCAAATCTGCTATTGTGTCATGCTTTTCAATTATTCTGGCAGCCTCCGAGTAGTCCATTCTTGAAAACAGACTCTCAGTGGATCTTAAATTTTCAGGAAGTATAAGACATCATGAAAATGCACATACATGCGTACCCACTGTATTCTACATATAATTTCAACAAGTTTATAAACCCCTGGATCTGTTTGAGGACTTCTCATGGCACAATGACAGAATAAGAATCTCTGGTTTAGAGAAGCAGTTTGTGAACCTACTCTGGTTGGTTTATTTGCCAAAATTTTTTTGTGGGGGGAGGATGGAGGTGCCAAGTTGTCTAATTTAGGTGTCTGTTTTATGAAATCTTAGTGGAAAAATTATTTCCTTTCAAAATAGAGAACAAATTAAAAAAATTTGTGACTGCCATTGCACAGGTTTACTTTTCCTGTTAGAATTAGATTTTCTTTTAAAGTCATATTGGATGTGATTCCTAAATGTAGACCCCTACTACCAAAGAGTCATCATGATAATTGGAATTCTTTCCAATTCCAGAAATAACTAGAGCAATTTTTAGGGGAGAAATGACCTAGATCAAGAGTCAGCAAAATAAAGCAAGAGAACCAAATGGGTCCTACTGCCTGTTTTCAGAAATAAAATTTGTTATTGCCAATGGCTGCTGTGTTACACGAGCAGAATTCCTGAATTTCTGTAGAGACTATAGAAATGGCAAAGTCTAAAATATTTGTCATCAGACCCTTTGAGGAAAAATTTACCTACTTCTGCCCTGTATCATTCTAATTTAACTTGTCTCAGCCTCAGTGTTATTGATGTTTCAGTCTGGATACTCTTTCTTGTGGGGGACTGTCTTTTGCATTGAGAGTGTTAGCAGCTTCCCAGAGTCCTCCTGTGGGTCTTCCCACATGGTGCTAGAGGTAAAGAACCCACCTGCAAATGCAGGAGACATAAGAGATGCGGGTTTGATCCCTGGGTCAGAAAGATTCCCTGGATGAGGGCATGGCAACACACTCACTTCAGTATTCTTGCCTGGAGAATCCCATGGACAGGGAAACCTGGTGGGCTATAGTCCATAGGGTTGCCAAGATTCAGACACTACTGAAGCAACTTCACCCTCATGCATGCTCTGTCCTCTCTTACCCACTAGATGCCAAGAGACCTTTCTTGCCTCCCACAGTGTGTGTGTTAGTCGTTCAGTCATGTCTGACTTTTTGCAACCCTATGAACTGTAGCCCACCAGGCTCCTCTGTCCACGGGATTTTCCAGGCAAGAAAATTGGAGTGTCTGCCATTTCCTACTCCAGCCTCCCACAGTGGTGATGGTCAAAAAGATATTCAGGGTCCTGGTTGAGAACCAGTATTCTAAGTAGATGGATTCTTTCTTCTTGCCTAGAGGGGACAGGTGATGGTTTAGTTGCTGAGTTGTGTTGACTCTTGCAACCCCACGGACTGTAGCCCACCAGGCTTCTCTGTCCATGGGATTCTCCAGGCAAGAATACTGGAGTGGGTTGCCACTTCCTTCTCCAAGAGGGAAGAGGATTCCAAAACCTATTCCTTGACTGAAGGTTCTCTCTCATTAAGAAACTCTTCACTAGAACATTCTTTTTCTTTTCCAAGCAGAGGATCTCTTCTGCTGTTTTATTGTTAAGAGTTTCTCTCTCTCTCAGTTTTTCAGAGAAGCAGAATACTACTGATCTCTATCTATCACCTAAAAGTATCTTCAAAAAACTTTTACTTGTTAAGAAGTCACCCCTTCCCTCCTTTTTATTGTCAATTGCTACCATCATTTCAAGCCCAAATAAGTGTAACAACTTTGATTTTCTACCATAGAAAAAGTAAAAGTTGTGTAAATGTAAGATATTATTACTGTTACTGGTTTCGTTATTCGTTTCTGTTATGACTTAGCTTGAGGCCAATGTGTGAAGCTATCTCCACTAAGAAATTTAGTGAATAAGAAAGATTTATAGCAAGTATCCCAATCAGATTACCATTGTCTGAGATTGTGAATCTGTTTCTTTTCAATGAGCTGATTTTATATCTAAGTATTGCCTTAACAATATAAGTATTTTCCTTTTCACACCTAATCTTCATTTATTAATGGCAAAGTCTTGTATGTATATAAATCTTGACTATTTCTTCCATGTTTCAAAATGAAGTGTCGTAGAAGAGAAACTAACTTTCTTTAAGGATTTTCTCTTAAAAGCTGATATCAAAAAATACATTTTTGTATTGATTTTTATTTAGGTAAACAGGATTATAGTTTTAGTCATCAAAATAATATTGTTGAACCTGATGGCATGTGTGCTTTCTGATTAAACTAGATATTATCTTTTAATATTTATCTTGAGTAGATATGGGTGAATTGGTTCTGTGAAAAATCTTGCAACCATCAAGTAAGAAATATTTATTTCCTCCACAGAGTCTAATCTAAGGTAGATGACATTTACACAAAGAAAATGAAGCTGTTTCATCACTTCAGAACGAACTGACATGATGTATCACGGCAAATATATTTTTTAAAACCCCCACACACAGATTATTAAGAAAATGTAATTTAGTGGTCAGGACTCGATTAGTTATTTAGATGAGTGAGAAGTGAGTTATGAATCAATTCGTTAACTCCAATACTGTAATAATCCACAGTTATCCTTTCTGACTTTTACCTGATGAGGTAAATATGACCTAATGTTCTGGAGGTTTGCTCCACATGTGTGACGACTGTGACGTTGCCATGGATCCGAGCAAAATATTGTTTCTTTGGCACAGCGCGTGTTGTCATTACCATTATGCAACCTTAATTTTCATACAGTTTAAATCAGAGAACCATCGGAGTTTAGTCAAGTTACGGTAAAACAATTCAACAGGTTGTTTACTTTGGTATTAGACATTCTTGTCAGGGGAGATATGTTCTTTTCTTATTTGGATATAAGAAATAACATTTGGAGTATCAGGAAAACAAACATTACCATGATGTTTTCTCCAACGTTAATGCCAAAGTGATCAAAATTCCTTACGACATGCAAGTTGGAAACATGTAATATTTTCTTTCTTTTTTGTCTTCAGTGATACAAGGTGGTCTCTTTTTTTCTTTTGTTCAATAATCAAATTTCCAGAGCCGGAAACTATTACCCTTTCATACTTGAGTTGATAGTTCCTGACCTTTTTACACAAAGAATGAAAAAAAGAAAGAAAGAAAAAATCAATCCAAACCCATAAACCAGTGTTTTTATTTTGAAGAGAAACAAACTTTTTTTTTCTGTCTTGAAAGGGACAGGAAAAAAAGAAAGAAAAGAGAAAAATCATAGCAAACAAATGTTTTGTGATTCACAATTGCATGCTATTCATAGTGATGGTGGTTATTATCCAATTATATGTGGTTTCTCCTGTGTCATCTTGTCTGTGTATTTTATGGGTGTCATTTTGTTTGTTTTTGCTTTGATTATTTTAGAATTAGTACAACATATAGTAGGCCTGAATGCATCAATTTCAGGTCCAATCTTGTAAATCTCCACACCCATTTTGCATAAAAGCTTCCACAGATCAGATGAAATCATGTGTTGACAACTTGCATGTGTACGGTTAATTAAAGCAAAATCTAATTTTCCTCTTTCCTTATTTTCTTCCAGTTGTTTCATTTCTAGTCACTTATTTACATAATTTAAAAATATTTGGATCCTCATCATGTGTCAGAGGTGGTGCTTTCACATTATCTCATTTCATTCTTACGTTGATTCTGTGGTAGCTATGTATTTATTCCCATTTTCTGTTTAGAAAACCAAGGCTCTAAACATGATGAACTTATCCAAGGATTACTTAGCTAGTAAGTATGATTCTATGATCTGATCATTTTCTACAAAATGTATTTGTTTATCAGTTGATGTGGCTGTATTTGTGCATTTATCTGATGGGAATAAAATGGATTAATAAATTAATTACAATGTTCGTTTACTAAATGACTGTGAAGGAAAACTGTTGGTGAAATAATTTGCTGCCTTAGAGTAAGAACATAAATTTCTTAATTCTTAGGCTGCATATTCAAGACAATGTAACAATTGCCTGGAAACTGAAACATTTAATTAATACAAATATTTTTCTTTCCTACATAAAGTTTTTGTAGCTTTGACTGATCTTCTGAAGGGGTGTTTTGGCCCAACAGTGTCTGTGGCTATAAGCTAGCCTGTCTCCAGCCCTGAAAGTCTTAGCCTTCCTTCCTATATTCTTTCTGCCTGCCAAAGGCGAAAAGAACAGCTATGTATGTGGCATCTTATTTAATTTTGAATATATTGCATTGCATTTCTTCAAATTTTTAAAAAGTCGTTTAATTCCTTTATTGTGGTAAAATATACATAATATAAAATTTACCACATTAACCATTTTTAAGTGTGCAACCCAGTGGCATCAAGTACGTTCACAATGTTGTATAATCCTTACTGCCATCTAGTTCCAGA
This sequence comes from Tragelaphus eurycerus, assembly GCA_935064755.1. Lineage (NCBI taxonomy): Eukaryota > Metazoa > Chordata > Mammalia > Artiodactyla > Bovidae > Tragelaphus > Tragelaphus eurycerus. The sequence goes on from CAKXYN010000007.1 coordinate 52,178,032, forward strand.
ACTTTTCATCCTGCAGAATAGAAACTCCATATCCATTAAACAATAACTCCCCATGCTCCCTCCCCAGCAATATCTTGTAACCTCTAGTCTGCTTTCTGTCTTTATGAACTAGACTGTTCTAAATACCTCAGATAAGTGCAGTCACATAATATTTGTCCTTTTGTGTGTGGCTGGTTTCACTTAGTGTATGTTTTCAAGATTCATCCTGGTTATGACATGTATCAGAATTCCATTACTTTACAAGGCTAGATAATATATCATTACATGTAGATACTACACTTTATTTATTTATTCATCATTCATCTATTGACAGGTATTTGGGTTGTCTCCACTTTTGGGCTATAATGAATAGTGTTATTATGAACATTGGTTTGCAAGTATTTATTCGAGTCCCTGCTTCAATATTTTGGGGTATATACTCAGGAGTGAAATTGTTGGAGCATGTGATAACTCCACCTTTAACTTTCTGAGGAGCCACCAAAGTGTTTCCACAGCTGCTGCACCATTTACATTTCCACCAACAGTGGACAAAGGGTCTAATTTCTTCACATCCTTGCCAACATTTGTTATTTCTGTGCTTTCAAAAAAAAAAAAAAATAGCAGCCATTCTAATAAATGTGTCTTTAAATTTTTAATATAGCATGTTCCTTGAATTATTAACAAAATATACCCATATATTTGTAAACTAAATTTTTCTTTTTTAAAAAATTGAAATGTAGTTGATTTACAATATTGTGTTAGTTTTAGGTGTAAAGTAAAGTGATTCAGTTTTATATCTATATCTATATAGATAGGTAGATACATATATACAAACTATGGTAAATTCTTAAAGAGATGGGTTTACTAGACCACCTCATCTGCATCCTGAGAAATCTGTGTGCAGGTCAAGAAGCAACAGTTAGAACTAGACATGGATCATCAGATCAGATCAGATCAGTTGCTCAGTCGTGTCCGACTCTTTGCAACCCCATGAATCGCAGCACGCCAGGCCTCCCTGTCTATCACCAACTCCCAGAGTTCACCCAGACTCACATCCATCGAGTCAGTGATGCCATCCAGCCATCTCATTCTCTGTCATCCCCTTCTCCTCTTGCCCTCAATCCCTCCCAGCATTAGAGTCTTCTCCAATGAGTCAACTCTTCGCATGAGGTGGCCAAAGTACTGGAGTTTCAGCTTTAGCATCATTCCTTCCAAAGAAATCCCAGGATTGATCTCCTTCAGAATGGACTGGTTGGATCTCCTTGCACTCCAAGGGACTCTCAAGAGTCTTCTCCAACACCACAGTTCAAAAGCATCAATTCTTCGGTGCTCAGCCTTCTTCACAGTCCAGCTCTCACATCCATACATGACCACAGGAAAAACCATAGCCTTGACTAGACGAACCTTTGATGGCAAAGTAATGTCTCTGGTTTTCAATATGCTATCTAGGTTGGTCATAACTTTCCTTTCAAGGAGTAAGCGTCTTTTAATTTCATGGCTGTAGTCACCATCTGTAGTGATTTTGGAGCCCAGAAAAATCAAGTCTGACACTGTTTCCACTGTTTCCCCATCTATTTCCCATGAAATGATGAGACCAGATGCCAGGATCTTCGTTTTCTGAATGTTGACCTTTAAGCCAACTTTTCACTCTCCACTTTCACTTTCATCAAAAGGCTTTTGAGTTCCTCTTCACTTTCTGCCATAAGGGTGGTGTCATCTGCATATCTGAGGTTATTGATATTTCTCCCAGCAATCTTGATTCTAACTTGTGTTTCTTCCAGCCCAACGTTTCTCATGATGTACTCTGCATATAAGTTAAATGGATCAACAGACTGGTTCCAAATCAGGAAAGGAGTATACGTCAAGGCTGTATACTGTCACCCTGCTTATTTAACTTATATGCAGAGTACATCATATGAAATGCCAGACTGGATGAAGCTCAAGCTGGAATCAAGATTGCCGGGAGAAATGCTAATAACCTCAGATATGCAGATGACACCACCTTTACGGCAGAAAGTGAAGAACTAAAGAACCTCTTGATGAAAGTGAAAGAGGAGAGTGAAAGAGTTGGCATAAAACTCAACATTCAGAAAACTAAGATCATGGCATCCAGTCCCATCATTTGATGGCAAATAAATGGCAAATCACTGAAGATAATGACTGCAGCCATGAAATTAAAAGACGCCTGCTCCTTGGAAGAAAGCTATGACCAACCTAGACAGCATATTAAAAAGCAGAGACATTACTTTGCCAACAAAGGTCTGCCTAGTCAAAGCTATGATTTTTCCAGTAGTCATGTATGGATGTGGGAATTGGACTATAAAGAAAGCTGAGTGCTGAAGAATTGATGCTTTTGAACTTTGGTGTTAGAGGAGACTCTTGAGAATCCCCTGGACTGCAAGGAGATCAAAACAGTCAATCCTAAAGGAAATCAGTCCTGAATATTCATTGGAAGACCTGATGCTGAAGCTGAAACTCCAATACCTTGGCCACCTGATGTGAGGAACTGACTAGTTTGAAAAGACTCTGATGTTGGGAAAGATTGAAGGCAGGAGGAGAAGGGGACGGCAAAGGATGAGATGGTTGGATGGCATCATTGACTCGATGGACCTGAGTTTGAACAAGCTCTGGGAGTTGGTGATGGACAGGGAAGACTGATGTACTGCAATCCATGGGGTTGTATAAAAAAAAAAAAAAGTTGGAGACCACTGAGTGACTGAACTGAACTGATGTTGGGTGGGCCAAAAAGTTCATTTGAGTTTTTCCATAATATCTTAAAGAAAATCCATATGAACTTTTTGGCCAACCCAACATATCTATTCTTTTTCAGATTCTTTCCCCTTTTAAGTTATTGCAAAATACTGAGTATAGTAGGTCCTTATTGGTTATCCATTTTGTACATAGTAGTGTGTATATACCCCACTCCAGTACTCTTGCCTGGAAAATCCCATGGACGGAGGAGCCTGGTGGGCTGCAGTCCATGGGGTCGCTAAGAGTCGGACACGACCGAGTGACTTCACTTTCACTTTTCACTTTCATGCATTGGAGGAGGAAATGGCAACCCACTCCAGTGTTCTTGCCTGGAGAATCCCAGGGACGGCGGGGCCTGGGGAGCTGTCTACGGGGTCGCACAGAGTAGGACACGACTGAAGTGACTTAGCAGCAGCAGCAGCAGCAGCAGCAGCAGCAGTGTGTATATATTACTCCTAAACTCCTAATTTACCCCCTCCATCCACTTTAGTAACCATAAGTTTACTTTCTGTGTCTCAAAACAAAACTTGTTCATTTGTATAATATTTTTAGATTCTATATATATATGATATCATGTGATATTTGTAAGTTAACATGTGTAGTATTTTTAGATTCCACATTTAAATGATATCCCATGATATTTGTCTTTCTCTGTCTGGCTTACCTGAATTAGCATGATATTCTCTAGGTCCATCCATGTTGCTGCAAATGGCATCACTTCATTCTTTTGTATGGCTGAGTAATATTCCACATTTTCTTTATCTATTCATCTGTCAATGGACATTAGGTTGCTTCCATGCTAGACTAATTATTTTTAATAATATCACACCCCCCCCCAATTTGCATGTTTTGCTTCTGAATATAATACTAAGTTCTTATTTATTGTTGGGAGAATTTTCTGGGTGGGGAAAGAACATATTTTGATGAGTCAAGCCTATCTAATACAACTCTTTCCACTCAATACAGCCCTGAGCCCCCTTAAATTAATTGATATAGTTTATGACAATCTAACCTTTCTTTGGGTATTAGACATAAACGCTGTACATGGTTAAAACATATTCTGTGAGAGAAAAATAACAGTAGACTTTTGCAGTGTAAAATTCTGGGAGTGAATCAAAGACATACAAACTATTACTTTTTTCAGGTGACTCAAATCTTCCTGGTCATCTGCTTAAAATACAAACCAGATATAGAAGATCATAAAAACAATTAGGAAAAGCCTTTATAGTTATGTACAAATGTAATGCAAAGAATGTCATCCATCCTCACCCAGGGGCAGGCCTGGAATCAGATAAACGCTGGAGGAATTGCTCCCCTGCCTCCCTGCTCCCTCATCTTCCTCCCATGAAATTTTCAAATGACGATAAGGAAACAAGGATTTTGCTAAAATTGTCAAAGAGAACCAAACTCGATGATGATGTCTTTCTCATTACAGCTAGGTTTTAGGAAATTGTGCTAATAAAAATATTATGGGGTCTAACTACGATGATGTTGTTTTCATTACTATAAGTTTCGAGAAAATAGAGTTTTTAGCAAAAAATGTTTGCCGGTTTTATCTTACTCATCTAAATGGCATTGAAAAATGCTTCTTTAAAAGCATAGAAAGTTGTAGTGAAAATAAGTTCTTGTTTGATTTACTTGTAAGAAGATATGAAAAACTAAGACTTGGAATTTGCTTAAATTCTTCAGTGGGCGGCCACATGTTGAGATGTTAGGTCAAGGTTGTGTATTTAGAGAATTTCTAATCTGTTTATGACACATAATGGTTTTGAAATTTCTTAAATATGGTTTTCTCCACCTTAGGGAGAAATCTACAATAGAAACAGGACTTTAAGTTATAAGACATATCGCTTGCTTTCTCCAATAATTGAAATTTAAGTATTGAATTTTCTGAGCATTGTATATAGATACATAGAATGGATAAACAACAAGGTCTTACTGTATAGCACAAGGAACTATATTTAATATCCTGTGATAAACCATCATGGAAAAGAACATGAAAAAGAATATGTATGTATGTAAAGCTAAATCACTTTCCCGTAGGATAGAAATTAACACAACTTGGAAATCAACTATACGTGGATAAAAGAAATTTTTTAAAAAGTCTTTCCTGGGATTTTATCAGAGTCTCATCTACCACAGAACCTGGTGTTTGGTAAGAACATATGTGAAAGTGAGAAAATTAAGAAATCGTCTTAATTTAGGCCTAGAGGTTTAGGGAAGAAAAACAGTATTTTCCAGGCTGTACTGACAGGTATAGGGCAATATATGGGAGCTTCTGGGATTGGGGAGTAATTCTTAAAAGTGTGGGTAGAAGGGGAGGAGTGAATAGGAGCTACTTTTGGGGTCAGGATTGAAGCTGACAGCTTTAATAACACTTTTTTCCTCTTCAAATTTTTCTCACCCATTCCTCCTACCCAAACTTTCACCAGACTGATTTATGTGTTTCCCTCTGTGCTCCTCTGTCTTTCTCTATGCTCTCTATCACTATACTCAGCTTCTGTCCTCTAGTTTAGGATCCTGGTAGGGCAAAGATAACCTCTTGGAGTAGTGAGGTCACTTCCAGAACATTTCATGACACCATTTCTCAACCATCACTGCTCAGTGGCTAAAGTGATTGATACATCTAAGAATAAGCCAGTCATTCTGCACCTGAGGTATCAGAGAGATTGTGACTAGCCATAAGCATTTCAGCACATACCAAGTACCCCCAAGGGCTTACTGATTTCCTCTGGATGGTGTGAAATATTTTTTAAAAATTCATCTTTAAAGTGATGTAAGATGGACAGATGGAACTTTAGGGAGCCTTGTGTGAGAATGTATATGTTTCAAATCGCCACTTAGAGATTTACTTTGGTAATATGGTCTATTGATGGAAGCAAAGTCTGATTCTTGAGAACCTTTGAAAGCTCACAGGCATTTTGATTTTTATTCATCTGTTTTATGTATGCATATATACTATACATATTTATATATAAGTATTTTATATATAAAATTTAAATATATATATATATATACATATTTAAATGTACATTTATATTTACAATCACTCTCTACTCCCTCCTCCTCATTTCTTACTCCTCAGAGTCAAGACTGGTTTTAGACTGTTTAGTTTTCAGGAGGAGTTTTCTTCCACAGCTGGACCCTTATTCTTCTGGAGAGATGTGTGCAGTGGTGATGAGGGTGGGGAAGAAGTTGCCCCAGCATCAAGATATTATCCCTAATGTAGGAAAGAAAGAATTCTTGAATTACTGTTGTCTCTACAGCTTTTTGGGGTTTCCCTGGGGCCCAGTGGTAAAGAATTCACTTGTCAATGCAGGTGAGGCCAGAGACGCAGGTTTGATCCCTGGGTTGGGAAGATCTCCTGAGGGAGGGCATGGCAACCCATTCTAGTATTCTTGTCTGGAGAATCTCATGGACAGAGGAGCCTGGCAGGCTACAGTCTGTGGGGTCTCAAAGAGTCAGGTATGACTGAGCGGCTGAGCCCTAGAGCTTGTTAACAGATTTGTTATCTTCATATATATTTTGTTCTTGTTGACATTTATTGTGGAATTCTTTGCAGATCTGTACTGTATCTATCAAGGTTTTCAGATAAGATGTGTTTTATTTCTCATACTCTCATATGTGTGTAACCAGCGCACTGAATCTGTGCACTGGAGACCCAGGAGACAGGCTCAGCAGAAGGATGCTGAATTGGGAATAGCAAGTGTCAAATAACAGCCTCCCCCTCAAGTCGCCATCCTCCAAACTAGGTTATACTAAGAAGACTTTTATTCTTTACAATTAAAGGTCTTTATGGAAAGAATGTCATGAAAATATGATGCTGCTTGAATGCAGAGTGCTTATGGTGTATGTAGGTGACCATTTTAATCGAATATGGTCAATGATACAGTACTAGCAATATTTTGTCTAGAATATGAGAGATAACAACTATTCAGTTATGCCCACTTCTGTGCTTCTCATCATGTGACTATCTCCTAGGTCCAGACCGCTTTACAAGATGAATATGATGATGGTAATAGGAACAATAATAATGGCAACTATTTATTAAAACGTTCACTGTATTATACACTATGCTAGAAGATTTACATATCTGTGTCATTTTGTCCTTCCAATACTTGATAATTACTATTATTATCTCCATTTTGCAGAAGGGGGAAAGGAGGCATGGTAAGATTAAGGAGCTTGCCCATAATCAAGCATCTGGTGAAAAGCAGAGCTGGGCATTGAGCCCTGATTCTAGAACATGCCCTTATAGGATCCTGTGCCCCAAGGTGAACCTATGCTATGGCCTCTACCTCTCATCCTACTTGCCACCATTCTGTGTTTACTTTACTCTGGAAGGGAGCTTAATCCTATATTGTTCACAACAGACATCCTGGAAACTCCTGTGCACGATACCCCCATGGCTACAAGTAGCAAATTTTCATCTGAAAGGAAGGAAGTGTTGACCTAAAATAAGTAGACTTGCAGTTATTTCTCCAGCACAAATGGGTTAATTCAATTACAAAGAATTGTAATTCTTGGTCTGTAATCATGGCAAGTCTCACGCAAGTCCCATCAGGGAGAGGACTAGTCTTTCAAAAAATGGAAAAGGAAGTTTGGAGGGCTGTAGTAAACAAAGTATCTATTGGAGGAATTGAGTGTTCAATTGGCTTTTTATTGTCTGAGTCCTGACAGTCTGAACATTTGCTGGGAAAGAGGAGAAAACCTTTCTTCTTCCTGTTGGGCTGTGCTTTCTAGTGGAGTATATTCCCTTTCTGGTCATCTGATTCTAATTGAAGTTTCTGTTTTATTAATTTTTTACAAAGGTTAAATGTGTATTAGTTCAGCTCAGTTCAGTCACTCAATCATGTCGGACTCTTTGCGACCCCATGAATTGCAGCATGTCAGGCCACCCTGTCCATCACCAACTCCCGGAGGTCACTCAGACTCACATCCATCGAGTCAGTGATGCCATCCAGCCATCTCATCCTCTGTCGTCCCCTTCTCCTCCTGCCCCCAATCCCTCCCAGCATCAGAGTCTTCTCCAATGAGTTAACTCTTCGCATGAGGTGGCCAAAATACTGGAGTTTTAGCTTTTGCATCATTCCTTCCAAAAAAATCCCAGGGCTGATCTCCTTCAGAATGGACTGGTTGGATTTCCTTGCAGTCCAAGGCACTCTCAAGAGTCTTCTCCAACACCACAGTTCAAAAGCATCAATTCTTCGGTGCTCAGCCTTCTTCACAGTCCAGCTCTCACATCCATACATGACCACAGGAAAGACCATAGCCTTGACTAGGCGAACCTTTGTTGGCAAAGTAATGTCTCTGCTTTTGAATATGCTATCTAGGTTGGTCATAACTTTCCTTCCAAGGAGTAAGCGTCTTTTAATTTCATGGCTGCAGTCACCATCTGCAGTGATTTTGGAGCCCAGAAAAATAAAGTCTGACACTGTTTCCCCATCTATTTCCCATGAAGTCAGGGACCAGATGCCATGATCTTAGTTTTCTGAATGTTGAGCTTTAAGCCAACTTTTTCACTCTCTTCTTTCACCTTCATCAAGAGGCTTTTTAGTTCCTCTTCACTTTCTGCCATAAAGGTGGTGTCATCTGCATATCTGAGGTTATTGATATTTCTCCCAGAAATCTTGATTCCAGCTTGTGCTTCTTCCAGCCCAGTGTTTCTCATAATGTACTCTGTGTATAAGTTAAATAAGCAGGGTGACAATATATAGCCTTGATGTACTCCTTTTCCTATTTGGAACCAGTCTGTTGTTGCATGTCCAGTTCTAACTGTTGCTTCCTGACCTGCATATAGGTTTCTCAAGAGGCAAGTCAGGTGGTCTGGTATTCCCATCTCGTTCAGAATTTTCCACAGCTTATTGTGATGCACACAGTCAAAAGCTTTGGCATAGTCAATAAATGTGTATAAACATAAGTTTATTAAGTGAAATTCTCTGTGTAAATTCTTTGTCTTTTTTCTTAAATTTTCAATATTTAAAATTTATTAGAGTTTTTATAAAAGACTTAATCACGGATTTTTCTAAATGAACCATGTATTTTCAACCAAATAAAAAGTTAACCAAGCAACTTTACAATATTTTCTTTGGAAGGAAATACAGTCTTAAGAGTTATCAGATTAATGAGGTGGCAACATTAGAATGGTAGCCATTATTCCACTTATAGACGTGTGATAGAGATGGAGCTGGAGATACAGAGATAATAAGTAAGATTTATTTTCATTCTTCCCTCAAAATTTTTCTGGTTTTCTTTTGTTGGTTTGTTTTTTTCTGGGTTGACAACTATATTCCAGCTAAAATGAATTTATAATTAATATGATTCTATTCTAATGGAAATAGCTAAAATTAGAGCCCAGTTCACATCTAATCTTTAAACAGTGACCAGCAAAGATTAGATGTGAACTGAGCTCTAATTTTAGCTATTTCAATTAGAATAGAATCATATTAATTATAAATTCATTTTAGCTGGAATATAGTTGTCAACCCAGAAAAAAACAAACCAACAAAAGAAAACCAGAAAAATTTTGAGGGAAGAATGAAAATAAATCTTACTTATTATCTCTGTATCTCCAGCTCCATCTCTATCACACGTCTATAAGTGGAATAATGGCTACCATTCTAATGTTGCCACCTCATTAATCTGATAACTCTTAAGAGAAGGGCATGTTTTCCTTTGGTTTTCATTTTGGCATTTGTGACATTGATATGCTAGGGAAAGGCTGAGTTTGTTTTTGAGACCAAAGTTACTAACTGTGGGGAGGTGCCCAGTGACCATAGCTGCAATCTGTAGAAATTCCACTGAAATTTGCTTGCAGGGAAATCTGATCTGATCCAAAGTTCTCTGATTACATCAGCAATGAGCATAAGCTATATCATCTCATAGGACATTTAAAAGGGGAGATAGAATCTCAAACCCCTCTGCTCCTCAATCCCATTTAGGATCCTTTAGAATTAAAATGATGATAGTATTTTCTCAGAATCTCTTCTAAAACTTCCTGCTTCTGCTCTTTCATTTATTGAATTGCTTCTTACACTGCCCTTTTTCTCAAGATCAGTCTCTAAGATTGTTATTTTTATTTTGTTCCATTTTGAATTTGTTGATTTTTTTCTATTAAGTTTTAGATAATTTTAAGTTTATTATTTATTATTATTAACTTAAAATAAGTTCTGGATTTTACTTTCTTTGGGTTTATTTTATCACTATTTTAATAATTCCTTGTGTTAGAGATTTAACCCTTTGATTTTTAACTTTTCTGATATAAGCATCTAAGGTTATAGATTTTCCTGTAGTATTATTTTAACTGCATCTAATGAGCTTTCACATTTATAATTTTTGATCATTTAGTTCTAAATGTTTTCCAATTTCCATCCCATTTTGTTCATATTGTCTAAAAAGAGAAAGTTGCTGTATCATTTTGCTACATAAAAATATTTGTTGACTTACTGTTGCTGATTCATTTATTCAATATTATTATTGAACACCAATTGTATAATACTGTGCTACTTCCTCACAAGGTGCTGAATATACACTGTTGAATAAGGAAAACACAAACCCTAACCTCAAGGAATTTAAGATCTAGATTACTAAAAATGGAATGGCATTAAAATAATAAAATATTTCTTGTCAAAAATCTTAAGGCATAAGATATATGTTGTATATTTAGTATTTAATAGAGGCAATTGTATTGGCTTTGATCTGACCTTTCCTACCTTAGTAACCCTCACTCCTACACCAGTGAATCAATGCAAGCGTTCTGCCAGCAGTTAAGTACATCTCTTCTAATTATGTGTTCTAGAACTGAGGAAATAACTACAGGATGGGTCTCTTGTGAGATGGATCTGAGTTAACTACCACTGATTTCCTGACCTCCATAGGCCCCTTGAGTTTAAGTAAACTCCCAAAGATAGTGAAGGACAGAGAAGCCTGGTGTGTTGCAGTCCATGGGGTCACAGAGAGTCGGACATGACTGAGTGACTGAACAACAGCAATAGGCTCCTTGACGGTGGGCCACAGTGATGTTTTGGGTCTCCTGGAATTGTATCAGTTCAGAGCCAATGTCCAAAACTCTCAAAGGCACAGTTACCCTGGTAAAAGGCCATAGGTCCCTTTGGGGAAGGCTGGGAGAAAAGTGAACAGTATATATTTTTGATAGTGTTCCTGGGCCTTTCTTGTAGGAGTTCTGGGTCTATAAACTGGCTTAAGTCTGGGAAATGTTAATAACTGAGAAATGATGATTTTTTATGGTTCAGATTAGACTTTTGTTCATTTGACTTGGAAATTTTCTGTGTAGATAGATTGAGGAAGCACTTAATAGGTTTCCTATCTGTTTTACTTCTAGAAGCACCATGATCAGCTAGTGAAATGTCATAGATATGTACAATGTACCCTCTCTTGTTGCTGCTTTAACTCTACTGTCCATTACATTATCACACCCACCCTACCTCTGGAGGTTGAGTGTACCAGTTGGCCCCTGCCACTCTGGGATCCAATTATTCCCATTGCATTTTCCCAATTCAGTGACTTCGGTCTCTACTAAGGTTTGGCCTACAGATGAGAGTGATCATGGAGCTCTTCAAAGATGCTGAAACTGCTGTCACAAATTTCCTTCTCATAGCTGTGATAGTGGTATGTTTTCTAGATCCTCCCACTCTGGTGAGAGTAAGCCTTATTAATAACAAATCTGCTCTAACATTCCAATCTTTCTGAATCCCTGAATCCCTTCCTCTACCTTAAACCAAGGCAGAGGTAGCATTTCTAAATCATTCACTGTGGGTCACCTCTTGGTCCATGTTTTGGACAACAAAGCACATCACTGCAACCCTTCCAACTCAGATTGTAACACTAACTGCAGAATCTAAGTCTTATTGAGTCCATATCAATACCTTTGACTGGATCCAACTTTATGCTCCTTGAACAGCCTCAGTGTCCATTTCTGCATATGTCCCTCAGATTTCTGTCTAGATTAGAAAACCCATGAAGTTCTTCTGGGGTGTATTATAACACACCTCCTCATGGGTCACACACATCATAACTTTACAAGTTCCACTGTAACTTGAATCTAGGTATTGGTCTACAAGACTTCCCAGGTAGGGCTAGTGGAAAAGAACTCGCCTGCTAAATGCAGGAGATGAAAGAGACATGGGTTCAATCCCTGAGTTGGAAAGATCCCTTGGAAAAGGGCATGGCAACCCACATCAGTATTCTTGCCTGGAGAATCCCTTGGACAGAGAAGACTGGAGGGTTATAATCCAAAGGGTTGCAAGGAGTCTGACATGACTGAAGTGACTTAGCACACACACACTCATATGTCTAGAAGCAAAGAAGAGTGGTTAGGGAGTTCTTAGGAGACTCAGGATTTTTTAAACATTTTATTTATTTTTGGCTGTACTGTGTGTTTGTTGCTGTTCTTATTTTCCTCCAGTTGTGGCAAGAAGGAGTTACTTTTAGCTGGGGTGCACGGGTATCATTGTTGTGGCTTCTCTTGCTGCAGAGCACAGACTCTAGGGCTTGCAGGCTTCAGTAGTTGTGACACATGGGCTCAATAGTTGTGGCTTCCAGACTCTAGAGCACAGGCTTGATAGTTGTGGAGCTTGGGCTTAGTTGCTTTGTGGCAGGTGGGCTCCTCCCGAACCAGGGATTGAACCCAGGTCTCCTGCACTGGCAGATTTTTTTCACCACTGAACCACCAGGGACATCCCAGGATTGTCTTTTGTGACTTGAATGGCAACTGTCTCAGGGGAGTTGATTATGGTTTCCTCTGATGATGCAGGGTTAATCCCCTTACACAGGGGTGAAGAGGCTGCTTCCACTGGTAGAGAAGACTCATCAGACATTAGGGGCCCAGTGTCCCTCATTTCATCAGGGTATACCCACATGTTCCCACCCCAACTTAACACGTCCCATTCTTTCCCAATCCATACCCTTACTTTCACAGTAAACATCCTGTGAGTATGGGAGTACAACTTGTAATTCAGCCAGTCACAAGATAAGATTCTGTGTCTGATTTTCAGCAATCCTTGCCCTGTGGCTACAGTAGATAAAGCTCTTCTTAGGAGTAGTCATTTACAGATATGAGAGTTGGGCCATAAAGAAAGATGAGCCCCGAAGAATTGATGTGTTTGAAATGTGGTGCTGGAGAGGACTCTTGAGAGTCCGCTTGGACAGAAAGGAGATCAACCCAGTCAATCCTAAAGGAAATCAACTCTGAATGCTCATTGGAAGGACTGATGCTGAAGTTGAAACTCCAATATTTTGGCCACCTAATGTGAAGAGCCGACTCATTGGAAAAGACCCTGATACTGGGAAGATTGACGGCAGGAGGAGAAGGGGATGACAGAGGATAAGATGGTTGGATGGCATCACTGACTCAATGGGCATGAGTTTGAACAAACTTTGGTAGATAATGAAGGATAGAGAAGCCTGGCTTGCTGCAATCCACTGGATTGCAGAGAGTTGAACATGACTTAGTGACTTAACAACAAATGGACACCAGTGGACACTTCAAGTCCTTGAGGGAGTACTTGAGCTGGGAATCCAAATCTCTGAGCTCATCCTTTACTTTCACCACTGTGTCCAATGTCATTAGGAGTAACCAGACAATATTGTTCTACTTGTTAGCTTCCCTGGATTGTTTAAAATTATAACCTACGTAGCCACCCAGCTCTTTGCCTCTTAGGAGGGGTTGGTTAGGAGTATCCAGTGGAAATGTTTGCATATCTCGATTGCCAGCTCAGTCCACAAACTTCCAGTTCTTTCTATACCACTTGCTGTTGTTATTCAGTAGCTAAGTCATGTCCAACTCTTTGAATCTCCACAGACTATAGCCTGCCAGGCTCCTCTGTCCATGGGATTTCCCAGGCAAAAATACTGGAGTGGGTTGGTGGACTGGGTTGCCATTTCCTCCTCTACGGGGTTCTTTCCAATCCAGGCTTCAAACCTGTGTCTTCTGCAGCGGCCGGTGGATTCTTCACCACTGAGCCACCAGGGAAGCCTTTTTTTTAATCACTAGAAATATAGTAATTATCATCTTTAAATCTAATCATATTAGAGAGTCAATTCCAGAAACTCCTGAAACAACTAGAAAACTCATCCCTAAACTTCTGTTACTCTAGAACCACTCTTGATACCAAAATTTATGTTAGAATGGGTTCTCCAGAGATATAGAACCAAAAGGGTTTGTGTGTGTGTGTGTGTGTGTGTGTGTGTGTGTGGCATATGTGTAGAGAAAGTGAGAGTTAAAGATTGGTTACAAATTGTTGGCTCAAATAGTTATGGAGGCAGGCTGGAACCCAGAGGAGCCAATGGTATAAATCCAGGATGAATCTGAAGGTTTGAGAAGCAGGACCACAAAGGCTGTAAGTTCCAGTCTGACTCTGAGTCAAAAGGCAGGAGAAGACTGAGATTCCATTAGAAAACTGTCAGATAGAGAGGAATTATTTCTTATTTATAGAAGGGTCAGTCTTTTTGGTCTATTCAGTCCTTCAACTGATTGGATGAGGCCCACCCACATCAGAGAGAGCAATCTACTTTACTCAGTCTCCTGATTCAAATGCTCATCTCATCCAAAAACACCCTCATGACATACCCAGAAGGATGTTTGATCAAATATCTGGGCACCCTGTGACCCAATCAAATTGACATTTAAAAATTAGCCATCACAGATGGTAAAATTGCCATTAGACGAAAAGATGAAAGCTGCCAGTGGAAGCTGGCATATTGAGAAGATGAAAAATCCTGAATTCTTAGTAATCCGCAGCAGCCATGACAGCCTGTGAGCTTCCACGGAGACTCTTGCAAGAGAAAGCTAAACTTACAGCTTTTTTTTTTTTTTTAATGTACTTTGCTCAAGCAGAGTTGATTTACATGGTTGTTCAGTGCTAAAGAATCTACCTGCCAATGTAGGAGCCACAGGAAATGCAGTTTCAATCCCTCTGTTGGAAAAGATCCACACAGGAGGAGGAAATGGCAACCCAGTCCAGTATTCTTGCTGGGATATTCCCATAGTCCATGAGATCGTAGAGTCAGACACAAGTGAGTGACTGACCATGCACACAATAGCTTTTCAAATCCATTCTTAATTTCTTTTTTGCTATCACTTTTTAAGTAATATTACAATTATATTTTTTCCTTTTTGATTCTTAAATACATGGGCTTTGTTTAAAGTAATTCAGAGTGAAGAAAAGTATTAAACTCTTTTGGGAATGTTGTATTTTATTCCCTATGTGTATAACAGTATGAAAGCTGAAGATGTGGATTAAAAAAAGAGATTTGAGGGGAAAAATACCTATGCTTTCTTTATGGCCTTTAAGACAGTTTATAAGGGTATTTTGCCAAATATAAAATAGAATGTGATGCAGGGGCAAAATTCTGTTTGTAATTCCTAGATCTTTCTTTCTAAAACTTGTGAAAAGTTAGCCAAAGAAGCACCATGCTCCTTTAGCCACTCCTGGCTGTGCCTGGGAGTCGAAATATTTGTTCTGAGTAACTTTACTCCACAGTGCTGAGGCTTACATATGTGTTTACTTTTTATTAGACATGTACCAATCTGACTTGTTTGAGTTTTATTGGCACTTACAGCCATGAGAAGATCACTGATTCATGACAGCAGAATTTTAGATGATTCATTCAATGCATCAATCAAAATAATTAGTTCAGCAATGATTACATTAGAGAATCAGTAACTAACTTATCTTTTCTTATTTAAAGGCACCTGGATTACTTGGTACTGAGACACTGTAACGTCTATATTTATTGAAATATAATTTACATAAAATAGAATGCACACATACTGGATGTTCCAGTGACTTTTGACAATCATGTAAACTCCTGCAACCTTTGTCTACATTATAGAGAATGGACTGGAAGGAAGCAAGACGAAAGATATGTCAAAGCCTGTTGCTTGAATCAAGGAGGTAGGGCTTATGAAAAAGGACTTGAATTAAGAGGTATTTCAGAGGTAATTATATCAGGCAGGTGAATGGTACTAGTGGTGAGGAAGGAAAATAACTCAAAGATGTCACCAAGATTTCATATTGAAGCCACTGGCCATATGGTAGTACTGTTTGCTGAGATTGTGAGTACTTGGAAGGCTGAAAATGAATGTGTGTGTGAATTTGTGTGTGTGCGTTGTTTATGTGTATGTATGTGCATGTGTGGTGGGAAGAAGCAGAGATGGGAATGCTGACAATTTTTGACATATAGATTTTTTTGATGTTTGCAGCACTTTCAAATGGTGATGTCGACAAGACACACATCTGGAGCTCAAGAGAGAAAATACTCGAATGAAGATATAAATGTGCAAATAAGTGGTTATTGAAAGATAGCAGTGGATAAAATTGCCTACGAAGAGCTGTGCCACTTTTGAAGATAATTAGAATATTGTCTCCTAAAGTGGGTTCCATGGTAGACTAGTTCTACTAGATACTTTGACCAAAATTACTTTGTGGTCAAATAAGTTTAGAAAATGTGCCACATAGTACACTTCTCTTGAAAAGGTATGAGATACGCTATTGGATTAAAGACCAGGAACTCCAACAGTATCAAAATATATTGGATGAGATGGTTGGATGACATCACCACCTCGATTTCAGCAAGCTCCAGGAGTTGGTGATGGACAGGAAGGCCTGGCATGCTGTAGTCCATGGAGTCGCAAAGAGTCGGACACAACTGAGTAACCAAACCGAACAGACTTCACAATGCAGTGTTTCCCAAACACCAACTGTCATACAACAGGAGAAGAAAACCAAATCCTACCATCATCTCCCTTGTGATTTCACCTTCTGGATGACCCCCACCCAACCAACTTGGCTCTAGCAATTGGAGTTCACTTTCCAATAAGAGTAGAATGCATAAGTCTTTATGCCCAGAGTTGCAAAACAATCAAGTATTTTTGTGTGTTTCTGTCTGCTAAATACTTAACATCATATTTAAAGCAAATTCTGGGTGTCATGGTTGACCCATATATACGCACTTTATTTTCTAAACTCAGTTTAAAAGTTGATGTTGGTGTTATTTTTAAATACAAAGATAACCCTGATTTTGCTTTGTCATGTAATACTTTACAGTGGAATATGTTAAATCATTTAAAGATGTTTTTGAAAATAGTTAATCTCTTTTTTTATTTCCTTTTTACAATATATTTATAACTTTGAAAGGGAGGGCTATAGCAGCGCAGTGATTGCCAAATCTTTCCAATGTGCTAATGAAACCACACTGTGAAGATCAGAGTCTGTTCAATTAAACAGGATTATTTTATAGTGAACAGGTAAATAGGCATCTAGGTATGGTATTTTGAAATGAAATTAACTAGAATATTCTTATCCATTTCATTGGCTTATTGAGTACTCCTAAGTTGCTGACCTTCAAGATCATTAAGATTTCTCAGCTAACAATTGGATCTATATTCCAAAATTCCTTACTGGGCTATTCTACCTGAATGTCCACAGGATAAATCAAGCCTGATTTATCCAAAGTGGAGTTTGTTATTTATCCTCACGGAAAGGAGATATATGTAAACTTCAATCATTTCTATCAAAGCTAATTTCCCCCTTGGTTTCTATCTTGCTTCACGCCATTGTTTGATTTATTCATTCAGCAAATGCTATATGTGTATGAAGAGTCAGTCATTATTTTACTTCCCAGAGCAGAACAATGAAAGAAACAGATCAGGACATTTTCTCTAAAGAACTCATATTTGGATAATATTGGTGTCAGAAATGCAGCCAAGTATCAGGCAACCTTTACACTTTTTCACTCTCATTTCACATAGAGTTTGGTCAGCGATTCAGTTGTTCTGAAATGCTTTTGCATCTCTCGACTCCACCCCACCACATAAAGACAGCTAGTCTTGAGTCAGATCATCATCTTTAACCTGGGCTATTGCAATACTAGTTTCTCTACCTTTGTTCTCTCCTTTCAGTCTCTCTTGTCTCCACCTTTCTGCTGAAATTAACTTTCTCAAACAGAGATCTGATCAAACACTTCTGCTTTAGAATCTTAAAAGACTGGCTAGGGAAACACCTAATCTTTAAATAGATTAGAAATCCTAATCTGATTTCATGTGCATTCTTAATCTCATTTCCCACTTTAGAATAATTTATTTTTAATTGAAGACTAATCGCTTTACAGTATTGTGTTGGTTTCTACCAGACATCAACATGAGTCAGCCAAACATCAACATGAATCAGCCCTACTTTTGCATTATTGGGATACAATTGACATACAGCACTATGTAAATTTAAGAGGTACTGAACAATAATTTGACTTTTATACATCATGAAATAATTACCACAGTAAGTTGAATGAGCACCCATCATCTCATAAAGAGACAAAATTAAAGAAATAGAAAAAAAGATATTTTTTCTTTGTGATGAGAATTTTTAGGATTTAGTTTTTATATAAAGCAGTGTTAATCATATCAATCATGTTGTATAATACTTCCCCATGTTTTGCATGCTATGGATGCATGTCAAGTTGCTTCAGTTGTGTCTGACTCTGTGGGACCCTATGGATCACAGCCCACCATGCTCCTCTGTCCATGAATTCTCCGGGTAAGAATACTGGAGTGAGTTGCCACGCCCTCCTCCAGGGGATCTTCTGACCCAGGGATCGAACCCGAATCTCTTATGTCTCCTGCACTGACAGGAGGGTTCTTTACCACTAGCGCCAAGGAAACTTACTTATCTTATAGCTGAAATTTTGTACCTTTTGACCATCTTCATCAAACTTGTCCTTCTCCCAGACCCCCATCTCTTGTAACCATATCTGATCTCTTTTATTTTGAGTTTGTTTTTGAATTATAATTGATCTACAATACTATGTTATTCCCTGGTACACAGCATAGTGATGCAATATTGCCAAACATTTCAAAATGATTACTGTAAGTCTAGCTTCCCTCTGTTGCCATGCAAAAAGATATTACATAATTATTGACTACATTCTCACACTATACATTTCTTACCCATGAAATCTGTAAGTGAAAATTATATCTCTTAATTTCTCACCTATTTCTCTCCTCCCCCAACTTGCCTTGCCACTGGCAACTGCCTGCTTTTTCTCTGTATCTATGATCTATTTTTCTTTACTTATGTTTATTCATTTGTTCTTTTAGATTCCACATGTAAGTGAAATTACATGGTATTTACCTTTTTTTGACTTGTTTTGCTTAGCATAATATCATCCATGTTGTCACAGATGGCAAGATTTCATTCTTTTTTATGACTAATATTCTTGTATGCGACATTTTCTTTATCCCTTCATCTATTCATGAGCATTTAGGCTTCTTTCACACAATGGCTACTGTAAATAATGCTATAATGAACATGGGGTTGCACACACCTTTTCAAATTAATATCTTCATTTTCTTTGCATATATCCCCAGGAGTGGAGTTGCTAGATCATATGGTAATTTTATCTTTTTTATATTTTGAGGAACTTCCATATTGTGCCTCCACAGTGGCTGTGTTAATTTACATTTGCACAGATTTCATGTACTTTCTTAATTTTCTCTCTCACTTCTCTCTACACCCCTCCCAGAATTTCTCTCAGATACAATATGACTTTGTTTTCTCTGTCTCTATATTATGGCTCCCATTTTTTTCTCTAATTTTTTGCTTAGAATCTCTTTCATTACCTTAATTCTCATTAAACATGCTCATTAAATACAGACTTCTACAGACAGAAGGAATAACTTTTCCTGACTGTTGTTCAGTCGCTAAGTCGTGTCCAGCTCTTTGTGACCCCATGAACTGCAGCATGCTAGGCTTCTCTGTCCTTCAGTATCTCCTGGAGTTTGCTCAAACTCCAGTCCATTGCATCAGTGATGCCATCTAACCACCTCATCCTCTGTTACCCACTTCTCCTGCCCTCAGTCTTTCCCAGCATCAGGATCTTTTCCAATTAGTCAGTTCTTCGCTTCGAGTGGCCAAAGTATTGGAGCTTCAGCTTCAATATCAGTCCTTCTAATGAGTATTCAGAGTTGATTTCCTTTAGGATTGACTGGTTTGACCTCCTTGCTGTCCATGGGATTCTCCAGAGTCTTCTCCAGCACCACAGTTTGAAAGCATCAATCCTTTGACACTTAGCCTTCCTTACGGTCCAACTCTCACATCCATACTTGACTAATGGAAAAGCCATAGCTTTGAGTATATGGACCTCTGTTGCAAAGTGATGTCTCTGCTTTTTAATACTTTGTCTAGGTATTTTTCCCACTGTTACAGCATGAATCATGTTAGAAAAATGAAGTGTATATGTGCATCCCTCTCCCATGATAGATTGTGAGCTTCTCAAGAAGGGGTTAGCAAACGTTTCTGTAGAGGGTTTTGCAAGCCAATCATCTCTGTGTCAACTACTCAATTCGGCCATCTTAGTGTGAAAGAATCTATATGTAAAAATCTACAAAGTGAATGTGGCTGTGATCCTGTAAGAATTTATGGACAGAAATTGGAATTTCATGTAATTTTCACGTTACAGAACTTTTTTTCTTCTGATTATTTCCCCCAACCATAAAAAATGTGAAAACTCCCCTTAGCTCATGGACCATACAAAAGTAAGCTTGGAATGTGTGCCATGGTTTCCTATCGCTAATTGCTAAGTCACTTCAGTCGTGTCTGACTTTGTGCGACCCCATAGACGGCAGCCCACCAGGCTCCCCCGTCCCTGGGATTCTCCAGGCAAGAACACTGGAGTGGGTTGCTATTTCCTTCTCCAATGCATGAAAGTGAAAAGTGAAAGTGAAGTCGCTCAGTCGTGTCCGACCCTCAGCGACCCTATGGACTGCAGCCTACCAGGCTCCTCTGTCCATGGGATTTTCCAGGCAAGAGTACTGGAGTGGGGTGTCATTTCCTAACCCTGTTCTAAATGGTAGTTTATCTTATACTTATTTTCATACTCTGCTGTCAATGAACAAAATATCTGGCACTGAATTAGTGTTTGCTAAAATGAATCATATGGAGAGAAATGGTTTTCATTTTATGTTATCTTCCATCAGAAACTACAGAAGTGTGATAGAGTAATATTTTTTTAAATTACTGAAAATCTACTAGAAAATCAGTTCTAAGTTTCAATCTTTGTTTGAAAAATCTTTCTGATATATTATTCCAATTTTCTGCCCTAGTAAGTACAGTTTAGTGCATATATTTAATGATTATCTTGCAGTGCCCCCAGGTCATGATTAAAGATAAGAATTCTCATTGTGCAGCCAAGCAAATGTATAGAAAGTATGACTAATTGAACCCTGAATGTATTAACATGTGGACTGGGATTTACTCTAGAAATTGCCCTTTTTGATGCTGAGAATAAATCTGTGTTGTATACTTGTTTTCTAGCGATCTCCTTTTTCAATAAAGTGGGACATAGGAAGAAAAACCAAAACAAAACTAATTACTGAAAGGTTCTTAATATTGAGTGCCAATTTTATACTGCTTCCTATAAAGGGAACTCTGAACATTGGTGTCATTGATTTCTTTTGTCTTGCTTTTTATTCCCTCACATGAGAGAGTTCAAAGTGCAATATTGGTTAAAGAGAACACTGAAAAACAAGTCTGTAACACTGACCTAAGGGGGTGGGGAGAGGAGAGAGAGACCACAGGTCTCTATAGCATGCATGCATGGTTTTACTTATGCAGTTGAAGTTTCCCTTTAGACTACCAAGATGGAAACTTAGAGTAGTGTACTAGAACAGTCTAAGAGTCCCTCCAGAGGGAAGAAATATAGACCTTTGTGAGTTTTTTCTCCTCTCAAAGTTCAGCTGAGCACTTTCTTCTATTCAGGCAGATTCTTTATCATATTTTCCATCCTGGTGCAGTAGGAAAACACTCATTTGGATCAGAAAAAGGACTTGAGTCCCTATCTCTTTCTATACATTCTTAAATATATGCTAATATTAATATTTATTTCATAAAATTGCAGTGACATTTAACATACTAAAACACTGGATAGTCTCATACATGGAATGCTTGGTAGGTATGTGGTCCCTCTACTGGGCCATCTAACCATCTAATATAGAAAAATAAACATAATACTGATTTCCATGTCTCATTACTTTGTTGTCTATTAAGGATGGGAGGCGGGAGGGAGGTTCTAGTGGGAGAAGACTATATATACCTAGGCTGATTCATGTTGATGTATGGCAGATACCAACACAATATTATAAAGCAATTACCCTCCAGTTAAAAATGAATAAATTAAAATTAAATTTAAAAAAAAAAAAAGAACAAGGATCTCAAGAGATGGTCTTGTTCAGCCATTGATTCTACTAGAAGAGATATCATCTCCAGTTTTACAAATACAAACTGCTTTACAACTACAACCAAGATGTAAAAAAAAATGAATTAACTTGTCCAAGGTCAAGCATACCTTCTATTCTAGATTATCAGTAGTTAAGTGGCATTCTTGAGAGGGCTGTCATTGGGAGAGATTGATTTGGCTTATAAATTCTGAGAAGCTAGCTAAATGAAGTGAGAGCAAGTTTCTGACAAAGACAGGCCTGAGCTCTGCTATGCTCTTCCCCACTTGAGACACAGAATGGGGCAACTGACATCAAGATGGTCACGTAGGGAGTGTGCTTTGAGAGGCGTCAGGGAAGATTGTCTAGAAAAATAGATCTTTTATCCCAAGTGCCATTGTCTGAAATTTCATAAGAATTCAATCTTTTGGATTAAGCAGTACCCTAAACTTTTTTTCTATTCATTCAAAAATTGTCTATTGAGCATTAATGATGTACTAAAGCAGTATTAGGAAATAGAACAAGAGAAAATAAAACTGTCAGCTATTAAGATGCTCACAGTCTAATGAGACAGAGAAAAATAATAATGCCAATAATAGCTAATATTTTCCATGTGCCAGACACTGCAAAATAATTTACAAGTATCGGTATAGGATTTCCCAAGTGGTTCAGTGGGTAAAGAATCCACCTGTAAAGAGGGAGAGGCAGGAGACCTGGGTTCAATCCCTGGGTTGGGAAGATCCTCTGGAGTAGAGCAGAGCCACCTGCTCCAGTATTGTTGCCTGGAGAATCCCATGGACAAAGGAGCCTGGTGGGCTACAGTCCATAGGGTCGCAAAGAATCAGACATGACTGAAGGGACGGAGCACACACACACTCATCGTCTCACCTAGCTATCAACCTAAGAATTAACAGCTATTTAAGACTGAATTTTCCATAGGAAAACTGAATTCTAAAGTGGTAGCTGATATTTTAAGGAAATGACCTAGGTTAAGGCCTTGGGAATAAAGATGGAGAGGAAAGGATAAAGGCTCAATCAAGACAGTTCCTTAACTAATCCCTTTCTAGTTGCTATTTTGTAATATCATTTGCAAGTTTCTTCTTTTCTCACCAACTTTCTGATATTGAAATGTCCCAGGGCTCAGTCCTTATTTTTTACTTGTCTATTCTTACATTCTCTCTTAGTGAACTTAATTTAATCCTATAGCTATAAAAACCACCCATATGCTGACAATTCCAAAATTAATTTCCCTAGCCCAACCTCTTTCTCATGCTCCAAACCTATATATGCAACTGCCTGCAGGAAACCTACACTTGGATATCTAGTAGACACCTCAAACTTAACATGTTCAAAGCTGAGGCCAACTTCCCCTAAGACCTGCTCCATCTACCCTGGTTGATAACTCTATCCCTCTAATTATTCAGGACAAAAACCTTGGAGTCATTCTTATTCCCCATATATCAATCTGTCAAGAAATCTCATTGAAGAGTAACACCACCAGTTAATAAGACACATTGTCACCATGTATTTTTGATATGATGCATAAAGAAACACATGTCTGTGATATTTTATTTTTTTGCAAAAAAAGGAATCTAATCATGAGGAAATATCAGAGAAAGCTAAATTGTGGGACATTATGCAAAATATCTGACCATTAGTCACTGAAAATGCTGAAGTCATGAAACACAAGGAAATACTGAGGAACTGTGTGTCACAGATTGGAAGAAATTATGAAGACAGAACTACTAAATGCAGTGTGGGATTCTGGCACAGAAAAAGGACACTAAGAGAAAACCAGAGAAAGTCTAATAAAGTTTGTAATTAGTTGATGATATTGCTTCCCTGGTAACTCAGACAGTAAAGTGTCTGCCTATAGCGGGAGACCTGGGTTCGATCCCTGGGTTGGGAAGATCCCCTGGAGAAGGAAATGGCAACCCACTCCAGTATTCATGCCTGGAAAATCTCATGGACCAAGGAGCCTGGTGGGCTACAGTCCATGGGGTCGCAAAGAGTTGGACACTACTGAGCGACTTCACTCAATCACTCACTCATTGCATTATTGTCAACTTCCTGGTTTTAAACATGACACGGCAGTTAAATGAGTTGTAAATCAAATATCTGGGGAAGCTAAGTGTTGGATAGGGCTTCCCTGGTGGATCAGATGGTAGAGAATCTTCCTGCAATGTAGGAGATCTGGGTTCAATCCCTGGGTTGGGAAGATCCCCTGGAGAAGGAAATTACAACCCACTCCGGTATTCTGGTCTGGAGAATTCCATGAACAGAGAAGCCTGGTGGGTTAGAGTTCATGAGGTCACAAAGAGTCGGACATGACTGAGCTACCAACATAACACAAGCAATGGATATTCAGAAACTCTATTTTTTGCAGTGTTTCTGTAAGTCTAAAATCATTTCAAAATAAAAAGATGACCAACACTACAAAGAAAAAGAAGTCTTATTGGACCTCCCTTCAGAATTTATGTACTGGTCATTTTTTATAATTACTGTTGAAATCATTTTGATTCATGATATCATTATCTCTAACTTTGGTTATTGTAATAACCTTCTAGTGGTCTTCTTACTTCTATCCTTGCTTCTACAAAATTGGTTTTCAATGCAGTAGCCATGATAACTCTCTTATGAGTTAAAAAAAAAAAAGGAACCCTACAGTTTTTCCCCATCGGACTTTGGCAAAGACCAATGTTCTTACATAGGAGCACAAAACCTTATACTTCTGGCCCTCAGTTCTCACTATGGTCTCCTCTGGTGCCACACTCCCACCCCTTTGCTTGCTCCAGCCACACTAACCATGTTTCTGTTCCCTGAACAGACCAGGAACATTCCCACTGGAGAACCTATGCACTAGCTGTTTCTTCTGCAGGAAACACTCTTACTCCAGATACCATTATGGCTATTCCCCCATACTTGAAAAGCAAGTCTTAGTAAGGCTTGTCTGTCCTCTTCGTTAAAAATTTCAACCCCCTGCTCTTCCACACTGTTGTTCCCAATCCTCTTAATTCTATTTAAAATTTCTTTCCCATTTCATTTTTCATTCTCTAAAAGATTAAGTTACTCATTTATCATCATAATCGTCATTATCACAATAGTCCAGTCTCCCAAAACTTGAATGTAAACTCTAGAAGGGCAGGGATCCTTTCCCATTTTGCTTGCTGATATATCCCAAGAGCCTAAAAACACTCCTGGCCTGGAGTAGACACTGCACAGATACTTGTTGATAAATTGAAGAGAAGGTAGATCAGAGAGAAATTTAAAAAATCACTTTGGTAGTAAAAGAAAGTATAAGGTGTGTTGAAATTCTGTGGCTATTGGATATATGAGGCTAGATGGCTCAGTGGTCAAGAAACTACCTGCCAATGCAGGAGCCGCAGGAAACATGGGCTTGATCCCTAAATACAGAATATTCCCTGGAGAAGAAAATGGCAACCCTCTCCAGTATTCTTGCATAGATAATCCCATGGACAGAGGAGCCTGGTGGGCTATAGTCCATGGCGTCATAAAGAGTCAGACAGCACTGAGTGACTGAGTATCCACAAGGACCTGGGAAGGAAGCCTGCTCCACTAGTCAATAAAGAAAGACACACTGACAAGGGGAATCTCTTGGCTATTTCTGAGTAAATGTCCAACAAATTGTTTAATGTGTAGCTCTGCAACTCAGGGTAAAGATCTGGGGTGGAGAAAGAAATTTATAAGTCCTCTTGTAATTATAGGCATGATAAGAACAAGGAAAGAAGGTCCCCTTTTTTTTAAGGTATATTTTTATTCGTTTGTTTGTTTATTTTGGCTGTGCCACACAGCATGCAGTATCTTAGTTCCCCAACCAAGATTGAACCCATACCCCCTGCACTGGTAGTGTGGACCGCCAGGGAAGTCCCAGAAGGAAGGTCTCTTGCAGTTTAAAATATTCTTGTTTATAATGTCCATGTCCACATAGGAGGAAGTCTGAGTGCCATGAAGCTCTGGAAGGCTGGGGGTGGGAATGGAGGAGGTCACAGATGAACATGACTGGATGACACACTTTACTTACTTGACAATTTGGCGTAAAGCTAAACTGCTTATGGTTGAGGATGGGGAAGGATTAGAGAATGCACACAGCAGTTTCTTGTCATTCAGGTTAAGCAGAACCAAAATGAAATGGAGCAGAGCCCTTAATGTCCTACCCAAAGTGAAGCAAATCAGACTAAACATACCTGCAAATTTTTCTATTATAGCTGCAGTTGGGGCAGGATGAGGGACACAAGTTGGATGTGGAGGGCTGTTCATAGCCTGGTTCTTAATTTTCTAAATTTGAATAGCCCAAGGAACACTCTGTGGTGTTTCTCTCAAGTGTCTCAGGCTATCACCTTGTCCTTTCTTCAGAGCATAGTTTTGTCATTAAAGCTTTCATTTGGCAAGAATCCGATTCATCAAGGAAGACAGAACTCTGTGTTTGCACGCTTCAAGGCCGAGTGAAAGTCTACTTTGGCAAGCCTTACAAGGAAAGAGAGAAAAGAAAATAAGAGCCATAAATCATCTGGAGGCCAGAATGCAGGATTAAAGATACTTGATCCATTTCAGAAAGGACTTCTGCTTGCATATGTTTACCTAATGGTTTGAGCTGGGCAAGGGACATCTCACATTAGAGGCTGCCTTGGGGAAAGAGGAGACTCCATGGAGACTGGCTTAAGGCTTACACCCCCAACACCCTTGTGAGTCCTTGTTCCTAGGCAGTGACCACTCTGAGAATTTCACATTGGTGTTTATGTGACAGTACAGCTTCAGAAATAATAAACACTTGTAACTCAAGCCCTGTTGGTCTGTGTTAAACAGAAGAGAATGGCAGGATTCCCATCTTATAACTAACCTGCTCTCCTTCTTATGATGAATTTAAGTAACTGAAGTGCAATCAGAAAGTATGGATGAGAATCAGATTTCAAGGGAGCCTATGCTTCATGGGCTTCCCAAGTGGCAGTGGTAAAGAACCCACCTGCCAATGCAGGAGATTTAAGAGGGGTGGGTTCCATCCCTGGTGGGGAAAATCTCCTGGAGGAGGAAATGGCAACCCACTCCAGTATTCTTGCCTAGAGAATCCCATGGACAAAGAAGCCTGGAGGGCAATGGTCCATAAGGTCGCAAAGAGTCAGACATGACTGACATGACTTCGTGCACGCATACTTTATGAAATCAGGCAATTTAAAAAAAAAAAACACCTAGGCTTTCAGATGTGTATTCTCAACACTTGAACTTTAACGAACTCTTCTTCCTTTTTAGATAGGCTAAGAACAGCTGTACACTCCAGCATGAGTCACCCAGGTCATGATTCCCTGTTGATTTTGTAATAAAATGCTGCTGATCAAACCAATCATGTCACTCTTTACATTACGAAGGAAAACGATTTCCATGCGTCAAATTACATCTGAAGACTAAGGAGAAAAGAGATTTGTCATAATATGTTTTTATGACTTATATTTTATGACTTGTAAGTATTAATGACTAATAATACTCGGCATCGAAACGGGCTCCGAAGAGGGAGGAAGGACGGGAACGCCCCCCACAACATCAATGGGACATCGGGCGCCGAGAAACCACAAACAGCGGGGGCGGAGGACGCGGACACCAGAAAAGCAACCACGCCCAAAGGAGGAGGAAGAAAAGAAGCGAGAGAGACAAAGAGGGAGGGGGACCCGCGGGGAAGGGAGAGAGAAGCCAAACACCAGGAAACACCCCGCGGAACGGCCGAACCGGGAAACACGGAGACACAACAGGGAGGAGAACGGCAACCCACAGACGCGGGCCCGCGGAACCCGCAGCGGGCACCGCGCAAACGCCCGCATCGCCAGGGGAGCCGGGGCTGGGCAGGGAGACGCCGGCGCCCACGCGGGACGCCCGCGCGGCGCCCCCAGGGGACGCCCCCGCGGGACCCCGGGCGTGCCCCGCGGCCGGCGGCCCCACGAGGGCCACCCCACCCCCCCCCACCCGCCCGCCCGCCACCGCCGACCCCCCCCCGCGGGCCCGCGCAGACCGCCTGAGGAGTGCGACGGAGAGGGGCCGACGGGACCACGGTGGCGGGCCGCACCGCCCGAGAGCCCGAGAAGGGCGACGCAACCCCCCACCAGCCCCCCGCCCCGCTCCCGACCCCAGACGCCCTCCCCGTCTGCCCCAGTCCCCCCCCCCCCGACCCCCCCCCCCCCCGCAAGAGACGAGCAGAGAACCCACCCGGCCCGACGACGGGAGCCCGACCCGGCCGGGAGGAAGGGGACGGACGAGGAGAAACGACAACACCGAAGCACAGGGAGACGGAGGGGAAAGGACACAGCAGAACAGGAGAGGGAGCACACCAACAGCGGAACACACACGGACCCGGCAGAGACCCCAAACCCCACCAGGAGACAGGCACCCGACGCGGAGACCCGGCGGGACCCCGCAGGGGAAGACAGCAGACGCACCAGACCCCAGCCCAGACGCCAAGACACGCCCCGGTGCCCCTCCAGAGCCCCCGAGAACCCCGGCCAAAAGGGGGGGGGGGGGGGGGGGGACAAAGACAAGAAGACAGACAAGAGGAAGGAGAAGATACACACACACGCAATTTCAATAAAAGAGATGAGCAGGACTCATAGGTGTAAAAATCAAATACAGCATCACATTATAATAATAGTATCACATTTGAATAATAGTACCACATTGAAATGGAAAATAAATTTTCTTGAATGAAGTGCTAAAAAAAAAAAAAAAAAAAAAAAAAAGAAATACGGTTAAGAACACTTTAGGTAGGACAATGAGATTTGCTTTTGACATATGGCAGACTGCTCTACCTTAACTCTGGTTAGCAGTATCCATCTGGAAATAAGGTAATGTGAAAAAGGAGTGAGCACTTTGGAGCCTCCTGTTAGCCCTCCTGTTATCCCTTGAATCTGGTTAAAGGCCACCCTCAAAGGATCACTTGTCAGCTCATTATATTTGATTAGAAGGCACATACCCAGAGAGAAGAAAGGAACAAACCTGCATTTATTTAGCTAGGGTTTCCTGCTGTGATGTGTTTCCAGTGTAATGACGCATGCATGCAAGAACTTAGTTATTCTGTGAACAAATATTTGTTGAATGAATAAGTAAGTAATTAGCCAATGGCAAAGTGTGCTCCTTGATTCCGGGGGACAAGGGTAACTTTTCAAGTGCATTCTCCTACTGTTCCCTGGAGTTGAAGTAATATTAACAAAGGACATACTCATGGTCCTTAAACTGGTGGCTTCTCTACCTAGGCACTAGCCTTAGAAAAGTGCCTTCACATTTCCCTGAATGCTAAGAATTAATCCCTGTCTGGGCTTCCCTGATAGCTCAGTTGGTAAAGAATCCGCCCACAATGCAGGAGATCCTGGTTCAAACCTTGGGTTGGGAAGATCCCCTGGGGAAGGGAAAGGCTACTCACTCCAGTATTCTGGCCTAGAGAATTCCATGGACTGTATAGTCCATGGGGTCACAAAGAGTCAGGCACAACTGAGCAGCTTTCACTTTCAATCTCTGTCTAGCTGGGAATCAAAGGTCAAATGTTGTAACCCATGTAATCTTTCTGGAACACTCAACGTGTGTTCTGGTCCATGGCCATGGGCCATGACCAGAGGTTATTTACCCATATGAAATAGACATTTCATATCCATTTTTTCTTTACAGTTTATGTGGTCAAAACAGCCTAGGTCAGAAGCACGCAGCAGCCATAGTCTTCACGTCACAAGAGTGGAACTCTTGGACTTCAGTTACCTTCTTTACCTGTGTAAACCACAAAGACAAAAGCTAATCCTGTTGCATCACTGTGGCTCAGTTCATCCATGATGGATTCACAGAAGCCAGGCTTGATTTCAGAAATGTCTAATTAAACTCCAGTGATTTGGAGTCTGGGAGAACAAGATGTGGCGAGTGGTGTTCATTGTGGATCTGCTGAGTAAGCGATAGACTCCTGTTTTGAAGCTGCCTTAACTTACTTCAGGTCAAAGAGATTTGCATGAGACATTTTTGCACCTGGAAATAAAAACTGCATGCTTAGTAATTTCAAATATGGTAAAGGAAGTTTTATTAAGGCCTCAGGGAAGAGCGGCCTTACAGGTCATACATGCTTACACGAGTGTGGAGCAAGACTAGGGAACACTGAAAGAGATTCCAATCTGAGCCTGGGGCAGGTGGACACTCAGATTCAGAGCAGTTCTTCTTTAGGGTGGTATTAGGAGTCCAGTGTTCTTGCCTGGAGAATCCCAGAGATGGGGAGGCCGGGTGGGCTGCCGTCTCTGGGGTCGCACAGAGTCGGACACGACTGAAGCGACTTAGCAGCAGCAGCAGCAGCAGGAGTTAGAGCTGGGAAATGCCTCAGAGCTAGGTGAACAGAAGCAGAAATCTAGTGTGCCTATTTTTTTTTAAATAGGAAATACTCAAGCTTTGTGGGGCAGATTAAGTCTGAGAAATCTGAGAGTGGTTGGAATAGTTATACACTAGAAATCAGGCAAGATGAAAGGCGAGTGATTAAGGCGGTTTCGGTCTAAACCAGAGTGACTGCTCAGCACTCTTTTTGGCAAAGCTCGTTTTGGCAACATTGTTACACCCATCCCAGGAGAGAAGCTTGGGGTTGAAAGATTAAGGGCACCAGAGGTCAAAGGTTAACTGTGTTAATGTATTTATTTGGGAAAGTCTACAAAAGCCCTTATTAACCTTGGCTTTTGAGGCTGGAGTTGACAGGTCCTCACTTCCATGATCACAGTTTCATCTGAAAATGTTCTGAAGCAGTCCAGTATCAAAACAGAATCTCTGTACCTCAAGTAGAAACATGTTGAACGGCACGGTACCTGTAATCCTATGTACGCTGGCAGCTTCGTGGCTTAGATACCTATCATGTGAGTTATTCTTCTGTTCCTATAAATTTAGTTACTATTTCAGGAGAGAAGGTAATTTATTATTTTTTTTTAAATGGAGTGGAGGGAATGTTCCCTATTATTAAAAAAAAAAAAAAAAAAAAATCTCCTCTTTGGAAATTAAGCTTTCAGCTGCCTAATCTTTTAGGGGAATACTTACTAACTGAGGAAAAAAAAATCCTAGGTGTCTTTTAGTCTTAGGGGGGTTTAGCAACAAACCATTATTGTTTGCAGACTGATTCTTCTCTGAGAAGACAAGCTGCCTTAATGACAGCTTATGCAATAACAATCCATGATATAGTACTTACCAGGATGGAGCAACAACCGTGCTTTAAGCCAAGAAGAAGGAGGAAAAAAAAGTCAGTATCTTGTGCGTGAGAAGCTTGTAGATACCCTGAGGTGACTTCATATAATTCTAAAATAGCAGGTAGCTTCTTGCATAGCTAATCGAGGCATCGGCGCCTGGAGCAAGTGGAGGAGGCTGACAACGTACTTTGGTTTCAGATGCATTCAGCTCTTTTTTGAGTGATATGAGCTTAATTCATATTCTAGTTTCTATCCTAAAAGTTTATGTGTTCTGATTTGGCAAACAGCCTCCCCCCAAATCTGACAGCTCTGTGCTTTGATAAAGCTGCTGATCTTAACGTCTTACTTGGATTTGTTCTCCTATGTGCTGAGAAATTTAGCACAGCTGGAACGGTTGGGTGCGTGTCTCTTAAGCACCTGAGTGATACTCCTCACCTTCCCCTTTCATTCATGGCTTAGTGAAAGACACAGGTATTCACCAGGACAATTTGAAATGCACACTGTAGATTGAGTGGAAAGAGCTTACGGAGAAAGGAGTCACCTTGACTTTGCAAAGTAGGTTGGTTATTTCTACAAAGACTCCCTTCTTTAGAGTGAAGGTCACAGAATGTCATGTTTAGATAATTTTAACTGTCAGTATCTTGAGGTTTTCCTCCAAAAGTCTAACATCAGCAGATGCTTTTGGTTGGTACTTGTGTCAATCCAGGATCATCCCTTTGGCTTAGGTCATAGAGGAAACGGTTTCTTATAGGATCCATTGCCTACTTGCTAGGCAATCTCAGGCATGAAGAGGATCTGCCTTCCAAAATAAAGGGCTCCACGTCACATTTATTACTTCGATGCTCAGGAAGCTACAAGTGGAACTGCATATGCCAAGAGCCCATAATTTTACTCTAATAGATATTTAGCAGCTTAAATGAAATAACAAGGAATATGTTCACCCAGGCGCCATCCAGGAGGATTGGTGGGTATTTTACATTCCACTCTTTGAAAGGAAAAACACAGTTTTTTTAGACTTTCCCAAGATCTATGAATATTTTGGTATGCAGAGCAATAATACACAGAAGCATACCTGTAAGACTGAACCAAGTTCTGTTTGGCCAAAGGGATTTACTGCGATCAGTAAGTATAATGTAGGCTAGTCAATCGAGTTGATTTTTTTCTTCCAAATCACTTCATTTGAGTTCACCCAGGCAGCCACTTGCCTCTGCCTTGTTTGTTCACATGCCGCTTGGTTTTCTCGAGCACAGTATATGAATGCCGTAACTTGTCACTCTATGTGCCTGTTTCACCTTAATCCTCAGACCCCAGCTCTCAAGGATGGTTTGTGGTCCTGGTATTTTTCCTTTCTAGCCCTCAGAACTCCGTAGTTACCCTGTTCCAGGCTCATAGATTTCCAAGAAACTATTAGGAGTTTTCTTTTGGTCCCTATCTGGTGCATCGATTCAGTGTTGGGCTACAGTCCATAGTATCACAAAGTGTTGGACATGACTGAGGTGAAAATCATCTTCTAACGAGTAAGAATTATTATGAGGAGTTCCCTGGTGGTCCAGTGGTGAGAACTCAGGACTTTCACTGCCAGTGGCCTGGGCTCAGTCCCTGGTTGGAGAACTAAGATCCTGCAAGCCACACAGTGTGACCCCAAAACACACATATGTAAATATATATATAATGAGCGTCCACTCATCTTCGTGACTCTTTATCTCACCTTCCGACCATCAGCACAGTTGTCTTCCTTCCACCTGGAAGTGATCCAGTTGCTGCCCTGCTCAAGGATCGCTGCTCATTGCTGGTTCTGATGGTTCCAGGTGGCCTTCACCCAAAGCCATTCTGCCATTCTTACTTCATGCCCAAGGCTCTTTTACCCCAGCCCCACAGGCTTCTGGCCTCTGCCAGGTTGCTCTCACTCCTCTGCACCTTGGCTTATGCTCTGCCAAGAATATCACTTTCTTTCTCTGCCACTTGTTAAAATTCTACTCACCCCTCTAGGCCCTGTTCGAGTGTCGCCTCCCCTGGGCAATCTTTTTATCTAAATATGTTTTCAAGCCTTCCCTGGCCATCTAGTTAGGACTGATTGCTCTGTTGGCTACAGTCTCGTAGCACTTTGCTTGTATCTCTAGTCAGACTTGCCCAAGTGTGCTTTCTCATAAGGTGAGTTGCAGATATCTGTCCCCTGCAAGGGATTCTAAACATCTTCAGGGCAGGAATTTTTAAAAAATCTCAATATCTACACAGTGCTTTGCTCATAAGATGGAAAAATGGTTTAGAATTGAAATAAAATTAGATATTACATGGATAACCTGTCAGTATCTATAAGTGGGCTGGAGCTGCTGGTCTGGGCATATTTATTACAAAACTTAGTAGGTAACTGTGACTGTAGAGACATGAGAGTATAGGAAATTAGCAAGCACAGGACACTCTAATTTCTTTGACAGTCAGAGGAAAGGGGAGTCCTCACTGGTCCTGCTGGTGAGAAAGCAGATGGGAGGTGAGCTGGTGGCCAGGAGGCATCTTTCACTTGGGCTCATCATAGAGAGGTTAGGGGGCAAGAGTTTTCTTCTCTGTAGAGAGAGAAGGCTACTTCTGCTTAGTGCATCATCCCCAAATATGGTTCTGGGGCGCTCCGTGGTGAGATCTGAGCAGAGCAAGATAAGATTCATCCGTTCATGACAAGAAGAGGTTGACATTTCATAGAAAGCCTGATTCCAGCACCAAGAAGGACACCATGTAGTTAGACAAAAATGCTCACTCACTCTACAGATGGGAAGGCTGCCCAGAGGGCCTGTGTGCAGGATGCTACTCATCCACAGAAATGTCTTCTCCCCTTCCTTCCTGATAGCAGAGTTATAGCTGGGATGGGGGCTGCCTGGCTTAGCAGTGCCCAGCTCCCTCTGCAGCCAGGTTTGAGGCAAAGAAACATGCTCAAAATTGATTTGTGCAATTCCTCACTCATTTCAAGAGAGGGTGTCTGGCCCTGGATCTCTATTTTCCCTCTCTGTCTTCTGGGTGGTGGGGTGGTGGATGGACCGTGAATCTGAGGATGGAAATCATTTGTTCAAGATGGTGAAGCCATGTCAGCCAGGCTCCTGCTAAAACTAGAAACTTTCAGCCACTGGCTTGCATTTTTTATAGTAGCTTTTGCTTTCCTAATACAGGGTCTTTCCTTTTTCCATCTGTGTAAAGCTATCAACAAACATTTATTGAACACTGACTGTGTTTTAGACCCTCACTTTGTAAAACCCAAACTGGATGATTCTTAGTCCTTGTCTTTAAGGAATTTATAGTTCATTTGGACAGATTAAAACACATAATAAAAAAAATGCCTGTACAAGTATGTCGTCACTCAGCTCACAGACAATTTACACTAGAGGTTATAGGAAAAAAGAGATTCCTTTAGGCTATAGTGAGCTAGAAAGTCTCATGAAGGATGTGAGATCAGATTTGGAAAGATGGAGAGGTACAATGAAGGCACTGTGGATGGGCAAAGGCAATGTGTGTCTTGAGATTTGGGGAGATGTCCGTGACCCCTGTAGTCTGGACACAGGAAGCAATTTGCTTGTATCAGGGAGGAGCTGCAGTTGTCTTTGGGAAAGTGGGTGGGATGTAATTACAAAAGTCTTGAATAACAGATGGACTTGGGAATTGGTTTCTTCCGAGTGGCCAATGGGGAACTAAGGAAACATCAGTGCATATTGCTGTGAATCTTGCAGTTTACAAGTAGTGACCCAAGCAACCTTTCATTTGTTTACAGATCTGTTGTCCTAACACCTTGTAGGAAGCTGTGAGAAATCTGGTTTGGTCTCCAAAGCACAGGTTTTCGACAAATAGCTGGTTTGTGTACCTACAGCCTCAGGCCATTCCACAGAACAAACTGCAGAGGAAGAAACACATGGATGGCTATGTTGCTGGTTCAAACCTTTCCTTTTAACCCCACCTTCAAAACAAACTTCCTCTCATCTTCCTAGTCTCCCATTTTCTACATCAGTGATTTCTCACTGCACCTGTCTTTGCATAATTACTTCTTGAAAAAAAGGCAAGTAAACTTTGCATGTTTGATCTCATTCTTCTTACCTCACGAACTGGCTTTTTATTGATTTCCCTGTCCAAGAAATCATGTTCAGACTCGGTGCCTCTGCAGTTAACCTTGTTTTTATTTGTCAACCACCTAGCAACACAGTCGTTCAGGGAGCCCTTCTTAACAACTGGTATCCTACATACATTTATTTTTCCAGTATTATGTAGATTTTTCTAGCTACATATAAACCTCTCTTCCTTTCAGTCCCATGACGATCACTTCAAAACTTAAGAAAGTCTGACTCTTGGAAAATTTACTCCTAGGTGTTTTTTACTTGTCTTATCACTGAGTTAGACTGTTGTGGTCTTGAAAGGTGCAAAAGTTTGGATGAAGGAGAGTTTGATTGCAGCTGGCAAAATTTGAGTCATAGCTTCAACTTGGGCGGGCTAACATTAATTTCCACGTGTTTCTTGAACATGTGAGGTTGGAAGGCCAAGATGCTGGAACGATATTTTGTGACCTTTTGTCCAAGAATGACCTTCTATTAAATTATTTAATCAGATGTGGGAGAAGATAGTGTAAAAATAAAAAGACTTCTCAGATGTTTGAATTGTCCAAGACATGACTCCTGCCAATATGATGGAAAAATGTTGATAATTCATTGTAACATCTCAGAGGTGTCAGGAAGGAGATGCCTTCTGAGTTGTAGAAGAAAAATGATCAACTTGTAAATTTTGTCATCTCAGTAACTTCTTAAGTTATGAAATATTCTGTGGCTTTCATTTTAACAGAATTGTGCTCAACAGTCTGGTAATTTAGTTTTGTTTTTATTTTATTTGGGCAAGTTGTGCTTAAACAGGTCATGATATTATATTCTTTACTATACCTGATTCTCCTTCTTACAAGAGGAGGACTGTTGATTAGGGAAGGGAGTCCATTTTGTGCTAGTGTGACTGGGATGCTTGCTGAAATGTGAATCTGGAGTGAACAACGTGACGTTTTATTTATCTCCATCCACATATGGCTTCACTCATGTTTTCCTACACCTCCCTGGCAGTTGCTGTTAGCTTCTATCTTTTGTTCTCCCACATTACTTTCTTAGTTTCTACATACTGCTGTTTTTGTTTTTAAAGTTTGTGGTTGGGATGGAGGAGGAATGGGGAGTGACAATGAATGAATATGGGATTTCTTTTCGTGATAATTGAAATGTTCTAAAATTGATTAAGGTGATGGCTACATCACTAAATACACACAAAAAAAGAACGAATTGCATACTCTAAATGTGTTAATTTCTTGAGCTCCTTGGTGAACTAGGTTCTACTTAGGTTCTGGAATCAGTGGTAAATAAAACTATTAAGTTCCCTGTCCTCAAGGGATTGACATTATAGTGATAATGATAAATATTAAATCAATTAAAAATCAGTGCATATAGTAATACATGCTCCAAAGAACATTTAGAGGAAAGTATTGTACAGAGTTTATTTTTACTTAAGATGGAATCTTCAGGAGAGGTCTGTCTGAGAAGGTAACACTTCAAGTGAAGTGAATGATGGGAGAGAATTTCAGACGTGTGTAGATTTCAGGCAGAAGCACTCCAGGCAAAGGGCGCATGTAGCATATGGTTCTGGTGTGGCTGGGGCATAGTAGGGATCACATCATCTGTGTTTTGTAGGTCACAGGAGAGTCCTTGATTTTTGTTGTAATTGCAATAAAAAGTCATTGGAGGATCTTAATAGAGGTGTGCCATAGTGAGATTTTTAGTTTCAAAAGACTTCAGAGACCAATCTGAATGATGCTGCCATGTTCTAGGTTGGAGATGATGTTTCATTTAGATTATGGTGAACATAGTGGAGATGTAAGAAGTGGCTGGTTTTGGAGCTGTAGCCCATCGTGTGTGTCTTTTGTATATTCTAGCATGATATGGCATATACAACACTTTGCTTAGTGAATGAACGTTTTCAGAGGGCTATTTAAGGAGAGATATTTAAGCAACAACAAAAGGCCCATGATACACTGACTTTTGGTGCCATGCAATACTGACTTTTGCATTAGCAGTGGTTGAGTTCACGAAGGATGCTACTATGTGTTGCGGTCCAAACTTGGAATATCCGCAGAGATAATGCAAGGGTAATTCCTTTGTATTTCACTGTTCATCTCAATGCAACATTCAAAGAGAGAATTTCATTTGAGGTTAAAGATGTGCACTGGGGAACTGGGGGTGGTTTTACATTTAAAATTATCCCATTCTGTACCTTGATATCTTTCATCATTGTCTCCACTTGCCCTGGCGACATTTGTTGAGTTATAAACACCTTTCAAAGAAGTTGAAACCCAGAATTCAGTGAGTCAACAACATTGTTATAATGTTCATTACAACAGAATGAAAATGAAAACCATGGATGTGGAACCTAATTTATGCATGATGCCTCTCATCATTCAAGATACAAGGAATCCATAGGAATTGCCGAGAATCTGTTTCCGGATTTAGAATTCTGGTTTGCTAGAAAGTAGCTGCATCACAATAGGGCTCTGCTTCTTCTCCAGGAAGCAGCTGGCCCTGGAGGGGGAGAGAACAGGTTTTTGAATATTGGTTTATATCCCCGTTCTGCCACTTACTGGCTGCAAGAGTTTGGGCACAACATTTCACTTCTGGGCTTGGCGGGCTGAGCTGCTGTGGGGTGGCAGGAATCCATCTCTTTCAAAAGAACTACTTTTGAATCTGCTTTATATGGGAGGTCACTTCTACAGAGTAACTCAAAGCCTAGTTACTCTCTTTACTTCCGTCCCCTTTTCTTTCCGAAGGAAGTAGTCATCACTGATAATTTTACAGCTTATCAATATTGTAGGGCTTCCCAGGTAGCGCAGGTGGTAAAGAACTCTCCTGCTAATGCAGAAGACATAAAAGACTCTGGTTCAATTCTTGGGTCAGGAAGATCTCCTAGAGGGGGGCATGGCAACCCACTCCAGTATTCTGGCCTGGAGAATCCCATGGACAGAGGAGTTTTGGTGGGCTACAGTCCATGGGGTCACAAAGAGTCAGACACTCTTCAGTCTCTGAAGACTTAGCACATACACACACACACACACACACACACACACACACACATTAATATTGTGATTGTTGTGGAGCACAGAGAGAGACAACGGCCCCGTGATGAAATCTCCTGATGGGACTAAATTGCCTTCTGCCCATGTCCTGGCATCTTGTCAGACATGCAGGGAGAGCCAAAGGAGCCAAGAATTAAGTGAGCTGATGGGTTTCTGTGATTATGCTAGAATCTCAACCAGCAGTAAAGACATATAACCTGGGAGATATAAAACTAAAACCTGGCTGTGTTATAAATACACTTGGCTGAAAGCTCCTGAGGATGGAAAATGTCTGACCCTCCGTTCAGATGCAAGTGTTTGACTTGGTTACAGTTTATTTCCTCTCCAAACTGGCACTTTATTTTCCTCCTTCAAATAAAGAGCAACCATTTGATTTTGTAATGTAAAAACTATTATTGCCCTTAGGAAAAGGATTACTGAACTTTCTGTACCTAGTGTTTATGCCTTTAATAAGCACAGTGTTTCCAAGAGAATTGAATGCCTTTTTGTACTACGATGTTTTTCTGCCACCACATCTGAGTTTTGTACCTTCATGTCTGGGATGCTTGTTTTTCTAAATTCACAGAAACCTGACAAACAGTAGGAATTTGTTCTCTGTTCTGTAGAGATGGGCAAATCCCTAAAGAGCTTGTTGATTTCATGCTAACCATTTTGCTGGGAGGCAGGCATCTTTCTTTCCTAAGGAAAAGGTTTATAGAGAGACGTAAGGTTCATGGGAAATAGCAGACTCAGGTAACTGCAGCTCTAGCAAGCAATATACATCTTAGAGATTACAACATGAAAACTCTCACATGCTCTAACCTTTACCCGAGCTTTGCAGTTTGCCTCTAGTATCGTATTTCTTAGTCTGGTTGTATTATTACAAAGGGTAATGGCATAAAACGACCTAAACATTAAAATGAAATTAAAAGACGCTTGCTCCTTGGAAGGAAAGCTATGACAAATATAGACAGCATATTAAAAAGCAGAGCCATCACTTTGCTGACAAAAGTTCTTCTAGTCAAAGCTATAGTTTTTCCAGTAGTCATGTACAGATGTAAGAGTTGGACCATAAAGAAGGCTGAGCTCTGAAGAGTGATGCCTTTGAACTGTGATGCTGGAGAAGACTCTTGAGAGTTCCTTGGACAGCAAGGAGATCACATCAGTCAATCCTAAAGGAAACCAACCCTGAATATTCACTCGAAGGACTGATGCTGAAGCTGAAGCTCCAGAACTTTGGCTACCTGATGCCAAGAGCTGACTCTTTGGAAAAGACCCTGATGCTGGGAAAGACTGAGAACAGAAGGAGAAGTGGGTGACAGAGGGTGAGATGGTTGGATGGCATCACTGACTCAATGGATATGAGTTTGGGGAAACTCTGGGAGACAGTGAAGGACAGGGAAGCCTTGTATGCTGCAGTGCATGGGATCACAAAGAGTCAGACACGACTTTGTAACTGAACAACAACAAACACTAAAAGCCAAAGCATGAGGAGGAAGAACTTAAGTGTGGAGAGATGAGACTGGAGAGAAAAAAGCAAGAGTCAAATGGAAAAGTGCATTGTGTACCAATGTTGAATGTTTTAACTTTATTCTTAGAAAACTTCGGGAAGATCAGGAGAAATCATGGGAGGCTTCTAAGCCAGGAAATGAGATTTTCAGATATATATTTTAAGGTCTCTTCTCTTGGAGTTATGTGGAGATCTGATTTCCAGTGTGAAGCCTGGAGCCAATAGCAAACTCCACCCCCACCCCCCAAAAAACCTGATTTAAAAATTCACAGAAGACCTAAATAGATACTTTTCCAAAGAAGACATACAAAATGGCCAACTGGTACATGAAAATATGCTCAACATCAATAATCTTTTAAATGCAAATCAAAGCCACAATGAGATATCACCACACACCTGTTAGAATGGGTATTATCAGAAATACAAGAGATAAATGTTGGTGAGGATTATAAGAAAAGGGAACCCTTGTGCACTGTTGGTGGGAATGTAAATTGGTATAACTACTATGGAAAAGAGTGGTAAGTTTCCTTAACAAATTAAAAATAGAACTATCATATGACCTAGTATATGGGTATATATCTGAAGAAAATAAAATCATTATCTTCAAGAAATATTTGTACCCCCATGTGTCATGCAAATACTGTATAGTGTCACTTATTATGTGGAATCTAGAAAGAAACAAAAGTCTATGTCGTAGTAACAGAAATTAGAATAGTTGTTGCAAATGACTGAGGCGTAGGGAAAACAGGGAACAAGGGTACAATCTTTCAGATGTCAGATGAGCAAGTTCTAAGGAACTAATTACAGCATGGAGACTACAGTTAATAATATTATGTTGTACATATGAAATTTGCTGAGAAACTAGATGTTCAGCATTCTTTCTATTCAATAAAAGGTAACTATGTGAGGTGATGGATGTGTTGATTAACTCGATTGTGATTTTACGATATGTATGTGTGTCAAATCACCATGCTGTATACTTTAAATAAATACAAAATACCACTAAAGTTGGGCAAAAATGAAATATTTTCATGTAATTTTTATCAGGGGTGTTCACTTGGGTTGTGTGGATTCTCTAGGTCCTGGACAGAGGTGCTTTTCCATTCACCTTCAAGACACTGCTTTATTATCAATCAGAATTGCTTTTTAGGAGAGTTTTCTCACTGAAATACTAAATTTTATGAAAATCAACGAAAGGAAAATTAAGAATGTAAAAATATTTATTTTATTTCATCTGCTTGATTCTACGAATGTCTACTGTGATTTCTTTTAGCCTTGGCGAGTTTTTAATGTTTAAGATGAGCAATAGAGCTCATCTTTTTGGGAAATAAAGGAGGAGATTTCAGTTGAAAGATACAATAGCAATAATACATTTTAAAAATCATAAAATGTACAGGATATTAAAATGGATCTAGTATGCTTGGTGTGAAATTGCATATTACCTGGATGTTTTCAAACTTGTATCATTTTGAGGACATACTTACCATTCCTAATTTACAATTTCTGAAGTGGAGCCAGTAAATCACAAACCTAGTAGCCACATCGTCTATGAAGATCCTGGGGGAACTAGAAAAATGTTGGTCAAAGGTTACAAAGGTTCAGTTGTAGGAGATGAATAAGTTCTGAGATATAATGTGCAGCATGGTGGCTACAGTTAATAATACTGTGCTGTAGACTCAAAATTTGCCAAGAGAGTTGATCATAAGTGTTCTCACCACACATATAGAAAAGTACCCATTTGAGGTGTTGAATATGTTAATTAGCTCAAGTACAGTGATCACTTTACAATTTACATATATTTAAGCATCATATTGTACACATTAAATATATATGAAAAGTGAAAGTGTTAGTCCCTCAGTCATGTTTGACTCTTTGCGACCCCGTGGACTTCAGTCCATCAAGCTCCTCTGTCCATGGGATTTCCTAGGCAAGAATACTAGAGTTGCCATTTCCTATTCCAGGGGATCTTCCTGACCTATGGATAGAACCCACATCTGCATCACAAGCAGATTCTTTACCCAATGAGCCACTGAGGAAACCCTCAGTGTTGTTCAGTAAATGGCAAATTAAGGAATGTGAATTATGTGTGTCTGTAGGTAACCAGGAATTTTATTTTCATTTTACTTATTTTTAATTAGCCTATAATTACTGTACAATATTATGATGGTTTCTGCCATACATCAACATGAATAGGCCATAGGTGTACATATGTCTCCTCCTTCTTGAACCTACCTTCCACCTCCCTCCCCATCCCACCTCTCTGGGTTGTCACAGAGCAATGGCTTTGGGTTCCCTGCATCATACAGCAAACTCCCACTGGCTCGTCTATTTCACATGCATGTGTGCTAAGTTGCTTCAGTTGTCTCCAACTCTTTGTGACCCTATGGTCTGCCAAGCTCCTCTGTCCATGAGATTCTTGAGGCAAGAATACTGGAATGGGTTGCCATGCTCTCCTCCTGGGGATCTTCCTGACCCAGGAATCGAACCTGCATCTCTTATGTCTCCTGCATTGGTAGGTGAGTTCTTTACCACTAGTGCCACCTGGGAAATCTTCTATTTTACATATGGTAATATACATGTTTCAATGCTATTCTCTCAAGTCATCCCACCCTCTCCTTTCCTCACTGTGTCCAAAAGTCTGTTCTTTATGTCTGTGTCACCTTTGTTGCCCTGCAAGTAGGATCAGCAGTACTATCTTTCTAGATTCCATATATGTGTGTTCAGATCAGATCAGATCAGATCAGTCTCAGTCGTGTCCGACTCTTTGCGACCCCATGAACCGCAGCACGCCAGGCCTCCCTGTCCATCACCAACTCTTGGAGTTCACTCAGACTCACATCCATCAAGTCAGTGATGCCATCCAGCCATCTCATCCTCTGCCGTCCCCTTCTCCTCCTGCCCCCAATCCCTCCCAGCATCAGAGTCTTCTCCAGTGAGTCAACTCTTCGCATGAGGTGGCCAAAATACTGGAGTTTCAGCTTTAGCATCATTCCTTCCAAAGAAATCCCAGGGCTGATCTCCTTCAGAATGGACTGGTTGGATCTCCTTGCAGTCCAAGGGACTCTCAAGAGTCTTCTCCAACACCACAGTTCAAAAGCATCAATTCTTCGGCGCTCAGCCTTCTTCACAGTCCAGCTCTCACATCCATACATGACCACTGGAAAAACCATAGCCTTGACTAGGCGAACCTTTGTTGGCAAAGTGATGTCTCTGCTTTTGAATATGCTATCTAGGTTGGTCATAACTTATGTGTGTTAATATGCTATATTTGTTTTTGATATGGACAGTGACATAATGAAAAACTTCTGTAAGAAAGTATGATTGGATAATAAAGTAAAAATGGACTCGGGGGACTTCCCTGGTTGGTTCAGTGATTAAGAATCCACCTTCCAGTGCAAGGAGTGCCAGTTTGATCCCTAGTGAGGGAACTAAGATCCCACATGCTTCAAGGCCAGAAAACCAAAATATAAAGCAGAAGCAATATTGTAACAAATTCAATAAAGACTTTAAAACTGATCTATATCAACAAAATCTTTAAAAAAAAATGAACTGGGGAGAGGTATGGAGTCACAGCAAGGACAACGCTTTAAAAACTATTGCATTAAATCTAACAGGAGCAATTGAATGCCCAAATTATAATGACGATATTAGGGATAAAAAACAGTAACAATAGGGGGCTAGATTTAAGAGATTTTGTGGAGAAGTGAAGTAAGACTTCGTGACTGATTGAACATGGGTAAGGGAGTAAAGGTAAGAGGAAACCTGCACAGGTAATTCTGAAATTTTAAGATCCCCTGACTTAGGAAATGGTGATCTTATTAAAAGAACCACATGGGACTTCCCTGGAACTCCAGTGGTTAGTTTTCCACATTTCTAATTCAGGATGTGTGGGTTTCATCTGTCATCAGGGAACGAAAATATCACATGCTACATTGTGTGGCCAAAGAATAAAAAAACAAAGCAAACAAAATAAAATTGGATTGTTATATTAAAAAAAAAAATCTTAAAAAAAAAAAAAAAAAACAGAAGTGTGAAGGGGCAGCTAGTTTTCAGAGGGGAAGGGTGAGTTTTCAGAGTGGTAGGTTGTAGTCCATGGGGTCGCTAGGAATCGGACACAACTGAACGACTTCACTTTCACTTTTCACTTTCATGCATTGGAGAAGGAAATGGCAACCCACTCCAGTGTCCTTGCCTGGAGACTCCCAGGGACGGGGGAGCCTGGTAGGCTGCCATCTCTGGGGTTGCACAGAGTCAGACACGACTGAAGTGACTTAGCAGCAGCAGCAGCAGGGTGAGTTTTAGTTGTAGATATATTGTTTTCTCATTATGATGTGACATGAAAATACCAAGCTACTGTTAGAGAGAGAATGGGTAGAGATGACATCTGGGAGGGTCTCATACTTAAATGATTGGGAAAGGATTGAC
This sequence comes from Tragelaphus eurycerus, assembly GCA_935064755.1. NCBI lineage: Eukaryota > Metazoa > Chordata > Mammalia > Artiodactyla > Bovidae > Tragelaphus > Tragelaphus eurycerus. The sequence continues at coordinate 52,222,215 of CAKXYN010000007.1, forward strand.
GAGGCTACAAAGAAGGCAGGTAAAGAACTGTAGGGGGTGAAGGAGAAACCAAAGGATAAACTGAAAACAGACTACAGACAGGTGAGCTTCCAACCGGGGGTGGGGTAGGGTCTAATCTGTAGATAGATACTAAAAAGGTCCCTAAGACATGTGCCAAGGACACTGAATTTATCAATAGGGAGGTCATAGTTAATCTTGAAAGAGAATTTCAGAAATGTGATGGTTGGAGAGAGACCAGAGTAAGAAGAGATGGATGCAGAATGGGGAGAAGGCAGCAGGTGAGAAGTTTGACAACCAGAAGAAATGACATACAGGCAGCAGCAGAAAGGTGGTTTTTAAGATGCCTTCTGCAAGGGACTAGAGAAAGAACAATTTAATAGGGACATTGAATGTGCTGGAGGGGCAGGGATTAACCCAGCAGTAAGTTCTTAGAGCAGGAAGATCATAGAATGGCAAGAAGGCAGGGAACTGGGATGTCTCTGCTTATTAGATCAGAAGGCAGGGGAAAAAAATGATGCTATAAACACAGGTATTTTAAACTGGGATTGTATTGGCTTTGGAAAAATGAAGTTTGAAAATAAAATTAGAAATTGCAAATGACAATGAGGAAAGTTATTCTAAGAAAAAACTGTGGTATAATATTTTTTCCATCTTTTGGATAGTAAAAGAATGATAAATGTCATGACCAATTTTATGACAACTGCTCACCAATTTTGGTGTGAGCAAAGGCTGGCCAACTAAAGTCTAATGCGTCATAATTCATAAAGACATTGGCATCTCATCCTAGAATTTCTGAATAAATGAGGGAAGGGTGAATTCAAGGTAAAGTGGTGCTAAGGAATAAGGATGTTGTGAGAGATGAACTGTCCTATACTGTGAAGGCAGGAAATCCAGAACTGCCTGACCAGGTGGAATAATAAGAAATTAAGAAGAAGCAAAACCTAGCAGGATACAACAGCTTAGAATGTTTTGATATCAGTCAATAACCAATGGGATTGCCCAGAAAGAACATTGAAACAAACAGTGGAAAGGATCCAGAGAATAATAAACTTCTATTTTTAGGCCACTCAACTAGAAAGTGACATGACAGAATATAAACAGGCAATATGTCAGCATTCCATCACCAGACATCCTCAGTTGACAACCTGACCAGCTGTACAAAATGTTGCAGAGCAGGACAGGCCATTGTGAAGGGGAAACCGCTCTCAAGCCAAAATAAATACTTTTCAAAATGGTGAGGCTTCAAAAGAATAGCAGATGAAATCGCCCATACTAGTAGTGAATGAGAAGAGAGAAATACCCCAAGAGGATAAAGGAAGAAAAATAAAGGAGAAGCAAGAATTCAGATCAATAAATGTTTAAAAGTGTGGACCACATGTTAAGAAATCTGTCATCTCATGGATCTTTGTGCCTGAAGGTCCAAATTCGTAACTGGTTGTCGAATATATTTCCACTGCCTTAAATGGCAGTGGGGTCTGAGGCAACAGTTTCCCCATCACAAAGGGATAGAGCTAAAATGATGAAGGCACTTCCAGTTTTGCGGTTCTGTGATACTTGATGCTTAGGCACATATGTCCATGCAAGAATTCAGACACTGTTGGCTATCAAAAAGAACATTGCTTTAAGGAATCAGGAGAATTTATAAAGCTTGTATTGTAGCCTTGGCTCTGTGTGACTTATGGCAAGTCATTTAACTCCTCTGTTACCAAATTTCTTATGTAAAATGACAAAGAAAGGCTAAGTGCCCACTAAGGTCTTTATTCTGTTTGAAAAATCGATGTTTCATTGATGTGAGCAGGAGGATGGCGGAGTAGAAGCATCCTAAGCTTACCTCCTCTCATGAGCACACCAAAATCACAACTGTCTGTAGAACAATCACTTTTGAAAAAGACTAGGAACTACCAGAAAGGATCTTCTACTGCTCAAGACGTAAAGAAGAAACCACAACAAGATCGATACATTGGAAGTCCTTCAGGGACTCAGAGGAAGATTCAGCCACAGATGGAGGAGACCTGAGTCCTTGGATCCTTGACCCATATGGGACTGTGGTAATGAGTGAGATAGAGACTTTTGTGCTAAGGCATTGAGATGTAGAGGTTCATCTGTTATGACGATTAGGGTCATTCTTCATATCAAATAAAGCAATGACAAGGTAAAAATGCAATGTTTCTACAAGAGTGGTGCACCACATTATTGACTGCCTAAACATTCAGGCTGCTATTTGTCAAATAACTTAAGATACAGAAATGACAACTAGGTCATGTTCAACAGAGTCCTTTTGTAAAATGATGGGAGAGGGGAATAACCCTATACATAATACCATAAAACATAGATGATATTAAAGCCATAGAACTGGAAAAGGCAAGTTAGGGAGGGAGGGTAGTTAGAGGCGAGGCCCCAAAATGAGACAGACTTCCCGACCTTCAAAACAGTTAGGACCCAACGAAGGAGATGCAGAATAGCCTATGAGATTGTAGAAGAACCAAGAGGAAGTGGGGTCTGGGAGGCCAAGGAAAGAAAACATAAGGAGGAGGCAATGATCAATGCTGTCAAACACTCCTGATGAAAGGAAGATGGGGCTGAGAATTGGTCATTGGATGTGGCAGTGCCAGGTCATTGGGTGCATGCTAAGTTGATTCAGTTCATTTCAGTTGCTCAGTCGTGTCCAACTCTTGGCGACCCCATGAATCGCAGCACGCCAGGCCTCCCTGTCCATCACCAACACCCAGAGTTCACTCAGACTCACGTCCATCGAGCCAGTGATGCCATCCAGCCATCTCATCCTCTGTCATCCCCTTTTCCTCCTGCCCCCAATCCCTCCTAGCATCAGTCTTTTCCAATGAGTCAACTCTTCGCATGAGGTGGCCATAGTACTGGAGTTTCAGCTTTAGCATCATTCCTTCCAAAGAAATCCCAGGGCTGATCTTCAGAATGGACTGGTTGGATCTCCTTGCAGTCCAAGGGACTTTCAAGAGTCTTATCCAGCACCACAGTTCAAAAACGTCAATTCTTCGGAACTCAGCCTTCTTCACAGTCCAACTCTCACATCCATTCATGACCACTGGAAAAACCACAGCCTTGACTAGATGGACCTTGTTGGCAAAGTAATGTCTCTGGTTTTGAATATGCTATCTAGGTTGGTCATAACTTTCCTTCCAAGGAGTAAGCATCTTTTAATTTCATGGCTGCAGTCACCATCTGCAGTGATTTTGGAGCCCAGAAAAAAAAAGTCTGATATGGTTTCCACTGTTTCCCCATCTATTGCCGTGAAGTGATGGGACTAGATGCCATGATCTTTGTTTTCTGAATGTTTAGCTTTAAGCTAACTTTTTCACTCTCCTCTTTCACTTTCATCAAGAGGCTTTTTAGTTCCTCTTCACTTTCTGCCATAAGTGTGGTGTCATCTGCATATCTGAGGTTATTGATATTTCTCCTGGCAATCTTGATTCCAGCTTGTGTTTCTTCTAGTCCAGCGTTTCTCATGATGTACACTACATAGAAGTTAAATAAGCAGAGTGACGAATACAGCCTTGATGTACTCCTTTTCCTATTTGGAACCAGTCTGTTGTTCCATGATCAGTTCTAACTGTTGCTTCCTGACCTGCATACAGATTTCTTAAGAGGCAGGTCAGGTGGTCTGGTATTCCCATCTCTTTCGGAATTTTCCACAGTTTATTGTGATCCACACAGTCAAAGGCTTTGGCATAGTCAATAAAGCAGAAATAGATGTTTTTCTGGAACTCTCTTGCTTTTTCCATGATCCAGCAGATGTTGGCAATTTGATCTCTGGTTCCTCTGCCTTTTTTAAAACCAGCTTGAACATCTGGAAGTTCACAGTTCATGTATTGCTGAAGCCTGGCTTGGAGAATTTTGAGCATTACTTTACTAGCATGTGAGATGAGTGCAATTGTGCGGTAGTTTGAGCACTCTTTGGCATTGCCTTTCTTTGGGATTGGAATGAAAACTGACCTTTTCCCGTCCTGTGGCCACTGCTGAGTTCTCCAAATTTGCTGGCATATTGAGTGCAGCATTTTCACAGCATCATCTTTCAGGATTTGAAATAGCTCCACTGGAATTCCATCACCTCCACTAGCTTTGTTCGTAGTGATGCTTTCTAAGGCCATTTGACTTCACATTCCAGGATGTCTGGCTCTAGATGAGTGATTACACCATCGTGATTATCTGGGTCATGAAGATCTTTTTTGTACAGTTCTTCTGTGTATTCTTGCCACCTCTTCTTAATATCTTCTTCTTCTGTTAGGTCCATACCATTTCTGTCCTTTATCAAGCCCATCTTTGCATGAAATGTTCCCTTGGTATTTCTAATTTTCTTGAAGAGATCTCTAGTCTTTCCCATTCTGTTGTTTTCCTCTATTTTTTTGCATTGATCGCTGAGGAAGTCTTTCTTATCTCTTCTTGCTATTCTTTGGAACTCTACATTCAGATGCTTATATCTTTCCTTTTCTCCTTTGCTTTTCGCTTCTCTTCTTTTCACAGCTATTTGTAAGGCCTCCCCAGGCAGCCATTTTGCTTTTTTGCATTTCTTTTCCATGAGGATGGTCTTGATCCTTGTCTCCTGTACAATGTCACAAACCTCTGTCCCTAGTTCATCAGGCACTCTATCTATCAGATCTAGTCCCTTAAATCTATTTCTCACTTCCACTGTATAATCATAAGGGATTTGATTTAGGTCATACCTGAATGGTCTAGTGGTTTTCCCTACTTTCTTCAATTTAAGTCTGAATTTGGCAATAAGGAGTTCATGATCTGAGCCACAGTCAGCTCCTGGTCTTGTTTTTGTTGACTGTATAGAGCTTCTCCATCTTTGGCTGCAAAGAATATAATCAATCTGATTTTGGTGTTGACCATCTGGTGATGTCCATGTGTAGAGTCTTCTCTTGTGTTGTTGGAAGAGGGTATTTGCTATGACCAGTGCATTTTCTTGGCAAAACTCTATTAGTCTTTGCCCTGCTTCATTCCATATTCCAAGGCCAAATTTGCCTGTTACTCCAGGTGTTTCTTGACTTCCTACTTTTGCATTCCAGTCCCCTATAATGAAAAGGATATCTTTTTTGGGTGTTAGTTCTAAAAGGTCTTGTAGGTCTTCATAGAACCGTTCAACTTCAGCTTCTTCAGCGTTACTGGGTGGGGCATAGACTTGGATTACTGTGATATTGAATGGCTTGCCTTGGAAACAAACAGAGATCATTCTGTCGTTTTTGAGATTGCATCCAAGTACTGCATTTCGGACTCTTTTGTTGACCATGATGGCCACTCCATTTCTTCTGAGGGATTCCTGCCCACAGTAGTAGATATAATGGTCATTTGAGTTAAATTCACCCATTCCAGTCCATTTTAGTTTGTTGATTCCTAGAATATCGACATTCACTCTTGCCATCTCTTGTTTGACCACTTCCAATTTGCCTTGATTCATGGACCTGACATACCAGGTTCCTATGCAGTATTGCTTTTTACATTATTGGACCTTGCTTCTATTACCAGTCACATCCACAGCTGGGTATTCTTTTTGCTTTGGCTCCATCCCTTCATTCTTTCTGGAGTTATTTCTCCACTGATCTCCAGTAGCATATTGGGCACCTACTGACTTGGGGAGTTCCTCTTTCAGTATCCTATCATTTTGCCTTTTCATACTGTTCATGGGGTTCTCAAGGCAAGAATACTGAAGTGGTTTGCCATTCTCTTCTCCAGTGGACCACATTCTGTCAGATCTCTCCACCATGACCTGCCCATCTTGGGTTGCCCCATGGGCATGGCTTAGTTTCACTGAGTTAGACAAGGCTGTGGTCCTAGAGTGATTAGATTGACTAGATTCCTGTGAGTATGGTTTCAGTGTGTCTGCCCTCTGATGCCCCCTTGAGACACCTACCGTCTTATTTGGGTTTCTCTTACCTTGGGCATGGGGTATCTCTTCATGGATGTTCCAGCAAAGCACAGCCGCTGCTCCTTACCTTGGACGAGGGGTATCTCCTCACCGCCGCCCCTCCTGACCTTCAACGTGGAATCGCTCCTCTAGGCCCTCTGCACCCACGCAGCCACTGCTCCTTGGACATGGTTCATTTTTGGACATGATTCAGTCATGTGCAACTCTTTGCGACGCTATGGACTGTAGCCTGCAAGGCTCCTCTTTTCATGGATTCTCCAGGCAAGAATACTGGAAGGGGTTGCCATGCCAATCTTAAACTTAATCCAGTTGAGCCTTCATCTCCTGACTCCTTGAAACAGCTCAAGGAGGGCCTAACTGGAGTAAGTTTGATGGGAGAGCAGAAAATACAGAAGAAAGTTCAGAACTCTTTCAGTGAGTTTTGCAGGCAGTAAAGGGAAGCAACAACTGAAGATAAATGCCAACGCAAGAAGCTTTATTTCATTGCTGGATGGGGATGAGAATAAGGCAATAGAGCAAAAATGTCTGATGATGCAGGAGCCAATGATCAACAAAGCAATAGCAAGATGATAGTAAATGCCATGAACACATCACATAGGATGTGGAATCCAGAGAAACATTGGGATATTACTTTAAAGTGGCTCAAGAAGGCGTCCCTGGTGGCTCAGTGGTAAAGAATCCACCTGTCACTGCAGGAGACATGGGTTCAAACCCTGATGTGGTAAGACTCCACATGCTGCACAGCAATTAAACCCATGTGCCACAACTAGTGAGACTGTGCTCTAGAGCCTGGGAACCTCGATTAATGAAGCCCTTGTGCCCTAGAGTCTGTGCTCCGCAACAAGAGAAGCCACCACAATGAGAAACCCACATACTGCAAATAGAGAGTAGCCCCTGCTTGCCACAACTAGGGAAAAGCCCACAAAGCAATGAAGACCCAGCACAGCCAAAAATAAATAAAGTGGCTAAAGAAGGTCTTTCTGAAATTCTTGAGATATGGATTTTTTCGGTAGAGGGCAAGGAGAAGGAGCAATGAGCAAAGGAAATAGGAAGTTCAGTTGACATGGTTGGGCTTGGAACATCTGGGGTGTAGGAATGAGGCCAGTATGTCTGGAAAAAGTGAGTAACAGAGATAAATGAAAATTGAAGAGTAAGCAGGTCCCCACTGCTGTCATTGTCTGAGGTCACAAGTTGAGATTTTTATGGTAGGTGCCGAAAGAAGTCCTTAGGGTTTTAAGCAGGTGAATGTTTTTATATAATCATTAATGACATGTTAATATCAATTTTTATCATCTTGACTTTTTAAAGTGACTTATGGTTTCTAAGCACTGAATCTCATAAATTAAGGCTCACAGAGTTTAAATCCTTGCTGAAGTTCTTAGCACAGACCCAGGCACCCAGCTCAATGCAGCTTATGGACTCAAACCCAGTTCTACCATCTGCTAAGGCAGTGACTTTTTCCACCATTCTCACCCCCTTGTTCATACTCCTCACACTTGACATTATCCCAATCCCTGATGCTCCTCAACAGAATTCCTATGATCCTGAGCATGTCAGGGTTAGCCCCAAGCATTTCTCACGTGGCTTCTCCTCAATATCCACCCAGAAGGTCAAATAACCTTCTTTCTGCTCCCAGCTTCTCCAATTCTTCTCATCTGACATTCCTATAGCTATTGTCTGTTGCCTTTCATGTTATATGATTATGACTTGTTTGAAGCCAAGGGCCTCATCTCCTCCTTCAGACTGATCTTATTATGCACAGAACAGGGAATAAAATACTCTTTAGATAAATGAAACAGTGTCTCAAAGGCCAAAAGTTGTTTTCCTTTGGAGCTCTAGAATTTCTCCCTTATGTATTCTGACAAGTGTCAGTGAAACAATCGCAGTGGACAAGATTTCAGAATTTCTGGTGACAGTCAGTCTGGAATCACTGGAAAATATTGTATGTGTTAAAAGCAACATTGTATAAGACACTGGGAACGTTTACTTTTACCAAAAAGATAGGCTTTTAAAATTTGATAACATTCACTTTTTGAGAAACTAGAAACTTGCTTTCTAACTACAATGGAAGAGACTTGTTTTTAATGACAAACTTTTACTCATAAATGAAAAAATTCAATATGCCAAGCAGAATAAATTAAGAATTAACTATGTAGGATTGGATTACTTGATACTGATACATTTGATTAAAATCACTGACTTGTGATTGAAACATATGAATTATATTTTATTTTATTTATTTTTTGGCTGTACCACATAGCATGCAGGATCTTAGTTCCCTGACCAGGGACTGAACCTACACCCCCTGTGTTGAAAGTGAGGAGTCTTAACCACTGGACTGCCAAGGAAGTCCCTAAATTATATTTGAAAAGCTATTAAAATTTCAGATAATTTTGCCATACATTTGGAATTCGTTTTGGGCATAATTCAATGAGCAAAATAATCCTTTTAAATCTTTGGGACGGAGTTTCGAAATAAAGACTTATTTCAATCAATTCATAGTTAATTTTTTTAGATTCTGCTTTTGAATTAATTACTTATAATTGTTTTGAAATATAAAAAGCATTTACTATAAAATGTAAAGATAAATATCAATTTTAGACGTAGAATTGATACTTGTGAAATTGCAATCTAAGTGGCTCAAGAACAAAATAGGATTGGCCTGTAAGGCCGAAGGCAAGAGAGTCGGTGACTGAAAATGTTCTGTTGGCTCAAATGGCCCCAAGCCACTAAGATGCCCCGAAATAGGAGAGCTGAGAAAGTCTAGTTTGCTATCACCTCCACCAGAGAAATCGGCCAAAATAAATGAAACTTCCCTAATATTTCATTTCTCTTCAATCAGCTGCTGCCACCTAGAAATGACATTATTATGATGACTTTATCCGTTGTTGAAGACTTAGTGCAAAATATGACCATCTGTACCAAATCACTCAATTTATATGCAGACTACTGAAAATTTATTTTAGTATGGGCCATAAACTAAGTGCAGCACAGGATTCATTTGTAGTGTAATTTTTATCAGCTTCTGTAGGAATAAAATTGTTCCTTTTGTGTTTAAAGGCCTGACATCAAAAGGCAAAACCTCACCCTGAAATTGCCTTACTTAAGATGGGAGAATAGTGTAGTTACAACCCTTAATATACACAGATTATAAACTAAAGAACTACTTTTACAGTAAGTCAAATTGTTAGATCATATTTTTATACCACTAAATCCTAGCAATATAAAAAAATAATCAGTCAGGAAATCTACAAATGATTCAACAGCAAGTTGGGGCTTGGAAACAAAAAGAGTTGCATTGTACCCACCTGTATCAGCTTAGTTATAATTATGCAGATAAAATTATGTGTATATTTTTCATTCAGGAACTGTTTATTCAATTCAATAGATAACAATGGATGCCCTGATGCATAGAAAGCACTGTGTTAGGCAGAGTTATGCTGAGGCCCAGATACATAAGAGATGGCCCCGGTTTTTAAAGAGCTCACAGTCTGATGGGGTAGACAGAAGGGTACACAGTTAAGTCTAAGACAGATCTGGCTGTGAAAAGGGCTATAGGAAACAGTAGTGTAAAAGGAAGAGCTATTCATTTTGTCAGGAGGATTCAGGAAGGCATCATGGAGGTGAATGGCGAGTAGAACTATAAGCAGAGAAGGGTTTTCCAAGTAGAAGAGTAATGTGATGGAGAGGATTTAGATTTGGCTGGAAGATAGAGTCTTGATAGAGAATGGTTAGAGAGGACTCCACGTGGGGATGGGTTGGATTCGGTGCATGGCAGGACTGAGAAGCCTACTCTGAAGGCCAGAGATGCCCTGATGGAGACTCGACCAAGAGAATTGACCGTGTGACTTGTGATTCTGCCTTGATCATGTTCTTTCTTTTGTGTGTACCTGAAATTGCCTCCTGGGGACTTTCCTTCAAAACTCAGCACCAATAAACATGTCCAGGTGAAGCCTTCCTCCACCATCTCCGATGGCATATGTACAACCATGCCTGGAGCCGCTTTAACATTTGGATCAAGCCGTGCCTGTTGTTCTGAAAGGATGTGTCTGTAGGAGCAGCCAGCAGGGAGGATACTTCACTTCAGATGCCGTGTTGGCAAGGGTAGTCGTAGGTGGAGGTGGGCAGCAGACAGCTGGAACCCCTATCTGTAGTTGAGGAAAAACATAAGGTTTAAGGTAAAAATTTTGTAGGAATTTGCATAGAAGTGGCCATAGAATCAGATAAGATTTATGGAAAAAAACAATAACCTCCTTTGGTACATGTTAAGTTTCATAAGTCTATAACATGCTCATAGTTTTTTGTTTTTTTTTTTTAAAATTCAGTACTAGCTGTAAACTTTTATAAATGTACAATCTGGATATGTATGAGCAAAAATAAAATATGTCACTTAGCTGAAGGCTCAAGGTTTTTACTGTGGAAAATTTAAACCTGAGAGTAAGTATTATTACTATAAGATAAAGAAACACATTTCTAAAAAATTCTAGGTATAAATATTTTAATAAGACCGTTGAATGCCTGATCGAGGTATAAACTACTTAGGGAGCTATAGGTCACAATTACTAGCAGAAGAATGATGCTGATGTGAAAATCAACATTAACTTTCAAATGTAAGCCAATTCATGACTGAATAAATCCTGTTTCAAGAATAAACTTACGTGTGTATTGAAGGTAGTCATGGTTCTTACACTCAATGCCAAATCACTCAATCAGGTCAGCAAAAGGGTAGACAGATATGTAAAATGATTCTCTGCAAGACATAACTGGTGAGTTTGTGAGGAAAAAACTTGAAGTCTCAGAATTTGCTTAAAGGTATAATTTCAAGAAAAAATATAGAATTAATTTTGCTGCCAGCTACACTGGGGAAACTGCTAGCATTTTCTAAAGGGTAAAAAGGAGTTATGTTGTTGCTTTATCATTTGCTATTCCAAGTGTTGATAGTTTTGGAGTTAGGATGTCTTTTTCCATATTGAATTCAACTTAAGAGGAGAGAGGAAGAAAATTTGGAGGGTAAAAGGATATGCAAAGCTGATCCTACAAGTGAGGAAAGGAAGATGAGAGCATGTGAAATAAGTGACTTGGGATGAAAAATTCTTGACAAAGTTGAAGAAGGTGGGAACAGGATAAGGAATGGGGTGGGTGGTGTGGGGCATGCAGAATGGAAGATTGTAAAGGGATAAGCATAGAGGCAGAATTTAGGGAGGAAAACTGACCACAAGCTGATGCTAGGGAGAAAGCAGACAACAATGTCAAAATTAGATATTAGCTAGTGCCAATTCATATGTATGGAATGCATTCCTCTTGGGATGATAATGAAGACAGCAAAAAAGAAAAAAAAAAAAGCACGAAGAGAGAATTGATTTTGAGATAGTTAGAAACCTCTACATAGTTTCAAAAATGATAGAATAGAAAGAAGTTTGGGGATTTTAAAGGAAAAGAAGAAATCAGCATGATCAAGAGAAGAAAGGGGTTAACCTGAAACAGTGATGGGGCTGACCGGTGGGTGTGTCCAGTCCTCTTTTGTTTTAGCATGGAGGCAATCAGAGACTGTCTGAGCCACCAGGCAGCCTCAGAGGAATCAAAGAGATCTCAAAACAAAAGACCAGAAAAAGTGCTTTAAATAGGAGCACAGAATCTAAAATATAGAGCAAATTCAGTAAAAATAGACCAGCACAGCACAACCTCAGCAGTGGCTCTCAAAAATTTTCCACTGTTGTAGGCATGATTGAGAACGTTTGTGTGTTCCACGCTCTCATGGGAGTATATAATTTCTGGCAAATTAACTGTAATTTCACCTAATTCTCACCCAGTCAAGAAAGCCTACCAAGGTGCTGGATTTAAAGAGAGACATTGAATCCCCACCCATTTATTCAAATCCCTCACATACAAGAGCCAGAAAACAAGAGAAAGGGCGGGTCCAGGGCTGAGGATTAAGAAGCTAATGTGCCATCAGAGAAATGGTTGGGGGGGGGGGGGGGTGGCTTTTGTGTCTCAGTCATTTCACGTTAAGAGAAAAGGAAGGACCCTGCGGACTTCCGGCTCATGAGAACCTCTGATGAAGTTATTTGAATAATAACGAGTCTTGAGAGTACAAAATTCATTAAAGAGGAAAACTGTGGGTGAGGGGCGAAACCTGAGGAGGGCTGAGAAGGAGAGGAGATGAATGCGATGGCGGCAGAAGAGAGTCTGGGAAGGGTCCTCGGAGCGGAGATGGGACAGCTGTCCGGGTCTTGTCCGGGTTTCACAGTTGGGCAGAGCCCAAGCATCGCCGCGAGGTCTAGGGTCCACGCTGGATGATGAGGCCACGTTGCAGGGCTGTCCTTTTGTCCTTCTGGTGATAAGAGGCTGGTATCTCTGATATATTAGTTCTTTTCCTCTCTGTCCTCTTTCTTCCATTTATGAAATCCTCCTGGGCAACGTGTATTTTTCAATCTTTAAGTACCACTCAATCATAGGGGATTTTCCACAAGGACTTACAAAAATGCAGATTACACAGTAAACATGCTCTTCAGTCACTAAAAGGCCTGTTTCAATGAGCAAATTTCTTTATGATGTTTAACTTTGGTTTGGGTCCTGATTCCGAGAAGTGAAATTTGGTGGCGTGAGAAGGGGAAAAAAACGCCGTGGAAAAGAAGAAAACCCCAAGATAGCCATTTCAAACCCCACAATCAGACCTTGTTTATGTGATATGGACTCAGAGCTTTCTCCTAAAAAATGCACGCGATTAAGAAAATACTTTGAGAACCTAATAATAGGTCCCTGAAACCCGAGATCCACTTCTCATCTTACCAACTCTTGGGAACGCAGTTAATAAGAACTTATGTTTTTAATACATGGATTCTTAGCAACAAAGTAGTTCTTTAATTAGTACAAAACTTGAATAATGCATCGTCTATTATCTCACACGGCACATAGCATTCAGAAACTTGTACTGGCAGATTCGTTTACATATGTCACAGCAGTACCTGTAATTTAGTTTAATGCCAGGTCAGTGTGCCAAGTGTGTGTCTGTGTTTTAAAGCTTTCCCCAACAGTTGTTTCATGGGGCTTCACAGTAGTAACTAAACCATGTCTATATTAGGAAATTTAGTGACTGTCCCTTGCAGGTAGCTGTAATATTCTTCCCTCATACTAGGGCATTGAATGGCTAACTTTTTAAGAAATGATTTAATAACATTGTAAAAAAAAAAAAAATGGAAAATACTGGCTGAAGATGTAGTTAATTTGTTTGTAATTTTGTCAAGAGAAGTGCCGCCTTTTAAGTGAGTTAAATCAAAATAAAAACAAAGGACTTGAAATAAACATATGAGACCCAGTTGGATGATTCAGTCACAGGAAACATCAGATGTGAACGATCTGACAAATCTTCTTTGGATTTAATTTCTAGTTTCCCACATCATGATATGCAGTTTTCTGATCCAGGGAATCATTTCTTGGCCGAGAAACTCAGCTTTGCCCACGTGACCAACTTACCCAAAAGGAGGAGGTCCAAGAAAAGAATGTGTGCCAGGTCACTTTTCCATCAATCTCCATCAGAGTCATCTTGTCTCTACAGGTGTTGCAGCTAGATGCTTGGAATGAAAAAGGACTCCGAAAAAAGTGAGGCAACCTCAACTCACAATCGTTTAAAATGACTCCCCTCTCTCCTGAGGAACTGTTAGTAAGGAGGGTTTAGTTCATTCCCTGACTCCACACCAGGTTTAAATGGGCAGATAGTAGCAGAGTTTTAAGTGCTTTATCCTGACTTAAGTCCCTGAGATTCGGAGCATTTTGTTGGTCCAAATGTCTAACCAGTACAAACCTTAGCCATCAATATCCAAATGGAGAATTCCTCCCTTTGGTATTCACAAGCATAACATACATAATCCTTTATCTCTGGCGAGGCCATTAGCTTTTTGGCTTTTGGCTGGTTGATGTATATAGCATCTCTCGTTATTGCATGTGAGTGTTTTCAACTGACTTGCAAACCCTTTGATCAAACCAGCTAGACCTGATTTTCCAGATGATTCGAGAGACAAGGCACACATCTATCAGCTTTACAGGTCCTGGCAAGCCATCAAGACCCTGTGTTCCCCCACTCCCTTCACTGGAATCAAAGGTAAACAGGGAGCCAGTTCTCATTTAAATAAGTAGCATCAAGATCTTGCTTGACATTCACCATTGTAGTGGCAGAAGAAAAACAACGGTTGAAGTAAGAAAAAGGTTTCCTTGGTGAGGATGCCAAACTAAATAATGACACCCAAAGCAAAAACATGCTGCACTGAAACTCAACTTTAGTCAATTCAGCCTACTTGAAACAAAGCTTTTTTTTTTTTTTTTTGTGATTTCAAAAGTGAACATTGTACTTTGCTCTGGCAGCCATTTCTATGTTTTTTGAATGATTCAATTATGCATAAATTCTCTGCCTACAGACCTTTTAGCGCCTCCATCCCATGAGTGATTTGAAAACAGGACTGAAAATATCTATACACACAGCGTCTGCCCTGTGCTTCCTCTTAACTTTTAAAGCATACACTTTGAGTGACATTGTTTTGACATACATTGTCAATGTGTATTTTCTCTCCCTCTCTTTTATGATTTTGGAAATATTTGTAGAAGATCCAGATCTCTACATCCTGTCCCCTAGAATAGGGGTCCCCAACCTCTGGGATCTAATGTCTGATGATCTGAGGTGGAGCTGATGTAAAAATAATAAAGTGCCCAGCAAGTGTAATGCTCTTGAATCATCCTGAAACTTTCCCTCACCACCCTGTCCATGGAAAAACTGTCTTCCATGAAACCAGTCCCTAGTGCCGAAAAAGTTGGGAACCACTGGGAAGCTCAGAATTCATCACCTTGTCATCCATTTTTTTGCTTCATTGATGCTGCCATCCTACTGACTGGACTTTGGCAGAATTCTTTAAAGTTGCTGTGTGTGTGTGTTGACCTTCGCAATTTGTACAATTTGTAGTAAGCGGGCAACAAACAGAAATTTGCACTTCAAAAATTTGTTTGTATTTGAAAAACTGAAGCAGTGATGCCAAGTCTTCAGGTGAACAGTGGCATGTATGTGTGGTTGGTGAAAAGCTGGCAGGGCTAGTGGAGTATGAATGGTCCACGTTGGGGAACAACATATGCTGGCCTAAAAGGGGTTAAGGAAGCAGAGGAACACTTTCTCAGGCTCCATTTTTTCCTTTGGGGGGATTCAGAGCTTGAATTACTGGCTAGGTCCTTAGAGAAAGCTCCCTATTCGAGGCAACAGTTCTTGGTACCTCCTAAAACTAGATCCTAGAACAATTCTGGGTTGACTATTTTTTCTTCTAAAATTACAGAGATAGCCCTATCATTTTTACTAAATTCCTACATGTGCCATCACATTCTGTGTCTCAGGATACTTTTCTTACCTCTCTCTATAGCAGCATCGGCAGCTCTCTGTTAACTTTTAAATTAAATTATGTATTTGTTTGGTGGCACTAGGTCTCACTTGGGCATGTGGGATCTAATTCTCCCACCGGGGGTTGACACTCCGCCCCCTATATTGGGCTCATGGAGTCTTGACGACTGGACCACCAGGATTTTTTTTGTTTAGCTCTTGGTTTGTCACTGTAGAACAAATTGAGGGTTGCCTCTCACACTGGGACCAGGCAGGGATGAGCAACACATATGGTGAAGCCAGAAATGACACTTTCTACCAGGGCTGGGGTTCCTAGAGGGTGGCAAAAATAGACTGTAGTCCACCAGGCTCCTCTGTCGAATTCCCATCTCTTTAGTTTCCTGTATTGGCAGGCAGATTCTTTACCACAAGTGATACCTGGAAAGCCTGTGTGTGTGTGTGTGTGTGTGTACATGTGGTATAAATGTGTGTGTGTGCATGTGTGTGTATAAGTGTGTGTATAAAATTGCATTTTCCTTTTTTTTTTTTTTTGTACCACTCTGACAAATTCTGTCTTCTTTGCTTTCCCCCACCCTCATTCTAGATATGCTAGCTAGATAATGTTATCTATGAGTGGAATTTCAATTGCCTACTATATAGTGAGGATTCTCAAATCTAAATCTTAAGACAACACTACTCATTAAGGTTTCAGAGTCACATATCCAACTAATTACTAGATAGCTGCTTTTGAATGTCCCACATATACCTCAAGTGAACCTGTCCCAAACAGTTATCAGATATAGACTCCCTTTCATCCTGTGACTTGTGACTTTCATGCCAGAAAACAGCATCATCTTTAACGACACTTGTTCAAGACATAAACCTCAGAGCTCTTTCCTTATTTCACCCATCTCATCAAACTAGGTGGTTCAGATGGTAAAGAAACTGCCTGCAGTGCAGGAGACATGGATTCAGTCCCAGGTCAGGAAGATCCCCTGGAGAAAGGAATGAAAATCCACTCCAGAATTCTTGCCTGGAGAATCCCATGGACAGAGGAGCCTGGCAGGCTACAGTTCATGGGGTCCCAGAGTCAGACATGACTGAGTGACTAACACAACTGTCAAACCAGTTACCTTTGATTGTACCTCCTCAAATCTCTTGATCTACCATCTTGCTCTACCTTTGGGGACATTTACAACATACACTGTGCACCATCTCCTGCCTGGATTATTGGCTGGGCCCTTTGCCTTCAGCCTTGGAGACTGACCTTTCTAAACTATAACTCAGACCTGCCATGCTCCTGCCATGAAGACATCAATTGTCCCCCCACATGTAAACTGTTTAACATGACTTCCCAAGTCTGCATTTTTGGATTCTGTATACTCCTATGTCCTTATCTCTTTACCCTCTTGGATGGGATCCTTCAGATATTCTCTTTTACCTCTTGACCTTCCCTTGTGCTGTTTGTTGCCTTTTGCCTGGTTACGTTTGCCCTTCCTTGTACGTGGATGATGCCCTCAGCCTTCAGATTTCAATTAGACATAGCTGAGTTTCAGAATCCTTTTCTGGTACTTCTACTGTGGTTTACAGCATCCTCTGTTGCCTCCCTGCACACCTGTACATCATAACAATCCCTGTGTACATGTAGGATAGTCTCTTTAGGCATTTCTTTTTCATTATCCCTCCATTGTGAGGGTAGTGACTTGTCAAATGTTTTTAATAGGCTTTCCTAGTGGCTCAGATGGTAAAGAATCTGCTTGCAATGCACGAGACCCGGGTTTGATTCCTGAGTTGGGCAGATACCCTGGAAAAGGGAATGGCAAGCCACTCCAGTATCCTTGCCTGGAGAATCCCATGGATAGAGGAGACTAATGGGCTCTAGTCCATTGAGTCTCAAAGAGTCAGACATGACTGAGAGACTAACATTTTTACTTTTTTTCTTTTCCACTGTGAGAGCAGTGAGTTGTCAAATGGCTAATACATAGTGGGTAAATTAATAAATATTTTGGGGGAAGAAAAGGACAAATGAATGCATCAGAACAGGGCACATAATACTAGCAGAGTCTGTCCTACAAATAATATGTTTCCTTCCTTTCTGAATTTAGTCCTGGTAGAATCATATGCAATTGAACAGGGGGATAAGGTTAAGGAAATGTCAGGACTTGCACGATTCTTAAAGATGGTCTTTCTTTTATAGATTAAATAATAAAAACCCAGAGAAAGTAAGTTACTTCATTATCATCCCATAGGATGACTCCTATAACTCCTACTCCAGCATCCTCTTTTCTCAGGCTTTTTCATTTTTGCTGCCTTGATATATATGAAATAGTAGCCCACATTTTGGCTTTGTTCATTTGTTTTAGTATGCATGTCCCTGTCTGGAGAAGGCAATGGCACCCCACTCCAGTACTCTTGCCTGGACAATCCCATGGACAGAGGAGCCTGGTAGGCTGCAGTCCATGGGGTCGCTAAGAGTCGGACTTGAATGAATGACTTCACTTTCACTTTTCACTTTCATGCATTGGAGAAGGAAATGGCAACCCACTCCAGTGTTCTTGCCTGGAGAATCCCAGGGACGGCGGGGCCTGGTAGGCTGCAGTCCATGGGGTCGGGAAGAGTCAGACATGACTGAGTGACTTCACTTTCACTTTTCACTTTCATGCATTGGAGAAGGAAATGGTAACCCACTCCAGTATTCTTGCCTGGAGAATCCCAGGGATGGGGGAGCCTGGTGGGCTGCCGTCTATGGGGTCACACAGAGTCAGACACAACTGAAGTGACTCAGCAGCAGCAGCATGTCCCTGTCTACTACTGCCTTGAACATATTTTTAATATTTATTGACCAATTGGGGTTTCTCTTTATTCAGTTGCCTATTTATATCCTTCCTTCATTTTTTTCAAATTGGGTTGTTTCTTTCTTGCACATTTTCAGGAATTTCTTATATATTCTGCATACTAATCCTTAGTCATTTATATGATTTGCAAATATCTAGTAAAGTATATTATACATAATGTGATATTATCTGTGACCTACTAATCTTTAGGCTTGTACCCTTGAAAGAAACTCATACAGGGCCAAAAAAAATTCAAGAGCATTGTTGTTATGGTGTTATTTGTAAAGGCAGAGAATTGGAAATAGAAAATACATATTCAGTAAGAGAAGGAATCATTTAATGAAGGTATATTCATGTAAGGGGTTCCCAGTGGCTCAGTGGTAAAGAATCCGCCTGCCAATATAGGAGATACAAGCTACTGATGCTGCTAAGTCACTTCAGTAGACATGTGTTCAATCCCTAAATTGGGAAGACCCCCTGGAGAAGGAAATGGCAACCCACTCCAGTATGCTTGCCTAGGAAATCCTGTGGTGAGAGGAGCCTGGCAGACTACAGTCCAAGAGGTTGCAAAATAGTCAGACACGACTGAGTGACTAAGAAACAAGAACATTTATAAAGTAAAAGTAAGACATAATGCAAAATAGTGTGTTTTTTCTAGGAAAGAAACTAGGATAAGGGTATTCAACTGAGTCTCCAACTCTTTACTTCTTAAAAGATTTGTGGAAAATACAGCAAAATTAATATGTGTTGATTCTAGTTGTGGCTAAATGGATTCTGTTACATTGTTCTCTGTATTCCTTATGTGTGCCTGAAATATTTCCCAATTAAAGGAAAAATGGCAACAAGCTATGTTAAAATCTTCTAGGCAGAACTGATGGAATATACACGTTTTTGAGGCCTGGAGAAACAAGATGCATTTGAGGAACTTATAAAAGAAGTGAAAGGTTCTAGTGATGGGGAAAGATGTAGTGAAGGAGGTGGTGGGAGAAAGGCAGATGATTTGCTAGCTGATCCAGAGTTACAAGAGCTGTAGGCCTATGAGCACTGTGATTCCTAGAAGGACAAACACATCCTGAGAATAATAATATTTAATTAAACCATTAGGATCCATTTATACAAATATACTTTAGAAGCTGAAAAGGAACTCAAGGATCATCTTAACTCATTTGGACAGAGTGACTCATGCTGTCTCCTTATCAGACTCCTTCAACTCCTTCCTTTTCATTTTTTCCCATAACTCTGAATCAATATTCATTTTTCTGTATTTTCCACAAATCTTAAGAAGCAAAGATTTGCAGACCCAGTTGAATACCTTTATCCTGTTTTATTCCCAGAAAAATGAGGTTCAGAAGAGTTAAAGTGTAAAGGAAAGAGAGGGCATATTGCATAAGAATATTGGGATACATCTAATTCAATAATTCAGTCTATACTGGCTGACTTTTTTAAATCTAAAAAAGCTTTTATTTCACTTTTATTTCTTTTTTTGGTTAGGACTTTAAATTTACTCAATAATTATATATATATGTATATGCATATCTACCTGTATATTCTTTTTTGGAGGATATTTGTTTTGCAGTACTGTGTTGGTTTCTGCCTATTTGCAGGGCAGCATTGGCTGACTTCATAATTAATGTGATAACTGATTGTACTGCAGAAATAGTAATTTTTTTGAGAGAGGGGAACAGAGGTTGCATCAGTTTTGATTAGGAGGTATGGATAATGTTTTGACAAATGGAACATAACAAGATAGACTTTTGAGCATCAGCCAGTTTAGTTCAGTTCAGTTGCTCAGTCATGTCTGACTCTTTGCGACCCCATGAATAGCAGCACGCCAGGCCTCCCTGTCCATCACCAGCTCCCAGAGGTCACCCAAACTCCTGTCCATCGACTCGGTGATGCCATCCAGCCACCTCATCCTCTGCCCCCAATCCCTCCCAGCATCAGAGTCTTTTCCAATGAGTCAACTCTTCGCGTGATGTTTCAGCTTTAGCGTCATTCCTTCCAAAGAAATCCCAGGGCTGATCTCCTTCAGAATGGACTGGTTGGATCTCCTTGCAGTCCAAGGCACTCTCAAGAGTCTTCCCCAACACCACAGTTCAAAAGCATCAGTTCTTCAGTGCTCAGCCTTCTTCACAGTCCAACTCTCACATCCATACATGACCACAGGAAAAACCATAGCCTTGACTAGACGGACCTTTGTTGGCAAAGTAATGTCTCTGCTTTTGAATATGCTATCTATGTTGGTCATAACTTTCCTTCCAAGGAGTAAGCATCTTTTAATTTCATGGCTGCAGCCACAATCTGCAGTGATTTTGGAGCCCAAAAACTAAAGTCTGACACTGTTTCCACTGTTTCCCCATCTATTTCCCATGAAGTGATGGGACCGGATGCCATGATCTTAGTTTTCTGAATGTTGAGCTTTAAGTCAACTTTTTCACTCTCCACTTTCACTTTCATCAAGAGGCTTTTTAGTTCCTCTTCACTTTCTGCCATAAGGGTGGTGTCATCTGCATATCTGAAGTTATTGATATTTCTCCCAGCAATCTTGATTCCAGCTTGTGAGCATTAGCCAGCTGAAACCAAATGGCCAGGTACCTGTGATTTATGTTTTTAGAATGAAGAGACATAGAACCTTGTAGAGAGAGGCACATTGGAGTTAAATGACCTCACAGTTGTGTCTGGATGCATCCTGTTTGCTGACTAATCAATATCAAGCTGGATATATGTATTAATAGGCTTTTATGGCTCCAGTAAAGACTATCTCATTAGGTAGCCCAAAGCCAGGAGATAATTGTGAAGGAGGCCTTCTGTGAAGACAGCCTACAAAAGGTGACTGAGGGGTCATCACCACTGAGATCAGTTACTGGAATTTTTCTTAGGAAATTTCTTCGGATATGACTAGGCTGTAGCCTTTGGAAGCACCAGTGATATCCATCTCTGACCAGTGAGCCATCTACCTGAGGCTCACTGTCAGGTCCAACCCCAGAGGAAGATAAAGGAGACAGCATGAGTCACTCTGTTCAAATGAGTTCATTCATCAGCTCTCCTATCATAATTGGACTCACATTCTCCCAGTTAGAGATGCTGGTATGTGGACACCTAAGGGGCTTATGTCTCCTTTGGAATGAACACATGGGGCTAATCAGAGAAGACGTTCTTCTGAAGATACCTCCAGGAGATTTTCCACAATATATCAATACTATGACCAACACTACGATGAATCATGTTAGTTAATTGCATTTTAAAAGGACTAGGGAGCTTTGTCTTAAAGGGATGAGATGCAAGACTGGCAGGTTTCAACATGTTGATGACAAGCTAGACCAAATAAAATACGTCACAACTTTAAAATTCTCTTGGCCAAATCTTACTCAGACATCCTCAGGTTAGCTCCCTCTGTTTTATACATTCTTGGAACTCTGCATTTTCCTTCCTTCAGTTCAGTTCAGTTCAGTCACTCGGTCATGTCCAACCCTTTGAGACCCTGTGGACTGCAGCACGCCAGGCTTCCCTGTCCATCACCAACTCCCGGAGTTTACTCAAACTCATGTCCATTGAGTTGATCATGCCATCCAACTGTCTCATCCTCTGTCATCCCCTTCTCCTCCTGCCTTCAATCTTTCCCAGCATCAGAATCTTTTCAAATGAGTCAGTTCTTCTCATCAGGTGGCCAAACTATTGGAGTTCAGCTTCGGCATCAGTCCTTCCAATGAATATTGAGGACTGCTTTCCTTTAGGATGGACTGGTTGGTTCTCCTTGCAGTCCAAGGGACTCTCAAGAGTCTTCTCCAACACCACAGTTCAAAGGCATCAGTTCTTTGGCACTCAGTTTTCTTTATAGTCAAACTCTGATATCCATACATGACTACTGGAAAAACATAGCTTTGACTAAATGGACAAAGTAATGTCTCTGCTTTTTCATATGCTATTTAGGTTGGTCATAACTTTTCTTTCATGGCTGCAGTCACCATCTGCAGTGATTTTGAAGCCCCAAAAATATAAAGTCTGTCACTGTTTCCCCATCTATTTTCCATAAATTGATGTGACCAGGTGCCATGATCCTAGTTTTCTAAATGTTGAGCTTTAAACCAACTTTTTCACTCTTCTCTTTCACTTTGATCAAGAGGCTCTTTAGTTCTTCACTTTCTGCCATAAGGGTGGTGTCATATGCATATCTGAGGTTATTGATATCTTGATTCCAGCTTGTGCTTCATCCAGCCAAGCATTTCTCATGATGTACTTTGCATAAAAGTTAAATAAGCAGAGTGACAATATACAGCCTTGACATACTCCTTTTCCTATTTGGAACCAGTCTGTTGTTCCATGTCCAGTTCTAGCTGTTGCTTCCTGACCTGCATACAGATTTCTCAAGAGGCAGGTCAGGTGGTCTGGTGTTCCCATCTCTTTCAGAATTTTCCACAGTTTGATGTGATCCACACAGTCAAAGGCTTTGGCATAGTCAATACAGCAGAAGTAGAAGTTTTTCTGGAACTCTCTTGCTTTTTTGATGATCCAACAGATGTTGGCAATTTGATCTCCATTCCTCTGCCTTTTTAAATCCAGTTTGAACATCTGGAAGCTCACGGTTCATGTACTGTTGAAGTCTGGCTTGGAGAATTTTGAGCATTACAAAGTTATGACCAACCTAGATAGCATATTCAAAAGCAGAGACATTACTTTACCAACAAAGGTTCGCCTAGTCAAGGCTATGGTCTTTCCTGTGGTCATGTATGGATGTGAGAGCTGGACTGTGAGGAAGGCTGAACGCCGAAGAATTGATGCTTTTGAACTGTGGTGTTGGAGAAGACTCTTGAGAGTCCCTTGGACTGCAAGAAGATCCAACCAGTCCATTCTGAAGGAGATCAATCCTGGAATTTCTTTGGCCACTCCAGTATTTTGGCCACCTCATGCGAAGAGTTGACTCATTGGAGAAGACTCTGATGCTGGGAGGGATTGAGGGCAGGAGGAGAAGGGGACGATAGAGGATGAGATGGCTGGATGGCATCACTGACTCGATGGATGCGAGTCTGAGTTACCTCCGGGAGCTGGTGATGGACAGGGAGGCCTGGCGTGCTGCGGTTCATGGGGTGGCAAAGAGTCGGACACGACTGAGCGACTGATCTGATCTGATCTTACTAGTGTGTGAGATGAGTGCAGTTGTGCAGTAGTTTGAGCATTCTTTGGCATTGCCTTTCTTTGGGATTGGAATGGAATGGAAACTGACCTTTTCCAGTCCTGTGGCCACTGCTGAGTTTTCCAAATTTGTTGGCATAGTAAATGCAGCACTTTCACAGCATCATCTTTTAGGATTTGAATTAACTCAACTGGAATTCCATCACGTTCACTAGCTTTGTTCTTAGTGATGCTTCCTAAGGCCCTCTTGACTTTACATTCCAGGATGTCTGACTTTAGGTGAGTGATTACACCATCGTGATTATCTGGGTCATGAAGATCTTTTTTGTGTAGGTCTTCTGTATATTCTTGCCACCCCATTTTAATATCTTCTGCTTCTGTTAGGACATACCATTTATGTCCTTTTGCTAAAGCTGAAACTCCAGTATTTTGGCCACCTCATGCGAAGAGTTGACTCATTGGAGAAAACTCTGATGCTGGGAGGGATTGGGGGCAGGAGGAGAAGGGGACGACAGAGGATGAGATGGCTGGATGGCATCACTGACTTGATGGGTGTGAGTCTGGGTGACCTCCGGGAGCTGGTGATGGACAGGGAGGCCTGGCGTGCTGCGGTTCATGGGGTTGCAAAGAGTCAGACACGACTGAGCGACTGATCTGATCTGATCTGATTGTGCCCATCTTTGCATGAAATGTTCCCTTGGTATCTCTAATTTTCTTGAAGAGATAGATCTTTAGTCTTTCCCATTCTATTGTTTTCCTCTGTTTCTTTGCATTGATCACTGAGGAAGGCTTTCTTATCTCTCCTTGCTATTCTTTGAAACTGCATTCAAATGGGTGTATCTTTCCTTTTCTCCTTTGCTTTTTGCTTCTCTTTTCACAGCTCTTTGTAAGGCCTCTTCAGACAACCATTTGGCCTTTTTACATTTCTTTTCCTATGTAGCACACATAAATATTTTAATTGAATGCTTATTTGAGTAATATGTGTTCACTATAGACTCCATGAGTACAAGGACCACATCTCTCTTTTTGTTTGCAAAATCCTAGAGCATTAGCCTAGTGTGTGATTTACAGTAGGCTCTCAACTAATACTTGTTGAATGTATAAGTGATCAAATGAATGAATGAGTAAATGAGTATAAGAATAAAAAAAGAGTGAATGAATGAAGGGTGAGTTAATCAGTGGATGGTGCTGATGGAGCAGCAGGAATACTGAGATATGGCTCTATATTTGATCAATCAGCTTGAGGTGGGGCAAGGAGCAGCAAATGTTTTAAGGGGAGGAAGGGAAAAATCTCTGGGTCATGGCAGTACTAAGAATCTGTTCCTGAGAATAAAGGAAATTACTTTTCTCTGGAAGTACTGCAAAGTCAAATTTGACCTATTTCTTTTCTATTTTATTCTTTTCAACTTGTATTTATTTATTTGTTTATGGCTGTGTTGGGTCTTGGCTGCTGCACACAGTCTTTCTCTAGCCGTGGTGTCGGGGCTACTCTCTCGTTGCAGTGTGTTGACTTCTCACTACAGTGGCTTCACTTGTTGTGGAACATGGGCTCCTGGACATGAGGTCAGTAGCTGAGGCACAAGGATGCTCAGAGGTGTGTGAAATCTTCTCAGACCAGGGATCGAACCTGTGTCTCCTGCACTGGAAGCAGATTTTTAACCACTGGACCACCAAGGAAGTTCAAATTTGACCTAGTTCTTAATTTTTCTTGGGTTGAACACAATTGAGTTGCTCTGAGGGGTTACTGAAATGCTTCCACACAACCTCAAAAGACAATGAAATCTCCAGGGGGACCATGGAATTGTCTCTTTAAATATAGCTTTAGTCATTATGAAATTTGTATGTTTGGGGCCTCAGTAATCCTCAAAAAATCTTTACACAATGCTTCATTGTAACTGGCATTGTCTTTCATGACTTAATTGAACTACTTGTTCATAAGATGACTCAGGACAAGAAGACATTGCATAAATATGAAATATTATTGCTATACCATAACCATTTGATTTCAGATGACTTACCCTAAAGAACAGTGTATTCATGTCACACTTTCCCATGACATTTAAATCTTGGTTTATGAGTTTCCCAGAATAGGAAATACAGAAAAATGCAGAATGACATAGAATGGAATTGCCTATGTGAGTTAGTTATCCCTCTATTTAGCTTATAATTATATTGGTCAAAAATATTAAAGTCTTATATGTTGTATAATATTTTATCTTCGATTCTGGGTTGAGGAACAGAGGTATAGATTTCATAGTGATCATCACTGTCTTTACTTTTAAAACTGATACATCATTCATTTTCTGGTTCAGAATAAACTCAGAATGTCATGTTAATATTGCTTCTTTTGAACATGTCATGTGTACTTACAGACTAAAGAAGTAGTTATAATAAGGTCTGATTTTGATGTATTGCTTCTGTAATAAGGGCACACCATTAATATTTTCAAAATACCACCTCCTTGGCTTCTTTTTATTGAAATTAAATGTATATATAGCAACTTGAAAGCTTTCCCTTCTTTTTGGAATAGACAATGATTTAATTTTTTTAAAGGGATAAACTTTATTTTTAAAAGAATTTTAAGTTTCCAGAAAAATTGAGCAAAAATTACAGAGAGTTTCCATTACCTCCTCTCTCTTCCACCCCCACAGTTTCCCCTATTATGAACATCTTGCATTAGTGTGGTACATTTTTACAATTCATGAGCCAATATTGGTGTATGATTACTAACTAAAGTCCATAGTTTACATTAGGTTTCACTTTTTGTGCTGTCCTGTTCTATAGATTTTGACAAATGCATAATGTCAGTATCCAACAATCACAGTAACATAGGGAACCATTTTACTACTGTCAAACTTTTGTGCTCTACCAATTCACCCTATCCTTCCTTCCCTTAAACCCCTCAATGATTTCATTTTACAAAAAGTAGAGAAAGAAAAAAAGAGAAAAAGAAAAAAAAATGAAAAGAAAAAAAAAAAGAAAAAAAGAAAAAAGGAAAAAAAAATGAGAGAGAGAGAAAAGGTAGAATCATATTCTTCTAATATGACACATGTACCCCGATGTTCATAGCAGCACTGTTTACAATAGCCAGGACGTGGAAGCAACCTAGATGTTCATCCGCAGATGAATGGATAAGAAAGCTGTGGTACATATACACAATGGAGTATTACTCAGCCATTAAAAAGAATACATTTGAATCAGTTCTAAGGAGGTGGATGGAACTGGAGCCTATTATACAGAGTGAAGTAAGCCAGAAACAAAAACACAAATACAGTATACTAACGCATATATATGGAATTTAGAAAGATGGTAAAAATAAACCTATTTACGAGACAGCAAAAGAGACACTGATGTATAGAACAGACTTTTGGACTCTGGGACCGGGAGACGGTGGGATGATTGGGGAGAATAGCATTGAAATATGTATAATATCATATCTGAAATGAGTCATCAGTCCAGGTATGATGCCTGATAACAGATGCCTGGGGCTGAAGCACTGGGACGACCTGGAGGGATGGTGTGGGGAGGAGGGGAGGGAGGAGGGTTCAGGATGGGGAACATGTGTATACTGGTGGTGGATCCATCTCGATGTATAGTAAAAGCAATACAATATTGTAAAGTTAAGCATAATAAAAAATAAAAAAGAATAAAAAAAATAAAAATAAAATGATGCCAGAAATATGACCAAAACTAAAGGAACATGTATAATATTTTATACTTGTTCTAGTTTGATATTATTTTTTTCATCTTCTTACTACTCCAAACTCTGCTTTTGAGCAGTCCATTGATAAGCATAAATGTAATGAATTTCCCAGGCTTTTCAACTAATTCTTTTCATCTATTTTTCTGTCTAACATTGGACATCTCCCAACACCCTCCCAAAAGGAAAATGTCTGGAATAAGAATAGAAATGTTCTTCCTCCCCTCTCTCTCACTGAAGGTGAGAGACATTGAATTATCAACTGTGGTTCATTTGTGAGTACAATTACCTCTCACTCCCAGGTTGCCTAAATCATCACATATCCCCAGCAGTAACGCCATCTTTAGCACCACCAAAACATCCCTGAAGAATTTTTACTAAGCACCTACATGGACATGATCCTGCCAGGCTTGACCTGTCATAAGGTCATTCTCTGGATCCCTGAGACTTTCCAAGTCCTCAAGACAGGGTGCTGGAATAATGGAAACCTTTCATTTGGCATTACCAAACAATCAGACTTAGATCTCTGGAATGAATATTCTTTCTTCTGACGTTGCAGGCTTGTGTTATAGAATCAAAGCACATAAAAAGATGGCAGAGGCAGCATCACTCTATTCTTGACCAAAGGAACAGGAATTTCCCAGCTCTGTAGCTCTTGAACTCCTTAAAGAATAGCTTGTCTAGTTTATATGAATATTATCTTCTTTAGCATTCATAGAATCCAACCCATCCTCTACAGCATGGTCCTTAATTGCTTTTCCTATTAGTTCGAAAAGAAAACATGTTGAATACACTGCCATGGCTGCTCTTCTAATTAGTAAAAAGACTATGTTGAGTTTTAAAACAACAAACTCTTTTCATGTCCAAGTTACTTTTAGTAACCATTATAAATTATTACTTTCTTCCACATCAGAGGTGCCTTATGACTAAAGAACAAGACAGCACTTCCCCTGCCTCCCCCATACTCTTTAACAATGGCTCTTATGTTTCTTTAGTAAACTCATAATGTTAATTACACTGTGCATCAGACGAAGCACCATCCATCAAGGACCTCAATGCACCTTACAAATGCTATGAGTCATCAAAGTCCTTCTATGATGGAGGTAAGTATTCAAGGCCACAGCTTTACAGTTAGAGAAGTGCAGACAAGGTAAGTGTTTTTGTTTTTTAAAGTGGGATATGTTTTAGTCAAGAGATTTAGTCATCATTTACGAAGGCAGAGAAGCTCAATGAATATTTATGGAATGAAACTCAATAAAAATGAATGAAATGATCCTAGCTTTGGTGATCCTGGCCATGAACACCTGTACCATATTAATTATTTTGATAAGCTATAGATAAATAGATCAGAAATTATCTACTGTTAGTTAATCAATCTTCTCAATGCTCAGTGTAGAAAATGGCTATTTAACTATCATAATGATACAGCAAATCTAGAAAATGGAAATGGCCAAACATTTTGTAACAAGATACAGAAACATTGAAATTTAGAGCAGGAAGATTCCAGAGATTACGTTGTCAGCCATGTTCATATTTCACGGGAGAAAATTGAGATCCAGAAAGGTTAATAAATGGCTTGGATGAAATTAGTTAGCTTTTTAAAACCTAACTTTAATTTCTTTATACTTCCTCCTGTTTCAGGAAGGGTTTAATTTGGCTCAGTGTCTCAGCTGGTTAATGCCATTACTAATGACAAACCAGACTCCTGACCTTAATCAATCCATCTTCTCACTGAATTCTATTTTAAAATAGAAAGTTTCATGGGTGTTTTTTCACACCCTAATTATCACAAAACCATAGGTTGTGAAAGTTCTAAGGAGGCCACTTTTGTTTATCTTCCTATTTTGATTTGTAAGAAATCTGATAGTTCAGGCAGTTTAGGGAAATCATTCAGAGTCCCATGACTAGTTACTGGCAGACAGAGGTTGAGAATCCTCATTGTCCCTCCTTCGATTCTTGGGTTGGGAAGATCCCCTGGAGAAGGGATAGTCTACAGACCCCACTAATCATGGACTTCCCTGATGGTTCAGACAGTAAAAAATCTGCCTGCCATGCAGGAGACCTGGGTTTGATTCCTGGGTTGGGAAGATCCCTGGAGGAGGGCATGGCAACTCACTCCAGTGCTCTTGCCTATACGTATAAGTATGAAAGTTGTTCAGTTGTGTCCAACTCTACAACACCATGGACAGGCCAAAATACTGAAGTGAGTACACAAAAATATCACTGATCTGGAGTTTTAGTCTATTAATTAGGATGCCCATAACCAAAAACACCAATATAATTTTGTGTTGATTTTTCTGAAAAAAAGGGGAAAATAAGCATGCTAATGGTAAAGGATTTCAAAATAAAAATTAAAAAAACATGCAGGGCAATTCATTAGGTCAGTAGTATTATTAAGATTCCACTCATTCAATATACACAATCAGGTTTCTGTAAAAAAAAAAAAAAATCACATCCATTCATTTAATATCTTCTAAAGAGAATCCCATGGACAGAGGAGCCTGGTGGGCTACAGTCCATGGGGTAGCAAAGAATCAGACACAACTGAGTGACTTACACTCTCACTTTATTTCAAAGAGTTATTCGGGGCTTCCCTGATGGCCCAGTGGTAAAGAATCCCCCTGCAATTCAGGAGACACGACAGACATGGGTTAATGGATGTGAATTCCAGCAAACTCTGGGAGACACTGGAGGACAGAGGAACCTGGTGTGCTGCAGGCCATGAGGTTGCAGAGCCAGGCATGACTTAACTACTGAACAACAACAACAACAACAGCAAAAAGAGTTATTTAACCATCATCGTGATATAACAAATGTAGAAAATGGAAATGCCATGTGAATCCAGACAATTTGATAAATTACAAATACAGT
The DNA here is from genome assembly GCA_935064755.1 of Tragelaphus eurycerus. NCBI lineage: Eukaryota > Metazoa > Chordata > Mammalia > Artiodactyla > Bovidae > Tragelaphus > Tragelaphus eurycerus. Next base: position 52,252,004 of record CAKXYN010000007.1, read on the forward strand.
TTAACATGAGGACTCTGAAATGTTGAAGATGTTAAAGTGCTGAATTTTCAGAAATTGAACTATTTTTATAAAGGTTTCACTGTTGTATATTTTATTTAAAATTGTATATTGGTATTTAAATTGACAACCACACATAAACATGTCTGATAACCCTCAGTGAACATCTAACTAAAAGAACATATTGATTCCTAACCATCACTGATAACTAAGATTTTCTAGCATTTTCAAGGGTTTTAAGTTTGTATCATCTCCTTCCACAACCACAATTCTTTAATTAAACAGGGATCATCAAATAAAACAAGAATGCTTGAGTGACTTTGGAGGATTTTTTCCCCCTCTTATTTTATAGCCTTCTTTCCTGTAGAAATTGGCACAAAACTATACACTCTGGATCATCTAGTATATATTTTTAAAAAAGAAAAGTCTAAAATGAAAGCTTCCATAGTAAATCAATCTTGCGATATAATAACACTTTCTACTTGCAGGGGGTTTTTAACTGAAGCTGGTAATGAACATGGGCAACTCTGAAATCATTGTGAACTGGTGAAATAGATAGCTCCTATTATTGAAGGGAAGGTGAGGATTAGGGTGTTGGGGGAGGGATGGTAAGGGAAGCCATTAAAGAATTTCCTTTTGTCTTACAATAATCAAGTGTTCCTGCTGTGTGCAGTTCAGTTCAGTTCACTTCAGTTGCTCAGTTGTATCCGACTCTTTGCGACCCCATGAACCGCAGCACTCCAGGCCTCCCTGTCCATCACCAACTACTGGAGTCCACCCAAACTCATGTCCATTGAGTCAGTGATGCCATCCAACCATCTTATCCTCTGTCGAACCCTTCTCCTCCTGCCCCCAGTCCCTCCCAGCATCAGAGTCTTTTCAAATGAGTCAGCTCTTTGCATTAAGTGGCCAAACTATTGGAGTTTCAGCTTTAATATTAGTCCTTTCAATGAACACCCAGGACTGATCTCCTTTAGGATGGCTCTCCTTGCAGTCCAAGGGACTCTCAAGAGTCTTCTCTAACACCACAGTTCAAAAGCATCAGTTCTTTGGTGCTCAGCTTTCTTCACAGTCCAGCTCTCACATCCATACATGACCACAGGAAAGACCATAGCCTTGACTAGATGGACCTTTGTTGTCAAAGTAATGTTTCTGCTTTTTAGTATGCTGTCTAGGTTGGTCATAACTTTCCTTTCAAGAAGTAAGCATTTTTTAATTTCATGGCTGCAGTCACCATGTGCAGTGATTTTGGAGCCCAGAAAAATAAAGTCTGACACTGTTTCCACTGTTTTCCCATCTATTTCCCATGAAGTGATGGGACCAGATGCCATGATCTTCGTTTTCTGAATGTTGAGCTTTAAGCCAACTTTTTCACTCTCCACCTTCACTTTCATCAAGAGGCTTTTGAGTTCCTCTTCACTTTCTGCCATAAGGGTGGTGTCATCTGCATATCAGAGGTTATTGATATTTCTCCCAGCAATCTTGATTCCAGCTTATGCTTCTTCCAGCCCAGCGTTTTTCATGATATACTCTGCATATAAGTTAAATAAGCAGGGTGACAATATACAGCCTTGATGTACTCCTTTTCCTATTTGGAACCAGTCTATTGTTCCATGTCCAGTTCTAACTGTTGCTTCCTGATCTGCATATAGGTTTCTCAAGAGACAGGTCAGGTGGTCTGGTATTCCCATCTCTTTCAGAATTGTCCACAGTTTATTGTGATCCACACAGTCAAAGGCTTTGGCATAGTCAGTAAAGCAGAAATAGATGTTTTTATGGAACTCTCTTGCTTTTTCCATGATCCAGTGGATGTTGGAAATTTGATCTCTGGTTTCTCTGCCTTTTCTAAAACCAGCTTGAACATCTGGAAGTTCATGGTTCACTTATTGCTGAAGTCTGGCTTGGAGAATTTTGAGCATCACTTTACTAGCGTGTGAGATGAGTGCACTTGTGCAGTAGTTTGATCATTCTTTGCCATTCTTTCCCTTTCTTTGGGATTGGAATGAAAACTGACTTTTCCAGTCCTGTGGCCACTGCTGAGTTTTCCACATTTGCTGGCACATTGAGTGCAGCACTTTCACAGCATCATCATTCAGGATTTGAAAGAGCTCAACTGGAATTCCATCACCTCCACTAGCTTTATTCATAGTGATGCTTTTAAGGCCCACTTGACTTCACATTCCAGGATGTCTGGCTCTAGGTGAGTGATCATACCATTGTGATTATCTTGGTCATGAAGATCTTTTTGTAGAGTTCTTCTGTGTATTCTTGCTACCTCTTCTTAATATCTTCTTCTTCTGTTAGGTCCCTACCATTTCTGTCCTTTATTGAGCCCATCTTTGCATGAAATGTTCCCTTGGTATCTCTAATTTTTTTGAAGAATAGTATGAAAAGGCTCCTGCTGTGTACTAGCTTTAATGGTAGATATTGCAGACCTAGGGAAGTTGTACTGGGCTTGGACCCTCATTCTGAGAATACTTCTAGATTTACTTGCTGTAACTGATATTTATCACCTTCCTCAGTGGCTCAGTGGTAAAGAGTCCACAGGAGACGTGGGTTTCTTCCCTGGGTCAGGAAGATCCCCTGGAGAAGGAAGCAACCCACTCCAGTATTCTCATCTGGAAAATCCCAGGAACAGAGGAGCCTGGTGGGCTACATTCCATAGGGTGACAAAGAGTCAGACATGACTGAAGCCTTTGAGCATGCACGTACTGATATTTACTCTGCTGCATTTACATCTTGTTTCCTTGACATATGTAAGTTCATGTATGAAAATGATTCCCTGCTATTATTTGTATAGGAAATTAACCACAGAGCTCTCCATTACTCTGTTTATCTCTCTGTGGTACTAGAGTCTTAGAAAGATTGTGAGTGGAATTTGTACTATGAGTTGAATATTAACAAGATAAGGAGAAGAAACAAATTTCTTATTTCCTTTAGAGCCCCAGACTGGCCCTAATAAGCAGGAACATCAGCTCAAGCTGGATAGGCTTATATGTCCCACCCCTACCCCCAGTTCCCTATTAATACCGTACAACAATTTAAAGGGATCACTTTAAGACAGTTTAGGTTTTCCAAGTAAAATCAGCATCCTCTGCTTTGTAAAATGCTTTGTTCTACTAGGAAAATTCTGAAATTTTAACATGCTGCTTGTCTTTTTGAAGTACAGTCCTCTCTAGGTATCCTAGAGAGAGACTGGTTTTAGGACCATCATGGATACCAAAATCCACAGATGCTCAAGACCCTTATATTATATAAAATGGCCTAATAAAGTCAACCCTCAATATCCACCTATTCTGCACCTGTGGTTATCGAGGCAGACTGCACAGGAGAGTTAGCAATGACATGTAGCAAAGCATTTCAAACTCCTTAAAGGAATACATTAATATTCTATTTTATTCCTGTACTGTCCAGGAACAAATGCCTATTTCTATAGATTTTTCCCTCTAGCAGGCTCTTACCTTCCTTTCCTTGTATAGTCTCTTAACCTCAATGTGAAATGGGCGAGGAATCTATACAAAATATTCTAGGTTTGTATGTAAATGGGGATTAGAAAGAGAACACTGACATAGGAAAATTGAGACTGTGAAAATTTTTCTTAATTCTTACCTAGAGCTAATTGATAAGGAAACCCAGAGGTAAAGTTTTAATCAGTGGTTATCATACTTACGCTTTACAGGTGGCACAGTGGTAAAGAATCCTTCTGCCAGCGCAGGCCACACAAGAGGTGAGGGTTTGATCCCTGGATCAGGAAGATACTCTGGAGTAAGAAATGGCAACCCAACTCCAGTATTCTTTGCCTGAAAAATTCCACGGACAGAGGAACCTGGTGGGCCACCGTCCATGGGGTCACAAAAAGTCAGACATGACTGAGCACGCATGCACATTAAGCTTTGTGGTCTTAAAGCTTCCACCATCTGTTAATACAAAACTGTTTAACAGCAGCTGAAATGGAATCCTCATAACATCTCTTCCCGGTTAAATAGATGATTTGAATTATTAGCTTCATTTGTTAGAGAAATAAATAGGAATGTTACTGTGTATTATCTGAATCCCCAAAACATTGATGGGTAACAATAGAGAAGTCTGACATGCTGCAGTCCACGGGGTCTCGAAGAGTCAGGCATGAATGAGCAGCTGAACAACACAAAACATTGGTAACCTAAGTGGTTGCTGAAAGTATAACTTCAAGTTCTTGCCCTAAGAACTTAGATTCATGTTAGTTTAACAAGGTACGTGTGTGTGTGTGCTAAGTCACTTCAGTCATGTCCGACTCTGTGCGACACTATGGGCTGTAGCCTGCCAGGCTCCTCTATCCATGGGATTCTCCAGGCAAGAGTCCTGGAGTGGGTTCCCATGTCCTCCTTCAGGGGATCTTCCTGACACAGGGATCAAACCCGTGTCTTTTGTGTCTCCTGCAGGCAGACAGTTTGGTCACCACTAGCACCCCTGGGAAGCCCAACAAACAAGGGAAGGAGCTCTCAATTATGTTTCATGCACTAAGCTGGTTAAAAATTGTAGTATACTTGAGAGAAGAGAATCAAAGTTAAATTAAAGTTAGCTTTCAGGCCATTGCTTTCGGCTTTTAAAATTGTGACTGTTTACTATTACATACTGTTTAATGTACTATGTTCTGTAGTTGGAAAAGAAAAGTGTAGAGACCAATGTGATACCTAATAAATACTCAGATATAGGAATGACGTGAAGAAGCAGTTATTTCAAACGAGGATAAAATTTTAATATATTTTTTATATATAAAATAGAAATATAAAAATGTATTTGCCAAAGCTCCTGAAAATTACTAAAATTTCTAAGCCATTCTATCAATGATAATAACTGAACTTTTATTGTATGCAAAATATGGTTCCAGGTGCTGAAAGGATCAGAAATAAGAACTCAAGGGGCTTGTTCTGAGTAGTATTCATGACTAGATGTGCTTCCACAGAGTCGTGATCTCTGCTTTACCAATAACAAAAGTCTTATGTCATTTTTCTGCATTATTATCCCCTCAATAACTTTGGTTTATATAGACTCCCACTTTGAGTAGGAATCTATGGAGCTTTCCCATAGAGTATCTTCACTGTATCTTTTTAGCTTCCTATGAGCAAAGCAACGTGATTTTTACAAAGCAAATTGTTATAATGTTCTTTCTGCAGACAACAAACTGAAGTTGTTAAGAAGTTAAGCGCATTATTCAAGGTCATGGGAACTCTCCTAACTGCCCTATTCATTTTCTTTCCACTAATCTTCCTCCTGAAGGACAATTTGAGTTTTCTAGCAAAAAGTTCAAGGCACTTGATAATTTTTTCCAGTGGAACTTTCTCTATAAAATATTGTAGTCTCTAATTAAAATATTTTCTTTGCAATAATACGATTACAAAGAAAAGACGGGGGAAAAAAAATCTCATCCCATTCACCCAGCTTCTCTTTCTAGGTAATTTGTATGTTTGTATAAAGTTTTAAAAATGAGATTGTATCACACAAAGTGCTTTGTGTTCATAAATATTGAATGACTGTTGTACTAACTGCTTGAATGAACTTCTGCCTAAAAGAATTTTGGGTGTCATGGCATGTATTCTCTGCCCTCCATCATTTATTTGTTTTCTTGTTTTCTGAACTAAGTTTTGCTGTCTGGGGTTGAAATCCATGTCGGATTCTCCTTTGTTTTTCTTATCCATGGCACTAAACACTGTGCAATGAACATTATATGTGCTCAATAAACATTGGCTGAATGAAGGAATGGCTCTACTTACACTGGGGAAGATAAAACACATCAGTGACAGTAGATTTCTCCTTTCTGAGCTTCCTGATGGCTGTGCTGGATTTCTTCTATGGCTAGTAGCAACTACTAGCAACGGAATGCCTTGCTAACAGTTCAGGCTCTCACATTTCTGGTGTCTTCCTCAGTAGCTCCCTGGTTCCACACAGGTAATCCATAAGTGTTTGTCAGATGAGGAGAGGAAGTAAAGGAGGAAGGGGAGAGAAAGTAGCTTATACTGATATTTGCTTCAGTCGTGTCCGACTCTGCGACCCCATAGACGGCAGCCCACCAGGCTCCCCCGTCCCTGGGATTCTCCAGGCAAGAACACTGGAGTGGGTTGCCATTGCCTTCTCCAGTGCATGAAAGTGGAAAGTGAAAAGTGAAAATGAAGTTGCTCAGTCGTGTTCAACTCCTAGCAACCCCATGACTGCAGCCCACCAGGCTTCCCCATCCATGGGATTCTCCAGGCAAGAGCGCTGAAGTGGGATGCCATCTGCATGCTCTCTAAAGGCCGAGAACTGCTTTAAATGCTTTTCTTGGATCATGTTATTTACTGTCCTCAACAATTCAATAAGGTAGATCCAACCAGTGTCTGCATTTAACAAACCCAAAGCACAGAGAGAGCAAGTGATTTGTCCAAACTCACATAGCTGGTGAGTGGTAGAAACAGGACTCCAATCTAGTGTTCTTTATCACTGAGTGATATTGTCTCTTATCTTAGCTACACAAAGTTTCAATATAGCACGAGAGGAAAGAAGGAAAGAAGGGCAGGATGGTTTCTAGTTAAACATCAGTGACAGTCAACACATCACAGTGGAGAAAGTGCTAGAGAAATGTCCCCAAATCCTATGTCCCAATAATAACTTTTCCTAATTCATTTAACTTCATCTTATGTCTCTGGACTCATTATTCTAATCTGCTAAATGGGTCTAATTATTCTAAAATCACCTTACTCAGAGTTGTTGTAAATCTTTATGAACACAGTTTGAACTTAATGAAGTATAAAGTATTAAGACTATGTAAGCTGAATATTTTGATAGCTCTTATATTCAAAGCACATATTTTATCTGTATTCTCAAAAAATCTTCTTCACTTACTCTTTCTGCTCCCTTCTGATGTCTGTGTCAAAAGCTTTCTCTATCTCTTTTATACTTTAATAAAACTTTATTACACAAAAGCTCTGAGCAATCAAGCCTTGTCACTGGCCCCAGATTGAATTCTTCTCCAGAGCCCAAGAACCCCGGCATCTTTTGTGGTTCAGCACAACCTTTCATCTTGGGGGCTCATCCAGGATCCTTCAGGACAAGGTGAGGATTCGTGGAGCTCTAGTTCTTTGTTTTCCTAGTGAACATGTTTTCTGCTGTACTTTACTAACTCTACAGTGTCCTTGTGTGAATGAATGACATGCCCTGTGCGAAGCAAGTGAGGCGCCCTGCCCTGTGGTTCTGCAGTGACCTCATACGGCTTATGGCAGAAACCCTGTCAGGGGTTTATACCGACCTGCCAACGGACTTCCCTGGTGGCTCAGATGGTAAAGCATCTGCCTACAATTCAGGAGACCTGGGTTCAATCCCTGGGTTGGGAAGATCTCCTTGAGAAGGAAATGGCAACCCATTCCAGTATTCTCTCCTGGAAAATCCCATCGATGGAGGAGCCTGGGAGGCTACAGTCAATGGCCCGGGGCTCCCAAAGAGTCGGGCACGACTGAGCAACTTCACTTTCACTTGAATAAGTTAACTTTATTCTACTAAGTAGAGGCACCAAGATGAACATTCATAGACTCTGTATAGATTCTTTGCAAATACAGGTTGATAAAATACCAAAATGTTTAATAGTATAGATTTTGAGGAAAATTTTTATGATGAAGCATAGATGAAGACTCAGTTTAATATCTGACACATCTGGTCTTACAACATAATGGTGGGGAAAGGGGTTGGGGAGGGGGGTAAAATTATAGTCAGAGGAAAGAGCTCCACCTACTGATCTGAGAAGCCACTTCCCATCACACCCTTGGAAGTCAAGCTAATACACAACTTTCAGGGCACAGTTATCACTACCACCACTCTGCACACACCCCACACACACAAACTTTATCATTTATTGCATACTTATTATTTGCCAGGCAACTGAAAGTCATTTTCATTAATTTGTTGACAACACTAGCAGTAGTAGTTCACCGCAGACCTGCATCCAGGTCACTTGGGCTCAGAGCCTGAATCTGCCATTTTCCAGATGTGTGACTTTGGGCAGCTTCCTTAATCTCCCCAGGTCTGCATTTCCCCATCTGCAAAACAGGGTTTGGAATACCTTCTACCTCATTGGGTGGCTATGGGGATTAAACAAATCAACGTTTGTACAGAATTTACAGACGCTTGGTATTGAATAGGTGTTTGTGAGATAGATCTTAAAAAAGAAAAAGACGAGGAAGCTGAAGTTGACACACGCTTGTAGCAGACCTGCACAGTCAGGCGTCTGACTCCCGATAGGCATGCTCTGGAGCAGTAAGCTGCAGAACCCCTCAATATGGGACTATATGATGGAAAGACAGCCTCAAAGACTAAGGACATGTATTTGGTTTCTTCCTTACTGATGATGATTTGTTGTTTGAATTAAGTTAAATTAAACAGCTTAGCCTGTTCCATCATATCTTTTCCATCCTTATCTTAGATTCCTAATAATCCTTCAGTTTCTTAGCTTCTAGCTTTTGCCATAAGAATTTTCATGAAAAATAGCAATAATTACCCCAAATGATCATTATAGAGCATTTCTCTTTTTTCTCCCTTGTAATCTTGAGGGCCATTCTTAAGCATCTCCTTGATGTTGCTTACAAATTTCTCATTTCAAGGTTCTACATGAAGCTGATTGGGTTTTTAGTTTTTATGTTTAAAATGTATTTATTTTTATCAAAGTATAGTTGATTTACAAGGTTGTGTTTGTTTCAGGTGGACAGCAAAATGATTCAGTTATATATATGATATACATATTCATGTTTCAGATTCTTTTCCATTATATATTATTATAAGATATTGAATATGGTTCCCTGTGCTATACAGTAGGACCCTGTTTCTTTACTTATTTTATATAGAGTGGTGTGTATCTGTTAATCCTAAATTCCTAATTTATCCCTCCACTCCACTTTTCCCTTTTGGTAACTATGTTTGTTTTCTAAATCCATGAGTCCATTTCTGTTTTGTAAATAAGTTCATTTGCATCATATTTTTAGATTCCTCATGTAAGTGATATCATACGAAATTTGTTTTCTTCTGTATGACTTACTTTACTTAGTAGGATAATATTTAGGTCCATTTGTGTTGATGCAAATGGCACTATTTCATTCGTTTTAATGGCTGAGTAGTATTCCATTGAGGTGTGTGTGTGTGTGTATATATATATAGCATCTTATTTATCCACTCATCTGTCATTCTTCTTTATCTATTCATAGTTTGCTTCCATGTCTAGATTATTTAAAATAGTGCTGCTATGAACATTGGTTTGAATGTATCTTTTTGAATTAGAATTTTCATCTTTTCAGGATATATGCTCATGAGTGCGATTGCCAGATCATATGGTAAGTCTGCTTTTAGTTTTTTAAGTAATCTCTATACTGTTCTCCATGATAGCTGCACCAGTTTACATTCCCACCAACAGAGTAGGAGGTAAACCCAATTGTTAAAATCACTACTCAACTTCTGATATGAAGCTGGTATTAGTAAAATAATCTGTCCACCATGCTGAAACTGCTCATGGCAATCCTCAGCAGCAACTGTTGAGGCAACAACTTCAGACTCATTGGAAGAATTTGGAATTTAGGTTGAAAGGTGGGACACAGTACCCTGGGTTGACTAATGATTCCTAACTGAGAAACATAAATAGGCTGAAGTTAAAGAGAACTGTTAGAGAAAAATTCTGAGCAGCAATAACCCTTAAAATGAAGATGAAAAATAAAGTGGTAAAAAGGGCAGGAGCATATGCTTTCTTTTCTTTCTTGAATCAACATATTAGAAGATATGGTCACAATTTAATAATATGTGAGATGGGATAAAATATTTATTTGGGGAAATTATTGGAAATCTATTACAGCATTTAAGTATTAAAAAGCAGAGACGTCATTGTGTCACCAAAGTTCTGTATAGTCAAGGTTATGGTTTTTCCAGTAGTCATGTACAGATGTGAGAGTTGAATCATAAAAAAGTCTGAGCACCAAAGAATTGATGCTCTCGAACTGTGGTGTCTCAGAGCCCCTTGGACAGCAAGGAGATTAAACCAGTCAATCGTAAAGGAAATCAACCCTGAATATTCACTGGAAGGACTGATGCTGAAGCTGAATCTCCAAAATTTTGGCCACCTATTGCAAAGAAATGAGTCACTGGAAATGACCCTGATGCTGGCTAGGATTGAGAGCAGGAGGAGAAGGGGTTGACAGAGGTTGAGCTGGTTGAATGGACCAACTCAATGGACATGAGTTTGAGCAAACTCCAGCAGATAGTGAAAGACAGGGAAGCCTGGTGTGCTGTAGTTCATGGGGTTGCAAAGATTCCAATACAACTTAGTGACTGAACAACAGCAAAATATGATTGGGTCTGTATATTTTACATGGGATTTACAAAATTTGTTAAGTACCAAGGAAAAACAAATATAGTTAAAATCTTTGGAAATAGAAGAGATAAAGAAAAATTAAAGGACTGCAGGGAATTTAATCTGGGGGAGGCAAAGCAATTAGGGATGACTTAAGTGTTTTCAAATCTATGGAATGTTATTTATTAAAGAACCAAGTATTTGTTCTCTATTTCAATAGAGATCAGAAATAGAAATGGGTTTAAGTTGCTGCAAGAAGTTTGTGTTTACACACAAGAAAGAACTTCTTGATTAAACTCTAGAACTTACTAGGGAGGGAAATTGTGGGTCTTTGCTTCAGAAAATCTTTAAGAATTGAAGAGGTAAGCCCTGGGTAATCTGATGTGGTGTTGGGTTGAAGCAAAGGCTTAACTGGAATTTCTTTAGGTCTCGTCAAGTTCTTAAATGCCATGATTGCAAAAATACGATTCATCCGCAAAGCAGGAAGGAAGCAGACAGAACAATCAGACATGGCCCATTTAGCAATGCAGTTGCTATTCCTGAGTGAAAATTTTGAAATCTGCTTTGAAGCAGAGTTACAATGTCATAGCCAAAACCTTGTGAACACCTTGGAGGGTCCTGGTCAGACACTCATTGGTTGTTTTTTTTTTTGTTTTTTTAGACTTAGTGACTAGCCAATTTGAGTAGCAAAGGACATAATCATCATTTTCCATATGTGTGGTAGTTTGTGACCCGTGTGTATGTATATGTATGTAAACAACAATTCATGTTTTAATAAATATGATATTTTGAGTAAATTTGTCAGAGATAGATAATGCAGTCAGTTATTCTGGGGCTGTTTTCTGATGGTATTCGGATTGAAAATAAAAGCTGATGTTAATGACTGGGGTGATACTGAGAAAGTCCTCAAAATTTTATAAATAAATATTTATTTTATTTTTTAAGTTAACTTTTCTTAACATTAAAACTGGAAAATTCTCATCCCATAGATATGATTATACACCTGTATATGGTGAACAGAGAGTTTGGGAATTAAGTGAGGTTTCCATCAAGGTAAAACTGAGAAATAACCAGAAAAGGTGGACTGGAGTGGGGTTGCAACTTTGTAACTCAGAATGTGGAAATGTGAAACACTGGCTTTCTTTCCCATCTTGGAGAAAGCCTCTGTGAATAGAAGCTATAGAAGTTTCAACTTCTATTGAAAGTTTCAACTATAGAAGTTCATCAGCTATAGAAGTTTCAACAAGGCCAAGTCACAGAAGCCAAAATGATCATGGGGACTTGGCAACACTTTCCTCTCTTGGCTGAGCTTCTCCCGCTGCTGGACTCAGTCCTCGCCATCTGACTCCATCCATGCCCACTAGCACCTTCAGAGGACTCACCTTCCCACCAGGGATGAACTATGGAAGAAAGTGTATTGATCAGTCCAATTTTCCCAACAGTTACATTTTTCATTGTAAATGATCTATGAAACAGTTAATTCATGTAAATCTACTCAAGAGAGACGGCTGACCTGTTGGCATGCTGATATTAGTGATTTAAATCTATAGGTCTCATAGTGTCAACATGTAGCGGTTTTAGCAGTTTCTCCCCCTTCTCTCATTAGTTGCCTTTCTCAAACTGAAACAAAAATATGATTTAAAAATATTATCATTCATGTAAGTCAGACACCAAAAGACAAGTATCATATGATATCATTTATATGTTGATCTTAAGTGATACAAATGAACTTATTTACGAAACAGAATAGACCTACAGATATAGAAGACAAACTTTATGGTTACCAAAGGGGAAAGTGAGAGAAGGGATAAATTAGGAGATTAAGATGAACAGATATGCACTACTATATATAAAATAAATAAGCAACAAAGACCAACAGTATAGCACAAGGAACTATATTCAATATCTTGTGATAACCTACTGTGTATATATACATAGATATGTATATACAACCACGGGCTTCCTAGGTGGCAACAGTGGTAAAGAACCCAATTACCAATGCAGAAGATGCAGGAGCTGTGGATTTGATCCCTGGGTCAAGAAGATCCCCTGGAGGAGAACATGGCTGGCTACCTACTCCAATAGTCTTGTCTGGAGAATCCCATGGACAGAGGAGCCTGGTTGGCTATGGTCCATGGGGTTGCAAGAGTCAGACACGACTGAAGCAATGTAGCATGCATGCAGCATATATAATATATACATATATAATATGTATAACTGAATCACTTTGCAGTATACCTGAAACATTTAAATCAACTATATGTCAGTAAAAAAAATTAAAAAGTGAAAATAGAAAGCATAAAAATTTCGTTCAACTGACTATTCTTTTTATTCCGGCCATGCCACGTCTTAGTTGCAACACCAGGATCTTTGATCTTTGTTACTGTGGTGTTTGGGCTCTAGTTTCCCAGTCAGGGTTCGAATCTTGGCCCCCTGCATTGGGAGTGCAGAGTCTTAGCCACTGGACCATCAGAGAAGTCCTTCAAGTGAATATTCTTCTCAAGCTCTTACAGATGAATGCTCCTTCTCTAGTCATATAGAGCTACCGTGAGGAGACTGGGTCAAGACCTGAGAAAAGGAAGCTCTGAGAGGCTCTCTGTCTGTCTAGCCAGTAGAGGATCCTTTTTTTTGCCAGAACAGTGGTGTGATGGATGACTCACAGCATTAGGGGCATGTCTATCAAACACTTTTTACCTCAATCATTTTGAAATAGAACAGCCCCAGTATTTATTTAGACATATATTAGCAATTTCCTGCATGCTTTACAGTGATTCAATAGAATGGTCTTGTCTAGATGATCGGAAATGTCTGTTGCCATACATCATAAAACTATAGACATTCATGTGTTGGTTTCAGATAATAGTGGATTTCCTAGACTGGTGCTGTACTGAATCTCACAACTACACTACCTCTGGACGTGTCCTTATCAGGGTTCATAAGCAAAACAGACCTTGGCTGAGGAGGTTTGTGAATGGCAGTGGTCCAAGGAAAACCAGGTGCTACAGGAAATAAAATTGGTGATTCAGTCAGGTGAATTCTTTCTTGTGATTCAGGCTGACCCACTAACTAATCATGGTGAGTGAGCACTCTGCTTTCGGGGGTGAATGTGAATAGATGTATAGTAAAAGTCTTAATCACTTTTCCTGACCGAAGCGCTTTCATAGAGATTGCTCTATTTAATGCCTTCGGAATTTCGAAATGGAGGAATCAATTCTATTGTGGTAATAAAATTTATTGGTAATACAATTTTAGGTATGTTATATGTCTTACTTCCTATCTTTGCTCAATATTGAAACATGGAATATATTATTACATACTCAAGGCATTTTGCTTTTGACCTAGTTTTATACTTGACAATGAATGTATTTGTTCTTATTTTATTAGGTTTTTTTAGTTTGTTAAATCTTTAAACTTTAAAGCCCTCATATATATGCATACATCTATGTGTGTTGTTTGTTTCCTTTATTTGTTTATGCTCTCTCTTTAGGATTTTAAAAAACTATTGAATAAAAGCAAATAGATTAATACATAAGAAAACTGAGGCCAAGAGAAAATAGGACTAAGAAAATAAAGCAGGACAGGAGTGAGGAAACATATATATCAAAGTATCTATAGAATACACTATAGTTTACCTATAAAATGCTATTATAGCAAAACTATTCTTACTTAATTCAGAGGAGAAAGTCAGTGTAGTGATGAAGCCCTTGCTTTTCGCCAGCAGACAGATCTGGGTTTGCACCTCAACTCTACCACTTACTATTCTGTCATTTGGGGCACATTCTGAAGTCTATCCTGTGAAATGCAGATAAGAATAGTATTTACCTCAAAGCCCTATGAATGAGTATTAAAGAAGATAACCCATGTGAAATGTTTAGCATGATGCCTGGTACATAGTGAGGTTTATCAAGTGGTAACTATTTTTATACTAGTGATTATTATTTAATTTTTTCATAAATTTATGATTGAATAAGGGAGTTCTTGGTTGCCTTTTCACCACCCTTAATAGATTTATTGAGATCCAGCTGCCTCTTAAACATGTATATTCTTTTGAAAATTGGAGGAGGCACAAGCCCAGTGGGCCTTGATTCATGACACCATTCGTGTACATTTTCTTCCCAAGCAGAGTGGGATCTCTCAGTGACACTCCTGACATGACTTCAGGGCTGTAACCAAGAGTCTGACTTACTTGAGGCCTGCTTTATCCATATCACTTCCATCTTTTGAGGCCTCTATCCATGTCTCCTAAAGGTCTTTGATGATCTGTTAATAATATACTAGTTAATTTTATAAGCCGGGTGAGTTTGCAGAGTTGTAGTTTTCTGGTTTGGCTTCTCTGTGGGATCTACTTGTCTTGGCTCCCTCTCATTGCCCATGGCCTGGAGACAATGGAATCTTCCCAGGGCTTTGGCAAAGACCTTATACAACCTGCAGGGATCCTCACCTAATCCCCTGGTCTATTCTTCTTTATTGAGGAGCTGTCCCTGATTCACTGCCACGGGCACAAGCACTTACTTACTTAAAGTGAAACCTTGATCCTGAAACGCAAGAGTCAGCCTAATGGAGCTGAAGCTGCCCTGGGCAAGACCATGGCTCACTATGCATTTGGGGGGAATACAAACCTGCCTTGGAAGGTACAGCCAAAGAGGATAAAGGCTGATTGTGCAAAAAGAGAGAGGAGACCTCCTTGTCCTTTCTAAAAATATTTCATGACATTAAGAAAAATATTAAGTTTAGTTCTCAGCACTAAACTTTCTTGAGGTGTCTTTCTTGAGGACATCTACTATAAGGAAAATAAATTATTCTTCAGAAACATCTTTTCAAGCTCCCAGTATTTTCCTTGCAACGTTTCTTTTTAAAATGTAGAAATTAAAGTTTAAATATAAATCAGGTAAATTCAAAACCAGAACTTCTCATCTGAAAATAGATCAGCCCTATTTGAGGTGACAGGCTTAGTGTTCCCATTCTTGAAATGAACTTGTCAAGCACTGCTTCACATTTCCCCAGCATCTTCTGGGAACCTTTGCCCCTAATAGATATTCAATTAAGTAGAGTAGTTGAATTGCTAAAATAACATTTCCACACTGTGTTTATTTCTCCTAGTAAACTCTTACTGGAGTAAATTCTGATCTTGCCTTTCACATTTTTCTATGGTCTCTGAACTTATTCCATCCTCAAATTACTGTATATGATTACCTTTGGTGGGCTCTGGAATCAGTAGGGATGGGGTTGTAATTTCATCTCAAGCACTGACTAGTTCTGTAACTTAAAGCTTAAATCCTAAACATAAATTCTAAATCTCTGTAAACAGAATATTAATAATATGGGGGTGAAGATTAATACACATCAATTGCTTAGTCCACTACCTGGCTCATACAATTCATGTTAGCCACTATTATTATTAGTTATCATTATCTCAATGTAAAATGTTAACTTTAAAAATGATCAATTCAAAGAATATGAATGTGTAATTTACAAAAGAAAAATTCAAAAGGCAAATAAACTTATGAGGAAATGTTCATATTTACTAAGCATCAGATAAATGTAAGCTAAACTCTGAGAGATGATTTTTACTATAGGACAGAAAAACTTGAAAATAATACTCTCCTATGTGGTCAAACAGGAGCTTCCCAGCTGGCACTAGCGGTAAAGAACTCACCTGCCAATGCAGGAGATATAAGAGACACAGGTTTGATCCCTGGGTCAAGGAGATCCCCAGAGGAAAGCATGGCACTCCAGTATTCTTGTCTGGAGAATCCCATGGACAGAGGAGCCGGTGGGCTCTGGTCCATAGGGTCACAAAGAGTCAGACACGACTGAAGCGATTTAGCACACACACACTGTCAAATAGGCAAGCTTAGATTTAAGCGTGAGACCGAAAATTGGCATAACTTTGGGGGAATGTAATACTATAAGTGTCAAGGGTTAAAAAGTTTTCAAACTCTTTGACCCTATAATTGGGCACATCTTTTATGGAGATAATCAGTGAGATTGACAGAGATTTTTTTTTAAAGCATTACATAATTGTGAAAAACGGGAAACTGATGTGTGAAAATAGATGAATGAAAATTCCTTCCTACTAATGAAGTTTAAAAATAATATTCTCAAAGAGCACGGAAGTTTAGGAAAAGTACTCCTATGATATTATAAAACTGAATAGTGTGTATGATCTCATCTCATTAACATATTTATCATTACACATATCAGGGCTTCCCAGGTGGCACTAGTGGTAAAGAATCTGTCTGCCAATGCAGGAGACACAAGAGATGTGGGTTTGATTCCTGGGTAGGGAAGATCCCCTGGAGAAGGTCATGGCAACTCACTCCAATATTCTTGCCTGAAGAATCCCATGGACAGAGGAGCCTGGTGGTCTGTAGTACATAGGGGGCTCAAAGAGTCAGACACAACTGAAGCGACTTAGCACGCACACAGATTACACCTATCAGTGATATCTTTCAGACATCTCAAATTTGACCTATCTCCAAATGTTTTTATTCTCAGACATGAATCCCTGAATCTGCTCCTCTTCTAGTCTCCCTCTCCTTCAGAATGGACTGGTTGGATCTTCTTGCAGTCCAACGGACTCTCAAGAGTCTTCTCCAACACCACAGTTCAAAAGCATCAATTCTTCGGCGCTCAGCCTTCTTCACAGTCCAGCTCTCACATCCATACATGACCACAGGAAAGACCATAGCCTTGACTAGGCGAACCTTTGTTGGCAAAGTAATGTCTCTGCTTTTCAATATGCTATCTAGGTTGGTCATAACTTTCCTTCCAAGGAGTAAGCGTCTTTTAATTTCCTGGCTGCAGTCACCATCTGCAGTGATTTTGGAGCCCAGAAAAATAAATTCTGACACTGTTTCCACTGTTTCTCCATCTATTTCCCATGTAGTGATGGGACCAGATGCCATGATCTTCGTTTTCTGAATGTTGAGCTTTAAGCCAACCTTTTCACTCTCCACTTTCACTTTCATCAAGAGGCTTTTGAGTTCCTCTTCACTTTCTGCCATAAGGGTGGTGTCATCTGCATATCTGAGGTTATTGATATTTCTCCCAGCAATCTTGATTCCAACTTCTGTTTCTTCCAGTCCAGCATTTCTCATGATGTACTCTGCATATAAGTTAAATAAACATGGTGACAATATACAGCCTTGACGTACTCCCTTTCCTATTTGGAACCAGTCTGTTGTTCCATGATTGGTCTATAAAGGCCTTCCTGATTGGCATTTCTGCTCTCTCTGAATTCATTCTCTACTACTCTTCTCAAACTTTTGGTTTCAGTCACACTAACTCCTTGCGTTCTCAATCCTCACCAAACACCCTCCCGTTCCACCGGGTCTTTCCACCTCGTCTGACCTCCAGTGAGAATGCTCAATGTGGCAGGTACTATCACTTCCTTAGGGCTTTGCCTACCTGTCATTTCCCCATGTGACCACTTATGTTAAAAGATACCCCAGCCTTACCCCACTATTTCCTCTCCTTACCTCCTTAGACAATTTTTTAGATTATCGCTAACCTCTCAGTGCTTTATTTATATTTTGCTTGTTCACCCTCTCTTTCTCCAATAGAATAGAAGCCCTCTGAGAAATGCAGCTTTTTGTTTTTGCTCACTGTTGGAACTCCATTACCTAGAATATTCTCTGGCTTATTTGTTGAGTAAATAAACAAATGGACCAATGAAGCCTATATCTCTAGAGGCATTTAATTTTTTAAATGTTGTTGTTTATACTCTTCTATATTTAAATTTTCAAAAGTGAGGTTTTTTCCTACTTATTATCAGAAAAAAAAACCCACTCTAAATGTTATTAAAGATTTTTTAACTAGGTCCTTTGCTGGTATTAAAGGGCTGACTGAATACATGACTCTTCCAGTTTTCTGTACTTTGCTCTGGACCACTCACTACGAAATCTAAATCAGTTTACTAAAGGATGAAGTTCTTTGCCTTTCCTCAAGTCTCATTTCTTCTTTCTTCATGGCATTAGTGAAAATACCATATTTCCTGCACTTTCTAAATCTGAATCAGTACTAGGCTGATGACTTAACTCCTTTCCCAGTCTTTCAATTTATTATTACTACTACTGGTACTTTAATTATTTTGCTGTTTGTAATCTTTATTTTTTAATTTTTTTAAAAAAATATACATTGAACTATATTTAATTAGAAAAGTTAATATAAGCCACATGGACAAAATGCTCATGTCCTGAGCAGGCTCTATTGTCTCATTGCCCTCCTCAGACCAGTACACACAGACACACACACAGAGGCTATGTTGAAGAAAGCACTTAAAAATGTAAAACAAGAGAACAGGACACAGAATACTCTCCCTTCCCCCTTTCTACAGCCAACCCACACACCTCTTCAACTCTTACCCACACACAGAGGAGCTCTCATGGAAAAGAAGCTGAACCCCAAATAAAGTGACCACAAGACACCCAAGTCCAAAAGAATTCTTGGCAGATGCTCAGAAAGCATGGTTGAAAATAACACCATCTCCCAAGGGCTGAAGTTGTGGCACAAGGCTTCATCTAAGAAAAGATGGAGCCAGGCTGCCAAGCACAGCAAAGCACATGCAGACTGGGGAGAAGAGTGAGGTCACTCCATTCCACAGCCACAGGCAACCCCCTCACATCTGTATATTAAACAAGCTTTTCCAGAGCAAGAAGTATCCAGACGGAGAGGCCCTTCAAGGGCCTAGTAATAGGTAGTTCTCTGACCTGATAATACTGATACTGAGCTTGCCTATACCAGGAACTGGTACAGCTGGAAATATTTAGGACGGTGTTCCAAGGTTAAAGCCAGTGGAGGGATGTTTTATCACACCCTTCCGGATGGAGGGTCTGCAAGGCCCATGGGGGCTCTGTGTGGGCTCTAGTGGACCACAGGTAGTTCAGGGGCTTCAAGGGTATGGGCTTTCAAGTAAGTCCCCCAGGTTGATGGAGAGCAGGGTGAACACAACACCTAAGAGATAGAGCTTCAACACAATGCTTCATGACCTGGAGGTTCCCACTCCTTGTACAACAGTAAAGCTGCCTTCTGCTTCTGGAAGTTCTCTCCATCCTCCAGGAGGATTGGCCAGGAATGGCCCGCTTGCTGTAATAATGGTAGTGTGGAGTCAGAACGAAAGTCAGTCAACAAGCAGCACTAGCCTGCAACCCAGACGCCTCTCTGAAGACAAAAGCTCAGCCTGCAGCAAAGCTGTTTGTAACCTTTAAATTTCTATCTTCCCCTTGAAAGTGAAAGTGTTAGTCGTGTCAGACCCTCTGTGACCCCCATGGACTGTAGCCTGCCAGGGTTATCTGTTCATTGAATCCTCCAGGAAAGAAACGTGAAGTGGGTTGCCATTCCCTTCTCCAGGGGATCTTCCTGATCCAGGGACTGAATCTGATTCTATTGCATTGGCAGACAGATTCTTTACTGTCTGATCCAGCAGGGAAGCTCCAGTCTTCCCCTTGCACTTTTTCAAATACGACAAAAATTTTAATTGAAACATAGTTGATTTACAAAGTTGTATTAATTTCAGGTGTACAGCAAGTAATTCAGATATGCATACATATATGTGTATGTGTATATATATATATATATATGTATCTTCTTTTCAAATTCTTTTTGATTATAGGTTATTACGAGATATTATAAATAGTTCCCTGTGCTATACCATAGATCCTTGTTGGTTTTCTATTATATTTACAGTACTGTGTATCTGTTAATCCCAGACTCTCTCCCTCCCTTCCCTCTTTGGGAACCAGGATTTGTTTTCTCTGTCTGTGAGTCTGCTTCAGCTTTGTAAAAAAGTTCATTTGTATCATTTTTTTAAGATTCTACATATAATGATATCTTATGATATTTGTTTGTCTTTCTCAGTCTGACTTACTTGTCTAAGAAAACTGAACAAATTCTCCTTTGAGGTCAGTATATCTCTGCACATTGTAAGAACACTGATATCTGAGGTTCTGGAAATCTTGTTGTCAAGTTGTTTTTATATACACTGTATTTTTCATCCTCAGAAGAACCATCAGATATTATTGCTCCCCATGACTGTGAGGAACTGAGGCTCTGGGAGCTTTAAAATCTCACTGGAGAGCACAGAGCTAAGAAGAGGTAGAAAGCATGGTGGTGGTTTAGTTGCTAAGTTATGTGATCCCAACTCTTGTGATCCCATGGACTGTAGCCCATAAGGCTCCTCTGTCCATGGGATTCTCCAGAAAAGAATACTAGAGTGGGTTGCCATTTCCTTCTCCAGGGGATCTTTCCAACCCAAGGGATTGAACCCGGGTCTCCTGCATTGCAGGCAGATTCTTTGCTGACTGAGCTATAAGGGAAGCTCTGGTGGAGAGCATGCTGCTGCTGCTAAGTTGCTTCAGTCGTGTCCGACTCTGTGCGACCCCATAGACAGCAGCCCACTAGGCTCCTCTGTCCCTGGGATACTCCAGGCAAGAATACTGGAGTAGGCTGCCATTTCTTTCTCCAATGCATGAAAGTGAAAAGTGAAAGTGAAGTCGCCCAGTCATGTCTGACTCTTAGCGACCCCATGGATGAGCCTACCAGGCTCCTCCATCCATGGGATTTTCCAGGCAAGAGTACTGGGGTGGGGTGCCATTGCGGTGGAGAGCATATCTGACTCTAAAACCCAGTCTTTTCACTTTCCCAAGTATCTGTGGATGCTTCCCAGCTCTTCAATTTGTTTATTTGTTTATACTCTCTCTCTTTTCAGAAAACATTTGAAGAACATGAAACTGTTGTCACTGCTGCTAAGCCCCATGCTTTGCCTCCATCCTTCCTAAGCCTAAGAGGCTGGGAAGGATGCCATGGGCTAGAGGTGACTGTCAGACAAAGCTCACCCTGTCACCATCACTTGTCCCCTTAGCCTCAACTGCCAGAGGCAGTGAACTTGCAACAAAATCTGGAGTGTGTCCAAGAGAGGCAGTGTTGGGGGTATTTGCTATAGAGTGAATTCCAAGCTTAGCTAGAAGAATTTATTTTGGTAACCACCATACCATCACTTCATGGCAAATAGATGGGGAAACAATGGAAACACTGACAGACTTTATTTTCTTGGGCTCCAAAATAACTGCAGATGGTGATTGCAGCCATGAAATTAAAAGACCCTCGCTCCTTGGAAGAAAAGCTATGACCAACCTAACAGCATATTAAAAAGCAGAAACATTACTTTGCCAACAAAGGTCCTTCTAGTTAAAGCTATGGTTTTTCCAGTGGTTATGTATGGATGTGAGAGTTGGACTATAAAGAAAGCTGAGCACCGCAGAATTGATGCTTTTGAACTATGGTGTTGGAGAAGACTCTTGAGAGTCCCTTGGACTGCAAGGAGATCCAACCAGTCCATCCTAAAGGAAATTAGTGCTGAATATTCATTGGAAGGACTGATGTTGAAGCTGAAACCCCAATACTTGGCCACCTGATTCAAAGAACTGGCTCCTTGGAAAAGACCCTAATGCTGGGAAAGATTGAAGGTAGGAGAAGGGGAGGACAGAGGATGAGATGGTTGGATGGCATTACTGACTTAATGAACATGAGTTTGAGCAGGCTCCAGAAGTTGCTGATGGACAGGGAAGCCTGGTGTGCTGCAGCCGATGGGGTCACAAAGAGTCAGACATGACTGAGTGACTGAACTGAACTGATACTAACAGGTGATCTTTGATCTAGAGTCTTCCATTAGTAAATAACTGATTATTTTCTTTGGAAAATTATCTTTTCCTTTTGATTTTCAGGGAAAACTGCTTTTTTATCCTAACTTTTAAAATAATTGTAGTATGGCTGATTTACAATGCTGTGTTAGTTTCAGGTGTACAGCAAAGAGATTCAGTTAGTTCAGTTCAGTTACTCAGCCATGTCTGATTCTTTGCTACCCCATGAACCACAGCACACCAGGCCTCCCTGTCCATCACCAACTCCCGGAGTCCACCCAAACCCATGTCCATTGAGTTGATGATGCCATCCAACCGTCTCATCCTCTGTCCTCCCCTTCTCCTCCTGCCCTCAATCTTTCCCAACACAGGGTCTTTTCCAATGAGTCAGCTCTTTGCATGAGGTGGCCAAAGTATTGGAGTTTCAGCTTCAACATCAGTCCTTCTGATGAACACGCAGGACTAATCTCCTTTAGGATGGACTGGTTGGATCTCCTTGCAGTCCAAGGGACTCTCAAGAGTCTTCTCCAACACCACAGTTCAAAAGCATCAATTCTTTGGTGCTCAGCTTTCTTTATAGTCCAACGCTCACATCCATACATGACCACAGGAAAAACCATAGCCTTCACTAGATGGACCTTTGTTGACAAAGTAATGTCTCTGCTTTTGAATATGCTATATAGGTTGGTCATAACTTTCCTTCCAAGGAGTAAGCATCTTTTAATTTCATGGCTGCAATCACCATCTGCAGTGATTTTGGAGCCCAGAAAAATAAAGTCTGACACTGTTTCCACCGTTTCCCCATGTATTTCCCATGAAGTCAGGGACCAGATGCCATGATCTTCGTTTTCTGAATGTTGAGCTTTAAGCCAACTTTTTCACTCTCCTCTTTCACTTTCATCAAGAGACACTTTAGTTCCTTTTCACTTTCTGCCATAAGGGTGGTGTCATCTGCATATCTGAGGTTATTGATATTTCTCCCGGAAATCTTGATTCCAGCTTGTGTTTCTTCCAGCCCAGCGTTTCTCATGATGTACTCTGCGTATAAGTTAAATAAGAAGGATGACAATATACAGTCTTGATGTACTCCTTTTCCTATTTGGAACCAGTCTGTTGTTCCATGTCCAGTTCTAACTGTTGCTTCCTGACCTGCATACAGGTTTCTCAAGAGGCAGATCAGGTGGTCTGGTATTCCCATCTCTTTCAGAATTTTCCACAGTTTATTGTGATCCACACATTCAAATGCTTTGGCATAGTCACTGAAGCAGAAACAGATGTTTTTCTGGAACTCTCTTGCTTATTCGATGATCCTGCGGATGTTGGCAATTTGATCTCTGGTTCCTCTGCCTTTTCTAATACCAGCTTGAACATCTGGAAGTTCATAGTTCATGTATTGTTGAAGCCTGGCTTGGAGAATTTTGAGCATCACTTTACTAGTGTGTGAGATGAGTGCAATTGTGCAGTAGTTTGAGCATTCTTCAGTTATAAATATATATGTGTGTGCATTCTTTTTCAGATTATTTTCCCATATAGTTTATTACATATATTGAGCATAGTTTCCTGTACTATAACATCAGTCCTTGTCGGCTATCTATTTTATATATAGTAGTGTGTATATACATTAATCCCAATTTCTGGGAAATTGTTAAGTATATTCTTATTCAATTTTCTTTAAAGAAGAAAACACCATTCGTTTTTAAGAAAGGAAGAGGATGGTAACTAAAATGTGTGGAATAACATGTTAAGTATATTATCTTGTTTAATCTTCTTAAATCCCTGTGAAATAGACTTCTTTATCCTTTTTTTTTTTTTAACCAGATGAAGAAATTTGGGTGGAGGAAAGTTAGAACATAGACATAGACAATAAAAGTCCTAATGCAATTCTGTTGGCCTACAAAGTCTATTTTCTTCCTATCACCTTATTTACTCATTCTACTTATACATACGCAAATATTGAGATATGTTGGACTATGTTTGGACATCTAGGGCCTCTTTAAAGTAGAAGAATATATAGGATGGTTTAGAATTTGAGAGTGCTGAAGAAAGTGGCTTCAGTTAAGTACAGAAATGCAGCCAGGCTTCCTGAGCTCTATAGGAGATTTGAGCGTTGGCATGCCACTGGGATATCTATCTGTGACTTCCTTTGTGATTTGAAATCAATTGGTCTCTACACATGTACTTGTAACATCAAGATGTTGATACTCTTCACCAAAATGAACAGTACCAAGCTGCTTTCATGTATAAACATCTGCAGAAGAAAGTTTAAATATTGACTTGTCTGGGGACAACATTCAGTTCAGTTCAGTAGCTCAGTCACATCCAACTCTTTGTGACCCCATGAATTGCAGCACGCCAGGCCTCCCTGTCCATCACCAACTCCCAGAGTTCACTCAAACTCATGTCCATGGAGTTGGTGATGCCATCCAGCCATCTCATCCTCTGTTGTCCCCTTTTCCTCCTGCCCCCAATCTCTCCCAGCATCAGAGTCTTTTCCAATGAGTCGGGGTTAGCAAAATGGCCTTCTCAGCTCTTTTTCTGATTTTGACTGATACAATTCGATTGCTAAACTTATACTGAGATTATGTGTTATTAATGATGCATCACTTATCTAGAATATGATCTTCCAAAAGTTTCTTGCACTTGGGAAGGATCGAGTTCCTCTCTGATGGAATGTAAGGGGTCTGTAGAAGTAAACTAGTTCTACCAGTGTCAGGAAATCATGAGTCATCTTGACTCTCATGCTCTCTGACTCTGAATGAAGAAGGGCAATGTTCACATAGAAACCGTATAATTTGTCATGTTAGGAACAGACTGATCTTGTTCTAATGCTCTTGTAGAAATCCAGATACTCTTACATAAAGAGAAGTCTTCTGAAATTAATAAAATGAGTTTCAGCCTTAAGGAATGTGACTAATAAATGTGAGATGAGTGACTCAAAACAGAATAAGGGGGAGACATGATGTAGTTTTAGCATTTAAACAGCTTTGAGTTATTTGAGATTTTTTTTTTTTTAAATCGTAAGAACTCACTGTATGTTTCAAACATGAAAATTCCTTTCTTTCATAGAGTTAAAGGTAAATCAACCACTGGACAGAAAAATATAAATAATTTAGCCCCTAAAAGACAGTATTTTATTATTGTTATAAAAAAGAGCAAATACTAGATGCAGTTATCGGCATATTGACTTCAGTGCACAATCTTAATCCCATGATAATTTCCCAAGATAATGTTCTTATGTCCACATTTCCCTGAGTGCTTTGTGCCACTCCCAGGCATGAGTGTGTGTGGTTAGGTCTGCAGGCTTGTGGGGACAAGTGTACATACAAGTGCATGCCTAGGTAATAGCCAGCCCTTCAGGGATACCAGATGTGCTGAATGTTGGAAATAGGCAGTGTTCTGTGTTTGATGACCTTTGCCAAATTGTAAAGTGCAAATTGGCAAAGTGTATTTTATCACTCAGAAACATAGTTTTGGAGATGGAAGAGACACATAATTATCTAGTCAAATCCCTTATTATACGTAGGTGCAAACTGAGGGTTTTCCTATAGCATATATCTTTGCTTTTGTAATTATACACTCCAGAGATTGTTTACCCCACCTCACTGTGGGGTCCACAGTGCTTTCCATCATGTTCTCAGCACTCATTGTCTAGCACATAGTTCCTACTAAAAACCTGTTAAATGATCAAATAGATAAATGGATTAAAGAGGAAAACAATGAGATTGTGTAAGCACACATCAGGAAGAGAAACTCAGACGTTTCTTATTTTCTTTCTATTTTATTGTCCCTGTGAATTGTCTTTTTACATGAGTTAATCAACCTCTCATTCTCTTTTAATCCTTATTCCTGGAAACACCACCTCTTGTTAGCTAAACTCGGCCCCTTTCTCCCCCTATTTTCACCTCTTTCCCAAAGCCTTGCTGAGTAGCTAGACAAAAAAGCAATTTCTTTCTCAACTCCACTTTGCCTGAACATGCAGCAGTGAGTCACTCTTCACCTATAAGACACAATAGAGCTTTCCATGGCTTGTATTTGCTATAAATATTTACTGCCCTGATATCTGATTTACTTAATATTAACACAATTGTCTCAGACTTTTGATATATCTACACTAGTCTCAGTATTTGTTCAAGATCTCAAATGACTTTAGGTTCTAAATTCAGTAAATATGGGATCCATTCCAATTAAGTTTCTCAACAAAGGTGAAAGCACTAAGTCATTTTTGCTGGGGAGGAATGCTAGGTGTTGCATTAGAGAACATCTGTCTGTTTATCCATCTTTCTGGATGATGGTTGGTTGATTGTTTAGTTGCTAAGTTGTGTCTGACTCTTGTGACCCCATGGACTATAGCCTGCTAGTCTCCTCTGCTCATGGGATTTCCCAGGCAAGGATACTGGAGTGGGTTGCCATTTCCTTCTCCAGGGGATCTTCCAGATCCAGAGATCAAACCCATGTCTCCTACATTGCAGGAGGTCTCCTGCATTGAAAGCAAATTCTTTATTGCTGAGCCAGCAGGGAAGCCCATCCATCTATATACTTATCCTCAAATCCTTCTAATGGCCTCATGGGGCACAGCTGTTCTTCCCCTTTCTTTTTCAGATGAGGAAGCTGAGATTCCAAGAAGTGAAATGACTTTTCGAAAGGATTGGATCCAGGATTCAAATTGAGATCAGTCTGATTCTCCAGATCAAGCTCTCTCCATGACATTATGTACTCACTTCTCCCTACTCCACAGTCTTTCAGAGCATTTAAAGGCACTAGGACCAACAGGTGGTGATCACTGCTTGCCCAGCAGGACAAACAACTTCTCTGTCACCCCCTGGAGGCCTATAGACCCCAGGAAGGCACAGAGAACAAGGATCTAGACAGTTGGTTGTTTTGTTTTGTTTTTCCTTTCTTTCTTTTCTTGGTTTAAACAAGATGGAAATTTATTTGTCTGCCAAATTTACTTCTATCACCCATTAAACTCAAAGGTTAGGATCTATGCTCTGTCGGTTTGCTCTTATGTTCCGTTTCCAAGATCACTGAAAGGTCCAAGATGGCTGCTCTAATGCTAGCCATCATCAAAGCATTCCGGACTAGCAAGTATGAAAAAAGGAGAGGAGAATAGCATGCTGTATCTCTTTCAGGACACTGCTTCGCAAGTTTCACTGCGTACTTCTGGCATAACCTATCTGCGGCAGAGCCTGAAATAGAAGTCACGTTTCTATCTTCCTAACCAAGCTTTTCTCAACAATCTGTCTACTACTTCTGGTATTTTTCATCAGGGTTATTGTTTTGTTTTTTGTTTTTTTTTTTTTTTAAGGAAATCACTTAGATTTCTGTAGACAGCCATTTTTATGCCACATCTCTCAGACCAGTTTATAGTATCACTAAATGGGGGGTAAAGAGATATGACCTGTACCTCTTCTCAGAATCAAGACTCATTAATCTCCCCTTCATATCTATAGGGATGCTTTATTTTTTCTTAGCTGAGTTTAGAATACCAAGTTAAGTGAGAAGATAAGGGCAATTCGTCAGATCTTAAAACGCATTTTTGTATTCTTTAACATTACTGCTGTAGTAACAATATTTTCACGCTTCAGCTTTTTCATAGCAGTTACTCTCTTGTTCTCTGTCAGAATGTTATCTTTATTTTGAATTAGTAGACATGCAGTGAGTGTCTATTTTGTGATACTTACACTAAAAGGTGCCAGGAGGGCATAAACATGCATACCAACACCTCTGTTCCCACTCCAGTGGCGGGGAAAGACTTGTAACTCTTACAAGCTAAACTGAGACCAACACTATAAGTTTTATTATTCATCAATCTGATCAACAAACATGTATGAAGCTCTACTATGTGGAAGACAAAAGTATTAGAATAAAAGATTGATCAATAACTTAAGTATGTGCAATAAGGAAGTTTAGAAGAGAAATTACAGAGAGGAGAACAAAGTTTCCTTGGACACTATGGCATTTGCACTGAGCCTAATGACTTGGGAAGATAAAGCCCCTTCAGTAGAAGAGTTCATACAAATATAAGGGGATAGGAACAAATTATAGAAGGGGAGCACTTCCCCAGTGGCTTAGCAATAAATAATCCATCTGCAATGCAGGAGAAGCAGGACACTCAGGCTTGATCACTGGGTTAGGAAGATCCCCTGGAGAAGGGAATGGCAACTCACTCTGGTATTCTTGACTGGAAAACCCCATGGACAGAGCAGCCTGGCTGGCTACAGTCCAAAGGGTCACGAAGAGTCGGACATGACTGAAGTGACTTAGCACACACACACCATAGAAGGCCAGTTTGAATGGAAGAAATTTGAAGAAAAGTAGTGGGAAATACGGAGAAGGCAATGGCAACCCACTCCAGTACTCTTGTCTGGAAAATCCCATGGACAGAGGAGCCTGGTAGGCTGCAGTCCACGGGGTCGCTAGGAGTCAGACACAACTGAGCGACTTCACTTTCACTTTTCACTTTCATGCACTAGAGAAGGAAATGGCAACCCACTCCAGTGTTCTTGCCTGGAGAATCCCAGGGATGGGGGGAGCCTGGTGGGCTGCCATCTATGGGATGGCACAGAGTTGGACATGACTGAAGTGACTTCTCAGCAGCAGCAGTGGGAAATAAGGCTAAATAGAGTTAAACTCCTTCTGGAAGACAAGGAGCATATCTGAAAAGACTGATTTATTGAGGGCTCAGTGTATACTTGGAATAATTCTAAAGCCTCACAAATCACAAAAGTATTGCCAGAGAATATATTTGTGCAGGACTTGGTGGTGATGTGGCCAAAAGGACAGGCTATGATGATGGTGATCTTGGGTCAGGGGTGATAGAAGAGGAAGAGGATAATTGATAGAAAAAACAAATTATTAAAAAGGGAATGGAAATCCCACATTTTTACTCCATCACATTTTTGGTGATTAACCCTTTATTCTGCTTAAGGAATCGTCTTCAAAGATGGTGTTAGACACAAGGGAGATGGTGGAATAGATAATGCAGTAGATTTAATAGTCAGTCAGTTAAAGAAGGGGCTTCCCAGGTAGCTTGGACAGTAAAAAGTCCGCCTGCAGTGCAGGAGACCCAGGTTCCATCCCTGGGTTGGGAATATCTTCTGGAAAAGGAAATGGCTACCAACTCCATTATTCTTGCCTGGAGAATTCCATGGACAGAGAAGCCTGGTGAACTGCAGTCCATGGGGTCAGAAAGAGTCAGACATGACTGAGTGACTAACACTTTTCACTTAATTAAAGAAGGCAATGAATCTACTAAGAGTGATCTAATTAAAGACAAATAAAACTGGTAACAAAGAAACAATCTAAGATACATAATTAACCTGTAGAATTTAGTGCCATAGCATAGAATTTATGGATAGTCTTAATTTCAGTAGAATGTAAGACTTAAAAAGTATTTGCCATTTACATGAATAAGCAATGTTATTAGTACCTAATATCCCCAGAAAGAAGTATCACTATCATTTGTTAAATTCATTTAAGATGCTGAAATATGTATTCTATTCCTTGCTCTTATGAAGTTCAATGAATGTGAGATTCTTACATAGCTTTGAGTTAATTACGAGTCACATTTATTCTTTACTATCAGTCAGTCAATCAGTTCAGTTGCTCAGTTGTGTCTGACTCTGTGATCCCGTGAATCGCAGCACGCCAGGCCTCCCTGTCCATCACCATCTCCCGAAGTTCACGCAAACTCACGTCCATCGAGTTGGTGATGCCATCCAGCCATCTCATCCTCTGTTGTCCCCTTTTCCTCCAGCCCCCAATCCCTCTCAGCATCAGAGTTTTTTCTAATGAGTCAACTCTTCACATGAGGTGTCCAAAGTACCGGAGTTTCAGCTTTAGCATCATTTCTTCCAAAGAACACCCAGGGCTGATCTTTAGAATGGACTGGTTGGATCTCCTTGCAGTCCAAGGGACTCTCAAGAGTCTTCTCCAAGATCACAGTTCAAAAGCATCAATTCTTCCGCACTCAGCTTTCTTCACAGTCCAACTCTCACATCCATACATGACCACAGGAAAAACCATAGCCTTGACTAGATGGACCTTTGTTGGCAAAGTAATGTCTCTGCTTTTGAATATGCTATATAGGTTGGTCATAACCTTTCTTCCAAGGAGTAAGCATCTTAATTTCATGGCTGCAGTCACCATCTGCAGTGATTTGGAAGCCCAGAAAAATAAAGTCTGACACTGTTTCCACTGTTTCCCCATCTATTTCCCATGAAGTGATGGGACCAGATGCCATGATCTTCATTTCTGAATGTTGAGCTTTAAGCCAACTTTTTCACTCTCCTCTTTCACTTTCATCAAGAGGCTCTTTAGGTCTTCTTCACTTTCTACCATAAGGGTGGTATCATCCTCATATCTGAGGTTATTGATATTCCTCCCGGCAATCTTGATTCCAGTTTGTGTTTCTTCCAGTCCAGCGTTTCTCATGATGTACTCTGCATAGAAGTTAAATAAGCAGGGTGACAATATACAGCCTTGATGAACTCCTTTTCCTATTTGGAACCAGTCTGTTGTTCCATGTCCAGTTCTAACTGTTGCTTCCTGACCTGCATACAAATTTCTCAAGAGGCAGGTCAGGTGGTCTGGTATTCCCATCTCTTTCAGAATTTTCCACAGTTTATTGTGATCCATAGAGTCAAAGCCTTTGTCATAGTCAATAAAGCAGAAATAGATGTTTTTCTGGAACTCTCTTGCTTTTTCCATGATCCAGTGGATGTTGGCAATTTGATCTCTGATTCCTCGGCCTTTTCTAAATCCATCTGGAACATCTGGAACTTCACAGTTCATGATTGCTGAAGCCTGGCTTGGAGAATTTTGAGCATTACTTTACTAGCTTGTGAGATGAGTGCAATTGTGTGGTAGTTTGAGCATCCTTTGGCATTGCCTTTCTTTGAGATTGGAATGAAAACTGACCTTTTCCAGTCCTGTGGCCACTGCTGAGTTTTCCAAATTTGCTGGCAAATTAAGTGCAGCACTTTCACAGCATCATCTTTCAGGATTTGAAACAGCTCAACTGGAATTCCATCACCTCCCCTAGCTTTGTTTGTAGTAATGCTTTCTAAGGCCCACTTGACTTCACATTCCAGGATGTCTGGCTTTAGGTGAGTGATCACACCATCATGATTATGTTGGTCATGAAGATCTTTTTTGTACAATTCTTCTGTGTATTCTTGCCACCTCTTCGTAATATCTTCTGCTTCTGTTGGGTCCATACCATTTCTGTCCTTTATCGAGCCCATCTTTGCTTGAACTGTTCCCTTGGTGTCTCTAATTTTCTTGAAGAGATCTCTAGTCTTTCCCATCCTGTTGTTTTCCTCTATTTCTTTGCACTGATGGCTGAGGAACGCTTTCTTATCTCTTCTTGCTATTCTTTGGAACTCTGCATTCAGATGCTTATATCTTTCCTTTTCTCCTTTGTTTTTTGCTTCTCTTCTTTTCACAGCTACTTGTAAGGCCTCCCTAGACATCATTGAAATCAGAAGTAGAATTGACATAAAAATTAATCTATGTTTTTGTTGCCAAGATAGTTATTTCTTTTAAATTTCTATTAATATCATTTTCTGTTGGCTTGCAACATTCCCACGATGGCTTCCATTACTGCCCTAGGGTCCTTATTTTTTGAAGCAATACTTGCTCCTCTCTAGCAACTTTTTTTTTCTGCTTACAAAGTTGACTTATTTTTATTTTTTTTGTTGGAGGATGATTGCTTTACACTGTTGTATTGGTTTCTGCCATACAACAATGCGAATCAGTCATAACTATATATACACACACACATATATATCCCTTCCCTCTTGAACCTCCCTCCCATCCCCCATATCCTACCCATCTAGGTCATCACAGAGCACTGAGCTGAGCTCCCTGTGTTATACGGCAGCTTCCCACTAGCTACCTATTTTACACATGATAGTGTATTGTGGAGAAGGCACTGGCAACCCACTCCAGTACTCTTGCCTGGAAAATTCCATGGACAGAGGAGCCTGGTAGGCTGCAATCCATGGGGTCGCTAGGAGTTGGACATGACTGAGCGACTTCACTTTCACTTTTCACTTTCATGCACTGGAGAAGGAAATGGCAACCCACTCCAGTATTCTTGCCTGGGGAATCCCAGGGACTGGGGAGCCTGGTGGGCTGCCATCTATTGGGTCACGCAGAGCTGGACATGACTGAAGTGACTTAGCAGCAGCAGCGGCAGTATATATATGTCAGTTTTACTCTCTCAATTTGTCCCACCCTCTTCTTCTCCTGCTGTGTCTGCAAGTCAGATCTATATTCCTGCCCTGCAAATAAGTTCATCAGTACCTTTTATTTTTTCTAGGTTACATGCATATGCATTAATATATGATGTTTTTCTCTTTCTGGCTTACTTCATTCTGTATGACAGATTCTAGGTTCATCTACCTCAGTTCAATTCATTCATATTCTTTCCTTTTTATGACCAAGTAATATCCCATTGGATATATGTACCACAGTTTCTTTATCCATTCATCTGTAGATAGACATCTAGGTTGCTTCCATGCTCTGGAGACTGTAAATAGTGCTGCAATGAACAGTGCATGTACATGTGTCTTTTTTGAATTGTGATTTTCTCAGGGTATATGCTCGGTAGTAGAATTGCTGGGTCGTGTGGTAGTTTTATTTCTAGTTTTTAAAGGAATCTCCGTACTGTTCTCCATAATGGTTATCAATTTACATTTCCACCAACAAAGCAAGAGGGTTCCCTTTTCTCCACACCCTCTGTAGCATTTATTGTTTGTAGATTTTTTCATGATGGCCATTCTGTCTGGTGTGAGGTAGTATCTCATTCTAGTTTGGGTTGGCATTTCCCTAATAATGAGCAATTTTTTTCACGTGTTTGTTAGCCATCAACATGTCTTCTTTGGAGAAGTGTCTGTTGAGGTCTTCCACTCAGCTTTTGATTGGGTTGTTTTTTCTTTTAAACATTTATTTGACTACATTAGGTCTTAGTTGGAGCACATGAGATCTTCACTGCATCACGTGGCTTTCACATCTTTATTGTGGCTTGCAGACTATCTGGCTGTGGCCCACAGGCCGAGTGGCTCCACTGCGTGTGGGACCTTCGTTCCTCAACCAGGGATCAAACCTGTGTCCCCCTGCATCGCAAGGTGGATTCTCAACCACTGGGCCACCAGAGAAAAGCAAGTTTTCTTTACTCACAGACCTCCTCTTTCTTTTTCTAGCCATCAACAAAATCTCACTTCCCAGATGTACATTCTTCAAAAAACACAAAAATCTTACTCAAGTCTTATGCATATTTATATCTTCTGAATAGTTGTACTTTCATAGTTTTTAGTTTTTTTTTTTTTCCTGAACCCACTTCTTGCATTTATTCATTAGTCGGACAAACTTTTTTGGAAGATCTATTTAACATACTGACAGGAAGTTTGGAATGGCGAAGACAGGGACAGCTTTGGAATCTATCTGATGGGTCAAGGATAGGACCCAGCTATGATAGGTGATGTTACTGAAAGGAGTGTGTGGGTCTGGCTGATCGCTGCTCAAAAGCCACTAAATAGGCCAGGTTGGTGGAAAGGAAGGTTTGCTTTATTTCAAATGCTTGCAACTAGGGGTGGTGGTGGGAGAGGGTGGTGGGTGTCTGTCCAAAGGCTGATTCCTCCCCTTTTCTGCCAACAAGCAGGGGGTGAGGGCATTTATAGACAGAGTGGTGGTGGGGGTGGGGAGCTACATGCAGAAACAGCACAGTCATCTCTAACAGTTATCCTCAAATTGGTCATCAGTGGTCTGACCAGGATCATCTTGATAGTTTTAGGTACAGTTAATCTTCAATTCCCGGAGAAGGCAATAGCACCTCACTCCAGTACTCTTGCCTGGAAAATCCAATGGACGGAGGAGCCTGGTAGGCTGCAGTCCATGGTGTCGCTAAGAGTCAGACACGACTGAGTTACTTCACTTTGACTTTTCACTTTCATGCATCGGAAGAGGAAATGGCAACCCACTCCAGTGTTCTTGCCTGGAGAATCCCAGGGACGGGGGAGCCTGGTGGGCTGCCATCTGTGGGGTAACACAGAGTCGGACACGACTGAAGCAACTTAGCAGCAGCAGCAGCAGCAGCAGCAGCATCAATCTTCAGTTCCAGGTCCATTTGTTCGTATCTCTTTGTGGCCTGTTCTTGGAATTATGGCAGCTCAAGTCCTGGGTATAGTCTGGTCATCATGTAGTTAACTTTTCCACCTGGGGTTTTAGTATCTGTAAGACAGCTCACAAGATATGGCTCAGAATATTATCTATAGCTCTTGAGAATGAGCTAAAGATCCTTGACTATGCTTAATAATTACATTATTATTATTCAGTCTCCTCTATTATTCTTTCTTTTATCATTTCTCACTTCTCTGATTAAACTTATTCTTTGACTAAATTTTTCCACAAACAAAAGCTAGGCAGAGGATGTGGTGGAGGAGGCCATGTCCATAGGGTCTACTTCATTTCAGTAACAACTAAGTGACCTTGGACAAATTGTTTAACCAGCTTGAGCCTTAGTCTTCACTGGTGAAAGGGGGTCAAAATGTTTGTCTCACAAGGTTCTTGTGACAGTTCGAGGCAATATCTCCTAGGATCTGGCATACATGGGCACTCAAGAAGGGGTAGCCATTTGGGCTCTTTTCCTTACTCTGATGAAAATGCATTGGGCTGCTTTAATTTTGCACTACTGTGTCCAAGGAAAAAATTCAAAGCAAAGTATCTTTGAGTTCTTTTTTACTTTTGCTGCTTATTCTTGCTTTCTATATATTTTAATTTCAGAATCTCATTTCATGCCTAACTAGACTCTGACTCTCCCCAGTTCCTCCCAGAGTGCCTGCCTGTTCTCCAGATTGTGGTGAATTTGCATCAGCTGACAAGGAAACATAGAGAACTATCCCTGCTTCTTCAGGGAGTTCACCTTGATGCAGACAACATTCCTTAGTCCTTTCTTCCAGATTTATAGGTGATCATAATGATAGAGAAGCGGAAGCTTTATTTTATGAAATAACTTTGTCTCTGATTTTAGAGAAAGAAATGATTTCTTAAGAAGGCTCTTTCTTCCAGTGTAAAGATTCTAAAAGGCATAAAAGATATTTCTGGATTAGCAGAGAAAATTTTTATCTCTTTGCTTTGTTGTTGGCTACAAAATAGTTCAATACTACTTAGTTACAACATAATATAAAATGCAGCTGCTTGCTCTCTTCTTGCTATCTTATATTTTTAATGTTTGGCTGTTGTTTTAGTTTTGGGTTATTTTTAGAAACCTGTTAAATGGATATTGCATCCTGATTTGAAAGTGGAACAAGAAGTTTCTATATAACACAGGGCGCTCAGCTCAGTGCTCTGCGATGATTTAGAGGAGTGGGAAGCGGGTACTGGGAGGGAAGTTGTAGGAGGAGGAGAAACATGAATACTTACAGCTGATTCATGTTGTTGTCCAGCAGAAACTAACACAACATTGTAAAACAATTTTCCTCCAAACAAAAAGAAAAAATAATCTGTAAAATAAATATTGCACCCTGATTTGAAAATGGAAGAAGAAGAGAGAATCATTCCCAGAACAAAGAAGAGAAACAAAGAGAGAGAGAATAGAAAAAGATGTGAGTTGTCAGGGGGCTCGGAATCACTGGTTTTTACTACATCAGAGTTTTCAAAGCACCAGAAATGTAAAGAGCTTGGCATCCAATGCTTGGAGTAGGGTAATAATCAGTATCTGTTGAGTGACTGATGGGAGTTACTGGTCCTCTCTAGTTCTCTATCTAAGAGATACCTTTCCCCGTTTCCCTTTATTGTAACCTCTTAAGACAAGAGCTTCTAGTCTCCCTGGAGGGTGGACACATACTATCCTACACCTGGCCTTCTTATGAAAGACACACCTGGCTCAGTGCCCACTACCTTAGGGCAGGTTAGCAGCCCACTTGGTGGGAGCACCTTGTCTGCAGACTTAAACATGCTGCTCCACAGTTCTCCCCACAGGGGATTCTAAGTCTAGATTTCTGGAAAACTTGCAAGATGTCTCTTCTCCACTAAAAAGGCAAATCTTATTTTCTAGTCAAGGCTCACAACTACATACAAGCTAAGTCAATTCCCATCTGATCTTTGAGAGTATGTTTCAGTGGGTGCCAGTCTCAGAGGGAGGTAGTGGATGAGATGTGTTTAATGATCTTCTTTACAAGATGTGAACCTTCAGACTTGTTTATCCCATGGTGAGTTCACTGAGATAAGTAGGCCCAAGGGCTAATTTGTATCAGCCAGAACTACAGCAATCCAGGATTTGGACTCAGCAGAGGTGGGAGGTATGGGTTCCTGTCAAACATACTGTTCATTGATCTTTTTTTTTTAAATGCAAAATTTCAATTTCATTAGGTTATTTGTAGAACACAACTTAAACACACACACGGTTTAAAGTATGGTGTAGTTGTAGGAAGTTTGTTGAGATACACAACAGCTCAATGCCCCTGTATTCCATTTCCTCAATGGAAACCATTTTTCAGCTCACATACCTGTTTATTTTGGTATTTACTTCCAAAGGGCTAAAGGACACACTTATCTCACTACTCCTTAAATTTGAAGTTGCAGACATTACTTACCTCCTTATGCTTTACTTCTTGACTTCCCACTTTGGAAAATAAGGACTTGGGTCTCTTTCACATCCCATCATTCACCTCTTGTTCCCCATTCTCCTACTATAGTTATAACACTACTTAGTTCATTCTTTAGGGTTGTATTAGTGTGATTGTGAAAACACTGGCAGCTGAATTCTATAGTAAAGTGTAACTGCCGTTCTTTTTCTGCACTACTTTTTGGTTTTCCATGGAATTAATTATTGTTATTCACTCAAGCCCAAATTTGTGCCTTTAGCACAACTGTTATTTTGTCAGTTTCACTTTCAAAAGATGTCTCCTCTGGAGATGACCAATCTCTCTAGTATGGACCAGCCTCCCCACTTTTGATGCTCCATTGTCATCTTGAGAATCTGTCTTCACTATAATTCTGAGGATTTCCTTCTGTCCCTCTTGTGTTGGATTTTTTCCTTTCTGGACGCTAGGTCTTTGTTCTTTTCATGGAGGACATCCTCTGGTCACTTCTTGCCTAGAACACTCATTCTGGAGAAATCAGACTTTATTTTCCCCAGAGATGAGTCTCTAGTTATAAAGTTCTCTTCAAAGTTTTTTTTTTTTTCCTAATGTTTTAATTCTTATTTCTAATTGGAGGAAAATTGCTTTACAATGTTGTGTTAGTTTCTGCTGAAAAGAATTCTAACTGCAATGTACAGCACAGAATTGAAATGATCACACACATACACATATGCACAATCACATGCCTTCCTATTGTTAAAGTCTAGAAGTCAGGGTCAAATGGAAAGATTGTTGTAAAAATATTAACACACTAATCATCATGGATTATTCCTCTAAGAGATATGCTGAAAATTAAACTAGCAAGCATTTTCCAAGAAAATGAAGATACAATATTCTGAAGGGCAGCATCTTTCATTGGTCCTTCTAATAGTCTCATGGTTTCATTTCTTTTGCTCAAGTCAATAATGCAAATGTTAAGCTCCCTTTCCCTATTACTGCCCCTTAAAAGTAAGCTGATACTTTGAAGCTTTTAAATGAGCATAAATGGTTTTCAGGCATATTCATTTCTGTTTTTTACTAGCCAGGGAAACCCTAAGGGTGGGGAGTCATGCTTTCTTTGTAACTCCTTGCAGCTCCTGTACAGTCCATTATGGGCTGAGAAAGATTTTTGCTATTCACTTGGGAATCCAAGAGTTGATCAGTAGTTGTCTACAGAAATGAACAAGAAATAGGCATTGTTTATAAGCATTGCTTACATGAGAAAACTGGTACAGCTTCTATACTATGTACTTAAAGTACATTTTCAAATCCCATATTGATGTTGAGACTCAGTATTATAAACTAAGGATTCTATGAGATATCTTTTTACAGGGCTATTTTACTTAAAATTAGTAACATTGTCCCTTTGACCTCAATGGTCAAAGAATCAACTAAAATGAGAGTTGAGCTTGAGACCATTCATTCTCTCCTACTCCATGAACTTCAAATTGGGATGAACTTCAAATTGAGATGCCCGATTTACAGATAGCCAATAAAATACAGTTTTCTAAGCTATAAATTGGTGGGCAACTCAGAAAATGCATGTAGGTCATCTTCCATCCCAAACTTGGTGGAGCAAATTGCAATGGATGACTCATTTCTTGTGGATCCAGCATGTTAAATCAATGAGTGTGTTTGCTTGAACCTTGTCTCCTAATGAGCTGACACAGATAGAACATTTCTCATGCATCCAGATGGGATTATTTTGGAGAGTAAACTGATGCACATGCCCACACAAAATTCCTCTGCTATCTCTGGCCAGATTCTGTTAGCTGCTCACTGAGATGATTTACCAGCAATTCTTAATATTACTGGCTCCATACAAGTTCCTCCAAAAGACAAATCATTCTATTTTGCTTTGCTCAATTTAATAATACCATGTGTAATATTTTCTAGATATTGTGAATTTATGTCTGTACCCATGAATGTGGGAGAGGTTTAAGTTTTATTACTGTAGGTGGAATTCATTTAATATGGTTATTTGACTTGGGACTATTTATGTCAATAATTGCTAGCAAAATTATGTCACTAAGTTTATTGCCTTTAGTATGTAAAACTCACAAGGCACCAAGAAAAAGCATACAAAAAAACCAAAAGACAAAAGTACTTTGCTTTGACTATGTAAATTGGAATACCTTCCGGAGGGCAATTTTTCAAGTATATTTTCAAAAGCCCTAAAAAATATACTTTCTGTGCCACCCACAGTTACATCTCCAAGATCATATCCTACAGAATTAATTAATAATGGTTATTAGATCTTATAAGATATTTCATTGCAATGCTATTTATTAAAAACAGATGCAAAAAACTTGACATAAACTCATGTTCAAATAGAGGGAATTGATTCATGCTAGCTCAGATCTTCTAAAAGCCAGAAACCAAGATAAAATAAGTGATACAATAGATTTATTAGGATAAATGCCAGTGAGGGAAGATGAAGAGGGACAGCCAGTGGACCACAATGCAGGTCTTATACTTTTGAAAGAAAAAGGAAAGGAAGAAGGGACTTTCCTGACAGCTCAGTAGGTAAAGAATCTGTCTGCAATATGGTAGACACAGGAGACGTGGGTTTAATCCTTGAGTTGGGAAGATCCCCTGGAGAAGGAAATGACAACCCATTCCAGTATCCTTGCCTAAAAAAATCCCATGGTCAGAGGAGCCTGTTGGGCTACAGTCCGAAGTGTCACAAAGAGTCAGACACAACTGAGCAGGAGCGTGAGACAAGACAAGG
Organism: Tragelaphus eurycerus; assembly: GCA_935064755.1. Taxonomy (NCBI): domain Eukaryota; kingdom Metazoa; phylum Chordata; class Mammalia; order Artiodactyla; family Bovidae; genus Tragelaphus; species Tragelaphus eurycerus. Next base: position 52,291,331 of record CAKXYN010000007.1, read on the forward strand.
GGAGAAAGGGGTCTTAGAAGCTCAGCTGAACAGTTTTGGCAAGGTTGATAGTCCTCAAGCCAAAATTGCCCATCAAAGAAGTTCTGTGTCTCTCAGAAATGCTCTTGGGAAATACAACCTTTGCTCAAACCCAGCGGTAGATTCAAAGAGCAGCAGCTGAAGCCATCAGTCAATTACATTCCATGCAACAGGAGATTTGAGAGGAGCATTTTCAAGGCCTCCATGCATTAAATAAGTTTTGGCACCACCACAAATGAATTTAATCCTTAAAGTGAGATTGATGAATAATTGTTGCAGGGAAACATGCTTGTCACTTATTTTTATAACTTAACATTTCAATTTATAATTAAAATATTAATCTACTTACAATTCTAATTAGTCTAATATTCTTTATCATACACATAAAGTAGTCCCATATCACTATTACATCTTTTACAATTTGGGACAACAAGACAACTGAGGTACAAAACCACACAGAATTGTCACTGGAAAAACAGTTCAGTTACTCACATTTGCTATCATTTTTGCTTTCCTAACCTGTATCGCTAAGCTATAATCACAACAAAGACACAGAAACTTAAACAATTGAAAATAGAGCAAGGGTCAGTCATATGTGAATATTAGATTGAGGAAACTATTCTAGTTAAAGTATAAGACTGTAACTGAGGCTATTGCTTTACAGTATTTACAAATAAAATGTGTTTTATATTCTGGAAAAGAAATGATATAGGTGTGGTGGGTACAATGTTGAATAGAGAAAAACAGTTTGTTGATTGCTTGGCCTATAGGGAAGGTAAGAATTACAGGGTGCCATGGGCTTCCCTGATAGCTCAGTTGGTAAAGAATCCACCTGTAATGCAGGAGACCCCGGTTCAATTCCTGGGTTGGGAAGATCCACTGGAGAAGGGATAGGCTATCCACTCCGTATTCTTGTGCGTCCCTTGTGGCCCAGCTGGTAAAGAATCCACCTGCAATGCAGGAGACCTGGGCTTGATCCCTAGGTTGGGATGATCCCCTGGAGAAGGGAAAGGCTACCCACTCCAGTATTCTGGCCTAGAGAATTCCATGGACTGTAGTCCATGGGGTTACAAAGAGTCGGACACAACTGAGCCACTTTCAAAAAAAATGAGAAATAGCAGTTTACATTACATTGGAGCTTTATCACCCAGACCAAGGCCATATGTTCAGGAGAGATCAGCCCCCCAAGAATGAGGAGATGAGGTGGAGACCAGGAAAGCCATCCACTGAGGTAGGACTTTATATCTGCCCGGTCTGTTCCACATTCCCACACATCCATCTGTGTGAAGCACATCATTCCGTGATGAGTAATCATGGCTGTGATGATGACCTTTGTAAACATGCCAATTTGCAATTAGCTACTTCAGATTGAAAAATGGAATTTTAGAGCCGGAAGCAGCCTTAGACTATTCCCATAATCCTCTATGAACAAGAGTACTGCAGTCAACTAAGTTTAGATATTTCATATTACAACCTCCCCTCCAATTCATGATCATAATTCGTGTATTAAGAGATGTTCCCAATCCTGTCATAAAACTCCATTTAACTTTGTTTAATACAGTACTTCTTAAAGATAAATAAAAGTAAAAATCTCTCTTCACATAATACCTAATAACTCAATGTGTTCATGAACACACTGTAGGAAACCAGAATCTTTATTCTATCTTTTCATTCTTACGTGGGAACTTTGAGGCTAAAGGGGGTCAACTTATCTGTCCAAGGTCACACAAATGGGGACTGGAAGACCCGGTCCTGAGACCAAGGCTGGCTGACTTAGCAGAGATCCTTATCCTGTCCATAGCCCACTCTTCCCACTATTAAAGTTGATATGACCATTTTACCATCTTTTTCAGATAAGGTAGTTAAACCTAAGCAGACCTTTGGGAACTTGAATAAAGACATTCAAAACAGCTACTTCAGAAAGTATTTGAATTATTTTAAAGTATACCAAAGAGCAAGTGGGAAATAAGATTTATCGTCTTTTTCCTTCCTCCTCAGCTACTGTTCTCGGGATGGTTTTACATTACTGGTCAGAAGAGCAAGCTTCCTTGAGGAGCTGCTACTGAGCAGCAATTTATTCGTTGCTTCTGAAATGATTTTGAGTTATGTTTCTTTTATTGGCTCCAATATTGGAAGGCTCCAGAGTGTGCTGCTTTTCGTTTGATGCTTTTATAGTTATTATGGAGGCAACCATTTGGCCAAGTGAAAAGCAGATGAAAAAGCAACCATCTAAATGTGTGCTTTGGGATGATTGCAGATTCTTTATCTCCTATGGGAAACTGAACAGCTGTACCCTCAGGTTGCCCCTTCTCCTGCCTCGAAGTCTGAACTATGTTCCCAGAAGATTTGAGATAGATTGATGTGAGGGTGTGCAGGCTGGAGGTCAAACCATAGGCTAACTGGCTCTTCTAGTTGTTGATGTTTTTGTTAAAGTTTCCAGTGATCTTGATGCCTCATGTTGAGTAAGAGATCCAAGAATGTAGCCAGGTCGCTGGACTGGATCCAACTACACAGATTCTGAAGCTCCGCTGGGCTTGCACCAAGAAACACAGGTGGTCTCACCGAGCCACTTCAATCTCAGTCCAGCCCAAGAAGACCAGCAAATACCTGGGTGTGTTTATTATTCTCTAACAAATATTTTCCCATTTATTTCACTTTTAAAACAACCAAAGACAAAGCTTATTCAGCTGTAAAAATGAATTTATGTCTTGATTCAGTTGACTTTTGTATCTTTCTCGGTAAAAGGGAAAAGAGAAAGTGCTGGGAAATAGCAGTTATTGACACAGGGCATCAGTTACGGAGTCCTGAAAAGAAAGCGTATCCTGACATTTTTTTTGTGGAGGGAGGTAGGGGGTCTCTTGGCTTCTTCGATTATTTCTGGACTGTTCCACAAAGACCCTCCACATGTTTGTTTCCACAGAAATCTCGACAAACACTAGAGACTCCTCAAGCAGAGTGAATTCCCTCAGTGAAATATGTGTCCTCTGCCAAGAATCAAAGGTCATCCCAGTGGAGTGCCGTCTTCGTGCTCAGCCACTACGGAGTGTCTGGAACAGAGTGAGAACAAAAATTACCCTCTTTCGGTGCCCCCTGACTTTTCGGGAAGTATCCCAGCAAAACAGTCACTGGGAATTCAGATAGCACATTTGGAGACTGGGAAAAGGCCAGGCCAAACAGAGGAGAATGTGACTTAGAGACAATAAGGTAAAGGAAATAAATGACTCAAAGAAGAGTTTTAAGCCAATATTTACACCTGTATTGCCATATTTACAGCTTAAACACTATGCCCTGACCAGGCAGGAAGTACACTTTTATGAGTCCCTTAATGAATGTTAAGTCAATAATATCCCAAACAATGGGCCCCAGTGAATTTTCTTACGAAGGCCATAGAGGGAATTATTCAAATGGAGTCAGAGTCATTTGCACTCTGTAATGCACATTTTTTTAGGAGACAGATTTTCAAATTAGCAACTTTTAATATGATCGAAAGCCTTTTCTACATGTTTATTGTTAAAGGGAATCATGTCATAGAAGACAGGTAGAATGCCCAACTAAAAACGTCTATACAGCAGATTTTATTGTCAGCAGAGGCAATGGTCAAAGAATATTTGCCTTCATCATGACCACAATAAAAGAATAATTACACATGCAGAAAAAACTAATTAAATGGCTAATGAGCAAACCAATATGTTCGACTGTAACATCCATGGCAGCCAGGCAACTGAGCATATGGAATAGATTTTATCAATTGGTTGGTGCCATGTAATCAGTAACTGCTTTTTTTTTTGGACCTTGGTGACACCTGACCCATATTGGCTGATTGGCAGGTCCAGATAAATAATCAATAAGACAAAAATACTCTGATTTCATAAAACACAAGCCCAGCAAAAATGCCACTGACCTCTTTGATCTTACTGAGATGCTCAGGAAGCACTTTTGAAATTTTGTTTATTTTTTGGGTGGCCCATTGTTCAGTGTTCTCTGGTTGCATTTACAAGTGTAATAGGAAATGACAGTCCTGCCAGTCTTTCTTAAAATGTTAAAGACAGACCATGTAAAACAAAACTCAGAGACATCCCCCATTTGTGTATATCATGCCGAATAAACTGCATCACAGAGTAGAGCTCATATTTTTGAGAACACTCAGTCTTGAAGATCCTGACTTTCAAAAAAATTCCTTCTGATCAAAAGAAGATAGTATTCTAATTGATGGCTCACATGCGAATTAGTGGAAAATTATCACAGCTACAGACAGTCATATAGAGCATCATGTTCAATTATCTCTCCGGAAAGATGCAAATCTCATTATCACACAATCTACAGAGAAAGTTGTTTGTGTAAGTGCTAGCCCTTTCTCTCTTCTTTTTTTACTTTTCAACTTTTATTGGAACACAGCCCTGCCTACTTTTTGTAATTAATTTATTTTTTGGCTGTGCTGGGTGGGCTTTTGTCTAGTTGTGGCAAGTTGGAGCTGCTCACTAGTTATAGTGCCGGGGCTTCCTTGTTGCAGAGCACGGGCTCTAGGGCATGCAGGCTTCAGCAGTTGCGGGACATGGGCTCAGCAGTTGCAGCTCTCGGGTTTTAGAGCACAGGGTCAATAATTGTGGTGCACGGGCTCAGTTGCCCCTCGGTGGCTTGTGGGATCTTCCTGGATCAGGAACTGAACCCACGTCTCCTGCATTGGTGGGTAGATTCTTTACCAATGAGCCACCAAGGAAGCCCCTAGCTGTTTCTTAAAAGGAGAATAATAGAATTATTCAGGCAAAAAGTGTAGAGTTGTAGAGGTCAAACCACTGGAGATAAATCTAGATGCAGATTCTGGCTGTGGGGAGTACAGAGTTGTGCAGGCTGTAGATGTGTAAATTCACCTCTCTGAAACCTCAATGTACTCATTGGCAGAGCTGACATAGTATCTCACTCCTAGGATTGCAGTAACAATTAAATATTTGTATGTATGAAATTATGTAGCACCTTGCCTGGCAACTTTCATTAATGGAACCTGGATAACTGGTTCTTACTATCAGAGGTTTCTACTGATACAAATGTGTGCACTTATAAAAGCACACATGTAAGAGAAAAATCATCTTAATATGATGGAAATAATTTTGACCTCATGGACTCTCCAAAAGAATCTCAACTCCTGTCTCCCAGGGTTTCCCAGGCCTACTTTGAATGCCACGAGACTAGGCAAAGCATACGAATTCTTTGGCCAGAGAGAAGCTCTAATAGAAGTAGTAAGAAAGAGAATTAAGAAAGGGGAAATTGAGTTGAGTCCTCCTCTGTTGGGTAATTTTACCAAAATCTCCAGGCAAAATGTGTCATGGTGGGAAGATGCCAAATAAGAGACGGTTGCTATGGAAAGACAAATTAAAATATACATTTATGATACATCAGTAGTTCTCAGGAAGATTAAAGGAGTTGACAGATAAGACTAGATATCCTCCACCTGCCTTAGGCTGTAGCCCCTCCTATTTTTGTTTTATCCATCACCTTTAAAAAGTCAGTGCTTCTTTAAAATCGACTTGTTGATATTACTAATTTACTGCTGTACTTGTTATTCTAGACACTGTAGGTACAAGAGGTTGAATGAGACAGAAACTTTGGCTGGAGAAGAATGAGCTGTGAGAGGACTCATATGAACAGTGCTGACAGTGAATGCCTGAGCCCAGGGTTGGGTCCCTGAAGGATAGAGAGGATCAGAGGAACCCAGGCCAGGGCTAGGGAACAGGAATACACAGCAAAGAGAAGCCAAGTTCTCTCCCCGCGTGGGTGTAATAAACCAGGAATGAGGCAGGTGAGATGGACTCATCCTGAAAATCAAGTTTCCATGATCAGTATAAAAGTAAACGTGGATCCAACATTTTTTTTTACCTTTTTATTTATATTTTATTTTATTCAGACACCAATATACATGTATCCATTCTCCCCCAAACTCCCCTCCCATCCAGGCTACCACATAACGTGGAGAAGAATTTTACGTGCTACACTATAGGTCCTTGTTGGTTATCCATTTTAAATGCAGCGATGTGTACATGCCCATCCCAGTTGGTGTAGTAGTAAAGAATCTGCCTCCTAATGCAGGAGGTAGGTTTGATCCCTGAGTCGAGAAGATCCCCTGGAGAAGGACATGGCAACACATTCCAGTATTCTTACCTGGAAAATTCCATGGACAGAGAAGCCTCGTGGGCTACAATCCACAGGTTGCAAAGAGTCCGACACAACTAAGCAACTATGCATGCATGCATGCACGTGTCCAGACTCCCTAACTGTCCAGCATTTTGCCATGGGCATCCATGGTGTTGTGTTTCAAGGGTATAGACCCTTAGTGCCTCCTGATAAGAGCTACAAATGAACTACTTAGACATGTTTATTCGAAGTCAGCAGTCCCAAACATTTTTGGCTCCAGGGACCAGTTTTGTGGGAGAGATTTTTTTCCATGGACTGAGGCAGTGGGCATAGTTTTAGGATGATTCTCATAAGGAGCTCGAAGCCTAGATCCCTCACACGTGCAGCTCAAAGTAGGGTTTGAGCTCCCATGAGAATCTAACGCTGCCTCTGGTCTGACAGGAGGTGAAGCCCAGGCAGTAATGCAAGTGTTGGGGAGCAGCTGGAAACACAGATAAAGCTTCTCTCACTCACCACTCACCTCCTGCTGGGCAGTCTGTTTCCTAACAGGACGTGGACCTCTATTGGTCTGCGGCCTGTGGACTCCTTTTCTAAATGAAGTAAAGGTGATTCCATGGCAGATAATCTGTGAAAATTTCAAAGTCCAAAAGATTATAGGAATATATGCTTGTGAAACACCTACATTTCAGTCTTGAGAAAAAAGTGATTTTTTTTTTTTTTTTCAATCTCAGCTACTTTTAAAAGGTCACAGAATGAAAATCAATGAGAAAAATCTTGGCCTGATATGGAATTCATGGCTTCACAAACTGAATTCAGCACTGTAATTTCTGAAGTTTTGAATAGTTTGTACTCATTATGGTAAATCTAAATGATATTTTAAAAAGAAAACTATTGTTATATTATCATTCTAAGAAAAGAGTAAATGGGCAGCCTGTTAAGTATATGAAGATACACTTGTATATTCCATTTTAATTTAAAACTATAACATAGTATGATTCACAAATTCACTCTTTTAGGGACGTGTGGGCTTCTCTGGGGGCTCAATGGTAAAGAATTAGCCTGCAATGCAGGAGATGAAGGTTCAATCCCTGGATTAGGAAGTGACTTGTCAAAGTTTTTTCACCACAAAATACTAGCATATTATTAAAACATTGTGTTTTTGTATGGATTTTGTTCCTTTGCTGCTGCTAAGTCACTTCAGTTGTGTCCGACTCTGTGTGACCCCATAGACAGCAGCCCACCAGGCTCACCCGTCCCTGGTATTCTCCAGGCAAGAACACTGGAGTGGGTTGCCATTTCCTTCTCCATTGCGTGAAAGTGAAAAGTGAAAATGAAGTCTCTCAGTAGCGACCAGCTCGTGGCGACTCCATGGACTGTAGCCCACCAGGCTCCTCCATCCACGGGATTTTCTAGGCAAGAGTACTGGAGTGGCTTGCCATTGCTTTCTTCAATTTGTTCCTTTACATCCATATAATAGTTACTTCACTCCTGTTGTTTTTTAAACAGTAGTACTTTCTAAACATGTGTTTTGTTTACTTTTGTTCTACAAGATGCTTGTAACTGTTTCCCAAAAAGAGTTTTATTCTCAAAGAAGTTTGGAAAACCATGGGTTCAACAAAGAAGAAATTTCTTTATAACAGTACTTTCATGAGCCTTTGCTATGAGTTCATCAAGAAATTTCAAGAAGGTCATCCAGAAGGAAATGCTTCATAACTTACTTGGTTTGAAATACTTGACTTTATGGTGGATCTGTTAACATCTTTCAGAACTAGTACTCTGCATGAAAGGATTTGAGAAATGCTGTTTTGCACCAAGAGACAGAATGATTGGATTTGTACTTAATATCATTTCACTTATTGGGTTTAAATTTCTGAAGGAACCTCCTTTGGGATTAAGGAAAATCAACATGCAACATAAGTATGGCAGACCTGTCTTTAGCGTTCTGTTGCTTTTCAGGTGAATGTCAGCAAGAGAGCTTAAGTTAGAATAACTAAGGTGGGAAAAGTCATGGCAGAAGATATAGTACCTTCCTTCTACAGGGCTTCTCAGGTGGCTCACTGGTGAAGAATCTGCCTGCCAATGCAGGAGATGCAGGAGACAGGATTCGATTCCTGGGTCAGGAAATCCCCTGAAGAAGGGAATGACAACCCACTCCAGTATTCTTGCCTGGAGAATTTCATGGACAGAGAAGCCTGGCAGGCTACAGTCCGTGGGGTCGCAAAGAGTCGGGCACAGCAGAGCAGGTGCCACCACGTGATGTCCCACTACCAGGATGAAAGAGACAAAATAAGAGTGGGACTTGGAAGAAGAGAATGTCCTTGTAATTCTTTTTATACACATCAATGGCAACGCTCAAGTTGTAATTGTCTGCAAGTCATTTGTCCACGGCCATGTTCACATTTGCTTTCGCACGTGCCACACCTACGGCCAGCTTCTTGTAGGGCGCAAGGGGCAGGAAGGAGGTGTGCAGTCCCTGGAATGGGAAGATGGCTGGTCCCCCACCTTTGCCAGAACTGGAGCTTTCTCATTTTGTTTGAATTATTTCACATGCCCAGAATTCAGACATAACAGGGCTTCCCTGGTAGCTCAGCTGGTAAAGAATCTGCCTGCCATGCAGGAGACCTGGGTTTGATCCCTGGATTGGGAATATCCCCTGGAGGAGGGCATGCCAACCCACTCCAGTAGTCTTCCCTGGAGAATCCCCATGGACAGAGGAACCTGGTGGACTACAGCCCATGAGGTCGTGAAGAGTTTGGACGTGACTGAACGACTAAGCACACAGTTAAACATAAACTCAGAAACACTTTTCAAGGAGGTATATACAGGAGCCTTCGAATGCATTCATTTTCTGTCATTACGCTATCATTGTCCTTTATTGACATAGACTCTCCACAACTGACTATACTCAGTTTATACACATGTCCAAACATTAAATCAGCAATCTATTCAAAGTCGAACTGTTTCTGTTTTAAATGGGTTTAACTAGAAATGAACATAGGTTAAATAAAAAAGGCACTACAGATGGAAGTTGGCGCAGAGGTAATTGGATGAAAGTAGTCAAAAGGTACAAGTTTCCAGTTATAAGCAAGTACTAGGGGTGGCACTAGTGGTAAAGAACCTGCCTGCCAATGCAGGAGACATAAGAGATGCTGGTTTCATCTCTGGGTCGTGGCAACCCACTCCAGTATTCTTGCCTGGAGAATCCCAAGGACAGAGAAATCTGGTAGGCTACAGCCCACAGGGTCACAAAGAGTCAGACACAATTAGAGCAACTTAGCGTGCACACAGGGATGTAATGTGAAAAGGATAAATATAATTAACATTGCAGTACATTATATATATATGTGTGTGTGTGTATAGTGTTGAAAGAGTAAATCTCAAGAGTTCTCATTACAAAGAAAATTTTTTTCTGTTTTTTTAAAATTTTGCTTCTATATGAAATGAGGGATGTTCATTAAACTTCTTGTGTTCATTGTTTCATGATACAAGTCAAATTATTATGCTGTATGTGCTCATGTCCTCAACCACCCCCGACTCTTACGACCCCGTGGACTATAGCCTGCCAGGCTTCTCTGTTCATGGAATTTCCCAGGCAAGAATACTGAAATCAGTTGCCATTTTCTCCTTCAGGGGATTATGGTTTATACATTTTTTTTTTTTTTTTAGCCAAACTGTACCTTGAACATCTTAAATTTAAACAGTGCGTGTGTGTGTGTTCAGTAGCGTCCAGCTCTTTGGGACCCAGTGGATTGTAGCATGCCAGATTCCTCTGACCATGGGGTTCTGCAGGCAAGAATACTGGAGTGGGTTGCCATGCTGTCCTCCAGGGGATCTATTCTATTCCTGACCCAGGGATAGAACCCATGTCGCCTGCATCTCCTGCATTGCGCGTAGATTCTTCATCACTGAGACACCAGGGAAGCCCCCAATTTAAACAGTATTGTGCGTCAATTATATCTCAATAAAACTAGAAGAAAAAGCAAACCCAAACCAACAACAACCACAAATGTACTACAGAAAGTTTATGATTTAACGTCACTGTACATCTTTATAGAATTCCCAGACGTCACACAACACCCAAGCTCTCTGGATTTCCTCCCTGAACACACTTCAACAGCTGTATGAGCCCTTTTGGTCCAAAATATAGGAAATCACTGATTCCAGGCAAAGTCAGGGTGTGGGAGAAGGAGGAGAGACTAAAGTTTGAATCTAATTAACCAGTTCTGAAACTTGTTTGCACAAATGAGTTAATTTCTTCTTTCAACAGTGAGAGCACTTGGTTTTCCGTATTTATATGTCTATGTCCTTGTGTGTACAATGCATGCTTTGTTAAGGCTATGTCTGGCCGGTGCTTTGCATCCCTTTATGAAGGCAGTAATTGTAGCCAGTACGTAATGTACCTGGGGATGAAGAGTTGCTGGAGTCTCCTCTGGACAGCCTTCTAGTTGGCACAGCCGTGGTATTTTCTCCCTCCTCGTCCTTCTAACTCTCCTTGATTTAATGACAGTCTTATGTTTTGTTTCCTCTGATCCAACATGTTTATCTGAGGGCAGTTCTAGAATACATGAAAGTCAGTAGCAGGGTGGTAATTACTGACGCTCTTGTACATATCACCCCTCATGGTAAAAAGATAGATGTGTAATCACACAGTAATATGAAAAACTGACTGAAGGACCAAAGAACTGTGTCATTTTACTCCACCCTCTGTGAGTCAGTGAAATGGATTGAATTATAAACCAGAAACCAGCACTTGAATTTGATGAAACTCATCCTCGGGAGGAAAGTGTCACTACACGTTGGCAGTTTGTAAAATGTGATGAGCTGCCCTAATCCATTGGAACCAACATGTCCTTAATCATAGCAACATTCTTGGTAAATTAAATAGCTATTAATTTTTTTTCCAAAAAAAAAAAAAAGCCTGTCAGGATATGCTTCTGTAAATGAGGCACATACAATCATAGGCATTTCCACTGTGTCAAATATGTAGAAAAATAGAACCCCTTTGGGAATTTGTAAAATGGTGTCAGGCATCAGGGAATTTAAAGGAGTGGACTGAACTTGAGCAAAATCTCTGGAGTGACTTTCCACGTCTGAAGGTCCTGAGTGCTTGCATGGTGATACATGTCATAGGTCGTTGTGTAATAATCGTCTCCCCCTCCCCCCACATCAAGTATCCAGGGAAGGCCTATGCTGCCCCAGGTATCGTGCTGAGGGGCAGCCCAGAGGTGGCAGGGGTCTTATTTATCTATTTTCACTTCTCTTCTCCTTGTTTAACCCTCTCAAGTCAGGAGTAAGACATTTGTGCTCTTTTTATTCCTCTCGCTTGAGGAGGTGCCCTGCCTCAAGGAGATGAGCTCTGGGCCTTGTGCCTTCAAGGTAGCCCCTACAAAGGACTCTTCTCTCATAGATAAAAGGGAGTGTGTCCACTACTATATTTAAAAGAAATAACCAACAAAGACCTACTGCATAGCACAGGGAATGCTTCTCAATATTCTGTAATAACCTAAATGGTAAAAGAATTTGAAAAAGAATAGATACTTGTATATGTATAACTGAATCACCTTGCAGTAACCTGAAACTTACACACTGTTAATCTCTAATACTCTAATATAATTGAGTATATAATCTCTAATATAATTAGAGATTAGTTAATGTCTAATACTCTAACAAAAGAGCCTTGTTAATGCTCTAAAATAAAATAGTTTTTTAAAGAGGCAGTGGTTTATGTTAGTAGCTTTGCTGAAAAGGAATGTATTCCTAGCATGGTGTTAACTTTTTTCTTCTTATAACCACCAGAGACCTCAAGGGAAATCCTCTAGAATTATGTTGGAGTACATTGACAATTCTTTTGCAAGGTTACTCAATGACCTGATGATTAGAACAGATAGAGATTGCAATATGAAGTCACCTAAGACAGACAAAATAATTCAATAATGCGGAGAAATTTTATGGCATGTCTTATAGACAAACCACGGCAAGATTCATCTTACAGTAAGGCTTTATCTTTGATACATCTGTTATAACCTTGGTAATGACATGTCTGAATCAAACAGGATATGGCAAAGTGGGAAGCCAGTGCTATATCAGGGGGCTTATTATCAGCAGGTCTCACCTAATGGCATGTCATCAAGATGCTGCTGAAAATTGTAAATTTTAAGCTTGAAATACCTGATGGTTGCTGTTCTGTTCATAACATTTGAAGTGACAACGCAAAAGAATAGTGAAAGGCATAGCTATTGTATATGTAGACTGTGCTCTGCATAGGGCACCCGTCAGGAAGGTAGTGTGGGGTGAGGGGAACCTATCTAGCACCATGGTCATGGGTCCTGTACCTTGACGTGAGGCTATGTCTGCTCAGAAAGGTGCCTTTTTATAGCTGCATAAAGGTGCTATGTGGGGGTGACTCTGACATTAGAATAACTGTCTTCCCAAGGCAGATTTCTGAAAGTTCTTTTAGGTCAGTGGTAAAGGAGGCAGGCCTGAAATGGCTAAGATTCGAAAAGGGCTGTCCTGCTGCTATTTGGAGGGACTCATGTCAGGGTTGATATTTTTTCCCCAAGCAAGCTAGGCACACTTCAGCAATTCCAAGTCACTACGTAACTCTGGGGGGGCTGTAGAGGTTGGTTGCTCCACCCACTGCCCTTTCTTGGAAAAATGTCAAGAACCTAGATTTCCCCTGAGCAAGGATAATTACTGAGCAGAGTCCAGCCCTGCTGAGAACCTGCAGAGTAAATTTCCCCTGAAGGCCACGTCTCCTGCATCCTGCTACCCGTATCAAGGTTGTAGTTTGAGAGTCTAGTCCAATAGGATTGCAAAAATATAGAGCCCAGACTTAGAACCACTCTCTACATGGTGTAAACATAGCAGCTTGGAAGAAATTCTAGGCTTCCAATGTTCATACACCACTTCCATGCAATTACATTGACTCTCATTGACTTTGTGAAATGTTCATTATCTTAATGCAATGCTTGTGTGTGTGTGTAATATGAGACTGTAAAAGTTCAAGAATTACAACATTGCTCTCTGTTCTACATTTCCTAGCATGCGCGTGCGTGCACACACACACACACCCCACAATTGGTACCAGTAAAATTAAATGAGAGAAGCTATCAGGAAGTAGATAAAGAGACATAAAATAGAGACTTTTTTTCTGGAGCGAATGAGGCCAGGCAAATGGATTTTAAAATTCTGTTTCTATGACTGCACTACATTTATAAGCTGAAGGCATCAATAGTTGACATTGCTCACGGAATACCAAGGGAAAATTCTGAAAAGGAAGTATCTATTCACTTATTACCCAAATGTAAATTATATGTGCTCTTGAAGTATGCCCTTTATTTAATTTTAATGCATTTTAAATTTTAATATGGATTTCTCTATGTGAATCACCCTCTTTGTTTTCAACACCATTAGCACACAAAAATTGAGGAAGGGTTTCTATTTTCTGGCAATTCAAAGTATTTTATGAGGTGTAACACATAATATTGCATCTTCCACAGAAGAGGAGCTCAATGTTTGTTGAAGCAATTTCAATGTGATGTGTTAGCTATGATCTACCATGAATAGGTAATAGCTTTCTCTATTTCCAGTTTAAAAGGATTCTTCTATTGCCATTGACATTAAAAAAACAAAACCCTTGGTTCTCAGTAAAACCCAAGGCATAGCTGTAGAATATGTTGGCATCTCTCTCAAAGACTTATGCAATCAGAGTGATTCAGAGTCAATTCTTCTGCGCCAAACTATTTTCTTATCCTATAAAGATACTCTATAAGATATGAATTTTTTTCCATTTGAATGAATTCAGTAGTTGAAGAAACTGTATTTGATTTAAGTTAGAGGGCTAGATGGAGTAGAAGCAAATACTAGCTTTAAAAAACAGACAAAAAAGATTTGGCTCTTTTTTTTAATTAATTAATTTATTTTTGGCTGCACTGGGTCTTCTTTGCTGCACATAGAGTTTCTCTAGTTGTGGTGGGTAGGGGCTACTCTTGTTTGCAGTGCACAGGATTCTCATTGCACTGGCTTCTCTTGTGGAACACAGGCTCTGGAGCATGGGCTCAGTACTTGTGGTACATGGGCATAGCTGCCCTGAGGTGTATGGGATCTTTCCAGATCAAGGATCAAATCCATGTCCCCCACTTTGGCAAGTGGATCCTTAATCACTAGACCACCAGGAAAGTCCTTGACTCGTGTTTTGATATATACTTTTACATTTGTAAAGGAGAAAAGTATACAAATAATGGTGATGTAAGTTAGAATGTGAAAAATGTCAGACAAGAGGCCCCCCAAATTGGGCCAGAAGTTCAGAAGGCAAGGATGAGGCAGGATGGGAGCCTTCATGGAGGAGGGGTGGGGAATACAGCATGAACTAAGGCAGAGTGATAGGATGGCTCATGGCCACTAAGTGTGGTCTTATTTGATTAGAGTTAAAGACACATACAAAGGAGAAGGTAGAAGGTTGGAATCAGGGTGAAAAAGGTTTGAATACTTGGTGTAGGCAGTGGGGTTCTATTAAGCATTGAAGAATCAGATACAGGATGGGGAGAGGGGTTGCTGGTTTTCTATCCCTACATGAGGCCATTGCGTGTACAACTGGGAGACGATGCTAACGTTCAGGTATGAGCTGCATAAGTTGGCTCCAACATACCAGCAGTTAAACATTAGTTGAATCTATGAAAAAAAACCAGGAAATTGAAAAGGGAAGGTATAGAAAAGTATAGAGAGGTATAGAAAAGGAAAACAGACAAAAAGGCCAAGAAAGAACCTATGGATTACCTGCATTTAAGCTCAATGAAGGTGATGTGGAGCCAGATGAAGCTGCTACTGCCAAGTCGCTTCAGTCATGTCTGACTCTGTGTGACCCCATAGACGGCAGCCCACCAGGCTCCCCCGTCCCTGAGATTCTCCAGGCAAGAACACTGGAGTGGGTTGCCATTTCCTTTTCCAATACATGAAAGTGAAAAGGGAAAGGAAGTCGCTCGGTCCCATTGACTACAGCCTACCTGGCCCCTCCGTCCATGGGATTTTCCAGGCAAGAGTACTGGAGTGGGGTGCCATTGCCTTCTCTGCCAGATGAAGCAAGAGGAGATAAAAATTGGGAATACAGGAGACCCAGGTAAGCAAGTGTCCTAGAAGTCAAAGGAGGAGAAAGAATAACAAGACTGGGAAATTACTGCTGAGTTTGACAATTAGGAGAAATCTGGGGGTTTTAAGCAAACAGCTTTAGGGAACTGGTAGTTTGCCTGGAAAATCCCATGGACGGAGGAGCCTGGTGGGCCGCAGTCCATGGGGTCCCTAAGAGTTGGACAAGACTCAGCAACTTCACTTTCACTTTTCACTTTCATGCATTGGAGAAGGAAATGGCAATCCACTCCAGTGTTCTTGCCTGGAGAATCCCAGCGACGGGGGAGCCTCATGGGCTGCTGTCTATGGGGTCTCACAGAGTCGGACACGACTGAAGCAACTTAGCAGCAGCAGCAGCAGTCAGTATATCAGGGATTAAGAACTGAGTCAGGGGTCTATGGATTTATATTTATTAGCAAATGTCATTGTGTCACGTTTAAGTGACTCCACTATTTAAAGGAAAAACTGTATAGGAAATTATAATCAACATACCAATTAGTCCAAAAAAGTAAGGTTAAAAATTTCACAACCAAGATTTTGGCAAACTCTCCAAGACTCAGCTGGTTTGAGATGCTTCAATTACTTTTACATTCTCCTCCATTTCTCAAATTTGTCCCATTCAAAGAAAGCCTCCTGAAGATTTATTCATGAGCAATTAGGCATGATATGTGAGGATTTTTTTTTTTTTTTTTTGTCTAATCCTACATTGAAAAGAATTTTCAAGATGACTAAATCCGGTAAGTCTGTTTAACTCTTACAAGACCCTTAGGTACTGCCTATCTTTAACCTCCTTGCTTTTCTGTTACCTGAGTCTTTCCCTGCTTATCTGTCTCTTTAAAAGCTAAGAGCACAGGAACCTCAACCTTCAACAAGAGTTTTCCAAATGCTTTGGTCCACAGAGTTGTTCAAATACATCAAGACCTTCTCAGGCCCTTTACCTAGACAGACCACAGGCTGATTTTTACAAGCTAAGACACTTTGGAGGCTTCCCTGGTAGCTCAGTGGTAAAGAATCTGCCTGCAATGCAGAAGACATGATTTCGATCCCTGGGTCAGGAAGATCCCCTGAAGAAGGAAATGGCAACCCACTCCAATATTCTTCCCTGAAAAATCTCATGGAGAGAGGAGCCTGGCAGACTATAGTCCATGGGGTCACAAAAGAGTCACTCATGACTTAGCCACAAAATACACACGAGACACTTTAGAGAGTGAAAGAATGGGTCTTCCTTGGTAGCTCAGCTGGTGAAGAATCTGCCTGCAATGCAGGAGACCCTGGTTCAAGTCATGGGTCATCAAGATCCCCTGGAGAAGGGATAGGCTAACCACTCCAGTATTCTTGGGCTTCCCTGGTGACTCAGCTTTCAAAGAATTCGCCAGCAATGCCCAAGACTTGGGTTCGATCCCTGGGTTGGAAAGATCCCCTGGAGAAGGGAAAGGCTACCCACTCCAGTATTCTGGCCTGGAGAATTTCAGGGACTGTATAGTCCATTGGGTCGCAAAGAGTAGGGCACAATTGAGCGACTTTCACCATTAGTAATTACACTAAGAAAGTACACTTATTTCATCTTTATCCCATGAGAAGGTTTGCCAGATAAAATATAGGACATCTAGCTGAAATTGAATTTTTTATAGGTAATTTTCATTGAACAACATCTTCAAGAATAGTTTCTGTGCTTATGTGCTTAATTGCTCAGTCATGTCTGACTCTTTGCAATCCCATGGACTCTCCAGGCAAGAAGACTGGAGTGGGTTGCCATGCCCTCCTCCAGGGGATCTTCCCAACCCAGGGATTGAACCCAGGTCTCCCGAATTGCAGGAAGATTCTTTTCTGTCTGAGCCACACGAGGGAAGACCTTTCAAGAATATATTCTATTTAAAATAAGCAAAATAAAGCATGAAATATATGTAATAGATTGAATATATGTTTTTAAATAAAAAGCACAAAGTTGAACATAAATATTCTGTACCCAAATGATGAATGACAATTTATTTACTAAATAGGCTGGAAAGTGATGACCTCTGCACAGGGAACTTTGTTCTGTCTTTCCAAAAGTAAATAACATGCTAAAATGACTGGTTACTTTCTAATCATGGATGGAAAAAATCTTCTGCTCAAGGTTATCTGTCAAATATAACAGATACTTGGAGTCTAGACAACAGTTTTTAGTTATATAAATTTGAATTTTATATAGAGTAGGGATAATTTTTTTAGTATAAGTATGCCACATGGGATGGAATTCCATGAATAATGGGGACATATGGGCTTCCCAGGGGCTTATTGTATAGCTCAGTCGGTAGAGCATCTGCCTGTAATACGGGAGACACCTGACTTGAGATCCTGGGTTGGGAAGTTCCTCTGGAGAAGGAAATGGCAACCACTCCAGTATTCTTGCCTGGAGAATCCCATGGACAGAGGAGCATGGCAGGCTACAGTTCATGGGTTCGCAAGAGTCAGACATGACTTAGCGCTACCTTTCTTTCTTTCTATGGACTTCCCTGGTGGCTCAGTGGTAAAGAACATGCCTGCCAGAGCAAGAGACATAGGTGTGATACCTGGGTCAGGAAGATCCCCTGGAGTGGGAAATGGCAACCCACTCCAGTATTCTTGCCTGCAAGATTTCATGGAGGAGGAAGAGCCTGGTGGGTACAGTTAACAGGGACACAGTCAGTCACGAATAGGCAACTAAGCACACATGATACGAAAATTGGGTGTCTGTGTGTTGATTGGCAACCTACACACTGAAGCGACTTGGCAGTAGCAGTAGCACTCGTGAACTCTTTACCCATTTACACAGGCAACACACCATCTCTGCACAGAGCAGAACAATTTTTCTGACCCCAAACTGGCTGCCTAATTTGCAGGGCTTGGTGTAACATGTAAACGTGGGTCTCTTTGCTCAAAAATTATTACACATTTTAAGATGGTGAGAGCAGAGATCTCTTAAATCAGTCACAGGGCTCTGCTAGGCATGGATTCTGGACACAGATCACAGGCCCAGGAAGCTGGCCCTATTCTTACCATTTGGTGTGGTGTTTTTTGCTGTAATGAAATCTGGAAGTATTTTCTCTTAAAATTTTTTTTTATTGAATAGAAGATTCTTTGAATTCAATAGTACTTTATAATCCTCAAAAGTTTCACACACATGATTTCATGCAATCCCATAATAAACCTTTCTTTTTCCCTATACTTCTCTATTGCCCCTTCCTCCTTCCCTCTCCTCTGGTAACCACTAGTATTTTCCCTGTATCTGTGAGTCTGCTTCTTTCCTGCTGTATTCACTTGTTGGATGTACATATAATTGATATCCACATATAAACAATATCATACAGCATTTGTTCTTTCTATCTGACTTATTTCACATAACACAATGCCCTCCAAGTCCATCTATATTGCCGCAAATGGCAGAACTTCATTCTTCATGCCTGCCACATCTTTATCCATTCGACTGTTGATAGACATGTCGGTTAAAGAATTAATCCTCTTTTTGTTGTTCAGTTGCTCAGTCATGTCTGACCACTTGCAACCACATGGAGTGTGGCACACTAAGCTTTTCCGTCCTTCACCATCTTCCAGAGCTTGCTCAGACTCATGACCTTTGAGTCGGTGATGCCATCCAACCATCTTGTCCTCTGTCATCCCCTTCTCCTCCTGCTTTTAGTCTTTCCCAGCATCAAGGTCTTTTCCAATGAGATGACACTTCACAGCAATGGCCAAAGTACTGGAGATTCAGCTTCAGTATCAGTCCTTCCAGTGACTATTCAGGACTGATTTCCTTTAGGATTGACTGGTTGGACCTTCTTGCAGTTCAAGGGTCTCTAAATAGTCTTTTCCAACACTACAGTTCAAAAGCATCAATTCTTCAGCATTCAGCCTACTTAATGGTCCAACTCTCACATCCATACATGACTACAGGAAAACCGTAGCTTTGACTATATGGACTTTTACCAGCAAAGCAATGTCTCTGCTTTTTAACATGCTGTCTAGGTTGGTCATAGCTTTTCTTTCAAGGAGCAAGGATCTTTTAATTTCATGGCTGCAGTCACCATCTACAGTGATTTTAGAGCCCAAGAAAATAAAGTCTATCATTGTTTCCACTGTTTCTCCATCTAGTTGCTATGAAGTGATTTGGACTGGATGACATGATCTTGGTTTTTTGAATGTTGAGTTTTAAGCCAGCTTTTCACTCTCCTCTTTCACTTGCATCAAGAGGCTCTTTAGTTCTTTGCTTTCTGCCATATGAGTGGTGTCATCTGCATATCTGAGGTTATTCATATTTCTCCTGGCAATCTTGATTTAGCCTGTACTTCATCCAGCCCGGCATTTCATGTCATGTACTTTGCATATAAGTTAAATAAGCAGAGTGACTATGTATGGCCTTGACATATTCCTTTCCCAATTTGGAACCAGTCTGTTGTTCCATGTCCATTCTAACTGTTGCTTCTTGACAAGAATATGGGTTTCTCAAGAAGCAGGTAAGATTTTCTGGTATTCCCATCTCTTTGAGAATTTTCCATAGTTTGGTGTGGTCCATACAGTCAAAGGCATTAGCATAGTTAATGAAGCAGAAGTAGATATTTTTCTGGAATTCTCTTGCTTTTTCTATGATCCAATGGATACTGACAATTTGGTCTCTTGTTCCTCTGCCTTTTCTAAATTCAGCTTGAACATCTGGAAGTTCTCAGTTCATGTGCTATTGAAGCCTAGCTTGTAGAATTTTGAGCATTACTTTGCTAGTATGTGAAAGGAGTGCAGTTGTGCTGTAGTTTGAACATTCTTTGGTGTGTTTTTATTTGGGATTGGAATGAAAACTGACCTTTTCCAGTCCTGTGGCCACTACTGAGTTTTCCAAATTTGCTAACGTATTAAGTGCAGAACTTTCACAGCATCATCTTTTAGGATTTTAAATAGCTCAGCTGGAATTCCATCACTTTCACTACCTATGTTCATTGTGATGCTTCCTAATGCCCATTTGACTTTGTACTCCAAGATGTCTGGCTCTAGGTGAGTGATCACACCATCATGGTTATCTGGGTCATTGAGGTCTTTTTTGTATAGTTCTTCCATGTATTCTTGCCATCTCTTGTTAATATCTTCTGCTTCTGTTAGGTCCATGCTGTTTCTGTCCTTTTTTGTGCCCATCTTTGCATGAAATGTTCCCTTGGTATCTCTAATTTTCTTGAAGAGATCTCTAGTCTTTTTTATTTATTGTTTTCCTTTATTTCTTTGCATTGATCACTGAGGAAGACTTTCTTATCTCTCCTTGCTATTCTTTGGAACTTTGCATTCAGATAGATATATCTTTTCTTTTCTCATTTGCCTTTCATTTCTCTTCTTTTCTCAGCTATTTGTACAGTCTCTTCTGACAACCATTTTGCCTTTTTGCATTTATTTTCCTTGGGGATGGTTTTGATCACCACCTCCTGCACAATGTTACGAACCTCCGTCCATAGTTCTTCAGGCACTCTGTCTATCAAATCTAATCCCTGAATCTATTTGTCACTTTCACTGTATAATTGTAAGGGATTTGATTTAGGTCATACCTGAATGGTCTAGTGGCTCTCCCTAATTTCTTCAATTTAAGCCTGAATTTTGCAAAATGAGTTCATGATCGGAGCCACAGTCAGCTCCTGATCTTGTTTTTGCTGATGGTATAGAGCTCCTCCATTTTCGACCATAAAGAATATAATCAATCTTATTTTGGTATTGACCATCTGGTAACGTACATGCATAGAGTCGTCTCTTGTATTGTTGGAAGAGAGTGCTTGCTATGACCAGTGTGTTTTCTTGGCAACACTCTGTTAGCCTTTGCCCTGCTTCATTTTGTACTCCAAGACCAAGCTTACCTGTTACTCCAGGTATCTCTTGACTTCCTACTTTTGCATTCTAATCCCCTATGATGGAAAGGACTTTTTTTTTTTTTTTTTTTTGGTAGTAGTTCTAGAAGGTCTTATAGGTCTTCATAGAACTATTCAACTTCTCTTTCTTTGGCATTAGTGGTTGGGGCATAGACTTGGATTACTGTAATAATGAATGGTTTGCCTTGGAAACAAACAAAGATCATTCTGTCATTTTTGAGATTGCCCCCAAGTACTGCATTTTGGACTCTTTTGTTGCCTATGATGGCTACTCCTTTTCTTCTAAGGGACTCTTGCCCACAGTAGTAGGTATAATGGTCATCTGAATTAAATTCACCCATTCTAGTCCATTTTAGTTCACTGATTCCTAAAATGTTGATATTCACTCTTGCCATCTCCTGTGTTTGACCACTTCCAATTTACCTTGATGCATGTACCTAACATTCCAGGTTCCATTTGAGTACTGAGATCAAATGTCAAAGATGTAGCATAACACTATGAATATTATACAATCAGATCAGATCAGTTGCTCAGTCGTGTCCGACTCTTTGCGACCCCATGAACCGCAGCACGCCAGGCCTCCCTGTCCATCACCAGCTCCCGGAGGTCACCCAGACTCACACCCATCAAGTCAGTGATGCCATCCAGCCATCTCATCCTCTGTCGTCCCCTTCTCCTCCTGCCCTCAATCCCTCCCAGCATCAGAGTCTTCTCCAATGAGTCAACTCTTCGCATGAGGTGGCCAAAATACTGGAGTTTCAGCTTTAGCATCATTCCTTCCAAAGAAATCCCAGGGCTCATCTCCTTCAGAATGGACTGGTTGGATCTCCTTGCAGTCCAAGGGACTCTCAAGAGTCTTCTCCAACACCACAGTTCCAAAGCATCAATTCTTCGGCGCTCAGCCTTCTTCACAGTCCAGCTCTCACATCCATACATGACCACAGGAAAGACCATAGCCTTGACTAGGCGAACCTTTGTTGGTAAAGTAATGTCTCTGCTTTTCAATATGCTATCTAGGTTGGTCATAACTTTCCTTCCAAGGAGTAAGCGTCTTTTAATTTCATGGCTGCAGTCACCATCTGCAGTGATTTTGGAGCCCAGAAAAACAAAGTCTGACACTGTTTCCACTGTTTCCCCATCTATTTCCCATGTAGTGATGGGACCAGATGCCATGATCTTCGTTTTCTGAATGTTGAGCTTTAAGCCAACCTTTTCACTCTCCACTTTCACTTTCATCAAGAGGCTTTTCAGCCCCTCTTCACTTTCTGCCATAAGAGTGGTGTCATCTGCATATCTGAGGTTATTGATATTTCTCTCGGCAATCTTGATTCCAACTTGTGTTTCTTCCAGTCCAGCATTTCTTATGATGTACTCTGCATATAAGTTAAATAAACATGGTGACAATATGCAATACGCATGTATATATATATTGTAATAAATGTTATATGCATATATATGTGTTATAGGTGCTCTTGGCTTTTGCAGTTGGTGCATATATGATCCTATTTGAAGTAAATGCCTGCACGTGATACTCTGTGCTGTCCTACTGATAATAGATAGAGCCTGACTTCTCCTGCCTCCCTTAATTCTCTCTTGGAAGTTCTTAGGAGTTCTGTGTGTAAGTCAGGTGTCCTCTGCATCACCTTGTTGGTGTTATACAAGTTTTTGCCCTCAAAGTCCCATGAGATAGGTGTGGGACCCTCCAATGCCAGAGGTTGTCACCCTACATCCTTCTCACTCTCACCTTGGTCTTTAGTATATGATGTTACTGCTGCCTGTCTCCTCTGGAACTGGTGATTCTCACTCTTGGCATGATGGGGTCTTTCCTGGCAGTCTCTCACTGCAGAGTGGCTTGAGTCCCAGAGACACAGTCCTTTCATCCCCATTACCCAGGAGCTCCAGGGATGTGGGTGTTGGGTCATTGGTGGCTGCACACAAACCTAGACTCTCTGGCATCAGGTATGGGAGTCAACAATGTTCTGTTTACTTCCAAGCTCTGAGTTTTTTCTCCCTGGAGAGGAAAGGGACAGTTTCACATACCTCAGTCTAAGATTGAACCCAAATATGATCAGAATTCAAGATCTTTCCCAGGGGATCTGGGACAGCAGGCAAGTTCAAGTACATTGGGTTTCTGCTTCTGTGATCCTGAATAATCTGTGACAGTTTTGAGGCCTATCTGCCCAGTGCATGCAAGGGCCAGCTAAGAGAAATGATGCTTATTTTTCTAATTCTGCAGAGGC
This sequence comes from Tragelaphus eurycerus, assembly GCA_935064755.1. Lineage (NCBI taxonomy): Eukaryota > Metazoa > Chordata > Mammalia > Artiodactyla > Bovidae > Tragelaphus > Tragelaphus eurycerus. The sequence continues at coordinate 52,314,693 of CAKXYN010000007.1, forward strand.
AGTGAAAGGAATGACTTGGTATTGGAGGAGGACAAGTGAATATCTGTGTCAAATGTTAAACTTCTGGAAACTTATTTTTTGAATCATCTGGGTGGAACCAAGTAGATAAGGGTCTCATTCTCCAATCCAACCACATCACAGATTTACTCAAGAATCAACTCCAACAAAGGCATTTTGTTCTCTGAAAAATGGTTTATAAGTTCTTTCCGTTCAGTTCAGTCGCTCAGTCACGTCCAACTCTTTGCAACCCCATGAACCGCAGCAGGCCAAGCTTCCCTGTCTATCTCCAACTCCCAGAGTTCACCCAAACCCATGTCCATCAAGTCGGTGATGCAATCCCGCCATCTCATCCTATGTCATCCCCTTCTCCTCCTGCCCTCAGTCTTTCCCAGCATCAGGGTCTTTTCAAGTGAGTCAGCTCTTTGCATGAGGTGGCCAAAGCATTGGAGTTTCAGCTTCAGCATCAGTCCTTCCAATGAATATTCAGGACTGATTTCCTTTAGGACAGACTGGTTGGATCTCCTTGCAGTCCAAGGGACTCTTAAGAGTCTTCTCCAACATCACAGTTCAAAAGCATCAATTCTTCGGTGCTCAGCCTTCTTCACAGTCCAACTCTCACATCCATACATGACCACTGGAAAAATGATAGCCTTGACTAGACGGACCTTTGTTGGCAAAGTAATGTCTCTGCTTTTCAATATGCTGTCTAGGTTAGTCATAACTTTCCTTCCAAGGAGTAAGCATCGTTTAATTTCATGCCTGCAATCACCATCTCCAATGATTTTGGAGCCCAGAAAAATAAAGTCAGCCACTGTTTCCACTATTTCCCCATCTACTTGCCATGAAGTGATGGGACCGGATGCCATGCTCCTAGTTTTCTGAATGTTGAGCTTTAAGCCAACTTTTTCACTCTCCTCTTTCACTTTCATCAAGAGGCTCTTTAGTTCTTTTTCACCTTCTGCCATAAGGGTGGTGTCATCTGCATATCTGAGGTTATTGATAGTTCCACCAGCTATCTTGATTTCAGCCTGTGCATCCTCCAGCCCAGAGTTTCTCATGATGTACTCTGCATATAAGTTAAATAAGCAGGGTGACAATATACAACCTTGACATACTTCTTTCCCTATCTGGAAACAGTCTGTTGTTCCATGTCCAGTTCTAACTGTTGCTTCCTGACCTGCATACAGGTTTCTCAAGAGACAGGTCAGGTGGTCTGGTATTCCTATCTCTTTCAGAATTGTCCACAGTTTATTGTGATCCACACAGTCAAAGACTTTGGCATAGTCAATAAAACAGAAATAGATGTTTATCTGGAACTCTCTTGCTTTTTTGATGATCCTGTGGATGTTGGCAATTTGATCTCTGGTTCTTCTTCCTTTTCTAAAACCAGCTTGGACATCTGGAAGTTCATGGTTGATGTATTGCTGAAGCCTGGCTTGGAGAATTTTGAGCATTACTTTACTAGCATGTGAGATGAGTGTAGTTGCACAATAGTTTGAGCACTCTTTGGCATTGCCTTTCTTTGGGATTGAAATGAAAACTGACCTTTTCCAGTGCTGTGGCCACTGCTGAGTTTTCCAAATTTGCTGGCATACTGAGTGCAGCACTTCACAGCATCATCTTTCAGGATTTGGAATAGCTCCACTGGAATTCCATCACCTCCACTAGCTTTGTTTGTAGTGATGCTTCCTAAGGCCCATTTGACTTCACATTCTAGGATGTCTGGCTCTAGGTCAGTGATCACACCACTGTGATTATCTTGGTCATAAGATCTTTTTTGTACAGTTCTTCTGTGTATTCTTGCCATCTCTTCTTAGTATCTTCTGCTTCTGTTAGGTCCATACAATTTCTGTCCTTTATTGAGCCCATCTCTGCATGAAATGTTCCCTTGGTATTTCTAATTTCTTGAAGAGATCGCTAGTCTTTCCCAGTCTATTGTTTTCCTCTATTTCTTTGCATTGATCGCTGAGGAAGGCTTTCTTATCTCTCCTTGCTATTCTTTGGAATTCTGCATTCAAATAGGTATATCTTTCCTTTTCTCCTTTACTTGTCACTTCCCTTCTTTTCTCAGCTATTTGTAAGGCCTCCTCAGACAACCATTTTGCTTTTTTGCATTTCTTTTTCTTGGAAATGGTCTTGATTCCTGGCTCCTGTACAATGTCACGAACCTCCATCCATAGTTCATCAGGCATTCTATCAGATCTAGTCCTTTAAATGTATTTCTCACTTTCACTGTATAGTCATAAGGGATTTGATTTAGGTCATACCTGAATGGTCTAGTAGTTTTCCCTACTTTCTTCAATTTCAGTCTGAATTTGGCAATAAAGAGTTCATGATCTGAGCCACAGTCAGCTCCCGGTCTTGTTTTTGCTGACTGTATAGAGCTTCTCCATCTTTGGCTGCAAAGAATATAATCAATCTGATATCAGTGTTGACCATCTGGTGATGTCCATGGTGCAGAGTCTTCTCTTGTGTTGTTGGAAGAGGGTATTTGCTATGATCAATGTGTTCTCTTGGCAGAACTCTATAAACTCTTTAAAAGCTATAAACCGATTTTCAGTAGATTGCTTTTTATTGATATAACATATTTTAAAATTAATATTAACATTTTATGGCTAATTGACATTGACTCAAGATGGCACCAAAATGATCCTTTTCTGGCATATATACATATAGTACTAAGTTTTTGTTGTTTTTTGTTTTGTTTTTGGCCTTGCTACATGACATGTGGGATCTCAGTTTCCAGACCAGGGATTAAACCCATGTCCCCTGGAGTGGAAGCATAAAGTTTTACACTGCGCCACCAGGGAAGTTCTAATACTAAGTTTTATGCTGTATATTTTTATATTTTCTTAGGTCTATATATTAATGTCACATATATATGTACTGAGTATGAGTACACATATATGTGTACTAAAATATATGCACACACATACATATATGCACTCCAATACATACATGTATTGGAGAAGGCAATGGCACCCCACTCAGTACTCTTGCCTGGAAAATCCCATGGACGGAGGAGCCTGGCAGGCTGCAGTCCATGGGGTCACTAAGAGTTGGACATGACTGAGTGACTTTACTTTCACTTTTCATTTTCATGCACTGGAGAAGGAAATGGCAACCCACTCCATTGTTCTTGCCTAGAGAATCCCAGGGTTGGGGGAGCCTGGCGGGCTGCCGTTTATGGGGTCTCACAGAGTTGGACACGACTTAAGTGACTTAGCAGCAGCAGCAGCAGCAACACCTATATTAAGCAATGATTTTCATGATATACTAGCGTATAAGATTTTGGTGAGAGAATGGTATCTAAGAAGTGTTGGAACATAGTTGCTTATTTCTAACTGAATAGACCTCAATAGATGATGCCTAAAGACAGCACAATAGATTATTTTTCAAGACTTCATCATGAATTCCTAATGTACCATAAATTGAAGACTATATACATTTGTCTCAGTGGGATGTTTAATTTTGTAAAAGAAAAAAAGGCTTGGCGTGCTCCAGTTTTGAGGCAGCAAGGTATGGTAGAGATAACATTGGTTTGGGAGTTGGGAGTCCAGAGCAATAATCTCCAGCAACTACAAACTGTGTGAACTTGGGCACAGGGCTGATCTCTCTGCATCTCAGTTCAGATATATGTAAACTCAAAGGTTATAAAGATTAAAGGACCTAAGGCAGGACCCATGGCCCTAGGAATGAGAACTTGTGCGGTTGCCTGAATAACCAAGCTTTACTCATGTTTGTTTAAAACTGTGTATCTCTTAGAGGTGTTGCTCCTCCCTTCCTTATTGGCTCTCAATTGTCCTGTCCTTGTCATTCCTTCTCAGACCATCCCATACACTATGTGGGGCAGCTCAAGAATACATATGGAGGTCCATATGCCATATGTCTAAATATTTACAAGCTGTAAATCAAGCTAACACTCTGCTAAATTAAATACCTGCTGTCTTCCAGTCTGATAAATCTACATTCCCTATGGCCTAGAAGGCTAGTTTGACTTTGGAATTTTCAGACCCTTTGGGGCAGGTGGTGGGGTGAGGAGAGCTGGCCCTAGTTTTTCGTTCCTGTCAGCTTTCCCCTCCAACCCCTAGCTCTACCCGCACTGTGAGAGTTCTCATTTATATTTGTGTGGACACATCAGCTCACCCCTCAAAGTTTCTTCCACACTCCCCAGTCAGTTCTGGACCACCAAAGGGTGGATATACTCTGCCATCAGGAGAATAGACTAGGTAAAGGGACTACATGGGACCTGGTTGCAGATTTAGGGCTGCCAGGGAAGCAAATTCTGGGATTTCCAGATACCTAGAGTGTGGTGGTTGGACACAACTGAGCGACTTCACTTTCACTTTCATGTGTTGGAGAAGGAAATGGTAACCCACTCGTGTTTTTGCCTGGAGAATCCCAGGGACAGGGGAGCTTGGTGGGCTGCCGTCTATGGGGTCACACAGAGTCAGACACAACTGAAGTGACTTAGCAGTAGCAGCAGTAGAGTGTGGTGCAGATATGGGGGTAGGGGTAGACCAGCCTCCTGGTGGGTATACACTCCAAGTCTCATGGACTTTTCATTCTATAGGAAAGGGAACAGTTAAGCAAGAGCCATGAGAGGGTCCTCAAAAGCACAAAGCCCAGGGCTGAGGTCATCTTCTCCAGATATAAAAGCAGGACTTTCCAGTATTTAGCTAAATATCCAATATCTTAGACACTGTATTTTCCAAAAATGAGCTCAAGGATGTTACTAGCTTTTAATATGGTACTGTATACTGTGAATCTCCAAAATTTCTGACCATGAAACACTCTGTGTGTGTGCGTACATATCTGTATGGGGACACCTCCATGGGACAAGATTCGTCAAAAATAATTTAAATTTCTAATGTCATGTATTGCATATTTCTCTTCCTCCAACTACCACAGGGGATTCTATCTTTACCTGCTTTTATCTTCTTGCTTTATATTCATGCTAGATGATTTATCCACATTGAAGGTTTTAATCAACTATATTCAGATGATTCTAAACTCTCCGTTTTTCGCCTCTCTCCTGAATGTCATTGTTGTCGTATAGTCACTAAGTCATGTTTGACTCTTTGTGAGCCCATGGACTCTAGTCCACCAGGCTCCACTTTCCATGGGATTTCCCAGGCAAAAATGCTGGAGTGGGTTGCCATTTCCTTCTCCAGGGGATCTTCCTGACTCAGGGGTCGAACCCACGTTTCCTGGTTGGCAGGCATATTCTTTACCACTGAACCACCTGAGAAAACTCCTGAGCTTCATGTGTGTGCCTAGTTCAGTCATGTTCAACTTTTTGCGATCCCATGGACTGTAGCCCTCAAGGATCCTGTGTTCATGGGATTTCCCAGGCAAGAATACTGGAGTGGGTTGCCATTCCCTTCAGGGGATCTTCCCAACTCAGGGATTGAACCCAGGTCTCCTGCATTGCAGGTACATTTTTAAAATCTGAGCTACCTGAGTTTCACACTTACTACCTAACATCTCCACCTGGTGATACAAACTCCACATGTTGAAAACACAACTCCTCCTCTGTCTCCAGTCCTGCCTACCCAAGCCTGCTCCTCTAATGACTTCCTTCTCTCTGTAAGTGTTTCATCATCTGACAGTGTTTCACCAACTGCCCTGGCCAGAATCCCAGAGTAATCTTTGATTTTTGTCTCCTTGATCTCACCCCTCTCCCCAACTTATCTCCCTCATTTACTCATTCTGTCTCCTTGGTATTTCTCCAGTCTCTCTGATATATCAATTTTCAAGCCTCTTATCATTTCTTGCCTAAATTCCTATAATTTCCCATTTCTTCAATTTTTATTTTACACTTCAGTGAGAGTATTCCTTTTTAAATGCTAGGCAGTTAAAAAAAGACCAAGGAAGCTTTTTGTATGCTGATATGGAAAAATCTCAAAAGTATATTAGTAAGTAAGAAAAAAGTTAGCTGCAGATCTGAGCATAGATATTAAGTTTAATGTAAGAAAGGAAGAAAATAAAAATATATATTTAATATTTATTTGTGTTTGCAAGCAGCTAATAAAAGCTATCTGGTTGATAAGGGTATTTGGGATGCACATTTCTGGATAGGATGGATATGAGATATTTCATTGTATACCTTGTTGATTGTTTTGATTTTTGAAAATATGAATATACCAAATTAAAATTCAAAAATTATTTTAAATTTTTAAATATATTCAAAACTATATTATGCATTATGGTGTAATTATTATGTGTTAAAATGCATAATAAATAAAAGTGAAAAAATTAAAGAATGGAAAGCTAAAATATGTTTGTCTGATCATGCCATGTCTTTGCTTAAAATGGTTCTTGGGTCCACTATTACCTTTAGAACCAAGTGAAAACCATTTAGAATGGCATAGAATTCCCTTTAGGATATGGATTTTGTCCACTTCCACAGCCACATCTCTCTCCATACCCTAATTCAGCCCACTCTCTGGTCATATTGAATGATATGACCATTCCTGTCACGTCTCAGTCTCTCATGTCTGCGTGTTTCCACTGTTTGGAATCCCATCCAACCAAACCCAACCTGCCTGTTCATCCCAAGGCAATCTTCAGGACTTGGCTCAAATACCTCTCTCCAAATAACTCCACTGGTAAAGAATCTGCGGGCAATGCAGGAGACCCTGGTTCCATTCCTGGGTCAGGAAGTTCCCCTGGAGGAAGACATGGCAACCCATTCCAGTATTCTTGCCTGGAGAATCCCTATGGACAGAGGAGCCTGGCAGGCTACAGTCCTTGGAGTCACAAAGAATCAGACACGACTGAGTAACTAAGCACAAACTGAATCAAGTGACCCATTTTCCACCTATTTTGTCACTCTATACCTTTCTTATTGTACTCACCTTTTTGGACTGTATATTGACTTATATGACTTTTAACCTAGCCATGCATGCATTAAAGGTGAAGACTATTTTGTATTCATCTCTGTATCTAAATGTAGGGCCTGGCTTAGCACTTATGAAATTAATCTCTATGTGGAAAATGAGTGAGAAGTAAATGAGTGAGTGAATGAATGAATGGGGAAGCGTATTTACAATGCATTTCTCTCTCCTGTAAGACTGTGTTGTGGACCAAATTAAGCACTGGTGAGAAAGCTATTGTTCTGCCCCTGATTATTCAGTGAACCTGGCTGATGGAGTCTTGATTTTTGTGCAGTTTCTATGTTTGATTCATGTCAGTGCCAATCTCTCGTACCTAAATCAGAATTATCCTTTGAAAAGTAGTCTTAAGTGTTTTCTGCCCTGACCTTAAAATTTTGCTTTATATTTTCACTTTATTTCAGCTTTCTGAGAAAGGATCAATTTTCATAATGATCTTTCCAAATTTTCCCTGAAGGAAGTTTTGTTGAGGGCGATTATAAAATTCCCATCTCAGTGTTAGGGTTCAGCCCTGGAAGAAAAAGACAGAATAAAGGGGAAAAAAAAGTAATGTGAGGTTTTTTTCCTTCATTAATTTTTTTTCATGAGGTTTTTTCCCTTCATAATACTATGTGTAATGATCAAACACAGTATTTCATTCTCTACATATAGCTGCCAAAAAGAAGAGGGCAGTTCATCTTTCCGGGAATTGAGATTTAAGTATTTCCATAGGTCATAGAACAAATATCCTTCTAAAATTAGAAACTTCTTTTTTAAGTCTTGAGAATGTATTTTAATTACTTTTGGAATGAACTTCCTTGGAAAGACCTTATTTGCTAAAAAAAAAAAGCCCTAATTTGGATTGGCAAAATCTAAAGCAAAAAAGATTGATAACTAATCTTTCAGGTTATCTTCAAAAAACCCTGAATTTACAGGAGTGGCAGATTATCCTGCAACTCTTAGCAGAGTTGAGCCTCCTTACCTGCTTCCCAGGCACCAAATCTTGGTGTGGGGCTGTCTCAAAGGCTCTGTGAAGGTGATTGTTGCTTGGGTTTTGTGAAAAAGCCAATGGGACAAAGCCCACCGTCACTGGCCTCCTTTTATGAGGATCTGCTTTCACTGGATATAATTTTACACTTTGATATATTCCATTTATTTGGGCCCTGGGCCCATCAATATCAAAAGGGCATAAAGATTTTAATATTAAAAAGGATTCTGTTCATGGATTACCTTGAGAAAATTATTCTCTTGGACCCAACTGCCTGAATCCCACTGCTTGCTTATTGCATTTTGTCTTAAGCTTTGCCTACCATTGTTCTTTTGAGATGTGAAGAAATTTGATTGAATCATATTTTCAGGAATGTTTAAAATTAGAGAGCATTCACTCTGAAAGATATGTTAGTAATTAGGATTTCCAACTTGTGACTGAAGCAACAAATTATTAAATAACTGCATAAGCCACTAAATGAATCTTTGTTAGTGTTACGCCTGAGAACGCTGAACTTTCCTGTGTCCATTAATGTTGTGTATAAGCTCAAACACATTTCTCTCTCTCTCCACAGACACATGCACGTACGCCTGTATAGTATATTACATGCAGTAATAGCGTATTTTGTTACGTATTATAAGCCAAGCTGAAAAAAAGCTAACTTTTTAAATGTCAGAGTTCTCAGGAACATGAAACTCATAGTTTTAGCATTTAAACTTCTATTTTTCTCAACACCAAAGGGTTGTTTTAATATAGATGTTAGTGCTTATGCAGAACATCAGAAATATAGGTACAGTTAGGAGATTGGGATTGACATATGTACACTATTGATACTGTATATAAAACAGAAAACTAATGAGAACGTATTGTATAGCACAGGGAATTTTATCAATGCTCTGTGGTGACCTGAATGGGAAAGAAATCCAAAAAAGAGGGAATATATGTAATATACATAGCTGTTTCACTTTGCCATACAGTAGAAAACCAATACAACAGTGTAAAGCAACCATACTTTAAATAAATGTTTTATTTTTGTAACACCAAAAACATTTCGTATCAGGGTACAGTCGATTAACAATGTTGTGATCATTTCAGGTGAACAGAAAAGTAGGTACAGTGTCCCATTTCTTCCATTTATGTATAGAATATGCACCTACTGCCACATATTTTCTGGTAAAATCAAGAGCACTCTAGGCATTTTGGTAGCCTCTGTTTGAGGAGTTATTTGTGTTTCAATAAAGGTGCATCTTTGCAGGGTGGAATTTGGAAAAGCGCATTTTCAGTAGGATTTCAAACTAGATCCTCCCTGGGCACAGAAGCTGTGATGATTGCTGCAGTATCTGTATGTACAACAAGCCTATCTGCTGCATAACTTTTACCCTTTGCCAAGAAGCAACACAACCTCATCTCTCTCATCTCAAATCCCTGGGCTGGCTTTGGGGGATACCTGTCTGTTTGATTTGGCTGTGTACACCTTCTCTGTATTTCAGCAAAGTCGGATTTCCATCAATGATTTATTAAGAAGTCTTCCAGTAGCTCCTTATAAACCTGTTCTGAAATACTATTGTGGGCCATTGCTTGAGTGGATCGATCTCGTAAGAAAACATTTGCTAGGTACTCTCTGGCAACATCTGTCAAGCTCGGGCTCCCTGTCCTTGGGTGTGATATTGCTGCTCCAGGCCAAGATAACATGGATTGGAAGAGGTGTAAATCTGACAGCCAGAAGTCAAGGAAAGAACATACATAAGAGGTTGTTTTGAGGGAAGACAGGAATAGTCATAATGAGCCCAAAAAGGACATTTACTTAGAAACATATTTGAAACCTGGCATGTGAGGACAGTTCTAGAGTTAAATATAACTTCACTGCCTTATCCAAGTGTTGACTTATGAAGCAGTTTTGAGAGCCAAATGAAAAGCTTTTCCTAAAACAGTTGTTAGAATATGGGATCATTAGTTTTCTCTATGCATTCCATTGAATTATTTAGTTCTCCTGCTGTGTTTCAGATGCATACATACATAAATACAGAATGTACATCCATTTAAGCACATTAAAAAGCATTATTGATGCGTTAGCCTAGAAATTTGCTAGCTTTGTTAATATCCAAAACCTTTCTTTTCAAACTTGTACTCTGGGGTAAGATTGCACTCAAGTGAAAATGACATCTGTGAGGTTCAAGATATTTAAAAATACGTGATAATACTTCATATGGGGTGAAAAGGTTTGACTTACAACTGAGGACAAGAAGCAAAATGAGTTTTTTGTGGGGTTTTTTGGTGGCAAAAAATCAAGCAACGAGGAAATCTGAGATAACCTTCTCTCATGGTTGCACCGTGAGCCTTGGTGAACCCAAGTCCCAAGTGTTCCCCTAGAATGAAGAGCAGGGTTGACAGTGCTCTTTATAAATGGAAACCTTGCTAAGAAAGGTCAACTTGGAATTATGAACACCAACCAGCTTGTTGGTGGGCAGCCAAAAACCTTGTTGGAAAAATGCCCCGTCTTTCCCAAACCATTTGGTTCACCTCCTGATGGAACTCCATCTGCAAGAGAAATATCTAAATGGGCTGGAGTGAGGGTAATGGAAGGATTTCAATTACCAAGGTGCATACTGGATTACTTTAAGTGGCATGGATGGACCTTAAGGCTAACTCAAGGGATCAGACCCACTATAGCTTTCCAATGCAATATGCATCTACCCTCTCTGAAGGTAACACTGTGTGCTCTTAGGTAATATAAAACAAAGGTTAGGAGTCAAAATGCAATTGGAGAGGAATTTATCAGGAAATACAAATCATAATTTCAAATGTGGAATAAGGCCAAATGATTGAGCCTGCTGAAATAATGGTCAAGGGTATTTAGAGAAGTTTGAAATGATAGAAATGATTTTAAAAATTCATGTAAATATGCACTGAGAAATATTTAGAGGCACCAATAAATAGTGGTTCCAAAGTTTTAGAGCAAAACATAATATCTAGAATATCCAGCCAATTAAAAAAGTCAGTGACTCTGCATTAAAACACTTAAGCAAAATAGACTAGAGCTTAGCGCTAAACAAAGAGATTCACGTTTTACTGTCTTGCTCTCACGTCGTTGGCTGTGTGTGAGCAAAGCCTACTTACTGAGTGCTAGAGGATGTACTGTCTTCATTTCCAGGCAAACAGATAATGGGAGCTGTGCAGATTGGGCTGTGCGTCACTTACTGTTCCATTCTTCGCTTTTCTTGTCTCTTTGTTTTCTTCTCACATAGATTCTCTCCTATAACACCTCCTATAACTCACCTGTCTTCCTCCTTTTCTCCCATCTAAAACACTACCTTGTCCCAAGGGTCTTACCTTTGTCAAAGTATCACATTCATTTTGTCCTCTTGTCAAGGCCCACGTGACTGGACAGGCATCTTATTTTCTCTTTCAAGTTACCTTAGTAGTTGTTCTACCTACTAAGCTCCTTTGCTTCTTGTTCAAGTCAGTCAGGTACAACATGTGTACTTCATATGATTTTCTGAAAAAAGGAGCTAATAGACGAGACCAGCCTGAAACAGTATATATCTGGAAATAGCAATAATTAAAATAATATAATGGTACAAAAATAGACATGTACTAAAGGCACAGTAAGAGGCCAGAGAGGAAATCTAGTGAATTTTAAAATGTCACATAGCTAAGATTTACTTGTTACTTACTATGTGCTGAGTGACTTCACTTTCACTTTAGAAGCCCCCTTGTGGCTCAGATGGTAAAGAGTCTGCCTGCAATGCAGGAGACCCGGGTTCGATCCTTGGCTTGGGAGGATCCCCTGGAGAAGGAAATGGCAACCCAGTGCAGTAATCTTGCCTAGAAAATTCCATGGATGGAGGAGCCTGGCAGGTACAGTCCATGGGGTCACAAAGAGTCGGACACGACTGAACGACTTCACTTTCATTTCACTATGTCCTGGATGCTGAACATACTGATATCTTTGTCCCAGTGAGCCGATGATGGCTTCATTAGGGACAAATGAGCTGAATGTTAAAGGGATTTTTTCCAAGATCAGCTAACGCTGTAGCTAATATTAAATCCAGGCCACTGGGCTCTGACTCCATTTTTTAACCTTTACACTCTACTGCCTTCAAAAACTGAAGTTAATGAAGCAGTTTGGAAAGTAATCATTAACTTATAAGTATTTGGGGGGATAATTAGCTTTATGCCAGTTCTCCTGCATTGCAGGCAGATTCTTTACCATCTGAGCCACAAGGAAAGCCCATGGTTTTTTATATCATAAGTCAAAATGAACCAAGGACAGTGCCTCATGTTCTTTTAAGCCATAGAAAAACTCTAGAATCTACAACATAAAATTTATTTCAATTCTATAGCAATGATAATTTTCTAATTATTGAACAATACAAAATATTACAGAAAGTCACATTTATGTACAATCTATTACATATTATAGTCTTGACTTTTAAGCTTCCTTATAATTAAAAACAATGAAACTTTAGACACCGACAGAACAAGAAAATATTTACATTCAAATATTAACCGATAACAAAATTCATTCCTCCAATGTACAAGGAGCTTTAATGTTTATAAAAATACGAAGATCCAAATACCTAAATTGGCTGAGTCACACAAGAGAAGATATCAATAATAGTGAATAATAAATTTGTACTGGCCAGGCCGCATACACAATGTTACAATTATTTATTTAAACTAATTTTGTTATTAAAAAGGATATGGAAAAGTTTAATATGTTGTAAAGGCCAATTAGAATGATGGAGAGAGTTGAAACAATTTTAGATAAGGAATGGTAAGCAGTGAGGCTGTTTTGCAAAGAAGAGTTGGGGGTCTGGGAATATAGCCAGAGATAATGCCCAGGTAGCTGTGTTTGGCTCATAGACACTGCTAGAACTTGAACTTCAAAGAAGGCTCAGAAATTAAGATATAGCTTATGGCAGTGGTTTTCAATTTTTGACATACATCAAAATCACTTTAGGGCTCATTAATACATAGCTGGGTTCCACTCTCAGAATTTCTTATCAAGTAGGTTTGAGGTGAGACCCACTGCCTGCATCTCTAGGCTGTTCTCAGATGATGCTGATGCTACTGGTCTGGGGCCCACCCTTTGCGAACTACTGACTTACAGAATCATCTGCAGACATACAGTGAAGATAGGAAGTGCAACGAAATCAACAGTGGAGAAAAAGTAGGGAGAGGAGACAGGCAGGAGACACAGGAAATGATGGAGAAAGATGCAGAGACAGAAGCAATAAGCATTAAAGAGGCTGCAATGAAAAAGGAAAACTTTCTTCCCCCAGAAAATATCCAGCCAGGAGAGGTGAGTGAGACTAGAGAGGATAGAACAAGGCAGACTGACATCACTCTAAATAATGACCACAGTTCTCTTATCCTGCCTGACCCTGTTCCCTTTCCTTCCCTGCTAATGATTTTGAATGACTAATAATCTACTGTAACTGAGTCCCCTGTACCCACAGCCTGCACCCCAATCTTCACCTTAACTCTCTGAAATCTGTCTCCTATCTTCAGCTCACCATTGAAATTATTTTCTTAAAGGTCACTGAACCTGTAGCTCTGTTCTTAGTCCTATATTCTAGACACATTAGCAGTGTTTTATAGTTTCGCTCATTTACTTCTCCCTTGGTTTATATAACACACACTAACCTGGTTCTTCTTCCAAATACTGGGCCCTTGACCTGCATCTCTAATATTCTCCTTGGTTATAATAAATTTTAGAGCACAGCTTCTAGAATAAATTCTAAAGTTTTCTGAAATTCTTTTCTTGTATCAGAAGAGATAAATATATATTGCCCAGGTTGGCACTTACAGACATAAACATTCTATCATTTATAATTTAGTAAATATTTATTATCTATGGGGTGAAGATCCCCTGGAGGAGGGCATGGCAATCCACTCCAGTATTCTTGCCTGGAGAATCCCATGGACAGAGGAGCCTGGTGGGCTACAGCCATGGGCTCATAAAGAGTCGGAAATGACTGAAGTGACTTAACACGCTCATAGGATGCCATGCAATACAGATATGGCAGGAAGCAAGCTTGATGAACCCTTTGCGCTTATGAAGCTGACATTCTGGTGGGGAGGATACAGACTATAAACTGGCAAATATAAATACATGAGATTATTACAGACATTATCTAAAAAAATAAATTGATATAGTAGAATATCTTCATGCAGCAGTACTTTTGAAAGTCAGGAAGTCTTCTCGGAAGTGATGTGGAGCTGAGATCTGAATAAGAAAGAAACAAGCCATGTGAGAAGTAGAGGACAAAGACTTTAAACAACTGGAAGGAGATAAATGTTGAAGTAGAGTAAATGAAAGGGGGAAAGATAGTGATGGGATAGAAAGACATACAGCCTCAGATACATAAGGCCTTAAAGGTCATGATGGCATATTTGAATTTTATTTTTATTTTTTTGAAGGTTATGTTTTATTGAATGGGACTTTTTAGGATTTCAAGCTTGGGAGACACCATCTCAACTAACCCTGAAAGAACTGCTTTGAGGAGGTTGGGGGAGGAGTCAGGCTATATAGACCTTTGCAACAAAGGTCGGGTAGTCTGAATATCAAAATATTTTTGTGAGTTAAAGAAAATCAGATATCTCACCTTAAGGAATTTAGCTAAATGAAGAAGGGCTAAAGAGCCTCCTGAGGAGAGTGAAAGAGGGCAGTGAAAAAGCTGGTTTAAAACTCAGCATTCAAAAAACGAAGATCATGGCATCCAGTGCCATAACTTTATGGCACATAGATGGGGAAAAAGTGGAAACTGTGACAGATTTTATTTTGGGGACTCCAAAACCACTGCAGATGGTGACTATGGCCAAGAAATTAAGATGCTTGCTCCTTGGAAGGAAGACCATGACAAACCTAGATAGTATATTCAAAAGCAGAGGCATTACTTTGCCAAAAAAGGTCCATATAGTCAAAGCTGTGGTTTTTCCAGTAGTCATATATGGATGTGAGAGTTGGACGTTAAAGAAGGCTGAGTGCCAGAGTTGATGCTTTCGAACTGTGGTGCCAGAGAAAACTCTTGAGAGTCCCTTGGACTGCAAGGAGATCAAACCTATCAATCCTAAAGGAAATCAGTCCTGAATATTCATTGGAAGGGCTGATGATGAAGCTCAAGCTCCAATACTTTGGCTACTTTATGCTAAGAGCCAATTCATTGGAAAAGACCTTGATGCTGGGAGAGATTGGGGGCATGAGGAAAAGAGGGCAACAGAAGACAAGTTGGTCAAATGGCATCATCAAGTCAATGGACATGAGTCTGAGCAAACTCCAGGAGATAGTGAAGGACAGGGAAGCCTGGCATGCTGCATCTCATGGAGTTGCAAAGAGTCAGATATGACTTGGTAACTAAACAGCAACAACAAATGTATGGGAAGATACAAGAGTTTAGATTCGCTGAAATCCTTCCTTTCACATGCATCTCAGCTATTTGGGGCCAGTATGTGTTTTCCCTCAGTGCTTACTGCAAGGAACAATTGCTGCTGGATTCCAGGTATTGTTTTTCCTAGGTGGTCTTGGGGCTCAGAAATTCATATCTGGAGGACAAAATCAGCTGATGACTGTGGCATCTTTAATGTGATACAAATCCACTGGAGAATTTTAAACAGAAATTTATTATTTTGATTAATGATGTTAAGGTTAATGATTTGCCACAGGTAGTTTTCTCCTTATCCAAAGACTTTGCTGAAATAATAGTAAAGGAAGAAGAAAGGCATAAAACTTTAAGAACAATGATGAAAGGAGAGAAGACAGCAGGAGCTAAAGCATTACTGCATATTTTTGGAAAATGGAAGCAGATGGACACAGGAATGGTGACTGACTCAGATAGATGCAGGGAATTATAACCTGAAGTATGTGCAGAGAATACCAATGAGGGATGAGTCCATTTTTATTGCCCAAGACTTGAAATCATACAGAGCAGGGTGAAGCAAAGTTTGGAAATAGATGGATTGGCTGAAAGTTCACACAAAAAGCCATTATATTAGTCTTCAGATGCCTATTCTGAGCCTTGTATCAAAGTGATATCCTCTATGGCAGGAGTTTTCAACCTCTGGGATCTAATGTCTGATGATCTAAGATGGGCTTCGAGGTTGCACTAGCAGTAAAGAACCCACCTGTCAATGCAGGTAGACTTAAGAGATGCAGGTTTGATCCCTGAGTTGGGAAGATTCCCTGGAGGAGGGCACGGCATGGCAACCCACTCCAGTATTCCTGCCTGGAGAATCTCATGGACAGGGTAGCCTGGCAGGTTGCAGTCCATAGGGTCACACAGAGTTGGACACAACCAAAGCAACTTAACACTCAGGCAAGCACTGAAGTGAAGCTGATGTTATAAGAAATAAAGTGCACAATAAACATAATGCTCTGAATCATCCCCAAATCATCCCCCATCCCACCTGGTCCATGGAAAATTTGTCTTCCGTGAAAACAGTACTTGGTGCCAAAAAGACTGAGGACAGCTGCTCCATGGCAAGAAAAAGCATATATTCTACAGAGAATTTGAACTTGAGTAGCAAAGGCACCAAGGTACATGGCAGAGTGAAGGACATACACATGCAGCTTGAGAAATAAAGTAGAAAATTAATCTAAACCTTGAAAACTGATTTTCCTGCTGTAAGAATGTTGGTCTCTATTCCACAGGCAAGAAGCTCAAATGATTTTTTCTCATAAGAATCTAAAAAGCCCTAGAGAACATACTTTCATATAATTCCCTGACTACTAAACTCAGAATTGAGTCCACAACTTGACCAGTCCTGATCATGAACTAGATCTTGTTTCCAAGCGCCATTAAACATTAACTAGACGATAATAAAATATTTGTGAAAACCCCCAATTTGTCTCTCCAATAGAAAAGAGATGAACACAAACAGAAAGGAAAATCTGGAGGAAACAGAGGTAAATCAAACAGCAACATAACTATTTTTTGTTGTCAAAAGATAATTATTTTTGTCTGCATTAAGATGCTATATTGCATTGTTTAGTCACTAAGTCGTGTCCAACTCTTGCAACCCCATGTACTGTATGTAGCCTGCCAGGCTCCTCTACCCATGGGATTCTCTAGGCAAGAATACTGGAGTGCAATGCCATTTTCTTCTCCAAGGGATCTTCACAACCCAGGAATTGAACCTGGGTCTCCTGAATTGCAGGCAGATTCTTTACCGACATTGGATGGTTAACACAAAATTAGAAAACTAAAAAAGGAACCAACAAACAAAAAAAGTTCAGATAAAATGAAAAATACAAGGAAATAGAGTTAAACAAAAGTAGAACCAAAGCAAAATGACAGGAAAAAAAGAAAGACAAGACTTGGAGCTTGGAGGATCAGGGTATCTAACACTTAACTCAGAGTGTAAGAAAAGACAATAAAGAACATAATGAAAGAAATACAAGATGATTTCATCCAATTTAAGGACATGAATCCTTAGATTGAAAAAGTTTACAAAATTCCCAGGAGAATGCATAGTAAAGACCTATTTCAAGCATATCATTAGGACACATAAGAGTGTAATGTTAGAGAAACTTCAAGAACCTTTTGTAGAGAAAATAAACAGATTACAAAGTAACAACATTAAACATACCATTCATCTTTTCAGTAGTAACAATGCTACAGACAAAAGGCAATGGAGGAATGCTCACAAAGTACCAAAGAGAATCATTTTCAACCTAAAAATTTGTACTAAATCAAATTATCATCAAGTTTGAGGATAAAATAAAATCATTTTCATATCTGTAACTCATGCAAAATCTCAACAAAATTATCTCCACAAGCAAAGCACAAAATATGTATAAAAAGGAAACTACCTAGCTTTAGAATTAAAATACATCTAAACAAACAAAATAAAGAAACCTCTGCTAAGTTGTCTAATACAAAAAAAATGCTAAATAAAAATATTAATTGTAGTAGTACTATGGGAAACAGAGAATGGGAAGTGGAGAATGGTGGCACAGAAAAACTGTCTTCACCAACCATAAAAGGAAGCCAGTAGAGAGGATCTAAATTCACAAATCAAGAAATAGAAATCATATTATTTAGAAATGTGGAAGCCAACACCAGGTGAAACAAGGAAATAAAAGGTAAGAAAGGGATGGTCTAAGGAACTAATGATTTTCACTGAAGTTTTAAAATAGTATCATGTATTTTTCAATTATGTGTATATATTACTTTGACCCAAACCATCAAACTTCAGGCAAAAGTTTGTTGTGGCAGAGTGGAGACTACATTGTAGTGAGGCAAGAATGGAAAGAGGTGGCTGTTTTCACGCTCCAGATGAAGAGATGATGGTGGCTTAGATCAAAGTGGTAGTGACAGAGAAGGGAACAGCTTCAGTATGCAATTTAATGAAACTGACAATTTATTGACACACTGACAGTGGTGCATGAGGAAAAGAGACTCCTCAAGAATGACACCTAGGATGGTACATGGTGGCACCCCTTGTTAAAGTAAATAAGCTTAAAGAAAAACTCAGTTGGGGAAAGCATTGATCAAGATTTCTATTTTGTGCATGTTGGGTTTGACATTCTCATCCAAGGAGAGTGTCAGGGAAGAAGCTAGATGGTTTCTGAGTTCAGTTGTGTCCCCTTCAAAGAGGTTGAAGTCCTAACCTCCAGTACTTAAGAATGTGACCTCATTTGGAAATAAGGTCTTTACAGATAATCACATTAAATGAGGTTATTAGTGTGGGCCCTAATTCAGCATGAATGTGTCCTGATAACAAGGTAAAATTAGGACACATAGACATTCGTAGAGGGAAAATGATATGAAGACACAGGAAGAATACCATCTACAAGCCAAAGAATGTCTGAAGTGACCAGAAGACAGGAGAGAGAGATGGAACAGATTCTTCCACACAACCCTCAGAAGGAACCAACCCTACTGACATCCTGCTTTTGGATTTCTAGCTTCCAGAACTGGGAGACGATACATTTCTGTTGCTTAGCCACCAGGTTCCTAGTGTAATAGTTTGTTAGAACAATCCTAGGAAACTAATATGTATCAGGAGATTTAGGAAGAGGAAATGGTGGAGATATACACTTTTGGAGTCACATGCATGGAAGTAGAATTTAGAGCTATGTAACTGGAGGAAATCACTTCAGTGACGAGTGCAGATGGAGAAAAGGACAAGTTCAGTAGTCAGTATTGAGACTCCCTTATTTAGAGACTAATCATTGCGGGAGGAGGCTCTGAGGGAAAATGAGAGAATAAATGACCCAGGAGGTATGAGAAAACCAGGAGAGTGTGATGTCAAGAAAAAAAAAAAAAAAACTTTTTCTTAAAAAAGAGGGAGTGAACAACTGTTTAGATGACAAGTAAGATTTGGAAGGAATGATGTTAAAGCTGAAACTCCAATACTTTGGCCACCTCATGTGAAGAGTTGACTCATTGGAAAACACTCTGATGCTGGGAGGGATTGGGGGCAGGAGGAGAAGGGGACGGCAGAGGATGAGATGGCTGGATGACATCACTGACTCGATGGACGTGAGTCTGAGTGAACTCCGGTAGTTGGTGATGGACAGGGAGGCCTGGCGTGCTGCAGTTCATGGGGTTGCAAAGAGTCGGACACGACTGTGTGACTGACCTGAACTGAACTGAAGATGAAGACAAATGATCACTGCTTTTGGAAACATGAAATTCATCATTGACTTGGGAGGGTCACTTTCTTCATTTGAAGAGGATTGAGGAATTGGGACTGAGGAAAGTGAGGATAGTAACTGCAGAGAGCTGTTGTAAGATGATTTACTGTGAAGGAGACCAGAAAAAGCAGTGTTGGCCAGAGGGAGACATGGCATCAGAGGAGCAACCTTAAAAGATGAAGGATGATGGTGTTGGACAGGTCATCTTTGTGGATATTAAGGGACACAGAGTGGATGAAGAACTTTCCTAAGTGAGCTAAAATACTCAGTAGAAGATTATGACCCAGCAATCCCACTACTGGGCGTATACCCAGAGAAAACCATAATTCAAAAAGATGCATGCACCCAAATATTCATAGCAGCACTATTTATAATAACCAGGAAATGGAAGCAAAATAAATGCCCATCAACAGAAGAATGGATAAAGAAAATGTGGTATACATGTACAAAGGAATAACATGTAGCCATAAAAAAGGAATAAAATTGGGTCATTTTTAGAAATGTGGATGGACCTAGAGATTGCCATACAAAGTGGGGTAAGTCAGAATGAGAAAAATACTGTATATTAATGTATATATGTGGAATTCAGAAAAATGGTATGCTATGCTATGCTATCGGAGAAGGCAGTGGCACCCCACTCCAGTACTTTTGCCTGGAGAATCCCACGGACTGAGGAGCCTGGTGGGCTGCAGTCCATGGGGTCGCACAGAGTCGGACACGACTGAGAGACTTCACTTTCACCTTTCACTTTCATGCATCGGAGAAGGAAATGGCAACCCACTCCAGTGTTCTTGCCTGGAGAATCCCAGGGACAGGGAGGCCTGGTGGGCTGCCGTCTATGGGGTCGCACAGAATCGGACACGACTGAAGCTAAGTGTCCGACTCTGTGCGACCCCATAGACGGCAGCCCACCAGGCCTCCCCGTCCCTGGGATTCTCCAGGCAAGGTTGCCATTTCCTTCTCCGATGCAGGAAAGTGAAAAGTGAAGCGAAGTCGCTCAGTCGTGTCCGACTCTTAGCAACCTCATGGACTGCAGCCTACCAGGCTCCTCCGTCCATGGGATTTTCCAGGCAGAAGTACTGGAGTGGGGTGCCATTGCCTTCTCCAAGAAAAATGGTATAGATAACCTTATTTGCAAAGCAGAAATAGAAACAAGAGATAGAGAACAAATATATGGATACCAAGGTGGAAAGGAGTGGGTGGGTGGAATTGGGAGGTTGAGATTGACACATATATATACACGATTGATACTAGGTATAAAATAGGTAACTAATGAGAACATACTGTATAGTGGAGAGAACTCTACTTAATGTACTGTGGTGACCTGAATTAGAAGTCCAAAAGGGAGGGGTTATATATCTGATCTGATGTATATATACAGACACATGTATGCTTATACATGTATGGCTGATTCATTTTTCTATACAGCAGAAACTAACACAACATTGTAAATCAACCATACTCCAATAAAAATTAATTTAAGAAAAGAATGTAAGTGGATAAAGGGACATTAGTAATAACAACAAGGAGAGAAAGTGTCTGAAAAATAAATGTCAGAGGAATGAGAGCTTGTGATAAAATAAGAAAAATGACTTAAAAATAACAGTGTACCCCAATTTAAGGATCTTGTTTACAGAGATGTATGAATGCAAAGCAACCTCATCCTGAGGATCCTGCAGAGGGAGTTTTGACCTGTGGACAGACCCCTCACTTGCACCGGCCCCTCCCAGGACAGCTGTGGGTATTTTCTATTTGTTTACATGATGCCCCAGGATTGTGTTACTTTCTTTTCTTTAAAAGTGTTCCCCAAACTGTATACATTTCAGGACTTGAAAAAAGTCTAGATTCACTCTTGCTTGGAGCAATGAATGGGACACCAGACAGTTTTGGTTAGCTGAAGATTCAAGAGAGGTTAGAGAAAACATTGATGAAATGGAAATTTGCCAATGATGCATCATATTTAGAGTCTACCAGAAAGACAGAGAGAATCAATGCCAAAGGACTTATTGAGACAGTGTGGAACAAAGATTTTCAAGTCTTCTTCTCAACTTCCTTCAAGGAAGTTCCATTTTACAGCAAGGCATACCTGCTTATGAAAGTTCCTTAGGGTATAGCACTTCCATTGGTCCACGGGTGGAACGACTGGAGAAAAAAAGAAAAGATAACCCACTGATGGCCTCACATCGTGATATAGGTAAAGATTTGTTAAGTGGGACAGAGAAAATGCTAATTTAAAGAGGAAAAACACTAGATGAGTCTGCATTAAAATTAACAGCTGTTCAATAAATGACACCAGTAGAAGAATAAAAAATTGAATCACAGATTGGGAGAAGTCACTATTTGAAATACTACAGTACTGACCAAGCACTTGGATGAAGAGTTAGAAAAAGCTACAATTTGTATGATTTTGGTTTAAGTTCACTCCAGCCTTTGTCTTAAATTTTTGTGTTATTATTGTGTTTCTCCAGTACTCTTGCCTGGAAAATCCCCTGGATGGAGGAGTCTAGTAGGCTGCATTCCATGGGGTCGCTGAGAGTCGTGTCACTTTCCCTTTTCATTTTCATGCATTGGAGAAGGAAATGGCAACCCACTCCAGTGTTCTTACCTGGAGAATCCCAGGAACGAGGATCCTGGAGGGCTGCCATCTGTGGGGTCGCACAGAGTCAGACACGACTGAAGCAACTTAGCAACAGCAGCATTGTGTTTCTTCATCACAAATAGATGGGGGAAAAGTGGAAACAGTAACAGATTTTATTTTCTTGGGCTCCAAAATCTCTGTGGACAGTGATTGTAGCCATGAAATTAAAAAACACTAGCTCTTTGTGGCACCCCACTCCAGTACTCTTGCCTGGAGAACCCCATGGATGGAGGAGCCTGGTAGGCTGCAGTCCATAGGGTCGCTAAGAGTCGGACACGACTGAGCAACTTCCCTTTCACTTTTCACTGTCCTACACTGAAGAAGGAAATGGCAACCCACTCCAGTGTTCTTGCCTGGAGAATCCCAGGGACGGGGGAGCCTGGTGGGCTGCCGTCTGGGGGATCGCACAGAGTCAGACACGACTGAAGTGATTTAGCAGTATCAGTAGCAGTAACTCTTTGGAAGAAAAGCTATGGTAAACATAGACAGCATATTAAAAAGCAGAGACATCACTTTGCCAAAAATGTCTGTACTGTCAAAGCTTTAATTTTTCCAGTAGTCACATGCAGATATGAAAGCTGGGCCATAAAGTAGGCTGAGCTTCAAAGAATTGACGCTTTTGAACTGTGATGCTAAAGAAAATTCTTGGGAGTCCCTTGGACTACAAGGAGATCAAACCAGGTCAATCCTAAAGGAAACCAACCTTGAAATATTCATTAGAAGGACTGATGGTGAAGCTCCAATACTTTGGCCACCTGATGCAAAAAGCCAACTCATTGGAAAAGACCCTGATGCTGGGAAAGACTGAAGGCAGGAGGAGAAGGGGGATGAGCTGTTTGGATGGTAACACCAACTCAATGGACCTGAGTTTGCTGCTGCTGCTGCTAAGTCGCTTCAGTCGTGTCCGACTCTGTGCGACCCCATAGACGGAAGCTCACCAGGCTCCCCTGTCCCTGGGATTCTCCAGGCAAGAACACTGGAGTGGGTTGCCATTGCCTTCTCCAATGCATGAAAGTGAAAAGTGAAAGTGAAGTCGCTCAGTCGCGACTCGCGACTCTTAGCGACCCCTTGGACTGGAGTCTACCAGGCTCCTCTGTCCATGGGATGTTCCAGGCAAAAGTACTGGGGTGGGGTGCCATTGCCTTCCCCGGGACCTGAGTTTGAGCAAACTTCAAAGATGGTGAAAGACAGGGAAGCTTGGTGTGCTTCAATTCATGGGGTCACAAAGAGTCAGACTCAACTTAGCAACTGAACAGCAGCAACAACTACGTTTCTACTTTATTTTACAAAAATGGAATTGTATTGTACATTTTGGCTTGTACCTTTCTCCTCCTAGTAATCTATTACAATAATCAGATTTTAGAACTACAAGGCATATATGAAGCTGTTTATTCTACCCATTTTTTGTGCCAATGTAATTGTAAAAACTTGAGACATAGTCGGCATGGTCTTATATGTTAATTTCAGGTGTACAACATGATATAAAGTGGTTGGTGCTTTAGTTGCTAAATTGTTTCTGACTCTTTGCGACCCCATGAACTGTAGCCCACCAGGCTCCCCTGTCCAAAGGATTTCGCGAGCAAGAATACTGGAGTAGGTTGTCATTTCCTTCTCCAGGGGCTCTTCCCAACTCAGGGATCAAACCCAGGTCTACTGTGTTTCAGGTGGATTTTTTCCCAACTGAGCATCACTACAGTAAGTCTAGTTCACATCTGTCACCACGTAATTGCAAATAATTGCAATTGTTTTTTTCTTGTAATTAGAACTTTTAAGATCTTCTCTCTTAACAACTTTCAAATATATCATACCACAGTGTTAACTATAGTCACCATGAAACACACTACATCCACAGGACTTATTTATCTTGGAATAGTCAGTTTGTATCTTTTGATCACCTTCACTCATTTCACCCATCCCTGTCTCTGGCAACCATTACAGTGGTCTTCACTTCTTACAGAGTCTGGGCAGTGAAGGGACTTCCTCAGGACAACAGTACTGGTGGAGTGCTATGTCCTGATCCCAGCCTACTGCTTCTCTTCCTGGTAGAAAAAGCCTTCCAGAAGGCCTTGCCTTAATTCTTTTCTTTCGCCCCAGGTTGCATCCAAATGAGTGACTGCCTCTTGTTTTAAAAAATATTTGTGAAAGACAGTTTCATAATTTGTTTCACTAGTTCATATCATATTTTGGGGGTGTCCAGATTCCTGTAGGGATGAAATTTTGATGAATTATAATATCTCTTTATCCCCAGGATAAAAAAGAAAAACTCTTCAGGAGTAGAAGGAAGAGAAACATTCACTGGTAAGAAAGGTTCAGGTTGCAAACTTCTCTTGCTTATTTATTGAGGTTAAAAGTTAAACTGGATTAGTACAATCATATTTTTCTGACACATTGACTTGCTTCTTAAGAAAACATATTTAGCTTTTTTTTCATGAATCATTTCAGCCAAAGATCTAGGAGTTATTTCTTAGGCTGAGTAGACATACTGAAGGCTCCTTTGTGAGGGATTTAGCTAGGTACACGTATGTATTGCATTCATTTTTTCCCCTCTGGGTTAAATTTTGACTTCAAATTTGTGCATGGATGGGGAGAGGAGGCATTTGGGCTCATTTTTGCGTTTTTCTGGAGATAAAAATAGCACCAAATTTACGAGCTTGATAGCATTGCTCTCTGAGCTGCGGCCAAGAAGGTTTTCTCATTGTTGTCATCATTTTCTTCTCTCCCAATTCCCTCCAATTACTCTTTCTCCAGATTCCCAAGACCTGGCTCATGTAGTGTTGGTAAGTGAGAAGAAACAGGGTGGAGAGTAAAATCAAGAGATACCAACCTTCAGAATCACAACTATGAGGTATTAAAAAATCTCCCTCCCAAATGGAGTGCCCTGCTCACAGAGTTGCTTTAAACCATAAAACACATGACCTTTCATTTTACGTGACTTTTCTTTTTCCAAATGTCACAACCTCCATCATTATCATTGAAAATTTCAGGTATGAAGTATACTTTCCATTTAGATTTTCAGTAGACTATAAACAGGACTGTTTTCTGGACAGAGAATTAAATTTCACAACCGACCAATTGAAAAATGGCCAGATATTACTTACCATGACAATTCCCCCTTCATAATAGGGAAATGGGGGGACATACCTTTGTTTCTGCTGCTACTGCTAAGTCACTTCAGTCGTGTCCGACTCTGTGTGACCCCATAGACGTCAGCCCACCATGCTCTCCTGCCCCTGGGATTCTCCAGGCAAGAAAACTGGAGTGGGTTGCCATTTCCTTCTCCAATGCATGAAAGCAAAACAGTGAAAGTGAAGTCGCTCAGTCGTGTCTGACTCTTAGCGACCCCATGGACTGCAGCCCACCAGGCTCCTCCATCCATGGGATTTTCCAGGCAAGAGTACTGGAGTGGGGTGCCATTGCCTTCTATGATCATAAATAATTTAGGAAATACAATTCCATATAAAGGAATAACCCTATCACTGAGAGGTGACTGTTAACATAATTTTGATGTATATTCTTCTTTTAAAATGAGGTCCTACTGTAAGTATTCTTTTTGTAACTAACTTTTTAAAAATTAATGTATAATTTTTATTGAAGGATAATAGCTTTACAGAATTTTGTTGCTTTCTGTCAAACCTCAACATGAATCAGCCATAGGTAAGAGGAACTAAAAAGCCTCTTGAAGAAAGTGAAAGAGGAGAGTGAAAAAGTTGGCTTAAAGCTCTACATTCAAAAACTAAGATCATAGCACCTAGTCCCATTACTTCATGGGAAATAGATAGGGAAACAGTAGAAACAGTGTCAAACTTTATTTTGAGGGGCTCCAAAATCACTGCAGATGGTGACTGCAGCCATGAAATTAAAAGACGCTTACTCCTTGGAAGGAAAGTTATGACCAAACTAGATAACAGATTCAAAAGCAGAGACATTACTTGGCCAACAAAGGTCTGTCTAGTCGAGGCTATGGTTTTTCCTGTGGTCATGTATGGATGTGAAATTTGGACTTTGAAGAAAGCTGAGCGCTGAAGAACTGATGCTTTTGAACTGTGGTGTTGGGGAAGACTCTTGGGAGTCCCTTGTACTGCAAGGAGATCCAACCAGTCCATCCTAAAGATCAGCCCTGAGATTTCTTTGGAAGGAATGATGCTAAAGCTGAAACTCCAGTACTTGGGCCACCTCATGCAAAGAGCTGACTCATTGGAAAAGACTCTGATGCTGGGAGGGATTGGGGGCAGGAGGAGAAGGGGACGGCAGAGGATGAGATGGCTGGATGGCATCACCGAGTCGATGGACATGAGTTTGGTTGACCTCTGGGAGTTGGTGATGGACAGGAGGCCTGGCATGCTGCTATTCATGGAATCGCAGAGTCAAACATGACTGAGCAACTGAACTGACTGAACTGAACTGATACATATATCCCCTCCCTTTTGAACCTCCCTCCCATCTCCCTCCCCATCCCATCCCTCTAGGTTGATACAAAGCCCCTGTTTGAGTTTCCTGAGCCATACAGCAATTTCCCATTGGCTATCTATTTTACATATGGTAATGTAAGTTTCCATGTTACTCTTTCCATACATGTCACCCTCTCCTCCCCTCTCCCCATGTCCATAAGTCTATTCTCTATGTCTGTTTCTCCATTACTGCCCTGTAAATAAATTCTTCAGTACCATTTTTCTAGATTCTACATATATGCGTTAGAATATGATATTTATCTTTCTCTTTCTGACTTACTTCACTCTGTATAATAGGTTCTAGGTTCATCCACCTCATTAGGACTGACTCAAATGTGTTCCTTTTTATGGGTGAGTAATATTCCATTGTGTGTATGCACCACAACTTCTTTATCCTTTCATCTGTTGACGAACATCTAGGCTGCTTTCATGTTCTAGCTATAACTAACATTTTTAAAATTAAATGTATATTGGCCTTTTTGTAAGGAACCATCTTACACAGTTGATAGGAATGTAAATTAGTGCAGCCATTTTGGAAAACAGCAGGGGGTTCCTTTAACAATTGAAAAAAGAGTTACCATACAATCCACACACCCCCTTTTTGAAAAAAAACTCTATTAAAAAAAACAATTCTCTCCCCATTTTTAACAACAATTTTTTTCCCACAAAAAAGAAAAAAACCCCATCAATCTCCCCTTTGTAAAATAAAAAAAAAAAAAAAATGGGAAAAAAAAAAAAAAAAAAAAAAAACAAAAAAAAAAAAAAAAAAAAAAAAAATAAAATCAATTCCATCAATAGGAATCTTATTTTTTCTTTTTTTTCTTTTCTCTCCCTCCTCTCATTCCTTTTTTTCCCTCTCTATCAAAACACATCAGTCCCCCTTTTTTTTTTTTTCTTTTTTTTCTCTACAACATCTACAACATCCATTCTATCCATTCCCCCCATCCATCCTCTGTCCCCTTCTCCTCCTGCCCCCAATCCTTCCCAGCATCAGAGTCTTCCAATGAGTCAACTCTTAGCTTGAGGTGGCCAAACTACTGGAGTTTCAGCTTTAGCATCATTCCTTCCAAAGAAACCCCAGGGCTGATCTCCTTCAGAATGGACTGGTTGGATTTCCTTGCAGTCCAAGGGACTCTCAAGAGTCTTCCCCAACATCACAGTTCAAAAGCATTAATTCTTCGGCGCTCAGCCTACTTCACAGTCCAACTCTCACATGCATACATGACCACAGGAAAAACCATAGCCTTGACTATACGAACCTTTGTTGGCAAAGTAATGTCTCTGCTTTTGAATATGCTATCTAGGTTGGTTATAACTTTTCTTCCAAGGAGTAATCGTCTTTTAATTTCATGGCTGCAGTCACCATCTGCAGTGATTTTGGAGCCCCCCCAAAATAAAGTCTGACACTGTTTCCACTGTTTCCTCATCTATTTCCCATGAAGTGATGGTACCAGACGGCACGATCTTCGTTTTCTGAATGTTGAGCTTTAAGCCAACTTTTTCCTCTCCACTTTCACTTTTTAGTTCCTTCACTTTCTGCCATGAGTGGTGTCATCTGCATACCTATAGATTACCATATTAAGTGATAGTAAGTCAGACAGAAAAAGACAAATACCATATGATATCACTTACATGTATGTGTGTGTGTTTTTATTTTTTTCTTTTTTCCTTTTTTTTGCGCCCCCCAGGGTCCTCCCCCCCCCCCTTCTCTGTTTTTCTTTTCCCCAGGAAAGTATGGGGGTGGGGTCTCCTCTTTTTCCCCCGGGGGGGTTCCTGACCTAGAGATTGAACCCTGGTCTCCTGCATTGCAGGAAGATTCTTTAATATCTGAGCCACCAGGGAAACCCTTATCACTTATATGAGGAATCTAAAAAAAATGAATCAAATGAACTTGTTTACAAAACAGATGTAGACTCACAGACATAGAATACAAACTTACAGTTACAAAAAGGTATAGTGGGGATGGAGGTGGAAGATAAATTAAGTTTGGGATTAACATATACACAGTAGTATATATATATTAAAAAAAAAAGGTAAACAAGGACCTAGAGCATAGCACAGGGAACCATATTCAATTTCCTAAATAACCTACAATGGAAAAGATTCTGAAGCTGTACACCTGAAAATATCACAATATTGTAAATCAAATATAGTTCAATTTTTTAAAAAAGCAAGAAGTATGTACTAGTCTCTTCATACACAGCAATGGAAAAATATAATGACAGAAGGGTCTTTGGGTTATTAGAGGAATTTAGAATGAATATCTTCTAAGCATAAAATCAACAGAATTTTTTTCTCATGGGGATTTGTTTATGGAAAGTTGATAAAGATTAAAATATCTGTAATTCACAATTAACTTTTGATTATGATTTCCTAGTACTCATTAGACTTGAAATAACTTACATCTGGTATTTAGTATTGACAACTATCTGTTCTATCTGTCTTTGTTTAATGCCAAGATATCCGTTTTGTTTTACTCATTGAGTAATAAGCTCAGTAGAGGTAAGGCTGAGTAAATAGATAATATTGAAAAGCACAATATTTAAAATTCTAAAGTGATACACCGATATCTAACAAAAATTAGTGTATGGATATTTCATAAACTGTTTAAATACATGTAGTTACTGTTTCAAAAATTTAAGTTATAAAATGTAATAGATTTGGATTCTCTCACAAAATTTTTTGTAGAGTTAATCCAGAAATCTCAGTTTTTATCAGTTAAAGCTTAATCCCAGTTTCCCTCACCTTCTTGGAAATATTATAAATTTTGTAGATTATATGTACAAAGAGCTATGCAAAGAGCTATGATGGGAGGGAAAGGAAAGAGCAGTCTAGACACTGGATGTTTTCCATGTCACATTATTCTTTAATACTATGCAATGAATTCATCTCCAGAGTATAAGATTTGAGGATTCAAAACGAACCAAGTTTTGAACTCTGACAGTGTTTTTGAAAAAAATATTGCTTAGTGTTTATATTTTTAAAAATCAGTTTGTAGTGAATTAAAATAAACACTTTTCTTTCTTATCAGTTTTGGAAGGAAATTTCAAAATGTCCAGTGCACGACAAAAACACTTGATGTCCAAGTTCTCCTTATTGCTCTGGTCACTGGTGATCTGGTATAGGTTTCAATTTGCTTTGATCCTCTCAATCCTGTAAATCTTTCTTTTTTGCTTTCTCTCTTTTCCTATAATGTGACTCAGTAATAAAATGAAGAATTGATGCTTTTGAACTGTGGTGTTGGGGAAGACTCTTGAGAGTCCCTTGGACTGCAAGGAGATCCAACCAGTCCATTCTGAAGGAGATCAGTCCTGGGTGTTCTTTGGAAGGAATAATGCTAAAGCTGAAACTCCAATACTTTGGCCACCTCATGTGAAGAGTTGATTCATTGGAAAAGACTCTGATGCTGGGAGGGATTGGGGACAGGAGGAGAAGGGGACGACAGAGGATGAGATGGCTGGATGGCATCACCAACTCGATGGACATGAGTCTGGGTGAACTCTGGGAGTTGGTGATGGACAGGGAGGCCTGGTGTGCTGCGATTCTTGGGGTGGCAAAGAGTCAGACACGACTGGGCGACTGAACTAAAATGAATACAATGTTTCCTTGAAGATGTCCTGTGAAAACATTTCACAGTCTATGTGCCAATTTGTATAATTTACATGGGCTGTGCGCAAAATAGTTAATACCTTCTGTTGTATGTCATCTAAGCTGAGTTCCTGGAAAAATGCAAGTCTAAACTGTTTTGCATAGCATTATCGTACTTATTGTCCAAGTTAGGATACCTTTAAGAGTGAAAGGATGGTAGAAACTGTTAATGATTAAACCATAATAACAGAAATAAACTAGAAGTGTCCCAGGCAAACCAGGACAAAGGACCATCCCATTTAGAGAAAGGTTTTAAAATATCACATGATAATATTGTCATAATTGTATATGAACATTTCTTGAGCTTGCTTATTTTGATGTATGCTCTGATATCATAAAAAAGGAAGTGATATATCCCATAATAAACTCTTTAATCTGACTCTCTTTGCATTTCAAGCTTCCTAGTCTTCATTCCCTATTAGAATTTTTTTCTTTCTTGAGGTTAAGGAATGGCAGTCTAAAAAAAAAAAAAAATTATAGAAAGATACTTTCACCTGAAAAGACATTTAAAGCTGGTGTTTATTTATCTGTTTTTGTCTCTGCTTGTTTTTGATGATTGTGTATGTTTGTTAGCCTTGAAACTGACTGGATTAGAATGTAGTTCATATGCAGTAAATATAAAAAGCAGTAATAGCTAATGAATACTAACTAGTATAACTCAGTATGAGTCAACAGATAATAATTGTAGTTAGTCATTCTCTATATATTATCTTTAATCCTTATAAAAACCCTGTAACATACCATTAACCCCATTTTTGAGATGAAGAAAATGAGGTTTACTGGCTTGCTTAAGGCCACAAAGTTGGAATGAAACAGAACCACTTTCTGAAACTAAACCCCACGATCTTCACACTACGTGTTGACTCACTCCCTCTTTAAGAAGACCTGAGGATTGCCCTTGTCTAGTGTCCATCAGCATCTCAAAGTTTTTCTGGGATGATTAAAGATCTATAATTATAATATTATGTATCCCTTCCAGCAAAAATAAATGCTATTTATTCTATGGAGTGAGTCTCTTCCTCTACCTGTTATGCCTGTTTTGCCAACATGTTTAACCAAACAGAATTACTACAGCCTTCCACAACTGACTGCAGTGTGATATTACTTACTTCCTTAGCAATGAGAGTTTTGCAGCTTATAAGGGACTAAAAAAATAATAATTATTTTTCCTTAAAAAAGATTACAGTCCTATTCATTTAATCTCCCCAAATAGCCATTAGCTATGGCATGTAGAGAACAAATTTATGGACACCAAAGGAAAAGGGGGAGTGGGATGAACTGGGAGGTTGGGATGGACATACATCCACTACTATTTATAAGACAGGTAACTGGTGAGAACACGCCATGCAGCACAGGGAACTCTACTTGGTGTTCTCTGTTGACCTAAAGGGGAAGGAAATCTTCAAAAGAGGGGATACATGTATACGTATAACCGACTCACTTTGCTATACAGTAGAAACTAACACAACATTGTAAAGCAACTGTACTCCAAAAAAATTAATAAATAAAAATAAAATGGAAAAAAACAATACAGCCAGTAAACACACAAACAAAAATAAACTAGAAGATTTGAACTTACATATATACTTTAATTATAAAACACCTAAAGTTGTGTGCTGTTTTATATTATATACTTTGCATTAAAGATTAATGAAATTAATCTTGCTTTTGTAATAATTACAAATGGTTTTGAACACTTTTAACAATGGAACCAAATATATAAGGGCTTAGCTTTAATAACAACAAAACAAAATAGTCATCTGCTATGGTAGCCAGTTAAAGCCACTTCTTCTGTAGGTATGTCTCTTGTACCACACAGTTATAGCACCCCTGTTTCTCAGAGCCATTTTGAGATAAGTAGAAACAGGCCCTGATTACTGTGAAACTGTTCATAGGAACACAGTCTGATGAATGGTCATGACTCGCTGATGAGTATACCCACCGTGACATTGATTAAACACAGCATCAAAATCCTCACTAAGGAATCTGCCTTCATATGCTTATAACCAGGAGGAATGTATATATGTATGTCCAACTACTTGCAACCCAATGGACTGCAGTCCACCAGACTCCTCTGTCCTGGGATTCTTCAGACAAGAATATTGGAGTGGCTTGTCATTTCCTACTCCAGGGGGTCTTCCCGACCTAGGGATCAAACCCAAGTCTCTGACGTCTCCTGCATTGGCAGGAGTGGTTCTTTACCACTAGTGCCACCTGGGAAGCCTAAACCTTTGGCATTTTTGTGTTTGTGTGTGTGTGTGTGCTAAGTTGCTTCAGTCATGTCCAACTCTTTGCGACGCTATGGACTGTAGCCTGCCAGGCTCCCCTGACTATGGAATTTTCCAGGCAAGAATACTGGAATGGGTTGCCATTCCCTTCTCCAGGGGATCTTCCCAACTCAGGAAGAGGGCCAAACCAAAGCCTTCTGTAGGAGCCGAGGTCCAGAAATGTTGGGGACATTGGCACTGAAAATTCTACTAACAGTTATGTCCATTCCCATTAAGACTGACCTGCAGTCCACCTGCTAATATATTTTAGAGTTGCCTCTGGGCTTCCCAGGTGGTTCAGCTGGTAAAGAATCTGTTTGCAATGCGGGAGACCTGATTTCAATCCCTGGGTTGAGAAGATCCTCTGGAGAAGATAAAGGCTAACTACTCTAGTATTCTGGCCTGGAGAATTCCATGGACTGTATAGTCCATGGGGTCGCAAAGAGTTGGACATGACTGAGCGACTTTCACTTCACTTCTGAGGTGAAAGAGTAGGCATTCTTGTTTTGAGGTATTTGCAATACATCTTCCTGAAGGCAAAAGTGAAGACTCTTGGTCTCTTTGATAACTGCTTTCTTTCTACCATCTCACAAAATTTAGCATGCTGGATTGAAGCATTGATTAGAACAGGCTCGGGTTGTATTTCTCTTCGAATTTGATCCTTCTCCTTTGCCTATTGACATTATCAATATTCTCCTGATTCTGAAAAAGCAAAGCCACCCCTGCTCATGTAACAATGCCTCCCATTCAAGTTCTTGATCTATCTCTAGATCATTTGTTGATTTGCCATATTTTTTAAAACTTCCTTTATTTACTTACTTAGTGAATAAATCATTAAAGAATTTTTAATAGTTTATTTTTTTAATTTGAAGCAACAGGCAAGTATAGCATAAAGGACTTTTTCTCCATAAACCACGTGAGAATAAGTTGCCAAAATGATACCCCATCGCCTCTCAATCTTTATGATTTGGGAAAGAAACCTCAGTAAGTTTTCTTCTCTGTATTTCCCATAGTGAGAGGTCACACTGCCTTCTCCATAGTCCTGCCACTACAATTGCTGAGCCCTGGGATATGTATAACTCAGTTTCAGTAGACAATGCTGAATCTTCTCCAAAGGGGATGTCAGACTTTCTGGAATCATCTTGGGTTTGTCATTGTCTTCATTAAATCATCTTTCTTAGGCTGGTCTCTGTTCCTGCCCTTGACAGGAAAGACTGCTAGGAAGATCATTTCAGACCCTTACTATGCACAATTTGATGTTCTCATTTTCCATTTTCATCCTCCTTGGAAGCTTTGTATAGTTTGACCACATTTTTAAATCTCCCTATTCTTTTGAAATTCTGTCTTCATAATTGACTTCATTCATTCATTCAAAAGATATCTATTAATTGAGCACTTGTCATGGTCCAGGCCCTATGTTAGGCTTTTCATATCTGATGGTGAATGTGACAGAAAAATCCTTTGCCCTTATGGAGCTAGCATCAAACCTCAATAGGTGCAAACACTTTTAACACTTTCTTTTAAATTAAAAAAAAAACTTCATAGTCTTTGATTCAATATCCTCCTATATTAGTATCTCTACTTATTTTTCCAGGCTTCTATTACTGCCATACCTGACACCAGCGGTTTCTAATTAGAGGGCTGAAGACTCTAGGGAACCAAACTATTATGCCAATGAATCTATGAACCCATATATTCCTCAATATCAGCCTGAATATACATCTATACTCTGCCTATACATCTCATTTATATAGTGTTCAAATATACGAAGATGCTGTGAAAATGTATTCTAACATGAATTTCGGAGAAGGCAATGGCACCACACTCCAGTACTCTTGCTGGAAAGTCCCATGGACGGAGGAGCCTGGTGGGGTGCAGTCCATGGGGTTGCTAAGAGTCGAACATGACTGATCAACTTCACTTTCACTTTTCACTTTCCTGCATTGGAGAAGGAAATGGCAACCCACTCCAGTGTTCTTGCCTGGAAAATCCCAGGGATGGGGGAGCCTGGTGAGCTGCCACCTATAGGGTCACACAGAGTCAGCAGCAGCAACAACATGAATTTAGAGTAACTTGTCATCATATATAATTTAGAGTAACTTGTCATCATATATAATTTTCTATAAAAGATTACCAAAAGTACAATAATTATCATGTTAGACAGGGAGTGGGAAACTTTTTTTACATATACAAGTATACCTATACCTGAGTTTCCAAAAGTCTTAATTCTGGCAGATTTGGGCAATTTTATCCCTTACTACCCTGCTTTCAAGGTTTTGTCAGTATTCAGTGGCTGTGGCTTACTTTTTCCTTTAGAAATCTCATCCAAGTTTCCATTTTTGTTTCAAAAATCTCCTGCTGTAAGGTGTTTTTTCTTACCATAATTTTTCCTAGCTATCATTTCTTATGGTTGTCCTAGTCTAGAGTGAAATACACTATATTTTACTTGTCTCTGTACACCTGAAATGCCTAACACTGTACTGGCACATCATCTGAGCAGAAAAACTTGCCATATTGACATAAAGATCATTTCATAAAGAATCAGCATCAACAAATGTGTAACATAAGACTATTGCACCAGAGTCAGTAGAAATAAGGTGATACGTTTCAAGTATTGTTTAGTTTGTTGAAAAAAATTTCCATGAATCCATCATTATGCTACTTTAGAGCTTTTGGAACTCTGGAATTCATCCTGCTTTTAAACTATTTTTAGCCCTTAAACCAAGTGCGCAAGAGGCTGAATAAGTTCATGTTTATTTTACCTGCACAAAAATTTTTCTCTTAAAGAGGATTAATATAATGATCTACCTCTAAACAGTATTGCCTGATTAATGTATTTCTATGAAGGACCAGCTTATGAGAGTTGAAGCAGGGCTCAGACTTGGTACTTATTATCATTACTTACCCTACAACTTCAATGGATTCTTAAGTTATTATTGAGCACAAAGACTCTCTTTTATCTCTATATTCCCTTCACCTTCACATATAATGTGTGTTCAAAGAATCTAGTAAGTGAATATATTCATGGATCTGTCACAAGAGAGGCTCTATGCTAACCAAGGAGCAAAACAGGCCCCTGCACGATAATGACTCACTATCAAAGATAAGATAGACTTGCACTTACATGAGACAAATATATTTAATCTCTTTGCTCCACTTCTTTCTTCCATTTTATCAGAATTCTATGATGCATTTTTTCTCACTCTATTCACACAAGTGTAACAAGTTTTGATCAAAAAAAAAAAAAAAAAAAGATATGTGTCTTCCTTGGGTAACCAGCTTTCAAATTACTGAGTACTTTTAGATCTGATAGTTACACCTGAGAATAGAAAGCTGCAAAGCGATCCTTGGAGAACTTTCAGA
Source organism: Tragelaphus eurycerus (assembly GCA_935064755.1). Taxonomy (NCBI): domain Eukaryota; kingdom Metazoa; phylum Chordata; class Mammalia; order Artiodactyla; family Bovidae; genus Tragelaphus; species Tragelaphus eurycerus. Next base: position 52,350,564 of record CAKXYN010000007.1, read on the forward strand.
ATATGATTTTGGTTAATATATACATATATATATATATATACACACACACACACACAGGCTTACTTGGTGGCTCAAACGATAAAGTATCTGCCTGCAGTGCAGGAGTGATGTGAAAGTAATGTTGGGCTCTTTGTGACCCTATGGACTATACAATCCATGGAATTCTCCAAGCCAGAATATTGGAGTGGGTAGCCTTTCCCTTCTCCAGGGGATCTTCCCAACCCAGTGATCGAAACCAGGTACCCTGCATTGCAGGTGGCTTCTTTACCAGCTGAGCCACAAGGGAAGCCCAAGAATATTGAAATGGGTAACCTATCCCTTCTCCAGCTGATCTTCCCAACCCGGGAATCGAACCTGGGTCCCCAACATTGCAGGCAGATTCTTTACCAACTGAGCTATCAGGAGACCCAGGTTCAATCCCTAGGTCAGGAAGATCCCCTGGAGAAGGAATTGGCAACCCACTCCAGTATTGTTGCCTGGAAAATTCCAAGGACAGAGGAGTCTGGCAGGCTACAGTTCATGGGATCACAAAGAGTCGGACACGACCAAGCAACTAACTTTCACTTTCTTTTCTATATGTATATTTATATAATTGATATATATGTGTGTATATATATATATATATCAATTAAAGGAAACCAGTAATGAAAAGTTCTGACATCATTTTTTCCTTGACCTATATCTGTGATTTATGTATGCTAGAGGATGGGTTATTATCAGATGAGAGTCAAGATATCATTTCTCTGCCAGTTTAGAGACTAATAATTGTGACTTTAACAGAGAGATTATCTCAAAAATATAAGTGATGTTTCAGCAAAAAGAAAAAATTCTCTCCTGTCATAATGCTAATAGAGTACTGAAGAAAAAAAAAATCATGAGTCCCAAATAAGAGAGACTTTTTAAGGGAAGGGTGTAGAAAGGCAAGAACTGGTGTTCTTTACCCCAGATGTGACCCTGACTCAAAGCAGCCTGGTGGGACTCATTATAACCATCTCCCTGCCGACGACAAAGACAGGCACAGGATTTGGGAAGTCCCAGAAGCAAGAAATGGGACCACTTTCAGAATAATAGTCACAGAGATTTGGAAACTAACACCTAATGGCAGTAGGATTAGGAAATATTCCTTAAGTTCAATTGATTCCATCATCAGACAAGCTATTTTTAAAAATGGTTTTTAAAGCCATATAGTCTTACTGGGGTGCGGTCCTTATTTCCTCCTTCCTTTATCTTGGCAGAACATCCCTGTAATTGGTTTCCCACAAGGAAATGCCAAATCCTAACATCAGACAGTTAGACTAAGAACAAATAAATATTCTTCCACGTTTTCCTTCACAGATTAATCATTATTGCCATCCCCATTAGATTTGTAAAAATGTACCAATTATTTGGGCTTCCCAGGTAGCTCAGTGGTAAAGAATCTGTCTGCCAATGCAGGAGACACAGACGACGAGGGTTCGATCCCTGGGTCCAGAAGATCCCCTGGAGAAGAAAATGGCAACTCACTCCAGTCTTCTTGCCTGGAAAATTCCATGAACGGAGGAGACTGGTGGGCTACAGTCCATGGGGTTGCAAAGAGTCAGACACAACTGAGTGACTGAGTGAGTGATGCACGCACCCAATTACTTAGCACACTTCTAACCGTTTGAAGATATTTTTAAAGATCTCAGCTTTTGTCAAAATCCAATGAAAGGGAGATTAAAGAATGATAATAAATGAGACTATTAACTAGATATACTTCAAAGGTCATCTGCTGCTGCTGCTGCTAAGTCGCGTCAGTTGTGTCCAACTCTGTGTGACCCCATAGACGGAAGCCCACCAGGCTCCTCTGTCCCTGGGATTCTCCAGGCAAGAACACTGGAGTGGGTTACCATTTCCTTCTCCAATGCATGAAAGTGAAGTCGCTCAGTCGTGTCGGACTTCTAGCGACCCCTGCAGCCTGCCAGGCTCCTCCGTCCATGGGATTTCCCAGGCAAGAGTACTGGAGTGGGGTGCCATTGCCTTCTCCGTCAAAGGTCATCAGACCTAATCAAAAGTGAAGATTTTTCAAGACAGAGCTCTCTTCTGGTAGCTCCTCAAATAGACTTGTGGGCTGGGAGGCACAGGAAGGAGAGGTGGTCCTGGGGTCTAGAGGGCCCGCTTCAGGATGAATCATAATAGGTGAGAAAGATGCCCAGGGAGAAAGGCAAACTTTCAAGACATCAGGATTTACAAACAAGCTCTGCTCACACCGAGAATCAAATAAGGAGCAAGGACAGTCCTTAGCCACAGGTGTGAGTCATAAGCAGGCTCAACTTATCATTGACTGTCTTCCAGGTCATCAGATCTTTGTTAAATTGTTATGTCTCATTTAATTCTAGTTCTAGGACATTGCATGATTTCTCCCTATTACTTAAGAAAAAGCAAAAGAAGATTCATTCTTTTTTCAAGTTTAATCCTGACACTCACTCCACATTGGATAAGCCACAGTTTAAAAACACTGCCTTGAGTTTTCTGCTTCTGCTCAAAGCAAGATGAACCAGGAAGAATATTCAGACTCACATTTGCAGCAATATTAGTGCTTTCCACCCTCAAGAGAAGGAACAGAAAGACTTTGTAGCAAAATGCTGCTTTCTCTGTCTTTCTCATTCTTCCTTTAAAAGTACACTCTGAATATTCATGCCATTTATTAATATTACTACTATTATTATGTGAGAAATGAATTACACTCAGTCACTAAAAAGACCCAATGATGTGCTAAGGTGGTAAGGTAAATTTCATTACATTTTATGGTACATTATCAAAGCCCCTAAACTCCAAAGCATAAAGTTTGACATCATCAGTGATTTCAAAGGGTTAGCAAGTTTAAACAGATTCAGGGATATGTTTTAATGACAAACCATTATTTATGTAAATCCAAGTAAACATTAGAGAAAGAAATGGCAACCCACTCCAGTATTCTTGCCTGGGGAATCCCATGTACAGAGGAGCCTGGTGGGCTACAGTCCATGGGACTGCAAAGACTCAGACATGACTGAGTGCACACACACAGGTAAATATCATCTACTAACCTGTGTCAAAACAAGGTGTCATATTTTACTTGATTCTTTAAGCAAATCACATTAAACTTAAAGATTGCCTCCCAGGGAATATGCTGAAACACCTGTTTTCTTAAGCAGCATGTCCTCGGTGAGAAATTCCAAGTAAGTAAATAGGACATGAGGACATTTTATAATTTGTGCCAAGGTAAAACCAGAAACTACCTCCTAAATTAAGCCAAATGAAAACAAATATGTGACATGTTTGTCTACTAATAAATGTATGTTGTTAATTTAAGTGATCTCTATTTGTCCAAAACAGCTTGATTTAATCTGGTCTTTTAAAATATATGTTACTGAATAGATGCCAAACCCTTTTTCCGGATGCACTCTAATTTTTTAATGCCGGAAAAATTCAGACAGAAAATATACTATAATATAGTATTGTTTTTATTTTTGGCTTATTTTTTATAGAATGTTATAGCAAAATAATGTGGACCCAGAAAAAGCTAAATTTTAAGATTGGCATGTTTAATATCTAATGTCGTATTGCATTACTTTTCTTTTTTGCATTTTTAATTTATTTTAGTTTTAAAGGACACTGCTGAGATGTGATGGACATATAAAAGCTTTAATAGTAGATAAACAACCAGGTCCAACTGTATAGCACAGGGAACTATGCTCAATATCTCCTAATGATATATGATGGAAAAGAATCTGAAAAGGTATATACATATATATATGAAGTGAAAGTCAAAGTGCTGGTCGCTCAGTCGTGTCCGACTCTTTGCGACCCCGTGGACTGTACCCTGCTAGGCTCCTATGGCCATGGGATTCTCCAGGCACGACTACTGGAGTGGGTATCATTCCCTTCTATAGGGGATCTTCACAACCCAGGGATCAAACCCAGGTCTCCTGTATAACAGGTGGTTCTCTCCATCTGAGCTACCAGGCAGGCTACTTCAATGTGTGTGTGTGTATGTGTACACATATATATATGAATCACTTTCCTGTACACTTGAAGCTAACACAACATTGTAAATTAACTCTAATTAAAAATGGTTTTTAAAAAGCTAAACATATATAATATATACAACTTAATGAATTTGGCAATAAAAATATACTGTGAAACCATTACCATGATCAAAGTTATAAACTTATGAATCACCTCTAAAAATTCCCCCTTCCCTCTTTATTTACTTATTTATAATATTCTTTTTCTTTGTGGTAAGAGCACTTGATATAAGATACATTTTCTTAGCACATTTTTAAGTATGCAATGTAGTGTTGCTAACTATAGTCTTAGTGTTGTACAATAGATCTCTAGAACTTTTTCATCTCCTGTAACTTAAACTTTGTACCCTTTGACCAACACTTTTCCATCGCTTCTTCCCAAGCCCCCGGTAACCAAAATTCTACTCTCTGGTTCTATGAGTTTGACTGTTTTAGAATATTTATAAAAATGAGATCATGCGGTATTTGTCTTTCTGTGACTGGTTTACTTTATTTAGCATCGTGTCCTCCCCTAGTGGTGGTTTAGTCGCTAAGTTGTGTCCAACTCTTTGTGACCCCATGGACTGTAGCCCACCAAGCTTCTCTGTCTTTGGGATTTTCCAGGCAGGAATACTGGAATGGGTAGTCATTTCCTTCTCCAGGGGTTATTCCTAACCCAGGGATCAAACCCAAGTCTCCTGCATTGCAGGCAGTCTCCTACACTGCAAGAGGAGTCTTTACCAACTGAGCCACCAGGGAAGCTCACTGTCTTCCAGGTCCATCCATGATGTCAATCCTTCTTTTTTTTAAAGCTGAATAATATTCCTTTGTACATACATATCACATTTTCAAACGAGGTATCAGATCAGATTAGATCAGATCAGTCGCTCAGTCGTGTCCGACTCTTTGCGACCCCACGAACCGCAGCACGCCAGGCCTCCCTGTCCATCACCAGCTCCCGGAGGTCACTCAGACTCGCATCCATCGAGTCAGTGATGCCATCCAGCCATCTCATCCTCTGTCGTCCCCTTCTCCTCCTGCCCTCAATCCCTCCCAGCATCAGAGTCTTCTCCAATGAGTCAACTCTTCGCATGAGGTGGCCAAAATATTGGAGTTTCAGCTTTAGCATCATTCCTTCTAAAGAAATTCCAGGATTGATCTCCTTCAGAATGGACTGGTTGGATCTTCTTGCAGTCCAAGGGACTCTCAAGAGTCTTCTCCAACACCACAGTTCAAAAGCATCAATTCTTCGGCGCTCAGCCTTCTTCACAGTCCAGCTCTCACATCCATACATGACCACAGGAAAGACCATAGCCTTGACTAGGCGAACCTTTGTTGGCAAAGTAATGTCTCTGCTTTTGAATATGCTATCTAGGTTGGTCATAACTTTCCTTCCAAGGAGCAAGCGTCTTTTAATTTCATGGCTGCAGTCACCATCTGCAGTGATTTTGGAGCCCAGAAAAACAAAGTCTGACACTGTTTCCACTGTTTCCCCATCTATTTCCCATGCAGTGATGGGACCAGATGCCATGATCTTCGTTTTCTGAATGTTGAGCTTTAAGCCAACCTTTTCACTCTCCACTTTCACTTTCATCAAGAGTCTTTTTAGCCCCTCCTCACTTTCTGCCATAAGAGTGGTGTCATCTGCATATCTGAGGTTATTGATATTTCTCCCAGCAATCTTGATTCCAACTTGTGTTTCTTCCAGTCCAGCATTTCTCATGATGTACTCTGCATATAAGTTAAATAAACATGGTGACAATATGCAGCCCTGACGTACTCCTTTTCCTATTTGGAACCAGTCTGTTGTTCCATGACCAGTTCTAACTGTTGCTTCCTGACCTGCATACAGATTTCTTAAGAGGCAGATCAGGTGGTCTGGTATTCCCATCTCTTTCAGAATTTTCCATAGTTTATTGTGATCCACACAGTCAAAGGCTTTGGCATAGTCAATAAAGCAGAAATAGATGTTTTTCTGGAATTCTCTTGCTTTTTCCATGATCCAGCGGATGTTGGCAATTTGATCTCTGGTTCCTCTGCCTTTTCTAAAACCAGCTTGAACATCAGGAAGTTCACAGTTCACATATTGCTGAAGCCTGGCTTGGAGAATTTTGAGCATTACTTTACTAGCGTGTGAGATGAGTGCAATTGTTCGGTAGTTTGAGCACTCCTTGGCATTGCCTTTCTTTGGGATTGGGATGAAAACTGACCTTTTCCAATCTTGTGGCCACTGCTGAGTTTTCCAAATTTGCTGGCATATTGAGTGTAGCAGTTTCACAGCATCATCATTCAGGACTTGGAATAGCTCCACTGGGATTCCATCACCTCCACTAGCTTTGTTCGTAGTGATGCTTTCTAAGGCCCATTTGACTTCACATTCCAAGATGTCTGGCTCTAGGTCAGTGATCACATCATCATGATTATCTAGGTCTTGAAGCTCTTTTTTGTACAGTTCTTCTGTGTATTCTTGCCACCTCTTCTTAATATCTTCTGCTTCTGTTAGGTCCACACCATCTCTGTCCTTTATCGTGCCCATCTTTGCATGAAATGTTCCTTTGGTATCTCTGATTTTCTTGAAGAGATCCCTAGTCTTTCCCATTCTGTTGTTTTCCTCTATTTCTTTGCATTGATCACTGAAGAAGGCTTTCTTATCTCTTCTTGCTATTCTTTGGAACTCTGCATTTAGATGTTTATATCTTTTCTTTTCTCCTTTGCTTTTCGCTTCTCTTCTTTTCACAGCTATTTGTAAGGCCTCCCCAGACAGCCATTTTGCTTTTTTGCATTTCTTTTCCATGGGGATGGTCTTGATCCCTGTCTCCTGTACAATGTCACGCACCTCATTCCATAGTTCATCAGGCACTCTATCTATCAGATCTAGGCCCTTAAATCTATTTCTCACTTCCACTGTATAATCATAAGGGATTTGATTTATAATTGACGTATAATGTATTAGTTTCAGATGTATGACATGATTCAATGTTTGTACATATTGTGAAATGATCACCACAATAAGTCTAGTTAACATCCATTAACCATGCATGTGGGCATGCAAGGTCACTTCAGCCGTGTCCAGCTCTGTGCGACCCTATGGACTGTAGCTCACCAGTCTCTGTCCACAGAATTCTCCAGGTAAGAATACTGGAGTGGGTTGCCATGCCCTCCTCCAAGGAATCTTTCCAACCCAAGGATCAAACCTTCGTCTCTTACCGTCTTCTGTATTGGCAGGCAGGTTCTTTACCACTAGCGCCACCTGGGAAGCCCCTTTGTCAACCATGTGCTGTGTGTCTGTGTGTGTCTGTGTCTGTGTGTGTGTGTCTATGTGTGTGTGTCTGTGTGTGTGTATTAGTTGTTCAGCCAGGTCCAACTCTGTGTGATGGCATGGACTGTAACCCATCAGGCTCCTCTGTCCACGGAATTCTCCAAGCAAGGATACTGGAGTGGGTTGCCATTTTCTTTTTTAAATTAATTTTTTTTTTTTAACTTTACAATATTGTATTGGTTTTGCCATACATCAACATGCATCAGCCACGAGTGTACACATGTTCCCCATCCTGAACCCCCGCCCACCTCCCTCCCCATACCATCCCTCTGGGTCATCCCAGTGCACCAGCCCCAAGCTTCCTTTATCCTGCATCAAACCCGGACTGGCGATTCATTTCTTATATGATATTATACATGTTTTAATGCCATTCTCTCAAATCGTTCCCCGCCCCCCACAGAGTCCAAAAGACTTTTCTCCAGGTTTTTACAAATATTTTTCTTGTGATGCTAACTTCTAAGATTTACTCTCTTCGCAACTTTCAAATATATGATACCGTATTATTAACTATGGTTGCCATGCTATACATTACCTCTCCATGACTTAATTTACCTTATAACTAGAAGTTTGCTTCTTTTGCCCACCTTCACTCATTTCACCCCATCCCCTACCCTCTGCTTCTGGCAACCACCAATCTGTTCTCTGTATCAGTGAGCTTTTTCATGGTTGCTGTTGTTATTCTTTGTTTTAGATTCCACACATAGGTGAGAAATTAACCTGGAATGCTTGTGCAATACCCTGTGAAGTCTAATCTAGAATGCTTCCCTAACCTACTTTCTTTTGTCCTAATCCTACTGTCACAGAAGTTGTCACACTAAATGACATCTTTACTTGCATACTCTTCTGACTCCTCTCCCAGGCTCTCATTTCTGGATGTGTCTTATTTTGTCACGTTTCTCTCTCTTTGCCAGACTTAGAGACAGTTAGCACAATACTTTCAAGGTCCATCCATGTTGTCCCAAATGGCAAGATTTCTGTCTCTTATGGCTGAATAATATCACATTGTAAATATGTGTGTGTGTGTGTGTGTACATATAAACACACAGTATGACTATCCACTCCAGTATTCTGGACTGGAGAATCCATGGATGGAGGAAGCTGACAGGCTACAGTCCATGGAGTCTCAAAGAGTCAGACACAACTGAGCGACTAAGCACAACACATATATAAAATATAAACACATTTAAAAAATCTGTTTATACATTGATGTACACTTTGATTTCTTCCAAGTCTTGGCTATCATAAATGATGTTTCAGTAAATATGGGGTTGTATATATCTTTTCAAGTTAGTGTTTGCATTTTCTTTAATTAAATACCTCAAAGTGAAATTACGGGATCGTATGGTAGTTCTATTAATATTTTTTCCAGTTTTGCTGAGATATCACTAACACAGCATTGCATGAGTTTTGGATGCGCAGCATAATGATTTGACTCCCATATAGAGAGAATCGATGACCACTGTAAGTTTAGTTAACATCAATCGAATGTTTGCCTCCCCAGTATGGCTTGTTATCTTCTGTTGTTGTCATTTCTAACAACTATTCTCCAAGGTGTGAGGTGACATCTTATTGTGGGTTTAAAATGCATTTCCCTAATGATGAGCAATGTTGACTAAACTTCATATACTTGTTAGAGATTTGTACATTTTCTTTGGTGAAACATGTGTTCAGATCATTTGCTCATTTTAATTTTCTTTTTAATTAATTTATTTATTTTAATTGGAGGTTAATTACTTTACAATATTGTGGTGGTTTTTGCCATACATCAACATGAATCCATTTGCTCATTTTTATATTAAATTATTTGCTTTTTTGCTATTGCATTTGGGAGTTTCTTACACATTTTGGCCAGTAAACTCTTATCAGATACATGGTTTGCAAATGTTTTCTTCCATCCTGTAGACGGCTTTCACTTTGCTGTCTTGGTTTGGTTTTTTGTTTTGTTTCTGTGTAGAAACTTTTCAGTTTGATATGATCCCATTTGTCTCTTTTTGTTTTTGTTGTTGATGCTTTTGGTATCACCTCTAAGAAATCGTTGTTAAGTCCAATATCTAGAAGCTTTTAATGTTGCTTTAATTTTAAGAGCATCCCAATGTGCTCTTTACTGATTTTAGTGTATTTAGATTGTGTATTTCCTAACTATTTTTTGTAAATGTATTAACTTTACATCTTTTAACACTCTGGTCACCCCGAGATTAATCTAGAATGCTTTTCTAATCTACTTTCTTTTGTTCAAATCCTTGCATCACAGAATTTGTCACACTAAATTACATCTTTACTTGCAAATTCTTTTGAGTCCTCTCCCAGATGGCCATGTCTGCATATCTTTTATTTTGAGTATGTCCCATGACACTGACACTCACTAAAATTTTTCGCTAAACAAATGAATGAACTAATTAATGCTTTAATTAATTAAGGGCCTGGAATTGAGCCATTTTAAGATCCCGTGAATAACAAAACGGATATTTTTTAGTAGCACTTTATAGAAGTATGCATGTGCTTTATAGCAAAGACAGGAAGCTCTCTTAATACTTTATGATGCTTTCAAAAAGCCAAAAACAAGACAAACAATAACCCATATATCAAAACAGTATTTTTTTTGATCGTCAGATTGATTAATCTGGTTTAAATATATACTGTTCTTAATTTTTTTAAGTTAAAAGTTCTTTTTAATATTTAAATGTGTCTCCCCTTACACTGGTCTTGATGAATAAATGATTCAATCAATTAACCAAACTAGACTTCCTCTTATGTTCACTAGTCTTTGCTTTCTTTTTTCTTAACTTTTATTTTATATTTGAGTATAGTTGATTAGGGCTTCCCTCATAGCTCAGTGGATAAAGAATCTGCCTGCACTGCAGGAGACCTGGGTTTGATTCCTGGGTCAGGAAGATCCCCTGGAGAAGGAAATGGCAATCCACTCCAGTATTCTTCCCTGGAAAATCCCATGGACAGAGGAGCCTGGCGGGCTACAGTCCACGGGGTTGCAAGAGTCAGACACGACTTAGCAACTAAACCATCAAACCATAGTTGATTAACAATCAACTGTTTTAACAATCAAGCTGTTTCAGATTCAGGTGCAAAGTGATTCAGTTATACATATATACCTGTATCTACTCTTTTTCAAATTCTCTCCCCATTTAGGTTATTATAGAATACTGAGTAAAGCTCCCTTTGCTATACAATAGGTCCTTGTTGGCTATTTATTTTAAATATAGTTGTGTGTATGTCAATCCCAAACTCCATATGTGTGAGTGTGAGTGTGTGTGTGTGTGTGTGTGTGTGTGTGTGTGTGTGTTTTAGAAAGCATAACTAGCCAGAACAAGAAAAGTGTTTTTACCCAAAACACTCCCAAGTGCTTGATATCAACGTTCATGATCTGAGATTCACATCTTCAGTGATGGTTTGATTTTGTTGGTACAGAGAGTGTGCTCCTGTGACAAAATCATAAATGACCTGTTGAGATGGAATCTTGAGTATCTAAAGGTATTTAAAATAAACATTTCCACCTTTGAGTTTAGCAACTTTCAAAGCAGATGTCTTCTATCAGGTAAAAGTAGCAGATTTTTTTTTCTTTAACTTGGCAGGCACATTTGTATTTTCTATACTGTCAGTTCCCTAACAAGGAAGGGTTTTTGTTTTGTTTTTCACAGTTTAGAGTTGTCTTCTAAAAGATAGAGGTAGTAGGGTACACTGGTCAAGGACATGAACTTCTTCAGCAGGCAGTACCAAATTCCAAGGTCAGATCACATAATAACAATGGCTAACATTTGTGAAGGGGCCTTCCCAGGTGGTGAAGAACCCACCTGCCAATGCAGGAGACATAAGAGATGTAAATTCAATCCCTGGGTGAAGAGGATCCACAATATGAGGGCATGGCAACCCACCCCAGTATTCTTGCCTGAAGAACCCCATGGACAGAGGAGCCTGGCAGGCTACAGTCTATGGGGTCTCAAAAGAATCAGATATACCTGAAGTGCTTAGCAGATGCGTACCATTTGCAGAGAGCTTATTAGCTGCCTAGCTTTTGGGATGATATTCTTTACATGAATTATTTCACTCAGATCCCACAACTTGGAAAATATTATAGAGCATATTCTTTTTTGTGTGAAGAAACTAATATTTCAAGCATCAAGTAAAATTTCTGAGTACAATCAGCTGGTAAATTGAAAGATGGCATTTGAATCCATGTCTATTTAATTCCAGAACCCATATTTTAACCATTGCAATCTTAAATGCCTACTTAGTGTGACCTTGGTCAAGTTCTTGCACATGACTGCATCTTGTTAGATTATTGTGGAAATTCTATAAATCAGCAAGTGTAAAATACTCAGGATGGTGCTTGGTACAAAGTAAGCTCTCAAATTGTAACCTAGAAATAATTGTTATTCTTGTTTTTAACAGTCAGTTGTTTACTAGACAATTAGAAAAGAAGGAAAAATAATCTCTTTTATTGACCCACAAAGTTGCTCATTACTTTGTATAATTTTAAATTTCCATCTGGTATTTCTCTTTAGTCCAAAGAACTCCTTTAACTTTTCCTGTGGGATGGATTTGCTGGCAACAAATTATGTCCACTTTTGCCTTTCCGAAATTTTATTTTTCATCTTTACTGAGGTATTGTTAACAAAATTTTAACTTATTTATGTATATTGTAGTAATTTGGTCTATGTATACATTGTGAAAGGATTCCTTCCATCTAGTTAATACATCCAAAACCTGACATATTTGTCTTTACTGTGTGTGAGAACATTTAATTTCCACCTCCTTAGCAAATTTTAATTATATAATATAGTGTAATTAACTATAGTTACCATGACTTATGATACAACCTCAGAACTTATTCATCTTATAGCTGAATGTCCCTCTCTTACTTCTACTACCTCCAGGCCTTGGCAACTACCTGTCTACTCTGTTTCTAATAGTTTGATATTTTTTAGATTCCACATATAATTGATACCATGAAGTGTTCGTCTTCTATCTGGTTTATTCCACTTAGCAGAATACCCTCAATATCCATTCCTGTTGTTAAAATTGGCACAATTTCTCTTTTTAATGTCTGAAAATATTCCATTATATATATATATATATATATATATATATATGTATATATATATCACATCTTCTTTATCTGTTCATCTATTGATAAACACGTAAGGTGTTTCCATATCTTGGCTATTGTGAATAATGATGCAATTAGCATGGGAGTACAATATCTCTTTGATATCTTGTTTTCATTTCCTTTGGATATATACCCAGAAGTGAGATTGTTGGATCATATGGTAGTTCTATTTTTAATTTTTTTGAGAAACCTCCATACTGTTTTCCATAGGGGCTGCACAGATTTACATTTCCATAAAATTTTCTTTATTTTGCCTTCATTTTTGAAGAATACTTTACAGAATACAGACTTGTAAATTTACAGGTTTTAAAAAATTTTTTTGGTACTTTAAAAATGTCATTCCATCATTTCCAGCTTCCTTTGTTTCACATAACTGACTATTCAAACATTTGACTAAATGTATTCTTTTTATTGTTTCTCTGAATGTAATGTGTCTTTCCTTCTGGCTATTTTTAAGGCCATATCTTTGGTTTTCAAAAAACATACCTAGGTGTATTGTTTGTTCTGTTTGGGCTTTGGTGAATTTTTAAAATCTTTGTGTTAGTATTTTTCATCAAATTTCAAAAAAATTTACCCAGTATTTCTTTAGGTAATTTTTTCTCTCTCATCCTTGTCTTCTTTCCTTCTTAGACTCTAAGCATATGTATTTATGTTTGACCCCTTGAATCTGTCATATAAGATTAAAGTTTTGTACAATTTTTTAAAGCTTTGCTCTTTGTCCTTCAGTGTTATTTGTTTATTTTACAAACCTTTTGCAAATTACTTAACACTTATTGATAAGTTCATTGGCACATTTTAGCACATTATTAATCCATAGAATTATAGAGAATAATCAGATTATGTATATTAGCATTTTCTTTTTAATTTAGAGTTTGTTTCCCAGGGCTAAAGATATTTGTTTTTCTTATTAATCAAGGAATCTGTGCTTCAGTTTTAATAATTTCTATTATGTTGGAGAAGACTCTTGAGAGTCCCTTGGACTGCAAGGAGATCCAACCAGTCCAATCTAAAGAAGGGAGGAGGGTTCAGGATGGGGAACACATGTATACCTGTGGCAGATTCATTTTGATACATGGCAAAACCAATACAATATTGTAAAGTTAAATAAAATAAAAATAAAATTAAAAAAAATAAAAAATAAAATAAATAAATAAAGGAGATCAGCCCTGGGTGTTCCTTGGAAGGAATGATGCTAAAGCTGAAACTCCAGTACTTTGGCCACCTCATGCAAAGAGTTGACTCATTGGAAAAGACTCTGATGCTGGGAGGGATTAGGGACAGGAGGAAAAGGGGACGACAGAGGATGAGATGGCTGGATGGCATGACTGACTCGATGGACATGAGTCTGAGTGAACTCTGGGAGTTGGTGATGGACAGGGAGGCCTGGCGTGCTGTGATTCATGGGGTTGCAAAGAGTCGGACACGACTGAGCAACTGAACTGAACTGACTGATTCACCTCACTTCAAGTGTGCTGATCCTTTATTCCGCACTGTTCAATCTGCTGTTAATCCCAATAATGTATTTTAAATTCCAGGTGTGGGAGTGGCTACCTACTCTAGTATTCTTGCCTGAAGAATTCTGTGGACAGAGCAGTCTGGTGGGCTACAGTCCATGGGGTCACAGTCAGACACGACTGAGCGACTAACACTACTACTACTATTGCATTTTTAAATTCTAGGTATAGTATTTGTTTCTTTTCCAGAGTTTCCACATCTCTCCTAAATTACCCATTTCTTCATCCATTTCCTGGGTCTAAATATATTAAAGGCCCTTTAATATATTTTTCATTATTTTAAAGCCCTGATACCAGTGTCAACATCAGAATGATCTATAGCCCTGTTTCTATTGATACTTTTCTTGATATGAGTCACATTTTCCTGGGTTTAATAATTTTTAATAATTAATAATTAATTTTAATGCATGTTTAACAATTTAAAAGTTTAGATTGAGCATTGTGTATGATGACACATTGTAGAGATTCTGTATTCTGCAGCTTTCTCTGAAGAATATGAAGGGTCTCTTTTAGCAGGATGCTAAATTATCAGTAGATCACTGTGATTCTGTCAATATTTGGTTTTATTTTTGAGCTTTCTTGGAGTGGATCTGTTTCCGTTAGTTCTGAGATGTGATTATTACTCCTAATGTGTGGCCCTGCTGGTGTTTTAATAGAAAATTCAAGCTGTTTGCCAAGCCCTGTTAACTTGGTAGGACTTGAATGTCAAGTCGCACCCCTCAGAACTAAGCAAATGCTGAAACCTCTATTCCACTCTTTCAGCCTTTCTGCATTGATTTCCACTGGAAATGTCGTTCTCTTGCTTCCCATTTGTGCAATTCAGATATTAGTGAAGAATTGGAAAAGAGTTTACGTGCAGATTTGAGATGATTACTTCATCTGAGAAATGTTTTCTTCCATTTCCAGCTGCTATGGCAACTCTGATTCTAATATTTGACTTCTCAGTACAGGAAGGACTTCTACTCTCTGACTGAGTTCTAGACCTTTATGCTAAAGGGACTGGAGATTGGCCTGGGAAAAAAAGCCAGGAAAATATATAACTGACCCAGTTTGTTACCTTTATTTCAAGATGTGGCATGTCACCTACTCATGACATTCTATATAGTGTTTTAGGCTATCATTACCTTTAAATATAGCTGTGGAAGTTAATACTCATAAAACCAGAGTCAGAAAAAAAATCAACCAGTATTTACCAAATGCTATGAAAAAACTACTGTTGTTGTTGTTTAGTAACTAAGTCATATCCAGTGCTTTGCAATCCCGTAGACTGTAGCTCACCAGGATTCTTTGTCCATTGGATTCTCCAGGCAAGAATACTGGAGTGGATTGCCATTTCCTCCTCCAGGGAAATCTTCCCAACCCAGGGATTTAACCCAGGTCTCCTGCATTGGCAGGCAGGTTCTTTACTTCTGAGCCATAAGAAAACCCTGAAAAACCTATGCAGAGTACCTAAAATACTGACTTTGTTCTAAAAATTATAAATGCAATCAAAACCTTGTGAAAAATGACTAAACAGACAGAAATGTGAGGAGCATTACCATGTGAATTAGAACTTGAAAAATGAGGGGAGCAACTCATAACAAAGGAAGACAGTACCCAGATATGGGAATAAACATAACCAAAATCTGGAAAGCAAAATGGCGTGAAACAAGAGAGATCAGCTTAACTGGGATAATAGAAAAGACAGGAGATTAAGTTCATTAAGCAGAGTCAGATAAGAGTTAAGAGTGTCAAATATTAGGCTGAGGAGTTTGACCTTGCCAGTAGCATATTTTCCTAGTATAGAAAATAGTAAATGGTAAATATTATCCTTAAAATACATTTAATGAGAAGTTCAGTTACTCAGTTGTATCTGACTATTTGCATCCCCGTGAACTGCAACACAGCAGGCTTTCCTGTCCATCACCAACTCCCAGAGCTTGCTTAAACTCATATCCATTGAGTCAGTGATGCCATCCAACCATCTTATTCTCTGTTGTCCCCTTTCTCCTCCTGCCCTCAATCTTTCCCAGCATCAGAGTCTTTTCAGGTGAGTCAGCTCTTTGCATTAGGTGGCCAAAGTATTGGAGTTTCAGCTTCAGCATCAGTCCTTCCAATGAACATTCAGGACTGATCTCCTTTAGGATGGACTGGTTGGATCTCCTTGCAGTCCAAGAGATTCTCAAGAGTCTTCTCCAATACCATAGTTCAAAAGAATCAATTCTTTGACACTCAGCTTTCTTTATAGCCCAACTCTTACATCCATACAAGACTACTGAAAAGACCCTAGATTTGACTAGATGGACCTTTGTTGGCAAAGCAATATCTCTGCTTTTTAATACGCTGTCTAGGTTTGTCATAGCTTTTCTTCTAAAGAACAAGCATCTTCTACTTTCATGGCTGCAGTCACCATCTGCAATGATTTTGGAGCTCAAGAAAATAAAGTCTCTCACTGTTTACATTGGTTCCCCATCTATTTGCCATAAGTGATGGGACCAGATGCCATGATCTTAGTTTTCTGAATGTTGAGCTTTAAGCCAACTTTTTCACTCTCCTCTTTCACTTTCATCAAGAGGCTTTTTAGTTCTTTCTCACCTTCTGCCATAAGGGTGGTGTCATCTGCATATCTGAGGTTATTGATATTTCTCCTGGCAATCTTGATTCCAGTTTGTGCTTCATCCAGCCCAGCGTGTCTCATGATGTACTCTGCATGTAAATTAAATAAGCAGGCATACTCCTTTCTTGACTTGGAACCAGTCTGTTGTTCCATGTCCAGTTCTAACTGTTGCTTCCTGACCTACATACAGATTTCTCAAGAGTCAGGTCAGGTGGCCTGGTATTCCCATCTCTTTCAGAATTTTCCACAGTTTGTTGTGATCCACACAATCAAAGGAAGACATGCTTGTTATTATCATAATGCCTGCATGCATGTCTGCTAAGTCTCTTCAGTCATGTACAATTCTTTATGACCCTAAGGACTGTAGCCCTCCAGGCTCCTCTGTCCATGGGATTCTTCAGGCAAGATTACTGGAGTGGGTTGCCATGCCGTCCTCCAAGGGATCTTCGGACCCAGGGATTGAACCTGGTCTCTTATGTCTTCTGCATTAGCAGGCAGGTTCTTTACCACTAGCGCCACCTGGAAAGCCCCTATTATCATAATAGTACACATTCAATTTTACTTGGTACTATTTCTGGAGTTTTTCTTGATAAAAAAGAAAAAAAGCATGGTATACTTAAGCAGCAGGGGGAAAGATTCTATAGTTAATGGGAGCTTAATTATTATGATAATAGTGGAGATAATTATTCTGATAAAATATGAAAGGTAAGACCTTTAGCACAGCGTAACTTCTTGCATTTACTCCTTTTAGGAGCATATTTCTACTCTGGGAGAGTCACGTACTTTTCTTTAAAAACTTGTTATTTTGCCTGGAGAATCCTGTAGACAGAGGAGGCTGGGAGGCTATAGCCCATAGGGTCACATAGATTGAGACATTACTGAAGTGACTTAGCATGCACGCATAGCCAATTAATAAACAATATTGTGATAGTTTCAGGTGAACAGTGAAGGGACTCAGACATACATATACATGTATCCAATCTCCCCCAAACTCCCCTCCCAGATAAAAAGTCATTTTAAGCAGTACCCACTGAAGGAGACATGAAAAGGACATCTATTTTGTGTACTGAATTGTACAAATTTACCTTTTGTGAATTCCTTTATTTAGACAACCATTTATTATTTAATCAATATGAATTCAGCATCTACCACACCCAGGCAATATTCCAGGAACACGGCAAAGTAGATGGTGAGTTTCATCCTTCTTAGAGTCTTCATCTTAGTGCTTGCTCCTTTCTCTGCTCTCTGCCTCCTGGAGGCCACTGGCTTACTGCGCATTCTTGTTCCTTCAGCCTGGCACACAATCCAGCCTGTTTCAGTTTGAAACCTCAGCTTCTCTGTCTTCTCTCCTCTTTCTTTTTCACTTTTGTATAACCTTGGAGAACTTCCAGAGTAAGACCTAGACTTTCAGAGGGGCTCCTGTTACATCTTAGCCTTCCTCATCAACAGTTTCAAGTTGGTCTCAGCCTCCTAGTGAAAGTCACTCAGTCGTGCCTGACTCTTTCTGGCCCTGTGAGCTGTAGCCCACCAGGCTCCTTTGTCCTTGGGATTCTCCAGGCAAGAATACTGGAGTGCCATTCCCTTCACCGGGGGATCTTCCTGACCCAGGGGTCGAACCCGGATCTCCTGTACTACAGACGGATTCTTTCCCTTTTGAGCCACTGGGCCTCCTAAGTTGGACCCAAGCCTAAGACCTTGTTGAGGATTGGGGAAAAAAAATCACTGGAAATTAACCTACTTTATTTTAAACAAACCAGTGATTATGTTGATGAACAGATTCTATTTTAAGACATAGTAAGGATTTTCTATGACATAAGTAGTATAATCCCCACAAAGTTTTCCCTCAGTCCATTAACTTAGTGCCTCCTCTTCGATGTTATCTCCTTTTTTGAAATAAAGCAATAATCAGAGAGCCATCATGCAATTTTATTATTTTATTGCTCTTTCATAGGAGGAACAAACAGTGATTAAATGGATCCTAATGTTCTCAGAATTAAATTATTTATTGAAGCTGAAATTTTTAATATAATACTGTCCAACTCCAAGTCAAGATAGATCCCAAAGTGATAGACTGTCTTATTGCACTTTTATCCTCTTGTATTCTGGTATATCAGTGATCTACATGTACATTTCAAGAGAAGGTCTGAACCAGAGTCCAGTGCTGACAGCCGAGCAGGTAACTCAGGGCTTATGAATCCTTTTCTTTGTTGGCTTGATTTTTAGAAATCAGTTTTTACTGTGGGCTGACTGCACTGGTATCTACAATGTTAGACATTTCAGTACTTTGCCTGTAGACTTACCTTGCCTACAGACTGCAAGGCATAATGAGATCATGAATTCACATAGTGTTCATTGACAGGACATAGCATTTAGCCCATTCAGTGGATTTTCTACTCCTAGTGGCAAAGAAGCTCTCATTGCAAAAAGAAACTTGAATACAACTATGTTAATTTAGCCGAAATATCTTAACAAGTTACATAAAAATATTCTAAGTAATAGTGGACATGCCAAGAAAAATATTTACAAGAACAAGAGATTATATTTCACTTTCTTTTTTAAAAAGGAGATACTTCCCACTATAAATCAAGAACACATTCCAGAGTAAAATGTCTGAGTAAGATGTAAGCATCTTCCGAGTCTTAGCTAACAGCAAAGAAAGGTGGCATAGTGGTAAAGAATCTGTCTACCAACATAGGAAGCGAAAGAAGTGGATATTCAGTCACTGGGTTGGGTAGATCCCCTGGAGGAGGAAATGGCAACCCACTCTGGTATTCTTGCCTGGAAAATCCCATGGACAGAGAAGCCTGGCAGGCTACAGTCCATGGGGTTGCAAAGAGTAATACTACGCCTTTTAAGTTTCTTTTTCACAGTAGACCTTATTTTCTTCTTTATATCCAAGATCTGTAGTTAACAATAATATTTTGTGTATGTTATTTTTATTGGAATATAGTTGATGTACAATATTATGTTAGTTTCAGATATGCTACATAATGATTTGACATTTGCCTATATTATGAAATGATCACCACAATAAGTCTAGCAACCACTGTCTTTGCACAAAGTAGCTATAATATTATTGCTTATCTTCCTTATGCTGTACATTATATCCCCCTGACTTATTTATTACAAAACTGGAGCTCTGTCCTTCTTAATTCCCTTTGTCTCTTTCCCCACCTCTAACCTCCTTCCTCTGGTAACTAACCAGTTGTTTTCGGTATTTATGTTTCTTTTTTCATTTTGTTCTGTTTGTTTGGTTTTTGGATTCCATACGTGAGAGCATGTGGTATTTGCTTTTCTCTGATTTATTTCACTTAGCACAATATCCACTAGCTCCACCCACATTATCATAAAAGCAAGAGTTCATTTTTAATGGCTAAGTAAAGGTCTAGTGTGTGTGTATGTGTGTGTATAACACATCTTTATCTATTTATCTATTTATAGACACTAAGATTGCTTCCATATATTAGCTATTATAAATAATTCTTCAGTGAACATTGGAGTGCATGTATGCTCAGCGAGTAATGTCTGACTGTTTGAGACCCCACAGACTGTACCTCGCCAGGCTTCTCTGTCCATGGGATTTTCTCAGCAAGAATATTGGAGTAGGTTGTCATTTCCTACTAGAGGAACTTCCTGACCCAGGAATCAAACCTGCATCTCCAGAGTCTCCTGTATTGCAGGCAGATTCTTTACCGCTGAGCCACCTTTTCAAATTAGTGTTTTTTGTTTTCTTTTGGTAAATACCCAGACAAGAAATTGCTGGATCATATGGTAGTTTTACTTTTAAATTTTCGAGGAACTTCGAAAATTTATCGAATTTATGGAATTCTTTTCCATAAAGGCTGCACCAAGTTATAACTGTACAGTACAGGAGAGTTTTCTTTTTTAATATCCTTGCCAACACTTATTTTCTATCCTTTTTAAAATAGCCAATCTGACAGATGCAAGGTGACCTCTTATTGTGGTTTTCAGTTCCCTGATGATTAGTGATATTGAGCATCTTTTCAAGAGCCTGCTGATGATATATATGTCTTCTTTGGAAAAACATCTATTTAGGCCCCATTTTGTAATCAAGTTGTTTGTTTGATGTTGAGTTATAAGAGTTCATTGTATATTTTGGATATTAATTCTTTATCGAGTAAATTGTTTTCACATATCTTCTCCAACTCAGTAGGCTGCCTTTTCATTTTGTTGAGTTTCCTTCACTATGCAAAAACATTTTAGTTCGATGTAGTCCCACTTGTTTATTTTTGCTTCTGTTTCCTTTACTGAGAGGACATATCAAAAAAAAAAAAAAATTCTAGACAGATGTCAGAGAGCTTGTGTGCAGGCGTCTGTGTTAAGTCACTTCAGTCCTGTCTGACTCTTTGAGGCGCTATGGACTGTAGCCCATCAGGCTCATCTGTCCTTGGGATACTCCAGGCAGTGAAATACTGGAGTGGGTTGTCATGCCTTCCTTCAGGGGATCTTTTGGACCCACGGATCAAAATCACATCTACCTGCGGTTGCTTCATTGCATGTAGATTCTTTACTGCTGAGCCACTGGGGAAGATCATGTGTACATTCAGTTCAGTTCAGTTCAGTAGCTCAGTCGTGTCTGACTCTTTGCAACCCCATGAAGTGCAGCACGTCAGGCCTCCCTGTCCATCACCAACTCCAGGAGTTCACTCAAACTCATGTCCCTCAACTCGGTGATGCCATGCAGCCATCTCATCCTCAGTCATCCCTTTTTCCTCCTGCCCCTAATCCCTCCCAGCATCAGAGTCTTTTCCAATGAGTCAACTCTTCACATGAGGTGGCCAAAGTACTGGAGTTTCAACTTCAACATCAGTCTTTCCAATGAACACCCAGAACCTACTTCCTTCAGAATGGACTGGTGGGATCTCCTTGCAGTCCAAGGGACTCTCAAGAGTCTTCTCCAGCACCACGGTTCAAAAGCATCAATTCTTCGGTGCTCAGCTTTCTTCACAGTCCAACTCTCACATCCATACACGACCACTGGAAAAAACCATAGCCTTGACTAGACGAACCTTTGTTGGCAAAGTAATGTCTCTGCTTTTCAATATGCTATCTAGGTTGGTCATAAGTTTCCTTCCAAGGAGTAAGTGCCTTTTAATTTCATGGCTGCAGTCACCATCCGCAGTGATTTTGGAGCCCAGAAAAATAAAGTCTGACACTGTTTCCACCGTTTCCCCATCTATTTCCCATGAAGTGATGGGACCAGATGCCATGATCTTCGTTTTCTGAATGTTGAGCTTTAAGCCAACTTTTTCACTCTCCTCTTTCACTTTCATCAAGAGACATTTTAGTTCCTCTTCACTTTCTGCCATAAGGGTGGTGTCATCTGCATATCTGAGGTTATTGATATTTCTCCCAGCAATCTTGATTCCAGCTTGTGCTTCTGCCAGCCCAGCGTTTCTCATGTTAAATAAGCAGGATGACAATATACAGCCTTGACATATTCCTTTTCCTATTTGGAACCAGTCTGTTGTTGCATGTCCAGTTTTAACTGTTGCTTCCTGACCTGCATATAGGTTTCTCAAGAGGCAGGTCAGGTGGTCTGGTATTCCCATTTCTTTCAGAATTTTTTACAGTTTATTGTGATCCACACAGTCAAAGGCTTTGACATAGTCAATAAAGCAGAAATAGATGTTTTTCTGGAACTCTCTTGCTTTTTCGATGATCCAGCGGATGTTGGCAATTTGATCTCTGGTTCCTCTGCCTTTTCTAAAACCAGCTCGAATATCTGAAAGTTCACAGTTCACATACTGCTGAAGCCTGGCTTGGAGAATTTTGAGCATTACTTTATAGCGTGTGAGATGAGTGAAATTGTGTGGTAGTTTGAATATTCTTTGGCATTGCCTTTCTTTGGGATTGGAATGAAAACTGACCTTTTCCAGTCCTGTGGCCATTGCTGAGTTTTCCAAATTTGTTGGCACATTGAGTGCAGCACTTTCACAGCATCATCTTTCTGGATTTGAAATAGCTCAACTGGAATTCCATCACCTCTACTAGCTTTGTTCGTAGTGATGCTTTCTAAGGCCCACTTGACTTCACGTTCCAGGATGTCTGGCTCTATGTGGGTGATCACGCCATCGTGATTATCTTGGTCATGAAGATCCTTTTTTGTACAGTTCTTTGGTGTATTCTTGCCACCTCTTCTTAATATCTTCTGCTTCTCTTAGGTCCATACCATTTCTGTCCTTTATTGAGCCCATCTTTGCATAAAATGTTCTCTTAAAGTGAAAGTGAAACTGAAGTCTCTCAGTCATATTCAACTCTTTGTGACCCCATGAATGGTAGCCTACCAGGCTCCGCCGTCCATGGGATTTTCCAGGCAAGAATACTGGAGTGGGCTGCCATTTCCTTCTCCAGGGATCTTCCCAACCCAGGGACTGAACTCTGGTCTCCTGCATTGCAGAAAGATGCTTTACCTTCTGAGCCATGTTCCCTTGGTATCTTTAACTTTCTTGAAGAGATCTCTAGTCTTTCCCATTCTGTTGTTTTCCTCTATTTCTTTGCATTGATCACTGAGGAAGGCTTTCTCTCCTTGCTATTCTTTGGAACTTTGCACTCAGATCCTTATATCTTTCCTTTTCTCCTTAGCTTTTCACTACTCTTCTTTTCCCAGCTATTTGTAAGGCCTCTCCAGACAGCCATTTTGCTTTTTTGCATTTCTTTTCTTGAGGATGGTCTTGATCCCTGTCTCCTGTACAATGTCATGAACCTCCGTCCATAGTTCATCAGGCACTCTAACTATCAGATCTAGTCCCTTAAATCTATTTCTCACTTCCACTGTATAATCATAAGGAATTTGATTTAGGTTATACCTGAATGGTCTAGTGGTTTTCCCTACTTTCTTCAATTTAAGTCTGAATTTGGCAATATACTTGCTATTCTTTGTATATCAATTCTGTGTTAGTAAAGTTAAAAATGTAGCTTCATTTAAATCTACTTAACTTGACTAAAAGGTAAATTTTTTATTCAGTAAAAGTAGTAAAGATGGCTGAGGATCCTTTATTATGAAAAGCTCTTAGAACCTGCAAACCCGGTTCTAGAATTTCTAAATTGAAATTCTACAATTTCAGAGTTCAAGCTAACTCAATCCTGTCTTAGTGGCATCAGTGGGATGCAGGAAGCCTGGAAATATAGTCTACTCTTGCAGGATAGCATGTCTTCCACTTGAGCAGCCTAGTTCACAAAATATTTCATAGCTGTCACAAGTATGAATTTAGTGGAATTAAGAAGAGGGAATTAGATATAGAAATATAATGAACACATATAAGGTTATCTGACTTCCCTTCCCTTATCTGAATTCTCTGGAATTCATCCTTTACTTTCATATAGTCACAGGAGCATCAGGTTGCTGACAGTCATGTTCACACACTGTGAAAATGTCCAACATACTTTACTTTGACAGATCCAGGGACAGGCTCCTTAAATCAGATGATGCCAAATTCCCTTTCTTGACATCTTTGAATGGAGCCCAAGAGAAGCCAACCTCAACCTAGGCTGGAGAAAGAAGATGTAAACAGTGGGTCATGTTTTTTGCCACATAGATCTGAAAGCGAAAAACAGTTTGGAGAGACAGAGGGAGAGAAAGAGAAGCAGAAAGATGAGAAGAAAACTTCATCAGGGAGTTGGGGGTTTGCTGAGATTTCCTATGACTATCTCTTTTCTGGTATACTGTGAATGCCCATGAAGTCTGTTACCTGGTATCCATATAACAAAGCCTATTATTTTTTTACTTTAATTATGTCAAGTCGATTTATATGATTTGAACCTAAAAGTCCTAATACGAGAAGAAAATTTAATCCTAAAACACAATTTCAAATACATTTAAAGAAGTTCATTAGCTATGAACTATTTTTTTTTTTCCTAGTCATGTCATACACATTCCCTCTGTCTAATTAGCTTGGGAATTTCATGTCCTAGACTTGCTAAGTTCCTCTTGCCTTGACATGCCCTTCCTTCTGCTTGTAAGGCCTCTCCTTTTTCACCTAACCATTAAAATCTGGGTCAAACTTGAGGTATTCCAGAAAGTCATCATGACTTAACTCTATCAATCTTTTTTTTTTTTATTCTGTTTCTAACATCTCTCCAAAGTCTGGAGACTGTACTATATTATTATATAAGTGCTGCCTTGAAATTATTCTTAAATGGCTTTTTGTGCTAACATTTTTTTTTCTCCAAAGTGATAAATTATTTGACACAAGAGATAAGATATTTTACTCTTTACTTTACTATTTCCACTCCAGTACTCTTGCCTGGAGAATCCCATGGACGGAAGAGCCTGGTGGGCTACAGTCCATAGGGTTGCAGAGTCGGACACGACTGAGCGACTTCACTTTCATTTTCACTTAAATAACGTTGGTTCAATGAATTGCATATGACAGGTGCCCATAAGGATGTATGAACTGTCTCTATCACATCCTCAATGAGTCATCAAAAATCTCAATTTTATAATATGGGAAGCAAATATTTGAAAACTATTGACTTAAAGGAAAGAAGATAGTGATGACATCTGGAAAAGCCAAAATGTCACCTTTTAAAGTTTACTATGATACATCACTTCATTCCTAGATTTCCATTTCTAAAAGACAAGCAGTGCAGAGTTCTAATGTAAATTCTTTTATGCATAATATATTTGAATGACTAACCACAGAGGTCCTTCCTTCTAAATGAAGCAAAGCAAAGAGCAGCTCTCCTGTGGACTGAATTAGTTTTTCCAGGTCTAACTCATCAGTAGATGCAGTCCATGATGATAAACTCTGTAGAAAGAGCACATATCAGAGCTATGAAGAAGATAAGACATCATAACCTCTATAAAAGCATTGTAAAAATGTGTAGGGGAAATTTTTTTAGATTTGACTTTATAATTTAAAAAATATATTATCCCTTACTGATGAGACTATTTTTTAATTTTTGTCCAAAGACATTAAAAAATTAATCAGTAATTAGGGAGTAATGTAAACTATAAAGAGTTCTTAATCTTTTCAGATAATCAGGAAAAAGCTATCATTTAAGGCTAAAATACAGAACTTTTCTCTAGTAAGTCTCAATTTTTATATTGTCACATGCTCTGAAGCCACTGGGATGAGAACATTTTTGCAAATCTAACATAAATAACTGGAGTAGGTCTGTTACTCACAGAAAAACACTGTGTGTTTACATGAATACCTCTTCTACTTGATTCCTTTGACCTGAGAACTTGAGTGAAACTCAGAGAAAGCTGCCAAGTTCCAAAGCTGGGAACAGACCCAGACCAGCATGATCTTTATTCTCTTTCTCTAACTACCTAGAAACATTATCTCCAGCAGATAGGTGTTAAAAATTTACAATTCCATTTCTACCAATCAATATTTGTGATACTTTGGAACCTGCCCATACACTAAAGGTGACAAGTTATTCTGTTTGAATCATCTGTTAGGTGTGAACAGATTGCATATAACTGATCTTCCTGCTTTTTCTTCCTAGTTCTCCATCTCTGCCTTCTCAAATCTATTACTCCTTGGATTTTTATT
This sequence comes from Tragelaphus eurycerus, assembly GCA_935064755.1. Lineage (NCBI taxonomy): Eukaryota > Metazoa > Chordata > Mammalia > Artiodactyla > Bovidae > Tragelaphus > Tragelaphus eurycerus. The sequence continues at coordinate 52,376,646 of CAKXYN010000007.1, forward strand.
TTTATCTTGTGTTTGCCTTTGCCTCAGCATATTTGGCTTTATCAAATCTTCTTCTGCTTAAACTTGAAGTCCACTAGTTTTCCCCCAGCTGTGGTCCTGACTGAATGGCTTGTCTTGTCCTCTCTCAGATCAAAGGGCCTTTGGAAGGCTTGTCTGGTTAGGAAAAGCCAGTAGGAAGCAGGCAAGGGTGTCACATGAGTAAGGATTAATAGAAGATCAGTGAAAGAGCCATGCCAGCAAAGGTGTCCTAGGGAAGAACCCTTGGTTCTATTACAAGTTAATCACTAAAGGGGTGTTGCCTATGAGCTTAAATGGACCTGTGAGCATAACGGACCATCTCTGGGAACGCTGCTTCCCAGGTAATGAACATTAAGCTAAAATACCTGTTTAGCTCACCAGAGACATCCTGACCAGGCCCATCTGTGAATGACTACAGAAAGGAAGAAGTTAACCTATTCCCTCCAAAAGCTGATGAGAATCAGGTAGTGTTTGACATTGTTCCTTCCTCTTTTAGTGTAAAAGGAACCTGAATTCCAACTCATACAAGATGGTTCTTTGGGGGCACAAGCCCACCATCTTCTCAGTTAGGTAATTTTTCAAATAAAGTCATTATTCCTTGCCCCAACAACTCTATCAATCAAGGTCTATCAATTATTGGCCTGTTGTACAGCAAGCAGCACAAGCTTAGACTTGGTAACATGGAATTCTTCTCTGGCCAGGTAATGGCCACATCTCCTTTTTTATCGTTGTTGCTCTGAGATTCTCAAGTCCCTTTTTCTCTCATCGAGTTTTCTCAGTGGGCACTGTACCCACTGGTGTGTCAACTCTTCCTTCTTCTAGCTTTACCTCAAATGTATTGTTCGATTTCACAATCAGGAACATAGTCACCCTTGCTGTCTGACTCAGAGGGTACTTTACCATTTTACAACAGCAATCGATTACTCTTCTTAAATTACAAACTTATTCACTAACTGGACATCCATCAAAAGGTTTGCTTAGTTCTTATTTGACCAACATAAATTATGATGTCTCCAGGTAAGGTTTCACACAAGAAACCATGGAGTTTTTAGGCAAAACCATTTCACTGTAGGCTAACAATTCTTAATGTGGAAAAATCTCTCAAAAATATTTGCCCTGCTTTCAAGAATAAAACCCCCAAACACTCAGTGTTCAATTCTTCTCACCCTTCTTCTCTGACTCTCCTTATCTTAATCTATCTCATGAAAAGCTTATAAAAATTTAGACATTTTTTATGATGTATTCAATACTTTGCTTAGGCTTACAGTAAGCTATAACAATGAACATGTACACATTAGATCTTAAAATAATCGAAATAAATAAAAGATTACTTTGTCTCCATAAACATCTCCTTTCTTTTTTTCTTCTTTGATAATCTCCTTAGATTGACCCATATTGCAGCCTCGTTTCAGTTGAATTATTTTTTCTCTTGGTTTTATCATCTCCATATTTTGCAACTCATCTGCCATTTTTTAGTATACGTTGGATTTCAAATTTTTAAAAAAGTAAAGTTATCTAATGCTCTTTTGATAAAGTTTTGCACAACCATGCCTCTAATACTATTTTCCCCCTGTGGGTCATTATACTCTTTATAATAGGAAGAAATAACTTTCAGATGTAGGGAACATTTGGAATGAAAGTTTGAGTCTTTTAGAAACTCAAATAACTCCTGCTTTTGGGTGCAAACAAAATACAGAGATCTGAATATGTTTGTGACTCGTAATAGAAATGTGCTCTTTCAACCAAAGAATTTTTCAGCATTTAAAAAATGCCGATGAGAATGCAGAATGGTACAGCCACTTTGGAAGACAGTTTGGAAGTTTCTTACAAAACTAGACATACTCTTATCTACCATCTAGCAACTGTCTTCTTTGATATTTACCCAAATGAATTGAAACCTGATGTCCCTACAAAAACCCACACACAAATGTTGATAGCACTGTTCATTATTGCCAAAATTGGGAAGCAACTAAGATGTCCTTCAACAGCGGACTCTGTAAACAGTCTGTGGTTTTGCCACACAATGGAAAATTATTCAGCAATGAGAAGAAGTGAGCCATCAAGTCACAAAAAGACATGGAGGAAACTTAAATACATATTACTAAGTGTAAGAACCCAGGCTGAAAAGACTAAAAGCTATATGACTATGAAAGTCTGGAAAAGATGAAAAGACAGTAAAATTTTTCTAGGAATTCATGGGAAGGGAAGGAGGAATGAAAAAGTGGGCACAGAAGATTTTTAGGAACATGGAATTATTGCTACATATTCTGCAATGGTGGAAGCATATCATCATACATTTGTCCAAACCCACAGAATGTACAAAAAGAAGAATGAACCCTAATGTAAACTATGCACTTTAGTTAAGAATAATATATCAATATTGGCTCATCAATTGTAACCAACATACCACAGTAATGCAAGCTGTCAGTAGTAGGAGAAATTTTGGGGAGTGGAGGTGGAGGGGTGAATAAATGGGATCTCTCTGTAGTTTGTTCTCAGCTTTTCTGTGAACCTAAAACTGCTTTAAAAAATAAATTCTATCAATTCATTTATGCTTTAAAATTTTTTATCAATTTAAAACAAAATAGGGCAAAAATGAGCTAGCTTCTTCTGGATTATGACTGGGTGAGAAAGTCTGAAGGACTTACAAGGGCACTTTTGGTAACTTCATGGCCCTTTATTAGCATGGTGGACAACAAAAACACGAATCAGTGAGTGATCTCGGGTGCCAGCCCTTTGCTAGGTGCTTTCCACACGTTATCTCATGGAGCCCTGGAGTGTTATGTAAGGCCTTGAGGCTTAGAGAGACTAAAACATTTTCCCAAGACCACCATGACAGGAAATGGCAGAGACAAATTTCAAATCTACGTCTTTCTGGTTGAAGGAAAAAAGGAGGCAGGTCTCCTTTCCACTCCTGAGTATTAGGGCAGGGATGCAAGCAAGGGCCATGGAAGAGCTTTTGACTCTCTTGCAAAACCCCCACCTTGATGGTAACTACGTGGGCCTCAGAAATCCGTACCTCATCGGAAACTTGTGACTGCCCTGTCCCTACCCAAGGGCCCGCTGCTGGGCAGGGTGCAGCCAGATTTGGGGTGCCTTCTCAAGGAAGCTGTGAGCGCCTGAGTCAGAGGGAAAACACAATAGGGGAAGAGTACTTATGCAGAAGGCCTGTGTAGATGATCTAGCATTAATATTATATAATACAGAAAACACTTGCAACATCCTTTATGATCCTCTCAGGATATTTTTATTACAATTATGGGTAACAGCTCTTGAAAGGGAACGCCCGCACTTCCCAATTTACCCAAGCAACTACCATAGTTTTTTCTTTATCTCTGCTCTTACATTAAAAAAAAAAAAAAAAGTTCCAGGGCTTACATATTACCTTTGCTAATTTTGAAAGAGAAGGAAAACCTTGCAGAATCAAAAGCTCAAATAGCACACTTTAAAAGCACTTGAGAACAAGAGAAAGTTTTATGTGATTACATTAATAGCAGTGACAAATGCATGTAAAACACTTAACCATGATCTGTGATGCAAAGAAAACCCATTTAGGTGTCATTCATCTTTTTCACATTAGTACAATGAGTACTGCTTGCTTTCTCTTTTTCTCAGACAACACTTGAATTAGAATGCTGCATTTTTCCAGAAGCTAGCATCCTAATTTCTCCTTTTGGTGCTCTTTTATAGAAATGGTTAAGACTCTGAAACCCAAAATATAAAACAAAATCTGTTTTTTCCCCTCCAATTCCATCTCTCTAAAAAAAATTGTTGGAACTACTTTCTTTTTGAAGAGACAAAATTTTTATTTACCAATTGGTTATTCCTAGTACTTTTCCTCCAAAGGAAATAAAACTATGCAAAGTAAACTCTAATTCCTGATTCCAAACTTAGAATCATGAACAGAGGGACATAGGAATAGAAAAGAAATTAGGGAGGAGGGGTGGTGGTGGAGAAATGAGGTCAGAGAGGGAGGAGATGAGGAAAGAAAAGACAGAAGAGTGAGAAATGATCTCTCTGAACATGATTCCTACAGTCCCTGAATCCAGCTTCCTGCAGTCATGGACTTGTGGAGCATGAAATCTTCCAGAAACACTAGCAGTTGTCACCCAATGCCCCCCAACAGCCCCCACCTCAACTCCTACCACTCAAGTTCTGCAAGTGAGAGAAACTGTATGAGGCAATGAAAATAAAAATTTTAATTGACAGTCAGGAGACCTATATCTCAGTAACTACAAACTTAGCAGGTCACTTGACTGCTCCAACCTTCCATTTCCAAACTAGAAGTAGGAAAAGTTGGCCTTGCTGCTTTCAGAGTTCCTTTTACCTCTGTCTTATCTGAAACGCAGTCCTGGAGAAGTCACTTGTACAGAGTCTTAGAGCTAGTGAGAGGCAGAGCCAGGCTAGATCTAAGGTCTCCTGAGGAATCATTAAGATTTTTATAGCTTCCTCTGGGTGGAGTGGTTTGTGAGGATGTTTATTCCGTGGGCTAATGCAGGCGCCTATCTCTCTGAGCTGTCCCATGTTTCTCCAAACCTCTTTACAATTTTGTCCTGTTTTCAAATTTTCTTTGGCGGATCAAGTCAGCCTGTACAAGATATCCTAGTAAGAGCAGCCTGGCTTGTTTTTTTTGTTTTTTTTTTTAACTGTGAAAGTGAGAAGCATAGAAAGAGCAGTCTGTTCCCTAATGGGAGCAATGAAGCAGTGCCTCACTTGAGCAAAAAGAGGAAATCAGGCAGGTAAGTGTGGCACAGAGGTAGAGAATCAGACCCTCTGTCTCCCCAGGCTAACCTCATCCCATCCCCCATGGCTGTTCAGAGGGACTCTGGGACTCAGTGGACAGGAGGCCCAATGTTGGCTGCCTCTCCTCTCTGCCCTCCAAATACACATTTAAAGACTCCCAAAGGGATTTCTTGCAAACTTGAGTTTCTGATGTGGAAGAAAATGTTTCCAGAATTTTTTTAAAAAAAATCACAACAAGTTCCAGCATCACACAAAAGAAAAGACTTCAGTTTGAAACTTTGAAGACATATTAAATAAGAATTTTGGTTATACCAGATATGAATGCCAGTACTATAGGAAAGAGCCTCATAAAATGTATCAAGCCCAGGCAAAAATAAAATAAGCAAAAATAGAATATCACTTGAACTATAGCAGGCCTATAAATTCAGCTCCAAAATTACAAGCCAACACACATACCATATTGTACAACTGAGCCTGAAAAAAGGGGAAATTAGCAATAAACCAAAAAGCTTTTAAAAGTAACATGGTGAAGCAGAAAAAAAAAGTCAGAATAAGTACTATCTGGGAAGAAACAGCAACAAAATATGTGATTTTCCTTTTTTAAAGACTCTGGACTGCATAGTACATCTGAGAGGTGGATGAGTCAATTTGGGTGGGTAGGTTCACTGTGTTTGACAAATAAGTTTTGCTTCTCACCAGGACATTTGGATACTACATAAATAGAAACCTTCTTTTCATCTCGAGAAGCATAAGGAAGTGCTTTCTCAGAGTGAATATTTTCCTCAAATCACTTGGAAAAGAGAAAGAACATTTATTTCCATGTTTCTCATATCTAGCAAACTCTATTGACCTTAGGTTGAACTTGGAAACATTGTTCTAGCGCAGCCTGTCTATAAAAGCCAAACTTGCCTTTCTTTACCATCTGCCCCTGGCCTTAGAAAGATCATCTCCTGCAGTACCTCCCACATTTAAGAATTTTTGTTTTGTGGAGGGTGAGGTAGAATCCCCTCTGGTGTAAATGCCAGTGTGCGAAGTTGGATTTCTGCAACGTAAATGTTCCAGCCTCACAACAGACCTCTGGTGGAAGTAGGGAAGGTTCTTGCTGGATGATCAGGCTATGGTTCTGAATGTTGAGTAAGACAGTCTGCCTTAGCAGTTCCCTGTTAAATCAAGATGCTTTTTGTATTTTGTTGTTGTTTAGTCACTAAGCCATGTCCGATTCTTTTGTGATACCATGGACTGTAACCCACTAGGTTCCTTTGTCTATGGGATTTCAAAGGAGCGGGCAGCCATTTCCTTCTCGAGGGGATCTTCCTGACTGAACCCACATCTCCTGCATTGGTAGGCTGATTCTTCACCACTGAGTGACCTGGGTAGCCCCTTCTTTGTACTTAGTTGAGACAAAAGCTCATACTTTCTAGGAAGTGGAGAGAATGGAGAACTCCTCTGGCATTTATGTGAGACCCCAGGGCACTGCTCGCTGTGCCAGGTTGCTAGTTTCAGAAATGCTGAGTTACTCTCACATCCATTTCCACGCTGTGTAGACAGCAGGAGCAGATGCAACTCCCATTCTTTCACGTCGCTAACCTCCTGTTGCAAGGTCCCAAGTCTGTGTGCAGGAGGTGGGTTATGTTTTCAGAAAATGATACTCTGCTCTCCGGTTGCTACCTGCTCCTTGGCGGCAGCCTTCAGAACCCTCGAAAATTTAAAATTCAAATTTGTCATTGACATCTGGTATTATTAGACTTGTTAATGTCAGAAGGGACAGGAAAGAAGATGAATATATACATATATATGTATATATACATATATATATATATATATATATATATGCCTTAAAGACTGCAAGGAATTATCCGAAGGAAACAGAGGAGGTGCTTCTGTGTTTCAAAGTATTTGTTCCTCCGTCGCTCTTCTCTTTGAGTTTCCCTTACTTTGTCTCTGACCCACAGTTGGATCTAGAATACAGATCAGTATCCTTAGAAGGAAGCTGAATAATTAAAGGTCATTCAATATACCATCATTCTTTTATATAACCTCCAAAGGAAAGGCACTTTAGGGCTAACAATGCTGTATGGCTCAATTCTGTAAAAGTAGAATTATCATTGTAATCCTAGAATGCCATGCTTTCTACTTGCCACGGTTCCCTGATGCTCATGCTTAAATAGTTGCCTTTATGTTTATTTGCCAGGGTATGTAACAGGGTGGACATTCTAAGACATTTTATATTTTCAAATGTTTGAAAAATCTCAAATATTTGTACTTATCTTAATTTGAAGATATCTATAGGTAATTGGCAATTATATATATATATTTATTTATTGCTAAATATATTTGATTAGCCTCTGCAGCACACTCTACTTTCAAAAAATGTTCGATTTTCCTCTGTTTTCTTTTAAATCAAACCTTGCAATTTGTTTTTCACAAAGTTGTAGCATTTGTTATTCACCTATTGAATATAGAGACTTCATGAATATTAAATATTCCATAGATATGCTGTGCTGTGCTAAGTCGCCTCAGTCACGTCCAACTCTTTGCAACCCCATCTACTGTAGCACACCAGGCTTCTCAGGCCATGGGATTCTCCAAGCAAGAATACTGGAGTGGATTGCCATTTCCTCTTCCAGGGGATCTTCCTGATTCAGGGATTGAATCCGTGTCTCTTAGGTCTCCCGCATTGGCAGGTGTGTACTTTACCACTTGCACCACCTGGGAAGACCCATTCGAAATGTGCATGTGTAAGTCCCAACCTTTCCCAGTTTTTCTACAGGCAGGCAAAAAAGAGCTGCCATATGAAATTCGTGGAATTCCTATGTTCAATTGTACGGCAGCCCTTTCTTGCCTGCCTCTAGAAATACTGGGAAAAGTTGGGACTTATATATGCATATTTCTCCTCCCGGGGAGCATGATTTCTCCACTTTGGGGCTGGGAGCATAAGCTGAACAATGGGGAGGATGGGATCTAAGCTGCCCTAACAAATCTAGATACTTTTAACTTTGGGTTGAGCCATGTACCATCAGATCAGATCAGATCAGATCAGTCGCTCAGTCGTGTCCGACTCTTTGCGACCCCATGAACCGCAGCACGCCAGGCCTCCCTGTCCATCACCAGCTCCCGGAGGTCACTCAGACTCGCATCCATCGAGTCAGTGATGCCATCCAGCCATCTCATCCTCTGTCGTCCCCTTCTCCTCCTGCCCCCAATCCCTCCCAGCATCAGAGTCTTCTCCAATGAGTCAACTCTTCGCATGAGGTGGCCAAAATACTGGAGTTTCAGCTTTAGCATCATTCCTTCTAAAGAAATTCCAGGATTGATCTCCTTCAGAATGGACTGGTTGGATCTTCTTGCAGTCCAAGGGACTCTCAAGAGTCTTCTCCAACACCACAGTTCCAAAGCATCAATTCTTCGGCGCTCAGCCTTCTTCACAGTCCAGCTCTCACATCCATACATGACCACAGGAAAGACCATAGCCTTGACTAGGCGAACCTTTGTTGGCAAAGTGATGCCTCTGCTTTTGAATATGCTATCTAGGTTGGTCATAACTTTCCTTCCAAGGAGCAAGTGTCTTTTAATTTCATGGCTGCAGTCACCATCTGCAGTGATTTTGGAGCCCAGAAAAACAAAGTCTGACACTGTTTCCACTGTTTCCCCATCTATTTCCCATGCAGTGATGGGACCAGATGCCATGATCTTCGTTTTCTGAATGTTGAGCTTTAAGCCAACCTTTTCACTCTCCACTTTCACTTTCATCAAGAGGCTTTTTAGCCCCTCTTCACTTTCTGCCATAAGAGTCGTGTCATCTGCATATCTGAGGTTATTGATATTTCTCCCGGCAATCTTGATTCCAACTTGTGTTTCTTCCAGTCCAGCATTTCTCATGATGTACTCTGCATATAAGTTAAATAAACATGGTGACAATATGCAGCCTTGACGTACTCCTTTTCCTATTTGGAACCAGTCTGTTGTTCCATGACCAGTTCTAACTGTTGCTTCCTGACCTTCATACAGATTTCTTAAGAGGCAGATCAGGTGGTCTGGTATTCCCATCTCTTTCAGAATTTTCCATAGTTTATTGTGATCCACACAGTCAAAGGCTTTGGCATAGTCAATAAAGCAGAAATAGATGTTTTTCTGGAACTCTCTTGCTTTTTCCATGATCCAGCGGATGTTGGCAATTTGATCTCTGGTTCCTCTGCCTTTTCTAAAACCAGCTTGAACATCAGGAAGTTCACGGTTCACATATTGCTGAAGCCTGGCTTGGAGAATTTTGAGCATTACTTTACTAGCGTGTGAGATGAGTGCAATTGTTCGGTAGTTTGAGCACTCCTTGGCATTGCCTTTCTTTGGGATTGGGATGAAAACTGACCTTTTCCAATCTTGTGGCCACTGCTGAGTTTTCCAAATTTGCTGGCATATTGAGTGCATGTACCATAGAAACATTCAATTTTACATTCACTTTTGGTTCCTGCCTAGAGAGCTTCCACATATTTTTCACATGATGCTACTCATAGAAAATGAAAGCATTTTGTATCCCAAACTTATTAAGAGTATTTGAACATAATCGAAGGTCCTCCATGCTACAGGTGACTTACTCAAAGACTTGGGCCACCTCTGACCCTACACAGCTGCCCAAGGACTGTGCATGCTAAGTTGGTTCAGTCATATGTGACTCTTGGCAACCCTATGGATTGACTATAGCCCATCAGGCTCCTCTGTCCATGGGGATTCTCCAAGCAAGGGTACTGGAGTGAGTTGCCCTACCCTCCTCCAGGGGCTCTTCCCGACCCAGAGATCGAACCTACGTCTCTTACATCCCCTGCATTGGCAGGTGGGTTCTTTACCACTAGTGCCACCTGGGAAGCCCAAGGACTAAGCATCCTAATTTTGTAGCATACCAGCAGGGATTTGAACCTCAATTCAGCAGCCCCAACCAGGCAAGTTACAAAGCAGACAGGATTTGCCTTTTCTCTCACCTTGATCACTTTTATTCAATACTATAAGTACTGAATCAATTTTATTCAATACTATAAATGTTGAATAAAATTCTAACAGATGTTGTCGCTGGGCTTTTAAATGTCCACGATGTAATCATTGGGTCTTTCCTCATGGCTCAGAGGGTAAAGAATCTGCCTGAATTCTAGAGACCCAGGTTCGATCCCTGGGTCAGGAAGATCCCCTGGAGGAAGAAATGTCAACCCATTCCAGTATTCTTGTCTGGAGAATTCCATGGACAGAGGAGCCTGGTGGGCTATAGTCCATGGGGTCACAAAGAATCGGACATGACTGAGTGACTAACGCCACCACCACCATATAACAATCAGAGCTTTTCAGGGCATGAACTGACAGCTGCATATCTGGAATTATGCTTATTTATCTTAAAAGTGTTTCAAAGAGAAACATCTATTATTTCTCATCTCTGCCTCCAATTACTTCACATCCTGCTGTCCTGAACATCTTACCTAGGCTTGCCACCATTCAGAAAACTATCCTTTATTGGCCCCAGTTAAAACTTCCATTCTCTGATAATTAAAGTAACTCAGATTAAGATGAGAATAAAGCTTAACTCCATCCATTTAAGAGTTAGTGATTATAAATCTTTAATTATTGGAAGACACAGTGAAACAGCAGGTATTTATAAGTCCCTCACAAACTCTCCAGGACTCTCTTTCTTTGTTTATTTCACTTTTCAGGGAGTAGAATCCAGGGAAGCAATTTTTCTGTGTCAGAGAATCTCATGAGCTGCCCTCTCCTTTCTTCCTGGAATCCCTTCCTTTCTTCCCAGGTTCAGGGAGAAAAGAGTCACCAATTTGAGAGCCTATCTCTCGGTACAGGGAGCTGAATTTCACAAACCTTAGTCTGATTTGGGTGAGATGTGTTTCCTTTGCTGCTGCTGCTGCTGAGTCGCTTCAGTCGTGTCCGACTCTGTGCGACCCCAGAGACAGCAGCCCACCAGGCTCCCCCGTCCCTGGGATTCTTCAGGCAAGAACACTGGAGTGGGTTGCCATTTCCTTCCCCAGTGCATACATTCCCAAATTGTCTTAAGAGGTTTACTTTGGGGCTAAAAACATCAGAATATCTGAAAGCTCAGCTCTGCACTCAAAAATGGAGACAGTGGTCACAATGTGATGGAGGCAAAGCAGGTTGCCTCCTCCTTACACTGATGGCGCAGCATAGCAGGGTGGGGAGGGCCACTGTGCAGGCTTATAGGAGATATGGGACTCGGAATCTGAAAGACTGGAGCTTAAGTCTTGATTTGGCCACTTCATAGAAGGGTGATTTTATTCTGATTACTGAAGCACTCTGAATTGTCTGTTTCCTCATCTGTAAAATGGACTATTAACCCCAGTTCAAAGAGGTTGATGTACCAATGAAATGAAATGTTGCCAAGTACAGAGAATCCCATCTATAAGAACTTGTCTGAAATTAAATGGCTGATGCTGAACTATTGTTTCTCTAAGACATTTCTCAGACTTCCACCCTGCCACTCGGTTTTGGATTTTGTTGTAGGGGAGTTTCTTTCCATCCTAGCCTTGGGAGAAAGTAAGACTTGTCTCTATATTCAGTCTGGCCCCAAATTTGTAATATCAAGCCAGGCTTCCCCAGAAAGCCAGAAATACCTGCAGGGCTGGTTCCACCCTGCTGGACATTTGCTGTCTCAAAAGCAAAGCCTGAGGTCAAGAGCTTGGGGATGTCTCTTGATCTCTCTTGGCAGGACCTGCACATTAGAATTTCATTTGGAAATTTAAAAAATACTAGTAACAAGACTCTAATCCCAGAGATTCTGATTGAACTGGTCTGGATAAGGGCCCGAGCATCAGCAATTTTTTACCTAACTCAAGGGACCTTGATATACAGCCAGCGTTGAGGACCACTTCTCTAGATACTGCAGATCTAAGTGACCTGAAGATGTTAGAGGTCAAGGTGGGAGCTGGAGATCTCTGATGAACTGATACTGGAGAGCCCTCCCTTTCTCAGATGCTTCATTCATGGAGACAAGGGCAAGACAGAAGGAAGTGGGGTAAAATTAACAGTTTCTGGAGCATGTCTTGGGGAGCTTTCCAGGTGGCGCTAGTGATAAAGAACCCACCTGTCAATGCAGGAGACATAAGTGGCAGGTTTGATTCATGGATTGGGAAGATCTCCTGGAGAAGGAAATGGCAATGTGCTCCAGTATTCTTGCCTGGAGAATACCACGGACAGAGGAGGCTGGTAGGCTACAGTCCATAGGATCACAGAGTCAGACATGACTGAAGCGACTTAGCACAGGAATGTGTCTTGGGCAATGATAGCACCATTTTCTGATCTGCTTGTGGGTTCCAATTTTCTGAGTAACTCTTGAATAAGAGAACACTGCAGATTTTTTACAACATAACTCCAGAAGCCTCATTTAAGCTGATATCATTATGGACTTTTAAATCTCCTGCCTGCATTTAGTTCATTTCTGAATTAAGAAGTACTTAAAATGTAATGACTTACTTGAATTGCTCATTCTCTAATGGTGGTTACAGAGCTGTGCTCTTAAACCCCTGCACATGGAGGATATTTTGATCAAGTCAGAAAGAGCAATGTGAAAGCATTCAAATTATGGGAACAGAACCAAGATGTCTTGATTTCCAGTTCTTGCTATCAATTAAACCACATAATAAAACTCAGAAAGGGCTATTTCTCTCCTTGAAATAGTGAGATGTCCATGTTTTTTCTCTTTTGTTTTTACTGACATGGATCTCTGACCAGCGTAATGATCCCCCTCCATCCCCCTCCCCTTGTTTTTTGCCTTATCAGATGATACTCTTTCTCACCCAGTGAAATCCAGTTTCTACCATCATTCTTTTTTATTCACACCCTAAATTAACTGAGGGTCCTTTTGCTAGAGACCATGACTCCCTCTCTCTTTTTTGGTGAAAAAAGCCTCAAACTGAGTTATCAGTCATTTTAAGTATTTTAAGGCCATAAAGCAATATTTGCTCTGTCACTGTTAAATAACTAGGAGTCACTTTAAGATCAAAACTAAAGTTTAATGCAGAAACAAGTATTTCTGACTTAGATATCTGCATGAGGAGGGGATCCATTTAATTATCTGATCCCAAATGAAATTCAAAGAGTTTCCCTGTCCTTATACTACCTGCCCTTCCAAAGGGATATTAATATCAATTGTCAAGAAGAAAATTTATAATCCATGGAGTTCTGATGTCACCAGGATAGATTTAATGACCTGCAGTCAGTTTGGGCTGGATAGCATAAGAATAGTTGTAAAAATAAGCTCCTACTAAATCAGAACCTGCCTCTAACCCTAATGACAGTAGAGCTAAAGAAAAAAATTTAGCATCTAACTTGTAGACAGTGGCTGCTATAAGAAATATGGGTGACATTCCCACAGAGGAGAGTGCTTCAGAAAGCAAACCCGCTAGACTAATTACTGGTTCACTCTGCATAGTGGATTCCTTCATTCCACAAGTATAACTGAGTGCTTGGCACTTATTTCACACAGCACAGTGAGTTTATCGGAGGTGTAATAGATAAGTGTGGGTGACTCTGTGAAGTAGGTCAGCTGGACCTGCTGGGGCTTAGTGTACCCTGAACTTAAAACGATGTCTGAGTCCATGGTCCCATGGCAACCTTACAAAATTATTTACGAGTTTTTTAGGAAATCATCCATTTATTTCATCTTTCAACTTTATTTAGTTTTATTGAGTTGAGTGCCACAAACTTAAAATTTTTGCATATTCTTTCTGTTTAGAGTTTTTATTCAGTCACCAAGTCGTGTCTGACTCTTCATGACCCCATGGACTGCAGCACGCCAAGCTTCTCTGTCCCTCACTGATATATTTCCTTGCTTTTGTGCTCTCTTCTTATATTTCCTAGAGGCTTGCCAATATATTGTAGTATTTAGCAATATAAAAATTAGCTATATGTATAGATTATTGTTATATGTCACACACATATGGACACCTTATCTTTGACAAAGGAGGCAAGAATATACAATGGATTAAAGACAATCTTTTTAACAAGTGGTGCTGGGAAAATTGGTCAAACACTTGTAAAAGAATGAAACTAGAACACTTTCTAACACCATACACAAAAATAAACTCAAAATGGACTAAAGAGCTAAATGTAAGACCAGAAACCATAAAACTCCTAGAGGAAAACATAGGCAAAACACTCTCTGACATACATCACAGCAGGATCCTCTATGACCCACCTCCCAGAATATTGGAAATAAAATCAAAAATAAATAAATGGGTCCTAATCAAACTTAAAAGCTTCTGCACAGCAAAGGAAACTATAAGCAAGGTGAAAAGATAGCCTTCAGAATGGGAGAAAATAATAGCAAATGAAGCAACAGACAAACAACTAATCTCAAAATATATGTCATAAATGTGCAAAGCACATGAAAAAAATATGAAAGTGTTAGCTGTTCAGTCATGTCTAACTCTTTGGGACCCCGTGGACTGTATAGCCTCCCAGGCTCCTCTGTCCATGGGATTCTCCAGGCAAGAATACTGAAGTAGGTTGCCATGCCCTGAAATGGGTTGCCATGCCCTCCTCCAGGGGATCTTCCTGACCCAGGGATTGAACCTAGATCTCTTGCACTTCAGGCAGATTTTTTACTATCTAAGCATCAGAGAAGCCCCATATAAAGCACATATAATTAAAGAAAAAAGGAAAAAAAACAGCAAGCAGAAAAATATGTATATTGGAATGAGGAGTGTTGGGGAACTAGAGTAGGAAATCAGTTTTTCCTTAAACTTTTGTACTGTTAATTCTTTACTATGATTAATAATAATAATATATACCTATTTTAACTGACGGAGAGAATCCAGGCCAATATTAGACAGGGTTCATTTAGTGTACTGGGCCCCATTTTCAAAGTCCAGGGGTGTCAGTCCTGTGTGTTTAGGCTTCAGTTCTCCTGAACTTGATTGTGCTTTTGATAACTGGCAGTGGGTCATCAGGGTGGATTGCCAAAACACTTAGGGGAAGTCACTTGATCAACTTGTCCTTGGCACAATGGCCATTCTGAAAATAGACATACTCAAGTGAAATGAGTTATATTGAAACTGATTCCAAATAGTTAACTGAGTGCATGTTGTGTTTGAAAAACATGTACTAAAATGTGGAATTGTTTCACTTTCAAGTGAAAATTCCTGCCTCCATTACAACATTACAATATTTTGAAACACGTCTTCCTCGGATCAGTCTCCTTCTGGGCTGGCTCTCCCTTGCCCTGGTCCATTTAGAGATTTCCAAGCACTCAGGCTAAAGCAGCAAAGAGTCCTATGTCTGGGAGTGAAAGAAAAGGAACATACAGACAAGTTTGCTGACACAAATACATACACACACACATACACATCTAGGAAAAAATATTTTGTAGCAAGGGTGACAAAAATAGGATTACCCTTTTTATTATAAGATATGTTTTTATAAGTTCATTCAACACAAGGACAGATGGACCAAAACTGTAAACCATCAGTTCTCAAATGAGAAAACATGGTTATTCATTGACTTAGCACTGTTTTGGTTGAGTCCTTGAGACAGGAGGTTCACAAATAATGTCCTAAGTTTCCAGCAAGACTAGAGTTCCAAAACCAGGAGGAGAGGCTCTCACCGCCGACACACTGGGAGCCTCCAGGGATACTCCTGGTCTTGTGACTACAGAGAGCACCATTTCAGCTTCAGACAAACGAGCTTGCTATGAGCACGGCCGATAGCCATCCATGGCAGAGGAGCATTGTCTACTGTGCCGACCTTGCAGTTTTCCAAGATCTCAACCCACAACACAGACATCCAGTCACACTTGGTACCATTCCTCAGCCATGAGCCCTAGTTCCCTCCTGCACCATTTTTGCTGTACCCCAAATGTCTGCTACCCTATCCCTACCTCCCTTTCTGCTGGATAGTTTCTACCCAGTAATATAGGACATAGAGATTAAGGACATAGTTAGGGATAGAAGAGTAAGGTACAAGTTATAGGGACAGAGCAAGAAATACTTCATGAACTACTTCAGACATTGTCTTGACAGGGCTTGGATGGAGGCTGTGGGTGAGGAACAGGGAGGAGTCATGGATGGCACCCAGATTTTTGATGCGAGCACCTGAGGGATCTTAATGTCAGGAACTGATATGGGAAAATTGCAGGAGGACAAGTATGAGGAAATGAATTCAGTTCTGAACGTGTTCAGTTTGAGGGATCTGTGAGAAGCCAAAGAAGAGATGTCGTGAAGGCTTTGCCTATGTTCATCTGGAGTTAAGCAGACAGATCTGGGCTGGAGATACATATTTAGTTGTCATCAACATAAAGATGGGAATCAAGCCATCCCTGGGTGTGGATGAGATTGCTTAATATTTTTTTGTAGTGTGAGATGATAAGTGGCCCAGGCTAGAGCCCTGAGTAACCCCCATTATTTAAGGATGGGTCAGGAAGAAGGCAATGGCACCCCACTCCAGTACTCTTGCCTGGGAAATCCTATGGATGGAGAAGCCTGGTAGGCTGCAGTCCATGGGGTTGCTAAGAGTCAGACACGACTGAGTAACTTCACTTTCACTTTTCACTTTCATGCATTGGAGAAGGAAATGGCAACCCACTCCAGTGTTCTTGCCTGGAGAATCCCAGGGACGGCGGGCCCGGTGGGCTGCTGTCTATGGGGTCGCACAGTATCGGACACGACTGAACTGATTTAGCAGCAGCAGCAGGAGAAGAGCTAATAAAACAGCGAGAGGGGAGAAGGGAAACTGAGAGTGTGCCTCTGTTCATATTCACCCTTTCCATGGAGTGACCGCCTGCTCTTCTTTGTGTGGTAAAATTCGGCTCACACTCCAACACATCTAGATGTCACTTTGATGAAGTAAACCTTTCAATTCTCTCTTTACTTCCGCAAACACCATAAGAAGTGCTCTCGTTTCTCTGCTTCTATAGCTCTTCAGACAAAAGTCAAACCATGATGTAGCCACCAAAGACACCTCCCACCATACTTCCAACACTTTCTAAGCTAATATAAAGTAAGAATATGATAGGTGCTTCTAATTTATCTTTGCTTCCTAAGAGCAAGCAGTACATATGAAATGGTCAACAAGTGTTGAATTAACTTCTTGCCTGGTATTGAAAGACATCTCATTCTGACAAAGATTTCAGCCCAGTGGGATGCATTATTCAGAGAAAATTTAAGTTTTTAAGAACTCTTGCTTTATAATGAAATCTATTTCTAGGACAATGTTAGAAGCTAGTTTTTGATTATTCATGTCTCACTTACTTCCAAAAAGAATTTGAGATAGCTTGCAGTGAGTCACATGAATAATTACATCTTTAAAAACAGCATGAAAGCATCATGCGATGGAAAAAGGTGATAACATTACCTGATAAGTTAGACCAAGGAAAATTGCTGCCATTGAGATTAAGATACAACTTTGCACTTCTTAACAGATAAGTGAATACATTCTATTCTTCTGAACAGCCCTACAATTTTTGTGGGACTCAGTGTAGTAGAGGACGAAGCATAAGCACGTTACTCAGACCAGCTAAAATTCAGCTGGACTTAATTATATCCTTCAAATGTTTATTTGAAATGCTGTGTGTAATATGCTTATGAATGGCCTGTGAATTAGAATGACAAAAAATGACTCACTTGAAGAAAAAATTCAACAGGCCTGCAGAATGGGAATTCTTTTTAAGGTTGAAAACATTTAAAGCTATCTCAGAGTTGTACTTTTAGAATATGTTTCTTGAGAACATAGGACAAAAGACTGCCATGAAATTAATAACCTATGAATGTTTTTTGTGTATAATATTAAAACATAATACTATTTGAATACATTGTTCAGAAATGGCATGAATTTTTGCATAAGATCAGCCGTACAATGTAGAGATGTTGCATGGGGAACACACAGATTTGAAATGTTTTTTGCAGCATCTCCAGGAGTCTCCTGGTCAGGGATTGGGAACCACTAACTAGATTAGTTGTTCTCCAAGTTATTAATGTAATTAGCTTGTTTGTTTAGTTATAATTGGCTATGTAGCTCTTTGTTCAAAAAACTCATATTCTGGAGATCAACAAATCCCAGCTCTAAGACAGGAGTTGAAGTCTATCTGATTGGGGTTCAGAAAGGACCTTATAAAAAACTATGATTGTTCTATGAAAATTACACTGAAGAGACACTATTATTAAATATCCCCAATGTTTCTGCATGGTGATTAGCTTGGCATCTAATGTTAGTTTCAGCATATTTGCTTAGATATACCTGACATTAAAATAGGCACTGCCTTTATGGCACTACCTCTCCAAAATTGCAAATGTCTTCTGAAAACCTTCCAAAAGTCCTGGAAGAGTCTTTAAATTATTAAGCAAATAATAATAATTATTAGTTATCATAATTATTCGGAGAAGGCAATGGGACCCCACTCCAGTACTCTTGCCTGGAAAATCCCACGGACAGAGGAGCCTGGTGGGCTGCCGTCTATGGGGTCACACAGAGTCGGACATGACTGAAGTGACTTAGCATAGCATAGCATAGCATCATAATTATTATTAATGATAATAAGTAAGTATTAGGCAAAGCCGATGAACTTTGAGGAGAAAATGATTCTCTATAACTATCAGATGGAATTCAGATTTTTCAAACTTTTATGGGAAGGAGAACTTTGAGGTCAATTCTTTCTCTAAGTTCTACCTGATGCTATAAGAAAGCACCTGTTGTATTTTCTTCCATGACAGAAGTTCTGTCTCAATATTTCTAGAATTCAAAATAAATGATTTTGATTCATAATCAGATCATCTTCACTTATCTCCAATGTTATCAAGGATTCTTTTTCTTTTTTAGAAATTTTACATTTTTTGCAAAGACTCACTTATCTCTTTTTGGCTCTGATGGGTCTTTGTTGCTGTGCATGGGCTTTCTCTAATTGCAGAGAGCAGAGGCTATTTGATAGTTGTGCCTGGTGGGCTGCAGTCCATGGGGTTGCTAAGAGTCAGACACGACTGAGCGACTTCATTTTTACTTTTTCACTTTCATGCATTGGAGAAGGAAATGGCAACCCACTCCAGTGTTCTTGCCTGGAGGATCCCAGGGACGGGGGAGCCTGGTGGGCTGCCGTCTATGGGGTCGCACAGAGTCGGACACGACTGAAGCGACTTAGCAGCAGCAGCAGCAGCTTCTCTTGAGAAATTTGTATGCAGGTCAGGAAGCAACCGTTAGAAATGGACATGGAACAATAGAAAAGGAGTACATCAAGGCTGTATATTGTCACCCTGCTTATTTAACTTCTATGCAGAGTACATCATGAGAAATGCTGGACTGGAAGAAACACAAGCTGGAATCAAGATTGCCGAGAGAAATATCAATAACCTCAGATATGCAGATGATACTGCCCTTATGGCAGAAAGTGAAGAGGAACTCAAAAGCCTCTTGATGAAAGTGAAAGTGGAGAGTGAAAAAGTTGGCTTAAAGCTCAACATTCAGAAAACTAAGATCATGGCATCTAGTCCCATCACTTCATGGGAAATAGATGGGGCAACAGTGGAAACAGTGTCAGACTTCATTGTTCTGGGCTCCAAAATCACTGCAGATGGTGACTGCAGCCATGAAATTAAAAGATGCTTACTCCTTGGAAGGAAAGCTATGACCAACCTAGATAGCATACTCAAAAGCAGAGACATTACTTGGCCAACAAAGGTTCATCTAGTCAAGGCTATGGTTTTTCCTGTGGTCATGTATGGATGTGAAAGTTGGACTGTGAAGAAGGCTGAGCACTGAAGAATTGATGCTTTTGAACTGTGGTGTTGGAGAAGACTCTTGAGAGTCCCTTGGACTGCAAGGAGATGCAACCAGTCCATTCTGAAGGAGATCAGCCTTGGGATTTCTTTGGAAGGAATGATGCTAAAGCTGAAACTCCAGTACTTTGGCCACCTCATGTGAAGAGTTGACTCATTGGAAAAGACTCTGATGCTGGGAGGGAGGAATTGGGGGCAAGAGGAGAAGGGGACGATAGAGGATGAGATGGCTGGATGGCATCACTGACTCGATGGATGTGAGTCTGGGTGACCTCCGGGAGTTGGTGATGGATAGGGAGGCCTGGTGTGCTGCGATTCATGGGGTGGCAAAGAGTCGGACATGACTGAGTGACTGATCTGATCTGACCTGATCTGAGCTTCTCATTGCTAGTCTTCTCTTGCTGTGAAGCATGGGTTCTAGAATGCAGAGTCAGTACTTGTGGCCCAGAGCTTAGTTATTCTATGGAATGTGAGATCCTCCGGACCAAAGATCAAACCCATATTCCCTGCATTGGCAGGGGATTCTTAACCACTGCACCACCAGGGAAGCCCTCTTTTTATAATTGATGTATAGTTGATGTAGAGTATTGTATGAGTCTCTGGTGTACAAGTATAGTGATTTGACATTTATATACATTACAGTTTAGATCACCTTTATTTCTTAATATTGATAGAATGCAGGAGATTGAAGAATATCTCTTAGGATGTTTGAAACATCTACACATACACACCCTCAGACTAGATCTAAAATTCACACATGAAAGAATGAGATTATTCTTCCTTTACAAAGCAACACTTCTGAATCAGTGCTCAATATCATTCTGGGACATCTCCCATCTCATGGATTATTTGTTCTGGATTTGACATAGTTTCTGGACTCTGAGAATTTGCTACTGACTCAAGCTCCTTGAGGGTAGGGACAGTCTCCTCACTGAGCCTTGTATTTCTGGCACCATTTAGCATAGTCTGAGTTTGTAGATTTTAATTCAATTAAATGTAGCTCCCTATTCAAGTATTAAAAAGGACACATACCTTCTTCCTGCCTTCTCCATCTTTTCAGTTTGATCGCCCCTCTGTCATCCTCAGCCCCAACTCAACAGCCAGTCATCATGAGCTTTCTTTAGTTCGCAGCATCCCTTTCCCCAGGCTTGCCTTTGACCTTTGGCAAATGTTATTCCCTTCTATTGGAAGATCTCCCCCTTCCCTTTGCCTGACTGAGATATGCTTATTTTTCAGGTCTATGTTTTTGTGTCTCTTCTCTGGAAATACTTTACAACTCTGATTAAGTATCCTTTGTATTTTTCTCCCATAACACATTGTAGAATTTTAACCCTCATTGAACTATTGTAATTGAAGTATCCCCACTAGATTGCCAACTTGAAGGCAGGCAGATATGTCACTTTATTTGCCCACATATCCTCAGGAACTTAGCCTAACAATCGAGGCATAACAGGTGCTCAATAAATATGTAGATGAATAAGCAAATGACTGAATAAATAAGTGCAATGACCAGGAATCCTTTCTCAAGAATTCTTTAGCCTAGAATCTTTTGGCAATTATGACTTCATTGTTAGTATGGTGACATTGTTTTAGGGAAAACTCTGTTACTGAATTTATATTTTTAAAAAACCTGCTGCAAGTGCATATGAAGCTGGAAGTATCATAGGATCAAAATTCTGAAACTGAGTTCACATCATTCAATTCTGTGTAGGTGAGAATGGAACTCAGGCTCCTTTCTTTCAGCTGAAGATACCAACCTGGACTTGCCTCTGCAGTTCCTACTTTGTCAACTGGTATGCCATTGGATGTGAGGATGTAGTCTCTTTCTTTTTATTAATTCAACAAATATTGATTAAGGGTCTTGGAGGGGGGACCCATGGACTTGATAGCCACTTAAGAATTAGAATTCCACTGAAGCATGTCTTGAGCCAACAAATACCAGGAAAAGATGGGGAAAGGGAAAATCCTTACAAACCATTGTGAGCAGGCTAAGTTATAAATATGTATCGGAAAAATTCTTTGATCAAGTCTCAATATGCGCCTTTCGTTATAGTAAGGAATCATCCCCACCCTCTCTTTAAAAACAGATGAAGGCACACTTAGAGCCATCTGGAAGAAGATGCTGCTTGATTAGGGTTCAGTCTCTCTTTAGAGAACAGCTTATACAAAATTACACTGAATAGAGTTTCAGAATCAATCTGCTCTTCCCTTTGCCTTTTACAACATGTACTTTACAGAATGCATAGTGATCTCTCTTAAGACATTTTTCTCTTTTATATCTTAGTCTCTTTCTGACAGAAATTCCTTTCTTTGGAGAGAAATAAGGCTTCTCTTTCATTGCCTCTATTCCCTTGATGACATGAAGTATTCAATCACGACCAATTTACAGATAATGTTGTGCTAGTTTCTCGTGTGTGTTTGTCAGTTTCATCACCTGTGCCAGATTGTCAAGTGCATGCCCTAGATAACGTGGATACCTTAGTCAACAAGTTTGATCATGCTTCTAAGTGGAAATGTTATGGAAATTTTCCTCTCGGCTCTTTTTCACTTGCTTGTACCTTTCTGGATGACTCTGAATTGGGTGTTCTTCTCCTATACCTTTACTTCTTTAGGCCACCATACATGTCAGCTGGGAAAGGAAGAAGAAACATGGGCAAAACAAACCTTCCATCCACATGTCAGAAAAGTGTCTGGAAGGTTTTCACTCGGCGAACTTTCCTGATCTTATCAGTGGCAGTCAGCTGAGCTGAAGCTCTTTGGGTGATTCTTACTTTTCCCTGCCAAGGAAAGGAAAAACCAGATGTGAAATGCTGCAAAGAGTCTAGCAATGCAATTTTTCAGTGTCATCTGGGTCAAATGGTTTGATAAGTTTTACTTGTAAGTAGAGGCTGGGAATAATTTTGGTTTAGGTATGGGGAGAAACAGGCAGAGAAGAATTTAGTGCTAGCCATATTGATTTCATCAATATTAGTGATCCAAATTACCTTGCTAATAAAGCAAAAGATAAGAGGCAAGATAACTCCAGACTATAGTTTTCTAATCTCTAGATGGCTATCCATCTATTTATACAGAAAGACTCTTGTTCTTTTTTCTTCTAGTCAATAGCACAAGCTGCATGGGCAGATTTGATACCTCTCCCTTCATACGTTGACAACGACAATAGGAGAGTTAGCATGTCCCTAGGTTGTGGCATAAAGATGGCACCTCCTTGTTCTATGACCAGCTTCTGATCAGTCATTGGGAAGCAGTTATGGTGGCAACAAGAACTAGAGGCAAAAGTACTGGAATGGGACTTCCATGGCAGTCCAGTGGTTAGGACATCACTTCCAGTGCAAGGGGTGTGGGTTCAATCCCTGATCAGGAAGCTAAGATCCCACATGCCTCAGGGTCAGAAACCCAAAACAAAACAGAAGCGATATTGTAACAAATTCAATAAAGACTTTAAAAATGATCCACATTTAAAAAAAAATCTTAAAAAACAATACTGGATTCATGGAGGCCTCATTTCACAGGCATGGGCTTAAAGGCACCCTAGGTTGCTGTTGTTTATTTGCTAAGTTGTGTCCAACTCTTCTGAAACCCCATGAACTGTAGCCTGCCAGGCTCCACAGTCCATGGGATTTCCAGGCAAGAATACGGGAGTGGGTTACCATTTCTTCCTCCAGGGGATCTTCTTAGCCCAGGGAATGAATCCATTTCTCCCACGTCTCCTGCATTCCAGATGGATTCTTTACCACTGACCATCAGGGAAGCCCCAATCTTGGTTTAATACTCTGCTGCTGCCTTCTTGAAATTCTTAATGATTTTTGAGGCAAGGAACTTGCATTTCCATTTTGTACTGGACCCAGAAAATTATGTAGCCAGTCTTGTACTCAAGATATGTCATCGAAACCTAAAAGAGCAGCACAGAAAGGTGTGTGCAGCACGTGTTAAACCCAGCTCTTTGCACCTACACTTTAGACTGTTGCCACTGCCCTCTCACCTCCCTCCAAACCCCCCAAAAAAACACTTATGTATGTATTGACAGACAATTTTGAGGGGTGGTTAAGAGTAAAAATTGCAGCTAGACTGCCTGGGTTTGAAAGTTACCATGGGAAAGTTGTAATACTTTCTGTTGCCTCAGCATTTTCATCTGTAAAACAAGGTGAGAATAGCACCTACCTATAAAATAATAAAACAAAATCGCCATAAGGATCAAGTGGTTTAATAAATGGAAAGTCCTTAGAGCGCAGTTCTGGCCCTTAGTCACATCAAATTATCTATTATATTATTATTATTAAATTAGGTTATGTTGTTATTTAGTTAAATTATCTCTGGAAGGCTATATCAGCAGATCTCATTTTGTTGCACCTTGCTCTATTGTGCTTCACAGATTTTGTGTTTTCTCCAAATTGAAGATATGTGGTAACCGTGCACTGAGCAAGTCTATCCGTACACTTTTCCCAACGGCATTTGCTCACTTCATGCCCCTGTGTCACATTTTGGTCATTTTCACAATATTTCAATCTTTTTCATTGTTACTGATTATTAATGTTAGTCTTGGAATTGTTTTGAAACACCATGACCATGCTCATGTAACAGTAAACTCAACTGATAAATGTTGTGCATGTTCAGACGCTCTATTCTCCAGCCATTCTCCATCTTTCTCCCCCTGCTCAGGTCTTTGTATTCCCTGAGACACAATAATATTGAAATTAGGCCAATTAATAACCCTCTGGTGGCCTCTCAAGTGTTCAAGTGAAAGGAAGAGTCACACGTCTCTCACTTTAAATCAAAAGCTAGAAATGTTAAACCTTAGTGAGGAAAGCATGTAAAAGCTGAAACAGGCCAAATGTTACTCCTATCCTGCTGAACAACTAGCCAAGTTATAGAGGCAAAGGAAAAGTTCTTGTAGGAAATTAAAAGTGCTACTCCAATGTACACACAAGAAAGCAGAATCACCTTCCTGCTAATATGGAGAAAGATTAAATGGTTGGTATAGATCCTGATGGCTCAGACAGTAAAGAATTCACCTGCAATGCAGAGACCCAGATTCGAGAAGATCCCCTGGAGAAGGGAATGGCTACCTACTCCAGTATTCTTGCCTGGAGAACTCCATGGACAGAGGAGCCTGGCAAATTACATAGTCCATGGGTCACAGAGTTGAACACAGCTAAATGACTAACACTTTCATTTTTTCTTCATTTTTTATAGATCAAACCAGCCATAATATTCCCTTAAACCAAAGCCTAATCTGGAACAAAGCCAGATTCTCTGTTCAATTCTCTGGAGGCTGAGAGAAGTCTGGAAGCTGCAGAAGAAAAACGTGAAGCTAGCAGAGGTTGATTCATGAGGTTCAAGGAAAGAAACCATCTCCATAACATAAAACTGCAAGGTGAAGCAGCCCGTACTGATATAGTAGCAAGTTATCCAGATCAGATAATTAACCGTGTTGGCTACATTAAACAACAGATTTTTCAGTCCAAATGTAACAGCTTTTTATTGAAGAGGATGCCACCCAGAACTTCCATAACTAGAGAGAAATCAATGCCTCATTCAGAGGACAGTCTGAGTCTCTTGTTAGGGGCGAATGAAGCTGGTAACTTGGAAGTTGAACCCAATGCTCATTTATCATCCTGAAAATCCTAGGACCCTTCAGAATTATGCTAAATCTACTCTGCCTGTGCTCTAAAATTGGAATATTAACGCCTGAATGACAGCATATCTGTTTGCATCATGGTTTACTGAATATATTAACGCCACGATTGAGACCTAATGCTCCAAAGAAAATATTTCTTTCAAAATATTACTGCTCATTGACAATGCTCCTGGTCACCCCAGAGTTCTGATGGACATGTATGAGATTAATGTTGTTTTTATACCTGCTAACACGACATCGGTCCTGCAGCCCATGGATTAAGAATTAAATTTGAATTTCAAGTCTTATTATTTAAGAAATACATTTCACAAGGTTAAAACTGCAATATCTAGTGATTCTTCTGATGGACGTAGGCAAGGCAAAATAAACTGAAAACTTTCCAGAAAGTTTTCACCATTCTGTACTGTGCTGTGCTTAGTTGCTCAGATGTGTCTGACTCTTTGCGACCACATGGACTATAGCCCACCAGGCTCCTCTATCCATGGGGATTCTCCAGGCAAGAATACTGGAGTGAGTTGCCATGCCCTCCTCCAGGATCTTCTCAACCCAGGGATTGAACCCAGATCTCCCTCATTGCAGGCAGATTCTTTACTGTCTGAGCCACCAGGGAAGCCCTTTCACCATTCTAGATGCCATTAAGAACATTCACAATTAATGGAAAAAGGTCAAAGTATCAACATTAAGAGAAGTTTGGAAGAAGTTGATTCCAGCCCTCATGGTTGACTTTGGGGGTTCAAGACTTCCATGGAGGAAGTAACTACAGATATGGTGGAAATAGCAAGAGAACTAGAAGTGAACTCTGGAGATATGACTGCATTGCTACAATCACATGATGAAACTTTAATGGATGAGGAATTGCTTCCTATGGATGAGCAAAGATAGTGATTTCTTGAAATGGAAACTACTCCTGGTTAAGATGCTATGAAAATTATTGAAATGACAGCAAAGAATTTTGAATATTACATAAACTTAGTTGATAAAACAGTGGCAGGGTTTGAGAGGGTTGTCTCCAATCTTGAAGCTCTACTGTAGTACAATGGTATCAAACAACACTGCATGCTACAGAGAAATTGCTTAAGAAAAGGAAGGGTCAATCAATGAGGCAAAGTTCATTGTTCTGTTTAAGAAATTTACACAGCCTCCCTAACCTTCAGCAACCACCTCCCTGATTAGTCAGCCTCCATCAGCACTGAGGCAAGAACCTCCACCAGCAAAAAGATTATAACACCCTGAAGGCTCAGGAGTGACGGCTAGCAATTTTTACCAATAAAGTATTTTAAAATTAAGGTATATACATTTTTTTTCATTCTGTCTGCCCTCTGATAGATGAGGATAAGAGGCTTATGGAAACTTCCTGATGGGAGTGACTGGCTGTGGGGAAAACTGGGTCTTGCTCTGGTGGGGGAACCCAGGCTATCTTTAATCCAAACTTTTGCTGATGGGTGGGGCTGTGTTCCAGCCCTGTAATTTGGCCTGAGGCCAAACTATTGTAATGATGACCTCCTACAAAAGGACTTCTGCCAGCACTCTGTGGCTCCCAGGACTGTGGTAGTCAGTGGCCCTTACCACGTGGCAGGCCACTGTAAACCACACCTCTGCCAGAGACTCCCAGACACTCACAGGCAAGTCTGGCTCAGTCACTTGTGGGTCTCCTTTCTTCTGGGTCCTGATGTGCACAAGGTTTGTCTATGGCCTCCAAGAGTCTGTTTTCCTAGTCCTGTAGAAGTTCTGCAATCAAATCTCACTGACCTTCAAAGTCAAATTCCCTGAGGGTTCTCAGCCTTTGCCAGACCCCAGATTGGGAAAAGTTTTGTGGGCCCTAAAATGTTTGTAGCAGTGTGAGAACTTCATTGGTATAATTGTTCTCCTGTTTGTGGGTCGTCTGCTTGGCGGGTCTATAGCCGCACTAATGGCAACCTCCTCCAAGACAACGTATGCCACACTCCGTGCCTCCAGGTCTGCTGCAGCCAGAGCCCCTGTCCCAAAGGCAGGCCACTGTTGACCTGTGCCTCTGCAGGAGGCACTCAAAGACTCAAAGGCAGGTCTGCCTCAGTCTCCTCTGGTGGTCACTGCTCCTTTCCCTGGGTCCTGGTGCATACAATGTTTTGTTTGCACCCTCCAAGCATCTCTGGGAGGTATGAGGTTTGATTCTAAATGGATTAGGCCCTTCCTACCGTCTTTTTGTGAAGAAGGCAATGGCACCCCACTCCAGTACTCTTGCCTGGAAAAATCCCATGGATGGAGGAGCCTGGTAGGCTGCAGTCCATGGGGTCGCCAAGAGTCAGACGCGACTGAGTAACTTCACTTTCACTTTTCACTTTCATGCATTGGAGAAGGAAATGGCAGCCCACTCCAGTGTTCTTGGCTGGAGAATCCTGTGGACAGAGGAACCTGATGGGCTGCCGTCTATGGGGTCTCACAGAGTCGGACACGACTGAAGCAATTTAGCAGCAGCAAAAGCAGCAGCAGAAGTATAGTGTAAATAAAACTTTTATATGCACTGGGAAACCAGAATTTTCATGTGACTTTCTTTATTGCAATGTTCACTTTATGTGATGGTCTGAAACTGAACCCACAATGTCTCTCAGATACACCTATATAATAAACCAGTAAAAGTGGTTCCATCTAGAGAAAGGAACTAAGGAACATAAATAGGAGAAGTGGATTTTTTAAAATGAAAACTTGCACAAATTTAGGGGCCCCTTTAAGAAAAGCAACATAAATTATAAATTTTAAAAATCAGAATAACTTTTTGGAAAGAATTTTAATGCTGATAATATTACAAAGTTCATAAAAATAAAATAATCAGATCAGATCAGATCAGTCGCTCAGTCGTGTCCGACTCTTTGCGACCCCATGAACTGCAGCACGCCAGGCCTCCCTATCCATCACCAGCTCTCGGAGGTCACTCAGACTCACATTCATCGAGTCAGTGATGCCATCCAGCCATCTCATCCTCTGTCGTCCCCTTTTCCTCCTGCCCCCATCCCTCCCAGCATCAGAGTCTTCTCCAATGAGTCAACTCTTTGCATGAGGTGGCCAAAGTACTGGAGTTTCAGCTTTAGCATCATTCCTTCCAAAGAAATCCCAGGGCTGATTTCCTTCAGAATGCACTGGTTGCATCTCCTTGCAGTCCAAGGGACTCTCAAGAGTCTTCTCAAACATCACAGTTCAAAAGCATCAATTCTTCGGCGCTCAGCCTTCTTCACAGTCCAGCTCTCACATCCATACATGACCACAGGAAAGACCATAGCCTTGACTAGGCGAATCTTTGTTGGCAAAGTGATGTCTCTGCTTTTGAATATGCTATCTAGGTTGGTCATAACTGGGTTTTAAAAGTTATATTTATAATTTTCTACATATAGTACTGTATTGTCTGCCAATAAAGTCAATTTACTTTCTTTTTCCCAGTTTGCATGCCCTTAATTTTTTACTTCTACATTATTGTACTGACTAGAAGCTCCAGTAATATGTCAGAATAGAAGTTTTGAGAGTGAAGATTCTTATTTACTCCTTTTTTTAGGGAGAGAACACTCAGACTTTTACCACTAAGGATGATGCTAGTGATAAGTTTTCTTGTTCTTTTTTCATACTTGATTGATAATGTTACATGTGTATAGCACAGTGATTCAGTTATATATACATATGTACATAAAAGTGTATATATATATATATATATATATATATTCTTTTTCAGGTTCTTTTCCACTATTGGTCATTATAGGATATTGAATGTATTCCACTGTGCTATACTCTAGGTATTTGCTGATTATTTTGCACATAGTACTCTCTCTGTTAATCCCAAATTCCAAATTATCCTTTCTCCTACCTTTCCCCTTGGTAACCAAAGGTTTGTTTTCTATGTCTGTGAATCTATTTCTGTCTTGTAAATGAGTTCATTTGCTTCATTTTTTAATTTTTTATTTTTTTAAAAATTTATTTTATTTAACTTTACAATATTGTATGGGGAGGGAGGAGGGTTCAGGAGGGGGAACACATGTATACCTGTGGCAGATTCATTTTGATATATGGCAAAACCAATGCATCATTTTTTTAGATTCCACATATAAGTGATATGATATTTGCCTTTCTTTGTATGACTTAGTTCACTTAATATGATAATTTCTAGGTCTACGCATGTTACTCCAAATGACATTATTTCACTATTTTTTATGGCTGAGTAATATTCAATTGTGTGTGTGTGTATATGTATATATATGTCTGCATATAGGCTTTCCTGGTGGGCTTAGATGGTAAATAATCCACTTGTAATGCAGGAGACTGTGTTCTATCCCTAGGTTGGGAAGCTCCCCTGAAGAAGGGAATGACTACCCACTCGAGTGTTCATGCCTGAAGAATTCCATGGACAGAGGATCTTAGCAGGCTACAGTCCATGGGGTCACAAAGAGGTGGACATGACGTGACCAAGCTACTAACACTAATATCTATGTGGAATGAGAACTTCTGTTTATAATTTTACTTTTCTGCTGTTTATCAGATTTTGCCACAGACTAGCTTCTGGTGCTATATATAATTCATAACTAATTTCACTTCCACTATACATATGCCTCCAGTGCTGGGTACTCAGATGCACCTTCATAAAATATGATCTCTGGCCTAGATATTGTCATATCACGATACCATGAATTGGGAAAAATGGTTATTAGGATTATATGTTGAAGACAATTCTACACTAAGCCTGAATGCTAATATAACTATACACAGAAGTGATTACAGACCACATAAAACACATCCCACTAAACCCAAGCTGAAAGTATCCTTTTTTAGCTAGAACCCTAAAATGCAAATAGCCACTTCAATGCCAATAGAAAGAGAGAAAGCATGACGGAATAGGACTGGAAAGAAACAGTTTTCTACACCAATTATTAAATTATCTAACTTTTCTGAGTGTTATAGTATTTTTGGCTCTGTGAACATATTGCATTGCTGAGTCCATCTTAGTAGTCTCAGAAGTGGTCCATGCAAATGAAAATGAAAATAAAAGTCACTCAGTCGTGTCCGACTCATTGCGACTCCATGGACTATAGACAACCAGGCTCCTCTGTCCATGAGATTTCCCAGGCAAGAATACTGGAGTGGGTTGCCATGCCCTTCTCCAGGGGGTCTTCCCAACCCAGGTATTGAACCCAGGTCTCCTGCACTGTAGGCAAATTCTTTACCATCTGAGCCACCAGGGAAGCCCTGGTACAAGAAGGAAATTTAAAACTCAGTATGAGTTTCATGCGGAGAAGGCAATGGCACCCCACTCCAGTACTCTTGCCTGGAAAATCCCACGGATGGAGGAGCCTGGTGGGCTCCAGTCCATGGGGTTGCTAAGAGTCAGGCATGACTGAGCGACTTCACTTTCACTTTTCACTTTCATGCATTGGACAAGGAAATGGCAACCCACTCCAGTATTCTTGCCTGGAGAATCCCAGGGACAGAGGAGCCTGGTGGGTTGCCGTCTATGGGGTTGCACAGAGTCAGACACGACTGAAGTGACTTAGCAGCAGTAGCAGTATGAGTTTCATGATAAAAGGTAAATCAACCTCTGCTTAAAAGAAAGACTGATTCCCTCTTTTACATGTGATAATGTATATGTTTCCATGCTATGCTCTCAATTCATCCCACCATCAGATAGCCAGTGGGAATTTGCTGTATGACACAGGCAGCTCAAACTGGTGATGACCTAGAAGGATGGGCTGGGAGGGAGGTTCAAGAGAGAGGGAACATATGTGATACCTATGGCTGATTCGTGTTGATATATGGCAGAAACCAACACAATATTGTAAAGCAATTATGTTCCAATTAAAAATAAATAATTTTTTTAAATGAGAGAAGACTGACTCTAAAAATGTATTAACTCTAATATAAAATAAAAAGCTAAAAATAAATAAATGAAGTTTGAAAAATATTGAGTTCCAAATCTTCCTCTCAGCATCTTATGAGTGGTGTAACTGATCTGTTGAATAAAACTTCTGAGCTTTAATTTTCTCATGTGGAATAAAATTAGCACCAATAATTGTTGACATTATTAACCATTCCCTGCATGCCATCTGCTTTAAGTGTATAACCTCGATTCTCACAACCTTTTGAAACAGGCTTTATTAAAATCCCCATTTTACAGTGAAGGAAACTGGGTCACTTTCCTGAAACATACGAATGATCACCTCACATTATGTTCTGTGCAGTTTAATGTGAAAATAGATAATCAATGTACCTTGTACACTCTGCAGCTTTACACCAGTCTCCATCAGAGAGGGCCCTTGTAAGTGTGAGAAATGCATCTGCTCATTCATCAGCATTCAGGTAAGTCAGTTCACTTCAGTTCAGTTGCTCAGTCGTGTCTGACTCTTTGTGACCCCATGAATCACAGCATGCCAGGCCTCCCTGTCCATCACCAACTCCCGGAGGTCACCCAGACTCACATCCATCGAGTCAGTGATGCCATCCAGCCATCTCATCCTCTGTCGTCCCCTTCTCCTCCTGCCCCCAATCCCTCCCAGCATCAGAGTCTTTTCTAATGAGTCAACTCTTCACATGAGGTGGCCAAAATACTGGAGTTTCAGCTTTAGCATCATTCCTTCCAAAGAAATCCCAGGGCTGATCTCCTTCAGAATGCACTGGTTGCATCTCCTTGCAGTCCAAGGGACTCTCAAGAGTCTTCTCCAACACCACAGTTCAAAAGCATCAATTCTTCAGTGCTCAGCCTTCTTCACAGTCCAACTCTTACATCCATACATGACCACAGGAAAAACCATAGCCTTGACTAGACGAACCTTTGTTGGCAAAGTAATGTCTCTGCTTTTGAATATTCTATCTAGGTTGGTCATAACTTTCCTTCCAAGGAGTAAGTGCCTTTTAATTTCATGGCTGCAGTCACCATCTGCAGTGATTTTGGAGCCCCCCAAAATAAAGTCTGACACTGTTTCCACTGTTTCCCCATCTATTTCCCATGAAGTTATGGGACTGGATGCCATGATCTTCATTTTCTGAATGTTGAGCTTTAAGCCAACTTTTTCACTCTCCACTTTCACTCTTATCAAGAAGCTTTTGAGTTCCTCTTCACTTTCTGCCATAAGGGTGGTGTCATCTGCATATCTGAGGTTATTGATATTTCTCTCGGCAATCTTGATTTCAGCTTGTGTTTCTTCCAGTCCAGCGTTTCTCATGATGTATTCTGCTACTGCTTTTGCTAAGTCACTTCAGTCGTGTCTGACTCTGTGCGACCCCATAGACAGAAGCCCACCAGGCTCCCCCGTCCCTGGGATTCTCCAGGTAAGAACACTGGAGTGGGTTGCCATTTCCTTCTCCAATGCGTGAAAGTGAAAAGTGAAAGGGAAGTCGCTCAGTAGTGTCCGACTCTTTGAGACCCCATGGACTGCAGCCTACCAGATTCCGCCGTTCATGGAATTTTCCAGGCAAGAGTACTGGAGTGGGGTGCCATTGATGTACTCTGCATATAAGTTAAATAAGCAAGGTGACAATATACAGCCTTGACGTACTCCTTTTCCTATCTGGAACCAGTCTGTTGTTCCATGTCCAGTTCTAACAGTTGCTTCCTGACCTGCATAAGCTAAGTCAAGGGACCTATTAAATGGCCAATCAGATAGCAAAGTCAGGTCCTGGAGCATCTCCAACCTACCATTATTACTCATCAAGATACAGGTCCAATGAGCAGAATAATTCCGCATAGTATGGTACAGTAGTTTTCAAACTTTACTTAGCTTTGGAATCATGAAGAGGAAATTGTGCTTGTTGAAACAAAGATTCCTGTAACTTATCTTCAGATATTTTGATTCAGTTGGTCCAGAATTTGACTTCGAGATATGCATCCTTATTAAATATCTTAGGTGATCTTGATGTAAGAGTTGCTGGGTTACAGATTAAACACAGAGGAACCATGGAAGAAGTCACTGGCTTACTTCATATTATTTTCTTTCCTTTTACCCTGACCTCAAAAAAAAAAAAAAAAAAAAAAAAAAAAAAAGAGAGTGAAAGAAAAATTTACCACTTAAATTGCTGGTGCTTCTAGGAATTTTGATCCCCCTGGAGAGACGACCTTGTATTGTTATATGTTACTTGTATTTTACTGTGGGTAAGTTTATTATGGTTTCTTGTGAGGGAAGATTTGGTTAGAAAAAGAATCTGAAGACTTTAGATCGTTGCATTTGAAATCTCTCAAAGCAAGGAAAGGGCATGCAACTGGAAGGACAAACTTGCCAACTTCTTCATTTTATCTACACAGAGTAATGCCAGCCAGGGCCATACAGTAACTTGTTACTTTATAGCACAAACATGCGCATATCACGGCAACAATTCTTCCACCTTGAAATCCAGCTAAAGGAATAGGAAGATCTGAAACTTAGGGTCAATTATTAAGGTTGGAGCCTAAAAAGCAGACTGAAATTCATCATCAGAGGTGGGCTATATGTCACATTTCACCAGATTAGGGATATTGATGTTTTCTGTCAAATTTGTTCACATATGTTACTGTGGCCAGATATCACTGAAGTACTTTGTCCTTTGAGATGTAAATAAAATTCAGTTGGACCATATTCCAGGTGGATTGAAAGCCTCTGAGTTTTCTTCCTAGAACAGGAATCAGCAAATTTTTTTTTCCGTAAAGGGCCAGATAGTAAATATTTTCAGCCTTGTAGGCCATATAGTATCTGCTACATTACTCAACTCGGCCATTTGAAGCAGCCATCTGCCTAGTTGCTCAGCTGTGTCCAATTCTTTGCCATCCCGTGGATACATTAAGCTCCTCTGTTCATGGGATTTCCCAGGCAAGAATACTGGGTGGGTTGCCATTTTCTACTTCAGGGGATCTTACTGACCCCGAGTCTCCTGCATTATTAGGCAGATTCTTGATCACTGAACCACCTGGGAAGCCACTATAGACACAATGTAAACAAATGAGCGGGGCTGTTCCAGTAAAACTTTATTTAAAGGAACAGGTGGCATCCAGATTTGGCCCAAGGGCATAGTTTGCATACACCTGTTCTAGAAGGTAGAGATGGCTTACTGTTTACCCTCTAGTTCTGAGTTTCTGCTTCTCCTGAATTAGTTCAGTTTATTGGTCATTTTATCATCCCATGCATCTCTCCCTATTCCACAATTTGTAAGACTAAAGAGAGAGCACAAGCAGCCTGAGTGGAAGCTAATTTACACTGATACCCAATAAGACACCCATGTCTAACTATGAGACCTGTTTCTTGTTGCTAACTTGCTTGGCATGCTTCAAACTGTTATATAATTTTCAGCTGACTCACTGATTTGGATGTGGAAAACAGGTTGTATCACATCATTCATGCCGGAGGAAGCAAGAATGTAGCTGATGGCTTCTCAGCAAATTCTTGGGATAGGGAGAGACACATAGGCGCCATATATCACTCTGTGAACTAACAGTTGTCAAGCTAGTACCCCAGATTGGGCTACTCTGCTGTCAAATTGTCTCCTCTGACTGAAAAAACTGACTTTCCATCTGATAGTTGCCATCCAAGAAATCCCGCATTTCCCCATTTTGTTAAATCATATTAAAAGCTACTTGATTGAGCCTTTTATTTTCCATGATTTCTGAGAAGTCCAAACACAGTGACATTCAGTGCTCCTTTCTCTTATCTTGGACCCCAAGATTTGGGGAGTACAGGAAAAGAGGACAACACCACTTCTCAAGCTTTATGTGTTTATGACTGCTATAGCCCATGTTTTAGCAGTTTATTCAAATATGGGCAGGTTTCAGGCAGCCCCAATTGCTCCACCCATGAGTGACTTGAGGGCTTTTGTCAAAGCTCCCAAGATCACTGGGCTTCGTTCTCAGTCTTTCCAGCTTAAAGGTGCTTTTTTTTAGTGGGCTCGGATCTATGTCACTTGGGCAAACTGATGCTCTTACCCCCTCAGCAAGAATCAAACCAATTTCTAGGGAACTTGGTTGCTCCCCTTATCAAATTTTAAGTCACTGAGACTCTGAACGCCGTTCTTTCTCAGATCAGTTTAATATTCCTATTGGATCCAGATTGTCAGAGGTACAAATTGTTTGGCTTTCATAGTGATTTACTTTGTTTTCATTGAACTTCAATGGACATGTAATCTCCAGTTTACAAGCCCTACCATTCTCTATTATCTTGCTCCAACTAGCCTTATTTGTTGCTACCTGTCTTGACTTGGAGGAGTGCTAGAATAATTCCCCTTGATTCTTCCTGAAGAGCTTACAGTTAAGAAATAATACAATTTGCTTTCTCTATATGGGATTTTACTACATAAAATTTTAAAACAAACCACTGTTTTATAAAGCTCTGTTTATTCTATCCCACCTTAGTGTTTTTCAAGATATGGGCCTTGGGCTAGAAGTATCAACACCTCCTGGGAAATTGCTAGATAGGTAAATTCTCAAACCCTACTCCAAATCTACTAATGTAGGTCCTGGGAGCCCACTAATCTGCATTTCAACAAAGCTTCCAGGTGATCAGATGCAATGAGCTAAGTTTCAGAAGTACTGCTTTAGAATATGTTACACTATGGAAGGACATGAACAGGGAAGCCTGGTGTGCTGCAGTCCATGGGGTTGCAAAGAGACACGACTGAATGACAGAACTGAACTGAACTGAACTGTGGAAGTAATAATCCACTAGAGAAAGAATCTGTCATTTAGAACTAACAATAATCCTCTGACTAACTCTTAGTCCTCTCTCCTTTTCATTCCATACTCTCTTGGAGTACATATGCTCTCAAAATTTTAATTGATGCCCTCTTGTGGCTATGAGAATTCCCAAGTATATAACTGACCTATTATCTTTCTTCTGGCTTTTTATTATTGTTTCATTTCAGGAAAGCTTAATTATAATGTTCTGACATAATTGGAAAC
This sequence comes from Tragelaphus eurycerus, assembly GCA_935064755.1. Taxonomy (NCBI): domain Eukaryota; kingdom Metazoa; phylum Chordata; class Mammalia; order Artiodactyla; family Bovidae; genus Tragelaphus; species Tragelaphus eurycerus. Next base: position 52,412,674 of record CAKXYN010000007.1, read on the forward strand.
TGTATTCTTCATGTAGGCCTCCCACATAAATTCCCCTTCCTTCTTTTCCCCTTAATTGTCAATGACCCTGTAGCAGGACTGGACCCAGCTAGGGTAAGTTGACTGAGTCACTGATCTCAGGTGCAAAATTTAAGGGCACATCTCAAAAATAAATTCACATACTTATGATCAATTAATCTATGACAAAGGAGGTAAGAATGTACAATAGAGAAAAAGACGGTCTCTTCCATAAGCCATGCTGGGAAACTGGACAGCTATTTGCAAAAGAAAGAAATTACAACATTCTTTAACACTGTATACAAAAATAAACTCAAAATGGGTTAAAGACCTAAATGTAAGACCAGAAACCATAACACTTCTAGGGGAAAATATAGGCAGAATAATCTTTGACATCAGATCAGATCAGATCAGATCGGTTGCTCAGTCATGTCCGACTCTTTGCGACCCCACGAATTGCAGCACGCCAGGCCTCCCTGTCCATCACCAACTCCTGGAGTTCACTGAGACTCACGTCCATCGAGTCAGTGATGCCATCCAGCCAGCCTCCAGTACTTTGGCCACCTCATGCGAAGAGTTGACTCATTGGAAAAGACTCTGATGCTGGGAGGGATTGGGGGCAAGAGGAGAAGGGGACGACAGAGGATGAGATGGCTGGATGGCATCTTTGACATAAATCATAGCAATGTTTTTTTGGATCAGTCTTCTAAAGCAAAGGAGATAAAAGCAAAAATAAACAAATAGTACGTAATTAAACTTAAAAGCTTTTGCACAGCAAAGGAAACCATTGACAAAATGAAAAGACAGCCTACTTAATGAGAGAAAATATTTGCAAATGATATGACCAATAATGGGTTAGTACCCAAAATATATAAACAGCTCAAACAACTCAACATCAAAAGAACAAACAACTGGATTACAAAATGGACTGAAGACCTGAATAGACATTTTTCTGAAGAGGACGTGCAGACGGCCAACAAGCACATGAAAAGATGCTCAATATTGCTAATCATCAGAGAATGGAAGTCAAAACCACAGTTAGATGTCACCTCACATCTGTCAATATTGCTATCATCAAAAAGAACACAAATAACAAATGTTGGTGAGGATGAGGAGAAAAGAGAACCCTCCTGCACTGTTGGTGGCAATGTAAATTGGTACAGCCACTGTGGAAAACAGTAAGGTTTCTCAAAAAACTAAAAATAGAGTTACCATGAAAAATGTTAGCCGCTCAGTCATATCCTACTCTTTGTGATCCCATGGATTGTAGCCCGCCAGCTTACCCTTTCCATGAATTCTCCAGGCAAGAATACTGGAGGGGGTATAAAAAATATATAGCCCCAAAATATAAAAGCTAACTTGAAAAGATACATGCACCCCAAAGTTCATAGCAACATTGTGTACAATTGCCAAGATATGGAAGCAACCTAAGTGTCCATTAACTGATGAACGGATAAAGAAGCTGTGGTGTAAATATATAACAGAATACTAGTGAGTTAAATAAAATAATGAAATTTTGCCATTTGCAACAACATGGATGGACTTGGAGGACATTGTGCTAAAGGGCAATAAACCAGATAGAGGAAGACAAATACTGCATGACATTAGTTATATGTGTAATCTAAGGACTATAACAAACTAGTAAATATAACAAAAAAAGAAGCAGACTCACAGACATTGAGAACAAACAATGGTTACCAGTGGGGAGAGGGAAGGGTAGAGGGGAAGTACAGAGGTAGGGGATTAAGAGGAACAAACTATTACGTATAAAATAAACTACAAGGATATATTGCACAACATGGGGAATATAGACATTATTTTATAATACTATAAATGGAGTAAAATATTTCAAAATTGTGAATCACTATCATACACCTGTAACTTCTAAAACATTGTACTGCAATGAGACTTCAATAAAAAATTTAAGGAGGCACCAAAAAAATCTCAATGATTAAAATAAATATTTTAATGAGATACTTTTTTTTTGCAAAATGAAAATTAATGCAAGAAAAGCCATGATGAACAAAATGAAAAATTATTTAAAGACAGGATCAGGACCTTGTCATATCAAGCCATATTAGCTTGAAACAAAAGGAAAATCAATAATACTCTACTGATTCTGGCTTTATTTAAAATTCTGGTATTTTGTTCATTATCGATTTCTCTGCATAAATTTCCCTTTTAAAAAGTACTACAATAAAATTTTTTCTATCTGGGTTGCTGAGTTTTTTGGTACCCATGTAAATTTTGTGCCCTCTTGCCTCACAATTTCTCTGAAGGTCAAGGTTTTTCTTATATCTCATAGACAAACACAGTTCTTGAGAAAGATGCCTCTTACCTTTCTCTGTTCTCAGAACTCTGCTGACTACAGATAGACCCTGTAGGCAGGAAGGAAAGCTGGTTGCATGCAGTGATTTGAGAGGCATTGAAAAGTATCTGATCTGTCAAACTCATCTTCTCCTTTTGTTTTATGTTACTATGTCACAGTTGATATTTGGTCCTCAGATCAGTCCTAGAAGAGACAAAACACATTTTGGTTCCAAATCTAAGACAGAGAAAAGTCTTAGATCCCATAAGTCTTCTTTGTATTGGTTCAACGAGTCATGGGACTCTTGGAAAGCAAGTCACCAGGTAAGAAGAGTGTTGAAATGGAAGGGAGGGGCCTGGAGAAGACTCAAAAACTCACCATTTGCCCAGGGCTCATGGATATCTGCTCACCAGATCTTTAACAACTGCACAGTCAATGTATACTAAACAATCTCATGTTAGCTCATAGACTGCTTTGTAATTAGTCTCTAGATGAATCAGATGTATATATTTATCTTCTCCAACCAGATTGCACTTCTTGATGTTAAGGATCATGTTTTCTCTCTTGTTTTAATTTTTTTTTCTTTAACGAGGATGAACTGAGTAGCTATTTCAGAAGCATCACCTTTGGTAAGTTTGTCTTGATTTATTCAGTCTTTATTCAGTTCACAGTACATTTGAGATCAAATGGAATTAAGGAGACATCATTGAGTGAAACAATTCAGCACTGGAAAAAGTTAAAAGCCTGGTTGCCTTTGGTGTCTACTCATTGTGAGTTACCTGAAGATAATCTCAACTCTCCAGGAACTTCTAAAGCATGGAGATAGATGAGTCCAAAGGAGACATATATACACAGTATATTATAAAGTAACTTAAAACAGTAAATGTGTATCAAAGTAAATTGAAGTTTAAACCAAATTCTTAAGGAATATGTTTCTTTCATATGGTTCCAAATCAAAGGCTACATGTACCCACAGTCAAACTCACAGGTCTTTGAAGATGCAAACATTCTGAGCACAAATTCACCTTTCACGCAAAAATCCCCAAACTCAACACATAAACATGCCCTTCATAAATCACCAAAGAGTCTCTTCAGTTGTAATATTATATGAATTAAATTGTGAAGAGTGTTTTCTTTTATAGCAACTGATTCAGTATCTTTTAAAGTCCTCAGCACTGTCAGATCTCTAAAGTCTGAACTCCAATAAATAAACTTATGCTCTCCTCTGTATTTAGAAGTTTACAACATAGAATTGCAAGTGCTGACCTGTTGAGAAAGCTACCTTCATAGTGCCCAGTTGCTAAGTCGTGTCCAACTCTTTGGAACCACAGGCACAATAGCCTGCCTGGCTTCTCTATTCAAGGATTTTCCAGGCAAGAATACTGGAGTGGGTTTGCCATTTCCTCCTCCAAGGATATTCCCAACCTAGGGATCAAACCTGCATCTCCTGCGACTCCTTCTTTGGCCAGCAGATTCTTTACCACTGTGCCACCTTCATAGAGTGAGAATTTTTTACTCTGGTAACCTGACAAATACTTTTATTACACTGGTAACTAACAATAATTTTTCTTAGCACTTTCAGGACAATTTTCCATTTCTGACTTGAAATCACTGTCTTACATTTTTTTAAATGGAAGATTATCTTTAGAGGAATCATTTATTTTTATATGCTTTTACATTCTAGAATGAATGCATAAGTGTCCTGAACAGAGTAAGTATCTTTTGGAACATTTTTTACACTGGTGAAAAGTTGTTAACGCTTCTGTAAGGCTTTGTGCCACCAAGACGGTAAAGAGGCCAATCCACTACGCTTGGCTCAGCAATTACTGCAGTCAAGTAGGAAACTGTGTCAGCTGTGTGGCAACTTAATTTGTTTTGAACTGATGAACGACCATAGGAGATGCCAACGATTGATCAGATCAGATCAGATCAGTCGCTCAGTCGTGTCCGACTCTTTGCGACCCCATGAACCACAGCACGCCAGGCCTCCCTGTCCATCACCAGCTCCCGGAGGTCACCCAGACTCACACCCATCGAGTCAGTGATGCCATCCAGCCATCTCATCCTCTGTCGTCCCCTTCTCCTCCTGCCCTCAATCCCTCCCAGCATCAGAGTCTTCTCCAATGAGTCAACTCTTCACATGAGGTGGCCAAAATACTGGAGTTTCAGCTTTAGCATCATTCCTTCCAAAGAAATCCCAGGGCTGATCTCCTTCAGAATGCACTGGTTGGATCTCCTTGCAGTCCAAGGGACTCTCAAGAGTCTTCTCCAACACCACAGTTCAAAAGCATCAATTCTTCGGCGCTCAGCCTTCTTCACAGTCCAGCTCTCATATCCATACATGACCACAGGAAAGACCATAGCCTTGACTAGGCGAACCTTTGTTGGCAAAGTAATGTCTCTGCTTTTGAATATGCTATCTAGGTTGGTCATAACTTTCCTTCCAAGGAGTAAGCATCTTTTAATTTCATGGCTGCAGTCACCATCTGCAGTGATTTTGGAGCCCAGAAAAACAAAGTCTGACACTGTTTCCACTGTTTCCCCATCTATTTCCCATGCAGTGATGGGACCAGATGCCATGATCTTTGTTTTCTGAATGTTGAGCTTTAAGCCAACCTTTTCACTCTCCACTTTCACTTTCATCAAGAGACACGTCTCTATGAGTCCTAGGGGTTCACCTAGAAAGTCACGTGTATAAACATCTTCTAGAGGATAATGCCCATTGCTCAGTTTCCTGAAACACAGGGAACAGAGAGCTTACGGTGGTTGCCCTCCATATCTCTTAAGCACAGGAGCACCGACATACAGACAAAGGATACCATGTCTGTTTCTATGTGTTATTTTTATAGAAGACTCAGCAGAAGAATTCATGGTGGTATTATGCACCTACTTTTCAAGTCTGTAAAGTCCATGACTTAATGGAGAGAAAGGTTCCTTCCAGTTGCACAACTGTCCTCCTAGGGAACCTTCGAGTCTCACTAGGAAGAAGCCAAGGTCCTAAGAACCATCTTGCACAGGACTGTGTACAAGCGAGTCATGAGGCAACTTCAAATGGTATAAGATTGAAAGGAATTTTTCATTTTGAAAGTTTTAAAATGATCTCCCAGCATCATCAGAGCAGAAACAGGAGAGAAAAATTAATAAAATTCAATGAGTATATGTTTGTTTGCCTGTGGGTATTTTGCTTGGTTCTGAGTTTATTCCTTTGAAAGTCATCTTTCCAGGGTTTGTCTATTCCAAGGACATCTACCGAGGGTGAGTCAATTCCCTTTCAGTTGGATGTAATTTGCAGCCACATTATCCTGTCTAAAAGGAACGAAAAGAAGTCAGGAAGATTTCCTGAGGAACAGCTGGCACATGCAAATGTGAGACTGCTCATTTTAATTTTGGTTGTCATGACATTTCCTCAACTACTTCATTGACCTGAATCACATCTTCTTACAGTGCTTTCAGCCTTACTGTCTGGAAGTTACACTTGCTGTGGATAGCCCAAAGAAAAATCATGAGCAAGTCTGGATGTTATGGTTTTTGCAAATGTTGGACACATGCAGAAAATGTCATTTGAATTTGTAACATACTGAGAGTGTATCTGAACAAGCCTGCCAGTCAAACTTCCATCAGGTTTATTTCTTTACCAAAGAGTCACTCTTGGATGATACCTTCATTTTACAAATAAAGAGAGATATGCTCATAAATGATAAATGTGAATGGTAGAAAGTATAAATGGCTAAGAGAAATAATAAAATATAAAGATATTCATGTGAAACCTACTGGACAGCAAGGACACAAGTTTATGTATACTCTATAAAGTAATCTTTTTCATACTGTTCATGGGGTTCTCAAGGCAAGAATACTGAAGTGGTTTGCCATTCCCTGTGAAGAAGGCTGAGCGCCGAAGAATTGATGCTTTTGAACTGTGGTGTTGGAGAAGACTCTTGAGAGTCCCTTGGACTGCAAGAAGATCCAACCAGTCCATTCTGAAGGAGATCAATCCTGGAATTTCTTTGGAAGGAATGATGCTAAAGCTGAAACTCCAGTATTTTGGCCACCTCATGCGAAGAGTTGACTCATTGGAGAAGACTCTGATGCTGGGAGGGGTTGAGGGCAGGAGGAGAAGGGGACGACAGAGGATGAGATGGCTGGATGGCATCACTGACTCGATGGATGCGAGTCTGGGTGACCTCCGGGAGCTGGTGATGGACAGGGAGGCCTGGCGTGCTGCGGTTCATGGGGTCGCAAAGAGTCGGACACGACTGAGCGACTGATCTGATCTGACCTGATCTGATAAAGTAATCTGCTCTCATTCTGCTGGATAGATCCTTAAGAAATAGATCTACTATCTATCCCTTATCTTCACTATAGCTGGCATAAAAGGATTGGTAATAGCTCTCAGTTGCATTTCAAAACATAGAACAGAAAAAGATTGGTCAGATCTTTGCAATCACCATAATTTGTCCTTTGGAATTCATTCAGTACATATTCTTCCTCCTTTCTGATGATTATCAAAGATTTTAGTATACATTAGACAAATACATTAGCCAATCACTCACACATAAATATGAGGAACAAATTGAAAATATTACAAGAGATACAGTGTGTTTTTCAGTATTCAAGAGAAAATTAATTAGCCTTCATTGATAAATACATGGCCAAAGGGTCATATACAATTAGCCTTTTAGGGAAACATTCTGGCAAAGTAGATGCAATTAATGATTACAATAGTAATTATCTACTTATAGTATGAATGCATATGAAAAATGTCAATTTCTTTCCCTCTTAGTTGTTTTCCACTGTGCATTGCTAATGAATAGAGTTTACTAAACTAGTTTCTGGTAGAAATGTCAACATACAAATAGAACCTCTGTTCATTTCATTGTGTCCAACCCATAAAAAAATTCAGATTGGCCTTTCCCAGAAGTGTTGAGGGTACATTGTGTCTGAGATCAGATGGTCAGGTGTGCAGCCTTTGTGAATAGGCTTGTTCTGCTAATATTTGCCAAAGACCACAAGTTCCTGTAGCTGGAAGATTCAGGAGTTAGCCTATTGTTTGAGCAAACTGAAGCTTTCTTTGGAAAATCTTGGCAATGGGAAGTGCATTTGCGTATTTATTTATAAAAACTGTCATACAGTTTTCTCTCAAAAGAAAAATAAGTCTTTAATTTCCTATTGAACTGGTTCAGTTGACAGAAAAAAATTTTATGCAGCAGCCTCATGTATAAAACATGAAAAGGAACAAACTATTAGTACTAAGAGCGTGGCCGAGAGGAGCTACCCCACGACCGAGGTCAGGAAGGACGGCGGTGAGGAGAGACCCCTCGTCCAAGGTAAGGTGCGATGGCTGTGCTTCGCTGGCCGGGAGCAGCCAGGAGCAGCCGGGATGAGATACCCCACGCCCAAGGTAAGAGAAACCCAAGTAAGACAGTAGGTCTTGAAAGAGGGCATCAGAGGGCAAATACACTAAAACCATTCTCACAGATAACTAGTCAATCTAATCACACAAGGACCACACCCTTGTCTAACTCAATGAGATTAAGCCATGCCCGAGGGGCAACCTGGGATGGGCGGGTCATGGTGGAGAGATATGACAGGGTGTGGTCCGCTGGAGAAGGGAATGGCAAACCACTTCAGTATTCTTGCCTTGAGAACCCCATGAACAGTATGAAAAGACAAAATGATAGGATACTGAAAGAGAAACTCCCCAGGTCAGTAGGGGCCCAATATGCTACTGGAAATCAGTGGAGAAATAACTCCAGAAAGAATAAAAGGATGGAACCAAAACAAAAAGAATACCCAGCTATGGATGTGTCTGGTGATAGAAGCAAAGTACGATGCTGTAAAGAGCAGTATTGCATAGGAACCTGGAATGTCAGGTCCATGAATCAAGGCACATTGGAAGTGGTCAAACAAGAGATGGCAAGAGTGAATGTTGACATTCTAGGAATTAGCGAACTAAAATGGACTGGAATGGGTGAATTTAACTTGGATGACCATTATATCTACTACTGTGGGCAGGAATCCCTCAGAAGAAATGGAGTGGCCATCATGGTCAACAAAAGAGTCCGAAATGCAGTACTTGGATGCAATCTGAAAAACGATAGAATGATCTCTGTTCGTTTCCAAGGCAAACCATTCAATGTCACAGTAATCCAAGTCTATGCCCCAACCAGTAACGCCGAAGAAGCTGAAGTTGAAAGGTTCTATGAAGACCTACAAGACCTTTTAGAACTAACACCCAAAAAAGATGTCCTTTTCATTATAGGGGACTGGAATGCAAAAGTAGGAAGTCAAGAAACACCTGGAGTAACAGGCAAATTTGGCCTTGGAATACGGAATGAAGCAGGGCAAAGACTAATAGAGTTTTGCCAAGAAAATGCACTGGTCATAGCAAATACCCTCTTCCAACAACACAAGAGAAGACTCTATACATGGACATCACCAGATGGTCAACACCGAAATCAGATCGATTATATTCTTTGCAGCCAAAGATGGAGAAGCTCTATCCAATCAGCAAAAACAAGACCAGGAGCTGACTGTGGCTCGGACCATGAACTCCTTATTGCCAAATTCAGACCGAAATTGAAGAAAGTAGGGAAAACTACTAGACCATTCAGGTATGACCTAAATCAAATCCCTTATGATTATACAGTGGAAGTGAGAAATAGATTTAAGGGCCTAGATCTGATAGATAGAGTGCCTGATGAACTATGGAATGAGGTTCGTGACATTGTACAGGAGACAGGGATCAAGACCATCCCCACGGAAAAGAAATGCAAAAAAGCAAAATGGCTGTCTGGGGAGGCCTTACAAATAGCTGTGAAAAGAAGAGAAGCGAAAAGCAAAGGAGAAAAGGAAAGATATAAACATTTAAATGCAGAGTTCCAAAGAATAGCAAGAAGAGATAAGAAAGCCTTCTTCAGTGATCAATGCAAAGAAATAGAGGAAAACAACAGAATGGGAAAGACTAGGGATCTCTTCAAGAAAATCAGAGATACCAAAGGAACATTTCATGCAAAGATGGGCACAATAAAGGACAGAGATGGTGTGGACCTAACAGAAGCAGAAGATATTAAGAAGAGGTGGCAAGAATACACAGAAGAACTGTACAAAAAGAGCTTCAAGACCCAGATAATCATGATGATGTGATCACTGACCTAGAGCCAGATATCTTGGAATGTGAAGTCAAGTGGGCCTTAGAAAGCATCACTACGAACAAAGCTAGTGGAGGTGATGGAATTCCAGTGGAGCTATTCCAAGTCCTGAATGATGATGCTGTGAAAGTGCTACACTCAATATGCCAGCAAATTTGGAAAACTCAGCAGTGGCCACAAGATTGGAAAAGGTCAGTTTTCATCCCAATCCCAAAGAAAAGCAATGCCAAGGAGTGCTCAAACTACCGAACAATTGCACTCATCTCACACGCTAGTAAAGTAATGCTCAAAATTCTCCAAGCCAGGCTTCAGCAATATGTGAACCGTGAACTTCCTGATGTTCAAGCTGGTTTTAGAAAAGGCAGAGGAACCAGAGATCAAATTGCCAACATCCGCTGGATCATGGAAAAAGCAAGAGAATTCCAGAAAAACATCTATTTCTGCTTTATTGACTATGCCAAAGCCTTTGACTGTGTGGATCACAATAAACTATGGAAAATTCTGAAAGAGATGGGAATACCAGACCACCTGATCTGCCTCTTAAGAAATCTGTATGCAGGTCAGGAAGCAACAGTTAGAACTGGACATGGAACAACAGACTGGTTCCAAATAGGAAAAGGAGTACGTCAAGGCTGCATATTGTCACCATGTTTATTTAACTTATATGCAGAGTACATCATGAGAAATGCTGGACTGGAAGAAACACAAGTTGGAATCAAGATTGCCGGGAGAAATATCAATAACCTCAGATACGCAGATGACACGACTCTTATGGCAGAAAGTGAAGAGGGGCTAAAAAGCCTCTTGATGAAAGTGAAAGTGGAGAGTGAAAAGGTTGGCTTAAAGCTCAACATTCAGAAAACGAAGATCATGGCATCTGGTCCCATTACTGCATGGGAAATAGATGGGGAAACAGTGGAAACAGTGTCAGACTTTGTTTTTCTGGGCTCCAAAATCACTGCAGATGGTGACTGCAGCCATGAAATTAAAAGACGCTTGCTCCTTGGAAGGAAAGTTATGACCAACCTAAATAGCATATTCAAAAGCAGAGACATTACTTTACCAACAAAGGTTCGCCTAGTCAAGGCTATGGTCTTTCCTGTGGTCATGTATGGATGTGAGAGCTGGACTGTGAAGAAGGCTGAGGGCCGAAGAATTGATGCTTTTGAACTGTGGTGTTGGAGAAGACTCTTGAGAGTCCCTTGGACTACAAGAAGATCCAACCAGTCCATTCTGAAGGAGATCAATCCTGAAATTTCTTTAGAAGGAATGATGCTAAAGCTGAAACTCCAGTATTTTGGCCACCTCATGCGAAGAGTTGACTCATTGGAGAAGACTCTGATGCTGGGAGGGATTGAGGGCAGGAGGAGAAGGGGACGACAGAGGATGAGATGGCTGGATGGCATCACTGACTCAATGGATGCGAGTCTGAGTGACCTCCGGGAGCTGGTGATGGACAGGGAGGCCTGGCGTGCTGCGGTTCATGGGGTCGCAAAGGGTCGGACACGACTGAGCGACTGATCTGATCTGATCTGATTAGTACTATATGGAAATCTTCTGAAAGAAAGATCTTTTCTGGTTTGAATCATTTACACTGAAAACACAAAGATGATCATACTGAAAGCAGTGCTGTATGAAGTGAATGGCTGAAATAATTTTCATGTTTCATGTTTATAAAGACAAGATAATATGGTAGTAAACTGAAATTTCTGTTTGCTGTCCAGTTGCTAAGTCACATCCAACTCTTGGTGATCCCAGAGACTGCAACACGCCAAGCTTCCCTGTCCTTCAGTATCTCCTGGAGTTCGCTCAAACTCATGTCCACTGAGTCAGTGATGTTATCCAACCACTTCATCCTCTGTCACCCCCTTCTCCTTTTGCCTTAGATCTTTCCCAGCATTAGGGTCTTTTCCAATGAGTCAACTCTCCACATAGGGTGGCCAAAGTATTGGAGCTTCATCTTCAGCACCAGTCCTTCCAATGAATATTCAGGATTGATTTCCTGTAGGATTGACTAGTTTGATCTCCTTTCAGTCCAAGGGATTCTCAAAAGTATTCTCCAACACCACAATTCTAAAGCATCAATTTTTCAGTGCTCAGCCTTCTTTATGGTCCAACTCTCAAACCACAGCCATATGGACTATGTGAACCTTTGTTGACAAAGTGATGTTTTCCTTTTTCAATACACTGTCTAGGTTTTTCATAGCTTTCCTTACAAAGAGCAAGCATCTTTTAATTTCATGGCTGCAGTCACTGTCAGCAGTGATTTTGGAGACCAAGAAAATAAAGTCTGTCACTGCTTCCACTTTTTCCCTTTCTATTTGCCATGAAGTGATGGCACATGAAGTAAATTGAAATAGACACATGGTAATAATTTTAGGAATGGGTTTACAATACAATAATGACAACAGTTTTTTTCATAGCCTCTCCCAATGCAATATTTTCCAAATATTAGTAAATACTAGACAACTCATCATAGAAAAATGCAATCTATCTTATCTGCATGACTTCCTTCTCCAAAGGGATCTTCCCGACCCAGGAATCGAACCCAGGTCTCCCCCATTTCAGGCAGACACTTTACCATCTGAGTCACCAGGGAAGCCCGATATACAGTTACAGGTATATACCATTTCCTAGACTGTCTTGGTACCTCAGCAGTGTCTTAATATATAGCCTTTTTTACATGGAAGGTCCATTTGAGGAAGGAATCTAGCTTATCAGAGCACTCTAGCCTCAGCCTAGATTCTAGAAGGCTACCAAACCCCTTTATTTTTTCAGATGTTCTCAAATTTGTCTCACTGGCTACAGCCTGGTCTCTCATTTCCACAATTACTCCTCTAAAGTTTGACATATATGGACTGCACATGTGCATGCTAAGTTGCTTCAGTCATGTCTGACTCTTTGTGACCCTATGGACCACAACCCATCAGGCTCCTCTGTCCATGGGATTCTCCAGGCAAGAATACTGGAGTGGGTTGCCATGACCTCCTCCAGGAGATCTTGCCCACCCAGGGATCGAACCCAGATCTCCAGCATTGCAGGCAGATTCCTTTCTGTCTGAGCCACCAGAGAAGCACCCCCCCACATATACACACACACACACATATAGCTGATTCTCATTGTTGTACAGCAGAAACCAGCACAACTTTGTAAAGCAGTTATCCTCCAATTAAAAAAAAATTAAAGCTTTAGGATTGGATCAAGCCAGAAAGCCCACAGTAGTACCAACAGGTCCTCTTAGCTTAAAACATTTTTAAGAAATTCTGAATGCTTGTTTCTTCTCCTTTCCTCTGTCCCTATCATTAACTGGGACCAGAAGAGGAACTCAGTATTTAGATCTAGGCTAAAAACACATTTCAACAGTGACCTGCAGACCTACAAACAAACTTAAAGCTTCCAAAATGGACCTATGATTTCTGAGCAGGTCTTGGCTAGCTTAAGAAGCAGTATAAGAGCTCTTTGGAAACAAAAGAAAAATACACTATTTGCCAGCTATTTAGCTGATAAGGAATTTTTAAGTTTCCATCTCTTCCTCTTTTTCCTCATGCTAAATTGGTCTGGTATTAGTTTAGCCATATTATGGCAAAACACATATATGTCTTAGCCTGTCTGTGTCAATACAGCCTTCTGCCTGAATCAGTCAAATATTCTTATTGCGTTCCTTCCATTGCTATTCCTTCCATAGCACCCTGTGTGAGGTGCTGTGAGTTATACAAAGAAACAGAAGAGTCAATCCTGAATTTCAGATTTATAAAGGAGTTTATAAGATGAATTAATGGAAGTTAAAAAAAAAACAGTGTACTGCTAAATAACCTGGTACTGAGTTTGGCATAATAGAAGTTCACAGAATAATGAACCAATGTGTGAGAGCTAAATTGGGAAAGGTTCAATGAAAAAAGTAACCCTGGAGCTGTTTATGGATGTATGGTCTTAGGCAGAGTGGCTGAAAGACAGCCTTCCAGAAGGGGACAACAGCCTTTTAGCATATTTCCCCAAATGGAATGAAGATCATAAAACTGGAGAATATGGATGACATTTATTTTACATTTATTCTGTATTGATAACTATGAAAGACAAGTCATACTTTTTTTCCCAGTCATAATTGTCATCCTAATGATGTACTTTTCTTCCAATGCAGTAAGTTTTTCCAGATATTAAATGGCTATCTGAAAAAGGAAGAATCTTTTATTCATCTTCTCTGGAATGTGAGTGCAGTTTTTTTTTTTTTTTTCTTTAAGGCAGGAAAATGGTATTTTAAATATGCTCAACTTTCTTCGATAATGTAGAGTATGGTTTTGGAGATGTAATCTTAACAGAGTCCAGCACTTGGTAACTTACTGCAAGTTTTAAATTCCATGATGAACCTACTGCATAGCATAGGGAACTCTACTCAATACTCTGCAATGATCTAAATGGTGAAAAGAATCTTTAAAAGAATGGATATATATATATTTATTTTATATATATATATAAGCTGATTCACTTGACTGTACAGCAGACACTAACACATTGCAAATCAACTGTACTCCAATAAAAATTAAATTAGAAAATAAATTCCATGATGAAAAAGCAAACATTTCTTACTAATTATATCAAAGTAAACTGCCTTTAAAAGTACTCTAAGCTTTCCAAGGATCTAAAGATGCAGAAAGATGATTGTGATGTTGTTCAAATCTAGGTTACCCCGTAGAGTCCTACATACACGCACTATGTTGATGAGTTAGCATGTCCTAGATTTGGTAGGACACTGTCAAAAGGCAACCTCATCCACTCCAGTACTCTTGCCTGGAAAATCCCATGGATGGAGGAGCCTGGTAGGCTGCAGTCCATGGGGTCGCTAAGAATCAGACATGACTGAGTGACTTCACTTTCACTTTCATGCATTGGAGAAGGAAATGGCAACCCACTCCAGTGTTCTTGCCTGGAGAATCCCAGGGACGGGGGAGCCTGGTGGGCTGCCGTCTGTGGGGTCGCACAGAGTTGGACACAACTGAAGTGACAGCAGCAGCAGCAGTAGCAGCAGATTTGGTAGAGCCATGGCAACCTTCCTATGGCCAGTTTTTTTGTATAAGAGCAGTGACCCCAAAACTCGAAAAGTGTGGCTTCCCCATATATTTTTCCCAATTGCAAAAGGAAATTCGGATTGCAATTGTTTCATGTGAAACATCACTAAGTATATTACAGTGTCATTTTAGAGCTTAAAGATATCATAGAGGACTTTCCTGGTGGTCCAGTGCTTAAGACTCTGCTTCCAGTGCAGGGGGCAATAGTTCAATCCCTGATCTAGGAATTAATATTCCCATGTGCCTCATGGCCTGGCCACAAAAAGAGAAAGATACCACAGAGATCATTAGCCACTCTTTCAGATCACAATGAAGAAAGTTAGGCTCTACTAGAAGTCTCATCTGGGGACTTCCCAAGATGAGAAGTGGTCCAGTGGTTAAGAGTTCGTCTGCCAATGCAGGGGACATGGGTTCGATCCCTGCTCTGAAAAGATTTCACATGCTGCAGCTGCTGAGCCCACATACCGTCTAGAGTCCATGCTTCACAACAAGAGAAGCCTGAGTACTGCACTGAAGAGTAACTGCCACTTGCCAGACTCGAGAAAGCTCATGCACAGCAACAAAGACCCAGGGCAGCCAAAAATAAATAAATGATATATAAATAAAAGAAGGGAAAAAAAAAAAGATATGTGTTTAAAAGATCAAGAAAAAAGAAGTCTCATCTCATCTCTGCTTTGGTGTAGACTCTGACCATGCTGATCCTCCTTATCTGTAGATCTGGGGGGACAGAGAGGCTTCTCTGGACCCCAGAGGCCCTAGGTAGAGAGTGGAGACCACAGCGCTCCCAGGTAGTCAACAGGAGAGGGAGCAGCTTAAACCAGGGAATGAGTGCCGGTGACTATGGTGAGTTGCTGCTGCTGCTCAGTCGCTTCAGTCGTGTCCGACTCTGCGTGACCCCATAGACAGCATAGGCCAGTAAAAGGTCCTGCTTTACTCTTTCCATGTGAAATTCAGTCCTGTGATGAAAAATTTAGAAAACAAATATTAACAAATATAGATGTGGAGAAAGACTATCATTTAAAACTTTCAAGCTATATTCTACCTTTAGAGATAAAGGCTCAAATTTATATAGCAAACTGGGCATGCGTGCATGTGTGCTAAGTCGCTTCAGTCATGTCTGACTCTTTGTGACCCCATGGACTTTAGCCCACCAGGCTCCTCTGTCCATGGGATTCTCCAGGCAATAATACTGGAGTGGGTTGCCATCTCCTTCTCCAGGGGATCTTCCTGATCTAGATATCAAACCCTTGTCTCCTGTGACTCCTGCATTGCAGGTGGATTCTTTACCACTATAGGGGCTTCCCTGGTGGCTCTTCAGGGAAGCCCAGCAAACTAGGAGAAACCCCATAATAAGCATTTTTTGTTGTGTAAAAGATAAAGCAAAACTTTATCCTACTCTTTAAAGGGAAATTTGAATATAGTGAAATAAATTAAATTTAGATGTTTCAATCTGAGTTTTAAATTCTCTGCTTGATGTAAATTTGGTTAAAGTATGTTTTAGCAATTACTACCTAAAGGCCAATGTTTGTTTTTCTCTGTGCTGAATTAGATGCTTCCAGCATATTTATTATTGAGTGGCCCTGAAGAATGATCTCTTGACTGAAGTTCCCTTTTCCCTACATCCTCCCCAAGGAAAGTTGGAGTCATTTCAGTGAGGAATGGCTTCAAATAAAGAGATACCTCACCCTGAAGGAGTCAAGAAGTTCACAGCGTTTGGTGGTATGAGGCCCAGGTGAAAAGACTGCTGTCTAGTGAAGACTGAGGGAATCTCAGGTGGCTCAGCGGTAAAGAAGCTGCCTGCAAATCAGGAGCCACAGGAGATGCAAGTTCAATCACTGGATCAGGAAGATCCCCTGGAGGAGGGCATGGCAACCCATTCCAGTATTCTTACCTGGATCATCCCATGGACAGAAGAGTCTGGCAGGCTACAACCCATGGCGTAGCAGAGTCTGACATGACTGAGTGACTGAACACGAGCAAGAAGATTGAATAAGCTAGATTTGGGGAAACATTAAAGTTGCAGTCCCATATATAGGTCAGGTTGAGTTCCTAGGACCAGACTACATTCCTAATGGGAGTTGTAATTTCCCCCAAAAGTAGCAGATGACCTGCAGTTTATCACCCTGGAAAGGGGCCAGTCTTGAGGCACTGAATAAGAACTCAGGATTGTGAGGGCTTTGGACTGGTATGTTTAGAGGAGGTACTAGGGTCTTTTCTCCTCTCTCTGAAACCTCATGGAATTCAAGTAAAGCAGACATGGTAGAGAGCACCGCTGTTGAGGGGTGGCTGGCTTTCCTTTTCCAGATGGCAGCTGACGGGGATGAAGGTGGAAGATCATCATTTAGGAACTCTGAAGAATGTCATCCTGGCTTTGAGGTTGAGGGCTCTGAACACACTTGTGTGTAATGTTATTTATTCTGTATGTGAACAGTCCCCTTCTCTCTTCCATAAACTTTCACTGAAGACTGATTAGAAGTTGCCACCTGGTCTCTTCTTTGCTGGAAGAAAAGGGCAGTGACCCCTCCTAGAGCTCAAAGACACTTTGAAGTTGATTAATTCATGGTAAACAAAAAAGGTGGGATTCAAGATATCATTTTCAAAACTTTAAGTGGAAATATGACCTTATTTTTATTCATGTGTATCTGAGACTTGGAACATTTTATTATACATATTTGTCTACTAAATACCAGAGATGGCTTCCTTCTTCTTTCCTGGTGATTGTGGTAAATCATTATGCAATGAACCATTTTCCAGAATTTCTTTAATGGTTTCTTTATTTAAAAATGAGCTTCCTAGGTGGGGGAGTTGGTAAAGAAACTGCCTGCCAATGCAGGAGACACAAGAGACTCAGATTCCATCCCTGGGTCAGGAAGATCTCCTGGAGGATAAAATGGAAACTCACTCCAGTATTCTTCCCTGGAGAATTCCATGGACAGAGAATCCTGGTGGACTACAGTCCATGGCGTCGCAAAAAGTCAGACATGATTGAGCACTCAAGCAAACAAGCAGGCCGTTAGAATTTCTTGAATGGTTTCTTTAAATAACCATAGGATGACTACTGATCAATCTTCAGCTGAGTGAAGGGTATAATGGGAATTCTTTGTGGACTGACCAAGGCTAATGCATCACTTCACCTCTCACCTTTTAATCACCATATTTAATTGCTAGAGAAAAGTCTGCTAAATTGTAGAAGGAATGTAGGGGTTTTTGAGGAAAAGGGACACCAACTCTCTTCACCTCTTCGAGTGTACCAGAATGAGCGTACCAAAGTTTTAAGAAGCATGTCAGGATTCTCCAAAGATAAGCATACCAAAAAATAGGGTATGGGTGCTTACCCTTGGCATATACCAGAAAAAAGCCATTTTTTAGAGAAAATAAAAACCTGTATCTGAGATTGGCATGCTTTTAAGATCTAGCTGGCACATTGTTGTGGTTTTGGAGCAAAGGCTGAGCATTTGAACATGGGATGCTTTTTGGTTTAGGTGCCACCAGGGAAGCCACCATATAATTACAAGATGGACACATTTTTCTTGGCATTATAGAGTGTTGGTTTTAAACAACGACATTCAGTGGTAGCAAAAAAGCAGAGCAGTAATGCAGGATCAAGCTCTTTCCCCCATGACACTGAGTAAGGTTTGAGCTCTTAAACTTAAAAAGGGTCTGAATGTGTGTGGGAGGGGAAGACTTTCCAGGCAAAGTCTCAAGAGTGAGATGCTAGACTTCACACTAACAAGTCACATGGATGCTGACTGGGAAAATAAAAGAATATGACTGCTTTCTACCCCCCCCCCACCCAGTGTTAATAAATATGATTGTTACATTTGTAAAATTAAAGAGAAGTCATAATGGCATATTGTGTAGGGAGAAGGCAATAGCACCCCACTCCAGTACTCTTGCCTGGAAAATCCCATGGATGGAGGAGCCTGGTGGGCTGCCATCTATGGGGTCATACAGAGTCGGACATAACTGTAGTGACTTAGCACAATCCCAAATCACAATACATACTGTGATTTTTCCTTTATGTTTATTAATTTAAACGTGAGGTTCAGGGAATCTTAGGTCAACCAAAATCCCAGAAATCTCAAAGAAGATTTGGTCTCTTCTGAAAGGTCTAGAAGAGTAAGTCACCCAGCTAAGAAGTTCCCTTGCATGGATCACTGAGGACTAATTCTTAAATCTTCCTTTTAATTAATTTCATTGGAAGTCTGAAAGAACATAATATGAAAGCTGAGCAGCTGTCAACTTGTGGCTTTTCATTCTATTATTGATTCAGTATTTTAGTTTGCTGTATTCATATACATCTTCATAACTGACAATGCTCTTTTGCAAACATTATGTTGTCTGTGCCTCATGGCCACACTGATGGATATGTGGAGAAGTGACTACTAATTTTGCTTAATTGAAGAGGGCAAAGAGGCAAGAAGAGAGTAAATGATATAGCCAAAAATGAGTGCAAAAAAGCTTAAATTTAGAGAATAGATTCTTGCTGATTGCAAAGAGAAAACTAGCGACTTTAGTGTAAACATATATGGCAGACACCACTTTCACCAAGTGATTAAGGTCAACATGACCCATAATGAGACCTATGAATATCAAGTGCCTCCTGATGCTATGTATTGAGAAGGGCACAGCATCACTTCTGTAGGATGGCTGCCAAAAATAATAACCGGAATTATGAAAAATTATCAGACACACTCAAACTGAGACTCATTCTACCATATTGGCCAGTGGTATATGACACTATTCAAAAGTGTCAAGATCATAAAAGACAACTGTTCCAAATTATAAGAGACTGAGAAACCATGACCGCTAAATGCAACTTGAGAATTTGGATATTGGGTCTGGAAAAGGAAATCAGGGGGACAGCTGGTGAAACTGGATAAGATCTGTTGATTAGTTAGTAGTATCATTGTCAATGTTAATTTCCTGATTTTCCTAATTGTACCCTGGTTAGGTAAGATGTTAACATTTTGAAAAGCTGTGAGGAGAGCTTATAGGAATTTTGTGTACTGTTTTTTCCACTTTAAAAAAAAGTCTGAACTTGTTTCAAAATCAAAGTTAAAGTAGGGAAATAAATAGGTTTTCTCCTATAGCCAAACCAATTTTTTTCCTATGGGAGTATGGTTGATTTATAACGTTGTGTTAGTTTCATATGTGCACAAAGTGATTCAGTTACACATACACATATATTCATTCTTTTTCAGATTCTTTTCTCATATTGGTTATTACAGAATATTAAGTAGAGTTCCATCAATTCTTATCTTCAATAAAAATATATATAAACTTCAAAACTCAACTGGTAATCTAAAAAATGGTTTATTCATTATTCAAGTGAATACTTTGAATTATTATTTTTTTATTATTCGAATCCATGGGTGATGATTCTATGTTCTACTGTAGAATTCTGGGTAAACACAGAGCATAATGTTAAAAGACTATGGGAGTTGGATTTGGAGAGACATATCCCAGCCCTATCGATTTCTATGTATGTGAACCTCAGTTTCTCTATCTGAAAAATGGGAATAAGCAAAGATATCATAGGACTGACTGCTGTGGGATGTGGGATTGAATGAACCAATGGATGATGAGTCCATACCACAGTGCTAGATGCCAGTTCTAGCTTTTGATTGATTTGGGTGAGAAACAATAGCTTCGCTGGCCAGTCATCATTTTGTGTCAGAATGGCTCCTTGGGTTGAAATTTCACCAACGTAAATGGACACGCTTCCTCAAAAGCTGTTAAAAGTATGCTTATTACTGATTTTTTTTTAAAAAAGGGAAAATATCTTATTTACACAAAGTCACCAGTGATATGTTGAAAATGCTAAGTGAATCGCTCAAAACTTGTCACGGAAAAGATCTCTGCTGTCACCACGGCCTTAGCTGTCGGTGGGGTACCATCCAGGGAAGACAGAGTGGAAAATGGGAACTCTGCCCAAAGTTGCAGCGCCTGTGATGGAGAGCAGGAAAGAAACCATGGCTGCTCTGGGAGCCCAGCAGAACCTGCCCGAGTGGGCGGACAAGACTTTAAACAACTTGGAAAGGCTCTTCAAAGAACAATTAAAAACAGCCTCCCGTGGTGGGAGGTGAATCTGGCTGGCCAACTCCTGCTTTCTCTCCCCAGGGTAGAATTCCCAGGCTTCTGGATCCTGGTGGAGCGCTCTTGGCAGTGGAGCCTGATCTTCCCTTTTCACTTTCCCGGGACGCAGAGTGATGGTTATGAGGACACAGGGTAAAGAACATCTGGCTGTCCTGAAACTGAAAGAGATTTGCAGTCAGCAGGTGGGGGTTGGAGGTTTATGAAAATAGTGGGGTGAAGTTCATTTTGTGGACAACTCTTGGCCCTGGGCATTATTTATTTCAATTTTTTTTTTTTTTTTTTACTACTGGGCTCCTGTGGGCTTATTACAGATCAATTCATAAACAAACACACCGCTAAGTTGTGTCCTGGGGATAAATGATGAGTTTATGTGACTTTGGGGTTGCATGTTAAAGGTAAGAGAGGAGCCACAGCTAAGAACTCAGTGTAATTTCAGTTTACTGAAATTCCAAGCTACACCCCTATTTAGTAAAAGACTTCAGAAGTCCATGAACTATACATGGTTTTAAGGCACTGAATTAATGTCTTCAACATTTCTAAAAAGAATTACTGTGGACTCGGGAAATAAATAATTGCACAGAGCACCCAGATTTCCTTAAGAGTACATGAAAAGATAAAATAAATCATTTGTAGCCCTGGCATGTTCTATAAAATGATTTTAATATGCATTTAATATGAATCTAATTTAATATGTGTTTCTATTTAACAATAGTAATGACCTAAATCATCATTTATTCAATCTCTCAAAAATATCCATCGAGTGTCTACTATATGCCAGAACTATATATGAGCCAAGATTCTAAATTATGGCTAACATTTTTGATGACTTAATTGTTTCCCCTTCATAAAAAGGCTTTTACTTTCTGATGTGATGAGCATTGAGAGATACCCTTCCCAACTCAAAACAGATTGGTGTATAGCAAGTCTGTGCGCACACACTGTTATCTTCGTGTTTAAAGTAGTGGAAGCTCACTGGATGAAAGGATGAGTCATCATGAGAGGTTATGTACTTCAGTCCTGTCTGAGCAGAGGAGTAAAAGGAAGGCTGTATGCTCCCAAATTACACATGAAACTGAGAGATGTTTATTTCTCACTGTGAGGTCCACCACTATGAGACCTTGGGAAGAAAAGCCATCATCAAAGAGGAAGAATTGTGATTCCAGGAGATGATGTAGCTTGCGAGTCCCATGTCTTTTTGCAACACAAAATGTAACAGGTAGGCAAAGATATAATTGAAAGAGAAGAATGAAGGGGAAAGTATATTGGAGAGGAAGAGAATCAGACAGAAAACAGAGATTACAACTAAGAGAAAACAGAAAAGTCGACACCCTTGGAAAGACAGAAAGAGCCTCCCCCTGCCCATCCTCCATATGCCTTACCAGGTGTGATACACTGGTGCTCATGGTGTAAGCTGCCCTTCCGGCTTCCATCCCTCACCCTCAAGAGAGGTTCAAGCAGAGACAGGATAAATGGTCAGAAGTTCTAGATAGGACAGAGCCCCAAGATTTGATGTCAAGATTAGGGAACGATCCCTCTATGAAACTGACTCTAGATGAGCAGCAAGATTTACTGGATCACTGTGCTGTCTGTGGAATAACTCAGAGTGGAAAATGGTGTGTAACTGATTTGCTGGGGTCAGCATGGTTCTCAGTTCAGTCAACAGAATGTTTCATGATATTATGACATGCTCAGCATGAGATAATAGTGATTTGGGTAACAAAGAAAGTAGTAATTGCAAAGTTAAGAATTGATTAAATTAACACACATGTATGGAATCTAGAAAAACGGTACAGATGAACCTATACGCGGGATAAGATATAGAGACAGAGACATAGAGAACAGATATGCGGACATGGGCAGGGAAGAGAGGAGTGAGATGAATTGGAAGATTGGGATTGACATATATACGTTATATGTGAAATAGATAGCTAGTGGGAACCTGCTGTATAACACAGGAAACTCAACTCAGTGCTCCCTGATGATCTAGATGGGTGGGATGGGAGTAGGGGGCGGGAGGGAGGTCCAAGAGGGAGAGCATATATGTAAACATGTAGTTGATTCACTTTAGATGTGAATGATTTAAATTTTCTTAAATCATTGTGTTAGCAGAAACTAACACAATGATTTAAAGCATATATACCCCCAATTTTTTTAAAAAAACGAGTTGGTTGGTGACAATTTAGCCCAGCGCTGAGAAAGAGGTGCTATATCTGAAAAACAATTATTTCTACCACTATAAGCGTGGAGAAGACTCTTGAGAGTCCCTTGGACTGCAAGGAGATCCAACCAGTCCATTCTGAAGGAGATCAGCCCTGGGATTTCTTTGGAAGGAATGATGCTAAAGCTGAAACTCCAGTACTTTGGCCACCTCATGCGAAGAGTTGACTCATTGGAGAAGACTCTGATGCTGGGAGGGATTGAGGGCAGGAGGAGAAGGGGATGACAGAGGATGAGATGGCTGGATGGCATCACTGACTCAATGAATGTGAGTCTGAGTGACCTCCGAGAGCTGGTGATGGATAGGGAGGCCTGGTGTGCTGCGGTTCATGGGGTGGCGAAGAGTCGGACACGACTGAGTGACTGATCTGATCTGATCTGATAAGCGTGAATTTGGCACTTGGGACAAGGATTCATTCATTCATTCATCCATCCTTTCTCTCTCACACACATCTCTCATATCAGTTCAGTTCAGTTCAGTTCAGTCGCTCAGTCGTGTCCGACTCTTTGCGACCCCATGAATTGCAGCACGCCAGGCCTCCCTGTCCATCTCCAACTCCCAGAGTTCACTCAAACTCATGTCCATTAAGTCAGTGATGCCATCCAGCCATCTCATCCTCTGTCATCCCCTTCTCCTCCTGCCCCCAATCCCTCCCAGCATCAGAGTCTTTTCCAATGAGTCAGCTCTTCGCATGAGGTAGCCAAAGTATTGGAGTTTCAGCTTCAGCATCATTCCCTCCAAAGAAATCCCATGGCTGATCTCTCTCATATCAACTGTATTCAATTTCTTCCTGTCATTACAAAGTCCTGGTCTTTAACATCAGCTCAGTGTTCTCTCATCCCTTGTCACTCTCACCTGCTTCATTGAGTTTATTACTCTCACTACCTCTGACGACGGTGAAGGACAGGGAAACTTGGCGTGTTGCAGTCCATGAGGTTCCAAAGAATCAGACACAACCGAGCGACTAAGCAACAACCTCTGCCCTTGAATTACCCCATCCTTTCTGTTTGGGGTCACCCCATATAATTTTTTATTCCGGCATATTAAGCCACCATCCTTATGGTCTTATAATGGATTTCATTGCCCATCATCCCTTCAGTGTGACTGTTTGCTAGAGCTCTGTCCTGGTGCATTCTCACTTGGAAGCTCATCTTTCCTCCATGGAACCAAATGATGTACTCAGCACTCTCAAGTGAAGATCCCTGGACATTTCTTCTCCACCACTGTAGACCAAAGTAACTAAAGCTCAACATGTCTGAAAATCAACTCTGATTGTCCTCCCAAACATGCTTCTACCATCTTTCTTAGCTTGGTGAACAGTGCGTTCATCCACCAAGCAGTCCAGGCCACACTTGGGTCTCTGAAACTCATCTCTTCCTCTGACCTCTCATGCTCAAACCTTCACCTCCTTAACATTTCCTAAATCTGTCTTTTCTATTCTATCTCATCCCTAGACTTCACTTTAGACCCTTATCATTGTATTTTGGGGAATTTAAATTTTTCTTAACTGATTTTCTGTCTCTTTTCTTGCATATTGTTTATTGATTGATTATCCACACTTCATCCAGAGTGACTGCTTTAAAATTCAAATCTAACTCAATTTCTTCCTAACTTACAACTCTTTAGCAGCTTCTTGTTGCTTAGGGATCCTCGAGTGCTCTCAGCATGATGTATAAGACCTGAAGCGGCGTGCCCTCTGCCTGACCCGCAGCCTCTTTTCTGCCCTCTGTCACAGGCGATGGTCCAGCCATAACCCAGAAAAAAGGTCATGAACTGAACAGCTGGAGCAGAAGATCCTACAGGCTTTTATCATGTCTAAAAGATGGTCTTAAATGACTAAGTAGTCTTAATATTTCCTATGCCCCATCAGCATACTGTCTGATTTATAAATTTTGTTGAATTTTGTCATAATTGCATATTCTTTACACAGACTTTCATCTTATCTATACTGGCTGTTGAGGGCTTACGTGCTGACCTATACGTGCTGACCTTACACCATATCAGGTATTCGCCCCCACTGAGTAAAGACTTCATGTTCTAACAAATATGGAAGCATTTCACATCACATTGCCAGGCTCTGAGGATCTCTAGCAAGAGCACATGTAATTAATTTCAGTCTTTGATAATCCGAGAAGTATGGAAAATTCCCACCTCCTACTCTTTTGCAGAATTCACGACTCTGCCAAGTTTTGTAGCTCATCGGGATATTTACAAGCTAAATGTTGAGCTGTGGAAAAAAAGACATCTTCACATCTTTCGTTAAAAGCTTTACAAAGAGCATTCAAATAGAGCCGTGTGGTGAAGGAGGGGAAACACTAGATTCCATTTCCAGTTCTTCCAGGAACAAGGGGTGTGATCGTGGACAAACTTCTAGACCTTCTAGGACTCAGTTTCTTCATTTGTTAACCAAGAGCCTTGGCTGAACTCTAAAATTCCTTCCAGCACTGAAAGAAAACAAAACAAAAACTTTGCCAAATTTGTTGCAAATTCCTGCCCAACTAGGTGACTACAGAATGTTTCCTTTGTGGGGAAGGAAAATATAAATAGGTTTTGCATTTTTCCAAACTAAGTGGTCCTTCTTTAGAGCCTTCAGCCTTTCATTGCCTACAAACCAAGTTATGTCCATTTTTAAGCAGTTGATGAAAAATTGAGGGCACTTTTTTTTTCCTCACCAACTGACCCTGTGATCAACACCCTTTCACAAACACTGACAGTGTCATGTACAGCCTGAAGGGATTTTTTTTGCTTGCTTAAAAAGGAAAATCAGCTTTTCATCTGGATAAGAAACATTCTAGGGCTTTTACAACCTTGAATTTAGCATGGAGAGATGAATGTTAAAAAATTGCATTAATAATCAGGTTAGTGTGTCTGACCCCAATGAGCATGAGAAGTGAAAGGAGGGAGGTGTCCAAAAGGAGTGCACTTTCTATAGAGATTTTACTATGTCACCTTAACATCCTCCATTCATCAAAACTTTCCCTAGTAGAACACAAGATTTACCTTTTCCGTTTCAGAAATGTATAGTGACTGAACTAAAACCAGAGACCACAGCCAACATTTCAGCCTCATCCAAATTGAAAATCATTACATGTTCTGGGTAATTATGTTTTCTGTCACCCAGAAACACAATTACAACATAATTTAATTATAAGAAGGAGAAGAAAGTTTCTTAGTCATGTCTGACTCTTTGCAACCCCATGGACTATACAGTCCATGGAATTCTCCAAGCCAGAATACTGGAGTGGGTAGCTGTTTCCTTTTCCAGGGGATCTTCCTAACCCAGGGATCAAACCCAGGTTTCCTGCATTGCAGGCAGATTCTTTACCAGCTGAACCACCAGGGAAGCCTCACTTAATTATGAATCACTAACAAATACATATCTGAAAAAAACTCATACATTTGGAAATCAATACATATAAATAAGTATAAGGAATCAAAAATGAAAAAATATCTAGAACAGAAATATAACAATTTACACATCAAAATCTGTGGGAAGAAACCAAAACAATAACGAAAGAAACTTTTAATTTTAAACATATAGTAGGATGAAAATTAATGAGTTAAATGGCCAATTCGAGAAGTCAGAAAAAAACACAACTGGTAAAAACCCAGAAGAAAAAAAGAGAAGAAACCAAAAAGTCAGAGATTACTTGAATGCCTTAGAGAAAAACAACCAAATTAATAGCTTATTCTTTGAATGCTAATAAAAATAAACAAATCTTTGGTGAGACTTCTCAAGAATAAAAAGGAGAAAAGAAATAACAAACAATGTTGGAAGTTAAAAAAAAAAGGTGAAGTATATTTACAAATGCAAGCTTGATAGAAAATAAAAAATACCATCAATAATTCTGTTTAATGAATCTCTAAGTGTGAAAAATAGTTTCCTGGAAAAAGCATAACTTCTCAAAACTGACTCAATAATAAGTAATACACTTGAATAACACACACCTCACCACACACACACACACACACAAACACACCAAGAACTCTCTTAACTGACCATTTTATGAGTTACACCAAATATTCATGAATCAGATCATCCATATCATATCCAGGGAACACTATAAGAGCAAAAGCTCCCTGATAGCTTGTATGGTCTCATGTAAAACTTGTTACTTTAATCAGAAAAGGATAATATTAGAAAAAATTATACATTCATCTCTTCTGTCCTCATAAATGTAAACTTCTTTAAAACAAAGCCAAAATCTAGCAATACATTTATTTATTTATTTATTTTTCAATACATTTATTTAAACACATTCCACTATGTTCACAGATTAAAAGAATAAAAATTATATGGCTATCTTAATGCATTGGTTCAAAATTGGGAAAGGAGTAAGTCAAGGTTGTATATTGTCACCCTGCTTGTTTAACTTATATGCAGAGTACGTCATGCAAAATGCCAGGCTCTATGAAGCATAGGAGAAGGCAATGGCACCCTACTCCAGTACTCTTGCCTGGAAAATCCCATGGATGGAGGAGCCTGGTAGCCTGCAGTCCATGGGGTCACTAAGAGTCGGAGATGACTGGGCGCCTTCACTTTAACTTTTCACTTTCATGCATTGGAGAAGGAAATGGCAACCCACTCCAGTGTTCTTGCCTGGAGAATCCCAGGGATGGGGGAGCCTGGTGGGCTGCTGTCTATGGGGTCGCACAGAGTTGGACAGAAGTGACTTGGCAGCAACAGCAGCATGAAGCATAAGCTGGAATCAAGCTTGCCAGGAGAAATATCAATAACCTTAGCTATGCAGATGATACCATCTTTATTGCAGAAAGTGAAGAGGGACTAAAGAGCCTCTTGATGAAAGTGAATGAGGGGAGTGAAAAAACTGGCTTCAAAGAATATGGAAAAACTAAGATCATGGCATCCGGTCCCAACACTTCATGACAAATACATGGGGAAACAAGGAAACAGGGACAGACTTCATTTTCTTGGGCTCCAAAATCATTGCTGATAGTGACTGCAGCCAAGAAATTAAAAGATGCTTGCTCCTTGGAAGAAAACTACGACGAACCTAGATGGCATACTAAAAAGCAGAGATGTTACTTTGCCAACAAATGTCCATTTAGTCAAAACTATAGTTTTACCAGCAGTCATGAATGGATGTGACAGTTGAACCATAAAGAAGGCTGAGGGCTGAAGAATTAATACTTTTGAATAGAAGATTCCTGAGAGTTCTTTGGACTGCAAGGAGATCAAACCAGTCAGTCCTAAAGGAAATCAGCCCTGAATATTCATTGGAAGAACTGATGCTGAAGCTGAAGCTCCAATACTTTGGCCACCTGATGTGAAGAGCTGCTGTATTGGAAAAGACCCTGATGCTGGGAAAGATTGAAGGCAGGAGGAGAAGGGGACGACAGAGGACGAGATGGTTGGAATGCCCTCACCAAGAGTGGACATGAGTTTGAGCAAACCCTGGGAGATGGTGAAGGACAGGGAAGTCTGGCGTGCTACAGTCCACTGGGTCACAACGCGTCAGACACGACTGAGCAGCTGAATAACAAATCTTAATGCATTAGAAAAAAAAAATGTATAATGTTTAGCAACTTCTGATTCGATGAATACTCTTCATAAACTAAGGATAAGATAACGTACAACACTCTACAGGCAAAATTTTCAGCGAGAGATTTTCATTAGTCAGGGAAATGTCTTAGTGACCAGTTGAATTATAAAGTTGCTTCTGCTCACTCTCCTGCTAGGATCTGCAAGTAATCTCTTTACTCCTTGGAAAGAAAGAGAAGGAGCCTTGCTTTGTTTGTTTACACTGGGTAGTCACAGAAGCTGAAGATGATCAACTCCTTTGCATGGGCTGGCTTTCTATCTGGTGAGGAGCACAGGAGCATCTAGCCAGGTGTGATCC
This sequence comes from Tragelaphus eurycerus, assembly GCA_935064755.1. Classification (NCBI taxonomy): domain Eukaryota; kingdom Metazoa; phylum Chordata; class Mammalia; order Artiodactyla; family Bovidae; genus Tragelaphus; species Tragelaphus eurycerus. The sequence continues at coordinate 52,441,368 of CAKXYN010000007.1, forward strand.
AACTTCGCCTGGTCCACCTTAGCCTCAACCGCACTAGCCTAGAGAACACTGTCCCATAGCATAACCGTTTCTTCTGCTTCCCAACTGAAGCTGTGTGTCAAGGCTGAGGTGGCAGCAGGGCTTCCCAGAGAGCTGGGGGAGTCTAACTTCTCTGCCTGGGTCTCAGATATGGCTGAGAGACAGTTCTGTTCTCAGGACTGCGTCTATCCCTGTAACAGGCCGTGACCAGTGCTGTCTATGGGTTGTGGCAGCAACAGACATTTGATCCCAGAATCAAACACTGAGGACGAGTGTTTTAAGCATTTCACGCTGTCTCTCTCGAAGCTTCTGTCTTCTACTATTAAACGTCTTTTCTTTCTCCTTTTTCTCCTCTATTTACAACTGATTTTCTCCTCTCATTCTCCTCTGTACAAATCTTTCCTGTCATTTTCACTCTATTTCATTATTCTCTTTTTCCCTCATATTTCTCTCTTTCTCATGCCTATTTTCTATCCTCTCCTACCTCTCTCCCCACCCCCATATTCTCCAGTTTCTGGGTATGTGCTGTGTCTCCACCAATTTCCCTAGGTTCTCTTCCTCCTCAACCCCTATTCTCCAGCCCTTCTAGCGTACACTCTTCTAAAACTTTCCTACTTATCATTTCATGACAGTATATTTAGGCTGCCATTCTAACAAGAAGCACAGCAGATATGCATAATAGAACAACATCCTCCAGGTGAGAGTCTATGCTCCATGAACCCCTGAGCTTTCTCCACTCATGGAGGACATATTTCTTTCTTTTTTATGTAGGCAGATAATATTTCAAATAACACCACAAAGTTTAACTACCATGAGTTAGCCCCATGTAATTTTTATGGCTATGCTTTTTATTATTTTATAGCTAATATTGTCTTAGCTAGGAATCTAGAAACTTTCATCAGGCCTCTATACCTAAAGGGTTTTTTTGTAACCAAAAGGCAATTACACAAATAACTGGATTCTCATGTGTGCTTATGAAAGTTGTAATTATTTATATGTATCTCAAGAAATTAAAGGCCAATGATTCACTTGTATTTTGGAGGAAAACAAACTAACTGCTGATTAATTTGGAGAATCATTTCATTTCGTGTCCTCAGTAACCAACAGTTCTTGGTGTCTAAGGATTTCAGAAAGTGCTGTTGAAACAAATATTGGTTTCCATCCAATGTTTTCTCCTAGGATCCCTAAATACATAAATGAAAAAGTCTCATATGAATATGTATTTCCACTCCTGCAACAAATAACAAAATTTTCATGTAAAAGATCAGCATAACTGAATTGTTTCTTGGCATTTGAATAGTGATTTACAATCACAAGTCACTTGGTAGTTTTTAAAACTGGCTATTCATCATGAAAACTCTATGGAAAAGGGATTTTTACAAATCTACTGATGGAAAATCCAAGGACAAAAAATTCATAGAGCTCCTCAATAGAGATAGTTTCCCTTTTAGCTTAAAAGATACTAATACTAAGTACATAAAGGTAAATGATCTACTCTAACATATTGTACAAACGCAGCTTTTCTGAGCAAATAAAGAACATGAACAAATGATATGAACAGGGAAAAAATATTAAAGCAACCTCATGTAATTTCAAGAAGTCTCCAGATCTTCCCAGGTCACTTGACACTCGGCTTTCCCTCAGTTTCCCTCTGGATAACAAACACAAACAAAAACAGCTAGCAAAGCCCAGCATAGTGGGATCCCCTGGTGGTCCAGTGGTTAAGACTTTACTTTCCAATGCAGAGGGTGCAGGTTCAACCCCTTGTCAGGAAGCTAAGATCCCATATGCTTTGCAGCCAAAAATTAAAAAACAACAACCCAGAACATAAATATCAGAGGCAATATTGTACAAATTCAATAAAGACTTTAAAACGGTCCACATCAAAAAAAAAAAAAAAAATCTTAAAAGGAAAAAAAAAGACAGCAAAGCGTAGGGCTGGATTGGCTAGAAGACACTGTTAGTACGTGCTGGTAGCACCAGCAAAGCAAAACTGTATTTTAAAATGATATTTCAAAAAGAGTTTCAAAATAGATAGTCCAAGAATCAGATCTGTTTCTTTTGAAGATCTTTGGGGAAGGATCATATGGATTTTTAAAAACATTCTAAATTCTATATAGCTCAGGAGGGTAGGGGAGCAGCAATGAGCAATAGTGTAGGGCATTTAAAAGGCCAATCCAGTCAGGAGCCAATTATAAACTGACCACTGCTTCCCCTCTAAAATTTTTGTGCTTTGAGCAGACAATCTCACACATGAACAAAAATGGAAAGGTCAGGTACACATAAAAGAGTAAACAAAACTGCCAAAAATATTGATCTGACCCATATTGAATATTGTACACAATTATTATTGCACTATTAGAAATATTAAAAAAAGATGGTGTGAGAGGGTTGTTGGAACAACTCTAAAACCAGTCTTGCTCATGGTTTTGCCCAGAACCATTTCTGACACTTAATTTTCTCCTCCCCATCCCATCATTGTGAGGCTGAGAATGGAGATCTGTTAACTAGGCTGATTCTGGGCTTCTCATTGTACCAGGATGTCAGAGGAGGACAACAGGATAAAGCCCTAAAGAACAACGGGGTCAGACAGACCTTACTTTCAATCCTGGCTATTTCACTTATAAACTAGTTGTGTAATCCTGGGCAAATTTCTCAAAGTTCCTGACTTTTTAGAGACAATAGGACCACCTCATAACATTGTTGGAAAGATGGAAGACATAAAATACATGGAGACCTAGAAAATATATGTAAGCTGATCTAATAGAATGAGTAGGTATTCAATAAATGGTACCCATTGGCACACAGTAATCAGAGTTCAGTCACCTAGACAAGAAATGATTCATCTATTCATCTGATACTACTATGCACATACTATGGACCAAACAGAGTCAGGTGCTGAAATGTGGTGTAGGTGATTCCAGAAGTGGGGGGAAAGCAGTGTGAAAACTGGAATTGAGACAAAGATGTGTGATATAAGGGGCTTCCCAGGTGGTGCTGGTGGTAAAGAATCTGGCTGCCCATGCAGGAGACACAAGAGACACATGTTCTATCCCTGGGTCAGAAACATACCCCAGAGAAGGAAATGGCAACCTGCTTCCGTATTCTTGCCTGGAACATCCCATGGACTGAGAAGTGTGTCCCGCTTCCTAAGGAAATTATGGAGAAAGTAGTGAGATAAATTCAGACTCAGTTTGTAATGGCTGACAGTCTATACTGTCTTGTGGTACTAGATCAGAAGTCTTAAAGAAATTCTAACAGGTTGAATTTCTGGCTGTGTCCATGGTAGATACACACTTCATAATTTCAACTAGATTGTTTTCTTTGAAGTAGAGCTGCTGCTGCTGCTGCTAAGTCACGTCAGTCATGTCCGACTCTGTGTGACCCCATAGACAGCAGCCCACCAGGCTCTGCCGTCCCAGGCAAGAACATTGGAGTGGGTTGCCATTGCCTTCTCCATTGTGTGAAAGTGAAAAATGAAAGTGAAGTTGCCCAGTCACGTCCGACTAGTAGCGACCCCATGGACTGCAGCCCACCAGGCTCCTCCATCCATGGGATTTTCTAGGCAAGAGTACTGGAGTGGCTTGCCATTGCCTTCTCCGAAAGTAGAGCTATGTACCCCAAAGCCAAGGACAGAGGGATGAAGACAGCAGGCTACGTAATTCCCTGTAGCAGGCTACAGTTCACGCATCGCAGAGTCAGACGCAACTGAGCACACACTATATTATTTGTGTGATATAATAGAAATTTTCTCTCGGACTCTTGACAGAGAGAGTGCGCTATCCTTGCTTCTACAGAACAAATTATCAAGAATCAGAGGATTTTTAAAGTTGATGGACTCAACACCGGGTATTGGTAAAACAGGTATTTCCATTTCATGCATGGTTTCCTTCTTTCAAGGAAATAAAATTTCATTCCACTCATGAGTGAGTTAGCTCATCATTTAGATACTAAAGCCAGGCACATACTAAGACTGCTTGTATCTCAGCTCCAAACAAAATTGAGAAGAGAAAGCAAAGTAATTCCTGCCCATTCCCTACTACAGAGGAAAGCCTATGAAGTGTCTTCCCTCTGTCCTAGGCTTTGGAGTACATAGCTCTACTTCAAAGAAAATAATCTAGTTGAAATTAAGAAGTGTATATTTACCATGGATACAGCCAGAAATTCAACCTGTTAGAATTTTTTTTTAAGACTTACGATCCAGTGCCACAAGAAAGTATAGACTGTCAGCCATTGCAAACTGAGTCTGAATTTATCTCACTACGTTCCCCATAATCCCCTTGGCCAACAGCTCAGGGAATGAGTTTTGCTGGAATGATAACCTTTATCTGCCATACGAAACCTGAGAGCTCTGGATATGTTGATGTAGGAGACAGAATAATAGTAACCCCCCGAAGATTGTCCTAATCCTCAGAAGCTGTGAAGGTGTAAACTTACATAGAAAAAGTGATTTTTGCAGATGTGCTCAAGTCAAAGATCTTGAGAAGGGCAGACTCCTGGATTATGCAGGTGGGCCCCATCTAATCACATGAGTTTTTTAAAAAGTGAACTTTCTCAGATGTGATCAGAGAAAAACGTGTGACAATGGAGGCAGGATCAGTGAGATGCTATATGGTTGGGCTTGAAGGAGGAGGAAGGGGAGCCATGAGGCAAGCAAGATCTGGATCCTTTAGGACCTGGAAAAGGCAAATGGATTCTCTCCTAGAACTTCTGGAAGGGATGTAGCTATTCTGAAACCTTGCTTTGACCTTAGTGAGACGTGTGTTGGAATTCTGTTCTGCAGAACTGTAAAGTAATAAACTTGTGTTAAGTCAATAAACTTGTTGCAATTTGTTACAGCAGCAATAGAAAATTAAGGCACAAGGGACAAGGAAGTGGGGACTCTAGGCAAAGAGGGAGGAAGAAGGGGGTTCAAGACAGTAGTGGGGAAATGGTTTGAATCAATCCCCTCCCTCCCCAGAGACTACACAGAATGAGCACCACGATGACTGATTATGGACAATGACAGAAGGTGGGCCTTGATATGCTTACATGTTCATTCACTTTAAAAAACCCTGGTTCCATTCCAGGGCATTTGTCCTCTAAAGATCTCTGTCCTTATTGTATATTACTGTTGATGTCATTACCTCCCTAAAACTTCTCATGTGGTGTCATCATTTTGTTTCTTTTCTGAATTATTTGTTCGATACTTTTTTCACATTAGAATATGATCTCCCTCTTTGCCATCAGAGGGCAAGGTCCAAGAACTAAAGGATTCTGAGTATCTACTCACCATTGTGTTTGCACTGCAGAATAAATGAGAATATTTCATCTCTTTTCTCAGTCAGTCATCCTCTCCAGGCTTCTATTGACCTCTAAGCCAACGCGGTTTACCACAGAATTTTAAGGAAGATAGACATGAACAAAGGAGGAAGTTTGTCCTTCAGTATTTCATGGTCAAGAAATTGATTTTACAGCAACTAAATCATTTATTAAAGTTCATTTTATATTGTTCTTTTGGGTTAACCTCAATTTTCAAATATGTGAACCATTGGATGTTAATTTTTAATAGGAACAGTTTTGAGAATCAACACTAAAATGGTCACCATACAAAGGCAAGAAAATACTTGGTTTCATTCAGTGACTCACCAGGACATTCAAAGTCCTTGAAAATTGCAAGGAAATTGATCCTAAGGGGAGCCAAAGGCTAGTAGATTGAACCAGCCAAAGGTCATGTATAAAAAGACTAGGTGGAGCTAGAAAAAAATCTCGGACTCATAATGTTCAGCTTAGAAATTATGGGTTGTTTTTCTTCTTTTCCTTAAACACCATCTTTCCCCAGCAGGCCTATCTGAAAGTGGGTGGAACCCAGACAAATTCTACCCATTTTTTTTGTTTTTCAACACTTCTCTTAAAAATATGTTTATATCAGTGAAATTCAGTAATATATTTATAAGCCTCAGTTCTTAAAAGCACTAATTGGCCAGAGAGGTGGGAGGCTTCCCCTAGTGGCTTGGTGGTAAAAAATCCTCCTGCAGCCCAAGAGTCACAGGAGACACAGGTTCAACCCCTGGATCAGGAAGATTCCCGGAGGACGGCATGGCAACCCACTCCAGTATTCTTGGCTGGAGAATCCCGTGGTCAGAGGAGCCCGGTGGGCTATAGTACACAGGGTCGCAAAGAGTCCAACACCACCGAAGTGATACAGCATGCACACAGAGAGTGAAAAGGGTTGCCTCTTTCATCAAACTGGAGCAGGTGCTATGAAGCTCCTCTCAACATTGTCCAAGAGGCCCATGGTTGGCCCTTTGAAAGGTGGCCAAAACAGTCAGACACACCCGCAGGAATTAAGTTTATTGTTTTTCCCTTCTCTGTCTCATTTCCTCCCGGCCTCCTTGCTAGTGTCTCATGTTTGCCCTGTGAGTGTATTTCGGGTACCTGCCGTAATTCGGCCCTCAGCCTTTCTCGGCTCTAACATACAGAAAACTGATTCTGGCCTTGCTAGACTACTCCACCTTGCTTCCCAGACAGGACTTGCTATTTCTCTGTGGCTTCCCAGCAAAGGACCAACCTGCTCCAAGTTTCAGTCTCATTAACTTAGCATGTGACAGGCTTGCTGCACAAGGGACCACTCTGTTTTATTATTTTCCTTATTTTTCCACTTTCTCTGATAATCAATGGGTGAGGTACTCATGATAGAATTCTTCTCTTATCTTTCCTTAAAAAAAATGTTTTCTCCTTAGAAACATGAAGTTTGTGATGGTGAGCAAACTTGAAGGATGGTGATTATTAGGGATTAGGGAGAAGAGGAAAAGGAGAGCTGTTGTTTACCAAGTATAGAGTTTCAGACTAATCAGAGGAGAAAGTTTTTTATTTCTAGTCATAGAAATATGAATATATTATATTTAGCACTACTGCACCATACACTTTTTAAATGGATAGGATGGTAAATTTTGTTTGGTGTGCTTTCTTTCAATCACAATATATTTTTATTTTTTAATTAAAACACAGTTGATTTATGAAGTTGTGTTAGATTCAGGTACACAGCAAAGTGATTCAGTTATACATACATATATTTCTATATATTTTTAACATTCTTGTCCCTTCAGTCATGTCCAAATCTGCAACCCTGGGGACTGTAGCCCATCAGACTCCTCTGTCCATCCGATTCTCCAGGCAAGAATACTGGAGTGGGTTACCAAGCCCTCCTCCAAGGGATCTTCCCAACCCAGGATCAAGTCTTCATCTCTTAAGTCTACTGCACAGGCAGGCAGGTTCTTTACCACTAGTGTTACCTGGGAAGCCCGTTGTCCCTTATAAGCTATTAATATTGAGTATAGTTCCCCATGCTATACAGTAGGTCCTTGCTGGTTATCACACATTACTTCAGAAGGAAATTAAAAGCTTGTTTTTTCTCCTGAGTTTTGCCCTTTATGATTTTAGGTGTTGAATTGGGTACTAAATTTAATCAAATGCCTATTCATCTGAATTCTTTTGAAAATAGAATCTGCCAAGTGGACCTATCTTGGGGTTTGCTCAAATCAATTCTTACTTTCAGATTGATCCCCACAATACAGAATTACACATTCCAGGAATAATCATTGAACACCAATTATTTGCTAAGCACTGACAGAAATTCAAGGATGAATTGCACACAAGCCTCTGCTCACTGAAGTTTACACACCTAAACTATATTAACGATAGTAGAGCTTCCACTTTTATGGTTTCTCTGTGCCAGAAACTATACTATACCTTTTAATACATTATCTCTTGTATTCTCTAACAAACTAATGACATAAGTAATTTTTCACTGATTCTCTAGGTTTTAATAAGTGGAGCTGATATGTGTTCACTCAGAAAGTAAAGATAGAATGAAGAACTATTGAAATGGAATGACTATGCATTAACGTCTGTGTGCCAAGCAGAGTTCTAATGAAACTTACACATAATGTTTTATTTCCATTTTACAGATAAGGAAATTGAGGATCTGCCAGGTTCAGAGACCTGCCAAAGGCCATTTAGCTAATAAGACAAAGCGACATATTTGAAACCCATGTCTGGCTGATTCCCAAGGGTGCATGGATCGCCGTACTGCGATAGTACAAGTTGGAAAGTGGTTAAGTGCACTAAGATTGTACATGAAATAATGTAGGAAACTAGAGAAGAGGAGGTTTACCTTTAGCTGGAGTTGCTGAGATGAAGAAGTAACCTAAAAGAGGGAGACAACATATTCAAGGCAGTAGGAGGAGGAGTGCAGCATTTGTATGTAATAAACAAGCAATAGAGTTGGCTGGAATCTTCCAGGTAAGAAATAGAGCAGTAAGAGATCAGACCTGGAAGCCACACAAAGATCTGGGCCTTCAGGACCTGGCTGTCTGACTAAGGGATTTGAACTTCACTGTCTACCTGATGTTCAACCATTGCCATTTTTCAAACAGAGAAGTTACAGGATCAAGACCTATTTTTATTTAGCAAAGAAGTGTATGAGGTAAACTGGGGAAGGGTCAATGGAATGAATGAAAAAACTAGCTTAACTTCTCTCGTCTTAATTCTCTCTCTTTTTAGATTAACACGTCCTCAACATGTTGAAATCAGGGCTTCAGTAGTGTATTTGCCTGAAACCACTAGCTTTTAAATAAATTAAATATAATTTTTTTAAGTTTTCCCTTAAAAGTCTGTAGGTTTAAAACATAATTTGAAGTTCATTTTCCAGGGAGGGATCCAATTTGGCTTTTGTTGTTTCTGCTCAGATATTATATGATTTTTTTTTATTATTATTGCAAGCCTTTAGAATGGTTCACAGATGTTTCTTCTAAAATAGATCCTCCTGGAACTATTTGGTTTGAGGCAATCTTTGTTGCCATGGATTAAATTAATATAAGAGCTCATTTTAAAATTCAAGACTGTACTCAAATTTAAGAAATAATAGTCCTTCCTTAAATTTATATAAGGTAGTCATGGGGACAAGTGATAAATGGAATGCTAACCATAGGTCCACATTGTTGCACTTATACTTGAGTTATACTTTGTTCAAATTAAAGACCATCTCTCCCAAGGACAGACAGATCAACCAGGTTAATGTTTTTATAAATTAAGAAATTCAATGTTCCCTGTTGGTCAAGTGTACAGGGAGTCTTCTACATACAAACTCTCAAGTTGCGAACTTTCAAAGATGTTAATGTGCACTCACATGTCCAGTCATATAAGTTAGTACAGTACTATATAGCCTACTGTGTTAGTTGGATACCTAATGTTAGTTTTATTGGACTTATGAACAACTTGGGCTTAGGAATGTGCTATCGAAATGGAACTCATTCATATGTAGGGGACTTACTATACTAATAAACTTTTATTTTTTTAATTTAGAAAACATCTATGGTTTAAATTATACATATGAATATGCTGAAATTTAACAGACAATTCACAATTAAAAGTAATTTAACAAAATATGATCAAATTTAAATAGCAGCTAAACATCAGCTGAGTCCCACACAAACTGTTATTGTACATAGGCAGCACCCAAAATATATTCCTCGGTCTTCTCTTTCACTCTTCCCTTTCATGAACTCAGCCATTGCCATTAAGCTGGAGTCCTCGCTGCCACTCATGTGAGGGATTTGCCTGTCTACGTCTCCAATCCTGACCTATCTCTCAAGACCCAAATCTTTAACCTTCTATTATGCATCTCCCCATCAGGTACCTGATACTCAAGATGTCCAAACCAAATTTACCATTTTATCCACAACACTGTTGCTCCTACATCTGGCATCAAGTAAGACCTCTACATTAGAATTTTCCAAATTGTGTTCCAAGAATACTAATCTCCCAAAAGATTAGGTTAAAAAAGAGATTTATGGTCAACTAAGTCTGGGAAATTCTATATAATATATCACACTTTTCTGGAGATTCACAGTGAAAATTAAACTTCGTAAGTTCCTTAGGTCTCCTGAGTCAAAAACATGATTATCTTGTTTATATTAGTATTTTATTTGATGTTGAACCCCTTCCATATCCAACATCTATTAACATTTGGGGAAAAAAAAAAACACTAGTATTTACAAAAGATACCTTGAAAACAGCCACTATGAATCATTTTTAACTCATCCTATCCCTTAATCTCTGCAAAAAATTTATCACCTCCTTCTATGGTTACACCTAAGAGTATATCTAAAGTGAGACTGCCTGAGTTTACTTCCTAATTCCACCACATAACAACTGTGAGATCTGGGAAATTATTAATACTTAATCTTCATTTGTTCATTGCCAGATCTTCAAAATGGCTGACTCCTCATAAAAGATTCTAAGGAGTAAATAAAGTAATGCATACAATGCACTTAAAACAGAGCTTGAAACCTAGTATCTGCTCAATAAATGTTCATCTTTAATACTATTATTGTCATCTTTAAAATATTTCTCAAAATTTGCTGTTTCCCATTGCCTTTGACATTTCCATGGTGTAGGTACTCATCACTGATTTTCTAGACCATAATAATAATAATAAGAGAAATTTGAGAAAGATAAACATCATATGATATCACTTATTTGTGGAATCTTAAAACGAAAAGAACTTATTTATGAAACAGACTCACAGACTTTTAAAACAAACTTATGCTTACCAAAGGGGAAAAGTAAGGGTGAGAGATAAATTAGGAGTTTGAGTTTAGCATATACATAGTACAGGGTCAGACACAACTGAGCGACTTCACTTTCATTTTTCACTTTCATGCATTGGAGAAGAAAATCCCAACCCACTCCAGTGTTCTTGCCTGGAGAATCCCAGGGATGGGAGAGCCTGGTGGGCTGCCGTCTTTGGGGTTGCACAGAGTCGGACACGATTGAAGCGACTTAGCAGCAGCAGCAGCAACACATAAAATGGGTAAACAAAGACCTACTACATAACACAAGGAGCTCTACTTGATATTCTGTAATAACATATATGCAAAAAGAATCTGAAGAATAGGCATGTGTACATGTATAACTGAATCACTTTGCTGTACTCCTGAAATAAGACAACATTTAAGATCAACTATAATTCAAAATAAAATTTAAATTTAAAAAATAATAAGAGCAATTTTAACATTTAGCTTGATTCTTTATAAACTTACTTGATGCTTTATATACATTATCCAATTAACCTAATAAATATGTAATTTGGTATGTTCACAAACTTTCTACTTTGCAATTTATTCACCACACTGCCATTTAAAATAATGAGTCCATTCCTATGGGCAAGAACATTTAATAATCCTCTATTATCCAAGTATGAAGAAGAAAGAAATTGGAGAAGGCAATGGCAATCTACTCTAGTACTCTTGCCTGGAGAATCCCATGGAGGGAGGACCCTGGTAGGCTACAGTCCATGGGGTCCCAAAGAGTTGGACACGACTGAGCGACTTCACGATCTAAGTACGAAAGAGAAGTAACATTCTCATCATGGTGGGCACACCCCTGACTTCATACTCTCCAGCACAGCTTTCTAATCTAGCCACACTGCATCACTCCTTGGGTTTAGAAGATACAGTAGACTTTCAGACCACTTGGCGTGGCTGGTACTGTTTCTGGTTTTATCTTGAATACCCTGTCTTCCTTCTTCTTATTAAAAGTCTTACTCATTTTTTAGACTCCATGTCAAATTTTACCTACTCCATGAAGCATTTCTCGTATCTACCCAGTTGTGTATTCTGTTCTCAATTCTACATTCTGTTCTGTATTCTACATTTTTTTCCCAAAAAATATACATACACAGTATTATGTTCCATCTCATACAATTAACTACATAGAGACTATGTTCTCCACTTCTCACTGTGAGCTCAATGATAGGTGATGTCTGAGTCCTTCTTTTGTACTTTGTAAATTAAACACAATGCCTTACATGTAGTATGTGTTCATATAGATATTTACTGATTACATTTGCCTACATAGAGAGCACCTTACTACTCATTAATGTGTACCATATCTTAGACAAGTATTACACTTAAAAGAGGCAGTTGGTTGGTAATTCTTTCCTTGCCAAAAGTTTCTACTCTTTACAAAGCAATTCACATCAGGTTTCCTTTAATTGGAAAATGAGCCAATATCTTTAAATATCTTTAAACACAGTTATGGGACTTTCAAAAAACACGCCTACAACACACACCTGTATTCACCAACCATCCCTGGATTCTGACTTCTTGGGATAATATCATGTTTTTGTTGGAATTCTCTTGGAATAAATAAAAAGGCCAATTAATATATTGGCTCTGTAATAATACCATCCCTTCATTTTTCCAATGGAGACTTCCTGGTTGGCTCATAGAGAGGTGATCTAATCTATAGTCTTACTCCCTAATCTAAGTTCACGTTCAGGTCATATACTCCAGTTTGTTTCTGATTCAATGATCTCATTGCCTTCAAGGGAGCTACTCTTCCTTCAAAAGGTGCTATTGGAAAATCACACTGGAGATCTACCTACCAGTAAGTCTACAGAGACAAATTTTCCAGATCTGAAGGACAGTATCTCCACTGTGCATTGTTCTCAATGCCTCCTTCCCATCTATTGGTTTGTCTTGGAAATACCAGCTAGAAGTAGGAGGAGTAAGCTCTTTAATAAACCTTCCATTTTCCTATAACTGCATTTAATTAATCTGTTTCCCAAAGACGTTTAAATGCTCATGTTTATAAAGCATATTTACAAATCCCTTCTTACCCTATGACTACGTCAGGACTCATGTGGCAGGTTTAAATAGATGTTTCTGTGGCATGAAGAAGTTTTGGCCAGTGTTATACATCACATTCTCTTTATTGATCCTAATATTTATGCGTACTAATCTATTATGTTCAGTTAAATTCTCTGCACCTCTTAGCTATTACTGCTTTTCATGGCTTGGGTATTTTGACTCCATCTTGCTCGTTAATGATAAACTATTATCTCTCCCTGCTACACCTCTGCCAAGAGCTTTTTTCCAGATAATACTTTATAGTTATTATCTAATATTTACAAAACCATGGAGGAAGTTTTCCCATCTAACACAGGGTAAATGATTAAGGAGAAGACAGTTAAAGAACCTGCTCAAGGTGACATGGTAATTCAGCAATGGAATAATACTGACTGAACCTAATGCTCATTTCTAATTGTTTATTTTCCATAATTCAATCAGAAAACCTCTTAATATTTTCTCATTTCAAGTTTGTTTACAGTTGCCTTGTTATTGTTTAGCTGCTAAGTCATATCCGGTTCTTTGTGACCCCATGGATTGTAGTCCAGTAGGCTCCTCTGTTCATGGGACTACCCAGGGAAGAATACTAGAGTGAGTTGCCATTTCCTTCTCCAGATCTTCCCAATCCAGGGATCAAACCCACACCTCCTGCATTAGCTGGTGGATTCTTTATCGATTTATATTTCTTAAAAATCAATAAATGGCTAAATAAAATAAGAAGATGCATATGAACGTATGGGCTTCACTTCTGGCTCCACAGTAAAGAATCCACCTGCAATGCAGGAGCCACAGCTTCGATCCTTGGGTAGGGAAGATCCCCTGGAGGAGGACATGGCCACCCACTCCAGTATTCTTGCCTGGAGAATCCTATGGGCAGAGTAGCATGGTGGGCTATATGTATAGTCCATAGGGTCACAAAGAGTCAGACACATCTGAAGTGACTTAGCATGCACCCATGCAAATTAATGCATGGAAGAGAGTTAAAAGTGCTATGTTCTATAAAGAGTTACACACTCACTCTATTATTGTTGTTCATCGACTTGACTGGTATTCCCATAATTTTGAAATAATTGCTTGATAATGAAAGCTGCTGCTGCTGCTGCTGCTAAGTCGCTTCAGTCGTGTCCGACTCTGTGCGACCCCACAGACAGTAGCCCACCAGGCTCCCCCGTCCCTGGGATTCTCCAGGCAAGAACACTGCAGTGGGTTGCCATTTCCTTCTCCAATGCATGAAAGTGAAAAGTGAAAGTGAAGTCGCTTAGTCGTGTCCAACTCTTAGCGACCTCATGGACTGCAGCCCACCAGGCTCCTCCGTCCATGGGATTTTCCAGGCAAGAGTACTGGAGTGGAGTGCCATTGCCTTCTCCAGATAATGAAAGCAGTTACAACCAAAAATGCAATTAATTACATAAAGTGTTAATTCTTTACCTGGAAATTTTATGAACTACCAAAATAGCTTTGAAGGCCAAGTTTTACCTTTTTTAAATAAAAAATTTGCAAATATTTATTTTTTAGAATGTTTGTATTCACTTCAGGGGTACCTTTACTTTTATTAACAATTAAAATTTGTTATTGAGTAATAACCAAATGGAACAACTAAGAGTATGCTCAATTACTGAGTTATTTTCACAATTCTAATAGCTACTCATTATAGCAATACTTTATGCATAAGTAGTAAATACATCGGAGAAGGCAAAGGCACCCCACTCTAGTACTCTTGCCTGGAAAATCCCATGGATGGAGGAGCCTGGTAGGCTGCAGTCCATGGCGTCACTGAGAGTTGGCCACAACTCAGTGACTTCACTTTCACTTTTCACTTTCATGCTTTGGAGAAGGAAATGGCAACCCAGTCCAGTGTTCTTTCCTGAAGAATCCCAGGGATCCGCAGAGCCTGATGGGCTGCCGTCTATGGGGTCGCACAGAGTCGGACCCGACTGAAGCGACTTAGCAGCAGCAGCAGCAGTAAATACATAATTAGTAAGTGTATTGCTTTTATTTTAACAAATTTAATTTTAAAGAACTTTTCATATTATAGCAAGGTAATGATCAAAATTCTTCAAGTTATGCTTCAGCAGTACATGAACTTCCAGATGTACAAGCTGGATTTAGAAAAGGCGGAGGAACCAAGGATCAAATTGCCAACAACCACTGGATCATGGAAAAAGCAAGAGAACTCTAGGAAAATGTCAACTTCTGCCTCATTGACTATGCTAAAGCCTTTGACTGTGTGGATCACAATAAACTGTGGAAAATTCTTCAAGAGATAGGAATACCAGATTACCTTACCTGCCTCCTGAGAAGCATATATGCAGGTCAAGAGGCAATAGTTAGGACTAGACATGGTACAATGGACTGGTTCAAAATTGGGAAAGGAGTATGCCAAGGTTATATATTGCTGCCCTGCTTGTTTAACATATATGTATAAATGAGTCACTTCGCTATATAGGAAAAGTTAATACAGCATTATAAATCAATATATAAACAAAATTTATATATTTATATAAAAATATAAAGTAAGAAAAATAGTAAGCAGTAGACACCCATAAACTACGCTGGGACACACAGGCAGGACCAGTTAGGCATCTGTCTCCGGTCCACGTACAGCCCAGAACAACTGAGATCCTGATCTCCCCTTTACCACGAGGAGGTCACTCGAACAAACTTTTCCTGTGTGTCCAAACCACCAAGGAAAGGTCAGAAAAAGAGACTCTGCATTTTGTCTGAATGAGACAGAATTTTTCTATTTTAAAAACTCAATAAAATTTGAATTTATTTAACCAGAAAACACATACTGAATTGGTCTATAATATCACATCACTACCTAAGGTTCAAAAAGGGAAAAGAGTACATCAATGCTGAATATTGACACCCTGCTTATTTAACTTATATGCAGAGTGAATGCATACACGCTCAGTCGCTTCAGTCACATCTGATTTGTTGTGACCCAATGAGCTGTAGCCAGCCAGACTTTTCTGTCCATGGAATTCTCCAGGCATGAATACTCAGGTGGGTTTCCATGCCCTCCTCGGAGGATCTTCCCAACCCAGGAATTGAACTCAGATCTCCTGCAATGCAGGCAGATTCTTTACGGCTGAACCACTAAGGAAGTCCCTATATGCAGGGTTCAGTTCAGTTTAGTCGCTCATTCATGCCCGACTCTTTGCAACCCCATGAATCGCAGCACACGTCCATCGAGTCAGTGATGCCATCCAGCCATCTCATCCTCTGTCGTCCCCTTCTCCTCCTGCCCCCAATCCCTCCCAGCATCAGAGTCTTTTCCAATGCGTCAACTCTTCGCATGAGGTGGCCAAAGTACTGGAGTTTCAGCTTTAGCATCATTCCTTCCAAAGAAATCCCAGGGCTGATATACAGGGTACATCAGGCCAAATGCTGGGCTGGATGAATCACAATCTGGAATCAAGATTACCAGGAAAAATATCAACAACATCAGATATGCAGATGCTGTTGCTGCTGCTAAGTTGCTTCAGTAATATCTGACTCTTTGTGACCCCATAGACAGCAGCCCACCAGGCTCCCCCATCCCTGGGATTCTCCAGGCGAGAGTACTACAGTGGGGTACCATTGCCTTCTCTGGATATGCAGATGATTCTACCCTAATTGGCAGAGGGGAAGAGGAACTAAAGTACTTCTTGATAAAAGTGAAAGGTGAGAGTGAAAAAGTTGACTTAAAACTCAACATTCAAAAAACTGAGATTTTTGTCATCCAGTCCCATTGCTTCATGGTAAATAGATAAGGAAAAAATGGAAACAGTGACAGATTTTACTTTTTGGGGGGCTCCAAAATCACTGTGGGTGGTGACTGCAACCATGAAATTAAAAGATACTTGCTCCTTGGAAGAAAAACTATGACAAACCTAGACAGCATATTGAAAAGCAGACACATCACTTTGCCAAAAGAGGTTCATCTAGTCAAAGCTAGGGTTTTGTCCAGTAGTCATATGTGGATGTGAGAGTTGACCATAAAGAAGGCTGAGTGCCATAGAATTGATGCTTTCAAACTGTGATATTGTAATCCCCTTGGACAGCAAGATCAAAGCAGTCAATCCTAAAGAAATCAATCCTGAGTATTCATTGGAAGGACTGATGCTGAAGCTGAAGTTCCAATACTTTGGCCACCTAGTGTGAAGAACTGACTCATTACAATGAGACTGATGCTGGGAAAGATTGAGGGCAGGAGCAGAAGGAAGCAAAGAGGATGAGATGGTTAGATGGCATCACCAATTCAATGGACACTAGTTTGAACAAACTCCAGGAGATAGTGAAGGACGGGGAAGACTAGCATACTGCTGTCCATGGTGTCACAAAGAGTCAGCCACAACTTAGTGACTGAAAAACAGCCACCTAACACTATGGGGACTTTTGAAGGATTTCATATCAGTCGGGGAAGGCAATGGCACCCCACCCTAGTACTCTTGCCTGGAAAATCCCGTGGACGGAGAAGCCTGGTGGGCCGCAGTCCATGGGGTCGCTAAGAGTCGGACACGACTGAGCAACTTAGCTTTCACTTTTCACTTTCATGCATTGGAGAAGGAAATGGCAACCCACTCCAGTGTTCTTGCCTGGAGAATCCCAGGGACGGGGAGCCTGGTGAGCTTCCGTCTATGGGATCGCACAGAGTCGGACATGACTGAAGCGACTTAGCAGCAGCAGCAGCAGCATAGGAAAAATAAAGACAGGGCATTTTCTCTACACATAGGAGTGAATTTTGAGTATACTTATGACCCCACTGGATATTTGTCATCATTTCTAATTTCTAGATAAGCAAACCAAATCATCAAGGTCAAAATTATATCCATGAAACAGCAGACATTAAACATCTTTTTAAAGCTCAGCCCAGTGCTTTTTCTGTAGACTCCAAGGCCTCTTGTACCGATATTCTATATTTATTTCTGTGCTTGTGCCTTAGACCTCAGATGTAAACTTTGGACTCAATTTTAGATCCAGTTAGAACTGAAATGTGGGAGAGAGAGAACAAGTAAATGGTGTTCTGAGGTATTTACAACACATAGACACACACATAGACACAAACTCACACAGATTTGAACAGTTAATATTTTCTATTTACACATGCAAACATAGGCAAACATCCCAAGATTCATGCATGTATGTGTACAAAGTGGTGTAATAGCACATAAAGAATGTATTTTGCATACCTATTCTGTGCAACTGTTTTATTAGCCTTCGAGTACTTGCTGTCCCTGTGCCCTATGGAAGAATGTCTGAAGAGGAATGTGCTTTGTTTGCCAAATACTCTAGTCACCTGAGGTCCCCCACATCTAGGAGGAAGTGAAGGGTTCTCCACTGCCTTGCCCTTAAAGGGATGTCCTTAGGGAGTGCAAAAGTTCACCCAAGACAAAAGAGAGGTAGGGAAGCTATGACCTGCCTCTGAGAATCACAAATGAGTAAAAATAGCTGTTGAAAGTGTGATAGCTTGCAATACCATGTAGGTTTTCTTCTCTGAGAAACTGTATAAACTGTGGACATTCTTTCTAAGATTTGTATGGTCCTCATGGGTTCAGTAGATTAAGGATAGTTCTCTTCATGTGATGGGATAATTCTCACAAAGGGTTCCAGAAGCTCTTGGCTGTAAAAGGAAGTGAGAAACAGTGGCAACCCTATGGAAGACTGGCTAAAGGAAAGAGCTTTATCAACCACTACTCAGAGGAGCCCCAACAGAGGGGAACAGACGCCAACGAACTGTAAGTGGAGCCAATGGGAGTGACTTAGGAGAACCACAGAGAGGGGCTGCTAGAAAGGACTTCCCTGTGGCGCTCTTTCAGTGGGTTTTACCTCAGAGAGAAGGAAGTCAGCCCTCATTTTCTACTTATCATCATATAGGGATAAAGAGTGAATTTTCTCATGGTGGAGCTGGAACCTCAGAAGCTCCGAGTGAGGGCTTATGTCAACACAGAGACTCTGCATGCAGCTTCTCAGCCTTGAGAGTAGCCCTGGGGGAAGAGTGTGGCATAAATATAAGGTGGTGAGTGGGAAATGGCTGCTCTTGTAACCCTATATTAAAATCAACAGAACTTCAGTTAACAGGCCTTTTCTTCTTCATTTGAGAACAAACTAGAAAACCGTTGAGTCTGAAGGGCTTATTTTCAACATGACTGGCGCCTGAGAAAGAATTTTTTAGCAGTAGCACTCCTGAAACACAGCCAAAGAACAGCAATCTCCCCCATTTCTAAGCCCCCAGAGTTACAAAAGGAAAAAAAAAAACAGCATATAAGAGCAGAGTGTTCAGTTTTTATGCTGGGTCTTATTTGATTTCTAAAGTTTAAATAGGTATGAAATTCATCTGTGCCTCTAATCTTTGTTCTTAGTTGTAACCACAACTCTTCAATTACATTGAATCTCTATTCTCTAACTGACACACATTTTTTGTTAATTAGTCATATCCCCAGACTCATTTTTCAGATACATATTTTTCAAACTTCTAAGAAACTGGCACTTTCATGCTAAGTACAGTGGTACTTTCACTAACCACTCACAAGTCTAAGCTCTCATCAAGTCTCCCACAGTCTCTCTCTGTTTTTCTAATTTACTATCTTTTGGCCCAATAGATTTGTTTTATAATGAAAACATGTCTTAAGAAGAAATCTGGGAATAAGAGCTAAGCCCCTTTTGGAGTACTTTAATCACAGAATACACAGGAGATGTGGGTTCGACCCCTGTGTCAGGAAGATGCCCTGGATGGGGAAATGGCAACCCACTCCAGTATTCTTGCCTGGAGAATCCCATGGACAGAGGAGTCTAGTGGGCTATAGTCCACCCGGTGGCAAAGAGTCGGACACTACTGAGCATGCACACAATAGCAGAGTAAGCAAAGAATCGGAATCAAATTTGGAAGATTTCTTTATTTCTATTTCAGAGACTCTTTGGTAAAATAGATCTCTGACCATATTTTTTATGAAAAATAAAGACACTGAAAACAGCAGCCCTTTGGACTATGGTGCTTGGATTTGCTGAATGATTGGAGTTGGCAACGTTACTATCCAGGGATAGTAACCTCTCATAGCCTGTTGCATAAGGCAAATATTTTCTAGCAAGGTCTTTTTTTAAAGGAGAAAGAAAATTCAGCCATTTTTCATGCAAGTTCCATTTTACCTTTCCATCTGCGGCAATGAATTTCATGTAGAATAGATATGTATTTGATCCAGTCAAATGACTCCTATTGATTTTTGACTTCTCAATATTCAAGAGAGAAATTGAGAGTACTGCTCATCTATTCTTATTACACATGGTAACAAGAAAATGAAATACAGTTGTAAGGGAGATAAGGACACGTTTTAGAACTAATTAAACAGAAAATCATTTTTAGGGTGTTTAGGAAACAAGAAGGGACACCACTATGGCCCAGATAGTTCAGGTAGATGGTAAAATAGTGGGAGAGAACATGGAAGAAAATGGAGAAAGGATTTAAGTTTTCCTTCACTCTGGCAACTTGAGATGCTTGAATCTCTGATGAAAAGTAAACTGCACAGGATGACATGCCTGGTGCCCTGGCTGTCCCACTGCTGGTCCTCATTGAGTGTTTAAACCTTTGCTGGCCATTGGGAGTCGGTCAACATGCAGCCAGGAGTAGAGGAAAAGGCCCCACTGGAGTGGCTGGGAAGAGGGTCTGGGGAAGGCTGGAGCTGATGTTGTATCACGCCCAGGAGCAGAGGGCACTCCCATCTTACCACTGCCATTGGCTGCCCTGAAGCCCATCAGGTGCCCAGGAGTCACTATCCAAAATGGACAAACTACAAACAAAGCTAGTGGAGGTGATGGAATTCCAGCTGAGCTATTTCAAATCTTAAAAGATGGTGCTGTTAAAGTGCTGCACTCATTATGCCAGCAAATTTGGAAAAGTCAACAGTGACCACAGGACAGGAAAAGGTCAGTTTTCGTTCCTATCCCAAAGAAAATCAATGCCAAAGAATGTTTAAGTTACTGTAAAGTTGTACTCATTTCACATGCCAAAAAGATTTTGCTCAAAATCCAAGATAGGCTTCAGCAGTACATGAACCCAGAATTTCCCAATGCACAAGCTGGATTTAGAAAAGGTAGAGCAGAGATCAAATTGCCAACACACACTGCTGCTGCTGCTGCTAAGTCTCTTTAGTCGTGTCCGACTCTGTGCAACCCCAGAGACGGCAGCCCACCAGGCTCCCTTGACCCTGGGATTCTCCAGGCAAGAACACTGGAGTGGGTTGCCATTTCCTTCTCCAACACACACTGGATCATAGAAAAACAAAGGAAATCCTAAAAAAAAAAATCTACTTCTGTTCCATTGACTATACTAAAGCCTTTGACTGTGTGGATCATAACTGTGGAAAATTATTAAAGAGATGGGAATACCAGACCATCTTATCTGCCCCCTGAGAAGCCTGTATGCAGGACAAGAAGCAAAAGTTAGAACCAGACATGGAACAATGGACTGGTTCCAAATTGGGAAAAGTGAAAGTGAAGTCGCTCAGTTGTGTCTGACTCTTTGCAAGACCATGGACTGTAGCTTATCAGGCTCCTCCATCCATGGGATTTTCCAGGGAAGAGTGCTGGAGTGGATTGCCATTTCCTTCTCCAGGGGATCTTCCCAACCCAGGAATTGAACCTGGGTCTCCCGCATTGCAGGCAGACGCTTTACCGTCTGAGCCACCAGGGAAGCCCCAAATTGGGAAAGGAGTATGTCAAGGTTGTATATTGTCACCCTGCATATTTAACTTATATGCAGAGTACATCATGTGAAATGCCAGGCTAGATGAATCATAAACTGGAATCAAGATTACCTGGAGAAATATCAATGACCTCAGATAAGCAGATGATACCTCTTTACTAGCAGAAAGTGAAGAGAAACTAAAGAGCTTCTTGATGAAGGTGAAAGAGGAGAGTGAAAAGACTGGTTTGAAACTCAACATTAAAAAAACTAAGATAATGACATTGGTCCTATCACTTCATGGCAAATAGACGAGGAAAGTGTGGAAACAGATTCAGATTTCTTTCTTGGGCTCCAAAATCAATGCAGATGGTGACTGCAGCCTTGAAATTAAGATGCTTGCTTCTTAGAAGAATAGATATGTCAAAACTAGACAGTGTTTTAAAAAGCAGAGACATCATCTTGCCAACAAAGGTCTATCTAGTCAAAGCTAGGTTTTTCCAGTCATCATGTTTGGATGTGAGAGTTGGGCCTTAAAGAAGGCTGAGCGCCAAAGAACTGACATTTTCAAACTGTGGTGCTGGGAAGACTCTTGAGAGTCCCTTGGACTGCAAGGAGATAAAACCAGTCAATCCTAAAGAAAATAAACTCTTGAGCAGTCATTGGGAGGACTGATGCTGAAGCTGAAGCTGAAGCTCCAATAATTTGGTCACCTTATATGAAGAGTTGACTCATTGGAAAAAATCCTGATGCTGGGGAAAATTGAGGGCAAGAGGAGCAGGAGCTACAGAGGACAGAGGATGGCATCACTGACTCAATGGACATGAGTTTGAGCAAACTCAGGGAGCTAGTGATGGGCAAAGAAGCCAGGTGTGCTGCAGTTTATAGGGTTGCAAAGAGTCAGACATGACTTAGCAACTGAACAACAACAACAAAACTGTACAGGCAACAGTCACTGTGCAGTCTATACCTTCCAGAAACAGGAAATGAAGCCACCACAGAACTCCACAGACAGGGAAGGGAAAAGGGCATACCAGTGAAAAGAAGTTGACAGAGGAGAGCTAGAGAAGATCTCTGGCCACTCTTAAGACTTAGTGGGTGTAGTTTGGTCTTGAGCAACTGGCAGACTGCACAAAGAAGAAAACATATCCTAAGGTCACGTGCTTGCTTGAGAAAAATAAAACACCTTTGAGTGGTGAATGCATTTTGCAGGATAAGATTTCTCAGGAATCTTCAATATTGAGATGTGACCTACACCTTTAATGAGCATACGTGTATCAAAAAGAGAGGAATAACTGAAATATTCAACAAAGCAAAGTTAAAAATAAGTTCATGTATTTTTTAAAAAATGTCTGATTCCCAGGACTTCCCTAGTGGTCCAGTGGCTAAGATTTCTCATGTATGAGGTCCCCTCATACAAGAGGACCAGGGTTCAGTCCCTGATCAGGGAACAAGATTCCACATGCTACAACTAAAAGATCCTGAATGAAATAAATAAATACTTTTTTAATTAAAAACTTTTTAATTCCCTACTACATACATTTCAAGCATTGGGTACGTGGGGAGAAAAAGTGACTTTGTATTCTATAATCTTATTTCTGCTTGCTATCTTTTTCAGATTATGCTAGCCACATTTAATGAATGAATTACATCTCTATAATTTTATTTGCTTTGTAAGAGCTTCATTAAGATAGCCATAATTTATGCCAGAAAGATTTTCCAGAATTTTACCATATCATCTATGGGGAAGTAGTACAGCAAAAGGAACAATTCTCTGCAATTTTGTCAACTATTTATTTATTTATTATTTTACTATTGGCTGCATTGGATCTTTGCTGCCCAGACTTTCTCTAGTTGCAGAGAGTATGTGCTACTCTCTAGTTGTGATGCATGGGCTTCTCATTGCTGTGACCTCTCCTGTTAGGGAGCACAGGCTCTACATGCGTGGGCTCAGTAGTTGTGGTGCTCGGGCTTAGTTGCTCGGCAGTATGTGGAATCTTCCCATACCAGGGATCAAACATGTGTACCCTGCACTGGCAGGTGGATTCTTATCCCCTGTATCATCAGGGAAGTCCTGTTGATATGCGTGTGTGTGTGTGTGTGTGTGTGTGTGTGGTTACTTGTTCCTTTGTTGCTCTTTAAATTTCTCCTTATTTCCATTTTTAACTTTCCAAAACTGAACCAGGAAGAAATAGAAAATCTTAACAGACCCTTCACAAGCACAGAAATTTAAACAGTAATCAGAAATCTTCCAACAAACAAAAGCCCAGGACCAGATGGCTTCACAGCTGAATTCTACCAAAAATTTAGAGAAGAGCTAACACCTATCCTACTCAAACTGTTCCAGAAAATTTCAGAGGAAGGTAAACTTCCAAACTCATTCTATGAGGCCACCATCACCCTAATACCAAAACCAGACAAAGATGCCACAAAAAAAGAAAACTACAGGCTAATATCACTGATGAACATAGATACAAAAATCCTTAACAAAATTCTAGCAAACAGAATCCAACAACATATTACAAAGGTCATACATCATGACCAAGTGGGCTTTATTCGAGGGATGCAAGGATTCTTAAATATTCACAAATCAATCAATGTGATACACTGCATTAACAAATTGAAAGATAAAAACCATATGATTATCTCAATAGATGCAGAGAAAGCCTTTGACAAAATTCAACATCCATTTATGATAAAACCCTCCAGAAAGCAGGCATAGAAGGAACATACCTCAACATAATAAAAGCCATATATGATAATCCCACAGCAAACATTATCCTCAATGGTGAAAAATTGAAAGCATTTCCCCTAAAGTCAGGAGCAAGACAAAGATGCCCACTCTCACCACTACTATTCAACATAGTTTTAGAAGTTTTGGCCACAACAATCAGAGAAGAAAAAGAAATAAAATGAATCCAGATTGGAAAAGAAGTAGTAACACTCTCACTGTTTCCAGATGTCATGATCCTCTACGTAGAAAACCCTAAGGACTCCACCAAAAAATTACCAGAGCTAATCAATGAATATAGTAAAATTGCAGAGTATAAAATTAACATACAGAAATTCCTTGCATTCCTATACACTAACAATGAGAAATCAGAAAGAGAAATTAAGGAAACAATTCCATTCATCATTGCAATGAAAAGAATAAAATACTTAGGAATATAGCTACCTAAAGAAACAATAGGCTTATATATAGAAAACTATAAAACACTGGTGAAAGAAATCAAAGAGGACACTAATACACGGAGAAATATACCATGTTCATGGATTGGAAGAATAAATATAGTGAAAATGAGTATACTACCCAAAGCAATCTATAGATTCAATGCAATCCTTTTCAAGCTACTAATGGTATTTTTCAGAGAATTAGAACAAATAATTTCACAATTTGTATGGAATTATTAAAAACCTCAAATAGCCAAAGCAATCTCGAAAAAGAAGAATGGAACTGAAGGAATCGACCTGCCTGACTTCAGACTATACTACAAAGCAACAATCATCAAGACAGTATGGTACTGGCACAAAGACAGAAACATAGATCAATGGAACAAGATAGAAAGCCCAGAGATAAATCTACTCACCTATGGACACCTTATATTTGACAAAGGAGGCAAGAATATACAATGGAGAAAAGACAATCTCTTTAACAAGTGGTGCTGGGAAAACTGGTCAACCACTTGTAAAAGAATGAAACTAGAACACTTTCTAACATCATACACAAAAGTAAACTCAAAAGGGATTAAAGATCTAAATTTAAGACCAGAAACTAGAAAACTTCTAGAGGAAAACATAGGCAAAACACTCTCTGACGTAAATCATAGCAGGATCCTCTATGACCCACCTCCCAGAGTAATGGAAATAAAAGCAAAAATAAACAAATGGGACCTAATTAAACTTAAAAGCTTTTGCACAACGAAGAAAACCATAAGCAAGGTGAAAAGATGGCCTTCAGAATGGGAGAAAATAATAGCAAATTAAACAACAGACAAGGAATTAATCTCAAAAAGATACAAGCAACTCCTGCAGCTAAATTCCAGAAAAATAAGGGACCCAATCAAAAAATGGGCCAAAGAACTAAACAGACATTTCTCCAAAGAAGATATACTGATGGCTAACAAACACATGAAAAGATGCTCAACATCACTCTTTATCAGAGAAATGCAAATAAAAACTACAATGAGGTACCATTTCACGCCAGTCAGAACGACTGCTATCAAAATGTCTACAAACAAATTCTGGAGAGGGTGCAGAGAAAAAGGAACCCTCTTACACTGCTGGTGGGAATGCAAACTAGTACAACCACTATGGAGAACAGTGTGGAGATTCCTTAAAAAAACTGGAAATAGAACTGCCGTTTGACCCAGCAATCCCACTGCTGGGCATACATACTGAGGAAACCAGAATTGAAAGAGACACGTGTACCCCAATATTCATCACAGCACTGTTTACAATAGCCAGGACATGGAAGCAACCTAGATGTCCATTAGCGGACGAATAGATAAGAAAGCTGTGGTACATATACATGATGGAATATTACTCAGCTATTAAAAAGAATGCATTTGAATCAGTTTTAATGAGGTGGATGAAACTGGCACCTATTATACAAAGCAAAGTAAGTCCGAAAGAAAAACACCAATAGAGCATATTAACACATATATATGGAATTAGAAACATGATAATGATGACCCTATATGCAAGACAGTGAAAGAGACACAGATGTAAAGAAGAAACTTTTGGACTCTGTGGGAGAAGGGGAGGGTGGGATGATTTGAGAGAATAGCACTGAAACGTGTATATTATCATATGTGAAATAGATTGCCAGTCTAGGTTTGATGCATGAGGCAGGGTGCTCAGGGCTGGTGCACTGGGATGACCTTGAGGGATGGGATGGGGAGGGAGGTGGGAGGGAGGTTCAGGATGGGGAACACATGTACACCCATGGCTGATTCATGTGAATGTATGGCAAAAATCACCACAATATTGTAAAGTAATTAGCCTCCAATTAAAATTTTTAAAAAAGAAAGAAAAATTTATATATTTCCTGAAATAATTGAATATTTCATCAAGTTTTTCAAATAGCTTAGCAAAGAATTATGAATAGTATCATTTTATAATTTTTAATTTCCTGCAAGTCTCTGGTTATATCATTTTTCTCACAATGCTGTGTATTTATGAGTTTTCCAAAGTTTTTTTTTATTAAAATAGCAAGACTGTTTACATGTCTCAGTGAAATTGATCTTATTTTTCACAATTTTTATTTATTTCTAACTTATTATTTTCTGTTTTTACATTTATGAGTTCTTTTCCTCTGCTTTCTTTGGATTTATTTTATTGCTACATTTCTAGCTTCTTAGACTAAAATTTTAATTTATTTGATTTTATTCTTTCTTGTTCATCAAATGAAGTATCTAAATTTCTGAATATATATATCTTGCTATGCTTTATAAGCATCCATCTTTTATACAGAAGTTTTTACACAAATAAGAACAACTTCAAATGTCAGTTTTTGAGAAATGTACTTAAAAGCCTTATTAAAAGAATGTGAAGTTTGTAAGAAAGTATGAATCATTTGAGAGGTTCAGTGAAATTTCAATTAGTTATAACCAGCTAACTGGAACCATCCAATTTGATTTGTATCTTGTTTTCTGCTTTTGAAGGCAAATTGTATGGGGCAGGGGGAACCTCACAAAAGATAATACTAAGATTTTTTTAAAAATCTTCAGGGGATTAGTTACATCAAGGCATGATTGATTCTAAATTCTCATATATTTTTTTTTAGTTCTTTATAATAAACAATCATGTTCAGAATACCTTGGGACATTGCAAAATTATCATCAGAGATTACATTATTTCTACTATAGACATCTTAAGAAATACCATGAGTACATTTTTATAAGGATCTGAGTAATATTTACAAGGATTCTGATATAAAGAACTTTCTCTGTAATTCTTGACCATTCACAAATATTTCATTTTCTGAACATTTAAGTGAAGCATGATTTTAGAGTCATTATTGTTGAGGTAGCCTGAGCGTGGGTTGGAAAAGAATTTCCAGATACAAAGTATTGTAGAAAGGAGTAAGTTTATTAGGAACAAAGAGCAAAGATAATGCTGGCACTGCGATCACAGTGGGCCGATACCTCCTGACAGGCCAGGGTGAGTCAACAGTTTTCGTGAGTTAGTAGCCAATTTTTATAGCCTTAGGACAAAGAAAATTTGTGCTGGAAGTTTGGCATTAGATATTGGTTAGGGTCTACAGAGTGACTACTAGGGTAGGCATTTTTGCCTAATTTGGGGTCAGGAAGCCTGCTGGTGATTATCAGGGGGCTTTGCCAATGGTTACAAAGGGCCCCAGTCAGCTTCAGAGATGACCTTGGTTCTGGGCTCCACTTCTGTGGTGTTGGTGCAAGGCCTCACACCTGTGGCCTTGGGGCATGACTCAACAGTTGTTGTATAGCAGTAAAAAACAATAACAATGATAATAACATGACTTAGAGACTGAACAACATAATAACAATCAGATCAGATCAGATCAGTCGCTCAGTCGTGTCTGACTCTTTGCGACCCCATGAACTGCAGCACGCCAGGCCTCCCTGTCCATCACCAGCTCCCGGAGGTCACTCAGACTCACACCCATCAAGTCAGTGATGCCATCCAGCCATCTCATCCTCTGTCGTCCCCTTCTCCTCCTGCCCTCAGTCCCTCCCAGCATCAGAGTCTTCTCCAATGAGTTAACTCTTCGCATGAGGTGGCCAAAATACTGGAATAATGCCTATATTTACTGAGCACTTACTATATGCCAGCTAGCATTCTACCATATTTGGTAGAATTATCTTATTCATCTTCATAACAACATAAAGAGAAAAGCAGTGATGAGGCAACTAAGGAAAAGGGTCAAAAGGCATGAAATCCAGGACTCAAACTCAAACTGCCTCCCCTCCAACCCCCACGTTTTTCATTATTTTCTATACTACCTACCAATAGATTGAAAAATGTGAGGCCACAACATCGCAAGAGAAATTCCCTGTTTAAATTTACCATCAGTGGGGATGAGATAGGATAAGCTACCTAGGAATATGGCAGCATAATTCTTTTCAAAGCAACTTCACCATGGGGATAATAGAGTGCCTGCCCCCAACCTCCTACTCCAGCACAGAGACATGCAGACTGAAAATTAAAGGATGGAAGAAGATATTCCATGCGGATGAAAACCAAAAGTAATCCAGAGTGGCAATCCTTATTTCAGACAAAATAGACTTTAAAATAAAGAATATTATAAGTGACAAAGAAGGACACTACATAATGATCAAGGGATCAATCCAAGAAGAAGACATAACAATTGTAAATATTCATGCACTCAACATAGGGACACCTCAATATATATGGCAAATACTGACAGGCATAACAGGGGAAATCAACAGTAACAGAATAATAGTAGGGGACTTTAACACCCTATTTACACCAACGGACTGGACATCAGAAGAGAAACTCAATAAGGAAACACAGACCAAATGGATCTAATTGATATCTTCAGGACTTTGCATCTAAATGCAGAAGAACACACTTTGTTATCAACTGCATGTGGAACATTCTCCAGGATTGACCACATCTTGGAACAAAAATCAAGCCTCAGTAAATTTAAAAAAATTGAATTCATATCAAGAATCTTCTGTGACCACAAGACTATGAGACTACACATCAGCTAAAGGAAAAAAAAAAAAACTCAAACTCATGAAGATTAAATAATACATTACTAAATAATGAAGAGGTTACTGAGGAAATAAGAAGGGAAATCAAAAGATTCCTAGAAACAAATGACAATGAAACACAACAACCCAAAACCTATGGGATGCAGCAAAAGCAGTTCTAAAAGGGAAGTTTATGGCAATACAATCCTACCTCAAGAAACAATAAAAGAATCAAATAGACAACCTAACTCTACACCTAAAGCAACTGGAAAATGATGAACAAGCAAAAAAAAAACAACCAAACAAACAAAGTCAGCAGAAGGAAAGATCTTAAAGATCAGAGAAGAAATAAATTAAAGAGAAATGAAGAAAACAATAGCAAAGATTAATAAAACTAAACACTGGTTCTTTGAGAAGATAAACAAAATTGACAAACCGCTAGCTAGACTCATCAAGAAAACAAGGGAGAAAAATCAAATCCACAAAATTAGAAATGAAAAAGGAGAGGTTAGAACAGACAACACAGAAATACAAAAGATCTTGAGAATATTATGAGAAACTATATGCTAATGAAATGGACAACCTAGAGGAAATGGACAGATTCTTAGAAAAGTTCAACTTTCCAAGAATGAACCAGGAAGAAATAGAAATTATGAACAAGCCAATTACAAACACTGAAATCGAAACTATGATCAAAAATCTCCCCTAAAAACAAAAGACCAGGGCCAGATGGCTTCACAGGGGAATTCTATCAAACATTTAGAGAAGAGCTAAGGCCTATTTTTCTGAAACTCTTCCAAAAAACTGCAGAGGCAAGAACACTTCCAAATTCATTGTATGAGGGCATAATCACCCTAATAACAAAACTTGGCAAAGACAACAACAAAAAAATAAAATTATATGCCAGTATCACCAATGAACATAGATTCAAAAATCCTCAACAAAATTCTAGCAAACAGAATTCAAGAACACACTAAAAAGCTCGTACCCCATGATAAAGCCGGGCTTATTCCAGAGATGCAAGAATTCTTCAGTATATGCACAGCAATCTGTGTGATATACCATATTAACAAATTGAAAGATAAAAACCATATGATCATCACAATAGATGCAGAAAAAGTGTTTGACAAAATTCAGTGCTCATTTATGAAAAACATGCTTCAGAAATGGCACAGAAGGAACCTACCTCAACAGAGTAAAAGCCATATATGGTAAGCCCACAGCAAACATTATTCTCAATGGGAAAAACTAAAAGTATTCCCTCTAAGATCAGGAGCAAGACAAGGGTGTCCACTTTCACCACTATTATTCAACATAGTTTTGGAAATCCTAGCTACAGCAATTAGAGAAGAAAAAGAAATAAAAGGAACCCAGAATGGAAAAGAAGTAAAAATCTCACTGTTTGCAGATGACATGACCATACATAGAAAATCCAAAAGAAACTATCAGTAAATTACTACAGCTAATCAGTGAACTAAACAAAGTCATGGGATACAAGGTCAATACACAGAAAGCATTTGCATTTCTATATGCTAACAACAAAAAATCAGAAAGAGAAATTAAGAAATCAATCCCATTCACCACTTGCAACAAAAAGAGTAAAGTATCTAGGAATAAACCTACCTAAGTAGACAAAAGAACTGTGTATGGAAAATTATGACACTGATGAGAGAAATCAAAGATGACATAAACAGATGGGAGATATTCTATGTTCTGGGTAGGAAGAATCAATATTGTGAAAATGTCTATACCACCAATTGCAATCTATAGATTCAATGTGATCCCTATCAAATTACTGATGGCATTTTTCACAGAACTAGAACAACAACAACAAAAATTCCCAAATCATATGGAAACACAAAAGATCCCAACTAGCCAAAGCCATCTTGAGAAAGAAAAATTGAGCTGGAGGAATCAACCTTCCTGACTTCAGACTATACTACAAAGCAACAGTCATCAAGACAGTATGGTACTGGCACAAAAAGTGAAATATAGACCAATGGAACAAGGTAGACAGTCCAGAGATAAACCTACACACCTATAGGTACCTTATTTTTGACAAAGGAGGAAAGAATATACAATGAGGCAAAGATAGCCTCTTCAATAAGTGGTATTGGAAAAACTGGACAGCTATGTGCAAAAGAATGAAATTAGGACACTTCCTAATGCCATTCAGTTCAGTCACTCAGTCCTGTCTGTTCTTTGTGATCCCATAGACTGCAGCATGCCATGCTTCCCTGTCCTAAAGCTATACACAAAGACAGACTCAAAATGGATTAAAGACCTAAATATAAGACCAGAAACTATAAAACTCTGAGGAAAACACAGACAGAACACTCGATGACATAAAGTAAGATCTTCTACGATCCACCTCCTAGAATAATGGAAATAAAAACAAAAATAAACAAATGGGACCTAATTAAACTTAAAAGCTTTTACAGAGCAAAGGACACTACAAAGTGAAAAGACAAGCCTCACAATGAGAGAAAATAATAGCAAAGGAAACAATTGACAAAAGATTAACTTCCAAAATATACAAGCAGCTCATACAGCTCAATACCAGAAAAACAAACAACCCAATCAAAAAGCGGGGAAAAGACCTAAACAGACATTTCTCCAAAGACATATAGGTGGCTAACAAACACATGAAAAGATGTCCAACATTGCTCATTATTAGAAAAATGCAAATTAAAACTACAATGAGATACCACCTCACAACAGTCAGAATGGCCATCATCATAAAGTCTACAAACAATAAATGCTGGAAAGGGTGTGGAGAAAAGGGAACCCTCTGGCATTGCTGGTGGAAATGTAAATTGATACAGCCACTATGGAAGACAGTATTGAGATTCATTAAAAAACTAGGAATAAAACCACCATATGACCCAGCAATCCCACTCTTAGGCATATACCCTGAGGAAACCAAAACTGAAAAAGACACATGTACACCAGTGTTCATTGTAGCACTATTTACAATAGCTAGAACATGGAAACAACCTAGATGTCCATTGACAGATGCATGGATAAAGAAGCAGTGGCACATATATACAATAGAATACTACTCAGCCATAAAAAAGGATGCATTTGAATCAATTCTAATGAGATGAATGAATCTAGAGCCTATTATACAGAGTGAAGTAAGTTAGAGAAATATAAATATCATATACGGATGCATATATATGGAATCTAGAAAGATGGTACTGATGAATTTATTTTCAGGGCAGCAATGGAAAAACAGACGTAGAGAACAGATCTATGGACACAGAGGGGGAGGAGAGGATGGAGAGGGTAGGATGCATGGAGAGAGTAACATGGAAACTTACAATACCATATGTAAAATAGATAGCCAATGGGAATTTACTGTGTGACTCGGGGAACTCAAACAGGGGCTCTGTGGCAATCTAGAAGAGTGGGGTGGGGAGGGAGGCTCAGGAGGGAGGGGACCTGGGTGTATCTATGGCTGATTCTTGTTGATGTCTGACAGAAATACACAAAATTCTGTAAAGCAATTATCCTTCAATTAAAAAAATAATAAAGTGACAAAAAGGCCTATGACACTTTTCCTCCCCTCCCAAGGAGGAATTATGCCCACGTGCTCATCAATATGAACAGATACTTTCGAACTGTGCTGCTGCAGAAGACTCTTGAGAGTCCCTTGGATAACAAGGAGATCAAACCAATCAATACTAAAGAAAATCAATCCAGAATATTCATTGGAAGGACTAATGCTGAAGCTGAAGCTTCAATATTTTGTCAACCTGATGCAAACAGCTGAATCACTGGAAAAGACTAATGCTGGGAAAGATTGAGGGCAGGAAGACAAAGGGGTGACAGGGGGTGAGATGGGTCGATGGCATCATTGGCTCAATGGGCATGAGTTTGAACAAAGTCCGGGAGGTAGTAAAGGACAAGGGAGCCTGGCATGCTGCAGTCCATGGGGTCACAAAGAGTTGGACATGACTTAGTAACTGAACAACAACTGAGCTGTTTCTGAATTGTCCTTCAAGTTGTGTACAATTTTCCCTTTCAGAGGAATCTAATTTAGAGGAGGCCTTGTCTTGGTCTGGTACCACACCCAAGTGAAGTATGTGGTTTTATTTGTCTGTGGCATCAATATTGGGAACCAGGTGCAACGTCCCTAGCAGATTACAATGTGCCCTCAACACAGGCCACCCTCAAAGGATGTTTTCTTTCACATCCATATGTTCTTTCCAATTTGGCATGGGATGAGAACTCAGGTTTGCTTCTGGAGCATCCTTTGTTTTTAAAAAGCTAGTATCAATTTCACAATGAGAAGCCAGAGAAAGATGAGAATTGGCAACTAATTAAGCTACTCTACTGGATAACTGCATTCAAAAGGACACTCCAAAATTCAGTTAAAAACACCAATTCATACATGATCTCAAGTGTTTCCATTTTCATATGTTCATCATGATTTTACAGGACTTCAATGAAAACTGGGCTAAGAATGATAATCTCATTATGACTCTTACTCTGGATGACCTGTTAAATTTTTGCAATGGCACCAGCTTTTATTTACAAAGACCAAATGTATGTCACTTTCATCACACTTTCTACCTTTCCTGCCAAATGTTTAAGTTTCTCTTAATTCTTGTACTTGCATAGTCACGTAATGCTTTCTTTAAGGAGGGAAAATAAAGGAGCTTGAATAAAACAAACAGTTGATATTGATCTAAGCTTACTACAAAGCAAAGTAATTAAAGGGTGGATCATTATTTCTCTGATGCAACTTTTTAATCACCCCCACAATAAATTCTCTACCCTGATTATCCCGCTACATTCAGAGATTTGGCCTATTGTGTTCCAGGCTTCATGCAGTTTCATTCAATTGAATGACCTCATGAATGTGATCAAGGCAGGTTTATTTTGATTCTTGTTTTAGTAAGAACTGTCTTAGTCATCAGCTGTTTCGTATTTTTTTAAGACCCTAGACAAATAACTTCAATAATGACAAAGATTTTACAGAAATGTAGCTGTGTCAACAAGAAATGAGTTTACATTAACTGTTAGTCTAATTATATCTCATATTTACTACTTTGAATTCAAGTGAGAGGGAACAGATCTTCAAATTTAAGTTGTATCTATAGTAACCATACAGTAGAATAAAATGGAGGTTTAAGTTCCTATTGAAAGGAAATTAATTTTGTTCCAGTATAACAAGTCTTTAGAGTATACTCATTTAAGAAAAATATAATAAACACAAGTAGGAATTACTGTTTTGCTGCATTGATTTCCTATTTATTGCCTTCTCCTCTAAATATTAAATTACTCATCATTTGGGGATTAGTGTACTAGATATTGTAATGAAGCAATTTGTATTTAGTATGATTTTACCTCTTATTCCTTCATTAAAAAGTTGTTTTTTTTTTTTAATTTTTATCAGTAAATTATTTCATTCCTAGTCTAGGTACAGAACATGATTTCAGGTTCTGCCACTGACTGTTCTTTGGATATATTTAGCCTTCTCAATTAGGTTTTAATAACCCTTGTAGCAGGGCTTCCCAGGTGGCACTAGTGGTAAAGAACCTGTCTGCCAATGCAGGGGACATAAGAGACTAGGGTTAGATCCCTGAGTCAAGAAGATCCCCTTGAGGAGGGCATAACAATCCACTCCAGTATTCTTACCTGGAGAAGCCCATAGACACAAGAGCCTGGCGGGCTACAGTCCATAGGATCACAAAGATTCGGACAAAACTGAAGTGACAACACACACACACACACACACACGCACACACACACACAACCCTTGTAGCAAAGGAGGCATGTCTTTTCCTCCTTGTACCCTTACCCTCTAGCTTAGGCGCCTAAACAATAGATAAACAAGACATGTTTATTGATAATGATTTGGAATTTGCTCAGTGAATATTATAAAAAAGAAGAGTGAGAAAATATAAATGTAATGCATGCAAAATAGCATTAGAATAAAAAGGATCAATATTTGTGAAGCAAGTATAATATACAAGGCATTCTAAGTACTTTATGAGGTAGTCATTTATTAGCTTTGTTTTTCAATATGGAAGTAAAGACTCAGTGAGGTGAGGTCGGGAACTAGGCCAGAGTCAGTTTAAGAGCTACTGAGCCAGATCTTAGCTCTGACTGACTCCAAAGCATGACCTCTTCCATTGAGCCATATTGCCTCTAATGAGACCAGTAAAACATACAAACTTATTAATCAGCTATACTCCAATACAAAATACAAAGTTTTTTTTTTTTTAAAAAAAAAAAAAAAAAAAGGAAGAAAGTGTAAGGGAAAAAACACAATCTCTGGACAAAACCAGATTTTACATTTGGTCTGCAAGAACCAGAAGGTGTTTCTTGCTATGAAAGATGGCAATTTCTTTTCTTATCCCAAGGAAAGACAGAGGGAAAGCAATATGTCACCATACTATCCTAAATTATATGTACACTGCTGCCTGCTGCTGCTGCTAAGTCGCTTCAGTCGTGTCCGACTCTGTGCAACCCCATAGATGGCAGCCCACCAGGCTCCCCCGTCCCTGGGATTCTCCAGGCAAGAACACTGGAGTGGGTTGCCATTTCCTTCTCCAGTGCATAAAAGTGAAAAGTGAAAGTGAAGTCGCTCAGTCGACTTCAGTGTACACTTAATAGTCTGTGTACACTACAGACTATTAAAGGATAGGTTTCTAAAAATATTTCAAAATTATTTGTGTATTTCTTTTTGGCTGTGCTCGGTCTTTGATGCTGTGCAGGCTTTTCTCTAGTTGCAGAGAGAAGGGTCTACTCTCTAGTTGTGGAGCACGGGCTTCCCATTGCGGTGGCTTCTCTTGTTGCAGAGCACAGGCTCTACGGCATGCAAGCTTCAGCAGTTGAGGCTCCCGGCACTAGAGCGCAGGGTCAGAGTTTGCCGTGAACGGGCTTGGTTGCTTTGCAACATGTGAGATCTTCCCAGATTAGGGATCAAACCTGTGTCTCCTGCATTGGCAGGCAGATTCTTTACCAGTAAACCACCAGGGAAGCCTCATGAAAGCTCTACAAGAAAATCCCATGAGAAATTAAAACTCTGTTCACTTTATAAATAAGAAAGCTGAGGCACAGAGAGTTTACTAGCACAAGGTCTTAAAGCTAGTAAATCCAAGAGCCAAGATTCAAAACTAGGATGTTTGCCTTCAGATTCCATACCTGTAACCATTACACCAGCCTCATAATATACCTGAATTTCAGCAAAGTATTTCTCGCAATATTTCATGAACACAAGGATAAAGTAGAAACTGAATCATGAAATAATGAAGCAAACCTATACTTTTTTTTTTAAGCTTTTTATTTATTTTTTTTTTACTTTACAATATTGTATTGGTTTTGCCATACATCAACATGCATCCGCCATGGGTGTACACATGTTCCCCATCCCGAACCCCCCTCCCACCTTCCTCCCCATACCATCCCTCTGGGTCATCCCAGTGCACCAGCCCCAAGCTTCCTGTATCCTGCCTGCATCGAACCTGGACTGGCAATTCGTTTCTTATACGATATTATACATGTTTTAATGCCATTCTCCCAAATTATCCCCCTGCTCCTTCTTCCAC
Organism: Tragelaphus eurycerus; assembly: GCA_935064755.1. Lineage (NCBI taxonomy): Eukaryota > Metazoa > Chordata > Mammalia > Artiodactyla > Bovidae > Tragelaphus > Tragelaphus eurycerus. Next base: position 52,477,975 of record CAKXYN010000007.1, read on the forward strand.
AGAGTCCAAAAGATTGTTCTATACATCTGTGTCTCTTTTGCTGTCTCGCATACAGTGTTGTCGTTACCATCTTTCTAAATTCCATATATATATGTTAGTATACTGTATTGATGTTTTTCTTTCTGGCTTACTCTGTATAATAGGCTCCAGTTTCATCCACCTCATTAGAACTGATTCAAATGTATTCTTTTTAATGGCTGAGTAATACTCCATTGTGTATATGTACCATAGCTTTCTTTATCCATTCATCTGCTGATGGACATCTAGATTGCTTCCATGTCCTGGCTATTATAAACAGTGCTGCAATGAACATTGGGGTACACGTGTCTCTTTCAATTCTGGTTTCCTCGGTGTGTATGCCCAGCAGTGGGATGGCTAGGTCATCTGGCAGTTCTATTTCCAGTTTTTTAAGGTATCTCCACACTGTTCTCCATAGTGGCTGTACTAGTTTGCATTCCCACCAACAGTGTAAGAGGGTTCCCTTTTCTCCACATCCTCTCCAGCATTTATTGTTTGTAGACTTTTGGATCACAGCCATTCTGACTTGCGTGAAATGGTACCTCATTGTGGTTTTGATTTGCATTTCTCTGATAATGAGTGATGTTGAGCATCTTTTCATACTTTTCCTTAAAAAAAATTAGTAGATTGAACACAACATGGAAACATGGTCTCCTTTCACACCACAGGCCACTTTCCTTGGTCCTGCTCTGGTCTATAGACTTAAAGAAGAATATAAGATGGTCACATTAACTAATGAGATTAAACTGATAGCAGAAAATACGTGTATTTTAGAATTAGGATTTGTGTTTGAGCTCTACATGGAAAATAGCTGTGAGGTAATACACAAAGATGACAGTTCCTTTGAGGGCTAAGGTCAATGGAATGGGGGTCAGTTAGCCTGTGTGTTCTCAGATGCGTTATAAAGGGAGGCCTCTAGATCTATCTTGGAGAAGGCAACGGCACCCCACTCCAGTACTCTTGCTTGGAAAATCCCATGGACAGAGGAGCCTGGTAGGCTTCAGTCCATGGTGTTGTGAAGAGTCCGACACGACTGAGTGACTTCACTTTTCACTTTCATGTATTGGAGAAGGAAATGGCAACCCACTCCAGTGTTCTTGCCTGGAGAATCCCAGGGATGGCAGAGCCTGGTGGGCTGCTGTCTATGGGGTCTCACAGAGTCAGACACGACTGAAGTGACTTAGCAGCAGCTAGATCTATCTTGATGCTACCTTTGAGTCCTTCTGGTAGAAAGGTCAAGAAGAATATGAGAACACGGGATGTAGAGGAAGAGTTACTAAAGAAGTGACTTATGAGCCCCAACACAGACATAGAAAAATGAGGTCCACTTCATATCTCACTCATGAACCCAAGATCTTAATTCTAAGGCCTCTGAAGCTCTGAAAATTTCCTATATTTGTTGTTATTGTTGCTTCCCTCAATCTTCTTTCTTTGTCACTAGCAGAAAAATACCCAAACCCTTGAAATCACAGAGGGCCTATGTGATAACCTTTGAAAAGGGCAAGTAAAGGAGAGCCAAGGATATGGCTTCTTGCTCCTCAAACTCCAACGCAAGACTGATAGGAAGATCCCAGAGAAAGGAGTGGCTGGTGACAGTGGTCGTGTGTGAGCTCTGCCCTCATGCAAGAAAGGAAGGTCTGTGAAATGTCCAGGACTGCAAGGGGCTCCGGGATTAAAAAAAGAAAATCTTGATAGGGGCTCTAATAATTAGAGTTATTCAGTAAAAGGACAGGAGTGTTTTTAAGATAGTGAGTTTCCTGCAGAGGATGGGTAGATTTGTAGAAGGGATTTTTATTGAGGATAAGGAGTTCTTGTAGCTTCTTTTGCGAATCTACTGATTCTCTTTTCTATGATTCTATTATCTCTGAGACATGTAGGTAAATATAGAGGGATTAATTATTTCAAAAAAAGTTTCAAGTCCATTCATTAATTTGTTCATTACATATTAATAAAGTCTCCTGTGGTCTTCCCAGGAGGTGCTAGTTGTAAAGAACCAGCCTGCCAATGCAGGAGACATCAAAGATTCAGGTTCAATCCTTGAGTCAGGAAGATTCCCTGGAGGAAAGAATGGCAACTCACTCCAGTGTTCTTGCCTGGAGAATCCCATGGACAGAGGAGCCTGGCAGTCTACAATTCATAGGGCCATACAGAGTGGGCCATGACTGAAGCGACTTAACACTCATGCAAAGTCTCCTGTATATTTGCATAACTTTTTATAATAAGGTTTTTACAGACTTTACATCCAATATTATCTCCTTTATTTACTAGTCACATCGCTTCAATCTAGCTTCCCACCACTCTAGTGAATTGATTTTAATAAGTGACTTCTTGTTTTATACAAAAAAATCAACTTTTTAATTCTTATTTCACTAGATTCAACCTCCCTTCAATCCTGCCTTCCATGATGGCACACAGTTCCAGTTACATTTCTCTCTCTCTAACCAATCGTTCTTGATCTCTTAATGCTATTGCAGGCTCTTCTTGCATCTTAAAAAGTTGAGGTTCCTTGTTGGGGGTATTGTCTTTGCTTCTGTTTCTCAAGTTCCAAATTCTCCCTGGACAATCACATCTAAACCCATGACCTCAGCCAACAGCTAGATGTTTCCCAAACACTCCAGCTGAGTCACTCTCCCTGACCCTCACACCAGTTTTTCCTGCTGTACACTGAGCATCTTCATTTGCACATCCCAAAGGATTTTCAGATCTGGCATGTCTAAGAGAAAATGAATCATCCAGCTTCCTAATTTCTTCCTTGGTCCTCTCAGTGTTTCCAGTGGTTGGATTACAGCATTGTTTCCCAATTTACAAGCCATTAACCTGGAGACTGTTCTGGATCTTTCCCTATTTCACACTCATAACCAGGCACCAAGTGCTGTTGTTTCCTAATCATCTCTTGAACTCATTCCATAACTGATATGGAGCATCTTTTGCTGGACCACTGGTATTACCGCCCACTTCAGACTTTGATTTCACCAGTCTAACCACCACATCATGGCCTAAGAGGGCTTTCAAAACCACACAGCTTGTGGTGCCACTACTTTGCCACAATGGCTCGCCATAGCCTTCAGGATGAACAAACTTTCCACTAGCACATGGATCACCTGAGATTGGTGATTTCCAAAAGTTCCAGCACTGCTTTTTCCCACTTCTCCTTCTAGGATGCCAGGAAGAAAAAAGCAAATGAAACTTGGGGAGGCTCCCTGGCTTCTAATGATCAACTGGGATCTATCAATGCCCTTGACTAACCTCTTAGATACCCCAACCTTCAGCCTCTTTTGCTTTAACAAAAGACAATGAAGAGGATAAATAAGGCTAAGTTTAGGGGCTTCCCTGGTGGCTCAGATGGTAGAGAATCTGCCTGTGATGCAGAAGACCCAGATTTGATCCCTGGGTTGAGAAGATCCCCTGGAGAAGGAAATGGGAACCCACTCCAGTGTACTTGCCTGGAGAATTCTATGGACTAAAGAGCCTGGCTGGATATAGTCCATGGGGTCACAAAGAGTTGGACATGAATGAGCAACTGACACACTTATAAAGTGAGGTGGGAGAGGCACTTTGGAGATGCAAAACAGAAGCAAAAAGGCAGCAGAGATTCGATGTGTTCAGTCACTCAATCGTGTCTGACTCTTTGTGACCCCATGAACTGTAGTTCACCAGGCTCCTCTGCCCATGGGATTTCCCAGGCAAGAATACTGGAGTGTGTTGTCATTTCCTTCTCCAGGGAGAAGTTCAATACACTAGAAAGGAAAGGGGGCATCGCAGTCCATGATCCCCAACTGCAAGCGGAGTGCAAAACCCAGTTCACAAAATGAAGTCATAGATCTGGCAATGCCCCAGAAGGGACATACTGCATATCACCTGGCAGAGCAAGAAATTCAGAGAAAAAAGACACATCTAAAAGTGGATGATTTGTGGGTTTAAAGAAAACTGCCCAGCAAGTCACCCCAGGCAACAACAGCAAGTTTATACTATAGCTGTCAGTTGAGTGGTCACCGTTAACCTGAGGACAATAGTGTCTTAAGTCAGGACCCACGGGACAAATCCTATGGCCTATTTGTGAACAGTCTGTGAGCCAAAAGAATTTTTTTATCTTAAAACTAGAAGAGTAAATGAAACTTCCCTGATGGTCTAGTGGCTAAGACTCTGTACTCCCAATGTGGGAGAGAAGAAGAGGGGGCAGGTTTAAATCCCGGTCAGGGTACTAGGTCCCACATGCCACAATGAGTTCACGTGCCTCAACTGAAGATCCTGCATGCTGCAACTAAGTCTCGGAGCAGCCAAATAAATAAATATTTTTAAGAAAAATAAATAAAACTAGAGTGAAAAACATAACTAAGAAGAATATGCTACTAGTCCTTCACAGGAAAACTTTCCTAAAGTTTATATTCCACTCACATCCAGAGTAGTTTATGGGAAGGCATCACAGGGATGAGGTTTTTGAAAATCAGGCTCTTGTTATTCAGTTGCTAAGTGCGTCCAACTCCATGCACTACAGCACACCATGCTCTCCTCTCCTTCACTGTCTCCCGGAGTTTGCTCAAACTCATGTCCATTGAGTCAATGATGCCATCCAATCATCTCATCCTCTGTCACCCTCTTCTCCTCTTGCCTTCAATCTTTTCCATCATCAGGGTCTTTGCCAAATGAGTTGGCTCTTTCCACCAGGTAGCCAAAGTATTGGAGCTTCAGTTTCTGCATCAGTCCTTCCTATGAATATCCAGGGTTGATTTCCCTTAGGATTGACTGGTTTGACCTCCTTGCAGTCCGAGGGACTCTCAAGAGTCTTCTCCAGCATGACAAACTGATGCCACAGTTTGAAGGCATCAATTCTTTGGCGCTCAGCCTTCTTTATGGTCCAACTTTCACAACTATACATGACTACTGGAAAAATCATGCTTTTATTACATTATTATGGCAACTTGGAATTCTCCATGTTGAAGGTTTAAAAGGAGACTCTTTCTTGCCTCTATGGATCACCATTTGTAGACACATCTATGTTCTAGTGAGGGAAAGCATGGCATGGGAAAGGAGGTGATGTGTGTTTCAGTGACAACATCAGGACCCATCTTGGATATTAGGCAGCTCACTTAACACTGCTGCATTTTAATTTTGCTAATCTGTCTGCAAAATGGGGATAATGCTTGCTTTACAGTCTCCACAGGTGTGAGGATACAGTGAGATAACAGATGTAGTACACTTTGCCAAGTTGAAAGGGAGATACACATCGAGGTATTATTATAGATGATGACATCATCAACCCTTAATTATGGGCTACTTTGAAGAAGGATGAAAGATGGATAAATTAAGCTGATAGTTGTTAGTGGAACTTTCTACTCCTTTACTCTTCTCTTTCCTCATTAAATCTTTAATAAAACTAACAAGTATAAGAATTGATTTGAGTTTAAAGATTTTCGTCCCTTAATTCAATAAGTCTGTGTACTGTTAATTGTGGATCATGTGCTCAGAACTTTGAGAGGAGAGAAAAGGAGCCATCAATGACCAGAAGACTTCATTAGAATTAGAGGAGGAAGGATGGAAGAAATCTTGAAAATTAAACAACAAAACAAAGACAAAGAAACACTTTTATTACTGAAAACTATGTCCTGAAATCTGGTTAGAATGATTTCCATTCAGGACCTAACTCAAGGTTAACCTGCCTAGCAGTAATGCAAACTCAAATACAGTCTGACATATATATACCTATGGCTGATTCATGTTGATGCATGGCAGAAACCAACACAGTATTGTAAAGCAATTATCCTTCTATTAAATATAAATTAATTAAAATATATATTAATAAGAAAAAAGTTTGTTGTTTTCAGCCACCAAGTTTGGGGCCAATTTGTTACATAACTATAGATTAAACTCTATAACTCTATTTAAAAACTCTGCAAAATTTTGGCCCTAAGGAGGAAGCACTGGCAGTTGACTACTTATTTCTTCTACCTCTGCTCCCCTTTCTCACCCCCTCTTGAAAATGGGATTTCCACCCCCTCTTTCTGAGTGCTCAGAACTACTCTTATTGTCAATACTTGTTTTTTCTTAAGGAAGTGAGCCCCCAGATCAAGCTACAACAGTTAGAAAGAAAAGTTTCCCTACATTATGGCAGAAACTGAATAGTTATGTTTTTAATTGAGATATAATTGACATATAACATTATATTAATAATAGTTTCAGGTGTACACAATAATGATTCAATATTTGTATACATTACCAAATGATCACTACAGTAAGCTCTATTCACATCCATCACCACAGTTCAGTTCAGTTCAGTCATTCAGTCGTGTCCGACTCTTTGCGACCCAATGAATCGCAGCACACCAGGCCTCCCTGTCCATCACCAACTCCCGGAGTTCACTCACACTCATGTCCATTGAGTCAGTGATGCCATCCAGCCATCTCATCCTCTGTCGTCCCCTTCTCCTCCTGCCCCCAATCCCTCCCAGCATCAGAGTCTTTTCCAATGAGTCAACTCTTTGCATGAGGTGGCCAAAGTACTGGAGTTTCAGCTTTAGCATCATTCCTTCCAAAGAAATCCCAGGGCTGATCTCTTTCAGAATGGACTGGTTAGTTTTGCCAAGAAGATGCACTGGTCATAGCAAACACCCTCTTCCAACAACACAAGAGAAGACTCTACACAATGACATCACCAGATGGTCAACACCGAAATCAGATTGATTATATTCTTTGCAGCCAAAGATGGAGAAGCCATATACAGTCAACAAGACCAGGAGCTGACTGTGGCTCAGATCATGAACTCCTTATTACCAAATTCAGACTTAAATTGAAGAAAGTAGGGAAAACCACTAGACCATTCAGGTATGACCTAAATCAAATCCCTTATGATTATACAGTGGAAGTGAGAAATAGATTTAAGGGCCTAGATCTGATAGATAGAGTGCCTGATGAACTATGGAATGAGGTTCGTGACATTGTACAGGAGACAGGGATCAAGACCATCCCCATGGAAAAGAAATGCAAAAAAGCAAAATCGCTGTCTGGGGAGGCCTTACAAATAGCTGTGAAGAGAAGCGAAAAGCAAAGGAGAAAAGGAAAGGTATAAGCGTCTGAATGCAGAGTTCCAAAGAATAGCAGGAAGAGATAAGAAAGCCTTCCTCAGCGATCAATGCAAAGAAATAGAGGAAAACAACAGAATGGGAAAGACTAGGGATCTCTTCAAGAAAATTAGAGATACCAAGGGAACATTTCATGCAAAGATGGATTTGACAAAAGACAGAAATGGTATGGACCTAACAGAAGCAGAAGATATCAAGAAGAGGTGGCAAGAATACACAGAAGAACTGTACAAAAAAGATCTTCATGTCCCAGATAATCACGATGGTGTGATCACTGACCTAGAGCCAGACATCCAGGAATGTGAAGTCAAGTGGGCCTTAGAAAGCATCCATCACCACAGATAGTTACAGTTTTTTTTCTTGTGGTGAGAGCTTTTAAGATCTACTCTCTCTTAGCAAATATTCAAAACAGTATAATCAACTATAGTCACCATGCTGTAGATTACATCCCTAGGATTTTGTACTTTATAACTAGAAGAATGTACCTTTTGTATGGTTCTTGGTAGAAAGGCAACACACTAGGCACCAAGGAGTGTTGAGGGAGAAAAATGGAGAATTATTTAAGAGACTTAAGGTAATACACTTCTTATACCAGCAAGAATGACTTAGAGAAAATGTACATTTGCTCTTGAATATACTCTAAAGTAAGAATGTGGTTCTATCCATAGATGAAATAGGAGTCAAATTTTCTGACTCAGAAAATTATTCATTCTTTCCTTCTGTAATTATTTATTAATTCTTTCTACATGCCAAGCAATGGGCTAGGCATTATATAAGCCCATGTAAGCCTACAGATAACTAAGACTCCATCTATTCTCCCAAATCGCTTATAACAGACAGGTATCCAGTTATCTGCCAAGGTGATATAAAATGAGCAATAAGAACTACAATATGACCAGATGACAGGCACACAAGGAGCTGGTTAATCCAGGCCTGAAGTCTAGGAAGACTTCCTGAAGGAGGGGATGTCTGAGTCCAGTCCTTAGGAACTAGTGGGAATCAGTTCAGTAAAACTGTGGCAAGAGTACACCAGGTCAAGGGAAAAAAACACACTCAAAGTCCAGAGGGTTAGAGAATGTGTGGCAAGCTTCGAGGCTTGTGAGCAATTCAGCAAATTAAGATATGAAGAGATGGAAAGCACTGAGAGATGAGCTAAAAAATTCTGAGAATTTTCAAAAGAACCTCATACATCATAAGAAGAATTTTGAACAATATGAAAACCATTGAAGAGTTTTAAATAGTTTAAATCATATGCAATTATAAATATATAAATGTGATTGAAAAGCTCAAACCTGTAAAAACTAAATGTATGAGAATATTTTATGATAGTAGGTGGGGGAGATGAGGAGGACCTTTTGAAAACAAGATCTCAAAGACCAAACCAAAAGGAAAACTGGTGGATTCGGTTACATCAAAATTAAAGATTTATGCTCAAGGAGGGAGCCTATAGGCATAGTGAATGGGGAACCAGAGATATCTGAAATGGAAGAGGGGATGATATGTAGAGTATATAAGAAGCTTCTGAAAATTAGCAAGAGAAATGGAAAGTATCCCATAGAAAAATGGGCAGAAAATAAAAATCAGCAACTAGGAGAAAGGAATGTAGAGCGGCTTAACCTCACTAGTAACTGAAGGATTGTATGTTAAAACAACTGTGATACCCATCTTTAAAATCAGATGGACAAATAAGGAAGAGAATAAAAATTCCCTCTCTTTTTTAAGTGTTAGTTGCTCAGTGGTGTCTGAGCAACCCCATAGACTGTAGCCTGCCTGCCAGGTTCCTCTGTCTATGAAATTCTACAGGCAAGAATACTGGAGTGGGTAGCCATTCCCTTCTCCGGGGACTCTTCCTGACCCAGGGATCGAACCCGAGTCTCCTGCATTGCAGGCAGATTCTTTACCATCTGAGCCACCTGGGAAAACCCTCTTTTTTTTTTTTTTTTTAAAATTGAGATGTAATTGCTTTACAATGTTATGTTAGTTTCTGCTGTACAACGAAGTGAATCAGCGTGTGTGTGTGTGTGTGTGTGTGTGTGTGTTTGCGCGTGTGTGTGCGCACGCGCACGTCCCTTCCTTCTTGGACCTCCCTCCCATCTCCCCATCCCACCCTTCTAAGTCACCACAGAGCACTGAAATAAGATCCCTGTGCTATACAGCAGGTTCCTACTAACTGTCTATTTTATAGACTGTAGGATAGTGCTGCCATTTCGTCTATCACTCTTGTTAGAACTCAGGGAAGTTAAATATGCTACTACCAATGCTAATAGACCAGGGGAATCCTACTTGTGGTATACTTCTCAGAAAGTTCTGCTTAAGTTCACAGGAGATGTGGATAATTGAGTGACTGATGATTCAATCTTCAGTGGTTTGTGGCAGCAAAGTGTTGGAAGTAGCTGTCTATCACCTAGCTGTCTAACATAAAGGTCGATATGCTTGTCATGGTATTTGATGATGCTTTAGAATATGGAGCAATGAGAAGAAATTAGCTAAATGGATATAACAACATGGAAGATCACAAAAATAAAATAATGAGTAAATAAATATGAAACAGAACAAAGTTTACAGCAAAATTCCATTATTTCCCTTTTAAAGTTCCATTGGCATTATTTAACAACACTGCATTTTCCAGGATGTATATTGATCTAAAGAAGGAGAGTAGAAGGGGAGGGGGACATATATAAAACATAATTAAATATTGCTATCAATAGGAATGGAAGAGAATGCAAGGAAGGATAAAGGAGAAAAACAATAATAAATGATGAAACCTTAAAACAACAAAAAAAAAAAAAAAAAAAAAAGAGGGACTTCCGTGGTGGTCTGGTGGTTAAGACTCTGCACTTCCAATATAAGGGGTGCAAGTTCAATCCCTGGTGGGGGAACTAAGATCTCACTTGCCATGGGGCACTCCAAAAAAATAAAAGTAACACCAGACTAAACTGGGTTGACTAGTACCTCTCCAAATTCATGTCTTTCCCAGCACCTCCGTATGTGAGTTTATTTGGAAATAAGATCATTGCTGATGTAAGTAGTTAAGATGAGGTCATACTGAAATATACTGGGCCCTTAATTCAATATGACTGATGTTCTTAAAAGAAGGGACACAGAGAGGCACAGAGGGAAGGCAGTGTGAAGACACACAGAGACGGGAACAATGCCCCTACAGACCAGAAAGGCTAAGGATTTCCAGCCACTAGCCACCACCAGAAGCTAAGAAGGGACAGGAGGGTCTTCATCAACAGCCTTCAGAAAGAAGATGGCCTGGCTAACACCTTGTTTTCAGATTTCTGGTCTCCAGAATTGTGAACCGATCAAGTTCTGTTGTCACCAGCCTTGTAGTATTTAGTTGTGGCAGTCCTAGCAAACTAATACAAAAACAAAATAAATTCCTTCTTAGACCCATGTTGATGGCCATGAACTGATGCATATGCACCTGAATTATTAGAATAAATAAAGGCTACAGTAGAATTCTTTTGTATTCTAGAATTAGGGGGCAATATTAACACCCAGGTGAGAGGCCAACATCATGCTATCTAAGACTTGTGCTGCACTGAATTGTTCTTTGCCTGGACTGTGGTTTGATTTATGCCCTCTCCGTGGTTGTGTAGGTGGCCCTCGTTGTAAGGAACTCACCTGTCAATACAAGAGACATAAGAGACACAGGTTCAATCCCTAGGTCAGGAAGATCCCCTGGAGGAGGAACAAGGCAAGCCACTTCGATATTCTTGCCTGGAGAATCCCATGGACAGAGGAGCCTGGCAAGCTGTAGTCCATAGGGTTGCACACAGAGTCAGACGTGACTGAAGCACCTAAGCAGCACGTATGGTTGTGTGAGAGTAGCTATCATAGAAGGGTGCTTCCGGCTCTGTATTTAGAAACACAGCCAGAACCTACTTAATTGGGGTATGAGTAGAAATAAACGTTTAGACAAGTTTGTGTCAATCATTTCTACAAGAGATTCTTGGGTCCCAAACCGTGAACTTTATTTCTGAGAATGGCTACTTTAAATTCTGATGAGGAACAAAAACACTGGAAAGAAAGGTAAGTGGTCATCTTAGATTATTCCCTGAAATCTGACTTGTTCTTAAAAAGAGTGGGAATAAATTCCCCCAGAAATTGATACTGTAAGCATCTTCTCCTCCTTTAAAGTTAGTATTCCTTTGACTTTGTTTTTTTTTTTCTTTCTTTTTTTTTTTAAATTTTATTATTATTATTATTATTATTTTTGATTTTTCTTAACTTTACAATATTGTATTACTTTTACTATACATCGGAGAGACTGAGAACGTGTACTTGTTAATACAGCAGGCATTCTCTGTTCTGCTTCCACCCCCTCCCACTGCCTTTCAGATCCAGACCTTAGCATTATCAAAAAGTCTCCAACACATATTCTCTAAAATGTTGGTTCTCAGTTTTTGTATTACTTTTTTCAGTGTTCTTGAGATAAAATTCACAAAGTTGTAAGATATATAAGGGTACAGTGTCCACTGTGATATGTACAGTGTGATGATTTGATATAAATAAACATTGTGAAAGAACTTCCCTCATCAAGTTAATTAACACAACCATCACCTCAAACTCCAGAAGATGGTGAGGACAGCCTGGTGAGTTGTAGTCCATGGGGTTGAGAAGAGTTGGACACAACTTGGCGTCTGAACAACACCACCTCATCTTTATCCTTTTTCTTTGGTGAAAGCATGTAAGTTCTACTCTCGTAGCAAATTTCAATTATACAATCCAGTGTGATCAAATGTAGTTACCATGTTTTACAATCCTCTGACTTTATTCATTTTATAGCTGAAAGTACATACCATTTACAAACCTCTCCCAGACTTCCCTGATGGTCCAGTGGTTAAGAATCCACCTGTTAATGCAGGGAACATGGGACTGATCTTTGGTCCAGGAAGATCCCACATTCCTGGGAACAACTAAGCCCATGTGCCATAAGAAGAGAAGCCACTGCAGTGAGGAGGTGGCACTCCACAACCAGAGAAAGAGCAAGAACAAAGACCCAGTGCAGCCAAAAATAAATAAAAACTTAAATATAAATAAAATTTTAAAAGACCCTCCCTATTTCCCCTACCCGATGGCTCTCAATTTAGACACTCATAAGAGTCAGTGTCTGTCTGGTCAAAGTTATGGTTTTTCCAGTAGTCAGGTATGGATGTGAGAGTTGTACCATAAAGAAAGCTGAGCACTGAAGAATTGATGCTTTTGAACTGTGGTGTTGGAGAAGACTTTTGAGAGTCCCTTGGACTGCAAGAGATCCAACCAGTCCATCCTAAAGGAAATCAGTCCTGAATGTTTATTGGAAGGACTGATGCTGAAGCTGAAGCTCCAATAATTTGGCCACCTGATGTGAAGAACTGACTCATTGGAAAAGATCCTGATTCTGGGAAAGATTGAAGGCAGGAGGAAAGGGGGATGACAGAGGATGAGATGGTGGAATGGCATCACTGATTCGATGAACATGACTTTGAGCAAGCTCTGAGAGTTGGTGATGGACAGGGAAGTCTGGCGTGTTGCAGTCCATGGGGTCACAAAGAGTCAGACATGACTGAGAAACTGAACTGACTGAAGAGTCACCGGGTAATTGTCAAGCTTTGATTCCCCAGGTTCATGTCCCACCCCGCCTCTCCTTCCCCCCACGAAAATCCCCCTTCTTCTCCAGAGACCTTTAATCAAGAGCTAAATTAAGCCCCCAAAGTTTGCATTTTATTAAACAAAAGAAATAAGTACCTCAGGTGATTCTCATGTAGGTTCTCTGAGAATACTTTGAGAAAGAGTTTTCTAGATTTTCCAGTTTTCATATGCCACCAATTCATGTGGAGTCTTGTGACAATGTAGATTCTGATTCTCTGTCAGTCTAGAAATGGGATGAGATTTCCATTATTTCTTTTTTTAAAAAAAATTTATTTATTTGACTGTGTTGGGTCTTAGTTGTGGCACACAAGATCCTTGTTGCAGCATGCAGGATCTTTAGTTGTGGCTTTCAGAAACTAGTTCCCTGAACAGGGATCAAATCCAGGGTCCCTTCATTGGGAGCACTGGGTCTTAACCACTGGACCACCAGGGAAAGCCATCCAGTATTTCTAAAAGGTTCCCAGGTGATATGAACACGGCTGGTCCATGGACAACACTTGAGGCAGGAAGCTTTTAAAATCTGGTGCCTCAGCAGCATCACAGATCACTTGATCCAGAATCTCTGGGAGTGTCCCATTGGCATCAGAACTTGTCTAAAGTCCCCAGATGATCCCAACACACAGCCAGGAACTAAGCAGCAATGCCAGTAGGCGCTTGCAGATGGCAAGACCAGCTTCTAACTCACAGACTTCCCCCAAACATAGATATACAGTAACTGATATTTCAAAAGAAGAAATGGTGGATTTCAAAGGAGTGACATTTAAGAAAAATAAAACCTTGACATAAGTACCATTTTTTTAATTTAACAAAATCATTATTTTACACTTGTTTTACAGCCTCAAAGAACACTAGAATTATATTATTCCCAACTAATTAAAAGCTGACAGTTGTGGCTAGACCTTCTTATGTTTTTGCCAGTTGACAGAGTTTGCTGTGGTATTTTTCTTCTTTGTGTCTGGATTTAATCCTGATTTCTGAGCCTCATTTTTACTGGTTGTGTGTGTTATTCTCCCAGTGGTATCTGACCCTTTGTGACCCCATGGTCTGTAGCCCACCAGTCTCCTCTGTCCATGGAATTCTCTAGGCAAGAATACTGGAGTGGGTTGCCATTTCCTTCTCCAGGGATCCTCCTGACCTAGGGATCGAACCTGTGCCTCCTGAAGCTCCAGCACTGCAGGCAGATTTTTTACCATGGTTGTGAGATGTGGCTGGACAGCCTCTACCCACTCCCGGGAATTAACAATGATTAGAATGTGAGGGACACTGGGTCAGTCACTTACTCAGTACAGCGTTTCCCCAATTTCCTCCAACTGAGTACGTCATGTCTGACAGGAACTCCCTCTAGCAGCAAATATTCTCATTGTTCCACCCAAACCTGGAATCCTGGTTCTGACTCTATTTTTCTTTTTCTCCCCTTTTTCTGACCTTTACTTTCATGCAGTGATTAACAAGGAAACTATTTCTGTCATTAAATTCTGGTTTCTAAGTCATCCACCTGCTTCTTCCAGGACATTTGCTTATAGGAGCCAACCTGCTTTTCTTCAGTTCCTGATCATTAAAAGAAATTAAGGAATGAGGAAAGTACCTTGTATCAGACTAGTTCCTCTTTGTGTCCATACTGGTAGTAGTTCAAGAGAAGTCTTCTCTGAGTTGACCAAGAGTAGCATTTGGCTCTATAATAAAAATATTTGTCTAAAACAAGGAATTGTTTTAAAATGATGTAAGCTATCAAAATGTTATATTTTAACCTAAAACATTTGTAGGCACAGCTGACATTCAGCCAGCATATGTATTTGTTTAAGTTTGAGATTCCTTTCCAATGTGACAGGCATCAATTTTGATTGGTCAGTGTCAAAACCATACCAGTTTTTAAAATATTTGGATATAATCCCTCTATATTCATTGATCTTTTGACATAGGATCAAAGTCACTGCTTTGAGTATAGGTCTTTTGTTTGGAATTCTGATTCTTTTAAACCACACCCATAACATATCAAACTAAATTTCCAGTTTAGCTTCTTTGATGTATAGTGAGAATTAAAAATCACTTAAAAATACAGAGTGCAGATGTCTACAATTTTAAGATTTCCATCCCCAATCTTTTAGAATATCCCATCAATGCCTCAGTTAAAAACAATTTTTAAACCGAGTATTGATAAAGCATTCAATCTAGTTTGTATAGAATTCATCAACTTTCTTTCATACTGTAATATTTATACTCTATGGGTGTGTTATGCTGTTGTTTAATCGCCAAGTCGTGTCCGACTCTCTTGCAACCCCATGGACTGTAGCCCGCCAGGCTCCCCTGTTCATGGGATTTCCAAGCAAGGATGCTGATGGGTTGCCATTTCCTCTTCCAGGGGATCTTCCTGATTTAGAAATCAAACCCACATCTCAGGCACTGGCAGCCAGTTCTTTACCTCTGAGCCACCAGGGAAGCCCTCTATGTTTTACATAATATAATTAAATTATGCAATTACAAGAATAAGCATAACTGTCATAAAATGTTTAGGAACAAACAAAGTTCATTCTGGTCAATATAAAATTCAACTTGTTGGAGAAGAAGTTTGCAGCCATACTAGAATTTAACCCACTAGGCCAAAAATGGTTCAGTCTACCAGGGTCACTGATATTAGGTAGACATACATGAAAATGCTGATGTTCATCATTTTTGACCCACAAAATCAACAATTCAACTAGTATATTTTATAGATTCATGAAAAGCTGTTCTAAGTTAAATGCATGTCCACCAAGGCAGCTTCTATTCTAACACTGAAAGAACAGGCATGCTTTTCAACACTGCTTCCTCTTTAAAATCTTTGAAAAGAAAAATCTTTGAATTCCACTTATTAATGGTGCTGTTTCTTCTGCCAAATATGTCACAAAAGCTTCCCTCTGACCCCAAAACAAAAGTTCTCTCCCCCAAATGCTATCGCTAAATAAGTTTGGGAAATATCCCATACTATATCCATCTGCTGCTGCTGCTACTGCTAAGTCGCTTCAGTCGTGTCTGACTCTGTGTGACCCCATAGATGGCAGCCCATCAGGCTCCACCATCCCTGGGATTCTCCAGGCAAGAACACTGGAGTGGGTTGCCATTTCCTTCTCCGATGCATGAAAGTGAAAAGTGAAAGTGAAGTCACTCAGTCGGGTCCGACTCCCAGCAACCCCATGGACTGCAGCCTACCAGGCTCCTCCGTCCATGGGATTTTCCAGACAAGAGTACTGAAGTGGGGTGCCATTGCCTTCTCTGATATCCATCTAGGAGAGTCTTAATACTCATTAGCATATTAAGAGCTCTGAAAAATCCCGTAGCAAGGCCTTTTTAACTTTGTTTACCTTAGGGTTTCATAAATATATTTGACAAAAGTATACTGTTTCATGTAACATCTAGTCCTGAATGGCTAATGTTTAATGAAACAAACACACTTTAGTAAACATGACCCAACCAGCATTAAGGAAAGTATTTTTCTGTTTTTGCACTAGATTAAACAAATGCCATCTTAATATCTATTTGAAATGGCACAATTTGTGCAGGTGTCCCAAAGTACTATACAAATTTCACTTAGTGGTAATGTTCTCCCCTGGACAATAGAGAAACAAAGATAAAAAGAAGCATTAGGTTGTTTGCCAGAACACACACAAGATTGAGACAAACTGGAACCAAAATCCATGTCTGAACAATGATTTCTAAGCTGTGTTTACAAACAGAACTAAATTGCAAATTGTAACCACTCACCGTTTCTAACCAGAAAAACTATTTATGTTAAATTCTGCCTTGGTAATTGGATTTTCAGGTAATAAATTTTAACTGGACACACTTGTAAAATGCAAACATAGATTAATTCTTGGTACTTTTTTTCCCACATATATCCCTCTTTAGGGATAGTCAGGAACTAGTCCCTTTTGTTAACAGAGCATTAAATTAGATAGAAGGGACAGTACCTCTCACTTAGACATACATCTTATGAGGAGTAGATAATATTTCTTCAAGCTATTTTAACATGAAATCAATGAAAAAGTTGAACTAAGGCAAAAAGTGTGCTCTTTAACCAGGAATAGAAGACCAGCCTTTGGAGTTCAAGGGACAGAGTTACAATGACCCATATACTTGATTGCTGGTGACTTCTATCAGTAATTGAGAGCAGAGACTCTATAAAATCCCCAGCTGCTACAAAGATTCAAGCATCCACTGTCTTTGCTCAGAAGCTCATTGGGGGAAAAAAAAAAAAAAAAGACATAAATATATGGCTCTTTGTTGGCATGATTCCGACCTTGAGAGAATGAATCTCAGTCATTTATAAGGCTAAATAGATTTATGTGTTCTGAAGCTTGTCAGAATAATGGGTGTTTCCCAGCATTTGGGAATTGCATGCTACGTGACAGGGGAATAACTTTTACAGCATACCTCCCTACCCGCTCTGCCAGGGTGGGAGGTGGGGAACGGAGACTGGCAACTTAAGAACCAGATTTATAGACTGCGTTGCTCTGTCTACATTATCTTGGGGTACTCTCCCACACCACAGGGCCCCACGGCCTCTGTCACAAACAATATCTGTTCTTTCAGAACACTGCAGTGCTTTACCTCAAGGCCAAGCGAGAGTTGTCAAATAGAAATGAAGAGCCTTTTGGCAAAAAAAGTGCTCTTAAAATGTTTACCTTCTCATACCTAATGGTTTTAGATCATATCTTATTAGCCTAGGAGACCATTATATAAAGTACAATTAAGATCTCCTTGACATTTTTCTAGGAGTTCCAGTTCAGCTTCGCTAATGGCTATAACTTCACTGTTTTTTTTTTTTTAATTTAATACCATACAGCGTTGGAAATGCCGTTTACAATAATGCGGGCTACACAGCGTGCACTTGCAGTAATTACACAGAATGTCAACAGCCTCTCAAGCTGGGCCCTGTGTTGATTGCTGCTTATGACATTCGCATTTGGTCAACTTGTTGGAATTACACCTCTGCCTGCAGGTCTCTGACCCTCCACAACTTCAAAACGTGTTTCTCCAGACTTTTAGTTTGATCTCCGCTATTGAGTTTCACATTCCCCAGATTATGGAGAGAAAGGAGAGCCAGGACTAAGGACAGGAGAATTGTTCCCGTGGTCCATATCCCACTCATACTGTCAGTAGCTTTTGTTCCAGAAACATGTACTAAATGCCGATTTCAAGTATGTATGTATGTATGTGTCATTCACTCAGTCATATCCAACTCTTTGTGACCCCCATGGACTATAACCTGCCAGGCTCCTCTGTCCATGAAATTCTCCGGGCAAGAATATTGGAGTGGATAGTCATTCCTTTCTCCAGGGTATCTTCCCGATCTGGAGATCGAACCCAGGTCTCCTCCACTGCAGACGGACTCTTTCCTGTCTGAGCCACCAAGGTATACTTAGCCTTATTTTGGACACACACTCGTGTGTGTGTGGAGGTAAGAGAGTTCAGAAACCTCTTTATACCCACAAAATATTTCCTCACAGAAAAGAAATCCCACAGGAGTTAACACTTTGAGCCATAGAGTTTTGTTCCATACCCCTTTTGCTTTTTCCCTTTATGTTTTCCTCTATGGGTCCATGCCATGCAGACCTCTGGTTATCAATAGGCTCTATGTGGTTCACAAGTTAGTAAATAAACAGCTAAAATTTATATAGTACCCATGCTGAAAAGGACTATTACAACCTCTTATACATACCAATCCCTGTCATCCCCACAACAAAGTCATAAGTCATATTATCATCTCCATTTTACACACAAGTAAACTGAGGCACCGAGAGATTTATTGTGTGTATTTCACACAGCTGGCAAGCAGAGAATATGAACTTTGAACTTTGGTTATTTGTAGTGAAAGAGCCTGATACCGCTCTGCCATTCAAGGGAAGTCCTGATAAAATATCAGTATGGTAAATTAAACAATATAGCCCCCAGAAGATGATTAATGCATGTCATAAAAACAGGATGGCTGCAAATGAAGAGGGTCAGGATAGGAACAGAACAAAGACTTTCTCTTAGTCATCCTTAAGCACCTATGCACCAGTTCCTATGTAAAGAGGCATGGCATGGGGTTAAACAAAAACAGCCCGATACGTGATTCATAATGTGTTTTAAAGGTACTAAATACTGGGGTTAACTGCTTAGTGTGCTTTATAGTTGATCTTGTGTGAGAGTTTCATTCAAACTACCCACTTTTGTTCTGTTTATAAATTCCTGAAATAAAGAAACTTCTTCCAGTATTATTAAAGCGGAAGCCCGAACAGGTAAGATGTGCCACATCTAACCGCTACCAGGGCTCTAGGGAGGGAGGGGGTCAACTAGGAAGGCCTCTCACAGAATCAGATTGAATCGGGCTCATTCAGGTATTGAAGGACTTCATTTTATAACTGATTTTGAGGGCAGGGGCGGTGGGAGGGGGGGCATTAAATTAAAACAGGAAGCCAGAGTGGGCCTGAATTATTCTCTTAGTAGACTAAGAAGAGGCTGCATCTTTGGAAATGCCTGCCAGGAGTTTTTCCTGGGACATTCATTATTGTTCATTCCATTCTGAATCTGGAAAGAGGCAGGTTACCTGCTCAGGTTAACGCGGGATCTCAAAAACTGCTAAAATAGATGCTGGAAAGTGTTGAACCATTGATCAAAGAGATTCCCTGCTTGTTACCCAAGGATTACCTCATTCTCAACACCAGAATTGCTGGGTGTTTCTTTTCATAGTATCGATCATATTTTTTTTACCTGCTTGACTGGTTAGAGAACAGGTTCGGTCTTGTCACTAGATTTATTCACGGTTAAAATGTGAAAATTATAAAACAGTTGTGCTTTTTGAATGGGCTCTTATTTAGCTCTCATTGTCTTTAAATAAAATTTATTATAGCTCTTTGTGTTCTTTTAAAGCTATTTGACTACCTTTTTCTCCGACTACAAATTCATTTGAGTCTAGCTAAAATAAGCTCCAATGTTATGACTCTCTTGGTCATTTAGTTTTTTTTCTTTTTGGTCATAATTTAGGAATTAGCATGCTGCAAGTTTGATTGTAAAACTTCTGTACATTTTCATAATTGGGTTGGTTAGAAAGCTTAATTTTTATCAGTATATTTGAAAGTCATAGATAAATAAAAAGATAAACGCTTCAAAATTTTATTTTGCCATGTATTTATATAAAAATGTCTTTTTACTATTTTTTATTATACATTATGCCAGTAGGTTGAACAATATCTATGCTGAACACTGAATTTTTAAAGCTTTAGTGCAACTGCTGAAACTTTCTATAAGCTATTATAATGTGGTTATATTTACAGTATTAAAATAATTAAAATGTAGAGTCTTATTATAGATGAAATAGAAAAAGTAAAATATTACCTTTAAAATATTCATTCAAATGATACAAATTAACTGAAACTTATTATTGCCTTTTACTCTTGAGTACATGATGGAGTACATAGAACAGATAAGAAAATATAATTTCATAACATCACTGAGATGTTCTGTAATAGCATTTATGATGAGAAAATGACAATAAAAAGGCATATTTCTCTTAACTGGTATATATAGAATAGTGAAAAAAACTAATTCATACTGTGGAGCTGCTGCTGCTGCTGTTCAGTTACTAAGTCAAGTCCGACTATTTTTGACCTCATGGACTGTAACCCACCAGGCTTTTCTGTCTGTGGGATTTCCCAGACAAGAATATTGAAGTGGGTAGCCATTTCATTCTTCAGGGGATCTTCCTGACTCAGGGATCAAACCCATATCTCCTGCTTGGCAGGCAGATTCTTTTTTTTTTTTTTTGCAGGGGAAAATGGACAAAGGAGAGGATCAATGAGGGTGGGAGGGAAATGGGAAGGAAAAAGGGGAGTGATGGTGGGGAGGAGTATATGTAATTTCTTAACTAATGGCTTTCTGTTTTTAATCACAAAGAGCATTTTAAAAAGTCATATTAAATTCATCTTATATTAGGAGGTTTGATCTGGAAATGAAAAGTTCATGAAACTAAAAGTCCAGTTTGGGTGTCCTCATCTTAGGCACATCTTGGTATTTTGTATTGGTAGGTCTATCTTTACAACAATATATTATTTAGGACAGGATCACATTTGTCACTTCTTCCTCCCTAATATCCAAAGTGGTACCAGACCCATAAAATAGTCAATAAACATTTACAGAATGAACAAATAAGTCAATTTTTTTTTATTTTTTTTTTTAAACTCTCCTGAGTGAATTGAATTTTTTGAGGCTTATAAGTGAATATGTTTTCCTCTTTACTTTGTCTATTACAGCCAGATTGTATAAGTATGAGTAGGGTATTAAAGTCTCCCACTATTATTGTTTTGTTGTATATTTCTTCTATCATACTAATTAGTGTTTGTCTTAAATATATCAATGCTCCAATGTTGGGTGCATATATAATTGTTATAACTTCTTTATGGATTGTTCCTTTAAGTCGTTATGTGTAACCTTCATTGTCTCCTTTTCAGGACCTTTATTTTAAAGTCAATTTTATCTGATATTAGTATTGCTACTCCTGTTTTCTTTTGGTCTGTATTTGCATAGAAAATCTTTTTCCAGCCCTTCATTTTCAGTCAGTATATATCCCCTATTTTAAGGTGGTTCTCTTGTAGACAACATATATAGGGGTCTAGTTTTTGTATCCATTCGACCCATTTTAATCTTTTGGTTATCTCTTGTAGACAAGGTATGTAGGGGTCTTGTTTTTGTATTGATTTGGCCAGTCTTTGTCTATTGATTAGGGCATTCAGCCCATTAACATTTAAAGTAATTATTAATAAGTAAGATTTACCTTGTTGTTTCGGGTTCGAATTTATACACCCTTTTAGTGATTCCCATCTAGAGAATGTCCTTTAATTTTTGTTGGAGAAATGGTTTAGTGGTGCTAAATTCTCTCAACTTTTGCTCATCTGTGAAGCTTTTGATTTCTCCTTCATATTTGAATGAGATCCTTGCTGGATACAATAATCTGGGCTGTAAGTTATTTTCTTTCATCACTTTAATTATGTCTTGCCATTCCCTCCTGGCTTGGAGAGTTTCTATTGAAAGATCAGCTGTTATCCTTATGGGAATTCCCTTGTGAGTTATTTGATGTTTTTCCCTTGCTGCTTTTAATATTTGTTCTTTATATTTAATCTTTGTTAATTTGATTAATATGTGTCTTGCGGTGTTTCGCCTTGGGTTTATCCAGGGACTCTCTGGATTTCTTGAACTTGAGTGGTTATTTCCTTCTCCATTTTAGGGAAGTTTTCAACAATTATCTCCTCAAGTATTTCCTCATGGTCTTTCTTTTTATCTTCTTCTGGAACTCCTATGATTCGAATGTTGTAGTGTTTAATGTAATCCTGGAGGTCTCTGAGATTGTCCTCATTTCTTTTGATTCGTTTTTCTTTTTTCTCCTCTGATTCATTTATTTCTAGGATTCTATCTTCTAATTCACTAATCCTATCTTCTGCCTCTGTTATTCTACTATTTGTTGCCTCCAGAGTGTTTTGGATCTCATTTATTGCATTATTCATTATGTGTTGACTCTTTTTTATTTCCTCCAGGTCCTTGTTAAACCTTTCTTGCATCTTCTCAATCCTTGTCTCCAGACTCTTTAACTGTGATTCCATTTTGATTTCAAGATTTTGGATTAATTTCACTATCATTATTTGGAATTCTTTATCAGGTAGATTCCCTATCTCTTCCTCTTTGGTTTGGTGGGCTTCTATCCTGTTCCTTTAGCTGCTGGGTATTCCTCTGTCTCCTCATCTTGTTGAAATTGCCAGGTTTAGAGTGTCCTTACTATATTCTGGTAGTTTGTTGAATTCTCTTTATTGAGGCAGTTTACTGGTCTTTTCAATATCTGATCTCTGCCCTGTTACAGAGGGGGCGGAGTTGAACACCCAAATCTAAGCCGGCCAGGTTCAGGCACTCAGATAGTCCTCAGAAGCACAGACCCGGTTGAGTCTGCGTTTTGTGCCCTTCCCAGGTCCAAGTAGCGCAGGTGATGAAGTGTTTGGCGAGCACAGCTGCTGCGACTTATCACCTCCCCGCCGCTCAGTCTTCTGGGCATAGGACCGGCGCACCTTCTCAGGCAGATGTTGACCGTCCAGAGCCCCAAGAAGCATTAGTTAACATAGAAACCTGCCTACGGTTCTGTAGACAATGTCTCTCTAGGGGTGTGATTGCCTGCTTCGGCTCTGGCTGCCTGCCACCGGAGTGGGACAGTCCGCAGCCGGCTATCTCTGTGCAGTCCCCTGTTTCGTACGTAATCCTGGTGGTGTCTTAGGTTAGGGCTGGCTTTTGATGTAGTAGATATCCGACAGTCTGGTTATTTCGCTCGGGTAGCGCTCAGGATAGCCAGGCCAAATCCTTATTCAAAGCGATGCAGGCCGTGCTGCTCCTCCTAGCCCAGCCCCCACTTGCTAATAGCAAATGCTGGTGTCCGCACTGCTTCTCCACAGAAGGAGTTACCGCAGGGCTCGTAATCTCCTTTCAAAGACAATGAATTGTGTTTCTAAGTGCCTGATGTTCTCAGCAGGCAGATTCTTTACCACTGATTTACCATACTGAAAAGCACAAGGAACTACACTTAGTATCCTGCGATAAACCAAAATGGAAAAGGATATGAAAAAAGATATATAAGTCACTTGGCTGTACAGTGCTAATTAACATTTTAATTCAACTATATTTCATTAAAAATTTTTTAAAAGGTATGTTTCTCAAAAGAGAGATGTAAATTGTATGCCTAAAGTTATGCACCTGTTTTGTTTGTCAAAACTTCCTGGCCTGTACAGTTAAGATCCATGCATTTCACTATACATTAATTATTTCTCACAAAATTATGCATTGTTTTTAAACTTATAAGAGGGTGGGTAGGATTACACTGATAAGAATTTTAGTGAAATTTTTAATTTTATTTTTAAAAATAATATACAACAAAACTGTTTTATGCCATCGTATGAATCTTAACACATGGATAGATTCATGGAATCACTACTACAACCAGAATACAGAGCAGTTTCATCATCCCCCCAAAACTCCTTCATTTTACCCATTTGTAGTCACAATTTCCCTACATCCTTAACCCTTGTCGATCACTGATCTATTCTCTCTTCCTATAGTTTTGACTTAGGGATGTCATATAAATGTAATCATGCTGCTGTTACTGCTGCTAAGTCGCTTCAGTTGTGTCTGACTCTTTGCAACCCCATGGACTGCAGCCTACCAGGCTCCTCCGTCCATGGGATTTTCCAGGCAAGAGTACTGGAGTGAAGTACCGTTGCCTTCTCTGAAATGTAGTCATACAGTAATCTCTTGAGACTTGATTTTTTCATTCAATGTAATGCCTCTGAAATTCATTCAATTTGTTCTGTGTTTCTTTTGTTCATTCCTTTTGTATTGCCATGTAGTATTCCACTGCATGGATATGTACCATCCTTCATCTATCAAAACCACCAAAGGACATTTGGATTGTTTAAAATTTGGGGCAATTATGAATAGGACAGTTATTAACAGTTGTGTGCAGGTTTTTGTGTAACCATAAAATTTGATGTCTTTAGATATTAATCCACACCTACAGGTGGGATTGGAGAAGGAAATGGCAACCCACCCCAGTGTTCTTGCCTGGAGAATCCCAGGGACGGGGGAGCCTGGTGGGCTGCCATCTCTGGGGTCACACAGAGTCAGACACGACTGAAGTGACTTAGCAGTAGCAGCAGCACGGGTGGGATTGCTATAATAGGCTACACATGTATTTAATTCTATAAGAAATTGAAAATGGCCATTCCATTTTTGTATTTCCACCACTTCCAGCTGCTCTACATCCTTGCCAGTGCTTGCTTTTTTTTTTTTAACTTCAGTATTGTAATAGATATGTAGTGGTTAATTCATTGTCTTTTCATTTGTTTCTGCCTAACAGTAATGATCTTGAACATTATCAAGGACTATAAAGGGTTTGAGATGTTATCATATTTGCACGTTAGCCTACCAGAGTTTCATGAATGCTGACCAAAGGCATGAGACTCCTGGGTTGGAGACAAAGGAGCTAATTTAGGTAAGGGCTGCAAACTTTTAGCTCTGAGAGAAAATTTCAACTATAGCATTATGCGAATATTTAAAATTAAAATGACTTGCTTGTTGTAAATGTTTACAACTAAGACTCCTTTTAAGTTATTTAAAGTAGGTGGTCCTGGTGGGAACAGACACCCAAAAATTTTGCTGGATGAGCAACAGAAGTTGGACCAGAGGAATTTGCCCGGGTGAGAGAGTGCCCTTCCTAGGATTCATTGTAGCTATTGGCCCTGACCATTCTGAATCACCAGGGTGATTTCCCCTGTGCTTAGCCAGTTGTTCCTTTTCTTTGCTATGTGATGGCCATCATTTCCTTCTTTCCTGCTCAGGGTCCCTGTAGAAGGATTCTTTGATGGAGAGATGCTACTGAATAATCTTTCACCAGATGCCCATACTAGAGCTGTCTGCAGTGTCTGTCCTAAGGCTTTTCTTGTCCACAACATCAATTTCTTGGTAAGGCTGGCTTGTCTTTCGGAGTCCCCAGCAACATCTTTCATCATTCCCCACGCTGCTAGTCCTGGGTTGCCACTTCGTACTCTTAACATTCCAAGCAAATTTTAGTAAATCCTTTTCCATTTATTTTGTTTTTGTTGATTTTGTGTCTTTTCTATTGCCACACCATGGCTTTTGGTCAAGTATTCTTTAGAAACAAGGTCATATATCTGAGTGAAAGGCATGGGTAGTTCTCACAGTCCCTTCTCCAGCTCAAACATCAGCCCTGTGTCCTTGACTCATTCTCTACTACTTAGGATGAGTCTTTTCATTTTTTATTCAAGTTGCTAGTTTGTCTTTTTTTTTTTTTTTTTTTTGGCTGTGCCATGGTGCATGTGGGGTCTTAGTTCCCCTACCAGGGATCAAACTCATGCCCTTTGCTTGGGAGCACTGAATCTTAACCCCTGAACCACTGAGGAAATCCCAAGATGAGACTTTTCATAGTATCCATCTCAATCTTTTTTTTTTTTTTTTTGATCAAGAATCTTTTTTATTGATTATCAGAAACATTACAAACATCTAGTATGAACAAATTGTAACATGATAGTGTTTAGTTTGAACAATTAATACATTTCAGATATAATATTATACATATTTCAATGCTATTCTCCCCAATCATCTCACCCTCTCCCGGTCTCAGAGTCCAAAAGTCTGGTCTATACATCAGTGTCTCTTTTGTTGTCTCGTAAATAGGGTTATTTTTTACCATCTTTCTAAATTCCATATATATGCGTTAGTATACTGTATTTGTGTTTTTGTTTCTGGCTTACTTCACTCTGTATAATAGGCTCCAGTTCCATCCACCTCCTTAGAACTGATTCAAATGTATTCTTTTTAATGGCTGAGTAATACTCCATTGTGTATATGTACCACAGCTTGCTTATCCATTCATCTGTGGATGGACATCTAGGTTGCTTCCACGTTCTGGCTATTGCAAACAGTGCTGCTATGAACATTGGGGTACACGTGTCTCTTTCAATTCTGGTTTTCTCAGTGTATATGCCCAGCAGTGGGATTGCTGGATCATAAGGCAGTTCTATTCACAGTTTTTTGAGGAATCTCCATACTGTTCTCCATAGTGGCTGTACTAGTTTGCATTCCCACCAACAGTGCAAGAGGGTTCCCTTCTCTCCGCACCCTCTCCAGCATTTATTGCTTGTAGACTTTTGGATAGCAGCCATTCTGATTGGCGTGAAATGGTATCTCATAGTGGTTTTGATTTGCATTTCTCTGATAATGAGTGATGTTGAGCATCTTTTCATGTGTTTGTTAGCCATCTGTATGTCTTCTTTGGAGAAATGTCTATTGAGTTCTTTGGCCCATTTTTTGATTGGGTCATTTATTTTTTCTGGAATTGAGCTGTAGAAGTTGCTTGTATATTTTTGAGATTAGTTGTTTGTCAGTTGCTTCATTTGCTATTATTTTCTCCCATTCTGAAGGCTGTCTTTTCACCTTGCTTATAGTTTCCTTTGTTGTGCAGAAGCTTTTTAAGTTTGATTAGGTCCCATTTGTTCATTTTTTATTTTATTTCCGATATTCTGGGAGGTGGGTCATAGAGGATCCTGCTGTGATGTAAGTCAGAGAGTGTTTTGCCTATGTTTTCCTCTAGGAGTTTTATGGTTTCTGGTCTTACATTTAGCTCTTTAATCCATTTTGAGTTTATTTTTGTGTATGGTGTTAGAAAGTGTTCTAGTTTCATTCTTTTACAAGTGTTTGACCAGTTTTCCCAGCACCACTTGTTAAAGAGATTGTCTTTAATCCATTGTATATTCTTGCCTCCTTTGTCAAAGATAAGGTGACCATATGTGCGTGGATTTATCTCTGGGCTTTCTATTTTGTTCCATTGATCTATATTTCTGTCCTTGTGCCAGTACCATACTGTCTTGATGACTGTGGCTTTGTAGTAGAGCCTGAAGTCAGGCAGGTTGATTCCTCCAGTTCCATTCTTCTTTCTCAAGATAGCTTTGGCTATTCGAGGTTTTTTGTATTTCCATACAAATTGAGAAATTATTTGTTCTAGCTCTGTGAAGAATACCGTTGGTAGCTTGATGGGGATTGGTAGCTCCCAGGGATCAAACTCATGCCCTTTGCTTGGGAGCACTGAATCTTAACCCCTGAACCACTGAGGAAATCCCAAGATGAGACTTTTCATAGTATCCATCTCAATCTTAAAGGGCTCTTTTCTGCCATCTTGCAGATCTGTCCAGATTTGCTGGGTCCTAAGTACACACAGCATCACTGGGTAGATATGCGTTGTGTGTTAGTTGCTCAGTCGTGTCCGACTCTTTGTAACCACATGGACTGTAGCCCACCAGACTCCTCTGTCCATGAGATTTCCCAGGCAAGAACACTGGAGTGGGTTGCCATTTCCTTCTCCAGAGGATCTTGTCGACCCAGGGATCAAACCCAGGTCTCCCATGTTGGGGACAGATTCTTTACCGTCTGAGCCACCAGGGAAGCTAGATATGCACATATATATTCCCAAGGTTAGTTTCACTTCACATTTCCATTAGGAAGTCAGTAATGGGCTTCCCTGATGGCTCACACGGTAAGGAATCTGGAGACCTGGGTTCAATGCCTGGGTCGGGAAGATCTCTTGGAGAAGGGAATGGCATCCCACTCCAGTATTCTTGCCTCAAGAATTTCATGGACAGAGGAGCCTCGCAGGTTACAGTCCATGGGGTCTCAAGGAGTTGGACATGACTGAGCAGCTAACTTTTCAACATTCTCAATAGGCTTGCTTCCTATATTTTTGAATATTATAAAATAATATTTATTTCACATGTCCTATATAAAAGGCATCGTATCATTTAATACTCTCAACCCCAGGAAGGAGGTGCTTTTTTGGTCAGATTTACAGATGAAAGAACTGGTGTCCCAAGAGGTTAAATACCTCATGATCACCGACCAAGAGTGACAAAGCTGAATTTCCATCTCCAGTTTTCTGCCTCCAAAAGCCTGCAATGTGAAGCTCCACCCTCTCTCAGGCCACTAGAAGGATTCATATCACAGTTACACACGAAGTCTGTAAGATCCTCGAGATTGATTTAATTTTATTTTAAATGTTGTTTTAAAATTGGCATCATTGTATCTAATTACACTTCTTAAACTAGGCTCAGCTTAGTCATTCTCACATTGTTTCTCAACTTATGTTCTTAGGCAGAACAAAATTTTGTTAAAGAAAATATTGCATAAGGAAGTTCATATGGCAAAATTATATAAGATGTATTTTTCCCAGGGTTTTATATCCAACTTGCCCCCATTTTGTTTAAATATGCTTGAAAAATGTTCTCTTAGCTGGAACAAAATTGCTCTTTGAAAAAAATAAAAGCAGAGACAAATCCAGACAAATTGTAATGCATCATTTCTCTTTAGACTACAAGCAGAAACCTCAGGTCAACCAGAAATGCCTCACTCTGGAGTCCCGTTGGGGACATTATGCATTGTGGGACATGGAGGGGACTGCTGCCTCCTTTAAGCTGAACCAGGAAATAGGAAGTTCCACTGCCCATGTCTGCAAATCCTCTGTCTTGTTGTTTGGCAATCCATGTGTTAGTCATTCACTTCAAGGATTTCTTAAAGAGTATTTATTCCCAAAATAGAGATGCGGAAGTCCACCGTTACCACTGGGCAATAACTTCAGCTCCTGTTAACTTTCCCATAGGAGTAAAACTGATCAATGTCACTGTTGTTGAAATTATACAAGTGAACCAGCTAGAGAGTGGAATTTCCCCCCTGCACCCTCCCTCTTGTTTTCATGTACTTTGTAACCTGAGGAGAAGTTTCCATGAGGAAGCAAAATCTATGTTGAGGTTACCGGGTGATGTATGGAAGATCTCAAGCACAGAAGCTGCCTTTAGACTGCCAAAAGGAATAAAACTCTGTTGTGTCCACGATTGACCTGTGTAAGCAAAATTGAAATGTTTTCCTTTGCAGAGGCGTTGGCGAGGTTCCTTCCCTCACGTGAGTATCTTACAGGACGCCCACTGTTCTCCATTCTAACATCCCCATGGTGATAGAACTACCTAAATAACGCTGTCCATGAGGGATTTTCATCCACTGGCAATGGTACTCATTCATGATTGTGTGGGCAGCATTTTTTTTTTTTTTTTTTTTTTGCTTTACTTAGGAAAATATTTCCTACTATATTGATGCCTGCCTAAAGCTAAGCTAAACAGAAATATAAAATGGAGAAATGAGTTAATTATCTAGCTATTCTGATTAATATTTAGATTATTTGAAGCAAAAGTGAGTTTTCCTTTACTTTTTCCAGAGTATTTCTTCAAAGCCATGTAACTTTACATATGTACCTATATCTTCAGATATAGCTGTTGAAGATTTTCGCCCCTGTTTCTTCTCTACTCAAGATTATTTTTTAATCTTCCTCATTTAAATTTTATTGTGAAAATCAGTATAATCATGAAAACACTTCTGAACCACACCATTTAATAGTATTGAATCAAGAAAAATATTTTACTTGGAAGCGTTGAACTTGTCAGATGATGTTTACATTTTATTTACTTTCTAAGAGAAATACCTGAGACCTAAATTGAGACCTAATTTTGAAGGTCTTGCTTTAGGTACTGGTGCTTCAGCTCTGGGGCCCACTTGGTTCCAAACTGAGGAGAAATTTATGATCATAAGCACAATCTGCCTCTTGGATCCCCATATGCATCACATAAGGGACTTTTTCCTTTTCCTCTGTATGAGGTGAAATTGCATTGACAGGACTCAGGAGGGCTGAAAGGTGAAATAAGGCGAAATATTGGATCCTTCATTTGTCCTGAATAAGCACTGTGTACTGGGTTCAGTCCCCTACATGGAAAAATAAAGGTTAACTGAATGAATGAATTGTGGTGCTGGAGAAGACTCTTGAGAGTCCCTTGGACTTCAAGGAGATCAAACCAGTCAATCTTAAAGGAAATCAACCCTGAATATTCATTGGAAGGTCTGATGCTGAAGCTCCAATACTTTGGTCACCTGATGCGAAGAGCCAACTCATTGGAAAAGACCCTGATACTGGGAAAGATTGAAGGCAAGAGGAAAAGGGGGTGACCGAGGATGAGATGGTTAGATTGCATCACTGGCTCAATGGATATAAGTTTGAACAAACTCTGAGAGACAGTGAAGAACAGGGAAGCCTGGCATGCTGCAGTTCATGGGGTTGCAAGCAGTCACGCATGACTGAGCAAATGAACAACAAAAACAAAACCATCAAATGAAACAATCATTCATTTATTTAAATGTTAATTTTTTTCACGTGTTAGATTTTGCCTGTTGGCATTTTTATCCTCAGATGAATGGTTATGACATTGAATGGAAGCTGTCATCCCTACTAAGAGCTAAGGGTTACAGCCATGTGAGGAATAGCACCAGTTAACAGAGACTGGGCCCTCCAGGGCACCTGGCTCAGTGCTACATGCTTCAGTTCAGTTCAGTTCAGTTCAGTCGCTCAGTCGTGTCTGACTCTTTGCAACCCCATGAATCGCAGCACACCAGGCCTCCCTGTCCATCACCAACTCCCAGAGTTCACTCAGACTCACGTCCATCGAGTCAGTGATGCCATCCAGCCATCTCATCCTCTGTCGTCCCCTTCTCCTCCTGCCCCCAATCCCTCCCAGCATCAGAGTCTTCTCCAATGAGTCAACTCTTCGCATGAGGTGGCCAAAATATTGGACTTTCAGCTTTAGCATCATTCCTTCCAAAGAAATCCCAGGGCTGATCTCCTTCAGAATGGACCGGTTGGATCTCCTTGCAGTCCAAGGGACTCTCAAGAGTCTTCTCCAACACCACAGTTCAAAAGCATCAATTCTTTGGCACTCAGCCTTCTTCACAGTCTAGCTCTCACATCCATACATGACCACAGAAAAAACCATAGCCTTGATTAGACGGACCTTGGTTGGCCGAAGAATTGATGTTTTGAACTGTGGTGTTGGAGAAGACTCTCGAGAGTCCCTTGGACTGCAAGGAGATCCAACCAGTCCATTCTGAAGGAGATCAGCCCAGGGATTTCTTTGGAAGGAATGATGCTAAAGCTGAAACTCCAATATTTTGGCCACCTCATGCGAAGAGTTGACTCATTGGAGAAGACTCTGATGCTGGGAGGGATTGGGGGCAGGAGGAGAAGGGGACGACAGAGGATGAGATGGCTGGATGGCATCACTGACTCGATGGACGTGAGTCTGAGTGAACTCTGGGAGTTGGTGATGGACAGAGAGGCCTGGTGTGCTGCGATTCATGGGGTCTCGAAGAGTCGGACACGACTGAGCAACTGATCTGATCTGATCTGGTTGGCAAAGTAATGTCTCTGCTTTTGAATATGCTATCTAAGTTGGTCATGACTTTCCTTCCAAGGAGTAAGTGTCTTTTAATTTCATGGCTGCAGTCACCATCTGCAGTGATTTTGGAGCCCAGAAAAATAAAGTCTGACACTGTTTCCACTGTTTTCCCATCTATTTCCCATGAAGTGATGGGACCGGATGACATGATCTTTATTTTCACATAAGTCAAAGTCCTTTTGTTATCCTCTTTTGTAGAAGAGTCATTTGAGTCACAGTGAGGGGTTTATGTTTCAAGCCCTCAGTAAATTTGGTCAATAGAGAAAGTGAAAACGAAGGCAAATGGAAGTAAGGTGCTTTGAGTTACTGGTATATGGAAGGCATATTATACTCACTGCTTGAGGAAGCAACTTTAACCAAATGAATACCTAGAGGAAGGAACTTTAACCCTCTTTTAGGCAGGAAGAAAGACCAAGGTTCTGGGGAATCAAACCATTTTCTGAATATACTTAGCTAGAAAATGAAAGTTAACAAGAGAAATCCAGGACCCCTCTGCTGCTGCTGCTGCTGCTAAGTCACTTCAGTCGTGTCCGACTCTGTGCGACCCCACAGACAGCAGCCCACCAGGCCCCCCTATCCCTGGGATTCTCCAGGCAAGAACACTGGAGTGGGTTGCCATTTCCTTCTCCAATGCATGAAAGTGAAAAGTGAAAGTGAAGTCGCTCAGTCATGTCCAACTCTCAGTGACCTCATGGACTGCAGCCTTCCAGGCTCCTCCGTCCATGGGATTTTCCAGGCAAGAGTACTGGAGTGGGGTGCCATTGCCTTCTCCCCCAGGACCCCTCAGAATCTGCCTATTTAAGACAAATAAGGGATCCAGTGAGTGGCACCCTAGTGCTTGGTATGCAATTTCACCTTCTACATAAGAAGGAAAAAGGCCCTGGGTGATGGCTGTGGGCTTCTGGGAGTTGTTCCTGATTGCTAGGGAAATAGAACTCTGCTTGTGATCATAAATTTTTCCTCTGCTTAGAACTAAGACAGAAATGGAGATAAAGCATAACTGGAATTTGTATTCATTTCCTAGGGCAGCTGTAATAATACACCATAAATGGAGGGTGAGGAGAGGCTTAAACAACAGAAACTTATGGTCTCACAATTTTGGAGGCTAGGAAACCAAAGTCAAGGTGTCTGCAGGGTTTGTTTCTTCTGAGGCTTTGGAGGAAAAGACTCTACAAGGCCTCTCTCCTCAGTTTGCCCATGGCCATCTTCTCCTTGTATCTCTCCAAATTGTCCTTCCTTTACACATGTCTGCTTCTGTGTCCCAATTTCCTCCTTTTATAAGGACATAAGGGGCTTCCCCGGGGAAGGCAATGGCACCCCACCCCAGTACTCTTGCCTGGAAAATCCTGTGGACGGAGGAGCCTGGTGGGCCGCAGTCCATGGGGTCGCTAAGAGTTGGACACGACTGAGCGACTTCACTTTCACTTTTCACTTTTATGCATTGGAGAAGGAAATGGCAACCCACTCCAGTGTTCTTGCCTGGAGAATCCCAGGGATGGGGGAGCCTGGTGGGCTGCCGTCTATGGGGTCGCACAGAGTCGGACACGACTGAAGCGACTTAGCAGCAGCAGCAAGGGGCTTCCCAGGTGGCGCTAGTGGTAAAGAATTCGCCTGCCAATGCAGGAGACATAGAGACGTGAGTTTGATCCCTGGGTCAGGAAGATCCCCTGGAGGAGGGCATGACAACCCATTCCAGTATTCTTGCCTGGGGAATCCCATGGACAAAGGAACCTGGCAGGCTAAGGTCCATAGGGACGCAAAGATCTGGACACAACTGCAGAGACTTGAAGGAATGAAAACAAGAGAAATAGACATAGAGAGAGTGTCTGGCTCCAAACACCATAGCACATGATACTGAATTGCTCTCTTAGCTGAGAGGTACATCTCCCCAGTTCAGGAGACTCCAGGAAGGAAAAGGACATCTTGCTAGGGTTCCCTCCTCCCGAGGTTCATGTCCCATTGCCGCAGTGGTCGACAAGCTTCCACACCCTGCAGCAGCACTGAGGAGGGTTTCTACTGAACTCAGAGGGGCCTTGCTGGTCTGCTGCTTAAGTTGGAAGATGTGAACTAGTTTCTCCCTCTTCCGTTCTTCAGATCCAGCCCTGTAGCCACTGGTTTCTGCACCGTGCTTATCTCTGGAATAGCTATAAGCTATGCCCCTTCTCCCCTTAGAACCTTGGCCTTCACTTTCCACCTCATCAGCATGTGAGATAAATGTAATTTTGATCTCCATCTGATCTACTGATGTGGGACACCAGTCAGGATCCAGGAGACACCTTTAGTACAAAGATATTCAGGTGCAGATTTATCTGGAAATATTTTCACTGGTCAAGGACTGTGTTCTCTGTAATAAGATTCTGAGAGCTCACAAGAAAAGATAAGAAAGATTTCTGAGGTCAAATTGGTGGTAAATATCACATTGTTACCTCTGCTGATAACACACTTGCTGCTTATTATGGGATGTGTGCTAAAACGGTGACTGGGTGAGTGAGGAACTGAGAGAAAATTGGAAAATACTAAAATGATTAAAGGGCTTCTTTTTTTTTTTTTTTTTTGCACACATGAGTGCCCACATGTGCACAAGAGAGAGCAGGAGAGTGAGAGAGATAAGAGGAACCTTTTAGAAGTATTTTTGACACACCCATGGCCTGCTCCTATTAATAGAATGCACAAAGGTGAAATTAAGTCAACAAAACCTCCTGAGAATCTTTAACACTAGAAAATCATGGTCTGTTTTATTCCTAGACTCAAGGAGCTATAGTTACTAAAAGCTGAAGATTTCCCCTTAGTGGGAACCCCGTCAAAGATTCCCAACCCCCCCAATTTTGACTTCTCTCATCTACCTGATAATCCCTTTCTAGACACGGTGTCCTTCCTATCTGGAGACCCACCTCCCGCCGGTGATAGATGGAAAGAATAAACTTTATCTTTCATAAGAAATTCATTCCTGACTCTAATGGGTAAGGACTGACCATTGTGCGTCCCAAGTGAAAAACCATGTCAGAGCACAACCTAATAACCTCAAAATTCACATGAGTGACGTCCAACAACAGTCACGATCAGACTGATATCTCACAATCTCAATGTCCTTTTTTATTCATTCTCAGTGTTCCTGCTGGTATGGATTGTGCCCATTTGGTTGTTGGCTTTATAAACCTTGGGATATAAGGCCTGCTACATGCCTTAGAAGGGATAGAAATACGTTCAGATTTAGATGGGAAGGGTTCACAGGCCAGGTGCTGAAGCCTACAGGACTCAATCTACCAGGTGTTAGAATCTATTGTGGATGAAAAATATTACCTGTCATACCTGTAAACAAAGGAAGTTTCTCAGACATAGAACCAGCAGCCACTGCAGCTGCCCCTGACTGTGCACCCTGAGGGGATTCAGGATGGAAAAAAAAACCAGGATACTCATCCTAAATAGTTAAGGAACATGTCAAAGGAATGATTTCAATAAGCCTAGACTCTTGTATCTTCCCATGAGTAGAAACACACTAAATTAATTAGTTTGAGATGTCTGATCTTCTTTAACTAACAGTAGTCTTCTGATGTTCTGGCCACTTATTTTTCTTGTAAAACCTCTGTATATCCTCTTTCTTCCCTTACTTCTTTGGAGCAGTCCCTCAGAGCTATCTGAGAGGCTGTCTTCGAGGCTTAAGTCCTCAGAAAATCTGCTGAATAGAACACAATTCTCAACTTATAAAATTGTGTGTGTGTGTTTTTTTTAGTCAACACCATATCACTCTCATTCTCCCATTATCACTCTCATTCTCCTGTCTCTTGACCATCCACAGCTATCAGCGATGACCAGAAGAGAGAGTACAATTTGTGATGCCTGCTGCTATGTCTCTTCAGTCATGTCCAACTCTTTGCAACCCCAGGGACTGTAGACCACCAGGCTCCTATGTCCAAGAGATTCTCCAGGCAAGAATACTGGAGTGGGTTGCCACGCCATGCTCCAGGGGATCTTCCCTACCCAGGGATTGAACCCAGGTCTCCTGCATTGCAGATAGATTCTTTTACAGGCAGCTCCAAATCTTTTCTCTTCAGGTCTTTCCACATGTAAATCAGCTCATTTTCATGTGTAAGTTTTCAGAATCTCATGAGGGTTTACTCTTTTCGTCATTTGTTTTAATGCATTTATTTAAAATAACTATTTCTCTTTTTTATACAGTGCATATAAACACATATTTATCCTCCTTGAAAGATGATTCCTATATCTGTACAGGGTGTTTTTTTCCTTTCTAATGATTAACTTATCTTTTAACAGTTTTGAAAACACTAATGAATTGATTCAGAAAGAGGAACATTGTCTCAACTTTTTTATCAATAGAGTAAAAATATTTTACTCTGTTTACCCAGTTCTCCATATCTCAATACCTTTTAATCTAATTCATAGGATTCCTGGTGGCTCAGAATATAAAGAATCTGCCTGCAGTGCAGGAGACCCAAGTTCGATCCCTGGATCAGGAAGATCCCCTGGAAAAAGGAATGACAACCCACTCCAGTATTCTTGCCTGGAGAATCCCATGGACAGAGGAGCCTGGTGGGCTACAGTCCATGGGGTCACAAAGAGTCGGACATGACTAAGCAATAACACTTTCCCACTTTCAGACTCTCTGATAAGGCAAGAGCATATGAGAAAGCTCTGAGGTGTTCAGCGTATAGCAATAAGAAATAGTGACATAACTGGTAATATGGTAAACTGTGGTTCATGGGGTTTCTATGATGTGTTTCTGTGTCTTATTTGTGTATCGATCTTGTCTCCATATACACATTCTCAGGAGGTTTGGGGCTGTGATTCATTATGCATTAAAGAAACTAACCCATTGTTGGTACAAAAACAATGTACATGCATTTTCATGTGTATATTTTATCTAGCCAATAGAAAAGAACCTGGTTTTGAATGGAATGATATTATTTACAAAGCAATCATGTATTAGATTTTCCTAAGGAGTATTTTTGATAACAAGCACCACTCTAGATCTGGGCACACAGCCTTGAAGATGCATAAAAAGAAAGTCAGTCTTGGCATAAGTTATGGTGAGCTATAAGTATTGAACAAAAGCAAAACTTACAAGTAATAACTGTCCAACAAAATACAAAATGTAGGAAAATTTTCACTAACTTCCCAGACAAAAATGTAAGGATTTGAGAAAAGAATGAATATATTTTTTTGAATGTCTTTTGAGTCAGAATCTTCTATAGAAATGGAGTATGGAGAATTCAGAATATTTACATAATAAGCACAGATTTCTTTATATTTTGGGTCAAATAATGACCCATAATACTTATTATAACCAGGGCATTTTATCACTCAAAGGATCAACACAAGGGTTAAAGAAATTGTAACAAGTTCATATTTTAAAAATTGTAAAACTTAATAAAGTTTAAATTAATGCCATGTGAAAAGTGACAATGAATCAACATTTACATCTGTTTATATCATGGTGGCAATCCACACTAAGGGGGGCATCTAAAGGGACAGCAGAGACAGCAGTGGAATAGGAACTTAGCATTGTGGATGTTACCATGATACCCACCTCCCTTTCCTCTATACTTTATTTCTAAACAGATTCACCCTCATATAATCGGTGAACTAGCTCCATAGTTTACTAATGGAAAGACTGACATTGCTTACTTTTTAGGCATTGCCTTTAACAGTACACAGGAGCAAGGCGCCTCTATAGAACATGAAGCTGTAAGAAAGAAATTTGGAGTTAGATGAACAAGAAAAGATCTGTATCCAGGAATGAGACCCCCAGATAAGCCTGAAATTTCATTGCAGCACTATTTACAACAACCAAGACAAGGAAGCAACCTAAATGTCCATTGACAGATGAATGGATAAAGAAGGTGTGAGATATATATATATATTATATATGTCCCATTGAATATACACATATATGTAATTTATATATATTTCATTATATATATATAAATATTCCAATGTATGTGTGTATGTATGTGTGTATATATATATATAATGGCTATTACCCAGCCATAAAAAAGAATGAAACAATGCCATTTGCAACAACATGGATGGACCTAGAGATTATTGTACTCAGTGAAGTAAGCCAGAGAGAGAAAGACAAACATCATGTGATACTGCCTATATGTGCAATCTAAAAAAACAAAAAAAGATACAAATGGACTTATAAACAAAACAGAAAAAAGCCCATAAATAAAACAAACTTATGGTTGCCAAGGGGGAGAGAGTTGGGTGGGCTGAGTTAGGAGCTGGGGAATTAACATATGCACCTACCATGTGCACACACATGTGCTGCTGCTGCTGCTTAGTCACTCAGTCGTGTCCGACTCTGTGTGACCCTATGGACTGTAGCCCACCAGGCTCCTCTGTCCATGGAATTCTCCAGGCAAAAGTGCTAGAGTGGGTTGCCATGCCCTCCTCCAGGGGAATCTTCCCAACCAAGGGATCGAACCTGGGTCTTCTCCACTGCAGGCAGATTCTTTACCACTGAGCCACCAGGGAAGCCCCATACATATATACTACTACTATATACAATTGATAACCATAAGGACATACTATACAGTGCAGGGATCTCTACTCAATATTTTATAATAAACAGTATGAGAAAAGAATCTGAAAAAGAATACGTATGTATGTGTGCATGTGTGTGTTTTTTTTTTTTTAGTCATTCAGTGGTGTCTGACTATTTGTGACCTCAAGGACAGTAAGTAGTCCACCAGGCTCCCCCTGCCATGGAATTCTCCAGGCAAGAATTCTGGAATGAGTAGCCATTACCTTCTTCAGGGGATCATCCAGACCCAGGGATTGAACTCAGGTCTCCTGCATTGCAGGCAGATTCTTTACTGTCTGAGCCACCAGAGAAGCCTGTGTGTGTGTGTGTGTGTGTACACATATGTATAACTTATATATGTGTATATGAATCACTTTGCTGTTCACCTAAAGCTAACAAAACATTGTAAATCAACTATAATTCAGTTAAAAAACAAAAAATGGAATCTAAATTTGGCTTGTGAAACACTCTTTGGAGAAGTTCATTGGGACCACGGAGGTTCCAGGGACACCATCAACAAGACCCCTGTGTCACTGCCCCATACTTGGTGTCCCCCAGCAGGTTCTCAGTAACAGGATCCTGCCCTAAGCGAAGCTGTGTACATTTCTGTGATAAAATGAATTTCCATGTCTGAGTGCACACCCACTAAAAGAAAATCAGAAATGTGTGTGACAAAGGTCAGAAAACTGTATTTAAAAACTGGAGATTTAAAAATTTTCCTGTACACTAGAAAAACATGGATCACCAAGATCAGATATGTAAGGTGATACTCATCAACCACTTGTTTTAATGCTTCTGGCGCTTATTTTAACTTAATTCCTACCTAAAGGCACTTGGAATTCACTTCAGGTGGCACTCTTTTTATATAAGCCACAGGAGATCCCCAAAGAGTAAGAGATTGGAAAGGAAATGCTGTGTATATTGAGGAATGTCCTATACAGAGAGAAGTCATCTACTCACCACACACACTATTAATCAGGACTTCATTAAAATGCTATGTTCACTTGAAGGTCTCATCAATGAGATGTAACTTGGAAGATAGTGTAGTCAATTAAAAAAAAAATCCTGGTGAATAAAAACCAACTTTATAGTTCTCAACTACCATGGGAGCCTGAAAAAGAATGGAGGATATAAATTATTTTGATGTTGCTCTGTTCACTGAAAGATAATTAAGTCAATGTAGTTTAAAAAATAATGCAAAAAAAGAAAGGCTATGCTTTAGAGAGAATATACTTGATTAATACTTGTGAAATTTGGGGCTTTTAATAGAGAAACTTATTCCTTAGAGGCTGTTTAAGAAAAAGCTACTCAGCTGACATTATGGATGGTTTTCATATACTTGTAATTTAAGAGAGTTGGTGGACAATATGACTTCTTGAGTTATTTCCAACCCATATGACAAGTAAAGTTTAAATTTATTATAAAATACCAGAGGAAATACAAATATATGCAAATGTCCAGCTGGCCCTCATAAACTCATTAATACAAAGCAAAATTATGCCTTAATATTGCTAATTTATTTTAATAGGACTACTTATGGAAGATGTATTACTGTAGAAGGCTTAAATGGCTTGCTTTGCATGCATACTTAATAACACAGGGAAAATCCAACCACAGTCAATCTCAACTGATTTGGATGTTGATGCTATCATTTGAGTGGGAATGCTGCAAATGTATATTTGAAATTAAGAAGGTTTGCCAAAAGAAATAGAGGATGACTGAATATGCTTTGATTTTAATAACAATGTGAAGATTAAAAAAATTCTGGCCTGCTACAGTGTGTCTTTTTCTCAAGGCTCATCTACTCAGGCCAAATATTACCAATATCATTCACTTATTTACTTATTCATTCAATAAGCATTTATTGATGCTTACTGTGAACCAAACACTATTTGCAGCACTGGAACTTCAATGGTGAACAAGCCAGGCAAAAATCTCTATTTTAGACTTGTAGCTCAATTGGGAGCTGAAATACTTGTAAGAGAAGACAGCCAATAAATAATAAGCTAGTGACATTATTTGAGGGTCTCATGGATTCAATGAAGGAAATAAGGTGATTTGATGGAGAGCAATTGGGTGAGGTGGAAGGAGACAGAGTCAGGGGCTGCTAGATAGCGTGGTCATGGATGGCCTGGGCTAGAAATCAGGAAGGATGGATTTTTCACCCAGCTTCTACCACCAACGAATTGCCTGGCCTTAAACAAGGGACGTCTGTGGAATGAGCACCTTGGGCTTCCGAGGTGGCACTAGTGGTAAAGAACCCTCCTGCCAATGCAGAAGACATAAGAGATGTGGTTTCAGTCCCTGGGTTGGGAAGATCTCCTGGAGGAGGGCATGGCAACCCACTCCAGTATTCTTGCCTGGAGAATCCCATGGACAGAGGAGCCTGGTGGACTACAGTCTATAGGGTCGCAAAGAGTCGGACACAACTGAAGCAAATTAGCACACATGCACACACGTGGAATGAACAGGTTGATTAGTATAAATAATCTCAGGAGTATTTTAATAGTATAGAGAGAATGGTTCCCTTAAAAATCCACAATGGAGTATTACTCAGCCATTAAAAAGAATACATTTGAATCAGTTCTAATGAGGTGGATGGAACTGGAGCCTATTATACAGATTGAAGTAAGCCAGAAAGAAAAACACAAATACAATATACTAACGCATATATATGGAATTTAGAAAGATGGTAATAATAACCCTGTTTACGAGACAGCAAAAGAGACACTGATGTATAGAACCGTCTTTTGGACCCTGGGAGAGGGAGAGGGTGGGATGATTTGGGGGAATAGCATTGAAATACGTATAATATCATGTGTGAAACGAGTCACCAGGCCAGGTACGATGCCTGATAACGGATGCCTGGGGCTGGTGCACTGGGACCATCCAGAGGGATGGTATGGGGAGGGAGGAGGGAGGAGGGTTCAGGATGGGGAACACATGTATACTTGTGGTGGATTCATTCTGATGTATGGCAAAAGCAATACAATATTGTAAAGTTAAGCAAAATAAAAATAAAAAAAAATAAAAATCACCCCCCCCCCCGCCCCCCACCAATCCCCATCTTTAGGACTCCTGGAACCTGTGAATATATTGAGTAACATGTCAAAAGGGACTTTGAAAATCTGGTTAAGTTTAAGGACCTCGAGATGACTCTAGATTACCAGGGTGGGCTCAATCCAATTCCATGAGTCCTTAAAAGTAGAGAATAATTTCTTCTGGTTAAAGAAGAGGAAAATAGGAGAGAAATGCAGCAGAGAGATGAAAGAGAAAGGGAAGCTGGAGAGATTCAAAATATAAGGAACTCCATCCATTTCTGCTGTTGCTTGTTTCTGCTGGGTCTGTTTGGAAAGCAGGAAAAGGAATTCGGGCCCCCTCTAGGAGCAAAGACCAGCCCTTGTCTGACAGCTACCAAGGAAATAGGGACCTCAGTACTACAACCTCAAAAAATTGAATTTAACCCACAACCCAAAAGAGCTTGAGAGCAGATTCACCCTTGAATCTTTCAGAAGAGAATAGAATCCAATCTTACCAGACTCTAAGCAAGGGGCCCAGCTGAGATGCACTTTGAGATAATACATGGGCGTATTTTAAACTGTTAAATTTGTGGTGATTTGTTGTGACAATAAAAAACCAGCACACAGCAACTAGTTCATACGGGAGTCATCCTCCAGTTCTCCCAGTCTTCCATCCCTCCCTCACGTTCTCCCAGCCTCATCTGCGAACAATAATCACTACTAATTTTACCTCCAAACCATGTATTGACCCATGTTCCCATCTCCACAAAATGCAGCTTGAATGTTTCAACTAACCATGTCCAACCTGGCCCCACCACCTCTATCTTACTTTCTCTTAAAACTCAATCTGTCCTCCAATTTGTAGCCAATAATTCAAACACTATGACCATGACTTTCTTTTCTTAATATCTTTCAATAAGCCTACTAAACCAGGTGGTGCTAGTGATAAAGATCCCACCAGCCAATGCAGGAAACATAAGAGATGTGGGTTTGATCCCTGGGTAGGGAAGATCCCCTGGAGGAGGGCATGGCAACCCACTCCAGTATTCTTGCCTGGAAAATCCCATGGATAGTGGAGCCTGGTGGGCTACCATAGGGTCATAGAGAGTTGGACATGACTGAAGCAACTCTGCACGCATGCCCACAAACCAACAGTTTCAAGTTTAACCTCAATAGAGTATAAAGCATCCATGGCATGGCTCTTATCTGCTCCCTCCAGTCTCTTACCCCACTGTTGGCCTTAGTCTTTTTGCACTCGTGATGGAGAAGTGTGATTTCTCTTTGGTATCACCCTTACGTCCCAGCACATAGGGTATCAGTTCTAAGACCTCTGCTCTTTAGAGGTCACTGTTCTTGTGCTTCCTGGTCCCCTTCACAGCTGTCCACATGCTAAGGGGAAGCACTCACTCAGATGCCATGCTTCCTCCTCATGGAATGTGCTATTGAGGTTTGGTCTCCCAAATTCTCTAAACAAATAGCCCAGAGATCTTCCAGAACCTGCATGGTTCTCTTCCCTGAATTTATGCTCTGAAGGATAGACCATGACCTTGAGCAGGTCTGACGTGGGCTGGTCCATGGGAAAATGTTAACATTATTGCTAAAGAAAGGGAGGTGGGCAATGGAGCCAGGGATAGGTCAAGAAGAAGGTAGTTTGTGGGCCAAAGGCTGGATCTCTTCCCAGCATCACATTTCTAGCCTGGAATTCCAATAAATTCCAATATTCCAACTTACAATCTGGCCTCCTAGGATGCTATTTGTCAAGATAAGAGGGTAAAATTTATTTTGTATAGCACTTTGCTAGCTTGACTTATAACTTCTAAATACACATAAGGTATGTCGCTGCCGTTTGCACACTTGCCCTCATACCTGCAGATGTCAAGGGTGTTTCCCCTCCACACACCATGTTTTCAAGTTGTTTCTTCCTGTGTTCCAGATTCTTCCCGCTGTCTAGAAGGACCTGCCCATCATTTTTACCCTAGCTGACTCTCACACATGGTTCAGAATTCAGGTCAGTGGTTTCCGCCTCCAGGAAGTCTTCAGTAACATTCTCGTGCTCCTTTGCAGTCAACACATGGAAATGTGAAGTTATTAAGTCTCTCTTACACTATAAGATGAAGAACACAGCATTTTATTCTTTTTCTTGTCTCTGTACCATGGTGAGACACTGCAATGGTCTGGCACATTGGTTTAATTAAAGTTTACAGAACTGAAAAGTGAAAGCAAATGGTTCATTCAGAATACTTTCACCAAGCATTTATTAGGGAATAAAATAGCTCAAAAAGAGGAAGAAAATTGGTGGAGGGCGGTGGTGGTGGTGGTGGTGTAGACAGCAGATGTGGCAAATTGCTGGTTCCAGGTCATATAATAGTAATAGCTGAGATTTTTTGGAACACTACTCGCCAGAAATTACACCAATTGCACTAACTGCAACTGTTCAAGGTAGAAACATCACTATCTTCACTTTATAAATGAAGAAACTAAGGCATAGAAAGGTTTGTTTAAAGGTCCAAAGCCTGTAGGTGATAGAGCCTGGAGGGGCTCTAAAGCTTGAACTTTGGCCTTGAGAGCCTGCCCCTTCCTGACCCACGCATTCAAGAAAGGGGAAGCAGACCCACAGTGCCTTTCTGAAAAAGATAAGAAACCAGTGGTAACCCTCAAGGGCATGTGCAAATGTTAGCTGAACATTAACTGCATGCACTTCAGGAACAAATATGGGAACAGCTGAAATGTGTAAATAACAATAACACTGCAAAGGAACTTGGATTAAATAAGAAAATGATAATGTACTCTGCGGAAAGGGATCTGGGGGTGTTTCCCAAAGGAAGCTGGGAGGTCTTGTCGAGAGGCCCTCAGAGCAGTGGAGTTTCTGGAAGCTTCCTTAGACAGGATGTTAAGAGGGAATGTATGGGGGCTGAGTTGGTGTTCAAGTCCAAAATGAAACACCAACACAAGTTTTACATTAAAATGTTTTAAGACACAAATTGTTCTTCACAACAGTTTTCCATTTAAAAGAGGAGTTGTCATGTTTCCTAAAATGTTATTTAAGGCCATTTTTACATGTTGACTAATTGGATTAAATTATTTTTTAAGCAGAATTCAGAAAAGCAACTCTTTGCCATTTAGGGAAACTATACTCATGCCAAGTAAGCAGTGATGTTTATAGCGGGCAAAAAACTCATAGACTCTTTTGTAACAA
The DNA here is from genome assembly GCA_935064755.1 of Tragelaphus eurycerus. Classification (NCBI taxonomy): domain Eukaryota; kingdom Metazoa; phylum Chordata; class Mammalia; order Artiodactyla; family Bovidae; genus Tragelaphus; species Tragelaphus eurycerus. The sequence goes on from CAKXYN010000007.1 coordinate 52,522,353, forward strand.
GAAATTTCTCTATTTTGCTGTCACTGAACTTAATGTTCATTTCTATCTCCCATTAGGCCAAATGGTTGGACATTTGATCTCAGTCTATACAGTGTGGTCTCCTCCTTCTACTTTCACTTACTCTCTGCTTCCCCAGGATTAGGCTTAAATGTAGGGTGACTAGGGGCTTCCCTGGTGGCTCAGTCATTAAAGAATCTGCCTAAAATGCAGGAGACCACCTGCAGTGCAGGAGACCCAGGTTTGATCCTTGGGTCAAGAATATCCTTTGAGAAAGGAAGTAGCAACCCACTCCAGTATTCTTACTTGGAAAATCCCATGGACAGAGGATTCTGGTCCATGGGATTGCAAAGTGTCAGACACAACTTAGCGACTAAACCATCACCACCATTACAGGGTGTTGAGGTGTAGGGATGGCTGGAGAGGAGACAACACCCACACTGGCATTCATGAGGCATCCTCTTCTCCATCTTGCCTCCAGTCACCAACTGTCCTTGTAGGTCACTGTTGCATTCTTCCACATTCACAGCCTCAGAGCCATATGCCTGAAACCAGGTTGGAGGCCTGTGGGGCTCCCAGGCATGGAGGCCTTTCTCTTTCCTATCTCTTGTAGGCAACACTCCAGTCATTATGACATTCCCTGAATTCCAGAATAAGCTGTTAATCAAGGCTGGAGCAGTCAAAAGATCATTTGTTGTAAGATTAAGGAGACCAAAGATGATTCGGAGACAGACCACCTGTGAGGAGACTAAAGGGAGTGCTCACACCTTAATCTTGTCAGAGACCCCCACCTTTGACCCACTGTTATAAAAGCCCTCATCAAGGTCTCTGGAGTTGATACACATAGTTTTTTGAGGCAGAAGCCCAGTGTTTCTCCCTTTTTCTAGCAAAACAATAAAGCTATTCTTTTCTCCTTCATCCAAAACTCTGTCTCTGGGATTTGATTCATCATCAGTGTACAGAGAGGCTGAGCTTTCAGTAACATGATTCTTCTACCCCTGGGTCATGTCCATCCCTCTTGGGTGAAAAGGTTCATTTCATTGGTGCTATGACAAAAAGTAGGATGAAGAGCTCAATGAGGCTGCTTGGGGCCTATCTGCCCAATACTGCTCCTGTAGCCCCACCATGAAAACCAGAGCTGCTGGAAACTCATTCCCTCTCCAGTGGCTGAGGACTCAGATCTGCTTGGGAATCCTTGGGCCTTCCAACTGCTTCCTGGGTTTGCATGCACCCTCTTCCCCTAGGTGTTTGGCTAGAGAAAAGTAGATTATGTGCTCCCTTCTCAGAAATTAACCATGTCTAAGCCATCTGGCTCAGTGGTAAAGAACCTGCCTGTCAAGGCAGGAGACACAAGTGATCTCTTGCAGTTTTGATCCTTGGGTTGGGAAGATCCCCTGGAGAAAGAAATGGCAACCCACTCCAGTATTTTTGCCTGGGAAATCCCATGGATAGAGGGCCTGGCAGGCTACAGTTCTTAAGGTCACAAACAGTTGGACATAACTGACTGAACACAAACACAAGTTCTCTGCATCTGCTTTTTGAACTTTTCCTTGCTTATCCCAGATATTTTTTTATTCAGCCTGGAGCAAGAAGTCCTATTCTTCAAATCATTATACATTGTTCCAGGATCTAGGTTTATGAAACCCCCAAAACAGGAACAGACTTTTTGGACACTGATTTCTTCTCTCTGTGGACACTAAGTCAGCAAGTCTGAAAGAACATATCACATATTATCATTTATATGTGGAATCTATAAAAGTGATACTGATGAACTTGTTGGAAAGCAGAAATAGAGACAGACATAGAGAATGGACATATAGTGGGGGAAGAAAGGGTGGGAAGAACTTGGAGATAGGGATTGACATATAGTACACTACTATGTATAAAATATATACCAAGAACCTACTGTATAGCACAGGGAACTCTACTCAATGCTCTGTGGTGATCTAAATGGGAAAAAAGAGGGGATATATGTATACATACAGCTGCTTCACTTTGCTGTACAGCAGAAAGTAACACAACATCGTAGAGCAACTACACTGCAATAACAATTCAATTAAAATTTTTTTAAAAATTAAATAAAAAATCTCTCTGGATATATGTCCAGAAGTGGAATTGTTGAGTCATATGATAGTTCTATACTTGTTTTTTTTTAAGAACCTCATACTGTTTTTCATAGTGGTTATACCTTATATCCAAAGAAAACAAAAAGACTAATTTGAAAAGATACATGCACCCCAATGTTAAGAGCAGCATTATATACAATAGTCAAAATATAGATGCAGTTTAAGCATTTATCAACAGCTGAATGGACAAAGACGAGATGCACATATACCCAATGGAGTACTACTCAGCCATAAAATAAAATGAAATTCTGCCTTTTGCAACAACATGGAAGGACCTGGAGGATATTAGGTTTAAAGAAATCATATAGAGAAAAATAAACAATGTTATCATTTATAAGTGAAATCTAAAAAATAAAACAAATGACTGTATGTAACAAAATAGAAACAGACTCACAGATGTAGAAATCAAGTTAGCAGTTATCATTGCGAGGGCGGGGAGGGACATTATAGAGGTCGAGGATTAACAAAAACTGTGTATAGAAAAATAAGCTATAAGGGTATATTGTATAGAAAGGGAATGTTTCCAATATTTTATAACTTTAAATGGAATATAATTTATAAAAATATTAAATCATTCTGTTATACACCTAAAACTGAAACAAATATCATATTACAAATTAACTATATTTGAATTAAAATTTTTTTAAAAATAACACATATTTAAAAAAAGAAATTTCAAACTTGCGTGGGCTAAAGAAACAGCCATGGTGTGGGGGAGGGGCACTATACTGCTCATTGTTTATAGAAAAGCCCCCCGACCGGGAATCAGAAGATTGGGAGTTTGCCACGTGATCACAGAAAGGCCATTTCCCCTTTGAGACTTGGTTTTTTCATCCACATAATGAGAGGTGAGAGAAGACAATTTTCTGTGTTTCCGTTTGACTCCAGAAATTCTAACTTTATTTTTAAAAACTTTTTATCTAGTTCTGTGCCTTTAAAATTCTGTGATCACCCATTCCTGATAAGTAAGGAAGGGCACCATGATTCACACCCCACCCCCACCCCTTTGCAGCATGTAGAAGTAGGATCCCTTGTAATCAGGTTCAGCAACTATTCAGTAGAGGCTAATATCTCACCATAGCTAACAAAATGTATGCAGTGGATTCGTCTGATGTAACTTAAATGGGACGTATTCACTGGACTATGTGAGAACTGGAACCTTAAATTAAAGTGGGTCAAACCTTTAGAGGGCTTCCCTGGTAGCTCAGCTGGTAAAGAATCCTCCTGCCACGAGGGAGGGTTTCATCTCTGGGTTGGGAAGATCCCCTGGAGAAAGGAAAGCCCGTTCCAGTATTCTGGCCTGGAGAATCCCATAGACTTTATAGTCCATGGGGTCACAAAGAGCTGGACATGACTGAGTGACTTTCACTTTCAGCTTAAAAGTTTAATTCCTTAAAATGTGTGACCTTATACATATATATATATATATACACATACACACACACACACACGAGAAGCTTATATATATAAGCTGCTATTCTATTATATATATATATAAAACACACATATTATATATATATGTGTGTATATATCAGAAAGCTTATATATATAAGCTTCTCATCACTCTTTTTAATGTATTCTAATTAGTAGCAATATTTCTTATTTACTTTCTATAAACTTTTTAGTTTTAACTGGGAAAAAATTTAACAACCTCATTGAGTATCTGGCTGAGAGGTGTTTTACAAAAGAATTATAATTCTGTTTTTATGAATATCTAAAAAGTGACTTGTTTTTAGAAATTATCAACTGTTTTAAGCCAACTCTCTAATTTAAAAAAAAATGACTTCTAGTAATCCATCAATCATGGCCAAGTGTCCATTTGAGAATGTATTTCAAAATTCAGAGAGAAAAACACCCACCATGTAAATAATGGAGGAATAATGGCTGGCTTCTAGGCCACCAAGAGAAGTAGGAGTGAAATTATATTAAAAACCACATGAAGCTCTAAATCAATGCGGGAGAACGTCTCTTTATGCTGCCTGCTAGCTCCCGTGTTTTTATTCCGTTCTCACTACCACAGTTGGTATGTTACACACAGTACACGTGCTATAAAATACCAAGGCCATGTTTTCTGTTTTCAGGCAGTATGAAAAGAAAATTCAAATAAAAATCTAATTTTAGCATCGATGCCAATTACTCCTGTCATTTTGAGGAAGTTCTTTAACTCCATTTGCATTAAGAGTTTTCAAAAGTGATTTCTAAGGGCAGTGCCAGCCTTAAAAAATTCCTTGGTTCTGTACTTTTTTTTTTCTTAGCTCTAAAATAGGAGCCATAATATTTGTGCTGTTTCACAGAGTTGATATGAAAATGCAAGGTTGTTTTTTTTTCCACTCAATAGTGAATGTAATTTTGCATCCATGTAATTATTTGCTAAATGCCTATCACCCCAGAAGATGATTAGCTTCGTGATGTGAGGGAGAGTGTCTGTCTTACCCACTGATGTATTTCCAGGGGTGTTCCCTGGCGTATCACAGATGCTCACTTCATAAGACTATTGAGTGAAGCCTCAGCCTTACATGAGTGTTTATACAGGGTATTGACAGCGAGTGAGCCACACCTCCACTCTGCTTTCTCAGAAGAAAATTTATAGAAACATGTAGCCAAGTTTTCTATCGACCATTGATGAAACCCAAATTACTTTTCTAGATGAGAAATACCCTAAGTTTGTGCTGCTAAAAGTATAGCCTGTAGACTAGTCATACCAGCATCACCTAGTTAGAAATGCAAATCTTCTTTCCTGGCCCCAGACCTACTGACAGGAATTCTGGAATGGAAGCCAGAAACCTGTATCCTCACAAGACTTCTACTAATTCTAATGCATATGAAAGTTTGGAGATAACCAACCATCTTTATGTATCTTTTTTTCGTATTATGTGCATATATTTATTTCCCTCAGTTTTTCTTAAAACAGCCCAAAGTTGTTATCCAGCCCTATCTTAGAAAATAATAATAATTATATCAACAACAATGATAATAGCGTATGTTCTTAAACACGTAATATGTTCCAAGTCTTGACTGTAGCATGTCTCATACAAATTTATGAGTTAACAATTGCTATTATATATATATATATAAAATAATAATTGCTATTCTATTATATATATAAAACATACATATTATATATATATGTATATGTATATATATCAGAAAGCTAAGATTTTATTTGATTTTCCTGTCATCAATAGTTTCAAATCTCAGGAGCCTAGTGCCAGAGCTTGGCTCTACATGACAGAGAATCAGTGCCAATTTCTCAGCTGAAAGGAGACCTTTATAGGTTGGATCCCAGGCAAATAATGAGGGACACTTATGAGCAAGTTCATACAACTGACTTGACTCCACATTCAGATAAAGAGTGAAGCACCTTCCCAGGGGATGGTCATAGGATGTCTAATGTGGAGGTCAGATTTTTCGTTAGGGATGACCTTGGGATCTTCCCTCATGCAAGGGTAAAATTGTTTCCTGTTGTCTACCCTGAATATTCATTGGAAGGACTGATACTGAAACTGAAGCTCCAATACTTTGGTCACCTGATGCAAAGAGCCCACTCATTAGAAAAGACCCTGATGCTGGGAAAGATTGAAGGTAGGAGGAGAAAGGGATGACAGAAGACAAGATGGTTGGATGGCATCAACAATCGACAGGAGTTTGAGCAGGTTCTAGGAGATGGTGAAGCCTGGCATGCTGCAGTCCATGGGGTCACAAAGAGTCAGATACAACTGAGCGACTTAACAACATAAAAGCTTCAGTGAATGCCAAAAACTATGATGATTTTCAGTTTGGCAGAGTTAATACTAATTAGTCATTTCTAGAAATACTGAGACATGGTATTCTTTGCTTATTGAGCTTTATTTTCTCCCTCATCAACTTTAAAAGAGACCCAGGAAAATGGAAGAGAGGAATAAAATTGAGGTGGGATGTGGGTAAGGAGGGGGAGGGAAGAATATGTAATTGAGAAGGGAGGTCTGATGACGATGCTTTATCCTTGGTGGACCTTTGATACTGGTGTAAGAAGTGGAACCCTGGATGGACAGGAGTGGTGAAAGGGACTGGCCCTGCCTGGTCAGAGGATTGGGGCAGAGAGAGTGATGCAGAGGTGCGAATGGCTGCCCAGTTCTGTGTGAGTCTGCAGAGACCTTGCCCATTCTACTGGCTAGAAATCCAATGCTAAATGGCATCTGAAGAACAGGCAAGGAAGGAGCCACTGGACAATGCTGAGGCAGCAGCTGATGGCATTCCCTGAGAGAAGTATGTTCATGGAGCTGCTGCCATGGACTTCCTCAGAGAGCTCTCCTCCGGGACCTGCCTTTTCAACACCATCCAGGGTGATCTCCTGTAGGGTTCCTGCCCACAGCCCTGACAAAGCATAGAGAACTACCATTGACTGAGAGCCCACCATGCAAGGCATTTTGATACTCCCTTGACAGATCCAAATCCAGTTGAGCCTTCCCAGATATCAACAGGTAGGTGGTATCTTACCCTCCTTTCTACATACAAGGACACTGAAGTTCAGAGATATTAGTTAACTTGTCCAAAATAACCAGCTGGTAAGTATAGAACCCCTCAGCTTTCTCTGTTTTTTTCCTAAGGGACATTGTCTCTCAAAATGATGGGAGAGAGAAGAGAGAGTGGGAAACAGGAAGTGTTTTTTAGGAAATACTATTTCCCTCATGCCAAATAGGAAACTCATCCTATGGGATATTGTCTCTCTTTCTTTTATTAAAAGATTTTTTAAAAAATTTTAATTGGAAACTAATTAATTTACAATATTGTGGTAGTTTTTTTGCCATACATACACATGAATCAGCCATGGATGTACATGTGTTCCCATCCTGAATCTCCCTCCTAGTTCCCTCCCCATCCCATCCCTCAAGGTCATCCCAGTGCACCAGCCCTGAGCACCCTGTCTCATGCATCACACATGGACTGGCGATCTATTTCACATATGACAATATACATGTTTCATTGCTATTCTCTCAAATCATCCCACCCTTGCCTTCTCCCACAGAATCCAACAGTCCGTTCTTTACATCTGTGTCTCTTTCACTGTCTCACATATAGGGTCATCGGTCATATTCCTCTCTTTCATCTTCCTAAATTCCATATATATGTGTTAATATACTGTATTGGTATTTTTCTTTCTGACATACTTTGCTCTGTATAATAGGTTCCAGTTTCACCCACCTCACTAGAACTGATTCAAATGCTTTCTTTTTAATAGCTGAGTAATATTGACTGTGTGGATCGCATTAAACTGTGGAAAATTCTGAAAGACATGGGAATACCAGACCACTTGACCTGCCTCTTGAGAAATCTGTATGCAGGTCAGGAAGCAACAGTTAGAACTGGACATGGAACAACAGACTGGTTCCAAATTGGAAAAGGAGTACGTCAAGGCTGTATATTGTCACCCTGCTTATTTAACTTACATGCAGAGTACATCATGAGAAATGCTGGACTGGAAGAAACACAAGTTGGAATCAAGATTGCTGGGAGAAATATCAACAACCTCAGATATGCAGATGACACCACCCTTATGGCAGAAAGTGAAGAGGAACTAAAGAGCCTCTTGATAAAAGTGAAAGTGGAGAGTGAAAAAGTTGGCTTAAAGCTCAACATTCAGAAAACAAAGATCATGGCATCTGGTCCCATCACTTCATGGGAAATAGATGGGGAAACAATGGAAACAGTGTCAGACTTTATTTTTCTGGGCTCCAAAATCACTGCAGATGGTGACTGCAGCCATGAAATTAAAAGACGCTTACTCCTTGGAAGGAAAGTTATGACCAACCTAGAGAGCATATTCAAAAGCAGAGACATTACTTGGCCAAGAAAGGTCCATCTAGTCAAGGCTATGGTTTTTCCTGTGGTCATGTATGGATATGAGACTTGGACTGTGAAGAAGGCTGAGTGCCGAAGAATTGATGCTTTTGAACTGTGGTGTTGGAGAAGACTCTTGAGAGTCCCTTGGACTGCAAGGAGGTCCAACCGGTCCCTTCTGAAGGAGATCAGCCCTGGGATTTCTTTGGAAGGAATGATGCTAAAGCTGAAACTCCAGTACTTTGGCCACCTCATGCGAAGAGTTGACTCATTGGAGAAGACTCTGATGCTGGGAGGGATTGGGGGCAGGAGGAGAAGGGGACGACAGAGGATGAGATGGCTGGATGGCATCACTGACTCGATAGACGTGAGTCTGAGTGAACTCCAGGAGTTGGTGATGGACAGGGAGGCCTGGCGTGCTGTGATTCATGGGGTCGCAAACCGTCGGACATGACTGAGTGACTGATCTGATCTGAATCAAAAAATTAAAATATGTGAGTAACATAAAGAAAGGTCAGCCACAAAGTTCCAGTTATATGATAAGCACTTTATATTTTTCCGAATGCTTCTGGCTTTGTGAGTTAGACATTGCTATTACCATTTTATGGATAAAGAACTTAAAGATTTGAGATATTTTTCTATTTAGCTAATATGTAGAGAGCTAAGATTTAAACTGAGTACTATGCTAAGTCACTTCAGTCGAGTCCAACTCTGTGCGACCCCATAGATGGCAGCCCACCAGGCTCCCCCGTCCCTGGGATTCTCCAGGCAAGAACACTGGAGTGGGTTGCCATTTCCTGATACACGCCCTTTCCAACTCAAGACACAAGACATTTTCTAACACTTTGTATAGGGGACAATGGAAAGTGAAAGTGTTAGTTGCTAAGTTGTGTCCACTTTTTGTGACCCCATGGACTGTATCTCACCAGGCTCTTCTGTACATGGAATTTTCCAGGCAAGAATACTGGAGTGGATAGGCCATTTCCTCTCCAAGAGATCTTCCTGACCCAGGGATCAAACCCAGATCTCCTGCATTGCAGGTAGATTCTTTATTGTCTGTGGAAGATACTCTAAATCTCTTAAGTATCTCTTCATAATATTCAGTACAGTCTTAGTTCAAGATCTCATCACTTCCTACATATACTGTTGGGCTCACTTTGTAACCAGTTTCTCTCAACCTAGTCTTACCCTCTTCCTACTTGTCTTCTACAGTTTTGTAGGAATGAATTTTCTAAAACTCAGGTATGATTGTGCCAGGATCCTAAATAAAGCTTCTGAGTGGCTCTTCATTATCTTAAAGATCACAGTCCTCTATCCACATGCTGCTACTGCTGCTAAGTCACTTTAGTCGTGTCCGACTCTGTGTGACCCCATAGACGGCAGCCCACCAGGCTCTCCCGTCCCTGGGATTCTCCAGGAAAGAACACTGGAGTGGGTTGCCATTTCCTTCTTCAAAGCATGAAAGTGAAAAGTGAAAGTGAAGTCGTTCAGTCGTGTCCGACCCTCAGCGATCCCATGGACGGCAGCTTTCCAGGCTACTATGGAGTCTCATTTGTCACCATCACCACTAGGCTTCTTTCATTTTCTTTCTTTTCTTAATTGGAGGATAATTGCTTTACAGTGTTGTGGTGGTCTCTGTTGCACATCAACATGAATCAATTCTAATTATATACATGAGACTCTTGAGAGTCCCTTGGACTGCAAGGAGATCAAACCAGTCAATCCTAAAGGAAATCAACCCTGAATATTCATTGGAAGGAATAATGCTGAAGCTCCAACAATTTGGCCACCTGATGCAAAGAGCTGACTCATTGGAAAAGACCCTGATGCTGGGAAAGATTGAGGGCAAGAGGAGAAGTGGGCAATAGAGGATAAGATGGTTGGGTGGCATCACTGACTCAATGGACATGAGTCTGAGCAAACTCCAGAAGACAGTGAAGGACAGGGAAACCTGCAGTTCATGGAGTTGCAGAGTCAGATTCCACTTAAAGACTGCACAATAACATCCTCTCTCTCTTGAGCCTCCTTCCTCCTTCCCACCCCTCCTGTTAGTCACAGAAGGCTAGGCTGGATTCCTTGTGTTATATAGCAGTGGCACTAGTTGTCTATTTTACACATGATATTGTATATATGTAAATGCTACTTTCTCAATTCACTTACCAATCCTGAAGCAGTCACCAGTCTATTTGTTCATGCTCTGCATTCCCAATTTCTTTTTTTACTTCTCACTGCTCACTTCTCACTCAAGTCTTTTCAGTTAATACTGCTTCTTTAAGATAAAGCAAACATCTCTGAGATTCCTAGACTGAATTTGTGCCTGTATTAAAACTCATACTGTTGGCTCAGTTGGTAAAGAATTTGCCATTGGAGAGCTGAGTTTGATCCCAGGGTTAGGAAGATCCCCTGGAAAAGGAAATGGCAATCCACTCCAGTATTTCTGCCTGGACAATTCCATGGACAGAGGGGCCTGGAAAGCTGTAGACTATGGGCTCTCAAAGAGTTGGACACTAATGAGTGACTAACATCACTTTCATATACCATGTCATATTTTCTTATTTATCAGGTTATCCCTCGCTCTTAGCCCAGGGTCTGGCACATAGATTCATTCAGTAAATATTTGTTGAGAAGAAGAATAATTGCCTTCAACAACAGTATGCCCCAAAATACAGAAGCTATTTTGCATAGCTGATTTGAAGAATAACCGCAATTCCTCTGTAAACTCTGGGCCGAATTACGTTAAATATGAAAGTGACCGTATTGCTTCAACTATGTAGCCTTTCAAGAGCAAATACAAAAAAAGATATACTTTTGAAGGAAGGAGGGGAGGGAAGAAGAAAGGATTATTGAATTGGAATCATTCAGCTTTGGGCACTTTGATCTGCTTCTCCTGAACCCATCACACCACCTTAACTCCCTCATGACCATCATGCCCTCAAATGCTGCAAACCTACCTCTCCAGCTAATAGCATTCCCTTAGGGTTTCCAAGGTCACAATTTCCATTCAAGGCCACTAGTGCAGCATCATAAAGCACTCCCTCTACTGAGGCACCACAGAGAATTGTGGGAGAAAAACAGAGAATCCTGGGACAAACAGATAATTTGGGGAGAGAATGGAGCACTGTGTGAGAGAACAGAGCATTTTGAGGGAGAATGGAGAATTCTGGGAGAGAAAAGAGAAATATGGGAGGACAGGGAGGGCTGTGGGAGAGCATAGCAGGTTGTGGGGGAACACAGAGAAATGCAGGTACACACAAAGCATTGTGGGAGAAAGAAATGTGGATGAGAACAGAAAACTGGGAGAGAGGGAATTACTGAAAAGAAGATATGTGAGGAGAGATAATTCATAGCTGCTTGTCTACCAGCCTTTCCCACAGGGTCCACCACACAGACACTTCTGGCCACTCTCTCAAGTCTGTCTGAGTCAAGCCCCTTGACCAAAACCTCACCACCTTTGCTCCTTCATGACCCTCCCCCTCCTAGCCCACTCCTGCTAGGACCACACACAGTTATAGCTGAGACATGAAATTGTGGGAAAAAATAGAGGCTTTAAGGAGAGAGAGAATTTTGGGAGAGAACAGAGATTTGTGGGAGAGAATAAAGAATTGTGGATAAGAACAAAGAATTATGGAAGAAGGGAGGGTTTAAGGAGAGACAAGGAATTGTGCTAGATACAGATAAGTGAACTTTAATGCTTCACTTGGTCTGTATGGTAGGAGCCATATCCCCTCAATTATGGCTATGCCCACCCCTACATTCCTTCTGGACCATGCTCCCTCCTGCTCTTAAATCTGGTTATTGCCAGTCATGCCCTGGATGTTTATTCATTGCTATGTCCAACTTCCTGAGGCCATGCTCCTTGTCTCCACAGGGCCATGTGTTTTCTGGTGGGACACATTCCTTCTCCCCTATATACCATGCTTCTCCTTTCCAGGTCAATCTACTGTACTCTACTTTGATCCTACTACAACCTCTCAGACAAAGTTCTTGTTCCTTCCAGGATGCTCCCTACCTCCTTGTCCTCTTGTTGTGGCCAGGCTGTGTCCTCTGAATTCAACTGTGGCCATACCCAGACCCCTTGGGCCTTACTCTTTGGGTTCTATTGTAATCATGCTCCCTCTAACCCCACCACAACCATTCCACAGGGCCACACCTCTGCTTATTGGGCCTACTCTGCTCTAATCTTGTCTCCTCCCTCACCCACCATTCCTTTCCTTCCAAGGCCACTCTCCTTGTTAGCCCCTGTGTTAGTCCATGGTCTGTCCCCTCCCACCATAACAGTACTATGTTCACTCAGCTTGGTAGTGCTCCTCTCAATCAGCATGTCCCTTCCCTAGTCTCTACCAAACTCCTCCTGTAGGTAGAGGAGCCTCCAGGTCTCTTTAGAAACCCACTCAAATCAGAACTTAGGTCCAGTGGCATTCATAGACTTAGTTGAGGCTTGTGGACCCATGATCCTTGCCTAAAAGATGATTTTCTTCAGATTTCTCCCAGCTCCAAATACTGCCACTTGATCAGTGATTTATCAGTCAGTGGGGACAATGGTGAATGAGTTATGGGCTGTATTTTAGTCAGTGATATTTCATATCCATGAAAATCATGTTCCTTTCAGACAAGTTTCATGTTCCCTAACCCAATATGTTTTTATTCTAGCTCTGTACCGGACCTTAAGGGCTTCCCTGGTAGCTCAGCTGGTAAAGAATCTGCCTGCAATGCAGGAGATTCCGGCTCAATTCCTGGGTTGGGAAGATTCCCTGAAGAAGGGATAGACTACTCACTCCAGTATTCTTGGGCTTCCCTGGTGACTTAGATGGTAAAGAAGCCACCAGCAATGCAGGAGACCTGGGTTCCATCCTTAGGTTGGGAAGATCCCCTGGAGGAGGGCAAGGCAACCCACTCCAGTGTTCTTGCCTGGAGAATCCCCATGGACAGAGGAACTGGCAGGACCCAGTCCTTGGGGTCACAAAGAGTCAGACATGCCTGAGCTACTAAGCACAGCACAGTGGGTCTTAAATGCTAGGCAGAGGCATGGAGTAAGCATTCTCCTCTCCTGAGTCTTTTCCAGGTGACCTTTCCTAGTCCTTTTGTGCCCTGTTGTTGTCTAGGACCTGTCAAGATAATACGCACTTAAACTTAATCTGGTTGCAGACTGAGCTCTGAGAATACTCTGATATCCTTGCTCCTTTCATTTTCAATTCTTGCTTTACAAGAAAACTATTAAGAGGTTATAACTAGCTTTCTTTCCTGTTCTAAAATCTCTGAAAAATACTTAAGAATAAACTTTACCAAGAAGGTGAGAAAATCTATGTCTTTCAGAAGGAGAAAACTATATAGGTGAATATTATAGATGAAAACTATAAAACATTGATGAAAGAAATTTAAAATGACACAACATTGGAAAAATATCCCATATTGGAAAAATTAATATAGTTAAAATGTCCATACTATCCAAAGTATTTTACAGATTGCATGCCATTGTTATCAAATGTTAAACCACACTTTTTTTTACAAAAATAGAAAAAAAATCCAAAATTCATGTGAACTGCAAAAAAAGTGCTGAATAGCAAGGAAATTTTGAGCAAGAAGAACAAAGTTGGAAAACTCACACTTTCTGATTTCAAAATATGTTACAAAGCTACAGGAATCAAGACAGTATGGTGCTGGGATAAAAACAGACATATAAACCAAGGGAACAGAATGGAGAGCCTTAGAATAAACCCAGTTATTTATGGTTAACTTATCTTTCACAAAGATGCCAAGAATGCAATGAGGAAAGAATAATCTCTTCAATAATAGCTGCTGGAAAAACTACATGCTCACATGCAAAAGAATGAAATTGGACCTTGATCTTACAGCATATATAATAATTAACTTGAAATGGATTAAAGGTTTAAATGCAAGAATTAACTATAAAACTCCTAGAAGAAAACATGGGAAAAATCTTTTCTCAACATTGGTGTTGGCAATGTTTCTTGAATAAGATACCAGAAGCACAGACAGCAAAAGCAAAAATGGATAAATGTGATTACATTAAACCAAAATACTTCTGGATAGCAAAGAAAACAATCAAAAAACTGAAAAGACAACTCCCAGAATGGGAGAAAATATTTGCAAACCATATATCTGGTGACAGGTTAATTACTAAATAGCAAAAAACAAACAAACAAAAAACTCCCTCAAATAACCCAATTAAAAAATGGGTAATGGACCTGAATAGACACTCCTCAAAAGAAGACATACAAGTGGCCAACAGGTATATGGAAATGTGTTGGACATCACTAATTATCAGAAAAATTAAAATCAAAACCACAATAAGATATCACTGCAACGTATGCTAGGATAGCTTTTTGTTTTTTTCAAAAAAGATAAACAGGGTGGGTGAAGACGTGAAGAAAAGGGAACCCTGTACACTACTGGTGGAATGTAAATTGGTTCAACCTCTATGGAATACAGTAAGAAAATTCCATTCCATGTTGATGAACATAGTTCTGTTTTTGCCAAATAAATCTTCTACTTCAAAATAATGTTCAAATGCTTTATTAAAACTCCGCTTTGGGCCTTTGTTTTGGAATCTGTTACTTTTGTTGCCACCTCCTGATCGCAGTCCTCTGAAGCTTCTACTTCTTTCCCACTGTCCCCCGACACCTTGGTTGCCCTTGCACTGTCCCCTGAAGCCTCGATTGCCTTCCCGCTGGCCTCGGAAGTTGCGATATCCTTCCGTTGGACCTTCTAGCTCTGGTTGCTCCATGGCCACAGAAAGCTGCCAGCGCTGTGAATCATGCCACTTTTCCTGTACTTCTGTTACTGATGCAGTAGGGATATCAAAGCAAACACCCTGCTTTCCTTTGAGAAAGAACCATTCCCTTCACTCTGGAGTCAGTATCCTCACCCAGCTGCTCTTTTAGTTCTTTCCAAGCATAACTAATGTTTGGCATTTCAATTGAGCACCCCAAGATCATGAGCATATACTTCTTTCCAAATTCATCAAGCTGTATACATTAAATACGTTCAGCTTTTCATGTCAATCATATCTCAATAAAATGGTTTAAAGGAAAAAAAAAGAGCTTCACCAAGTGTCATAATTGTCATTGAGAAGAGTATTTTCTCAGAATTTTGTAGTAAAATAAGTTTGATTCTTGCCGTCAAACTTCTTTCCTCACCTTTTTCCTTTGGTTTCATAAGAGAGAAATGGAACACAAAAGTGAGTAGAATGAGAAAACTGTTGCTTTGGATGTGATCAAATAGTATTATGTTTAATGTTGCTCTCCTGGAATGTAGTACTTTTTTAAGGAAAATATTAAATAGCTAACAAAACATTCCAAAAAGCAAACATTAACTTGACCCAGTTCAATCACATAATATCAATACCTGTACACAATTCAAACTTTTAATGGCATTGCAACCTCACTCCCTGATATTCTTTGTACCCTCAATTTTAAACACTCTTATGCCTTCTTACGGAGAAGGCAATGGCACCCCACTCCAGTACTCTTGCCTGGAAAATCCCATGGACGGAGGAGCCTGGTAGGCTGCAGTCCATGGGGTTGCTAAGAGTCGGACATGACTGAGCGACTTCACTTTCACTTTCTTGCATTGGAGAAGGAAATGGCAACCCACTCCAGTGTTCTTGCCTGGAGAATCCCAGGGACGGGGGAGCATGGTGGGCTGCCGTCTATTGGGTCACACAGAGTCGGACACGACTGAAGTGACTTAGCAGCAGCACGCCTTCTTAGGGTTTCAGAAAACAGTCCTCTATTGTAGTTAAGTGACTACTTGTTTTGCTTTCTTGTATGAATCATGTAGACAAAAGAGTATATAGTGCATATAAATGTATGGTTTTGGTTTTGTCACTAAGTCATGTCTGACTCTTACGACCCCATGGACTGTAGCCTGCCAGGCTTCTCTGTAGAATTCTCCAGCCACTGGAGTGGGTTGCCATTTCCTTCTCCAAGGGATCTTCCTGACCCAAGAATTGAACCCAGGTCTCCTGCATTGCAGGCAGATTCTTTACCAACTGAGCTATGAGGGAAGTGCTCTACATATATGTATATATTTATTTAAATCTTAATACAAACTATGAAAAAAAAAAAAAAAGAATCTTCAGACATACCTTCCTGGGGAAAGGGCATCTTCCAGTAGCCACTCAGTTGCTCATTTATTCAAAATTGTGTTTATCAAATGCTATGAGTGTTCCAGTGACAAATAAGAGATGCCTTAAGAAGGTTACAGTCTGATGTTGCTCCAATCTGAGTTTGATAAAACAAAAAATGACTAGAAAGTTAAAGGTGTGGTCAGGGGTTGATAGGTGGAAAAGAACTTGGTAATCACAGATCTTCTGGATTCAACTAATAGGAATTTTTAGGGATAGCAAACATAGGAAGCCACTTTCATAGTAGTTACTACAGTCTTTTACACAATACATTCTCAACCAGTCTTCACTGAATCTGAATAAGAAGGAGGGGAGGGGAAGAGGGAAGGGGAGAAAAGGAAGACCCTTTCATCTTTGATGATGAAACATCAGTTGTGAGGCCTGTCACAAGTGTATTAGTATCTAAAATTCTAAATATTGAAAGTAAATTGCTTTTTAAAATAAATCAGAGTGGATTCAAGAGTATCACTATTATGGTATTTCTTTCAATCATTTGCTTTTTTAACCAGGAAGAGAAAGGGATGTGGTTACAGCCTAGGTGTGAGAACTGAACTGGATACAGACATGGGAGAGTATCATTAAGGCAAGCTGCATTCATCAAGTGCATGAAGATCAAAAAAGTCTGAGAATTCTGTTTCAGATTATCTTCTCTACCATTTCTCTCACTTGGACATTTGACAGGACCACGCAGATGACAACTGAAAGTTGTCAACTGATTCTCTAAAAACCTGTATTTCATACAGAGGCTGGACCCCAATGCTCTGGAAACCACAAGACCAGTGAAAAGTTAATATTCTACCTTCAAGTCAAGAAGTTCAATTGGCACTCCCTTAGTGTATTACTTTTCTATGGAAACCCTACAAACAGTGGTTAAAACAAGACACAATTTTTACCTCAGAGTATTGGAAAGTCAAGAGTCAAGGAATGGCTTAGCTGGGTCCTTGCTCAGGGTCTCCCCAGACTGAAGTCAAGGTTATCAGCAGGGGCTCTGGTCTTATCTGAGGCTTAGGGTCCTCTTTCAAGCTCACTGGTTGCTGGCAGAATTAGCTTCTTTGTGGGTCTGAGACTGAGGCATTCAGAGCCCCTGCCCCCTCTCCACACACACAGTTCCCTGTCACACAGCCTTCTCCACTCCACACCATTCCATTTTGTTGCTTCAAGACCAACAGGAGAATCTCTGTGGCTTCTTTTAAGGGCTCATCTGGTGAAGACAGACCCAAGATAATCTCCCCAATTTAAAGTCAGCTGATTAAGGACTATAATTATATCTACAAAATTCCTTCACAGCAGTACCTAGATCACCTTTTGGCTGAATAACTGGAATAATATGTACATACTTAGAGTCAGGAATCTTGGGGGTTATCTTAGAATCCTGCCTTCCACACTTGAAATGGAAAACATTTCCCTATTTAAATATCTGTTATTACTCGTGTTGCTGCTGAGATTCTTGAGGATCCAAGAACTGTCTTTCACAATTTTCATTATGGGGGGAAAAATTACCTTCACAAAACGTGTGCAAAGAACAGTTGCCTCTTTTCAGCTACTTGGATATACTTCAAACTGAAGGAATTAAAAAAAAATAGATTTTCTATGACAGTTAAACCGTGGGAAGTCATGTGGGAATATAAGACTAGTTAGTTGCAAGAAGTGTAGATCCTGAAAGAGACTCCACAAGAAGAGGTCAAGGTACCATTAATTAAGAAAAGATTGTGTTGAATAGCCAGTCACCTGGATTAAATTAAGTCCATTTCCTTGGATACAAGGCGGCTGGACTCTGACAACCAGTCTGTTCTAGAATCCCTCTGTGCCTTTTTAGTAACCCACAGAAAATTTGGTATTCAATACTTTGAGTCCGTAAATCCATTAAAAAAATAAGAATGCACATTACTTTCTGGGAGGTCTGTTTGTTTTAATGAGCAAAGAATAAAATAATTATCTCACACAATGCTGCAGGTGTAGATTGTAAGAGCAACTTCAATAGCTCTATGTGCAATTGATAATCGGTCTCCAGTGAAAGAACATTCTTAGATCTCCATTTTCTCATAGTTTCTTTTCTTGTAAAATAACTAATGCCAAAATTAGTTCAATTGCTCTTTTTGGAAGCCTTCAAAAACTGCAGTCACATTATTGGTTCTTTTGTTTAATACATTCTATCCATATGCTGCTGGCTCGCCTATTCAGAGAGCTCAAACCTTTGTGTATGCCCTTGGGAAAAAATGTGTGGCCTCAACTTCTAATCAGGAAGCACAGTTTCTCAACTTGAGTCTGCCTCTGACTTGAAGTTAATGATTTGGTTCAATTTTTAGATGCCAATAAAACTGAAAATATCACTAGTGATCCACAAATAAATTTATTTTCATCCACAAATAATCGTGAAGTCCTTGTATTAGGAATTATGAAGTCTAGTTGAATAGCACCATTCAAAGATCTGTCTCTAATGTCATAAGCCACATGCAGAAATGGATTCCTTTGTAAATGATTGTCCTGGTGACAGTTTACAAAATGCCAACTTTAAATGCTCAAGTTAAAAAAAAAAGCAACTTGGCTCTGGAGTTGAAAAAAAATTAGAAACAGAAGGTTAACTCTAAAAATGAAAACACTTCTATTGTATTAAACAAGTAAATTGAAAAACAATAAAAAGTATTTAAAGCACTTTTGAGTTTTAGAAATACAGTAACTAACTGCCTTGCTGCCTAACTTTCCACCACTCTGCAGATGATTTACATTACTTCATTGAGGAGCTAGACTATCCTGGACAGAAAATTCCTTCAAGTTTACTTTCCAAGGAGTCACTGCAAACTTACCTGCAGGCACTTCATAAATGGTTGTTTGGAGAGGAATGGATGGATGAGTGCAGATATTCATTCTTGACTCCTTTACTTTTGTCAAGTAGAAGAGACTCTCCTGTTGCTGAACTAAGCCTTCTGAAGACAAGTCATCCAACTGTGTTTTGGCTCCACCCTTCAAAGAAGTTCTTGGATCCTTCCTCATCAAGAATCTACCTGGCTGAATCAGTCAGTCCTTCTCTTATACACCTTCTGTCTCTCCTGGCTCTTTCAATAATGGAGTAGAAGCCCATACTGCTTGCCATATGACAAGCCAATAAATCAAGATACAAGTTATTGAGGCAAGCATTAGTGACTTTATTCAGAAAGCTAGCAGATCAAGAAGAAGGTAGGATAGTGCCCCAAAGAGCCACCTTACCCGAGGTAGAATTTGGCCTTCTTTTATACTAAAAGGGAAGGAGGTGTTGCTGGTTGTTGTAAGCTTCTTGGTGCAGGAATCCTTTGTTCTTGCAGTAGTCCACACAGGCCTGGTTATCATATTCCTGTAAACCTCCAACAGAACAAATGTTATTCTCTGTTCCACAACGCTTTATCTCTATATGAGTGGGAAAGGGTTATACTTTTTAAGATCAGAGCCTCAAGAAGGGGCTATTGTGTATATTTCAGGCTAGAGGCAGCATCCTTATACAAAAGGAGGAGAGCCAGCATGACTAAGCACAGACAACAGAGCACAAGGATTAGCGCTAAAGGAATAGAATCAATATGGAGTCAGTTTTGCTCTCTGTTATATTTACATTTTCCCATTAACAAGTAAACATGTTTCAGATCTCTTTTTTCTGATGTGTGCCTCTGTAAACATATATACACATTTATTACATTTACAAACACATATGTCACTATTTAGACATTCTCTTGTTGATAGCCATTCGTTACCAAATTTTGCTCTTATATACATTTCCCTGTTTCCTTGCACACAGCAGTAACCATTTCTCTGGGGCAATGGTCCTCTGGGGTCATATCCCAGACTTATTAAGATAAAATTTCCAAGATCAGATCAGATTAGTCACTCAGTCGTGTCCAACTCTTTGCGACCCCATGAATCGCAGCACGCCAGGCCTCCCTGTCCATCACCAACTACCAGAGTTCACCCAGACTCATGTCCATTGAGTCAGTGATGCGATCCAGCCATCTCATCCTCTGTCGTCCCCTTCTCCTCTTGCCCCCAATCCCTCCCAGCATCAGAGTCTTCTCCGATGAGTCAACTCTTTGCATGAGGTGGCCAAAATACTGGAGTTTCAGCTTTAGCATCATTCCTTCCAAAGAAATCCCAGGGCTGATCTCCTTCACAATGGACTGGTTGGATCTCCTTGCAGTCCAAGGGACGCTCAAGAGTCTTCTCCAACACCACAGTTCAAAAGCATCAACTCTTCAGTGCTCAGCCTTCTTCACAGTCACATTCATACATGACCACAGGAAAAACCATAGCCTTGACTAGACGAACCTTTGTTGGCAAAGTAATATCTCTGCTTTTGCATATGCTATCTAGGTTGGTCATAACTTTCCTTCCAAGGAGTAAGCATCTTTTAATTTCATGGCTGCAGTCACCATCTGCAGTGATTTTGGAGCCCAGAAAAATAAAGTCTGACACTGTTTCCACTGTTTCCCCATCTATTTCCCATGAAGTGATGGGACCGGATGCCATGATCTTCGTTTTCTGAATGTTGAGCTTTAAGCCAACTTTTTCACTCTCCACTTTCACTTTCATCAAGAGGCTTTTTAGTTCCTCTTCACTTTCTGCCATAAGAGTGGTATCATCTGCATATCTGAGGTTATTGATATTTCTCCCAGCAATCTTGATTCCAACTTGTGTTTCTTCCAGTCCAGCGTTTCTCATGATGTACTCTGCATAGAAGTTAAATAAGCAGGGTGACAATATACAGCCTTGACGTACTCCTTTTCCTATTTGGAACCAGTCTGTTGTTCCATGTCCAGTTCTAACTGTTGTTTCTTGACCTGCATACAGATTTCTCAAGAGGCAGATTAGGTGGTCTGGGCTTCCCATCTCTTTCAGAATTTTCCACAGTTTATTGTGATCCACATAGTCAAAGGCTTTGGCATAGTCAATAAAGCAGAAATAGATGTTTTTCTGGAACTCTCTTGCTTTTTCCATGATCCAGCGGATGTTGGCAATTTGATCTCTGGTTCCTCTGCCTTTTCTAAAACCAGCTTGAACATCAGGAAGTTCACGGTTCACATATTGCTGAAGCCTGGCTTGGAGAATTTTGAGCATTATTTTACTAGTGTGTGAGATGAATGCAATTGTGCGGTAGTTTGAGCATTCTTTGGCATTGCCTTTCTTTGGGATTGGAATGAAAACTGACCTTTTCCAATCCTGTGGCCACTGCTGAGTTTTCCAAATTTGCTGGCATATTGAGTGCAGCACTTTCACAGCATCAGCTATTTCTTAAAAGCTTTGTAGTAATCCTAACGAGCTGCTTTTAGTTGAGAACTACAGCTCTAGAAAGAGAAGTAGAAAATCTGGGTACACAATTATTCCCCAATGCAACTATACTATTTTCTAGCCTATCAGTATTGTAAGACGTTTTTTCTGCTTGCTTGCTACCATGTGATATTGTCAGACTTTTTCATTTTTCCCAATCCAAGTATGAATTGTATTTCAAATTATTTTTCTTTTGATTTAATTTTTAATTACTAGCAAGCTAGATCATATTTTTGCAAATTTTTCCATTCTGGTTATTTTTTTCTGTAAATTACCTGTTCATATCTCTTGTTTATTTTTCTGTTGGTGATTTGCCTTTTACTTATTGATTTATATGCTCTGTGTGATCATCTTTTTTCTATGTATGCAGACTATCTCCTCCAAGTGCATTGTCAGTTTTTTTATTTTTTATTTATTTTTTAAATATAAATTTATTTTAATTGGAGGTTAATTATTTTACAATATTGTATTGGTTTTGCCATACATCAACATGAATCTGCCATGCGTATACACGCCAGTTTTTTAAATTTGTGGTTTCTTGTGTTGATACTGCCTAAGTTCACTTGCCAGCTTTACGGTTTTTAAGTTGTTCTTTTATATAACTGGAGTTGACTATTCTTAGGCTTTTCCTTTTTTCATAGAGGTTTCACTGTCCTTTTTTAAAGTCCATTATCACTTTCTTCAGAATTAAACTCCAGAAAGGAGTGCATGTGTTCTAATCCTAGCTGCCAGGGGCATGGATCTTCTCAGCTTTGGAAGTGGAAGATGAACTCCATTCTTCACCAGGACTTTTGAAATCAGGAACTCCAAAAACAGCAAGGGGAGTTTAGATGCTGAGCAGTTCAAAAACATGAAAATTCCCTTCTAGCTTCTAAAATTTTACTAAAGACAGTTGCATGCTATAGCTGTATGTTAGTCACTCAGTCATGTCTGACTCTTCATGATCATATGGACTGGTAGCCCACCAGACTCCTCTGTCCATGGAATTCTAAAGGCAAGAATACTGGAGTGGGAGAAAAGACAATCTATTTAACAAGTGTTGCTAGGAAAACTGGTAAACCACGTGTAAAAGAATGAAACTAGAACACTTTCTCACACCATACACAAAAATAAACTCAAAATGGATTAAAGATCTAAATGTGTCTCTTTTGCCGTCTCACATACAGGGTTATTGTTAACATCTTTCTATATTTCAGATAGTATACTGTATTGGTGTTTTCTTTCTGGCTTACTTCACTCTGCATAATAGGCTCCAGTTTCATCCACCTCATCAGAACTGATTCAGATGTATTCTTTTTAATGGCTGAGTAATAAATATGTATGACAGCTTTCTTATCCATTCATCTGCTGATGGACTTCTAGGTTGCTTCCACGTCCTGGCTATTATAAACAGTGCTGCGATGAACACTGGGGTACACATGTCTCTTTCAATTCTGGTTTCCTTGGTGTATAGACACAGATGTATAGGACAGTCTTTTGGACTCTATGGGAGAGGGAGAGGGTGGGATGATTTGGGAGAATGGCATTGAAACATGTATAATATTATATATGAAATGAATTGCCAGTCCAGGTTTGATGCAGGATACAGGATGCTTGGGGCTGGTGCACTGGGATGACCCAGAGGAATGGTACGGGGAGGGAGGTGGGAGGGGAGTTCAGGATGGGGAACACAAGTACACCTGTGGTAGATTCATGTTGATGTATGGCAAAACCAATACAATATTGTAAAGTAATTAGCCTCCAATTAAAATAAATTTATATTAAAAAAATAAAATTAAATCAAGAAAAAAAATAAAATAAAAAAAGATCTAAATGTAAGACCAGAAACTATAAAATTCTTAGAGGAAAACATAGAACAATCTCTGACAAAAATCACAGTAAGATCCTCTATGACCCACCTCCCAGGGTAATGGAAATAAAAATAAAGTAACAAATGGGACCTAATTAAACTTAAAAGCTTTTGCACAATAAAGGAAACAAAAAGCAAGGTGAAAAGGCAGCCTTCAGAATGGGAGAAAATAATAGCAAACAAAACAAAACAACTGACAAAGAATTAATCTCCAAAATATACAAGTAGCTCATGTAGCTCAATACAAGAAAAACAAATAACCTAATCAAAAAGTGGGCCAAAGAACGAAACAGACATTTCTCCAAAGAAGACATCATACAGATGTTTAATAAACACACAAAAAGATGCTCAATATCACTCATTATTAGAGAAATGCAAATCAAAACCACAATGAGGTTTTGATTTGCATTTCTCTAATAATAATAATAATAAACCTCTCTCAAGAGTTGGTGTGAGCCTACTCCTAAACACACCTGCAACAAGTGATATTGCTGTTCAGTTACTAAGTCATGTGCGACTCTGCGACCCCATGAACTTCAGTACACCAAGGTTCCCTGTCCTTCACTCTCTCCTAGAGTTTGCTCACTCATGTCCATTGAGTCGGTAATGCCACCCAACTATCTCATCCTCTGTTGCCTCCTTCTCCTCTTGCCCTCAATCTTTCCCAGCATCAGGGTCTTTTCCAATGAGTTGGCTCTT
The DNA here is from genome assembly GCA_935064755.1 of Tragelaphus eurycerus. Lineage (NCBI taxonomy): Eukaryota > Metazoa > Chordata > Mammalia > Artiodactyla > Bovidae > Tragelaphus > Tragelaphus eurycerus. The sequence goes on from CAKXYN010000007.1 coordinate 52,546,273, forward strand.
CACATCAGGTGGCCAAACTATTGGCACTTCAGCTTCAGCATCAGTCCTTGCAATTAATATTCAGGGTTGATTTCCTTCAGGATTGACTGGTTTGATCTCCTTGCTGTCCAAGGGACTCTCAAGAGTCTTCTCCAGCACCACAATTCAAAAGCATCAGTTCTTTGGCACTCACAATAAGTTTAATGATTGCCATAAGTTCAATTTCTCCTTTACAGTAACAAAGAAAAAAATTCTAAATTCCCTTTTAGTTAACAGCCCTTGACAGATTATTGTCACAGAAGGGCTATCTATACCTACTAATTCCACCACCTTAAATCATTCGTTCCTCTCTCTGCTCCAAGTCTATCCATTCCAGTATATATTATTTAATTAGGCTGTGGCAGCTTAATTCCCTTAGCACTTTCCTGTATTTCTGGAGCATTGTTCTACCATGAACTTTAGTGTCTACCATGAACATTAGTGTCGGCAGCACCACATTCTTCCATGGCCTGTCTGATAATCAACCTGATCTTTCTTGGTCTCATTTATAAACATTCTTTTTTTCTGTCCTCCCGTCGAATGCCAGGATTCATCTATTCCCCTATGGCTCTATCTTGGCCTCTTTTCATATGCTTCACCACTATCTGTAAAATAGATATTCTTGATTCTACATCTTTAGCTCTTCCCTTTCCATTGAGATCCAAACTTATACAAGTAGTTCAAACTACTTTTGGAAAATTTTACCTGGAAGTTTCCTTGCCATTTCAAATGATAGGCTTTAAAAGAAACCTATCACTTTCCACCCATATTGTCAATTGCTCCAACCTCCTCCCTCTTCCAGCATTCCAAGCCAAAACCTTCTCCTCTTTATATGTTCCTTGTCAAAACCAGAAACATGTAAGTGGCTTCTGAATCCTCTCCTTCCCTAATCTATATCAAATTGCTTACCTAGTTTCCTAGACCTTTCCATTTGCCATACCATGACCTAAGATGAAGCCACCATTAACTTTTGATGAATGCAACATCTTCTGCATGGACTTTCTTGGACCACCACAAGTTATTTACCCCTAAAATCTAGTGTTCTTGTTCAATGGCATGGCTTTTCTATTTAAAAATTTTCAGTGATTCCTGAAAGTCCTCAGAAAAAAAAGATTAAGACATTCATAGTATGTATTGATTCCCTCCATTCTCAATCCTATCCTCCTATGCAGGAAAATAATTTTAGGAATTGACACTTGCTTGGGCTTCCTTAGTGGCTCAGACGGTAAAGTGTCTGTTTGCAATGCAGGAGACCCGGGTTCAATCCCTGGGTTGGGAAGATCCCTTGGAGAAGGAAATGGCAGCCCACTCCAGTATTCTTGCCTGGAAAATCCCATGGACCCGGAGCCTGGTAGGTACAACCAGAGAATTGGCTCAAAATAGGGAACTTCAGGCCCTATCCTAGACCTACTGAATCAGAATTTGCAATTTAATAATTTTGCTAAGTGACTATATGTACATTAAGAGTTTGAGAAGCACAGCCTTTGACCAGTGGTTCTCAAACTATGGCTCCCAGACCAGTAGCATCAAGATCAGTATCCCCTGGGAACCTACAGCGCTGTGCTGTGCTTAGTCACTCAGTCTCTTTGCAACCCTATGCACTGCAGCCCACCAGGCTCCTCTGTCCATGGGGATTCTCCAGGTGAGAATACTGGAGTGGGTTGCCATGCCCTCCTCCAGGGGATCTTCCCAACCCAGGGATCGAACCCAGGTCTCCCACATTGCAGGTGCATTCCATGAACCACCAAGGAATCCCAGGAATCTATTAGGAATATCAATGCTCAGGCCCCCAGACCTACTGAATCAGAAACTTTAGGGGTGGTATTCCCAGGAATATATGTTTTAATGACTCAGTCACCTCCCTTCAATATTATGCATAGGATTCGTATTTTTAGATGATGTTGTTACTATTTGTCTCTAGACCCCTCTTTGGAACTATTGGTCTACACAACTGTTTTCTAAGGGGCTTCCCAGGTGGCACTAGTGGTAAAGAACCTGCGGCCAATGCAGGAGACATAAGAGACCCAGGTCAGTCCCCTGGGTTGGGAGGATCCGCTGAAGAAGTACATAGCAACTCACACCAGTATTTTTGCCTGGAGAATCCCAGGGACAGAGGAGCCTGGTGGGATACAGTCCACAGGGTCGCAAAGAGTGGGACCAAATGAAGTGGCTTAGCATGCACACACACAGGTATTACCTCTTGCCAGAAGTTCTCCCTGATGGCCAAATTTGGATTAAGTGCCCAGACGATATACTCAAATGATAGCCAAAGCAATTCTCAAACTGTAGTCCACTTTTTCCTTCTGACCGAATCTTCCTCATGGAATTAACAACCATTTTGAGTGCAGTGTTAGGTACAGACACTGTTTTACTCCTGTGTCTAATACAACATCACACAAAAATGGGTGCTCAATAAGCATTTGTTAAATAATACGCATTATTAAAGCAGGAATTGTGTCCTCTGTGCTACTTCCCTTGATGATGGTCATAGCTCCTCAAAAAATTTTTATAGAAGTTTTATAATTACTTCTTAAAGGAACTCTTTTCATTTACAAGTTCCCAAATAAAATTACAAAATGCTCTCAGTTCAGTTCAGTCGCTCAGTCGTATCCGACTCTGCGACCCCATGCATTGCAGCACGCCAGGCCTCATAGTCAATACGAAAATGCTCTAGATGTAGAAAAATTAGGGGAAAATAAAATTAGGAAGACTTGGTTAATGTCATCGATTTACTGCTGAATAAGGATTAGACATTGCTTAAAATTTTTTCACTAGGGCTAGGATGTGGATTCTGACAAAGACTGGATTATCACGATGATTATACATAGCAATAATGTGATTAAGAGCTGGGTTGGGGGCAGAAAATTCCAGCTTGGCCACTTACTCATGATGTGTCTCTGGCAGCTGCTCGCTTTAAGTTTTACAGTCCTCACCTCTAAGATGGGTAATGTTTGCCTCATAGGAATATGGAAGGCTTATATGAGATCACACCTTTCAGACACGTAGTACAATACTTGGTACATATTAAGTTCTCAACGAGTGCAAGCTAAGAGCAAAGGAGGTATTTCTAAATTCCATATAGACTTGTGGGTAGAGTTTGGTGCCATCTTGGCCGACAAAACTTTTTTTCAAATATAAGCTTGGTCTCCTCCGAATCTTTGCATTTTATATTGAACTACTGATTATACAGGAACAAAAACAGAAACTGTTTCCACATCTACCCTGCCATCCTCACAAACCTTTGCTCTTATGGATATTAGTTTCACTTCTTTCTCCAGAACAATAGCTGCATTACAAAGTGATGAAAACTTCCCAAACATGGCCTGAAGGAACAGAAGGATGGGAAGGCTTACTTGTGGGTGATTGGCCCACAAGCAACAGATTATGATTCTAACTCAAAGTCCCAGAGATGCAGACCTTCACAGCAGATACCAGCCTACATAGGAGGGTGGGATCACAATGTCCCTGGAAGGTGAGCTGCAGAGCCCACAGCTGTAAAATACAGCCCTTTGTGTGCTGAACGCGGAACCAGGGCACACTGAGACAAGAAATGTTTATGTATAGGCGTCAATAAAGTGAAAGCATAAGCTCTATGGACAGAATTGGGCTGGTCAAGGGCAGCTAATTCCTGCAAATACCTTGTTACTCATTGAATGTCAATGATCTACTTCTGCATTTTATCATGTTTACACAGTGATATTTTGTGGGAGCTGCTTCCAGGTTTATGTGTATCTTTAATCTGGGAAAGTCCAGGGCTTATTCACTCTAATGTTGAATAAAAGGTCACTGGTAAAAATCAGGAACCAATCTAAAACAAGAGCGGGATGGCGAGTTTTGCCAAGTGTGTACACATCAACTTATTTCAATATTTTCTTAAAAATCCATTGTCCTGAAACAAGGCATGGCTTCTCATATTGCAAATAAAAAGTCAAACATTTCAATGAAGGCAAGCAACAACACGGATGGACAAAAACAAAACCTCAAAAGATGCCCTCTGTTTCTATCAGAGCCACAAAGACATACTTTTATGTGGATGTAGTGCGTAAAAGTAAGTACAGTCAGGTGAAAAATCAGCAGAGCTCCATGCTTCAGATGTTGTATTTTATTTACATGATCTAGCATCCTGAGAAGCTGTGACTGTGTGTTATACCCATTTTACAGATAAAGATTCTGAAGATCAGGAGGTCTGATGTATCTGCCTAAGACACTCATGACTAGTAAGTGACAGGGCTGGTCCCCAAGGCTGACTTATTCAGCCTGGTCAAATCTTGAGCTTTCCTCTCTAATGTGATTATTTCCATTTTGTTTCTTCAGAAAAAAATGTTATGGGTACGTATGTGTGTGTGTGTGTTTTCTTTCTTCATTGTACAACTCAATACTTTTTGTTTTTAAATACAGAGAAGAGATCTTTAAGGGTATTAGATTTTGTAAAGTGAATAAAGGTGTGTTGACATATTTGAAAAATTTTTCTACAGCTCTAGAGCATGAAAATTTGTTCCACTGAATTTCAGCTTTTTTAGATTATCAAACTAAACATTCTGTGAAAAGACAGATAGTAAAACTGTATTTCCCAAATGATAGACACTGAATGATTTAGGAAGTTAAAAAGACAGTGAATGAATTTATCCATAAATTCATAAATATGATTTTATTCTTAAATATAAGAATATATATATAATCTGAAATCTGTTTTGTGATGCAACATTTCTTTTTATAATTACCTTTTATTGGAGTATACTTGCTTTGGGCTTCCCAGGTAACACAGTGGTAAAGAATCCACCTGCCAATGCAGGAGACACAGGTTCGATCCCTGGGTCAGCAAGATCCTTGAAAGAAGGAAATAGCAACCCACAACCAGTATGCTCACCTGAAAAATTCCACAGACAGAGGAGCCTGGTGGGCTACTGTCCATGGGGTCACAAAGAGTTGGACACAATTGAGTGACTGAGCGCATGGTTGGCTTACAACATTGTATTAATTTCTCGCTGTACAGCAAAGTGAATCAGTCATATGTATTCATGCATCCACTCTTTCTTCGATTTCCTTCCCCTTTAGGTCACCAGAGAGCACTGAGAAGAGTCCACTTTGCTACACATAGTGCTTAGTGTTAGTTGCTTAGTCGTGTCCGACTCTTTGCGACCCCATGGACTGTAGCCTGCCAGGCTCCTATGGGATTCTCCAGTCAAGAAATTCTGGTGTGGGTTGCCATTTTCTTCTTCAGGGCTCTTCCCAATCCAGGGACTGAACCTGGGTCTCCTGCATTGAAGGCAGATTTTTTTTTTACCATTTGAGCCCCAGCAGTGTATATATGTCAACTCCAATCTCCCAATCCATTCCATCCTGCCTCCCCTTGGTAACCATAAATTTGTTCTTTACATCTGTGACTCTATTTCTGTTTTGTAAATAAGTTTATTTCTATCATTTTCCTAGATTCCACATATAAGCAATATTGTACAATGTATGTTTTTCTGACTTAACTTCACTCTATGACAGTCTCTAGATCTATACACGTCTCTGCAAATGGCACTATTTTGTTCCTTTTAATGGCTGAGTATTATGGCAACCCACTCCAGTACTCTTGCCTGGAAAATTTCATGGACAGAGGAGCCTTGTAGGCTATGGCCCATGGGGTCGCAAAGAGTCGGACACAACTGAGTGACTTCACTCATTATTCCAATGGATATATGTACCACGTCTTCTTTATCCATTCCTCTGTCAGTGGACATTTAGGTTGCTTCTATGTCCTGGCCACTGTAAGTAGTGCTGCAATGAACACAGGGGTGCATGCATTCTTTCAAATTACAGTTTTCTCTGGATATATGCCTAGCAGTGGGATTACAGAGCCATATAGTAGCTCTATTTTTGGTTTCTTAAGGAACCTCCATACTGATCTCCATACTGGCTGTACCAATTTGCATTCCCACCAACAGTGTAGGAGGGTTCCCTTTTCTCCACACCCTGTCCAGCATTGATTGTTTGTAGAATTTTTGATGATGGCCATTCTGACCAGCGTAAGGTGATATAACATTTCTAATGTAAATACTGCAAGAGATCAGCAAATTTTTAAAATAATCCTTTTGCTACTTTGACGAGTTCTCAACCACTTCCTGAAGAACATTCAATTCTCTGAGAAAAAGCACAGAAATATACAGGAAAAACGTACAGTTCTTCCAACCCATGCTTTTGCATTTCTAGTCTTCTTCCCATTTGTTCTTTTGTTTAAAAATGGTATTTGATAGCCATTTGCAATCAAATAGCAGACTAAGTAGTGAAAACTATCAAATCAGATTTGATGTGCCCAGAACTTTCAAATAAGAGTTATATTTTCAGCAAAGTATTTTGTAGAAAACTGTTTTTTCCTAAACATTTTCCATCTATTTGCTAGATGGAATAATCCACTTGGGTATTAGATTGTATGGACTCCACTGCATGAAAGTATATTTTGACAAATCCTCCTACTCAACAGGGACTACACCTATGAGTTGTGACACATCCTTTACTTCTTAGTTAGAATCTCCCTGAGCAAAACAATAAACCAGGAAAAGATTATTTCCCAGGGCTCTTGTCTCTCGTTCATGAACCTCTGTACACCTCTCTCCAACCCTTGACACTTCTGTAAGTCCCAGCTACTACAAGCAACCACAACCAACAAAAAACCACACAGTCACATGAGGAGAGTGCTTTTACTAACTTCATTGTCCCTCTTAATCTAAACCTGCTCTTCTAAATACATCTAGACTCTTTCATACTAAGGTGTGACTGTTGTTAATGTTACCACTTCTGCTCTTCAGCCTTATTTAGTGAGTGAGTCACTTTAGGCAAATAAATGAAGTCTAACAGGTAATTTCAAACACCAAGTGCACATGTAGGGAATGTATTTACTGAGGAGGAGGGCTAGAAGGAATATTTTTAGCTGAACCTCAAATAAAGTAGCTAGTAATCTGTGTATGGGCTTCTCAGGTGGCGCTAGTGGTAAAGAACCTTCCTGCCAAAGCAGGAGACATAAAATAAGTGGGTTCGGTCACTGTGTCAAGAAGATCCCCTGGAAGAGGGCATGGCAACCCACTCCAGCATTCTTGCCTGGAGAATCCCATGGACAGAGGAGCCTCATGGGCTATGGTCCAGTCCATAGGGTCACAAAGAGACTGAAGTGATTTAGCATGCACTTAGCACACACAATCTGTGTATACTTAAGGCAGGTACTCTTTCTTACTTAAGTTGCTGTGATCTCCTTTGTTTCAACATTTAAAGACCATATTCACAAAATAAAATATCGCTTTTACCCTTCCTGGAGATCACTGGCAGAAAGCCCCAAACTTTACAGAAGGCAATGATAATAATAAGGGGATCTGTGCTGTAAGTCTGGTTGAGAACCTGGGCATTCTAAGGGCAGTGTGTCCTGGGAGAGGGTGACAGGCTAAGCCACCACGCACTGCCTCTTTTACTCAAGTTCACCAAACAGACAAGTTACTCCTGCTCCTTTAAGGAGGAAACACAGAGGGGAGGAGAATGGCTGGAGTTGATCCTCCTGAACTTTCCTTCCTGTGGAGTAAAATGGAAATCTCTTCCCTTTATGAACTTGAGCAACAGGGAATGACAACAAAGGCTAACTTTGGGGCAGGCTCTGTGTTGTAATTTTGTATATATGACCCTGTGTGTACCCTGAAACACCCTGGAAGGCAGTGTTTTTTTACCCCCAGTTTAAGATGTGTTTCCTCAGGCAAGGAACTTGCAGGCATCACTCTGCCAGTAAACTGAACAACTGATACCTAAAAATACTTCCATCTGACCTTAAAGTGAATACTCTTTCCACTGTGCCAATGTTTTAAATACCTTTAACTTTCTATGACAGAAGTGAACTTATCTATACAACAAAAACAGACCGACAGATATAGAGAACAGACTTTCGGGGGTGGGGGTTTGGGGGAGGGATGGACTGGGAGTTTGGGATTCAGTTCAGTTCAGTTCCACTCCAGTACTATTCCCTGGAAAATCCCATGGACAGAGGAGCCTGGTAGGCTACAGTCCATGGGGTCGCATAAGAGTCAGACACAACTGAGCGATTTCACGTTCACGTTCAGTTCAGTTCAGTCGCTCAGTAGTGTCCGACTCTTTGCGACCCCATGAATCACAGCACGCCAGGCCTCCCTGTCCATCACCAACTCCGAGTTCACTCAGACTCACGTCCATCGAGTCAGTGATGCCATCCAGCCATCTCATCCTCTGTCGTCCCCTTCTCCTCCTGCCCCCAATCTCTCCCAGCATCAGAGTCTTTTCCAATGAGTCAACTCTTTGCATGAGGTGGCCAAAGTAATGGAGTTTCAGCTTTAGCATCATTCCTTCCAAAGAAATCCCAGGGCTGATCTCCTTCAGAATGGACTGGTTGGATCTCCTTGCAGTCCAAGGGACTCTCAAGAGTCTTCTCCAACACCACAGTTCAAAAGCATCAATTCTGTGGTGCTCAGCTTTCTTCACAGTCCAGCTCTCATATCCATACATGACCACTGGAAAAACCATAGCCTTGACTAGACGGACCTTTGTAATGTCTCTGCTTTTGAATATGCTATCTAGGTTGGTCATAACTTTCCTTCCAAGGAGTAAGCGTCTTTTAATTTTGGGATTAGTAGACATAAACTATTATATAGAAAATAGATAAACAATGAGGTCTGACTGTACAGGAGAGGGAACTATATTCAATATCCTGTGATAAACTATAATGAAAAAGAATATGCAAAAGAGTATATGTATATATACACATATATATCACTTTTCTGTACAGCAGAAATTAGCTCAAAATTGTAAATCAATTATACTTTCATAAAATAAAATTTTTAAAAATCTTCAACCTTTTGTAAAGAAGACTAAGGTCATAATTCTACCAGTATATTTCATCAAATGTTTCTTTCTTAACCTGTCCTCACAGTTCCAATCTTCTACCTAGCTCCTCTAGCACAAATGGAAAAGAATTCATTTCCTATTTTGGTAAGAGGAGATCTTTTTTTTTCCTCATCACAGAATCAAAAATGCCATCATTATACCATTTATCAACAATGGACTGAGGCCAATCTCAATCTTCTTTGCATTTATATCAAACATGTCTAATTGCAAATCGATGCCAATAGCCAATGGCATTACCTTCCATCTAAGGTAGAGAAATTTCTCATTGATAATACAGTCAAAATAAACAGAATTTTAAGAAATATGATGGGAGGGTCCTTTAGTTAATAAGGAAGTGAAGAGACGCCAAACACCAGGATCTATGTAAAGCTTTATGGAGCAGTTAACCTTGAGACTTCACTATATGTAAAGATTAAACAGCAACTTCTGGTTAGCAGATTTATAGAGCTTACAAATACCTTGGTTTCACTGTTTGTACTTTTATCTACTTCTGGGTTTTATTACTGCTTTCTGCCCAATGATAGTCTCTATATACACAGAATGCCAAGAGATTAAGCAGTTAAAAGAAGTAAAAGGTTTCCTTTGTCATCTTTGATGTTGTAAAGGTCTTATAGAGAGGTATACCTTCTACAAGTTAGAGATTCATAGAAAATGCCACCCATATCTCTCACATGGGTGACAAGATTTTCACAAAGCACAGTCAGCATAAATAAAGGCAAAGAAAACATTACAGCATTACAGTAGCTTTCCAGGGTCATGGTAGAAAATAGTGCTAAGTTGCTTCAGTCGTGTCCAACTCTGTGCAACGCTATGGACTGTAGCCCACAAGGCTCCTTTGTCCTCTGTGGAAAATAAGTAGCCCCTGATTAGCAATTCACTCATAGACACAAAATCAAATTAAATATTACTTTATATGATACAATCAGCATATCGCTAAACAAATATATATCGTTAAAAAAGGGACTATGATTTTGGTTTTATATGAATCAAGACAGACACATCAGCACAGAAGATGAATTTTTTAAAAAGGAAATGCAAACTTTTTTAGGCCCCAGCTGGGATGAATGATTTTGTTACAGGATCTTTCACAAAAGACAGGAAATGACAATGTTAGCAAAAAAATACATTAAAATTGAAGGAAGAAAGAAAACATCAATTAACAGCGTGAAGACATAGCCTGTTCCCACTTGTTCAGACTATGAGGAAGTATTGTGGAAACTCAGGTCTTTGCGTTCCTGAGTTATCTGCTGTCATAGAGGCAAGCTACCAAGCCACCTGTTTGCTGTGACTTGAGGGAAAACAACATTTCTGACTAGAAAATTAAGTTTCTCAGCCACAATCCTACCTGCTCAGCAAAAGCATCATTATTGTCAACATATTTTTTCCCCACTTGAACAAAACAATTTAATTTTTGATTGCAGTGAATTTTGTATACCAGCTGTCATTCTGAGTTTCAAAATTCTGTATTATATAATGTTTTTAAAACCCAACCATAATCAAATGATCAAGTGAAAGCTGTTTCTAAACAGTGACTCATATATGAGGTATGGTATCAATTTAGGGCTTTTCAAATGTTCATTTTCTCAAAGAATTTCTTTGGAAAGATGAAAAATATTAAAGTCACATAATCAAAACACTGTTTTAAAAAACTGTCAAAGACTCTGTGGATTGAAATAATGAAAAGGTAATCAGATGCTGGGCACTGACAGAGAGTCTGAACAGAAACTTTTAGGTAAATTGGTACCTCATAATTTTCATAATATTTGAAATTTTCACAACAATGCCTCCCTATAAAGTGCTTGGTAAATTGATAGAATTCTATTTTCTAATTTTTGAAAAAAAAAGAAATTTCATACTTAAGTGTATGTATGCTATGCTAAGTCACTTCAGTCGTGTCCGACTCTGTGTGACCCCATAGACGGCAGCCCACCAGGCTCCCCCGTCCCAGGGATTCTCCAGGCAAGAACACTGGAGTGGGTTGCCATTTCCTTCTCCAAAGTGTATGTATACACACACGTATATACACACACACATCTGGAGAAGGAAATGACAACCCACTCTAGTATTCTTGCCTGGGAAATTCCATGGAGCCTGGTGGGCTACAGTCCATGGGGTTGCAGGAGTCGGACATGACTGAGTAACTGAACCAACACCATGACCATATATGTATGTGTGTATGTGTGTATATATACACACACAAGTTCCCATTAAAGATTATGGAATACTTTGATAAGCCTCCACTGATGTTACTTTTGACATGTGAATAAATTTTAAATTATCAGTTATTTATTATGCTTTCTTTAATGAAATACCTAATATATTTTTTTTGTGTATGGAAGTATGTGTAGGGAAGTGCATTTAAAATATGACCTAATTTTCAAAAAATTTATCAGAACATTCATTTTTAGGAATAAAAATATTACTCCCTATTGCCTAAATCATAAAAGTCAAATTCCAGAATTTAGCCTTTACAGCCCTCTGTGATCTAGTTCAGAAATACTCTTTCAATTTTATTGTTTCTATTCCCTCATTAATATCCTATCTATATATTGGATCATTTATGTAGCCATCAGATACTTATTGAGTATTTACCACATTCCAGGCTTTGCAATTCAAAGATCAATAATACACAATTTCTACTTTCAAGCAGTTCAAGTCTAGCAAAGAAGAAGATATGTAGTCAGCTACTCACAGTATCAAAAGTGCAATATTTGATGTGTGTCAAAGGCACAAAAGGAAATGCCAGTCACTTCCTGGCTGGATAGAGAATAGATTTAAAGAAGATTATAAAGGGGGAATAATGAATAAATTAGAATTCACCAAATTGACACATAGAAAATGATGTTCTTTACACAGGCACACAAGTTTGAGACGGGAACGTAGATCTGTTCAAGTACAGATGTTTGACTATTTTCTAGGACAAAGAGTGTGGGGGTTCACCATCTTCCAAATGCCATTTATCCATTAAATCCCTTGTTTAAGGCTCAGCCTGCCATTTTAGCAGATTAAAGTAGATGATGTTGGTTGTTTATGGGAACCTAATAACTTTGACATGATCATGGACCAGAGTTGTCCAACCTTGGTACTATTGAGAGTTTGGACAGAAATCTCTGTTATGGAGGACTATCCTGACTATTGTAGAATGCTTAGTAGTAGCATTCTGGGATTCTATCCACTAGTTGCAATAGCATTCTCTCTCCCAGTTGTAATAATCAGAAGTGTTTCAAATCATTGCCAAATACACGGGGGAAAAAGCTTTCCTCAGTTGAGAATCACTGTCTTAGATCTATGTATCTACACAGTCATTTCAATATTGGTAAGGATTATAACCCTACTAGATAGGAATGATTATAAGGGAAAAAATCATCACATTCAAAAGAATTTAGGGCTGTAAACAACCTAACTTTATACCTAAAGGAACAAGGAAAAGAAGAACAAATAAAACCCAAAATTAGTAAAAGGAAAGAAATCATTAAGATCAGAAAAGAAGTAAATGAAATAGAGACTTAAAAAGGTATAGAAAAGATCAATGAAACTAAGAGCACTTTATTTGAAAAGATTAAACAAAATTGATAACCAAAATTGATAGCTAGACTCATCAAGAAATAGAAGGCCTAAATCAGCAAAATCAGAAATGAAAACAGAAAAGGTACAAGCAACATCACAGAAATACAAAGGTTCAAAAGAGATTGCTATGAACAAATATATGCCAATAAGACGGACAGCCTGGAAGAAATAGACAAATTCCTAGAAATGTATAATCTTCCAAATTTGAACAAGGAAGAAAGAGGAAATATGAACAGACTAATTATGAGTAATGAAATTTGATGATTAATTAAAAAAAATAACTTTCTCAAAACAAAAGTCCAGGATCAGGTGGCTTGACAGATGAATTCAATCAAATATTTACAAAAACATGAACACCTATCTTTCTCAAACTACTCTAAAAAATTGCAAAGGAAGTACTGCCTTTGAACTCATTTTATGAGATATCATAACCCTGATACCAAAATCAGGCAAAAATACAACAAAAAAGAAAATTACAGACCAATATCACTGATGAATATAGATGCAAAATCCTCAACAAACTAAAATACTAGCAAACTGGGACTTCCTTGATGGTCCAGTGGCTAGGACTCCATGTTCCTATTGTGGGGGGCCTGAGTCTGATACCAGAGCAGGGAACTAGGTCCCGTATGCTGCAACTAAATATTCCACATGCTGCAACTAAAGGGATCCCTGCATGCCACAACTAAGACCCAACACAGCCAAATAAATAAATAAATATTTAAAAAATACATTAGAAGGTCTAATCCAAAAGTACATTAAAAGGATTACACACCATGATCAAGGGGGATTTATCCCAGGGATGTAAGGATGGTTCAATAACTGCAAATCAGTAAATGTGCTACACTACATTGACAAACAAGAATAAAAATCATATGATCATCTCAATAGATGGAGAAAAAGCTTTTGATAAAATTCAACATCCATTTATGATTAAGAACTCTCAACAAAGTGGGTATAGAGGGAACATACCTCAACATAATAAAGGCCAATTATGACAAATTTACAGCCAACATCATACTTGGTGAAAAACATTTCCTCTAGCAGTAGTAATAAGACAAATATGCCCACTCTCATGACTACTACTCAATTATAGTATTGGAAGTCCTAGCTGCAGCAATCAGGTGAGAAAAAGAAATAAAAGGAATACAAATTAGAAAATAAGAAATAAAACTATCACTATTTGCAAATGACATGATACTATATACAGAACGGTAGCATCAAAAAACCATGAGAACTAGTAAATTAATTCAGCAAAGTTGCACTATACAAAATTAAGACACAGGAATCTCTTGTGTTGCTATTCACCAACAATAAACTGTCAGAAAGAGACATAAAGAAAAGAGCCTCACTTACAGGTGCACTAGAAAAAGTAAAATGTCTAGGAATAAATCTAACCAAGGAGGTAAAAGATCTGTAGTTGGAAAAGACTGATGAAAGGATTGTAGAAGCTTGGTGAGTCCAAAATCTGATGAGGTGCACCAGCAAGTTAGAGTCAGGGCAACACTGCAGTTCAAATCCAAAGGCGTCTGCTGGCAGAAACCCTGCTTTCTTAGGGGCAGTCAGTCTTTGTTTTATCAAGGCCTTTTAGCTGATTGACTTCCCTGGTGGCTCAGAGGATAAAGCATCTGCCTACAATGCAGGAGACCTGGGTTCAATCCCTGGGTCAGGAAGATTTCCTGGAGAAGGAAATGGCGACGCACTCCAGTATTCTTGCCTGGAAAATCCCATGGATGGAGGAGCCTGGTAGGCTACAGTCCATGGGGTCACAAGAGTCAGACACGACTGAGTGACCACTTTAGCTGATTCACAGAGGCCCACCTACACTCTAGAGGGTAATGTGCTTTATTCAAAGCCCACTTATTTAAATACGGGGCTTAGTTGCTCAATTGTGTCAAGCCTTTGTGACCCCCGTGGACTGTATTCCGCCAGGCTCCTGTGTCCATGGGATTTCCCCCGTCAGAATACTGGAGTAGGTTGCCATGCCCACCTCCAGGGGATCTTCCCAACCCAAGGATCAAACCCAGGTCTCCCACATTGCAGGTAGATTCTTTACCACATGAGACACCAGGGAAGCCCATTTAAATATTAATCGCATCCAAAAACACCTCACAGAAACATCCTGAATAATGTTTGACCAAATATCTGAGTCCCATGGCCCAGCCAGATCAGATCAGATCAGATCAGTCGCTCAGTCATGTCCGACTCCTTGCGACCCCATGAACCGTAGCACGCCAGGCCTCCCTGTCCATCACCGGCTCCCGGAGGTCACCCAGACTCACACCCATCAAGTCAGTGATGCCATCCAGCCATCTCATCCTCTGTCGTCCCCTTCTCCTCCTGCCCTCAATCCCTCCCAGCATCAGAGTCTTCTCCAATGAGTCAACTCTTCGCATGAGGTGGCCAAAATACTGGAGTTTCAGCTTTAGCATCATTCCTTCCAAAGAAATTCCAGGGCTGATCTCCTTCAGAATGGACTGGTTGGATCTTCTTGCAGTCCAAGGGACTCTCAAGAGTCTTCTCCAACACCACAGTTCAAAAGCATCAATTCTTCGGCGCTCAGCCTTCTTCACAGTCCAGCGCTCATATCCATACATGACCACAGGAAAGACCATAGCCTTGACTAGGCGAACCTTTGTTGGTAAAGTAATGTCTCTGCTTTTGAATATGCTATCTAGGTTGGTCATAACTTTCCTTCCAAGGAGTAAGCGTCTCTTAATTTCATGGCTGCAGTCACCATCTGCAGTGATTTTGGAGCCCAGAAAAATAAAGTCTGACACTGTTTCCACTGTTTCTCCATCTATTTCCCATGTAGTGATGGGACCAGATGCCATGATCTTTGTTTTCTGAATGTTGAGCTTTAAGCCAACCTTTTCACTCTCCACTTTTCACTTTCATCAAGAGGCTTTTTAGCCCCTCTTCACTTTCTGCCATAAGAGTGGTGTCATTTGCATATCTGAGGTTATTGATATTTCTCCCAGCAATCTTGATTCCAACTTGTGTTTCTTCCAGTCCAAGTTGACACATAAAAGTCACCAGCACAATGGATAAATTGCTCAGTGCGAGAATAGCACACCTGAATATGCCACGGGAGATGTGGGGCAGCAGAAAAGGAGAGAGACCAGTCAACCAGAGGCTTTTACACTTTATATTTAGCATTGTGCCTTGTCACATGCATGCTCTCCTGTACACGGCTGAGACATAGGCTACTCTTCATTGCCTTGGCTCTTTCTTCTCTTCCTTTTCTTGCATTTCATTTTACTCCATACCATCCTGTCCTCTACCATCCCATTCCATTCTTTATTTAATTTTTGAAAAATTTCATCTTCACCCACTAAATGGATTTCCTTGCCACTCTTGGACCACAAAACTTCAGTTAGCAAACAATGAATGTACCATTTACAGACACACATACACACACGTGTATGTGTAATCAAAGAAGAGGCTGACCAGTCAGAAAAGAGACAACACACTTCAGTCCTTGAAATGATATACCAAGAGAATGAGGTGATGGTGATAAAGTGAGCAGCTTTACCTTCTTTACCCCCAGGGCTGCACATGCCCTCAGCATGCACAGGAATCCTAGGGAGGGCTCTGGTCTTTTGCTGGGCATGGAATTAGGAATCTGAGCATCTCCATGCAATAGAGACCTCCCAGGATGTGGAGATCCAGCTGATTATCTGTATTACAGAAGCTGTTCTACTTTTAAACTTTCACAACACCTCAGTTAGTTCTGGTGGTGCTTATCCATTTATATTTGATACTATAGAAACTGTGTATCTATCTGTTCCAAAAGGCTGTAACCAAGTTTTGGCGAGAGATTACCTCTGAGGTACAAATTTTATATCCCATATCAATTAGTATAATACTTCATGGAGTAGTAACTCAAACGTGTGCTTTATTTTATGTATGTTAAACTTACTAGCAACCATAAAAACATTGTTATGAGGGGCTGAATAAAGTATATGAAATCCCCTAACCATTCACCAATGTTTTCAGTTCAGTTCAGTTCAGTAGCTCAGTTATGTTCGACTCTTTGCGACTCCATGGACTGCAGCACGCCAGGCTTCCCTGTCTATCACCAACTTCTGGAGCTTACTCAAACTCATATCCACTGAGTTGGGGATGCCATCCAACCATTTTATCCTCTGTCATCCCCTTCTCCTGCTGCCTTTAATCTTTCCCAGCATCAGGGTCTTTTCAAATGAGTCAGTTTCTCACATCAGGTGGCTAAAGTATTGGAGTTTCAGCTTCAGCATCAGTCCTTCTAATGAAGGACTGATTTCCTTTAGGATGGACTGTTTGGATCTCCTTACAGTCCAAGGGACTCTCGAGAGTCTTCTCCAACACCACAGTTTAAAAGCATCAATTCTTTGGTGCTCAGCTTTCTTTATAGTTCAATTCTCACATCCATACATGACTAATGGAAAAACCAAAGTTTTCACTAGACGGACCTTTGTTGGCAAAGTAACGTCTCTGCTTTTTTATATACTGTCTAGGTTGGTCATAACTTTTCTTTCAAGGAGCAAGAGTCTTCTAATTTCGTGGCTGCAGTCACCATCTACAGTGATTTTGGAGCCCCCCAAAATAAAGTCTCTCACTGTTTCCATTGTTTCCTCATCTATTTGTCATGAAGTGATGGGACCAGATGCCATGATCTTAGCTTTCTGAATTTTGAGTTTTAAGCCAACTTTTTAACTCTCTTCTTTCATTTTCATCAAGAGGCTCTTTAGTTCTTCTTCACTTTCTGCCATAAGGGTGGTGTCATCTGCATATCTGAGGTTATTGACATTTCTCCCGGCAATCTTGATTCCAGCTTGTGCTTCATCCAGCCCGGTGTTTCACATGATATACTGTGCATACAAGTTAAATAAGCAGGGTGACAACATACAGCCTTGGCATACTCCTTTCCCAATTTGGAACCAGTCTGTTGTTCCATGTCCAGTTCTAACTGTTGTTTCTTGACCTGCATACAGATTTCTCAAGAGGCAGGTCAGGTGGTCTGGTATTCCCATCTCTTTAAGAATTTTCCAGTTTGTTGTGATCCACACAGTCAAAGGCTTTTGCATAGTCAGTGAAGCAGTGGTCGATTTTTTCTGGAACTCCTTTGCTTTTTCAGTGATCTGGAAATTTCTCTCTGGTTCCTCTGCCTTTTCTAAATCCAGCTTGAACACCTGGAAGTTCTCACTTGACATACTGTTGAAGCCTTGCTTGGAGAATTTTGAGCATTATTTGTTAGCATGTAAGATGAGTGCAATATGCAATAATTTGAACATTCTTTGGCATTGCCTTTCTTTGGGATTGGGATTAAAACTGATCTTTTCCAGTCCTGTGGCCACTGCTGAGTTTTCCAAATTTTCTGGCATATTGAGCATTACTTTGCTAGTGTGTGAGCGCTAGTGGTAAAGAACCTGCCTGCTAACACAGAAGACTTAAGAGACCTGGATTCGATCCCTGGGTTGGGAAGACTCCCTGGAGGAAGGTATGGCAACCCACTTTGTATTCTTGCCTGGAGAATCCCACAGATACAGGAGCCTGGTGGACTACAGTCCATGAGGTTGCAAAGAGTCAGATATGACTGACGCAACTTAGCACAGCACAGCACATATCAAAAGAATCAACATCAATATCCACTAATGTGTTTTAAGGGCCCTGAGGCTGATCAATTATGCTAACCTTTCCCAACTACATCTACTCATGAGTTGCTCTCTGGTCAAGCTGAGGAGCTCAGAGGAGTGTGGGGCACAGCAGGGCTGCCCTTGAGATGTCTGAACTGACCTGAGTATTCAGTACGGTCTGAAAGCTCTAAGGGACGTGGACATCACAGTAGGTATGTCACTGGAAAGTGCCCTGCAATCCTCTTGAAGGTAATGAATTACAATGCTTGTGTGTGTGCAGTCGCTTCAGTCATGTCCAATGGTTTGTATCCCCATGGACTGTAGCCTGCCAAGCTCCTCTGTTCATGGGATTATCCCACAAGAATACTGGAGTGGGTGACAATTTCCTCCTCCAGGGTATCTTCCTGACCCAGGGACCGAACCTGTCTCCTACATTGGCAGGCGGATTCTGTACCACTGAGCCACCAGGGAAGCCCATGAATTACAATATATAAATATATATTACATTATATAAACTGTAGCTCTCAAAAAAGGAGGGCACTGCAATGGCTATACATATTTTTAAGCAATTCTGGAACATTCCCTGAGTGAACTTCTTTTTAGCATACCTGCTTCCGTCTGATGTTGCTGATGTCATCATGGCCTCATAAAACTGAGTCCCATGTGGGTACACACATGAATTTACCACAGTGAAAATATGAGAGAAACAGACCGTATACAAACTGCTCCTATATAAAGAAAAAGTAATTTATTTCAGAAATAAGACAATCATTCAAGTGTATGGCTGTGTAGGTGTTGATTGATGAATTTAGACCAAACAGGAAGTGATGCAGATTATACTTATTACACTGCTGGGAGAGAAATATATTAAATCCAGACAACACTTGGACAAAGCACAAGGAACTCATTGTGTTGAAGGAAATCATGCAACTTTGGTGGGAAGACAATGTACTATATGGTATGAAAACCATCAGTGGCCGTTTGGGACTGAAATAATTTTTTAGGGTGTATGACTTTGTTCAAGCACTGAAGTATTTTTCGTTTTTGATAAAGCTCCATGGTATTCTACTCTTAATCACGTAGCTGCTTCTGTACTTTTAATTCTTTCATGCTGTGGCTTTGCAGTCATTAACTTGGAAAGAATCAGGAATAGTGAAACCATCAATATTCAGATGAGAAATCTCAGCTGTGGCAAAACATCAAGAACAAAAGTAAGAACTGAGCAAGTTTCAAATCCCTAGTACCCATAGAATTCCACCTATTGTTGAAGGATGGGGGAATCCCTTGGTAGTAGAAACACTGACAAATACATTACCTTGAGCGTATAATAGTATCAGGTGATCTATTCCATAAGATTGGCCTCCTTGATCTACACTTATGACAAAGTCTCTTGAGATGAACTGGAAAACAAGAACAAAGCTGGAGAGCTGTCCTACTTGCTTGGTACGGCCTAAGGAGAACAGTCAGAAAAATCAGGCCCAAGATACATAAATCGAATGTCCAACTTACCACTTTGTTACAAAGTCATATCCAAAAATGAAGACCCTGAATAAATTAGGTTCAGGCTTACAAGTGACTGCCACACTTCACCAGAGTGTAGAACAAGAATAGAGTATCCTAATTTGTTGGCTTCTGCCTAAATGGAATATTTCCAAAATGGTGCAACTAAAATCTTCATGAGTAGTTCAGTAAAAAAATGTACTTACAGTTTATTGCTTCAACAATAAAAGAATCTTATAATTAATGAGTGAGTGATTTCTTCTGTAGAACTGGCCTTGGTTGAAGACTTGGCACTGGTTGAAGAGTCACTCCTCTAGGCTCCCTTCAGGTAGGTGCTTGATGCAACCAGGCTTGGGAGGGTCAAAGACGGCGCCCTAAGCAGCTTGGATGGAGCAGAACACAGGAGAGCCCTTGAGGCTCTTCTTGCGCAGTGTCTCTGAGTGGAACCCAGTGATTTCACGGAACTTAAAGTTCATTTTCAAAAGGATTTGAATCAGTAATAAAAGTAAGCCAAAATCTACTTCAGTCTCTGATTTTTATGAGTTATTAAACTATATTATGGTTTGCCAAGTATGTAATGAAGAATTGTATTCATTGGGTTTATTAATATGTATTTGTACATAAATAATCAAAGATATTTGTTCAATATTTCTATGATATTCATCGATCTGATCTGGTGGCTCAGACGGTAAAGGGTCTGCCTGCAATGCAGGAGACCTGAGTTCGATTCCTGGGTCGGGAAGATCCCCTGGAGAAGGAAATGGCAATCCACTCCAGCACTCTTGCCTGGAAAATCCCAAGGACGGAGGAACCTGATAGGCTACAGTCCATGGGGTCGCAAAGAGTCGGACACGACTGAGTGACTTTGCTTTATGATATTCATCACTGCTCAATCTCTCTCCCCACCTTCTATCCTTTCTCCATCTTCCTAACCCGTAACCCTTTAGTAGCTAAGGACTCTCTAGTGCTAGAACCAGGCTGACTGGAAAAGTTGCCTAAACAGAGTACCTTACTTTTACCTCTGTAAAATCAGGATAATAACAGAACCTAACTCAGGATTTTGGTAAGAATAAAGAGAACAAATATAATACTTAGAACACTGCTGGGCATCTAGGAAGTATTCAAATATTATTTTTATTATCATCTATCACCATTTATATAATTGTTAGTAGGATTTCCTACCATTCTTATTGTTGAATGGATTTTTCTAGTAGGTCTTCAAGTGAAGGACACTAATAGGAGATGGCTGGATGGCATCACTGATTCGATGGACATGAACTTGGGCAAACTCCCAGATGGTGAGGGACAGGGAAGCCTGGCATGCTGCAGTCCGTGGGGTCATGAAGAGTCAGACACAGCCTGGTGACTGAACACAACAATTGCAGGATACTTAGATTTTTCAAGTGCTTTTTAAGCATTATTTAAATTACAGGGCTTCCTGGTGGCTCAGAAGGTAAAGAATCTGCCTGCAATCCAGGAGACCAGGGTTCGATACCTGGGTCGGAAAGATCCCCTGGAGAAGGGAGTGGCTACCCACTCTAGTATTCTTGCTTGGAGTATTCCATGGACAGAGGAGCCTGGTGGGCTGCAGTCCATGAAGTCACAAAGAGTTGGGACACAACTGAGTGACTAATACTTTCATTTTTCCACTCATTAATGGTCTTATTTTTCCAAACCTTATAATTGTTTTAAGATTTTATAGAAATAAACCAGCTTTGTCACGTGTTAGATAGATCATTCTACACTTAAATGATACACAAAGTCCAAAAAATAATGTAATTCATTCATTCACAGAGATTCGATTTTAGGCTCTGAAAAATATCTTGTTTTCATATCACTTCACATTTCTGGACCACTTTTTAGTTTTACACTCATTAAAATATTTTCAGGAATCCCACCTTAGGTCCTGGTTGTTACAAAATAAAACGTCCTCTATTCACCTTTTAGTATACAGTCTATCTTGTAGTGTTTTAAATTACTATACACAAATGGTAAAACTTTTCATAACAAAGGTTTAATTAGTATGGTAATAACTATGATTTCCAAAGTGTCTGAATCAGCCTTAGTAATAAGTAGGGAGTTTCGTTCCATACAAAATGCTTTATTTAACCTTCATGCCTTCATTCAGATAATTATACAAATGCATACAGTTAAAGGTTTAAACTCTATTTCGGTTCACAGCTCAATTCATAGGAAAATTGAATACAGAAAAGCAATGCACCAACAGAATATGTCTGAGACACCATTAAAAACGATAACACTTGTTCATTTAAATCTCTGAGAATAGACTGGAATAATCATCCTCTGAGAGAATCTCATTAGGAGGGTCTCCCTTTACATTATCGTAGGGCAAGAAAAAAAAAAAAAGATCACCATTTTACAGTAAAAGGAAAAAAGCTCTGAGTATATTTACAATACATACACTATACATAAATACAAGAACAACACTTACATAATATTAATAAACTTATAACAGGGGTTGCCTAAACACTACAGAGTATATAAATGCAGAGGAAACTATTGGGAAATTAGATCTTTAGATAAGCTGGAGAAATAAATTCATTTGCAATTAAAACTCTGAACAGAAAACCAAATGAAGATTTAAGAAATTAATACATTTGCTTGCCAGCATCGTTGGGGGTTTTAATCCTTTAATGCAGAGGACCTCCTCTGGGTATTCTAACTCTCTGGGGTCAGAGACCCAGGAGCCTTTTGTAAAATTACATAAGTGAATCAGACGCAGCACATCTATTTGATTTGCTGTTCAGAGGCTTCAAGCCTAGAATAACTGTTTTGTAAACGAAAGGATGTTTTTGTATTTTTTACACAGCTCTTGTAATCCAATCACCAAGTAGAATGAGCTAAGTGTCAAGGAAAGGAAAAAGATGCCTGCTTGATTTGGCCAAAGATGATATTTTTCTTTATTCCCATGTATTTTTTCAAATACCACCGAGAGATTTATTCAAAAGAGGATGACGTTTGAACTGACCCCCACACACTGAGAGCAACGTCTAGACTACTACTAATTATAACTAAGTCATTTTAAGTGGCAGGTGGGTATATCTTAAACGTGGTCTGTTCTCATCATTTCACAACACAGAAAGTTCTGAATACATTCTTCTATGGACAAACATGAATTTGCTGGTTTCTCTTTTTTAAAATGAGCATGTTATGATACACATAATTGCATTATGATACAGGATGACATAATACAGAAGACGATGTTTTCAAGCTGGTTTTGTAAGTAGTTATCTCACATCCACGGGGAGTTGGTTTGCCATGTGATGCAATGTGTCCCACACAGACATGAACAAAACAATACAGCCACCATTCCATAGGGAGGGGGAGGGATGGTGTTTTTTTTTTTTTTTAATGAATTTTTAAACACAACAAAGTGTAGACAGACAAGTTGATAGGAAAGAGCCTTGAATATAGGCACCAGTGCCCCAGTTCAACTATACCCATCCAATATAATCAAGTTCTGAGGGACAAAATACATCCTGTGGTCTGGATGTAAATACAAAATTCTGCTATGGGAAAACTAGAAACACAAGTAGGGCAACATCATTTTCTAAAATGTTTTATGCTACATTTTAGGAGCATGACCTTAGCAGAAAGGGAAGATGTTGGTATGTTCCTAAAATGTCCTACTTTTTGATTACTTGAGCACTTTGACTAGAATTTGATCCAAAATCTACCCTTATCTTCAACCTGCATTTGGAAAAAGCAAGATATACTAATTCACACAAGGAGTCGTTGGTTCTTGCTTTGCACAAAGGGCAGACTCTGTTGCCTCAAACATTTAAAATTTCTAGAGATATAATCCAGAAAGATAAAGTACCGATGTGACTATTTCCACTATTCATCTTTTCAACTCACTTAAAGTTGTGGTTTTGCTGTGGAGAAATTATTGCTTGTTTTGAAATCCAATTAACTGAGAGAGCCCTTTACTGCAATGGGTTGTGTGCACACGAGACACTTGCTTTCAGCATGGGAGGAAATTTGTTTACACAAGTTTTATCTCTTCCCTCAGCCAAATAACAAGGAGAAAGATTGTAATTCAGGAGATTCATTTTCAGAAAAAGAAACACCATGAGAAATGACATTCTCCAAATGTTTTCTAAGTCCATTAGTACTTCCATGAATCAATACTGTCAAGAGAATGTGCTCTACACAGAAAAGGGGGGTGGGGGTCATTTCTCTGATGTTGGACAGCTTCCTAGATGAAATTCAATTAAACTAACAATAATACTACAGGCAAATTATTTGTAAGACTATTGAAAACATTACAAGGTGGTACTGTTAGGTGAGAAATCTGAAAAGGAATTTTCCGTTCTCCCTTCTCGCTCATCATCTGAATGTTCCTGACTGCCAGCCCATTTACAACCGCCAAAGGTCGACTCTTGTTATCAACAACTAGTTTCATGGAGGTAACTTTCAAATGCAAATTAAATACACTCTGGAAGGTCTACACAAGTGGAAAACCCTTTATTCCATCTATAAAGAAATACGTAGAATCAAGAAAATCTGCTCTAAAATGCCATCAGACAGTGAAGTGAAGTTGCTCAGTAGTACCCGACTCTTTGCGACCCCATGGACAGTAGCCTGCACCAAGCTCCTCCATCCATGGGATTTTCTAAGCAAGAGTACTGGAGTGGGTTGCCGTTTCCTTCTCCAGGGAATCTTCCCGACCCAGGGATCAAACCCAGGTCTCCTGCACTGTAGGCAGATGCTTTACCGTTTGAGCCACCAAATGTTTAAATGATTCTGGATCTCCAGGTTGAACATTTCAGAGGCAGGTGAGAAGTCCAGGGAGATAGCCAGTTGGTGTGTTTGTTTATAATGATTTTCCATGTGTGAGTTTTCAGAAGACTGGTTTTAAATGTTATGTACCACTGTCAAATCATGTCCTTATATCCTATTTGTAAAATTTGATGACTACACATCCCTAATAAGACTACTTAAGGGTTAGATATGGAAAGCTGGCTCTTGGGAACACAGGTGCAGCAGTGTCTTGGGGGAGAATACAGGCTTTGAAGCCTGAGAGAGGTAAACTTCCACTCCTTCTCTGATTTCTGTTTGCAGACAACTCAGCCACCCTCTCTGTGCCTTGGTTTCCCATCCATTAAATCTAGAACTGTTTTTTTTTTTTTTTTTTTTTACTTAACTTTACAGTATTGTATTGGTTTTGCCATACATCAAAATGAATCTGCCACAGGTATCAGGTATACATGTGTTCCCCATCCTGAACCCTCCTCCCTAGAACTATTGTACATGAGAGGTGCTATGTCTAAAAATTACCCAGTATACTGCTTGGCATATAGTAAGGATTTACTAAAGAACAGCTAGTATTTTCATGGTTTGCTGAACTTCTGACCTTTCAAGTTCTTTTAGTACTTTCAGACAACTTGCAGAAAACAGCCCAGTCAAAAAACTTGCCTTCAGTACAATTAAGGAACGCAGCAATGTTACTCTGACACTTTGATCATCATTTTATATCCTCACCTAGCATATTTCCTTCTTTTTTGTTCTGAAACGTAGAGCGGGAAACAGGAGATGGTTTAATAGTCCTGTGGTCTGGTTCCGGAGAACACTGTCCATCATGGTAGTCTTCACTGTCTAAAGCCTGAGTGTTTAATCACAGTTATACTTTAAAAATTGCTCTTACCAAATGTTTGGCTCTGAAAGAGTATAATTTTACTGATACCCCTTGATAGCTTGTTTGGATGGATTTGTGCTCTGAAATGATGGGACTGGAGAATTTCCAGGGCTCTTGTCTCTTCATAAAATCTGCTTGTATAGTCCTATTCATGACTTTACATTTAGCAGTAAAATAATGGTAGGAACATATTGTGATGTTCTGAATGTAAATATGGTCATTTCCAGGACTAACTATAAACCTTGGTCAAGGCTAGGCTTACTACGTGTCAGTTTTACTTCAGTGGACATTTGGGGAGAAACAATTGTGTTAATATTTACTCCAAAATGGTTCTTAGATGATAACAGGGAATATTAGGGGGAAGGGAAATGAAGAAAGGTATAGGTTTGTGCATTTGATATTAGGGGATAAAATAAAGGAAAAGGAACAAATGTCTATAGTGCGTTGCTCTTAATACACTGGCTTTTGTTAACTGAGCAAAAGTTTTTGGACTACAAACAAGTGCTTCATAAGTTTCGGACAAATCACAGTGAAGTTTTCATCTCAAAATTATAAATGCCACGTGCCAGGATGTATACTGGAGATAATCATAAAGTTTAGAAAGGTGTTCCTATACTCTGTAAGAAAGATTAAGAAATGCTAACATAAGCAAGATGAAATATATTTAAAACACACCAAACAATTTTTGAGGGCATATATGAACAGATTCAATTTATTGTGTGCATATATTTTCTCTGTGTGCGTGTTTCCCAAAGGTGAGGGGAAAACCCAGGTTGATAAAGAATTATTGCTGTGTAAAAGTACAGGAATATCTCATTGGTCATAAAATTTATTGACAGGCACTTTCAGCTTTTAATTCATTTCTGAAAATGGGCATTAGTTTATTCCTATTGCCAGTATAGAATCATTTCACATGTGGCCATATCCATAGCATTCGTCTTGTCAACAGGTAGCCACTGCTAAAGTACTCTCTCTGGGATTTAACAAAAACAAACATCTGCAGAGGGTGTGCATTCGTTTTGATCAAGAATTACTGCATCGAGGAGGAAGGTAACTGAGAAACAAGAACTGCTAGATGCTTCTTTTTGACACAAGGAAATCCTGTGCTGCTGTTTTCCTCTTTACAGGCTAAGAGCATGCATCTGGGATCAGTGCGCTGCGACCTAAAACGATTTCACTGCTCTCTAAACTATCCTGGCTAAGCTGAGACAAGTGGCCACTCCATTTTGTTAGGGAGCCAGGCTATGCCCTGACAAGGCAGAACAGAGTCCCCATGGCAATATCACTAATTGTGTGTAAGATACACAAGGCATATCTGAACAAGTTTTTTTTTTTTTTTTTTTTATTGTGATGAAAACTAGAAGCTCTTTTTCCCAACATACTTCATCAAACTATTTACAACCTCTGTAAAATTTTTGAGTTTGAAAATACTTTTTTCCACTATCACATATGTTACTAATACAGTAAAATATCTTCACTCTATTTTTTTAAGATGCAGTATCCTATTTCATTTTCTTATGAAAATCTGAATTTCTATTGCAATTGCACAGTATTTAGCATATTTAAAGTACCAATGGACATGGGTTGCTAAACAGACATTATTCTATAATGAAACTGTGAAAATATAGCATTTAAAATTTTTATGTACACTTCTTAACTATAAAATGCAGGCAAAGTCATATATAGCATTATAAGCTGATTCCCTAATAAGGTAAATAACTTACATGTCTAGACAGCATGGATTATTACAAATTCATTCTTTTTTAAAAAGTTCTTTGCTGATATTTATTAGTCCACTGGCTGCTGCATATACAAGTGTGTATACAGGTGTGCATGTGTTGGGGGTGCCAGTACAGGTAAGTGGAAGGCATTGTGGGGATATGGAGAAATGCGATATGGAAGACATGGCTTACCAAACCCCTTTTCTAAACCACACCAAATCAAATGGAAACATCTTTTGTGTGTGTGAAATGCACTACCTCAGAAAAGTTGAAGGAAGAGATATGATCAATGAGATTGTAGAATACATTTACCTTCTAAATTTACACGCTTAAACGGTAAGGAGTAAAATCTGAGATTGGATTATGGACTATGAATATTAAGGCTTCCTGGGCCTACTAAGATTCACATGAGTTATCTCACGCTCAATCCTTTACAAAGACTGTAACTCAACATATCACGAACGCTGGTATTCTTAACACTGCTGAAATTCTGTCATTCCTTACTATAAACATTAGGACACCTTTATAACAACATCATGGCTACACTTCTAAGCAGTCATAACAATATAACAAAGGCGTATTAATACATTTGAAGGCCTCACCTCACCAGATTTACTCAATTGCAACTTTGGTAAGTATAATAAATAAAGTACAGAGTAAGGAATACTGCATCTTTATCCATATATATGTTATCATTTTAATGAACTGATTTCAAAGTGCAGAATTGTATTTATGTTGAAAACACAAATAGCAATTTGAAGTTAAAACAATTGCTTAAAAATGAACACAATCTTTGTAGAAGCTGATCCAAATTTCAACCATCATGAGAATGGCCTTTTTAATCATCTAGAACTGGCATTTGTAAACACTGTAGTATTTTGCAAGTTTTTTTCACCTGAAGTTCCTCTATTTTCCACTTAAACTTTAAAGTGAACAAAAAGTGCTTTTTTTTTTTTTGCAATAAAAAATGTGGTTTGTGTTACTGTTATTCAACTGCCTTTGAAAATAAATGTCCCATAGTGTTCCATAAAAGTAATTCCAGGCAACAGTGTAATTTTATGGTAAAGCCATTAGAAATTTTACTCTAAATGCCTTAATAAAACTTAAGACAAGTTATCAAGCAGGCTTCTCAAAGTCCACATGCAGTTGATGGGATGGGGCTGGAACTAGATGGGGAAGTGTGAATCTTTACACAAACAACCTAAGATCAGAATATGAGGAGGGAGGAGGGAATCTATTAAAACTTCAATGTCTGAACTTCTTAACTTTTCAAATAACATTAACTTCCTTGAATTCAATCTCTACAATGCAGAGACAGTCAGGTCAACTGTAGCTTCCAAAGCCATTCTAGCTACCTGTGTCCAAATTCCCAAACATACACATATGCCCAGCTGCAAACTGAATGACTTCAAATTTAACACCAAAGAATGCATCCAGTTAGGGTACAACTGAGAAATTCTTTGGATTTTACTCCTTTTCTGCTGTTAATCATCTACTGTGCTTTTTAAAACAGGCTAGAACAGACATCAGATGAGATGCAGGAGGCTTTTCCGTGCCTGAAGATACTCTTACTTAAAAATGTAATTCCTTCTCTTCCAAACCACCTTCCTTTCTATGGGGAAACACTTGTAGAAAATTCACCAAGGATTATTTGTTATGTTTCAAGACAAGCCTCAGTCTGGGACTAGATCAGCAACTCATTCACTACTTGTGCTTGGATTCCCTCCTTAGAAGTATCAATACATCAAAAGGGGGAAATGGCGTAATGCTGACAGGTTTTTATCAGTAAACTTACTGTCTCAGTTGGGTTCCCACCTTCAGAAGGCAAGCAGACAAGCTCACGTCCCTTAATTTTTCCTATGCTATTAGAGGGGAGCAGCTCATCTCATTCTGTGCTAAATTTAAATCAGGCTGTCATTCAGGAAGCTCCTACTGCCTGTCAGTTCTATGAATTCTAAAAACCATTTCTACCTGTAACACTCTCAGGATCTCTCAGCAGAGAAAAGGACTTGGCCCTTCTTATGAGAGAAAGCAGAATTAAATCGTCTGCCCTTCACCTAAGTGATTCACCTATTACCTGCCAACTAATTCTAGGACTAGTAGAGGGCTTCACAGCTGTGTTCACCATGCTCTGTGTTCTTTGCCAGTGACCAGTAATCAACACTGGTCTTTCTATTCAAAATGGTCACAGGCGATAGACGCAATGAGTTGCTTACAGTACAGGTAAAACTTTCCAGTCAGTGTAAAAGAAAAAAACAAAAAGCCATAAACCCAGTGCTTGGTGGGCAGTACACTGTGTAGCTACAGAAGCTATTTATCCATAGAACTGCAGCCCTTGTTGGAGGGAAATTGCCTGATGAATTTTTCAGACCTGGCAGAAAATATAGAGCATGTATTTTTGAAGACAGAATTTGACCTGAAAATCATTATGCTCTTGCTTAAACATTAAAAACATTCCTTTTAATGCCATCCAACACAAGTTATCCTTGTTCCAATGTTTCTAGTTTTTTGCTTCATCAGAATTAAGATTATCTGAATTAGAAGATAATCCTAAAGAGGATATTTCTAGAACCAGAAATTATTTCAGAATGTTCAAATCTTTAAAAATGAGCTAGTAATATTGTGAGGTTAATTTGTGCAATTCCCCAAATCAAGTGTTTGTAATTAAAATATAATGCAAAGGTCTATGCTGGCAACTTCTTATATCTAAGCTATAAAAAAATCTTAACAATAACAGCAATGACAGTAAAACCTTACCAAGCCCCTTGGCTACAGAAAGCTGAAAAAATTCAGCTTTTTGTGGGGAAAAAATATGGTAATTTTTCTGAAAGAATGCTCATTGGTGATGTATTGCTTTGTTTACTATAGACTTCTCTAGTTGCAAAAAAGGCTCATAACTCAAGGGGGTTTACGGGACTATAATTTCCTCTCACCCTCAGCACAGGATGAGTGGGTTCATCCCTGCAGATGCTGTTGCACTGGGTCCTAATATAGTTTAGAAAATGAAATCTATAGAGAAGAACCTATTGGAGAGTCATTTATCCTTGGCTCTCCAAGGGTGGAAACTAGCACCATATCAGGCTTTCCTTGGGGAGCATTCCCTTCCCACTGACTCAGTTCCAAGAAGAACTGACCCATTCACCCAACAGTTAATTCCCAGCTATGCCTCCGTGGCCTCTCTAGTCACCAAATGACTGTTTTCAAACATGAAAAGGGGGAGCATGATCTTTAATTGTGGTACTCAACCAAGCAGGACAACAAACAGCAGAAAGATTACCTCAGTGCTGTAAATGTAGCCAAGACCTCTAAAATGCTGGGGTGTTTTTACAATCCCTTTAGTAAGTATGAAAATTGGTAACGTGAGTCCTCAGTGAAGTGATTGTAGGAAAGTCCTTTTATTCGTTATTGCTTTTCTCCTCAAGAGGCGCATTATTTCCATCTCTGCTTTGTCTGATTTTTTCATGTTCACTGACTTTGCCTGGGCCGCCCCACCTCTTTACCTTGGTGCCAGTGTGTCTAAGGAAGTTTTTTTTTTCCCCCAATTCCTTGTAATCAAATACTAGGGGCAGGAAGAGATGATGCCTAGCTGACAGAACACTGCAATTTGAAGTGGGGCAGTAGTTTTTTTAGACAGGCTCTTCCTATTCAACTACAGAACGACTCTGTGCCCGTCCACGCCAGGGCAGACACCAGGACTAGACTCCAACTGAAATGTCGCTGCCCCTCTGCTCAAACAGATGAACAAAACAGAAGCAGAACAAAACAAAAACAATCAACAACAAACAGATGAAAAGAATCAATGTTGGTTTTCTCCAGGGCATGGCATAAAGACAAGTCGCAGTGATATCTAGCGGTCACCATCGCTATTGCAAAAGGGCTGCCTGAGCGCTCCTTTCTTTTCAGGTAATGGAACCTCTCCAACAGTTTCGTCTTTTCTACTTTCAGGCTGCTTGCTGGTAACAGATTAGATGTGGGTTCTATTAATATCTTACTTGTAAAAAGGGGATCAGGGGTGGGATCATGGGAGGATAATCCAAATTTACAAGGTCTTGCTCTAGCCATCAATTTGTGGTAGACGACCTTTAAAAGTATCAATAACAAAACGTCTGACAGCTCAGAAAATGTACAAACTACAAACATCTTGAAATGGCAGAGGACACAGCACGGAAAACAATGCCTGTCTCTTCAGCATCTGTGTCACCGATCTCCCAGGCCAGCGTGAAGTCGTTTCTTGTGTAGTCGTGACAGGGGGGTTACCTTCAGACTGAAAGGAGAAGTGTTAGCACTTCTTTTTCCTGCTCTGCTTTCAGACATCGTGGGATGGTGATGCCCTTTTGTGTCAACACTGTGAAGGGGATCCAGCCCTGCTGAATGGGGTGCCGCTAAGAGATCCAGCTCTTACGCTCAGCTGGACAAGTAGCCTTCCTCACACCAGCATGTGCCTCCGGCGGTGCAGTGCCAAGTGATCTGACCGGGAGAAGCTGCGGTCACAGTCTGCGCACTTGAATGGCTTCACTCCCGTGTGTTTGCGGTAATGCCTCGTCAGTTCATCCGAACGAGCGAACTTCCAGGTGCAGCCTTCCCAGGTGCACTTGTAGGGTTTCTCTCCTGGAAGAAACAAAGGAACATAACGCTGTGCTCCGTCATTTCTCCTGAACAATCTAGCCAACGTGATTATCTGGGGACATGACTGTTCTCAGTGGATTTTCCGATTGGTGGTCCTTTGTCAAGAAACCTAACCACCCTGCCAGCAGGTTTTGGGTAGCACAGATGGGGGTTTCAATCTAATCTCTCTTGCTGTGACAATGGGGAGGTTACTTAACACTTGCATCTTCAGTTATGGGTAAGTTACTTTGCAGAAGGCATACACTGATAACTCTGGTGTATAATCCTCATGGGTAGACTGGAAAGGCATGTGAGAGAGCTCTACCTAGGCTAATGTGGCTAAAGGATTAAAACTCACAAAGAATTATAAAGGGTAATGATTTGTATGTTTGTTGCAATACTGCTCCCAAAAGTGCGTCACTTAGATACGTAAAGGCTATTTTAGGGTACAGTGTCTTTTATCAGTCACCCCAAATTTCATTAAAAGGTAAAGCACTCTACCACCCCCAGAAATTAGGAACTAAGTACTTGTTATTTATAAAGTTATTATTTATATTATGTATAAACTACTGTTGTCCATGGGGTCACAAAGAGTTGGGCATGACTTAGAGGTTAAGTAACAAATAAACAACTGTTTGTCTCCTGGGAAAGAATCCTAGATATCTTGGTAGTGTGAAGTTTAAATATCTTCTTCAGGGACTTAAGAATTAGGGCAAGTCCTGAGGAATCATCAGGTTGGTCTGAGTGTTGAAACCCACAGCAAAAAACAGTCTGAAGAAGTATGTAATTTGACCACATCCCTCAGTCAACTTGTAAAGACAGTAAAATATGCAAAGGCTTTGCTGGGAAGAGATATGCTATCCGTTGTCCAAATGAGTTCCCGGGGGAGAGAGACAATAGTTGACCCAGGTGTGCTTTTTCCTGGCTCTCATTCAGAATGGAAGCCTTGTCCCCAGGTAACCCCACAAGAACTGATCTCTCTTCTGCCCGCTCCATCTAACAGTTAACCACACACTGCTTGGCCCTCCGTGGAGTTTGGTGAAAAGGCCTCAGGCAGGGAGCAGAGCTATTGGCTGACCCCAACATGTGTGTGTGCTCAGTCATGTCCAGCTCTTTGCAATCCCATGGACGATAGCCCACGAGGTTCCTCTGTCCATGGGCTTTCCCGGGCAAGAATATTGGAATGGGCTGCCATTTCCTTCTCCAGAGGATCTTCCTGACCCAGGGATTGAACCCCATGTCTCTGGCGTCTCCTGCTTTGGTAGGCAGATTCTTTATAGAACTGAGCCACACGACTTTTAGACCCCAAGATACAGAGCTGCAATCTCCTGAAAGAGGGCATGGCGACCCACTCCAGTTTTTCTGGAGAACCCCAGGGACAGAGGAGCCTGGCAGGCTACAGTCCACAGGATCACAAAAGAGTCCAACATGACTTTGGTGACTAAGCACACAACATACAGAGTTGCAAAGTGAGTTTTGTTAAGTCCATTTTAAAGGTGATAAAACTGAGGATGAATGTAGTGAAGTAACTTGCCTGAAGCCAGTAAACAGATGTGTTTGGTTCCAAACTCAGTGTTTTTCACTATGCTCCAAATTCTTTTTCCCATCGAAACTTTGTCACATCCTCAGACAATGCTGATTCTACCTTCTTAGATACTTTCCAATTATTCAACTCCTATTTCTGTTAAGTCACTTATCACAATATATCATACAGATTTTGTCTAGATGCTTTTCCCCTTTACCAGTTTCTGAACATAGAGATTAAGAATCACACATCTATTTCTGTATCCTCAGAGCTGAGAGTGTCAAATACTGTTTGAATAAATTAATAAAACTGCAACACAAACACAGACATGCTCACACAGAGGTGTGTACACAGGCAACTGCTAAGCCCTGTAAATGAGATGTACAAGTCATGCCTGCATGGGAAAACTAGACTGAACCAGACTCAGCAGTTTTTGTTCAACTGTTAAATGAATGTTAACTATGTAAGTCCTTTTGGGATCATGTGGCACTTTCACAGAACCGCATGAATAGTACAGCTCACTTAACTCTAGAAATACTGGTGCACTAACTGTGATCCACAGAAAGCTCCAGTCTGAAAGGGCTCCTGTCAAGTAGATGCCTAATGACCAGCTTAATCCAAAATCTCACTTCTGACTCATTGTGGATGTTCTCTAGAGACAAAAATCTGCATTGACAGGTATTGACTGATTAGAATTTAACAGAAAATTTTTTTTTAAAAAAGTCAGCAAAACCCATAAGTTAAGAAGATTGGCAGTCCACTATACAGTATATCCAGGCTTCCCAAGTGGCTCAGTGATACAGAATCCGTCTGTGATGCAGGAGATGTGGGTTTGATCCCTGGATCAGGAAGATCCCCTGGAGGAGAAAATGGCAACCCACTCCAGGGCTCCTGCCTAGGAAATCCCAGGGACAGAGAAGCCTGGTGGGCTACAGTCCATAGGGTTGGAAAGAGTTGGACTAAGCATGCATGCACAAACAGTATATCCATGCTGCTGCTGCTAAGGCGCTTCAGTCGTGTTCGACTCTGTGCGACCCCACAGACGGCAGCCCACCAGGCTCCCCCATCCCTGGGATTCTCCAGGCAAGAACACTGGAGTGGGTTGCCCTTTCCTTCTCCAATGCATGAAAGTGAAAAGTTAAAGTGAAGTCGCTCAGTCATGTCCGACTCTTCGCGACCCCATGGACTGCAGCCTACCAGGCCCCTCCATCCACGGGATTTTCCAGGCAAGAGTACTGGAGTGGGGTGCCAGTGCCCTCTCTGGAGTATATCCATGGTAACTGCTAAAATACTTTAACTGACATGTCATCACTACATGATTTTGAAGTTTATATCATGAACATAGGTTCTACTAAGCTGGACTTGATAAAAATTGTATCTTCAAAAGCACATTCATTTTTGGGGCACTGAGCTCAGCTCACTGAGACTTTGTCACCAACAGGCATCTCCTAGATATCTCTTGTTGCGTATGGAACCAGCTACAATGAGTACAGGTCTAAGAAAAAAAGAATAAAAGATTTTAATTGAGGACAAG
Source organism: Tragelaphus eurycerus (assembly GCA_935064755.1). Lineage (NCBI taxonomy): Eukaryota > Metazoa > Chordata > Mammalia > Artiodactyla > Bovidae > Tragelaphus > Tragelaphus eurycerus. The sequence continues at coordinate 52,580,918 of CAKXYN010000007.1, forward strand.
CACGGCTCAGTTGTGTGCTGAGAGGACATGTGTTTCTGTCTTGCTGGGAAAGTGCAGTATGAATATGACCCAGGGTTAGAAAAGCTGCCATACTCTCATCTTGCCACTGCAGTTAAAGTGAGAGGAAGGGGCCCCAGACCTGGGATGGGCCTGGAAGTAAGGAGAGGTACTAGAAGGAGACAGGCTTCAGTTTCAGAGCGAGAAGGATGCTAGAGGCTGGCATGGCCACCATGGGGACAGTTGTCTTGGGGACTCTCTGAATTTCCTTGTACACCCAATTTAGGCACCTATTCTTCCTCCAGATTATAACAGACATACTCTTACTTTCAATTTGACTATTTAATAATGGTACTTGTGCCCTTTCCATTTGAAAATCTAAAGGAGGTGTGGGAAAATGTGGCCCCCAGGCCAAATCTAGTCAGAGGCCTGTTTTGTGAAACTTGCAAGCTAAGAACAATTTTCACACTTTTTACATCATTGAAAAAACAAAACAAAACAAAACATCAAAGAGGGCTATTTCATGGCATGTGAAAATCATATGAGATTCAAGTTTTAGCATCCACGAATAAGTTTTTACTGGAATACCATCTCACTCATTTGTTTGCATATTGTTTATGGCTGTTTTTCAGTGACAGTGAAATTGAGTATTGCAATAAGAAGGTATGACCTGCAATATCTAAAAGGTTTACTACAGGAAATTTGCTGACTCTTGATGTAAGTGAAGGGGACCTCTGCTTGGGGCAGGCTTTCTGATTATGTTAACTTAATCAGGTTATATAACATACATTGCTAGTCTGGGATGGGTAGGTAAGGGAATATTTTGGTGATAAAATAATCACTTACTCTCAACTCAGGATCCTTGACTAAAGTTCTAACAGTCCTCTCAGTAATGAACACACATGACATGTCATGTCTATTGCTTTAAACGGAAGGTTCTGGTTCATGAAATGAGTGATTCTCTAAAAGCCTCACCCAATTCCATCAGGGTTTTAAAAGTCTTCAGGATCTCTTCTGCTCATTATAAAAGCACACTAATGAGTAAATCTTCCTTCTGAGGATGAGTGGGGTCAGGAACATCTCTGTATGTTTTAGCTGGTAACCAAACAGCACTGATTCTACAGTGATGGAGCCCCACCCAACTCCATCACCTTTCAATACAGCTGTGCTACCATGACCACCATGCAAGACGACCAACTATAATTCTACTGAGTCTGGAAAGGAGGACACATGTGAGGAAGGATCAGAAAACAGGAGCTCAGATGTTTGGCATCATTTCTCAGGTGGATATTTTAAAGGAGAAGCAGAGAAAATAACTATGGCAAGGACTTCTGTGGGCCCACAAATATGGAGCAGGAGACTTAGTGCAAAATCTTGGAAGTATTCTGTGAGGTGGCATCAGGTACATCAGTCAGATCAGATCGGCCCGACCGCGACCCCAGAACCCACCCAGGCCCCCGTCCACCTCCGGAGGCGTGGCATCCATCGGTTGTGATCCCCTCCAGCCTTCTCCCCCCCTCTCCTCCCCTCCCCCCCCCCCCCCCCCCCCCCCCCCCCTCCGTTCAGGTACAATAGTGATCATGAAAGACAAGGTCACCAAAATATTTCAGAGGCAGATATAATCCTACTTCATGAATAAAACCAATGAAAATAATATATAAGCTTATAAGTTATTAGGGGGTAAGTGGTTAATGCGCACGTGCACAGTTGTCATGTCCTACTCTTTGTAACCCCACAGACTACAGCCTGGCAGGCTCCTCTGTCCATGGAATTTTCAGACAAGAATACTGGAGTGGGCTGCCATTTCCTCCGGGGGATCTTCCTGACCCAGGGATCAAACCTGCATCTCCTACCTTGGCAGGTGGATTCTTTTATCACTGAGAAGAATATAAAGTGGTGAATGAATGCATAAAAAAAAAATAATGTAAATATCCTCATCTGGGGTGGGGAGGGTCAAGGAGAACCTGTATTAGAAAACAGTAAACAATTATGTGAGCAATAGATGAGTTTTCCTTGAAACTTTCCTTACAAATATATACATTTTCTTTTTAATATTCAGAAATATTTCTTGTACAGTATTTCTTATACCCATTTCCTCATTAATAAAACAAGAGCTTGGGTATTCTATCTCCATACTTAGAAAAAAGAATAGGGGAGAAAAAGAAAATAAGATCTTCAAATCTTTCTTCACAACTAGGGGCTGCGGTCTGGGGGTGAAGGGAACAAGACAGCTGCTTGGACCAGGTAGAGAGCAGGCTTCTGCTCCTTGCTCAAGACTGACCTACGTTTCTGTCGTATCTGATGAGTGCCCAGCATTTCATTAAAAAATAAAGATCAATCAATGCTCTCTCAGGACTAGTTAAGTTTTAAAAATGGATACAAAAACGATGCATAGGGACTACGACTTTGTATTGAAACTGCATGTTATAGTGTATGCTTGTGCATTGAAGCAATTTAAGGGGTACAATCTTATAAATAAATTACAATAAGAGAAACTAACTTCACAATGTGAGTAAAAACTAATTAAGATGATAATAAGTTTGTAGGATATACTGTAATATGTATAAATGAGTCCTGAAAAGATATAATGGAGAGAATCCTTCATCCATCAGCCCTTTTTTCTTTTAAATCTTACCAGATAATAGAACGCTCACTCTAATGTGGTGGGGACAGAAGAGGAGATGAATTTTCCATGAACAGTTTCCTATGGAAAGGGTTGATTTGGACAATAATAGGAGCTGGACATCTACCTCGCAGGATCTGTGCTTCTCTGATGCACAGCTGCTCTGCAGCAGTCTGAATGGTGGTGACAGTAAACAGAATTTCTAGCAGTTTCTTCAGGAATGGTGAATTGTCCTTAAACTCATTTGAATCAGAATTGTGCAAATGTGTTATTCAAAACTGTTTTTCCTAGAAATAGACTAAAAATAAAATAGCATGCCAGTCTTTTTTTTTTTGGTCTAACCCACAAATACACTTAAAATCCTCAGGAGCAAAGTCTTTGAAAATGTATTTAAGTATTTTTTCAAAATAATCAGAAGTTTTGCTTCCACCATCAGATCACCTTTGATTTTTATTGCCTGTATTAATCCTACGGAGTAATAAAATGATAGGAAATGGTGTATTATATGTCTTCATCAATAAGTCTTAGTGATTTTTTTTTTTTAAGGCCAGACATCAAGTTGGTAATGTGTAAGAAAAATCAAAGAAACAAGATGGGTAACACTACGCTTACCCTGGGGTGCACGTAGTTATTATTTTAGGCTTTCGATTCTGAAGTGAAGGTCTCTAAGTCCCATGACCAATCCATAAGCCATTTCTACCTTTTGACCATTTTTCAGCATAACCTGTCCTTTTTCAGTTCTTTGTAAAAACTGATCTAAACTATGAAAATCTCTGAAAAAGGAAAATATTAACCAAAACTAATAATAAGCCCTCCAATTTCTTTAAAGGGTCCTGAAAAGATTAAAAAGAGAACATACCAAAAAAGAGGGTCTGTTAATTTATGTTTGAAAACACTTTTAATTCCACATTGGGGGTTCAAGTTAATACAATTTTTATATCCACAATGGCCCTCTGTGTGTGTGTGTGTTTATACATGTATATATTCACAAGCATTATTTAAATAATATTCTAATTAAGTATCCTGGGAAAATGAGAACTCTCATCAGGGTTTTTTTTTCTTGGAACAGTCAACAAACTGACTTATTATGAGAACTACTGTCTCTTTCTATTTTGGTTAAAAAAAGGCTTAAGAGTCACTCAATGCATTTCCATGACATTTACCCAGCAGAAGGCATAATAAAGTCTAAAGAAAACACCAGGTATTGAATGGATTCCCAAAACCCATGAAACAAAAATAACTTTTTCGGGTACCTCCCATTTCACCATCTGAAATGCTGAAAGGTAAATGTGTCCTGAGACAAAAGACAGGTGCCTTTTCATATTAAAATGACGTGTGAGCAACACCAGAAAAGGAATGTGCAGTTTGCCAAAGGTCCTGGTGAAACAAAACGCCCATGTCCTCACATCAGCTTTTCTCTATTATTTTCTCAAGCAACCAAAAAACAAAACAAAACAAACCACCTTCTCCAACAGGAAACATAGGCATTTTCTTCAGTGCTGAAGTGCATTTCTGAAATGTGTCCTTCTTTAACTTGTTTAAAGTCAGGGGGCCCCAGACACTGACAAATGAGCTTTCATTACACTCAAGACTCAACATACTTGCTGTGACAATCGGTTTCACTTGAGGAATGGTATTTGCATATGAGGGGAAAAACACCAGAATCAAGATTCCTATCTTGTCTTCTGGTTTCTGTCACATTAGTTCATAAGAGTTCACAGAATCTTAGATCTGGAAGGAAATCAGGGACTTTGAAAATGAGGAAACAGAAACCTAGAGCTGAGGTTACAGGCCCTTGACTTGTCCAGGGGTAGACGAGGCAGCCTGCCTTCTTGCTGGTGTTAAAGAGGCAGAAAATAGCAAGGGCTTTAAATGCATGGGCTTCCCTTGTGGCTCAGATGGTAAAGAATCTGCCTGCAATGCAGGAGACCTGGGTTCGATACCTGGGTCAGGAAGATACTCCAGAGAAGGGAATGGCTACCCATTCCAGTATTCTTGCCGGAGAATTCCATGGACAGAGGAACCTGGAGGGCTACAGTCTATGGGGTCGCAAAGAGTTGGACATGACTGAGTGACTAACATTCGGAACGCATGGGCAAGCGGAATGCATGGTCCAATAAGGCTCAGTCGTCAATCTATGACTGGATCTCAGGCTAGAGAGTGAAGCTTTCTGAAACTCCATCCTGACCCAACCCCACCCTACCAGTCTATATAATGGGAATACTCTTCCAGTTGTGAAACTTATAAATATATATGCCATGTGCCCAGCAAATGAGAGGTGCTCAGTAAAGGATACGGAATTCTACAGTTATGAAATTCAAGGTTTTTCTGTTTCTGCCAAGAAATAAAAATAACATGAAGCTAAAAATAAAGGCCATTTGTTAGTTTTCAGGAAGGAATTAAGATTTGCAGGTAAATGGATGCCGATCCTTATACTGATTTTTCCTAATATTATAAGTATAAAACTTCTTTATAGGCCAAGCAGACCAAACTATTCTACAATTTGTTTGATTCATTTGATCTTGTCAGTTCAGACAAGTGATTAGTATATTAGCATCCTCCCCAAGAACTGTCTGGACTGAATTAATTGACTTTCTGTTTCATTATGTGTAAACAAGTGGGCCTCTTCTTTCTTTTCCATATAATTCTATAATGAATTTCTTTGATAAGTATAATCTTTGCTACAGTAGATAGTATTTTCCACATATCCCACTTGGTCCTAAGAGCTGTATGGATCTGAACTTATTTAATGTTACCTCTTAACTTCCTCATGAAGTTGCTATAAGCAACCCTCCTTCACCCAGAGTTAGTATGTGGCAGGTGGAGGTAGGATCTGAACCCAGGATCTGACACTCAAGGTCACAGTCTTAACCATTTCCCTATAATGCCTCTCAACCTTAAATCGCTGCTTTCATAAACCAGAACATGCAGTCAGACCTGGCCAAGCAGACTGAGAGACTATGAATCACTACTGATAGGAGAGACAATATGTTAACCCACAGGAGCCTAGCCCCCTGCACCTAGAAATAAAATACAAGGGAAGTGAAAAATATCCTGTAATAAACATGTACTTCAGTGAAAGCAACAGTTCAAGGTCTAAGGGTAATTCTTTATTTGGCTGTTCTGAGTTTATATTTCCAGGTGCTATGTCTGTCTGACCCTTTATGATCCTTTGGACCATAGCCAGTCAAGCTCCTCCATCCATGGGATTCTCCAGGCAAGAATAATGGAATGAGTATGCCAGGACCTCCTCCAGGGGATCTTCTCAACCCAGGGATCGAACCCATGTCTCTTAAGTCTCCTGCATTGGCAGGTCGGGTTCAGTACCACTAGCGCCACCTGGGAAGCCCATATTTCCAGGTAGCAAGAGTATTGATCTTCCTGTTCCTGGTAGTCAGCTTCTTCTCAGACACCTTCCTTTACCTGTCACATAAATGTTCATTGAGATTCAGGCTTGGACTCCTCACCTGCAGAGGCTCTCCTTGGTACCCATGGCTACTCCCACAACTTCTAAGGCAAAGATTCCCAAGTGTTACATCACAGTCTCTCCCCAAGCACCATGGCAGGGGAGACAACATTTTCACTTGGCAGCCAGAAAGCAACTTCCACGCGACCAAGGGGTTATTCAGCATCTACCACTTAGACAAGGCCTGTTCCTCCTTCTGTTTAGTATCTGGAAACAAGACAACCCTACCTCCTCAGGTATCAGGTCATACATCTCTCCAGCTGGAGAGATTTCTTGGACTCTTTCCTATCTGTTATTCTCTACCTGCCCCAACCCGATTATCATTCTATCTGCCAGTTCTGCCTTCAAAACGCCCGCTCCAGTTTATCTCCACAAAGATGGTCTGCCTCTTTTTAGAGTCTCCCCACCTTTCAGTGGGCTTCCCAGATGGCTCAGTAGTAAAGAATCTGCCTGCCAATGTAGTAGCCTCAGCAGCCATGGGTTCAATCTCTGGATCAGGAAGATCCTCTGGAGGAGGGCATGGCGACTCACTCCAGTATTCTTGCCTGGAGAATCCCATGGACAGAGGAGCCTGGTGGTCCAAGGGGCTGCAAAGAGTTAGACATGACTGAGCATGCAGGCACAACTTTTCATAAGTACCAACTTCTACTGGCTGTTTCGCTGTCTTGTGTCTTGCTCCTTCCAGTTCATTGTCTGTATTGTAAGAAAAACTTTCTGAAACAGTGTGATCACTCCACTCCTTGGCACCCTGGGCACGCCTGTAATTAAACCCTCTTCACACCTCACCCCATAGTAACAACAGCTTTCCCGCTTGTCCATCGCGCTCAGTAGTGCAGTGCTGAGGGTGCCTTTTCTATACTACTCTGCTCTGTGCAAACAGATGCTTGTTGATCAAATGAATGAAACAGCTTGAATTCAAATGCCTCCTGTTCTCTTGAAGTTTAACATACAAGAGTCAATAGAAGAGCAATCCACTTTGTGAAACGAAGAGCTTACTGATTGCCCTCTATCCCTTCTACAACCCTTTCCCATTCCAATTAAGTAGAATATATATTTTGTCTGTTTTTAAAATATTTACGTATTTATGTGGCTGTGACAGATCTGAGTTGTAGCGCACAGGCTCTGTAGTTTGTAGCAAGCGGGCTTAATTGCCCCTCAGCCTGTGAGATCTTAGTTCCCTGACCAGGGACTGAATTTGGGCCCACTGTGTTACAAGGTGGATTCCTAATCACTGGACCACCAGGGAAGTCCCTAGACTATATATTTTTGAAAGGGAAAATAACAGGAGACTTTATTTGCAGTATGTGTCATTTAAAGGTTGAGTCTACAAATAAATATGCCATTTTTAAAATTTTTAAAATTTAGTAACATGATATGTGATGTTACAATTAGTAACATGATCTGTGATTGAGTCTATTTTTTTTCAAATGAGCATCAATTATTTTAATCTTTAAGCAATGTATTTACTTTATAATTCTTTTTATTCTTAGTGATGAAGGGCTTTTATTGAATTTATCTTAAGCCTTATACATAAATAATATTTTAATAAACTCTTTAATGGTAACTGTATTTTCTACAAAAATACAGTTCCTTAATAGTTCCACTAAAGCCACACATTTTCTATTAGTAGTAGTTAATTTTATCATTCAGCAAAATTAAGCCAGGAGGCATAATCTAGTTACTCAGCAGGACATGAGAAAGAACAAGGACTGGGGATATTATTACCGCACTCCTTACAATACAGTTCTGATAGCTGAATGGACAAAATAAACCCAAAAGCAGAGGAAGGAAAATGAGGAGCATGGTGATAAGATCCCACAGTATTTTTAACTTTTCATTGTCACTGATGATCTGTGTGCTAACAAAAACAAAAAATAAACTCATTTAACAAGCAGCTTATTCAACTGAGGTAATAACTGATAGACTGTCTTAGAAGTCTTTACTAAATATATGAAAAAGATGACTTTAGTTTTTAAATAAGGTAACACTTTAAAATCAAAATTGAATCAAATGTGAACAGCATTCATACTTACATTCAGACAACCGTAACTCTTAGGTTCACTGTGTTTCTAGGTAGGAACTTTCTAGAACAGATTAAAATAACTCCTTCATAAATAAAAGTAAGTAAATACTTTCAAAACATTTTGTTACTGATCTGATTTTTCAGCTTCCTTTTCAGAGCTGGCCCTTTCCTGCAGGTTCCCATGGGTAGGTGATGGTTGCCGCAGCCTTGCAGTTGGGACCAAAGACCCCTTCAGTGCTGCTACAGCACCCTGCATAAGCTCGCTCAGGGCTTTCCCATCAACTGTTCCCTGACACCACTCGAATTTCAGAAAGTGAAGAGGAACTGAAGAGCCTCTTGATGAGGCTGGAAGAGGAGAGTGAAAAAGCTGGCTTAAAACTCAACATTAAAAAACTAAAATCATGGCATGGTGGCTCAGTGGTAAAGAATCTGCTTGCAATGCAGGAGACGTGGTTTCAATCCCTGGGTCGGGAAGATACCCTGGGAAGAAGAGAAAATGGCAACTCACTCCAGTATTCTTGCCTGGGAAATCCTATGGACCGAGGAGCCTGGCGGGCTACAGCCCATGGGGCTGCAGGAGTTGGACACCACTGAATCACTAAACATCCAGATTATGGTATCTGATCCCATCACCTCATGGCAAACAGATGGGGAAAAAGTGGAAGCAGTAACAGATTCTATTTTCAATGTGTTTATAAGTAGTAACTCTCTAGAACAGATTAAAATAACTCCTTCATACATGAAAACAAGCAAATATTTTTATAATATTTATGTTACTGATCCAGATCTCTGCAGATATGGCTCCATTACAAGATTTCAAACCCCTTGCTGTCTTCATCTTTAAGGTGCACCCATTACTATTCAGAGAGCTGTGTGCGGAGCAATCACTCAAGAATTGCTCTTTTCATTTAATTATTAATGCTGCTGGTCCTTGTCTTCTCATGGGCTTTCTAACAACTTCAGAAACTTTAGTTGATGCTAAAGAAGACTGGAAATTCCCTGGCAGTCCAGTGGTTACAGCTCCATGCTTCCACTGCAGGGGGCTTGGGTTTCAATCCTTGGTCAGGGAACTAAGATCCTGCAAGCTGTGAAGCTTGGCAAAAAAACAAGACCAGTTTACATTAATGATGAAAAACTTTAAAAATAGACCATTTCAGGACTTCCCTAGCGGTACAGTAGTTAAGAATCCATGTGCCAATGCCAAGGACATAGGTTCGATCCCTGGTACAGGAGGATTCTGCATGCTGTGGGGCAACTAAGCCCGTGCCCCACAACTACGGAGCCGGGGTGCTCTAGAGCCCATGCTCCGCAACAAGAGAAGCTACCACGATGAGAAGCCTGAGGACTGCAACTAGAGAAAGCACATGTTAGAAATGAAGACCCAGTGCAGCCATAAATAAATAAATAGAAATCTTAAACACTGGCCATTTAACATCCTCTTAATCAGAGAAGGCAATGGCACCCCCACTCCAGAACTCTTGCCTGGAAAATCCCATGGACAGAGGAGCCTGGTGGGCTGCAGTCCATGGGGTCGCTAAGAGTCAGACATGACTGAGCGACTTCACTTTCACTTTTCACTTTCATGCATTGGAGAAGGAAATGGCAACCCACTCCAGTGTTCTTGCCGGGAGAATCCCAGGGACTGGGGAGCCTGGTAGGCTACCCTCTATGGGGTAGCACAGAGTCAGACACGACTGAAGCGACTTAGCAGCAGCAGCTATCTTAATACTTCCAAGTACCTTAATGACCAACTCTAAACAGGTAGGGGCCACTGGCTAGACCTGCATGGAGTGTGGCCCCGCTGGGAGAGACTGGTAGGTTATTAGCAAACCTGTCGCAGATAGGTATAATGAAAACACAACAAACGAGAAAACTGGTTCTAGAAAACTAGAATAACAGGCTCTAGAGAAACCAAAGTCTGCCTTTCAGCTCGCCTCCTTGCCTACTCCATGACAGCAAAGAGCACCCTCACCCAGGATTCCCCAACCTCTAGGATCTTGTGCCTGATGATCTGAAGTGAAGCTGATGTAATATCAACAGAAATAAAGTGCATAATCAATGTAATGGGCTTGAATCATCCTGAAACCAACGCCCCCTTTCCCCGTCTGTGGAAAAACTGTCTTCTACAAAACCGGTCCCCAGTGCCCCAAAGGTTGGGGACTGCTGCTCTGACCTTTCCAAGGCCTTACAGATGCGATGAAATTATGGAGAGCACAAGCAGAGCTCTGAGCCTGACCCGGCAGGTCCTTAGGAGATACGGGCTCTCTCTCACCACTGGTCTCCGTGCCTGCTTTCAGCATTCCTTCCTGCTGACCACGCACCCCAGAGGTCCTCAAAGTCTCCCTGAGCCCTGCCCTCATGTCCAAGCAGATGCCACGCCCTGCTCTCTCGACTGCTCCACTTTTTCCCACATGGCCCCTCTCTGCCCACTGCGCTGCTGTGACAGGGACACATCCAAGTGCTCCAGGATTAGAGATGATGGAATTCTACGAGTGAAGTGCCGAGCAAAGGAGGGTGGTCAGAGAGTTTAACAGACAAGGAGACACTGAGGCAGTTTCCAAAAATAAACAGAGGTTTACCAACTTGAGAAGAAAAAAATGGAGGCACCCAGGAAGGCCATTTCAGCAAGAGGGCAAGAATGTGCAGTGAGCTCCGTACAGTCGAGCATGTTCGGAGACTGGTTCGTAAGTTTTACCCCAATTTTTTCTACATTATATAAATTTTAAATTAGTAGAGTATGGAGCAAACAGTTGACTGTGATAAGAATACACTAAATTATCCAAACATTGTTTGCCTTGAACCTATTCCTCACATTAATAACATATATCCGTATCAGTATAAGACAGACATAATTTCAATTCAACAAATAATGACTGGGTCCCTATAATGTGTTAGTCCCAGCATTTACTGGGGCTTCCCTGGTGGCTGAGATGGTAAAGAAGCTGCCTGCAACATGAAAGACTTGAGTTTGGTCCCTGGGTTGGAAAGAGCCACTGGAGAAGGGAACGGCCACCTACCCCAGTATTCTGGCCTGGAGAATTCCATGGACAGAAGAGCCTGGCAGGCTACAGTCCATGGAGTCACAAAGAGTGAGACATGACTTAGTGATTTTCACTTTCACTGCATTGACTGGGCATGCAGCGGCACTAGTGGTAAAGAACCCACCTGCCAATGCAGGAAATGTTTAACATTCAATTCCTGGGTCAGGAAGATCCCCTGGAGGAGGGCATAGCAACCCACTCCAGTACTCTTGCCTGGGAAAGAATATGGACAGAGAAGCCTGATAGGCTACAGTCCATGGGGGTCACAAAGAGTCAGACACGACTGAAGTGACTTACCATGCACACACATGGTAATTATGCCACAACTTGCTATATTTATGTTCACAGTTAAAAAAAATAGAAAACCTGTGATTCACTGAGTTAAGTAGCTTGTCTAAGCTCACCAACCAGTTAGGGGCCAAAGATAAACTTCTGTTTACTGACTTCAAATTTAGTGGTATTTCTATGATAGTTTCCTATTTCTTTGCAGTTACTAATATGGGGCATATTTGCGAGCTCTTTGGCTAAGATGTGCAAACAACTTATTTGGAGAGGATTTTTTTCTTGAAAAATGTCAGTCTGTCCTTAAGTGATTCATTGTCTTGGCATCATTAAGCTTTATGCTTTATCTAACAATGAATCTAGACAGAGGGTCTGAAGTGGAGCTTTACATGGAATGAGTTATTTAAATAATGAAGATGGATGTGAGCATATAAGCAGCACCCCACCGCCTGAAGGTAAGACCTAGCAACCCCAAGACTAGTGAACAAAGGCCATCAAGATGCACTGTTGGCACACGGCTCGTGATTTTCTGTGTAGGATATTATCAAGGCATTTCAAACTCTCATCCAGTAAAATGAGATGCCAAATTGGAAGCAAGAAACAGAGGAATAGCAATGAGAAGGGGCGAGGCAGGTAAAAAGTGAAAAAGCACGGCATCTACGAGCATTTCAGACCACAGTGTATGCGTGTGTGCGCAGCCATTTTTGTTGCTGTTGTTTAGTTGCTAAGTCATATCCGATTCTTTGCGACTCCACTGGCTGAAACATGCCAGGCTTCCCTGTCCTTCACCATCCATATGCACAATCTATCTGCAGTATACTACATGCACAGGCATTGTGCTGTGCTAGGTCGCTCCGGTGTCCCACTCTTTGGGACCCTACGGACTGTAGGCCACCAGGCTCCTCTGTCCATGGGGATTCTCCAGGCAAGCACACTGGAGTGGGTCGCCATGCCCTCTTCAGGGGATCTTCCCGACCCAGGGACCGAACCTGTGTCTCTTATGTCTCCTGGATTAGCAGGTGAGTTCTTTACTATTAGTGCCACCTGGGGAGCCAATGCACATGTCATTGAAAAAAAGTGCAAGTGAAAGTAAGTGCAAGTCGCTCAGTCATGTCTGACTCTTTGCAACCCCATGACATGAAATTACAGCACATGATATTAATTACAAAGGCTTTATTCCTCAAGGGAAGGGCTAACTGATACAACATTTCCTTCATTTGTAAAGGTAAGGAAGGACATATTTAAGTACTTTAAATAATGAGGGACTTTTAAATAAAAATTGATTAGTATTTTTAAAGTATCCATATGAGTTACCTTCCTTGATGTGTAAAATTTAGACACAAATTAGTTTTGCTACAGTCAGATAGATAAGAAATGTGACTGCCTTGTGTTCACTACTTTTTAACATTTAGGTGTAGATTGCTCATATGAATTCAAATAACTATGAGGCAAGATTGGCTAAACAAGCCTCAAAAATTTATTAGAGAACAGGATACCAAGTTGAAATTTTCAAATTAAGATTCATTTGAAACTAAATATTCTTATATGTTGAAATGATTAATACTTATTAAAAAAAAAAAAACCCTAGTTTTAAATCTTTATCTTGCCATTTCCTTGTTCATCATTAAATAACAGCATTTAGCAGAACAGGGACAATTATCGTTTCAAAGGTACCACTAGAGGGTTCCAGCTGATTTCTGGACCCTCTTAAGCTAGACCCAACATCTGGTTGCTGTGCGCCATCTAGTGGCTATAAGAATCAGTGGTGCCTGAGTGTTAATTCCTTGTACTGCATTTTATTTACAGAAAACATGATGGCACACATTTTTGGAAAATAAAGAGAATTATAAATGGTAATATAAAATTTGTAAAACCATTATCTTCTAAAATTCATATTTAGATCATTTGATAAGCAGTAAAATTCTTAAAATCAGAGAAATTCATTGTACATAATAGATTTAAAAGACCTTTAATTTCAACACAGTGCAATTCATTTAAATACACTGTACACAGCTTCACGCAGAGGAGACGTACAATTCAGACTAGTGAATAGGAATAATTATTATACTTGCTAAAGGTAGGGTAAATGTGATGGTCAAAATATATTTTTTCCTTCTATTGAATATGCCTTAAACAATTTGCCACAGGGAAGTGTTAGTAGGCATTTAAAAATATTTGGCCAAACTTCTATGTTATTATCTAAAATGCACATTCATTAGACTAAGTTATTTTTCAGTTTAAGAAGGTACTCCAGCATTTCTTGCTTTATTCTAAATTCTTTATGACTATGTAGAAGATGAACCTCTTTCACACTCCTATGGATATGTTTAATTTACTATCTATGTCCTAAACAGATGACTGATCATTTACTAAGAAAGCACAAAAGATCAAGTTACAGGCAGAATTAACGTGACTTTCTTAAAGGAAGTGTCTTGTTGCCCCTTGCTCACCTCCCATTGCGTGTGTAGTTCTCATAAGTCATCTGTTATAATCCCATACTTCACATTCATTATTACTGGTCACACACAAATAACTTACTCAACATGCCTGAAGCAAAGGTAAGGCTAAGAAGATATTTACTAAAAGCAAAGCAAGCCAACCTGAATCCCTACAGAACTAGTGTTCATTTCATTTTGAGCACAAAGTTAAGAAATCTTGCACTTAATTATAAATCAGAAACCAGTATGGGCTCACTTTGAACTGGTGGCAGCAAAGCAACCAAGTTTCATTCTTTCTTTTTAAAAGTACTGTTATTTGACTGGTGGTTTAGGAGCTTCTGTCTTGCCCAGAATAAGTATTTCTCTGCTAAGTGGAGGGATCAATGTGTCATATCTGGCTTTGGAGCAGAAATTTCACAAGGACTTTTGGGTGGAGCTTTGAGATTAAGAAATATGGATTGGAGGTAGGACAAGTAGGTGGATTCTTAGCTGTAAGTTTATGAATTGAGACTCACTTGGATGGAAGTCTCCAGGACCACATCTGAGTCCTTTTTCCTGAACCTGTTCTATTCAGTACTTGAAAAAAATGGAGAAGCTGAAGAAGAAACCTAAAATACTAAAAGCAAGGTGGGCAGGAAGGGGTTCCAAAGTCTTTTTGATTTATTAGAATAATGAGCTCACATCAATCAAATGGATGTAGTATATACAGTATAAGTATTTCTAAGGTTTGAAAGGGTATGTGCAGCTCCCACAGCAATAATTGTCCTGTATCTCCCACAAGAGGTTACCCAGCCTGGGGCAAACACCTCAGTGAGGGAAACCCACCCCTCTCAAGGCAGCCATGATTTGACAGGTTCAAGGACAAATACAACACCGCATGCTTTGGTTTAAAAGAAATGTTACTGTTACAAGGGAGGGAAAGATCTAGTTTTCAGCAGTTTTTGACACAGATGACCTAACAGAGAAAGACAACTGCTAAAAGACTTCACTCTATCTTCACATCTATTGAGAGATGTCCATTAACAAGAGCTCTTATGTCAACTAGGGGGATGAAAACTTTAGAAGATACAGTGATATGTTGGAGTATACTTAGAAAAAAGTGGTTGAGAGAATTGAGGGTGTCTGATTTGGAGAAATGAAGATGCCTGTGGTTCATGGCAGTGTTGACAGGAGCACCAGCGCCCGGAAGGGAAAATTACAGTGTGATGGCTGGAGCTATAAGTAGCCAAACAAAGCCGTAGCAGACAACTCAGGGCTGTCAGAGACAAGGACTCTGCCCTCAGAAACATCACCCAGCTTGTCTTGCAGAAGCAAAAGCTCTCTGGTACTCGATAAATTTAAGGAGAGGTAGGACATAATACTCGACCGGGAGCCACTCTCATTACCAAGGAGACAATGATACCAGGTGTTGTGCAGATCAAATGAAAGAAAAGATCTGTTAAGTGTGCAGAAAACTGCATAGTAGGGACTGGTTCTCTGTGAGAGATGACACCCAAGGGATTCCTCTAATGTGGAAATGAACGAAACTCCATGACATCGAAGGTCCATTTGGACCCTAGGAGTCAACTGTTTCATCTTATTAATAAGCCACGCTGATTAATTCTGCTTCAGCATTAGAGGTTTATATTGCTTTGAATTACAATGCATACATCACATTTCCCCCACTTTCACAATATATATTAAAACCTTCAAGATTCGATCTTATAATGCTATAACATTAAAAATCCTTTCATAGTATCTCATTAAACCCTTTCTTCTCTTTCACTGTTCACCACTTGGATAATTGAAATAGAGGATGTCTGGTGAAAATGGGGCTAATAGTTATTTCAGAAAGTTCAAGGAAAATAGGAATAATTCAAAATATATGAGGATTCACTGACGAAAGGTCATTCTTTTTTTTTTTTTCTTATAACTGAAATGCTCCCATAAAAAGTCAGTAATACAACCTGATCGTACTTGCTCCTGTGATTTGTGTTCATTATCTACTGATAGGGCGAAATATGCTTATTCAGCTTTTATGTCTATACTCATTCTTGGCCTTCATAAGAAAATTGAATACACACTACCAGATATAAAATAGATAACCAACAAGGACCTACTGTGTAGCAAGGGAATTCTATTCCATATTTTATAATAACGTATAAGGAAAAAGAATCTACAAAAAATAGATATGTGTATATGTATAAGTGAATCACTTAGCTATACATCTGAAACTAACACAACGTCGTAAATCAACTGTACCCCAGTAAAAAACTAACTTAAATATTAAATGGCTTAATTTTTCAGATCCAAAAACAAGAAAGAAAATTCATTAAAAAATAGTGCCTGATAACTTCCCTGGTGGTTCAGGGGCTGAGACTGTGCTTTCACTGAAGGGGACACGGGATTGATACCTGGTCAGAGAACTAAGTATCTCACATACTGTGCAGTGTGGCCACCAAAACAAAACAACAACAAAATGAGTGTCTAAGAAACAGATGAACACTTCTCCTGGGAGAGCTCAGGATCAGTGAAGAGGGAAGGATCTGGAATTAAGAAGAAAAGGAAGAAGGGCTGGGAAAAGGGAAGAAAGATGGGAAGAGGCAGTTTGCGCACTGTGCTGAATTACCTTAGAAATAGCAAAAGCATTAACATGGTAGATGAGCAAAACTAAACTGCAGACTCTATAAAGCTTTTCTGAATTCAAGCAGCATCTTGTGCTGTAACGTCATCACACACGCAAAGATGCCCCACCTCAATGATCAAAATCATGAAAGTCTCTGTAAAGAAAGCTTCAAACAATCTGCTATAATAACATGACTCAATATATGGCAAAGAATGCCAATTTAAATAAATTTGCTACCTCAGCTGGGAACAGTTCACACAGTGTGGCTACCTTAATGTATCTGAGATGGGAGCACTATTTACACGGCCCCACGAAGCCTGTAACACATGAAACTCCCAGAGGTGGGTGCTGGAGGCAGATTCCTGTCCAGGATAGTTACTGGACTGGGCTGTCTTGATCTCTGGTATGTTGCTACCAGGAATACCTATGAATGAATCTCCTTCTTCTCTGAGGTTCACATGTTCCAGTCACCAGTCAATTTTCCTTGAAAAGGTTCCATAATTGGGGAGGAATTTGGTCTTTGGTCTCTTCCCAGAGCCTCCTATCAGTGGTACCCAACAGGATCCAGAAAGCAAGGCAGGCAGGGGATGCCAAGTGAGAGACATACATGGTAGAGGATGGATGGGGTGAATAGAGAGCTAAGTGAAGAACCACCGGCTTCTTTCCTGGGAGGGTGTATCGGTGGGAGGGTAGATGTGCTGGGTGAATGGATGGTGACAAAGTCAGCGAATCACTTGTGATCTCCATTTCTTTCTTTGCAAACTATGAATATAAAAAATCCTCTCCATATACAAAAAATACCAGTGAGAATCAAATGGAGTCATGGAGAAATAAAGTTTTCAGCTCCTGGCAGTGTTATGTATATGTCAATCTTATTTCATGTTGTTGCTGTTTATCAGTTTGGTTATTTGGGGGATGAGATCAAGGGGAGAAAAACATGATCTAAGTGGTGGTGAAAATGCTAACTTTAAGAGAAGAAAATGATTTTATTCAGCTTGTTTTGTATGTTACGTGGACATTTTAAAACCTAGACAAGCATTAAGTGGCAACTCTGACTATGAAAAAGTCTAGACCACTGGGTTCACACTAATGTAAGTCCTTAAGACACAGAAAAAATACTTTGATTCTAAATTTCACTAAGACTTAAGCCTTTTTCGACTAAGAGAGGGAATGCACTCTGCTCAGACATGATGGGTGAGCACAGAACACTCCTGCACACACAGGGGTCCGAAGTCAAGCAGCCGGCCCTGTCTGGACTCTCAGTGACCCTCAGGTGAGAAGCCCTGCAGAGCTGTTACCTGTATGTGTCCTTCGATGAGCCTTCAGGTGAGAACTTTTTGTATACACTTTGTTGCAGCCCTCGAAATCGCATCTGTGGATACGCCGTTTTCTCGAGTCTGGGGATTCAGACCTTCTCTGGCGTCTTGTGCTCTCAATACTAAATGGTGAGATGGAACTGGAAAAAGAGAAAGGAGATTTAAACAGTGAGCAAACACAGCACCCTGTTTGGTTCCAGTGCCGTGAGACCTGAGGCTCGCAGTCTGCAGCTTCATACAGACTCGAGGCCCCGGTTCCACGTTACCGCTGTCACTTTCTGGGACACGTTTCATTGCTTAATCTCGAAGGCGGGCAGCTTGACCTATTTTTGATGAAACACTCCTTGGGAGAGGAAGACATGCTTAAAATAACAACAGAATGAAAAAAGCAAAAAAGTAAATGAAAGCAGTGGTGAATGAGTAGATCTCCATCATCAAAAGAAATTATCCGGCGGTGGTAAAACCATCGCCTAAAGTTCTGAACTTGTGAAGACACTTGCAGAGAATATTTTAGGAAGACCTGCTGCAGACAAATGACAAAATGAATGCATTTAATAAGTAACATGAGGGTCTGAATTTCATGTGACAACACATAAAATCATGTAAAATCACAATGTACATTTCAAAACAAGTGAGGTTGGGCTGAAAGAAATGACATCAGTACATCAATAACATGACTCATGACAAGCTATTTTGGTTCTGCAAAATGTACCTGACATTTAACTCTTCCCGTTGGTAGTTTTTCACGGTGAAGAATCAAGTGCATTGTATTTAAAGATTAGCTGTACCACATTATGAAAAAAAGTTTTAACTATGAAATTTGGCCCTGACTTGTACATTGTTTAATCTTAATGCCACGGCAGAAAAACAGGATTAGTTTGTAATGTCAGGAACAGATTAACATGTACTTCTTCCAACAGTAATCTCTTTTGATTGAGATAGAAATGAAGAATATGACTCATTTTTTTTAGTTATTCATGAAGTTCTTTAAAGTTACAGTGAAATACAATAAAAAAGCAATCACTCATACTCCTACTATAAAAGATTTACCACTATTAATACTTTGACAATATTTTCTTCCAGCTTTTCCAGGTTTCAATGTTTTTAAAATTACTTTTTATGAATATATCAGTCCTCAAAAAAACTGAACACTACAGATAAAGATAACTTTCCCCTTCTTTCTTCCACCATTGTCCTGATCCCTTGTCCTCCCAGGCAAAATCTCTTATCATCAGTTTTCTACAAATCCTTTCAATTCTTTTAAATTATGCTTACTGGTATCTGCATTCATGGAAACTCATTATATTGTGTTTTTTTAAGAGACATATAGATAAAAGGCTGTTCACACCATTCTGCAGATGTTCCACACTTGACTTTTGTTCACTCGACACTGAGGATCTGAGCTCTGTTTATACTGATACAAACACAGTGGTTTGTTCATTTGAAGAGCTATAAGCCACAGTGCATGGATCCTAAGATGAATCTTTTCATATTTCAATGTCTCTTAACTTAGGATGCCTCTGACATCTGATGGCTGGTCATGGTTTAATTGATTTATTTTTGTCTTTCTCAGAGGTGTATTTTACAATAGATGGTGTTTTAATCTACCTAGATCAGGAGCTGGCAAACTGTTTCTATAAAGGGCTAGATAGTGAATATTTTGACTGAGAGTCATACAGTCTATGTTGTGACAAATCAACCCTGCAACTGTAGCATGAAAGCAGCTAAAATATGAGTATAAATAAAATGAATGAGTGTGTCTATGTTCTAATAAAACTTTATTTACAAAACAAATAGTGGGCAGTATTTGATCCATGGGCTATAATTGGTTAATACTTGACTCAGATGAAATATGGGAGTAGTCCAATGAACATTCATTCCAGAGTTTAAAAATCCATTTCCTAAGTAATGGACGTATAGATTTATTTCTAATACTTTACTGCAACATTGCTCCAGTAAACTTTAAAATGTCTCCTTCCATATGGTGGTGGTGGCTTAGTTGCTAAGTCATGTCCAATTCTTACAACATTTTGGACTGTAGCCTGCCAGGCTCCTCTGTCCATGGGATTTCCCTGGCAAGAACAGTGGAATGGGTTGCCCTTCCCTTTGCCAGGGGATTTTCCCGACCCAGGGACTGAACTCGGGTCTCCTGCATTGCAGGCGGACTCTTTACCGACTGAGCCACCCAAGTTTTCAAAGCATCTTTTCACTTGTACAAGTAACAG
The DNA here is from genome assembly GCA_935064755.1 of Tragelaphus eurycerus. NCBI lineage: Eukaryota > Metazoa > Chordata > Mammalia > Artiodactyla > Bovidae > Tragelaphus > Tragelaphus eurycerus. The sequence goes on from CAKXYN010000007.1 coordinate 52,600,934, forward strand.
ATTCAGTAGCCAATGCTTTATATTATTAGCTAAGATCAACTATAAATGATGTTTATCTGCCTGTATCTTAAACAGTTTTGTGCAAGATTTCTATGAAGTTGAAGGAAAGAACATACAGGATGGCTAAGCCACTTTTTCAGCTTTCTTATCACTCAATGAGGCTTTGTGGTTTTCCACATCACTGACTCAGTTGTAGGGATTGGAGCTTGGTTGTGAAAAGAGTCAAAACAATGTGACTGGTCTGTCCCATGAGAGAAGAGCTGTAGTCACTCCCAACAAGGTATGTTCTGGCATAGCGTGTGATTCTTGTGAACGAACTGACGCTATATGTGATAATAAGGCAACAGTAACTCACTTCTTGACTATTTAGTCATAAAAACAAATTTAGATCTTGTTACTGGGGGCCTCACAAATAGAAACTTTCGTGTTGTGGTATGTTTTACACCTTTCAAATCGAGAATATGACATGGTATTTATGTCCCTCAAGTTACAACATAAAGCCTATAGTAAGAACATCTTGTTTTGTACAAGGCTTTCTATGCACTACTATACAGAAGTCTAAACGTAACTAAGCATAATCACACACACATATTGCTTGGCCTGTTGATTTTAGCTATTTAGTCTGCTATGTGTTCATATATGCAGAGAAAAGTAAAAAAAAAATAAACCTAAAATCAATACCCAGTAAGTACTAAGCAAGTCTATAAGGGACCAAGGAGGTGATGTTGCCATAGAATCAGCCACTGGACTATATGGTGGGCAGAGGGGAGAAAAGCTGGGCTACACAACGGCGGGAAACCACTTCACTCAGATTTCTGAATTTACATCAAAATTGAAGACATGTTCGGTGGATGGCCTCAATGCTCTACAAACTTCATACCACGGTTTTCCTCATTTTAAAGTGAAATGTTTTAGGACGTTATAAAGAACAACTACCTAAAGATATCTGCATGATGATGATAAAAATAAGAGGTACGTGCATTGAATAAATGGACTCAACCAAGCTAACCTTACAATGGCTTCAATGGGTAAGACTTTCCCTGGTTTCCCTTTTTAAATGGCAGAGATACCCTCAGATGTCACATAACCTTACGCTAGCCTGTACCTTTCAAACAAGAACTACTTATTTGATCTCTTTGTGGAAAGGCAGGTAAATGGGGCTGAAGTAAAAAAGAATCAGCAATGCAGACGAGCTTAAAGAACACAGGAAGAGGAGAGGAAAACCCAAGACCACAGAGGACTGCTGCTGTACTGGGCCCTCAGCACGACTCTGGAGTTGGAGGACATGGCAGCTGGGAGATAAGTGGACTGGGTGTTTGGCCAGGCCAAGTCCACGGCAGGAAATCTGATAGTTAAGCTGCTGGTACCAAGTACTTTTGGGTCTCTGGAGCCAAGAACATTGTGGGCATTCAAGAAATGTATGCTAAATAGAATGACTGAATAGTTGGATGGATGAATGGATTAATGTATTAAGTCAGATATTCTTAATTCAATGTAATCAATTAATTAACCTTTAATTGGTTAATTAATCCTCACCAGGATCCTTTGACTTCAAGTCTTCTCATAGTGCTTACTCAATTCCTTACTCTTGCTTTCATTTCCCTGTTTCAAATTTTATTGTTTTCATAATACATATATTTTATTGAGGTACAGTTGATTTAAATGTTTCAGGTGCATGGCAAGGGGATTCAGCTATACATATATTATTTTTCAGATTATTTTCCATTATAGGTTATTATAAAATATTGACTATAGTTCCCTGTGCTATACAGTAAAACTTTATTGCTTGTTGCATTATCTATTTTTTTTGTTTATTTCATATTTTAAATGCTGTAATATACAAAGTGGTGACTGAATACCAGGGATTCTGGGTAACCATTAAAATCATATGTTCCCATGTGTGTCTTGGTTCTTTGCTCTAACTTGAAGAGAATGGCATTCTAAAGCACGGCTTACAATTAAAATTTTCAGTGAAATAAAAATATTCTGCCTTTTCTATGCTTTCTGAGCCATGTCCCCTTTGTTTCCACAGCTTCTAAGGTATCCCCACATGCACGCACACTGACTTGTGTGCTTCAAAAGTTGGCCTCGTGCTGAAGAATGGAAATGTGCAAGAAACCACTGCTGCCTCTGCCAGCAGAGGATTCTTTCAATAATCCTTAGTAATAAGCTTGGTATGATGAAAATGGTCGGGACCGTTCAGCAACTGAACACAGTCGCTAGTGTGTTCCCAGGCACTGCACGAAACACATCCACACAGTTCATAAATAATAACTAAAGGCCCACTCCCTTCCCCAGAAGGTTAGACCATTTAGAGAAGTGAATGAACGCCCGAGGGGGCCTCACAGGCACTGCAACGTAATAATTAGATGGAGAGAGAACAAATGAGTGAATCACGCCTTCAGTTACACAACAATCCCACTTGGAATGGTAAGTTAAATTAGAATGAGACCCAGAGAGGCTTGAAAAGTCACATCCAAGAACAGCTCTATTTAAATAGAAGGCACCTCATAGCTGCCATGAAAGGAATGAAGGTTAACTGTAATCAGCAGGTAATAAAGGCCATTTGTCACGTGTGACCTGAGAGCAGTGAGACGCCCTTCACTGAAATTGGAGTTTCTACAGGAGTTAAAAAGAAAAAGTCAGGACAATCTTTTAAGACTGGGAAGAGGACACACACATCCTAAATTTTATTTTATTTTTTTTTTCCATTTGTTGCTTTTTCTTTTTTTTTCTTTCATTTTTTTTTTTTTAACTTTACTATATTGGAAATTTTAAAACCAGCAGAAAACAGAGGGATGGAAGGTCCTTTAGCAAATTCACACACATCATCTCAACAGAACATCAAGGAGGAGGACTGAGGATAACAATGAGAGCCGACACTGCCAGAATGCCTGCCATGGGCCAGGCACTGCTCTAAATGCTTTAAGCTTCAAAGTAGCTCTTGGAGGTCAATATTATTAGTACCCTTAGTTTACAGATGAGGAAACCGAGCCAAAGGGAGGTTAAGATCAAGGGCAAAACAGAGTGGGTGACCACACCAGGATCTGAACCCAAGGACACCAGAATCCACCTGAGTTATTATGCTCTACTTACTTGGGTATTTAGGAATATAAACCACATCAAATAAAAGATGCAAGCATGAATGTGTGCTAAGGCACTTTATTCATGTCCGACCCTGTGTGAAGCCAGGGACTGGAGACCACCAGGCTCCTCTGTCCATGGGATTCTCCAGGCAAGGATACTGGAATGGTGCCATTCCTTCCTCCAGGAGAATCTTCTTGACCCAGAGACTGAAGCTGCATCTCTTAGGTCTCTAGCACTGGCTGGCACGTTCTTTACCACTAGTACCACCTGGGAAGCCCCAAAAAGATAAAAAAGCAACAAAATAACCTGAATCATTTAAATTTCCCCTCTAATCCTATTATAGAAACAACAGTACATAAAAGCATTTTTAAATGTAGCCTGCTATGATAAAGCACACACTTTACTCCTGAGAATTTTAAACTATTTTATAAATACTGCCAGTAGAGATACACAGTGTAATTACTTACTATTAATCTACCTTAAAAATACTTTCTTAACTTTGTAAAATATATATCTTTCCAGGGAAATGTTTTTGAAGATTGAGTTTGGCAGTGATATGCAATTAAGTCTTCCCCAACCATCAAGACCAGAGAACTTGTTCCTTTCCTGCCACCTTTGTTTATTTACAATGGTACCAGAAAGTGTTTAGAGTTAGTTGCACAACAGAGTTACCTTAAGGGAAGGGGGCACATTCAGTTTTAAAAGTATATTTTGTACTGTTTTCCAAAGCTTGTTTTAAAATGATTTTCAATAGAATGTAAATATCACCTACGGGAATTCTGAATCAGCTGCTGCCACAGAATAGACGGAAGTGAGAACTACTTCCTCGTTAGTAAATCAAACACCACATTGGGAATGAAATACAGAGGCCACAAGCCAAGAAACAGTCGATGAGAATTTCAGTTAACCAGGAGTTACATAAATCTTAGTATTTGAGATTCTATTCATGTGGACAAGTCAGACACATGTAGGTTTTTGCAGGCTTTTTCTTAGCCAGCAGATGGCTCTCAGAAGCAGGAATCTTCCTACTTCTCTTCCATACTATCACAGACTCTCTAGCTTCTATCTAACCATGGCAAGGTCTTCACCGGGATATTAATTAAAGAAAGGGGGTTATTTAGATACATTCATTATCCAGTCCCCATAAGCTTCATTCTAAGATAGCACAAATCCACTGATTCACCTTTCTCGTTCCTGCCCATGGACTCCCCTGATAGTTCAGATGGTAAAGAATCTGTCTGCAATG